>CM033750.1:25977037-27297166 GCA_019671005.1 Hibiscus mutabilis | reverse complement strand
AACAACACAACTTTTGAAATCCAAACATCCTCAACCCCTGATTTAGCAATACAACCGAGGTAGCTTCGCAACATAAGCCTCTACATCCTTTCAATCCCAAGCCAAAGCTAACCCAACCTTGGATTGATCCATATCTCATCATTCCCTTCAAGGAATGTGAACGCATTCGATCTCAGCTCTCGTCTCAGTTGTATTTCACAATAAAAATATGAGTCTAAAACATGATAATGCAATAAAACAATACCGTTAGACCAACTTACAACAAGAATCCAAGGTGCTCACGTTTCAAAACAAAAATCATTTAACTCTATTAGTAATAAGGGAATGTGTCCCCAAGTTCCTACCCCAAACATATCATATTTCACACATAATCTCACAGATTCAAACAACGTGCATAACAAAAACGGAATCATATATCAACAATACATCAAAAAAATATAACCCACCTCCCAACAATCATAACCTGTCTCTGATACCAACAAATGTAACCCCATTATTTAAGTCCTAAAGTGATCATGTTGATTATGGTGAAAATTACAACTTAATCGGCCGCCGAATTGACATCCAATTGTGTGAATTCACGTTAAAGGGTTTAAATCATAATTTCAGATAATTAAGAGGACTTCCTAGAAATTAAAGTTACAAATCCTTAATTAGTCCTATTACATATAATTAGGTTAAATACCAAATCAAAATAATCATCCATTCACATTTAATTGCATGATCAATAAATATGGACTAAATTACAAAGATTGAAACTTCAGAAGGTATCTTAACAGAAATAACGACTGGTGTACCAATACGGGAACTTCCCATATCGCACTGGGTGTAAAATAAAAAGGCGTAGCAATACGGTCATCAAGCGTATCGGTACAGGTAAGCTATTTTGAAAATTGGAATTATAGTAGCCAAAAGGCGTACCAGTACGATTGTCCGTGTACCGACACCAAGCCAAATTCTCGCATCGCATACCGGTATAGTCCCTAGGTGTATCGGTATACCAAGGCTATTTTTCCTAGATTGATTTGAGATAGGTCCCCGCGTATCGATCGTAGAGGACCTGTGCCGGTACAGACAGTCCTGTAATGACCTCTTGGTCCAACAAATGACACTTTAGCTCAATCTAACACACTCCAATCAACGTCTAATCATCTTAAAACTTCACAAACATCAATTCATCAGACATGGAAGCATGGTAGAAGATCATACTCAACATATCAAATCCAAACATAAACATAAATCCTATAGGCATGGTTTCTACCCAAGCATGCACAATGCTTCCCAACCCCTCAAAACCAAACATTAAGCATCATACAAGTCCAAAACATCAAACCAAACTTGTACAAACAGGGAGTATCCAAAATAAACCTCCCAATTACAGCTTGGTCACATTGCCTTATATTACTACTTTGTATTTGTAAAACCATGCTTGAAAATGCTTCAACCCTTGGATCCTCCCTTGTTTACTCACTGTTCGATAGAATCTATTTCTCTGCATTGATGAGAAAAGAGAGCGTAAGCTATAAGCTTAGTGATGGAATATCAAAAAAACACTCATCAATGCATCTAAAACCATTTTAATTCAAATCAAGTGTATAAGTCTCATGCCAAAACATCTCATACCTCTATAATCTCTTTCATATGCACATTTAAATCATTTGCAGCACATGTACCAAGAATTCTATCACAACCCTCAATTTAAGCTTTATACGCTAAATCTCTAAGTAGAAAGCTTAAAGAGCATCTCATGTATAAACCACATTATACAAAACATAATCCATTTCTCATGGTACATCATCTCATATATTGGCATTCAAGTGACTCAAAACAAGTTTCTTTCCAACTTATAAAACACATCGGATACACGAATTTCCCAAGTGGTTCCTTCGACCACTTAACATACATCTAACCGGAGTAAACAACACATTTAACCCCTCAATAGTTATGATGTATAATATCTACAATGGGGGAAAATGACATATTTAACCCCTCAACCATTGTGATACTCAATCCTCTAGCGGGAAAATATGGCACAATTAACCCCTCGACCGTTGCGGTTCCCATGGTGGAGAAAACAACACAATTAACCCCTTGACACACCTGAGGTGACTTATTATAGTAAACTTTAAACCCTATGGCTAGCCAACTATATATGATAACATTTACCTCAGCCACTTGCTAATATACTCAATAAAAACCACATTAACTTACTGTTTTACATATGCATAATTTCAAACCATTTTCCAATACATTAAACCATGTATTCTAGCATTCTCAACATGCTTTCATAAATAATTTGCTTTACTCAAAGCTCAACATGTATAATCATTTGCATAAAACATGCATATAAAAGTAAGTAATCAAATCTATAAACATGTGCATGAGATTATATTTTGCAAAACTGAAAACGAGAGAGAGCTCAACCAATACTTACTTCTGAGCTTAGATAAGTGTTTCAAACTTAATCTAAACTCCCACAACCTCTTTCAAACCTTTTTTATTACAGTAAAACATGTTTCCACTCACCAACAATCCAACGCTCTCTTGCCGTTGCGAGAATCAAGCTTCTGAAGCTTCGGCAACCTCTCCAAAAGCTATAGGACTCTACTCTTATGCTCTACCCAATCAAAAACATAGGATTAATGCACTTCGATGCATCCCTAATTTCCAACAACCAACAAGCACAACTTCCCCTCACAAGAAACCATCAAACGCCTCTCTAAAACAACTAAAATCATCACCAAACTTCATCTAAACAAAGCCAACAAAAACCTATCGATTTTAACATCTTAACATCGTCAATTGACATCCAAAAACATCCTTATAATGTCCTTATACCTCCAGCAACCTTACAACTCCAAGATCACTTCAAAATCTAACTATTTACAACATAGAAAATTAGAAACTCACATAGTTTTGGGATTTCTTTAATTAATCACTTCTTACAACATTTAAAAACATCTTATTAGAGATCTAAATCAATTAAATTCAATACAAAATAGATCCAAATTAGTTTTTAACAAATTTCCACATAAAAAAAAACTCAGTTTAATCATCATATCCATGTTTTAATCATAATTTCATAACATAAATCAGTTGTAAAGGATCAAAAACTTGGGAATTTCATTAAAGAAGCTTCAATTAGAGGAAAGAAATGAAAATAGCCTCTAATTGCTGATTTCTCCATCAATTGGCAAAGATTGCTTGAAATCCAAGTAGATTTTGTTGTAGGAATCAAAGAAATCAAGTAGGAAATCAAAAGGAAATCTAAAGAGATTGATTCTTGGAAATTTTAGAAGGAAAATGATAGTTTGGCTGCTGAGAAAGTTGAGAGAGAAGTGAGAGCAAAATTAGTTACGTGAGAAAATAAATTGTGTAATTAAAATTCCTCTTTATTAATTATATTTATTTTAATATTTAAAACCACTTAAAAATTATTTTAAAATAGCCTAAATTAAGGGGAAAATATGATGGAAAAGTTTGGTTAATTAGCTCCTTAAAGATTCTAAGTTTTGACCCTTTTACGATTTATTCACCAAAAATAGTTTTGAAATCTTTACATTTTAGTCACCAGACCAAAATGTCCCAAAATCAGATTTAATTCCTTCAAATTTAAGTTACCAAAATACTTAAGATATTAATTAAGTATTTTCCTGCATTTTCCCATATTTTTTAGTAAAAAAAAACGATTTATTACGATTTTATTTCCGAAACTAACTCGAATTGCCTAATTCGGTTCTCCCAAACTATCTAATCGATCTGTCCAAATTCTAGGCCCAATTTTAGGGCGTTATATGCTACATGACCCAGCCTCACTCGGAGTATATGTTCTGATGCTTCGTGACCTGGCCTCACTTTAGAATTGTTGTTGTCTATATGTGCTTTTGCGTAGATGATATATTGAGATCTCGGGCTTGGTTGGGCCTTGTGTGCCATGTATGATGTTTAATTTGATCAGAGCATGTTTTTAGGCGACTAGTAGTAGCACCATGTGTTTATTATTGCTTGTACTATCTTACATGCTTATGTTTATGATTAGCATGAAGTATAGTAGATGTGTACCATTGAGCTTTGTAAACTCAGCGCTCAGAATAGTTGTTTTCGTGTGTAGGCTGATCGTTGGATTATGGGATCGAGGGGTAATATCAATTCGAGATTCCAGCATATGGTGATTTCTAGAGTATGATACTTGTGTTTAGTGGGCTATGTATTCATAGGATCTTACGTGGTTGAGTTTGTAACTCTTACTTTTGAAATTGTATTAATCGGTCAAATGTTTAAACATTTTAATTTAATTGGAGCTCATTGTAATGTTTTGATCCTTTAGATATTTATTTTTAAACTGTTGGCTTTAAATGGGTTTTGGAAAGCATTTTATTTGGGCTAAACTAAGTTGAGAAATTTTATAGATTTGGGTTGGGCTTGAGGCCCAAATGTGACATCTGGGTCGATGGTGTTACAATTATGTTGGGTTACCACATGAAGATGCCAGAGAGCATCTTCAACCATTTTTATAAATTTGTACTTATTTTAGTCAAAAAAGTGTTCCTGATGATGCCTTACGTATGCAATTATTTCCACATTTTTTGTAGGGAAGAGCTCATATATGGTTTTATGGACTTTCTGCCAGATCTATCACTTTATCGAATGATCTCACAACATAGTTTGTGTTACATTTTAATCCACCGACAATGAACTAGCGTCTAAGGAATGATATCAATGCTTATTATTAGTTGGATAATGAAACTCTTCATACTACTTGGGAACACTACAAGTTGTTGCTACAATGTCCCAATTATGGCCTTCAACAAAAACTCAAATTGAGATCTTTTGCAATGGGTTGAATGCCACAAGACATCTTGTTGATGGATTATCGAATGGAACTTTACTTGTTTACACTTACAATGATGCTATTGGAGTGCTGAAGCGCTTTGCACAAAATGATTCTCAATATCCTATTTTGAGAGCTGTATCATGTAAGGCTGCATGGGGAGTTTTTGATCTGGATGATATTTCTTCTCTAAAAGCTCAAATTTCTTATTTATAGAATAAAATCAAGAATATAGAAGGCAAGAGTGATGTTTCCCCTAATCAACTTGCTCAATAGATGACTACTCATGTTTTCTCTTGTGAGATTTATGGTAAAAACCATAGTTATGACGATTTCCCACAATATGCAGAGAATGCGAGTTATGTCAACAACATGCGGGGAA
Organism: Hibiscus mutabilis; assembly: GCA_019671005.1. Taxonomy (NCBI): domain Eukaryota; kingdom Viridiplantae; phylum Streptophyta; class Magnoliopsida; order Malvales; family Malvaceae; genus Hibiscus; species Hibiscus mutabilis. The sequence goes on along the minus strand of CM033750.1, from coordinate 27,291,953 downwards.
ATACCATGGGTAATTCTTACAATGCAACTAATAGGCAATCTTGGGGAAATTCTAGTTCTGCGCAAAACTCAAGAGTATTTTATATGGGAATAATATTTTCCAAGGGAACTCTAGTGTGCGACAAGGGAATTTTAGTTATCTGCAATAACAATATACTCTGCAAGCTCCATTGCAGTCACAACAGAACAAAGTGCAACCGCAATATTCTTCTTCACATAATCAGTAGTTGTAGTTTGGACCGCAATCGCAGTATGGTGCACCATCTCAAATATATGATCCATTTGCTCTTTTTGACGAAATGATGTGAGAACATTTCTCTCGAAATAAAGCTATAGTAAAAGGCCACCCTTTTCCAATTCGTACTTTGGAAGCTCAACTGGGACAATTAGCAACTGATATGAACTCTCAACAAGCTGTCACACTTCCTAGTAATATTGAGAGTCTAGTTATTAATGGCAAAGAACATTGAAAGGTTATCACTCTCCGGAGTGGTAAACAAACTAATAATGCTACTCCATAATTACCCAGTTCTATTCAAGAGTGCGACGAGTCTTCAAAAACTGACCAAATGCTGAAAGATGGAATGAAGTTTGGTGTAGAGGATGTTATTCCTTCAGTTATTACTATGTTACCATCAGTTTTTACAATCTAGTTGTCCGTACAATTTCATACGTCAGCGCAATCAACAAATACTCCATCTCCACCTTACCCTCAATGATTCAAGAATACTGGTATGATAGTCAATTTTAGTTCTTTTAGGATACTTTGTAACAACTCATGATGCAAATTCCCTTGATTGACGCTCTTACTCAGATTCTAAATTATGCAAAGTTCATGAAGTAACTTTTATCTAAGAAGAAGAAGTTGAGTGCCATAGAGATCATTACGCTCACAGAGAAGTGTAGTGCACTTATTTTTGATTATTTTGCCCAGGAAAATGAAAGACCCAGACAACTTTATTATTCCATGTTCTATTAGAAATCACTACTTCAGAAAAAGCTCTTTGTGATCTCAGAGCCAGTATTAATCTTAAGCCATTATCTACTTTTCAAAAGCTAGGCATTGGACAGATGAAACCTACTGTGGTCACATTACAATTGGCTGATAGATCTTTGACTTATCCAAACGGATAGATTAAGGATCTTTGACTCATCCAATTATGTTGATCATATTAAACATCACCGGTTTCAATTCAAAGTGGTCGGCTTGAATTTTAGGTGTGACAACTCCTGGATTAAGTCCTTCAAGATCTTCTTCAAGATAGTCTCGAATAGTTCTGTTTCGTGCAAGAATCACTCATTCTCCTGCTGGAACATCTAGATTCATATTGCCGTCTTGATTAGCCATTGCTACTCTTAACTTTCGTCTGAGTCTTTGTAAGGTTCGTTTGATTTCTGGATCAAAGAGATATTCTGGTGTAATCGGTCTCTCCCTAGTCATATACGAATGCAAAACCAAAGTTTGGTAACCATTTGAATCTTAAACAAGAAAAATAAAATGTGCAAGAAAATAAAAACAAAGTTTCTATTGCCAATCCCCGGCAACGACGCCAAAAACTTGTTGCGTGTAATAAGTGCTACGCAATTGTGAAAGTATACACATCGCAAGTTATAGTATAAAAGATATCGTCTCCACAGGGATTGGTGCCACTTCAAGAATCTAATCTCTTGCACTATAAAAAGTAAAAAAACAAGTAGAAGATTATGAGAGTTTAACTAACAACTAAACTAGAAAGCAATAAACTAAAAGAATAGATGAAATCAAATGAGAGAGAATAGGCCATGTTATCGTGAGTTGAGGTGTGATAGCCGATTGGATCATCTTGGTAAAAGAGTGCAAGGGCAACTTAGTTGCCATGGCAACTTGCACAGCGGGGTTGCCTTGGCAACTAATCGATGGTTGCCTGGGCGACTAGCTGGGCAACTACTTGGGTGCCTAGGCAATAACTTCAAGGTTCGGCAGAGCGTTCTTCAATGGTTTCTTCTTATCCCTAAGTTGAAACTCTAGCTATTTGTGCATTCCTTGATAATACATCCCTGCGTGAATCAAGGGTGAACAACAACCAATCTTGCGCTTTTCTTAGCCGTTGAAATCCTTAACTTATTCCTAAGCCGGATTAATCTTCACCATCAATAGATTGAATAAAGACCATACTCATTCTTTTCTTGAATCTAACTCTCCCGATATTAGATAAATAGATGAAGTTACGAGATCCTCTCCCAATTCTCTCACAAACAAGAATAAGAACCAATAATGAGTAAACCTTGAATTGAAAGTGCAAACTCTTATTACCAAAACAAAATCCAATTATTTCTCACAACCACAAAACACAATAACCTTAGCCAAATAGATTTAGTTCATGGCTAGGTTCCAAAGAAACACAAGACAAAGAATTCCTAGCATAAACCTAATTGAATCAAGAAAGAAAAAGATGAAGAATAGTTGAAGCCTTCTTGTCGATATCTCCCTTGAAGCTTTATCAAAATTTCTCCTCTCCTCTCCCCTTCGAGTTTGACGGCATGGCCTTCAATTTATAGGGCTAGGTCAAAGTCTTTCTTTGAGGAGGAAGTTAAGTTGGAATTAAATTATCTTTAAAGAATATAATTCTTTATTATATTTAAATTTCTTCTAGAACTTCTCCTATCTTCTTGGGATTTAATTTCTCTTTAACCTCTTCATGGAAATCAAACTCCTTTGGGATTTAGCTTTGCTCCACGTCATCTTGGGCTTATCTAGTCATCAATTTCGACTACCAAATCATCTTATTCCTTGTAAAAAATTGCCCTGGCAACTAGCTTGGCATCTCCTTCATGCATTGCCCTGGCAACTAGCTCGGCATCTCCTTCATGTATTGCCCTGGCAACTGGTTCTAGCCTTACTTTGGCAAGTGATTATGCACATACACACAAAACACACCAAAGCAGCATATTTTCCTACAAAAACCACCAAGTTATGTAATCAAGCTCACCGATGGAAAGAAACATGAATTAATGCATGAATGACTAATTATGCAACTATTATGAGCCTAAGTCTAACAATAATATGAGTAAAAAAGGTAATAAAAATAGTACTTTTGAACACTTATCACACCCCCAAAGTCGAACTATTGATTGTGCTCAAGCAATGCAAACTAATAATTACCCGCCAAGACTTCAATTTTCACAAACTTAGCTTTGAACTTGATTTCAATTCTCAGAACTGGGGAACAAAGTATGATTGGCTTTTCATTTTTCGGAAAACTTAGGAGTTACTCGGAATCAAACTATATGCTTGTGAGTGTGTGCAGAGTTGTGTGCAAGTTGATTTTCGAATTCTATGCAAACAAGAGGTTTTAAAATTACTTCATTGTGTTCTTTTAACATGTTTTAACTAGAGCCGGTTTCGGGCACCTCTAGTGTTTTGTTTTTTTAGTTTCCTTAAGTTAATTAATTTATTCGACTAGAGCCGATTTCGGGCACCTCTAGCGATCAAATTTTTAGCACATACTAGAGCCAATTTCAGGCACCTCTAGCAATCAATTATTTTAGCACATACTAGAGCCAATTTCGGGCACTTCTAGCATTCATCCAAATTTTATTCTAATCCCCCAATTTTTTTTAATTATCAACCTAAGTTTGCTAGAATTCCTTGAATCAATCAAACCACAACAGTGTTTCATCAAATTTAGCATCATAGTAAAATTCTAAGTGTTTCCATGGTTATCCTAGAATAAAAAATTCTATCAATTAAGTGCATTGGCAAAGTCATCATCGGATATTCATCAAATCTAGGCAATTCTTGTTCCAACTAAAGGCATGACAAGCAATTTGTGTATCCTAAATGCAATACTTAAGATGAATGCAACTAAACATGGTAACTACTAATAACAATCCCCCCAAACTCGAGCGAGGCATTGTCCTTAATGCATGCAACAAAGAGAAATAAAAATAAAGAACAGTAAAATGCAAACGAGGACTTACTCCGAGAGTTCGTCGTCGTGGATGATTAGTTTCCTTTTGGTCGGTGTCTTGATTCTTTTGCTTGAACGCGGTGGTTTCTACCTTGTTGCCGATGGTGGAATCGATCCTTGTACGGGGTTGTCCTCATCGTCCTCCTCATCAATGTCATTGACTTTTCGCTTGGGCTTGGAAGATTCGATTGGTGCTGTCTTTGTTGGTGCAATGGAGGACTCGTTCGAATCTGAAAAATCAGACAATGATTCCTTACGAGTTAATTCAGGCATAGGTGCTTTACCTTTGGCTTTTGCAGTGGTTGCCGAGACATCTTTGGCTTTGGTTGCCGTGGCATCTTCAGGGTTGGTTGCCATGGCATTTGCTTGGGCAGGCGCGGTGTAGGTTGCCGCAGCATCATCTGTTGCGGTTGCCGTGGCGACTGCTTCATTGGTTGCCGTGGCAAGGATTTTAGCAGGAAAGATTGGGAACGGCACGCGGCTGTCCGGGTACTTTTCCAGAATGACTTGGGTGATGGCATTGTTGTGCTCCTTCATGTACCGCATGAATATTAGTTGTCGGTCTTCAATTTGCCTAAGGCGGCTCACCAACGGTTGTAAGAGTTCTTCAAGTTGTCATGGGGTTGATGGTCGTGTTGCCCGGGCATTAGGTTCTTGGGCATTAGGGGTTGCCAAGGAGGCAGGAGTTGCTGCGACAATTAAAGGCGTTGGGGATTTTATCGGTGCGTCTCCCATTAGCTTTCAGATTTGTGTTTGATTCCAACCGGACTTTGGTAGGTACTTTTCATCAGTGGACTCACTTGGGACATGCATCTCCTTGCAAAGATAGGAAATTAAGCAAGGAAAGAAAAGAGAACCCTTGTATTTTGTGCGACATACAAAGATCTCATCACAAATAATTTTTCCAATGTTAATGATGCGATTATGCAAGATAGAATGTATGAGCAAAAGACGAGGTGTATCAACGGTAGTATTGTGTGTGGTGGGCATTAAAGAAGTTTTAACAAACTTATTCCATAATTTTACCTCTGGTTTAAGACGAAGGCGATTTACCATGCCCTTGTATTTACCGTCGTTCCAATGAGTTCCCGGTAGAGTAAGTTCTTGAAGCACCTTGTCGAGTTGCTTGGGCGTGAGTTGATCAACAGAGGCTTGATGCTCGTCCTTCTCAATGTAGAGCCCGTAAAAGGTGTTGATGTTTTCGGGGCTTATGAGTATAGCCTTGTCGCGAACAAAAACATAAGGATTATCTGGGTTAGGTGAGTGAGCATAGAATTCTCTTACCCATGAGATGTTACCCAGTTCCGATTGATGGAAAAGATTTGCCACTTTTGATGCGCAATCCTTTCGAAGATGAATGGTTCAAGGCCGAAATCTTGATGAGAGTTGGAGTATTCAAAGACTTGTTATTCGCAAATCTTCCGGCTTTCAAACTTGGAGTGAAATCTTTCTTGAACCACCAGTGTAGCAAACTTCTTGTATCTTGGTTCTTTGGAGGAACTTGGATGAACCAAAAATTCAATTTTTGATGCCATGGATGATATTGGTTGTGAGTTTGGTAAAAATAAAGAAAAGAAAACAAAAGAAAATAAAGAGTTGCAAGATGAAAAGTAGAATAGGTTTCTTGGAAGTTAAGGGTGATAGGTTATATAGAAAAGGTAGGTAGTAAATATGGTGGGTGTGATTAATTTTGGAATAAAGAAGAGAGGGGTTTTGGTTTAGGGGAATGGTGACGGCTAGGGGGTTTATTCAGGGTAAGTTGGAGGCTTTATATAAGCCTTAGATTTAACCCCTTAATTTCCTTGTTGAAAAGTTTCCTTCTTGAATCAAAATTCCTCTTTATCTTGAACTATTTTCCTACAATTCAAAGACAAATAAAATAAGGATTAAAATTAAAGATAAACTAATAAAAGAAAATAAATAAAGATATGTAAAGAAATTCTTAAACTTAAAAAGATAAATACGAAAGAAAAATATAGTTTTAATCTTAAAGGAAATAAATAAATCTATCCTAAAAAGAACAAATAATAGAAAATAAAAAATCAAAATTAAATAGTTCGAAAAAATTAAAAATAAAAATAAAAAATAAAATATCAAAATTCAAGAGTATCCTTCAACAATTCCATGAAACTTTTATACCATTTGAAAGAGAATTTCATGTAGAACAACTTTATATTTCATAAGCTAACCCTAAATCCTAGCATTTAGGGATTAAAAATGAAAAACCCTAAACTTACCTTGCTTTCCTTCTTGTTATCTTCTTCTTGATGTGAATCATGAAGAAAGATGAAGATATTTCTTCTTTTTTTATTTATGCCATTTGGCATCTTTTATTTTCATAAATTATAAAAATATCCTCCTAATAGGGATATAACCATTTTACCCTTGAATCTAAAGCTCCAAACCATGCCACTTGCCAAAATATTTACCCATTGGTCAAAAATAAATCAGTAAGTTAGTAGTTACCAACTTTACCCTTGTAATTTTCCAAAATTACGATCTTGCCATTTTTCATCCAACGGCTCATATTTAACATGGAAAATCAACTTAAATCTAAGGGTTCATATTCTTCCAGCATAAATAAAATATCTTAGACATGTAAAATGCCATATTTAACCTTGCCTTATCATCCTTCAAAATATCCTGAATATTCGATTCGATCCATTATCCGAATATTTTTTCAAACTTTATCGCTTTATAGCCATTAATACAAACTCCGTATAGAAAATCTAGATAAAAAGAAAACGTCATTCTTGGGGGAAAACTATTCATGTACGGGGTTAAAATATATAACATTTGAAAATTACACTTAGGTCCCTAAACTTTTCCAAAGATTATACTTTAGCCACAAAACTTTTAAAATTTACATTTTGGTCACTAGCCAAAAATTAGGATATTACATGTATGCCCTCATGATGAATTTGCATTGAATACTTGCAAAAGTCCTCTTCTTCTGGCTCAGCTTAATATTCAGATTTCATTCTTGTTCAAAATTTGCCCCAACAAAAGTTTGCCCCCCAAATTTCATTGTTCTCATTTTGAATGAGAATTTTTGAGCATAATGACCTCTGTCAACATCATCTCATTTCTTCTTCTCGAGGGAGATTGAATTTCTCATTGATTGGAGCTCAGATGCCCCGTTTATTCTTAGGCTTATATATTTTTTAGATACCTTCGAAAGCTTCAAGCTTTTGTTCTGAGCATACACCTGCCTTAGGTCCATGTACTTTAAATCTCTATAAAGAGTAATGCAAGAAATCTTTTGTTTTGTAATAGTGCATGATGCTTATATGAATGAGCAAAGAATGTTATTTCTTTTTTCTAAAATGTGATTTCTTAAAAATGGGTCCCCTATATACATATATGTATGGAAAAATCATGACATATAAATAAGTTAAATTTTAAGAAAATTTGTAGAAATGCATCTTTTATTAAAAAAATGCACACTTGCCCTTACAAAAGATTCCTTTTTGCCTTCGGGCCTAGGCAAAAGGTCTGTTCCTGGCATTACTCAAAAAGAGATTTAAACGACAAAGATGTCCTCAAAGGTTGTCTAAATTCAGGGCAGATCCAACATTATCCCCTCGTCAATTCATCTCAGGGACTCCACTATTGAATTTCAAAGTGCCATTTTCAATTAGATTTTACACCTTGTTTCTCAGGGCTCTACAATTCTCGGTAGTGTGGCCCGTGCTACCTAGATGATAATCACAAACATCATTAATATCACAGCCTTCTAGATAAGGAGGCTGCTTTGGTTTAGACCGAACCAGGGCTAACAAGTTTTTCTCAACAAGCATCATAAGCAACTCTATATAAGTTACCGGGATTGGGTGGACAACGTTTTGAAACGTCGTAGGTCGACATGAGTACGAATAGTTTAATTGGTTCGAGGACCAAGGCCGATTGGACGAATAAAACCCCACCATATGAATTTCTGATCCACTTTCTTCTGTGATAATTGCATTGCTGGAATCTATAATCTTCCATTGTTTGATGGCTTCTTCGACAAGCTCACCTAATATCACAAGGTCTTCGAAGTTCTTGGTTGCATATCTCAGCATATACTTTAGGAATGGATCTTCTAGGGTTCTGACAAAAGTAGACGTTATCTCCTTTCCAAGTAGAGACGATTGTACTTGCACTGCAACATCCCTCCACCTTTGCACATATTGCCTAAAGCTCTCGTTGGGCCCCTTCTTCATGTTTTGCAATGTTAATCGGTCTAGATTGATGTCTGTTATATGTTTGTAGTGTTCTGTGAAGGCTTTAGCCATATCCTTCCATGATTGTATCTTGTCTCGACTAAGCTAATTGTACCACCTAGCAGGAGGCCCTTTTAAATTGTCTTGAAAATAGTGAATTAAAAGCTTATCATTATTGACATGCCGTGTAATATCCCAATTTTTGGCTAGTGACCAAATTGTAAACTTTGAAAGTTTTGGTGGTTAAAGTATAAACTTTGGAAAAGTTTAGGGATTAAAGTGTAAATTTCTGCAATAAGTAATTTTATTCAGTATAAGAGTGAATCGAATTGAAATAAGTACCTTGATATCAGTTTTAAGAATTAAGATGCTGTAAAAGGTACTGGATTTGGATCGAATGAATTTATTAAGCGTGCTCAGGCTAGAGAAATACAAGGATGGGTGACCTTGGGAAGGTCCCATAAAAGTGTTTCTAATTGATATTTTGGAGTCAGTAAAAGTAAAGAATATTCAAATGGATTATCGATAAAGGATTTCTAAGAGAAATTTTATTCTATGGAGATTTTCGATAATTATCGGAATAGTAGATTGAGTTAGGAAAATTCAGTCCAAGTTCTGGGAAAGGAAGTTTTTATGAGATAATAGAGTTTATTTCCCGAATATGGAATTTTTGGAATAAATCCGATAGTTCGGAAAAGGTAAAATTGCAGTAGAAGTATTTTACGAATATCGGGAGATCGGATCGAATCAAAATTTTAGAGGTTGTTCCATAAGCCATGGAAAAGTTATAAAATAATATTTAAGGAATAGTGACCGGTTGGGAATGAACTATTTTAGTTGGATTGTAATGGAATGACATTTTTGAAGTAAACTAGTAAATAAAGTTTAGTCAGAGGGCAAATTGGTCATTTGCCATAGAAGGCTTTTTTGAAATATATAAAAATTTACAAGGGCATTTTTGGAAGAAGGAAATGGAAGATTTAATCTTGGCCATTGATTGATGATAAGATCAATCTCAACCATTGGATTAAAAGGGCATTTTAGTAATTTCACTATTTAAATGAATTTAAAATTCATTTATATTTACAAGTGGCATAATTGTAGGAAAAAAAACAAAGTGGAAAAAGATGAAGTCTTATTCATCTTCTAAATTTTGAAAATTAGAGGCAAACAGGGAGAAATTTTCCAAGCTCGATTCAAGCCCCGAAACTCGATTTTCAAGTAATCTCTTCAACTACAAAGTTGTTCTACTCTTCAAGCTCTACCTTTTGGTGTAGATAATTCATAGAAAACATGCTTGATTGATGAGAATTTTGCAAGAGAAGAAATTAGGGTTTATGGAAAAAGTTTGGGGCTTTTGGAATTTTATGACTTCATGATGAAATTTAAGTTGAAATTAAGTTGTTATGATGATAAAATCATGTTTTTGAGTTGGGATATAAACCCTACATATTTTAGTTTGTATGAAGATGATTAGGGTTTATGGATTCAAGTTTGATTTAGGGTTTGTGATATTGGATAAATGATCTAGTAAGCTTGAATTCGTTATTTGGAAGCAAAACCATAAATTAAAGGTATAGGGACCATTTCGGCAATTATGAAAGTTAAAGGACTAATCTGAATTTTTATGATTTTGAAGTGTATTTATGTTATTAATGATGTTGGAGATGTGAAATTGAAGTTAGAATGCAAAACCGATGTTAAATCGAATTAGTGACCATTTTGACAAATTGTCAAAGTTAAGTGACCAATTCAGAAATGAAGTTCTAGAGAAGGAATAAATCTGATTTTAGTTGAAATAATAGAATTTAAGTAGTAATGTTGGTTTGAGGACTAATTTGCAAAGTTAAGAAGCTTGAATCCCATCTTTGCATTTTTAGTGACTATTTCGGAAAGAAAAAAAAATTAGAGGGAATCATTTTTGAATAACTATTTGATGAAGAAGGTGATACATTGGTGGTTTGAATCAAGTAAGGGGACAAAATTGACAAATAGCAAAGTAAGGAGAAATAAGTATAAAGTTTGAAGTTATTTATGGAAGTTGTGTAGGAAAACTGGATTTGGCAGTAAGTTTGAAAATTCACCATAAATTCTACAAAAATGGTTAGAAGGTGAATTTTATACCGACGTAAATATTTGTTCGTCTAGTTTCGCCTCCAACAAACAAAAAATGATTTTGAGTTCCGAGTAAAAATAAATGAATTTTTAAGTGACGAAAGGTAAGAAAATAGTGCACCAGTCTGTTCCGATTCCAGCATTGTAATTGACTTTGAAAATTCTCCATAAATTGTACAAGTTGAATTTGGGCTATTAATTTATATGGTTGAAAAGCTTATTGAATCTAGTTTCTTTCAGAACAAACGTAATTGAATTCCTAGTTGTAGATTATTTTATAGAAAAATTTCTTTGAAGGTAGTGCTATCTGCCAGAAAATGAGAATTGATACCTTTTGTTTCTAAGGTTAAGTAGTAAGCTTGAAAAGGGTTAATGGAAGTTCTAAATGGTTATAAAGGATCAAAAGTGAGTTTTGGATAGTATAAGGAAGGAAATAGGAATTTTTATATTTGAATGATTAGATTTGATAGCATGTTTAAGAAATTGTTAGATTTGAGTATAACAAATGTTGTTTACATTCATGTGATTAATGAAGCTTGGATCCGAATCAAAAGAAGGTTCGAGGTACTATGAAAGAAAGGATCGAATAGAGCTTAGTGAGGCAAGCTAATAAATGGCCCAAGTGAGTGCATTCTTACTTATTTTTATTATGATATGAGAAAGTCTTGCGATAAGTCGATCTCGAATGTTAAAATAAATAAATATTTTTGAATCGTAAATGGTATATTTTCAATGATTTTTGAAATGAATTATGAATGAATTTTGGGCATGAACTTCCCAATACACTTTTATATGATACCGTGATATGTTAATATTTATTGAAATTTTAAATAAGTGAAGAGATCATAATAGTGGATTGGTTAAAAGTCCATTGTATGATTATTGAGATTCTTGGTATAATTGGCATGCCAATGAGGTGGAGTATAGTGATATAGTGATACAGTGACGATGTGTTCTACAGCTATGACCTAGTGGTACAGTGATTTTGTATAAGTGTACAACAGTTATAAAGTGAAATAGTGATATTGTGTCCTACAGCTATGACCTAGTGATACAATGATGCTGTATAAGTTTACAACAGTGATAAAGTGATACAGTGTTTTATTTTGGCACAACAAATTAGTTGATGCCGCACATGTGCATACTCAATAGTGACTCGCATACCATGCATTCTCAATTACATTACATTGGGCTATGACTTGAATAAAAAGTAACAAGTACAAGTGATCTAAAGGAAAGTGAAAAGTGAAAGTGATATGATTCAAATGAAAACCAGTGATTTACTGGATATTTGATTTGACATGACATTGCCTTATATATGTATATGAGATGTTGATTTTTACAAGTTACATGACAGAGGAACGACTTCTATAAGTCATTCTATACGATTCTAAATTCTTATATGTTATATTCAGTATTTTATTTATTATGCAATTTTTATTAAAATTAAAGTGCTTTACTTTGAGTGTGTTTGTTCCACACGTAGATTAAGATGGAGGATTTGAAGAGGAGTCGAGCATGCTGATCAAGCTTCAATCTGCAAAACATCAGTAAGATATTCTAGCTTATGATAATCTCTAGTGGGCATGTAATTATTTAACTGCTAGTAGAGTATGATGCATTAAATTAGACTAAATGATAGATAAGTAATCAGTTTTGATGATGAATCGTATATGGACAAAGCAAAATAAGGCATTAGCATTATAACAGAATAAAGCTAAGGTAGAAAGGATAATTACTTTGCTAATAAGAATAATCGGTAATCGCGTAAAGATTTTGAAGTGAAGAAATGGCTTAGATAGCGAACCTAGTTTCACCCTGAATTAAACTGTTATTTTTTATAATTGCCATATATGTTTTAAAATAAATATTTTAGGGTTGAAACTAGCTAACTGCACATAGGTTGTGTTTTCAAGAAAATCGAGAAAGGGTTAGATTTATAAACTAAAATTTGTAAATACTTGTAAAAATAAATTTATAAGTCGAGATTTCTTTAAACGACTCCGTAACATCTTTAAAGTATATTCGATTTATTATTATACGTTAAGGGTGTTACATGCCCCGCCATCTTTCGGCAGAACATGGTGAGGTGAACAGATAGAGAGCTTGTTCCATCGAAATTTTCAATCTCTGACATTTTGAGTTTTAAAGGTAACACTAGATTAGGGACCAGACTCAACTTCCTTGCATCAATCTCGTAGAATACATCCGGCCTTTCTACAATTTTAAACTTTTCCTCAAGTTGTTGGCACCAATCTTCAAACTGCTTTGATAGTTCAATCTTCACTTTAGCCACCTCATTAGTATCAGGGACAATGTGCTTACTAGGGCCATTAATTCCTTTATGCAATGAAGATTCGGCCTGAAGACCTTGTTGCTTTCGAAATGAAGTCGACGTTTGTAGAGGCGTCTTGTTGCAAGGATTCTTTGATTTTCGTAGAGCATCATGGTCTATGACCAATCCTTTTCCCATTTCAGGATTTTTTCCAGCCAACACCGCAGCTATCTTGGCCAGTAGATCCTCTTGTGACTGCGAGATGTAGTCGCGAGTTGCTTGTTGTGCTTTTTCCAAGTTCTGCTCCATGTCACTCTTTATATCTTTACATGCTTTTCAACCTTTTCTAAACAGCCATCCATTTTTAGCCATGCTTCAAGTGAAAAAGCCAATGCTGACTTCGCCAGATCAGATGCCGCAAAATCATTGCGATCGCAGTTCTCTTAGAATTAGGAGCTCGAACAAGAAATGAATATGATATGATGCAAATGCATGCAAAATGAAATGCTAATGCGATGCAAAAAATAAAAACAGGTTAGTACAGATAAAATAATCAATAATTTATTTAAAAAATAAATAAAAAGGTATACAACCTATAAATAGAAATGCTTCATTCGAATAAAGGCAGTCCTACCATATCATGCTTTCTACCCGCACATTTTAAACAAAAAAATAGATCCTACCTGAACATGCTTTTCTACCCGCATAAAATATATCGGAATGATAACTAGTATATGCTTCATTGCGAGAGAATAAATAATAATGAAATTACAGTGCATAATTGAAAGAAATTAAAGAAACTCTCTAACACTCTCTACAATGCACCTATCGAGTGATTCTCTAAACGGGCAGAGGTTCGGTATAGTTCTAGACAAGGTGGGCTGCTATGTCTCGCTACATGTGGCTTAGGTTCTAAAGTGACGGTACCCGAACTATTGCTAGGACATCGATTCAGGAGAATACATTTCCCTAGGTCTGTGCGGAGATGAAGATCTCACGGAGACAAAGGTACATATGTATCCTTGAAGTGATCCACTATCCTACACGGAGGCGATACCTCACGAAGGCTGTAACACCCTTTCCCCGTACTGAATACGAGTCAGAGATGTCACATTACTAATGCCTTATCTTGTTTTGTCCATATACATTTCATCATCAAAATGATTAATTCTCTATGGTTTAGTTTATTTTCATGCATCATACTCTACTAGTAATTAAATAATTACATGCCCACTAGAGATTATCATAAGCTAGAATATCTTACTGATGTTTTGCAGATTGAAGCTTGATCAACATGCTCAACTCCTCTTTGAGTACTCCACCTTAACCTACATGTGAATCAAACACACGCTAAGTTTTCACTTAGTGAGGCAATAAACAAAATTAATAATAATTAAAACTTATTAAACTTTATGGCTATATTTATATAGCATGATATATGCAAATGCATTAACTTTTATGTTGCATTAGTGATAACTTACTATATGCTAATGTCATAATATTTTATTGTTTGTTCATTTATCATAATATGTCATTTATACCTCAGTGCATGAACATATATATATATATATATATATATATATATATATCATGTTACAAGCTAATGAATATGCTTGTTCTATTCCTTTAACATCATATCACTACTTACCATTAATGTTAAACTATTAAGTTTAACTTACTTAGCATTTTCATGTCTAATAACATAAGTTACCTCACATGTACTAACATATATCAAAGTTTTTCCTTTGTCATGTAACCTGTAAAAATCCACATCTCATATACATATGTTAGGCATGGTAAGCCAAATCAATATACTCAATCAATCTCTTGTTTTCCATTTGAATCCTATTAAGATTACTTATACCAATTCTTTATACCTTTAGCCCAAGAATTTTATATAGAGAGAAACTAAAGTATGCAAGGTCGGTACTCCTTGAGTACTAGTCACCGAAGTGACGATAAACATATAGACACATAAGTTGCTGGTAACATATAGACACATAAGTGTTGACATCATATAGACACATAAGTATCGATATCATATAGGCACATAAGTGCCGATAAACATATAGATCTGAAGATCAGTGTGTAGCTACACGCAGTCCCAGACTGTTAGACCTCTAATGGCATGCCACTATACTGTAACTCTATAGAATATACTTGGGCAATAATTCAATATCATTACCCTTTTCAATACATCATTCTGTATATGGCATATAGCTCATCATCTGTAACTTATCATTAACTTGTAAAATATCATTCAATAAATGATATACATATTATCATCAATATATGATAATAACTTGTCTATATACAAACATAATAGAGCAGTTCATACTCTTCTTTGTACCAATTTCTTTCTTTTTCCTTTTTAAGCTTTTCAAGCTTATTAATCTGAATTAATCAATTCATTTATATTGTAGCCCAACTTATAACATAGAGAATTGGCACACATGGCAATAACCATCAAATTACCGAAGTATAAACAAAAGTACCGAAGTACTACTATACTACCATTTGTACCAAGTCTCTCATTCATATAATTTGGACATATAATTGTAACATCATATACCGTAACATTATTCATATTATCAATGACCACATTAGGGAAATTCATACTTTATTAAATAAATCCATATTTAAATTGGATTACCTTATAATGATAATGTATCATTATTCATATTATAAACATTTAGGCAATCTTACTTTGCTTTTCTTTACCATAAATAGATATAGTATGAAAGCATAATATACACACACTTGGGCCATTTATTAGCTCGCCTCACTAAGATCTATTCGATCCTTTCTTTCATAGTACCTAGAACATTCTTTTGATTTAGATCCAAACTTCATTAATCACATGAATGTAAACAACATTTTTTAGATTCAAATCTAACAATTTCTCAAACATGCTATCAAATCTAATCATTCGAATATACAAATTTCCTCTTTCCTTCCTTATACTGTCCAAAACTCATTTTGGTCCTTAACAACCACTTAGAGCTTCCATTAACCCTTTTCAAGCTTACTAATTAACCTTAGATACAAAATGTATCAATTCTCTTTTTCTGGCAGATTGCACTACCTTCAAAGAAGTATTTTTATAAAATAATCTTCAACTCGGAATTCGATTCCGTTTGTTCTAAAAGAAACTAGATTTGACAAGCTTTTCACCAGTATAAATTAATAGTCCAAATTCTACTCGTACGATTTATGACAAATTTTCAAAGTCAATTTTCAATGCTGATTTCAGAACAGACTGCCATATTGTTTTCAGACCTTTCACCATTTAAAAATTCATATCTTTTTACTTGGAACTCGAAATCGGTTTTCGTTTGTTGGACACGAACTAGGAAAAACAATATTTACATCTGTATAAAATTCACCTTTTAACCATTTTCGTAGAATTTATGGTGAATTTTCAAACTTAATGCCATAATCCAGTTTTCTACACTGCTTCCATAAATAATTTCAAACTATATACTAACTTCTCCTTACTTATCTAATTTTCAATTTAGTCCCAATACTTGATTTAAACCATCAACTTATCACCCTTTTTCATAAAATAATTATTCAACATTGACCCCCCTTAATTTTTCATTCTTTCTAAATTAGTCACTAAAATGCAAAGATAAGGATTCAAACTTCTTAACTTTGCAATTTAGTCCTCAAATCAACATTACCACTTGAATTATATTATTTCAACTAAAATTCATATTTAATCCTTATCAAAAACCTTCTTACCGAAATGGTCACTTAATTTTGACAATTTGTCAAAATGGTCAATGCTTCGATTCAACTTCAATTTAACATTCTAACTTCAATTTCACATCTCCAATATCATTAATAACATAATTACACTTCAAAATTATAAAAATTCATATTATTCCCGTCACTTTCAGAATTGCCGAAATGGTCCCTATACCTTTAATTTAGGGTTTTGCTTCCAAATAACAAATTCAAGCTTACTAGATCATTTACCCAACATCACAAACCCTAAATCAAACTTGAATCCATAAACCGTAATCATCTTCATAATGATCAAAACATGTAGAACTTAAATCCCAGCTCAATATCATGATTTTAACATCATACTAGCTTGATTTCAACTTGAATTCAATCATGGAATCATAAAATCTCAAAAGCCCCAATTTGATCCATAAACCCTAATTTATTTCTCATGTAAATTCTCATCAATCAAGCATGAATTCCATGAATTATTGACATCAAAAGGTAGAGCTTAAAGAGTAGAACAACTTTGCAGTTGAAGAGATTACCTGAAAACCGAGTTTCAGGGCTTGAATTGAGCTTGGAAAAAATTTCTCTTTCTTTCCCTAGCTCTCACGTTTTTTGCTGGAAAAGATGAACATTTTTCACCATTATTTTACACATATAACTATTAAATAAATATTAAATTCATTTAATAGTGAAATTATAATTTTGCCCTTTTTATCCAATGGTTGAGATTGATTTTATCATCAATCAAGGGCCAAGATTTAATCTTCCATTTCCTCTTCCCAAAATTGCCCTTATAACTTTTTAAATATTTCAAAATTGCCATTAGGGCTAAATGACCAGTTTACTCTCCAACTAGTTTTTATTTACTAGTTTGCCATTCTTGTAAAAATTCAACTAAGTCTAGTTGGAATCCAACCAAATATAATAAAATATTCATAAAATAGTATTTTATGACTTTTCCATGGCTTTTGGATCAACCTCTGAAATTCTAGTTCGATCCAATTTTTAAAATTCATAAAATACTTCTACCGCGATTTTACCTTTTTCTGAGCCATTGGATTTATTCCGAAAATTCTATATTTCCATATTCGAGAAATAAACTCTATTATCCCATAAAAACTTCATTTTCCAAGGACTTAGACTAAATTTTCTTAACTTAGTCTATTTTCCCAATACTTATCGAAAATCTTCATAGATTAAAATTTCTCTCAGAATTCCTTTATTAATAATCCATACGAATATTCTCTACTTTTACTGAGTCCAAAATATCGATCGGAAACACTTTTATGGGACCTTCCCAGAGGTCACCCATCCTAATATTTTCCTGGCCTGAGCACGCTTAACAATTTTATTCGATCCAAATTCAGTAACTTTTACCGCATCTTAATTCTTAAAACCGATATCAAGGTACTTATCTCGATTTGATTCTCTCTTATACTGAATAAAATTACTTATTAGGGAAATTTACACTTTAGTCCCCAAACTTTTTCAAAGTTTATACTTTAACCCCAAAACTTTTAAAATTTACATCTTGGTCACTAGCAAAAAATTTGGGATATTACAAAGGCGTAGCTCCTCACTCCCACTTAAAAGGGACATAGCTCGGGTGCAGAGCTCGTGATATGCAAACAATTAGGGGAAAATTTTTAAAAACCTTTTTTGTAAAAAAATTAACAGGAAAAGGGATCACAAAATAAATTAAATTGAATTTATAATTTCCACTCGTTAAGAAAAAAGTAATCAATCGGTAGCTCGACTCTCCAAAAAAGTAGTCCCCAGCGGAGTCGCCAAAATGTAACAACGGCCCCGCTCGACGAGCTGGGTGGATGCTTGACGCATTCTTACGTAAAATTATTGGTTCTAAATAGAGTCGCCACCAATCTTTTTAATTAGGTGAGATTGGATCACCTGAAAACCATGTTGTTTTAATAAAACTTGTTTTTGTCATTTTATTAAAACAATGAGTTTTGGTCTACGAAATCAGAAAATAGGTTCGAGTGTCAGTTACGTGTGAGGAAGGGTGAGTACCCCCACAACCCCAAAATTGGTACTTGGTCGATTATTTGGTGTCTTAATGATGGAAATTAAGAATTTGAATTTAATTTAAAATTTGTGATCCCTTAAAATATTTAAAAGAATATTTTTGTGGATGAAAAGAATTTATACCCATATACCCGAGGTTTAATTTCCATTGGATTCCCGAATGAAGGAAATCTAGTTTGAAAGTTATAATTTAGAATTAAAAATGGTATTTTACAATGGAGATTAACGGAAAGCGGCACCTCTTACGTCTGAGATGCGTTTTTCACAATAACCCCTAGAAACCACTTTTTTAAAATTAAAATACGTACATGACATATAAGAATATACTCGACCGTAAATATTATGTGAATAATAATATTAAAAATAATAATAGTATATAATCGTAATAATAATAATTTAATATAATAATAACAATAATATATAGTAGACTTACGTAATAATAGTAATAATGATATATTATAATAATATATAGATAATGTATAATAATAACATAGAAATAAAAAATAATAATAATATAAAATAATACATAGATAATAAATAATAATGATAATAATAATAATAATAATGAACTTATATATAAATACATATAGTAATAATAATTGTAAATATATTATTAATATTATGCATAAATATATTAAACATATACTATACGTATAATATAAGATACTATATAATATACTTATATGTATAATATCAAAATAATCATAATATACGTATATAAATACAAATAATAGTAAAAATAATATGCAATATATAATAATAATCTATAATAATATATAGATAATATGGTAATAAAAAAGAAATTAAAATAGTGGCTGAAATGAAATAAAGCCTAAGCTTAGATGCGAAATTATAAGGAAACAAAAGTAGAAGGTCCAAAGCTGTAATTTTCCCATTCAACAGAAACACACGGATCCTATTATCCGGGTCGGGTCACGCGTCGGGTACAAGATCAAAACGACATCATTTTGGGTGTGAACAGGGATGCCCTAAACGACGACGTTTTGGAAACCATATAAATATCCAACTTGGACCAAAAAACTCATTTGATCTCTGATAATTAAAAAATTCAAAAGCTCTCTCAAACTCTCTCAATATTCACTCTGCTGGAGCCATGGGCCGCCGAGGGCTGCCGCATCGGCCGCAGCCCACCGGCAACGGCGACCACCGCTCGTGGTGGTCGGAGTACATGCAAATAGGTGGTTCATTTTAGTTTCACCCCATAAAGCCGGATCTAAGGCTGGTTTGTCCTAAATCCTCTCATAATCCCTTAGATATGAGAACCGAAAGGTTTGTATATATATATTTTTACCTTTTTTCTTCGAATCTGGTTTTTTTGCCCTTTTATTTATATTTTTTACTCGTTTCTGATCTCTCATTTT
Organism: Hibiscus mutabilis; assembly: GCA_019671005.1. Classification (NCBI taxonomy): domain Eukaryota; kingdom Viridiplantae; phylum Streptophyta; class Magnoliopsida; order Malvales; family Malvaceae; genus Hibiscus; species Hibiscus mutabilis. The sequence goes on along the minus strand of CM033750.1, from coordinate 27,272,246 downwards.
CCCCCTTGTTTTGCCGGTTCAAATCCCTTTTATAGGGGTTCCAATTTGAGTGATTTGGAAAGGCAGGGACAAGTGGAGCGTGATGGGTTGATGCATGGCTGTGAGGCATATTCGTGGTGGCATGGGAGGTGATGACGAGGTGGTTGGGCGTGACCACGGTGGCAGGGGAGTGGTGACCCAACATTAGTGTCGGTAGCGGCTTGAACGGTGGTGGCGGCGACGGCTCAGTGACGGCGGTGGCAGATTGAGCTTAGGTTTAGTTTAGTTTAGGATATTAGGGTTAGGGTTTTCTAATTTGGGTAATGGGTTTTTTTATTATTTGGGTTGGGTCTGGTTTATGGGTTTTTGTATTGGGTATTGGTTCAAATTGGATGTAATGGGCTCAGCCAGGACAAAAATGGGATCTACAGTGATTTATCAAAACTAAATGCAAATAAAGTAAGGTAGCTATGATCAAGACGAACAAATGTTGCGACAAATAATCAAATGATTATGGAATCTAGGTTTATTGCTGAGAAATTATGCTTGATTACTTATTTCAATGCTATTGCGACGGGCAATATATGTCTACGTAAACCAACTAAGATCTTTATCTATTCGACAGGGTTTTCTAATTAAATTCTGACTCTCTCCATTCCTAGAAGTTGATAACATTGAAGCTAAGGTAATACATGTTTGCGTGAACCCTAACAACTCTATTATCTATTCATGTTCCCCTTATTTGTTGTTGAAACCCTAAACTTATGTCTAAGTCAAATTAAGACTAAGTTAATAGCTTAGCCTCACTATTAACATTTGTTTAACCTAACTCTCTAGATATTTGATATCTCTCTAAAAGGCCTCTCTTGATAGCTCTTACAATAACTATGCAAACTATTCCTAAAGGCAACTAAATAAGCTTAAACACATGAAAAAGCTAAGTAAAAAGGGTATACAAAATAGGTTATTTACACAGTCATCAAATACCCCTAAACTTGAACTATTGCTTGTCCTCAAACAATGCAAACTAGACTAAACTAAAAACATAAACATAAACAGCCCACCGTTTCCAAGGTTCAAACCAAGCTATGATGACACAAATTCCAAGACACGCTGTAGCTAGGGGTGTTCAAAAATACCCGACCTGGTTGACTTGACCTGACAATCTGAACCTAAAAAACTAGGTAATTCTTTAAAAGAAATTACCCAATCGGGCCAGGTACCCGACCCGGGAATTTTTCTAGTAGTTGGGTTGGGTCTTGGCTAAATTTTTTGTTAATCAAGTACCCGACCTGATACTTTTAATATATTTAATTTTTTAGTTTTAAATTATATTTTTATTTTAGGTTCCTTAATATTTTTACCTAAAACTAAATTTAAATCTCTAAATTATTTCTATGTTTGTATTTTGTACTTTTAAGTTTTAAAATTTTCAATTATATATATTTTTATTAAATAGAGAGCTATTACATTCCCATATTGGGATTCAAAAGAAAAAACGAGATTAATATTTTTAATGTCTTTTTGGTGATAAACGTTAATTTATATATATATATTTCATCTTAAAACTAACATCAAATCACTAATTTTTGTGTTTGGATAATGTATTATAAACATTTAAATTTTATGTATGTACAATGTGATATTTTATAACTTTTAAATTTAAAAAATAAATAAATAAAAATGTAAATCGGGTACACGTTACTTGATTTTTTGGGTACCCGAGAATAGCAAGTACCTAGCGAGTACCCGGGAATGAACACCCTTAGCTATAGTAATAATTCACTCATCTATTTTAAAGAAATGTAATGCATCAGAGCTCACAGTTTTGTTCCAAGGATCGATTCTACTATAGGTGCAGTGGGTGTTGTGTCGCATGCATTCATCACTTGATGGTCTTAGAAAAATTTAAGGATTGCACTCTTTTTTTGCCTTACCATTTTCTTTTTGCTTCTAAGCACAATGTTATACTCCATTGATTCTTTTTAAGTTCGTTAAAATGTATCATTGGGGCTTCAGCTTATCACGCCTACTCTTCAAGCCTGAAGATGGAGAGGAGCAAACAACACATCCCCGAGCCCTACGAGCAGAGTCATCCTGTGAAGACTTTCTTTCACTCTTGCTCTAGTACTAGCATTCGTACCAAGGAAAGTTAAATGGAGTAAACACAACTCACCTAGTGTACTAAGCTAGCAAGATGCATAGAAGAGTGTCCCTCAACAGTTTGCCTATAGCATCGAGTTTTCAATTAATTTTTCATTATTCTTAATTTTTTTGGGAGCTTAAGCCTTTTAATTGCTACATTGAGCATTCAGTTCAATTACATTAATTAATTCATTGGCATCAGAAAGTCAACCTAGAAATTCCCTAAGGCTTCTTAAGCTTTTAGAATGCACGCAACATGTGAAATAAAAGATACAACAAGTTCAATACTAGGTTCAAAAAATGAAAGCTCTCAACACATTGCAAAACATTAAGCATAGATTCATCATAGGAAATCATTATCAACGCAGTAACAATTTCAGAGTCAATGTAATCATAGAAAAGGGAACCATCAGAACATAGTAGTCTATTTCCATGCTATTTTTTTTTAAATTTGACCTAAATTTAACCTAATATATTAATGGGGATATTACTCCCCCAAACTTGAGAAAAGCATTGTCCCCAATGCAAAAAGGAAACAAGAAAAACAAATGAAATGAAAAACATGCAAATGAAGTATGAAAAGCTAAACAAACGGAAAAAAACTAAAAAAACTAACCTAGGGAGTTACTGGGGAGAAGGTTCTCGGATGAAGATGCCCTTGCCTTTATCCCGATAGGACTTTGTCTTCTTGGCAGGGCAGGAAGAGGTACCAGCATCAGTATCTGGTCGCCTTCTTCGTTGGGGTTGGGTGGTGTAGCGGCAGCTGGGGTGGGGTTGGTAGCGTGCTAATGAAGGGCCTTAAGGATACATACATTAGAGGGCAACCATCCCATAGGTGCTCTGAGAATGGAATCCTCTTCCCATTTTGCCACTCTAGTCACTTGGCAAAAAGCTGTGATAAGGCTTGGGAAGGGTAAGGCCCTATTCCTTCTACTGGATATCGCTCTAGGCAGAATTGCCCCATATATTAGTTCATAGGGTTCATTCTCTCTCCCGTAGAATATAGAGTAAAGAAGTAGTCATCGGCTAGAGATGATGGTGCGATTTTTGGTTGGTAGAAGCCTGGTGTTGATAAACCTTACCTAGAAATTGGACTTTGGGTGAGGTTTTGCTATTGCATTGCTCGGGCATTGGACAATGTTCTCTCACATATCGTTCCAAGGAAAAAAAGATCTTGTAAAACTTGGGCAGTTGTGTCCTTAGTGGATTGAGCCACAAATCGTGAATGGGTGCCTTTAGACACCATGAGGTGGTAGTGGTGAGCAATCAGAGCCGCCATGAATTCCTCTTTAGTCCCTTATAAAAAAACCCACCCATCTCTATGGTGGCCGAGGTGTGTAAAAAATTTCTTCACCCAGTCAGCATTAACGGTCATCATTAAACTTTGGTTGGAACAGGGGAGTGAGCGCCAATTTTTTCTCCAGGAGAAGATCTTGATTTCGTAGGTTCACATACCGTCGCTTGAACTATATAGAATGGAGTCGGTTGTGAAGTTAATCAGGCAGTTCAGTTGAGGAGTCATCGAAGAAGAAATCGAATGGGGACTCTTGAAAAGATGAAGAAGATGGGGGAATAAAGCTCCTTCTCTGTTGAGGAGGTTGCCAAGCATGACATGTGTCTGGGAGTTGGCATACCATTTTAAGCAAAGAATAGGCTATCAATCAAAGCTTCTAGGGTTTCAATCTGAAGCAAATAGTTGCTGGAAATGGAAAAGGGGTTTGGTTATCTATTATGGGAAGGCTTGGGGTTGAAGGATATGGAAGGTTTTTAAGACAAGGAGTTTTCATAGTGATGGAGGGAAATCAACAATTATTGTTGATGGTCTCGTAAAGTGGGAAAGTAAAAGTATGCGGCTTATGTAATAGGGATGAGACATGTGGCGGTTATTGGAAAGTGGTGAAGGGGAGGGCATGAAAAAAAAGGTCAATAATACAAAAAAATCCTTCATATTTTATCACTGAATTCCCTATCCTGGTTAGCCTCAAAAGGTTTGCTTTCCCAGATCCTAGGAAGACATACCAACCTTTGTCTTTTACTTGTGATAACATCCAAAAACAAACAAAACACATTAAATAACACCTAAACCTAATAGGAAATAAAAATAATTTAAAAACACTTATAAAAATAAAAACTGGAAATTAAAACAAAGTTCGCAGAAAATTGAAAAATTGCAAAAATTTTAATTTCATAAAATATAAAACGCATAAAAGTAAATGATAGATCTGTATGTCTAGACATCCAGTAATGTGACCGAAGATTTGTCATAATGAACTGGTGCTCCCTTATAGGCCTTCAAATGTTGTCTATTGACTTTTTAGATTGGGCCATCTTTAAGATCCCTAATGTCCACAACACCATGTGGATACACCTGGATGACCTGGAATGGGTTGGACCAATGAGACTTCAACTTGCCCAGGAAAAGCTTCAAGCGGGAGCTGTAGGTAGGACTTTTTAACCATCAATAAGATGTTGAGGCATAAGTTTAGTATCATGCCTTTTTTGTTTTTTTCCACGTATAACTTGGCGTTCTCATAAGCATCCAGATGATGATCCTCTAACTCATTCAACTCGAGCAATCTTCTTTTTCCAGCTAGTTGACAATCCATTTTAATATTTTTAATAGCCCAAAAGGCTTTATGCTCAAGCTCGACCTGTAGGAAACATGCATTGCCATAAACAATTTTATAAGGTGACATGCCAGCAGTGTTTTGAACGTGGTCCGACAAGCCCATAAGTCTTTATCCAGTTTCAAGGACCAGTCTTTGCGGTTTGGCTTGACCACTTTCTCAAGGATATGCTTAATCTCTTAGTTGAACACTTCATTTTGTCCATTTGTCTATGGATGATATGTCATGGCGATCTTATGGTAAACTCTATATTGACGCAATACCTTGGAAATCAACTTGTTGTCGAAGTGACTTCCCTCATCACTAATAATAGCTTGAGGTACTCCAAATCGAGTGGAGATGCTATTCTACAAAACCTCAGGACGGTATTTGCATCATTCTTGGTCGTAGCAATGGCCTCCACCCATTTGGACACATAATCAACCGTGAGGAAAATGTACAAGTGTCCATTGGAGAATGTAAATGGTCTCATGAATCCAATGCCGCAAACATCAAAAATCTCAACTTTAAAGATAACTTGCATGGGTAGCTTGTTTCGTCGAGAGATGTTCCCCGTTCTTTCACATCTATCGTAAGCCTTGTAATATGCATGGGCATCTTTAAACAAGGTTGGCCAATATAATCTAGACTGTAGGACCTTTGCAACACTCTTTTATCCTCCAAAATGTTCTTCGCATGGAGTGGAATGGAAATGGTAGAGGATGTCTTCTAGTTCTTCCTCGGGTATGTATCTTTGGATCATTTGATTGGTGCATTGCTAGAAAAGGTAGGGCTCATCCCAATAATAGTAGCATGGATCGTGTTGGAACATCTTTCTTCCCTGGCTGCTAAGATTACAAGAAAATACAACTAACAAGAAAATTAACAATGTCAGCATACCACGATAATGTCGTGGCTTTCAAAAGTTTCTCAACAGGGAATTCCTCCTGAATATCACATACAATATCAGTATCACATGCATTCTCAAGCCTAGAGAGATGGTCAGCTACTTGATTTTCAGTACCTTTTCTATATACTATATCAATATCAAATTCTTGCAGTAGTAATATCCACCTAGTAAGTCTAGGTTTAGTATCTATTTTAGTAACCAAGTATTTAATGGCAGAATGATCAGTATGTACAATGACATTAGTTCTTTTAAGGTATGACCTAAACTTATCAAATGCAAAAACTATAAAAAATAGTTCTTTTTCTGTGGTAGTGTAGTCAACTTATGCCTCATTTAGGGTACGACTAGCATAATATATAACATGAAAAACCTTATTTCCATGCTAACCAAGAACGACACCGGCAACATAGTCGCTAGCATCACACATAAACTCAAAGGGTTGTGACCAATTAGAGGAAACTACAACCGGTACAGAAATAAGTTTCTTCCTTAAAGTTTTAAACGTTTCAATGCATTGGTAATCAAACTCAAACACTCTATTCTGCTCCAACAACGAGCATAAGGGCTTTGAGATTTTGGAGGTCTTTAATGAATCACCTATAGAAACTAGCGTGGCCAAGGAAGCTTCAAATGGCTTTAACATTGGCTGGTGGTAGGAGCTTCTCTATTACTTCAATCTTGTCTTTGTCTACTTCAATGCCTTTCTCAGAAATACGGTGGCCTAGGACAATGTCCTTGGGCACCATAAAATGGCACTTTTTCTAGTTAAGTACAAGATCAATTTCCTCACATCGTTTCAACACCTTGGCAAGGTTGCCTAAGCATTGATCAAATGAGTCTCCATAGATAGAAAAGTCATCCATAAAGATCTCTAGAAAATCATCCACCATGTTTGAAAGATGGCCATCATACAACGTTGGAATGTTGCTAGAGCATTGCATAGGCCAAAGGGCATTCGACGAAAGGCATAAATGCCATATGGACATGTGAATTTTGTTTTCTCTTGGTCTTCTGGTGCTATAGTAATTTGATTGTATCTGGAGTAATCACCCAAGAAACAATAGTAGGGTTTCCCTACAAGTTTGTTGAGAATCTGGTCAATGAACGACAACGAGAAGTGGTCATTTTTGTGGCTTTGTTCAGCTTCTGGTAGTCAATATAGATCTTCCATCCAGTGATGGTTCTAGTTGGGAAAAGCTCATTGGCATCGTTTTTTATCATAGTCATGCCTCCATTCTTTAGCACGCACTAGATAGGACTTACCCAAGAACTATCCAAGATAGGATAGATGATTCCAGCATTGAGCCATTTGATGATTTCTTTCATGACCACATTCTTCTTGATTGGATTGAGTCTTCTCTGTGGTTCCACTGACCTGTTGTGATCATTTACAAGCAAAATCTTATGCATACACAAAGTAGGGCTTATACCCTTTAAGTCAGCAATAGTCCAACCAATATCTTTCTTATGTTGAGATAAGACATGTAACAGTTTACTTTCTTAGTAAGATGTTAAGCTAGTAGATATGACAATATGCAGCGTATTATTCTCCCCTAGATATGCACATTTTAATTGTGAGGGAAGAGGTTTTAGGTCAAGTACCGCGAGTGCTCGAGTGATGGCTTGGGAGATTTAAACTCAGCAAAATCTCTCCCTTACCTTCTTCTTCAGTTTCTTGCATGGCCTCGTTGAATTATAATTGCTCCATAACGCTAAGCACGTTGCTGTAGCATATCTCTTGAAGGTTCACGATCTCTTTCAAGAACTTTAAATAAACCAGTATCTAATCAATGACCTTCAAGAATGGGAAATTGATGTGCAACTGTTTAAGCATCTCCAGAAACTTCTAGAAGTGTGCATCTTGTTTTTGAGCCTTCAATAGCTGAGGAAACAGAAGTGGTGGTATGGGCTCATCGTGTGGTTTACAGGATGCAGTAACATTCTTAGTCTTTTCATCCTTACCATCAGTAGCAAGGTCTTTTACTGTATCAGACACATGAGTTGTATCTTTAGGTTCTAGAGCATTGGTGGATAGCTTTCTTGGTGTGGAATCAACAAGGGAACCTCCCCCAAACTTGTCATCTTTGGTCAATTGGGTGCCACTATACAGTGTGATGGCAATGCATTACTCTGCACTGAAAGTTTTAGTGACTTCAGTATCACTAGGTAAACCTCCTTGAGGTCGCAGTTTCAAGACTTGGGAAATTGATGAGTCCTTAATATAGCCTCATTTTAGTATCTATAGTACGAACATTTGCATTATTTATTAAGTGTTTTATTGAAATTTGTAGGTTTTAAGTTATTTCATATTTTGTGGTTTGTATTTTAAATATGCTGTAGTTGTAGTACTTTTGTTATGTTCTCAGTTATTTTTAATAAATTGTATTTTGTGTTAATTGCAGGCTTATATTTGTTGAATTCGATGATTGCAATTATGAAACAAATGAAGTTGAATCCAAGGTGAAAGGAATTGGGAAAATGCTAAATAGAGAAAATAGACTCAATAAACTCGTACAAAAATTCTGCACTCAATATGTTGCACGGTTTTGACCATAACTTGAGCTCTAGAACTCGAAAATTGGTCTGTAAAATACCGATTTGAAGATAATTGAGTCTACTATATTATCAAAGTGGTTGGAAATCCAAATCATGCCTGGAAATGATGACAAAATATTGAAAACTAGAGTCATGCAAGTGGGACAATATGACAACCACTTGTGATTATTTAAAGATATTATCAAAATAATTGAAAGATTTTTTCTTTCAAGAGGATGAATTTCCAGCCACAATCATTTATCATCTAGAATCCCAAAATTCCTATAAATAGGCTTTAGTTTTTCCTTGTAAATCATCTTTAAAGCTTGGTTGCAACACTGTTGTTAAATATTCAAGATCACTTTTCTTTCTTAATTTTTTTTCTTTCTTACTTTTCTTTCGTTCATCCTTATATTTTTCTTTCATCCCTATATTTTTCTTCTTTATGTTTGGTTTTTATAAACCAAATTGTATTTTCTTTAAAGTTATGGTGTCGTTGTAAGTCAAGTTGCTGAGGTGAAATGATGTAGCTCTTGGTATATACTAAAGGTTAGTTTAAAATTCTCAACACATACTAAAACATGTTAAATTAGTATATGATGTTAAATTTAGTTGGTTAATATTCATGTTAGTAAATTAAGAACATTGCTTCATTATAGACAAGTAATTTGGCACAATAAATGCTTGTTATAATTGACTTGATTTATTGTAGACAAAACAAATTGGCACAATGAACACTTGGACTTGTTTATTAATTTTGATTCCACCAATCCATATAACACCATATGCTATACCTTTGCATTTTTTGGACATTGTTTATTGCACTTTGGACTTTGATTATGGACATTGGACAATGGACTTTGAACTTTGGACTTTCATTGCAGGACTTTCTGATTGGATTTCATTTCATCCTATGGACTTCAATTGAGTAATAAGATGAATAAAAATTAATCTTAGTATAATATCAAGAGTGGATTCTCAAAACCTCAGCTTCTTTTATTTATATTGTTGTTTATTTTCTAATCAGTTGTTCTCTTTGCATATTTTTATTTTATTTATAATCTTGTAATTTCTAAACAAAACTTCCTTGTGGTTCAACCTCGGACTCCCGAGAATTATTACTTGACAATAACCTGCACTTGGGTATACGACTGAAAAGAGCCGGTCAAGTTTTTGGCGCCGTTGCTTGGGAGGTAAGATTTAGAATTCATGTTTATATATATATATAATTATATTTATATTTAATGGATGGTTTTACCGCCTATATATATTATATTTAATGGACAGTTCTACCTCCTATTTATGTGCATATTAGTTTTTTATGTTGGTTTGGCAGCGTGATTTTAATTCTCGTCGTTTGGTTAGAAATAATTTTGAAACTCTTTTCAGAAATTTGTTTGACACACCTCCAAATTCACCTACCATGGTTGAAGATCAAATTGTTCTCAATGAAAATGCAAATATGCAAGTGCGTTCGATACGTGATTACTAGCAACCCCCTCGATCTTCGCTACCTTCATGCTTTATATTTCCTCCAAATGCAAACAACTTTCGATTTAAACCAGGTATGATATCTTTGCTTCCTACTTTTCATGGCATGGAATGTGAAAGTGCTTATGCTTTCCTTAAAGATTTTGAAGATGTATGTGTTACTTTTAATGACCAACAATGTTCAAATGAAATTATTAAGCTAAAATTATTTCCTTTTTCTCTAAAAGATAAGGCAAAAATTTGGCTTTATATGTTGAAACCTAGGTCAATTGAAACTTGGCAAGAAATGCAAACTCAATTTTTAAAAAGGTTTTTTTTCCAACACATAAAACTAATGCTTTAAAGAAACAAATTCAAAATTTCAATCAGAAGCCAAATGAAACATTTTTTCAGTGTTGGGAACATTTTAAAGATTTATTAAATTCTTGCCCACATCATGGTTTTGAAGAATGGCGTATCATAAGTTTTTTCTATGATAGTTTAACTCCTGAAACTAAACAATTTGTTGAAACAATGTGCAATGGTGATTTCATGAGTAAACTACCTGAAGAAGCTCTTGATTACTTAGATCATTTAGCTGAAAATTCTCAATCTTGGCACACATATAATTCTACAGAAAGATCAGCTAAACATAATCTTGTGCATAATAAAGAAAAATATCACCTTAACCAAGATGATGATTTAAGTGCTAAGTTTGCTACTTTCTCTAGAAGACTTGATGCCATAGAAACTAGGAAAATAAAATAAGTCAATTCAGTGAAAAATCAAGAGAGTTGTGATATTTGTGATATTATGGGACACTCTACTCTTGAATGTCCGAACATTCCAATTTTTAAAGAAATGCTGCATGAGAATGCCAATGTCATAAATACATCCTCAAAGCCTTTTCCTTTTCCCTATCCTAAAACTTATAATCCTCAATGGAAAAATCATCCAAACTTTGGTTGGCAAAATAATAACCATCCTCATATACCCCAAAACCAAAAGCCTCCATACGATTCATCTAATTTATATTCGCATGTAAAAAGTCTTGATGAGACATTGCAAGTGTTCATGCAGGAACAAAAAAATTTTAATATCCAAGCATCACAAGCTATCAATGAAATCAAGACAACACTTTCAACATTGACAGCTTCGTTGCGCACTCAAGAAAAAGGTAAGTTTCCTGCTCAACCTCTTCCAAATCCTTCTAATCAATCTCTTGCTTCTTGTTCTAGTGGAACTCAACAAGAAGATGTTAAATCTATCACAACCCTTCGAAGTGGTAAGAAGGTTGATAAAAATATTCCATCAAAAATTCAAGAAACATCATCTCCTTCAAAATGTAAAGGTGAGAATGATGGTAAGTCTGAAAACATTGACATAGAAAAAGAGAAATGTGTAATTCCTGCTCCTTTTCCACAGAGATTACAACCAACAAAGAATTTAAACAAAAATGCTGAATTTTTAGAGCTTTTTAAACAAGTTAAGATCAATATTCCTTTGTTGGATGCAATCAAACAAGTTCCATCATATGCAAAGTTTTTGAAAGATATGTGTACTGTCAAAACAAAACATAATGTGCAAAAAAAAGCATTTTTAACAGAAACTGTAAGTTCGATCATTCAGTATCTTATCCCACCTAAATACAAAGACCCTAAATGCCTGACAATTTCATGCATTATTGGTAACACTAGAATAGAGCGTGCTTTGCTTGATCTTGGTGATAGTGTCAATCTTTTACCTTTTTCGGTGTATCCAGAGTTAGGTTTGGGTGAGCTTAAAGCAACACCTATTACACTCCAACTTGTTGATCGTTCTATTAAAATTCCTCGAGGAGTGGTAGAAGATGTGTTGGTTCAAATTGATAAATTTTACTTTCCACTTGATTTAATTGTTTTGGACACAAGTCATGTTTCAAACGCAAATGCACAAATTCCTGTTATTTTAGGTCACCCATTTCTTCCTGCTTCTAATGCCTTGATTAATTGCAGGAATGGTGTTTTAAACCTTTCTTTTGGGAACATGACTTTAGAATTAAATGTGTTTAATGTTTGTAAGCAACCTAGAGAGAACTCTGAAGTACATGAAGTAGATTTTATTGACGAACTTGTTCATGAACAAATCAACATTTCTAAACCTTCTGATCATTTAGAAAATTATTTTGATGATTCTGAAATCGATGATGACCTTAAGAAAATTCTTTGCAGGAAAATGATAATCATTGTTGGATACAAAAATTTGAGAAACTTCCATCACTACCAACTGCTTTGGTATCATAAAATGAAGAACCACCAAAGTTGGATCTGAAGCCATTGCCATCTCACCTAAAATATTCATTTTTGGGTAAGAATGAAACATTTCCAGTTATAATCTCTGCAAAAATTGATGCAATCCAAGAAGGTAAGTTGTTAGAAATTTTGAAACTACAAAAGAATGCATTAGGATGGACCATAGCTGACATAAAATGAATTAGCCCATTGGTTTGTACTCATAATATTTATTTGGAAGAAAATGCTAAATCTTGTAGACAAATGCAACGAAGGCTAAATCCTAATATGAAAGAAGTAGTGAGAAATAAAGTCATTAAACTATTGGATAATGGAATCATGTATCCTATTTCTGATAGTAAGTGGGTAAGTCCTACTCAAGTAATACCTAAGAAATCTGGAGTTACTGTGGTTAAAAATGAAAATAATGAACTAATTCCAACTAGGACTGTTTCTGGTTGGGTGTTCATTGATTATAAAAAACTTAACGCAGTAACTAGGAAATATCGTTTTCCTTTACCCTTCATGGATCAAATCTTAGAAAGAGTTGCAGGACATGAATATTATTGTTTTTTTAGATGGATACTCTGGGTATAACCAAATTGCAATTGCACCTGAGGATCAAGAGAAAACTACATTCACATGTCCCTTTGGCACGTTTTCATATAGAATGATGCCTTTTGGATTATGCAATGCTCCAGCCACATTTCAAAGAAGCATGTTAAGCATTTTTAGTGATATGGTTGAACGTATTTTTGAGGTATTTATGGATGACTTTTCTATTTTTGGTGATTCATTTGATGATTGCTTGTCAAATTTAGAAAAGGTGTTAGTTAGATGTGAAGAAAAACAATCTTGTTCTTAATTGGGAAAAATGTCATTTTATGGTTGCTAATGGTATTGTCTTGGGTCATGTTGTTTCTAGAAAGGGAATTGAAGTAGACAAGTCAAAAATTGATTTAATTTCCAGCTTGCCAACACCCAAGACTGTAAAGGATGTAAGGTCATTTTTAGGACATGCAAGATTTTATAGGAGATTCATAAAGAATTTTAGTGCAATATCTAAACCATTATGTAATCTCTTATTAAAAGATAGTGCGTTTGGATTGAATGAAGATTGTGAGCATGCTTTTGAATAACTTAAAAACATGTTAATTTCTGCTCCTATAATGAGACCTCCTGATTGGACTTTACCATTTGAAATCATGTGTGATTCTAGTGATTATGCTGTTGGTGTTGTTTTAGGACAAATGAAGGATAAGAAACCATATGTCATATATTATGCGAGTAAAACTTTAAATAGTGCTCAAATGAATTATTTCACTACTGAAAAAGAATTACTTGCAGTAGTATTTGCATTGGATAAATTTAGATCTTATCTTGTTGGATCATCAATTGTTATTTTTAGTGATCATGCAGCTTTAAAATATATTCTTTCCAAAAAGGATTCCAAACCAAGGTTGATCAAGTGGATTCTTTTACTTCAAGAGTTCAATATCACCATTCGTGATAAGAAAGGAGTTGAAAATGTGGTGGAAGATCATTTATCAAACTAGTTTGTGATACATCTTTTGAATCCACTCCAATTAATGATACTTTTCCTGATGAACAACTTTTAAGTATTTCTGTAACACCATGGTTTGTTGACATTGCTAATTATCATGTCACAGGTTAAATTCCTTTTCAATGGGATCTTCAAGATAAGAGAAAGTTTCTGAATGAATTGAAGAAATTTTATTGGGATGATCCTTACTTGTTCAAGTATTGTCCTTACCAAATATTTAGAAGATGCATATCGGAAAATGAGGTAAGTAGTGTCCTTAATTTTTTTCATCCAGGGCATGTGGTGGACATTTTTCATTAAAGAAAACTGTAGCAAAAATTTTGCAATGTGGATTTTATTGGCCAACATTATTCAAAGATGCTCATAATTTTTGCAAGTCTTGTGAAAATTGTCAAAAATTGGGAACTATTTCTAAAAGAAACATGATGCCATTAAACCCAATTTTAGTGATTGGAATCTTTGATTGTTGGGGAATTGATTTTATGGGTCCATTTCCACCTTCTTTTGGTTTCTTATATATTTTGGTCGCAATTGATTATGTTTCAAAATGGATAGAGGCAATTCCATGTCGCAATAATGATCACAGAACATTGATCAAAATTTTAAAACAAAATATTTTAAGTCGATTTGGAATTCCTCTATCCATTATAAATGATGGTGGAACACATTTTTGCAACAAGGTTTTTGATTCTTTAATGAATAAATATGCCATTACACATAAAGTTGTAACCCCTTATCACCCTTAGACAAATGTACAAGTAGAACTTGCAAATAGGGAAATTAAACAGATTTTGGAAAAAAAACAATTAACCCAAATCGTAAAGATTGGTCTTTAAGACTTAATGATGCTTTATGGGCTTATCGAACTGCTTTTAAAACATCATTGGGCATGTCCCCCTATAGATATTAGGCTATTAAAATGTTTAACTCTAATCTTGATGATGATGCAGAATTGGGAAAATTACAAATTAATGAACTTGAGGAACTTAGAAATGATGCATATGAAAATTCAAAGATTTATAAAGAAAGAAACAAAGCTTTTCATGATAAAAGAATTTCAAGAAAAACATTTCATGTTGGGCAAAATGTTCTCCTTTATAAATCTAGACTTCACTTGTTTCCTGGAAAATTAAGATCAAGATGGAGTGGACCTTTTGTTGTGAAGCATGTTTATCCTTATGGAGCAATTGACATTGAAAATCCTAAAACTGGAAACGTGTTCAAAGTCAATTGACACAGACTTAAACGTTTCATTGAAAATCAAGTCAATCAAGGTGAAGTTCTTTATCTTTTAGATCCTTGTTAAAAATATTTTGGTGTAATTATATATAATTATATTTATTATTATTATTATATTTACTATTGTACTAAATTATTATTAGTATTTTTATTCCCGGTTAAATGGCGGATAATGGTACTCCGTGACATCTTTCAGTTTATCAGCTACCCACAAAACTGATATTCTATATTCATTTCTCAGTTTTTCTTTCAATTTCACTCTCTCGTTTTCTCTTTAATTTTCCTTTACTTTCAAAATGGATGATGTTCTCTCAAAATTGCAGAAACGTCTTTCTTCTATCCCACCAAACATGATTCTGAAACTTTACAAAGTTAGGCTTGAAAGATTGAGAATGTTCATGCACAAAGGCATGCCTACTGATGTTTGTATGTTGATCAAAGCAAAAGTAAGGTATGAAGAATATCTTCCCCTTTTACATCTACCTGGTAATGGAAGAAGTACATATGCAATGAAAAGAAGATCCAAACATCTCGAATCAGACTACCGAAAATGTGTAAGATGGACTTGTTCGGGGAGATGTCATTCTATTGGGATGCATTTCATAAATCGAGATGACAAAATTAGATTTGTTAAGGATGGACTGAGTAAGGAGAATTTGAAGGATATTCAAAGTTCTCTTGAGACGCATCCTAGTGGAGATGTGCAGAGAAAAATTCTTGATTTATGGTTGATATTTCAAAATGAATGGCAACGTCTAGGGAATCTGGCGATAAAAGACCCTATTTGCTAGTTCTTAAGAAAACTAGATGGGAAGCCTATCCTCGACTCATAGAAGGCGTTCAAGCCATTTCTGGACGTAAAACCAGAGGAAGTTGTGAGCCACAGTTGTAACTACTGTAAATATTTCTCAAGCTTTCATTGCAATAATTTCTTCTTCTTCTTCTTCTTCCTCATCATGTTTAATTACTGTTTGGATTTGAGTGATCTTGAATAACTGTGTGTTGCAGGAACCATTATTGCAGTTGTAATTATTTTCTATTGTTGGTTTTTTGACTCTTTGCTGTAGGATTCATTAATGATAGCCAGCCGTTTACTATTTACCTTTTGAATTTTGTGTCTACTTTTTGACATTTTTATTTTTCAGTTTAACGTGTTCTACCGACATCTTATCTACCACTGTTTGTTGCAGGATTCATTAATGATAGCCGGCCATTTACTGTTTACCTATTGAATTTTGTGTCTACTTTTTGACATTTTTATTTTTCGATTTAACATTTTCTACCGACAGCTTATCTACCACTTATTATATATTTGTATTGTTCTTCCTTTATTTTCAAAAAAAAAAAAGAAAAAAATGAAAAAAATGGAAAACACTTCAACTAGACATCTTCAAAAGTTTTGTATTTTTTGTGGAGCGTATCCAGGAAAAGATGAATCTTTCGCAAAAGTAGCTAAGGAAGTGGGAGACGTTATGGCCAGACAAAAATATGAAGTCATTTATAGAGGTGGATGTAGGGGTTTAATGGGAGTAGTTGCTACAACAACATATGTGAAAGGAAGCTCATTTCTGGGAATAGTTCCAACGAGCTTATCTTATTTGTGTGGACCTACAATCGAAAGAGAAGTATGAGTCAATACTATACCAGAACTAGCAATCATGATTTATTCTTCTGATGCATTCATTGCTCTGCCTGTAGGCATTGGTACATTGGAAGAAATTGCTTGCGTAGCTTCCTAGTCATCTCTGTCTATAAATAAAAAACCCATCGGTTTGCTTAACGTTAATGGTTATTTTGATAGTTTACTTTCTTTTCTTGATAACACTGTGAAAAATGGATTTATGTTTTTATAGGCAAGAAGGATCTTAATCTCAGCTACAACAATTGATGAACTTCTCCAAAAGCTTCAAGATTTTAGGTGTCTTCCTGATTTAATAGAGAGTACACATGGAAAAAGGAAAAGAGATGAAGACAAGCGAGATGTGGATTGTTCTTTATCACTGTGATATTATCTTATTTCGACATTTTTTTATTTTTTTATGTGTCAGTTCTAGCAAGCAATAGCAGCATAACAGGTAAAATCCTCTAATTTCTACTTTTAATTTTGACATTGAGGACAATGTCCTAATTAGGTGGGGGTAGGGGATATAATAATAAAAATCCTGCAGAAAAAAACTAAAAAATACTTGACGTTAGGTTAAGTAAAAAAAGTGACAGATTGTAGTTAATCTTGTTGGTTAATTGTAAAACGCACTTTGGTCTTTTTGATATAGCTAGGAAAAAGGTGGTTGAGTAAGTATTTATACTGAGACACACCTTGTTGATTATGATTTGTTTACCTTGTTATAAAATAGTAGTTATAATACATGTTTTATTAGATGTCTAAATTTTTAAGAGAAGTTAAGTTGAAAAAGTGGCCGAGTAAAGTAAATCTTGAGACGCACTTTGAAAATGTAATAATATATATATTTAAAAAAAGAAAAAAAAAGAAAAAAATGATTGGTTCGATGCTTGAGTGTTTTTTTGCATATAATGTTGCATGTACTTAGTTGATTTCTATGAGTTGAAAATAATTTGTGAATATAAAGTAAAATATCACTATTAAAGACTTGAAAGATTAAATATGAGTCAAGATTATGCTATGACTTGTCTATAGAAAGAGTCTTTGATGTTTCACAGTTAGAAAGATTAAGGACACTGGATGCTTCACTTTGAATCTTCCTCGATATCTCCAGAATTTGTGATTTCTTTGTTACACATCATCTGTGTCATGGGACGTACATAGAATTGTAATCGATTGTAAGTGAATGATGAACCCAATCATAAAAAAATTCATTATTTCATTTTTTATAGTAATAAAAGTTTGAAAAGCATGATAGGGGATGATCTAAGTTTTTTTTATTTCTTTGGATCGATTGAGCCTTTTGAGCCAACCATACAATATTTCCCTTGAACCCATGATTTTGAGCCTATAGCCTTTTCTTGACTCACCAAATATTGCTTTGTTTATCCTTACCTACAGAGCTTAAAGCTCCAGCCTTACCCTTGTTTGCTTTAGATGCTCAGTACTTACTGGATATATCTTTATGAGCATAAGTATTAATGCGGTAGGTAGATAAATTTAACATGAGAAAGACATAAGAAGGATTAAAGCATGGAATTCTATTTTTCTACAAAAATGTTATATTTATTGAAAAAATTTAAAAAAACAATAAAAAAATAATACTAGTGTCTTAAAAAAAGAAAAAGAAGAAGAAAAAAAAGAAAAAAATTACTTATGCTTTATCCTTTTGTAATGGAGAAATAAGGAATATTTTTAAAAATGATGGAGTTGGATGATCACTAGGGGAAGATGGGAATTAATACTTCTTGCTCACTTTGATCCGTAAGTAAATTGAGTTTAGGATAAGCCAATTGATGTCAATCTCATTGAAATATGATACCTTGACCTAAGCTCAGTTATAAGCCAATTAAAAAGACTTGGTGACTCTATTATATTGGAACTAATTATATATAAAGGTGAATAATGAATTAATTCATGATAGCCATTCACTTATTGTTTATTACTTTTCCAATGTGCTGATGAGATTGCACACATGTGATTTGCACACATATGAGCACAAAAATTCTATTGTCCTACATTTTTTTACTGTGAAAATTTTCTAGAGACCACCTATGTCGTGAATAGCATTCTATTTGACCATGTTCAAACATTTGAGTTGTTAATAGTGATATTTTACTCTATATTTACAACTTTGTGTTCTCCTCATCAGTTGATGCTAAAGTATGCTAGGTTGCATCTACATTTGGATTGGTAACTTATTTTCTTGAGGACAAGCAAAAATGTAAGTGTGGGGGTGTGATGAGTCCTTAATATAGCCTCATTTTAGTATCTATAGTATGAACATTTATATTATTTATTGAGTGTTTTATTGAAATTTGCAGGTTTTAAGTTATTTCATATTTTGTGTTTTGTATTTTAAATATGTTGCAGTTTTAGTACTTTTGTTATGTTTTCAGTTATTTTTAATAAATTGTATTTTTGTGTTAATTGCAGGCTTAGATTTGTTGAATTTGATGATTGCAATTATGACACAAATAAAGTTGAATCCAAAGATGATCCAAGGTGAAAGGAATTGGGAAAAATGCTAAAATAGAGAAAATAGACTCAATAAACTCGTACAAAAATTCTACACTCAATATGTTGCACGGTTTTGGCTATAACTTGAGCTCCAGAACTCAAAAATTGGTCCGTCAAATACCAATTTGAAGATAATTGAGTCTACTATATTTTCAAAGTGGTTGGAAATCCAAATCATGTCTAGAAATGATGACAAAAATACTGAAAACCAAAGTCATGCAAGCGGGACAATATGACAACCACTTGTGAATATTTAAAGATATTATCAAAATAATTGAAAGATTTTTTCTTTCAAGTGGATTAATTTACAGCCACCATCATTTGTCATCTAGCATCCCAAAATTCCTATAAATACGCTTTAGTTTTGCCTTGTAAATCATCTTGAAAGCTTGGTTGTAACATTGTTGTTAAATATTCAAGATCATTTTTCTTTCTTTCTTTTCTTTCTTTCATCCTTATATTTTTCTTTTATCTTTATATTTTTCTTTATGTTTGGCTTATGTAAACCAAATTGTATTTTCTTTAAAGTTATGGTGTCGTTCTAAGTCAAGTTGTTGAGGTGAAAGGATGAAGCTCTTGGTATATAGTAAAGGTTAGTTTAAAATTCTCAACACATACTAAAACATGTTAAATTAGTATATGATGTTAAATTCAGTTGGTTAATATTCATGTTAGTAAATTAAGAACCTTGATTTATTATAGACAAGTAATTTGGCACAGTAAATGCTTGTTATAATTAACTTGATTTATTGTAAAAACAAATTGGCATAATGAACACTTGGAATTGTTTATTAATTTTAATTCCACCAATCCATATAACACCAAATGCTATACCTTTGCATTTTTTGGACATTGTTTATTGCACTTTGGACTTTGATTATGGACATTGGACAATGGACTTTGAACTTTGGACTTTCATTGCAGGACTTTCCGATTGGATTTCATTTCATCCTATGGACTTCAATTGAGTAATAAGATTAATAAAATTTAATCTTAGTATAATACCGAGAGTGGATTCTCAAAACCTCAGCTTCTTTTATTTATATTGTTGTTTATTTTTTAATCAGTTGTTCTCTTTATAGATTTTTATTTTATTTATAATCTTGTAATTTCTAAACAAAACTTCCATGTGGTTCGACCTTGGACTCCCGATAATTATTACTTGACAACAACCTGAACTTGGGTATACGACTGAAAAGAGCTGGTCAGCAATCTACTGAACTTGTGTTTCCAAGGACCGTAAGGAAGCGGTGTGATTCTACAAGATGGATTTTTGGTTTTGCAACATAGTGCCTTGCGTTGTGAACATGTCACTATGATTCTTTATATGTGTTGATTGATCTTGCATAATAACTCATGCAGTATCTATAAAACTTTGATAAGAGGAATCAAAAGAATTAGAATTAGAGTTAGAGGTTCTATGGTACTGCCTCTGAGTTTTCTGTTGAAATCTAAAAGGTTTTGCTGTAGCATTCTATCGTGCTCCTGAGTTTCTTGTCTTACCTCTCGAACAAAAATTTGGATGTTGTCGCCACCCTGGGTTGTAGGTGTTTGAGTGGGGATTGTTATTGTGGTTGGCATTCCCTACGTAGCATCAAGATTCTTGTTTCGACTAGTGTTTCCCATCACAATATTCACATGTGTATTTAATTACCTTAGCCTTTTGTGTGTTGGATATCGGCTGCCTGTTCTTGAGCAGATTTGCAATGGTGGAGACTTGAGCTGCCACACTCTGGGAATCATCCAATTGGAGGGTTCTAGGAGATTTAGGGCCATGATTCAATCTCCCAATAGGAAACTGGTTATTGTTATTGTCTATCTGATTGAGAATTTTGAAAGCTTCTTTAGGATCTTTATTGAGCAAAATACCATTGGCTGGAGAGTCAATCATCATCCTTTTTGGTGCATTGACACCATTATAGAACGTCATTATTTGTAGCCAATCATGAAATCAATGATTCGAGCACTTTCGTAGCATGTCCTTGTATCTTTCCCAGCATTCATACAGAAATTCATTATCTAGTTGCTTGAATGCTATGAACTCGCTTCACTTTTGATTGTGCATGTTCGATGGATCGTAATGGTGCAAAAAGTTCTTGCACAAGTCATACAGGATGTAATAGATCCTAAGGAAATAGTCTTTAACCATGCTTGGGCTCGGTCATGAAAGAAGTAAGGAAATAGTATAAGTCTCAACACATCATCAGGAACTCCCAGTTGTTTAAAACAATCACAAACTTCCAGGAAGGCTGGAATGTGTTTTCTAGCATCCTCTCCCACTGATCCACTAAATTTTCCAATGGAATTGAGCACGTTGAACATAACGGGCTTCAACTCAAAGTGAGTTGTCCTTAGATTTAGCACAATGATCGATGGGTTGAAGTTGTTGATGAAAGGTGAAATGTTGTCTCGAATGGGTCATCTTGGTTGAGCTGGTGGAATAACATCTGCCTTTCTAGACCTCTATTATAGCTGTATGGCCAACAACCTCTCGTGCATCTATCGGTGGAATGCCTTTGTTACGTATACTGTCCTGGTCGTTCTATGTGTTTTTACCAGGAGGATCTATTATTTTTTGTCCTCGACGGAGATCTCTCAAATATCTTTCGATTTCTGGGTTACAAGGGAGAACTGGTTCCTCACAATTTTTACATATGGCCACGCACTAGAACGTATCTGAAAGGAAAAAAAACAAAAACAAAAAGTAAATGTAAATAAAATAAAATAAAATCTTCAGTGCAATTACAATGTAATTATCAATTGTCAATCCCTGACAACGGTGCCAAAAACTTTATACTTGTTGAATAGTGTTGCACTTTAGAGCAAGTATACTCATTGATCAAGTAATAAAGTGATGAAGTTGAGTGTCGAACCCACGAGGATTGGATAAATAATACGAAGTGATCGTACTTAAGAATGGTTGAGCAAGTATTGGTTTAATGGCGATTTATCAAAATTAAATGCAAAGAGAGTAAGGTAGCTATGATAAAGACGAACAGATGTTGCGGCACATACTCATATAATTATGGAAGCTGGGTTTATTGCCTAGGAATTATGCTTGATTACTTATTTCAATGCTATAGCAACTGGTAATACATGTCTGCGTAAACCAACTAAGATATTTATCTATTCGACAGGTTTTCTAATTAATTTCTAACTCTTTCGATGCCTAGAAGTTGAAAACATTAAAGCTAAGGTAATACATGTCTACGTGAACCCTAAAAACTCTATTATATGTTCAAGTTCCCCTTATTAGTCATTGAAACCCTAAACTTATGTCTAAGCCAGATTAAGACTAAGTTAACAGCTTAGCCTCAATGTTCACGTTTGTTTAACCTAACTCTCTCGATATTAAGCCACATATCAATAGTTAAAAGGCCTCTCTCGATAGCTCTTACAATAACTACGCATGAAGGACGATGAACATAATAGAGAAAGGAAAACAACTATAGCATTAAAACAAAGTATTCAAAACATAATATCCTAAAGAGAAATAAACCCAACTAAAAGTATTTAGCTCATGTTTAAGCCTAAAATATCTATATAAACAATTAAAAATATGGCATTTTATCAAGCAAGTGATAGAAAAGGATCAAGTGTCCTCGACGATTTCCTCCAAACTTTCTAATTGTTGCTGCAAGTCTCGCACTCCTTTAGCCCTTCTCGCTGGCTTCTGTCATGTAGGGACTTCTCTAGAACATTGACTCTGGTGGTTCTCCGATAGCTGGAGACTAAGGACTGCTACCTGCGATCGAGCTTTCTTTAATTGTGGCCCATGTCTTCTTTATATAGGTAAGAAAGTTAGGGTTTTGTAGCCCTAACGAGAGCGAAGCCTTTTTAAAGAGGATCTTGATTTCCCGCTATCTTTAATGAGTTCTGTATCTAGGGAGAGTCCTGATAAGTATTCAAAAGTACTATTTTTATTACCCTTTTTACTCATATTATTGTTAGACTTAGGCTTATATTAGTTGCATAATTAGTCATCCATGCATTAATTCATGTTTCTTTCCATCGTTGAGCTTGATTACATAACTTGGTGATTTTTGTGGGAAAAGATGTTGCTTTGGTGTGTTTTGTGTGTATGTGCAGAATCACTTGCCAAAGTAAGGCTAGAACCAGTTGCCAGGGCAATGCATGAAGGAGATGCCGAGCTAGTTGCCAGGGTAATGCATGAAGGAGATGCCGAGCTAGTTGCCAGAATAATTTTTGAAAAGGAATAAGATGATATGGTAGTCAAAATTGATGACTAGATAAGCCCAAGATGACGTGGAGCAAAGCTAAATCCCAAAGGAGTTTGATTTCCATGAAGAGGTTGAAGAGAAATTAAATCCCAAGAAGATAGGAGAAGTTCTAGAAGGAATTTAAATATAATAAAGAATTATATTCTTTAAAGATAATTTAATTCCAACTTAACTTCCTCCTCAAAAATGACTTTGACCTAGCCCTATAAATTGAAGGCCATGCCGTCAACTCGAAAAGGGGAGAGAAGAGAGAATTTTCGACAAGATCAAGGGCAAGGGAGATTTCGACAAAGCTCCATCCATTCTTCATCTTTTTCTTTCTTGTTCAATTAGGTTTATGCTAGGAATTCTTTATCTTGTGTTTCTTTGGAACCTAGCCATGAACTAAATCTATTTGGCTAAGGTTATTGTGTTTTGTGGTTGTAAGAAACAATTGGATTTTGTTTAGGAATAAGAGTTTTCACTTTCAATTCAAGGTTTACTCATTCTTGGTCCTTATTCTTGTTTGTGAGTGAATTGGCAGAGGATCTCGTAACTTCATCTATTTATCTAATATCGGGAGAGTTAGATTCAAGAAACGAATGAGTATGGTCTTTATTCAATCTATTGATGGTGAAGATTAATCCGGCTAAGAGGAGCGCAAGATTGGTTGTTGTTCACCCTTGATTCACGCAGGGATGTATTATCAAGGCATGCATAAATAGCTAGAGTTTTGACTTAGGGATAAGAAGAAACCATTTAAGAACGCTCTGCCGAATCTTGAAGTTGCTGCCCAAATCGCCCAAGTAGTTGCCCAGCTAGTCGCCCAGGCAACCATCGATTAGTTGCCAAAGCAACCCCGCTGTGAAAGTTGCCACGGCAACTGAGTTGCCCTTGCACTCTTTTACCAAGACGATCCAATCGGCTATCACTCCTCAACTCACGATAACCTGGCCTATTCTCTCTCATTTAATTGCATCTTCTTTTACTTATTTGCTTTCTAGTTTAGTTGTTAGTTAAAACTCCTACATTCTTATACTTGTGTTCTTTTACTTTTTACAGTGCAAGAGATTAGATTCTTGAAGTGGCACCAATCCCTGTGGAGACGATATCTTTTTATACTATAACTTACGATGTGTATATATGTACAATTACGGAGCACTTATTATGCACAACAAGTTTTTGGCGCCGTTGCAGGGGATTGGCAATAGCAACTTTGTTTTTATTTTCTTGCACTTTTTATTTTTCTTGTTTAAGATTCAAAGTGTTAACAAACTTTGGTTTTGCATTGGTATATGACCAGGGCGAGACCGATTACACTAGAATATCCCTTTGATCCAGAAATCGAACGAACCTTACAAAGACTTAGTCGAAGGTTAAGAGTAGCAATGGTTAATCAAGAAGGTAATATGAATCAAGATGTTCCGGCAGGAGGAGGAGTGATTCTTGCACGAAACATAACTATTCGAGACTATCTTGATGAAGATCTTGAAGGACTTAATCCATGAGTTGTCACACCTGAAATTGAAGCCGACCACTTTGAATTGAAACTGGTGATGTTTAACATGATCAACACAATTGGTCAATTTGGCGGCTCAACAACTGAAGATGCACGACAACATCTTAAATTTTTCCTCAAGATTTGCAACTCATTCAAAATACAAGGAGTCACCCCCGATGTTATATGACTAAAATTATTCCCCTATTCACTGAGGGATAGGGTAAAAGCATGGTTGAATAGTATTCCTGCCGGATCAATGGGATATTGGACCGATCTTTGTCATGATTTCCTAGCTCGATTTAATCCTAAAAATTTGACTGATAAGCTTCGTAATGACATTACTTCTTTTCGGCAGGCAGATGATGAATCCATGTACGAGGCTTGGGAGCGATATAGAGAACTTCTACACAAATGCCCCTACACGGATTCCCAGTGTGGACAAAAGTAATAATGTTTTACAACGCTGTGAATACACCAACAAGGATGATGCTAGATGCCTCGACAAACGGCATACTACTAGATAAGTCGCCGAAGGAAGCAATGCAAATTCTAAACAGGCTTGCCAAGAATGATTATCAATTCCCCTCTGCTAGAAGAGGAGGAGTTAGACGCCAAGCCACAATACATGAACTGGGTTCATCAAACTCAATTTCGGCACAATTGGCCACTCTAACTAAGATGGTCCAGAACATGCAAAAACCAAACAACACACATGAGGTCAAGGTAATGGATTCCTTTTGTGAGTTATGTGGTTGTAACCATGATTCTTCTGAATGTATGCAGAATCCGGAATCCAGCTTCTATGTGGGGAATTACAACCGGAACAACAATGTGATGTCTAAATATACAATCCAGTTTGGAAGAAGCACCCGATTTTTTCATGGAGTAATCCCAACAATGCTCTAAACTAGAACAATCAGAATGCACAAGCATCGGGATTCTAGTAGAATATGCCACGACAATAGTTGCCGCAGCAACAACCGACAACATCTAGTTCTTTGGAAAATTCTTTCAATGGTTTTATGTTGAAAACTGAATCTTATATGGCTGAGAATAGTAACTTAATAAAAAGAACTGATGCTTTTATTAACAGGACTGAGATGAGATTGCAAAACCAAGAGGCGGCAATCAAATCATTGGAAAATCAAGTCAGACAATTTGCTCAAAACCTGAATCGCAAGAGGAACTGGCCATGAGCAATGTAAAGCGGTCACTACTAGAAGTGGCCAACAACTTAAAGAGGCTCAAGCTCGCTCACCAAATAAAATTCCACAAAACATCAAGACGAACCCAGCGGCAAAGCCTCAGATGCTGAACCAGGAATTACTGCGGCAACCAGCAATAAGCATGCCTCGGCAACCGGCGATAAGGACGCCTCGGCAACCGGCGATAAGGACGCCTCGGCAACCAATGGTAGGCAGGCCACGACAACCCAGTTGATAATACCTCAGCAATGCCGTCAATCAGGTTCCAGACCAATAAAAGGATCAAAGATATCCGACTTCCACCACCATTCCCACAGAGGTTGAAGTGACAAAAGTAAGAATATCAATTCAAGAAGTTTCTTGATATCCTAAAACAAGTCCATATTAGCTTTCCGTAGGTTGAAGCAATTGAACAAATGCCGAACTATGCCAAGTTTCTTAAAGACATTGTGTCCAAGAGAACAAGGCTAGAAGAGTTTGAAATAGTTGCCGCAACAAAGGGATGCATGGCCATGTTGTACAATTACATGCCACCCAAGTTGAAGGATCCCGGGAGTTTCACAATACCCTATTCCATTGGAAACTACTATGTCAGGAAAGCATTATGTGACCTTGGAGCAAGCATAAACTTGATGCCTAAATCAGTTTTCCAAAAACTAGGAATCGAGAAGGCAAGACCTACAACAGTTATGCTACAGCTAGTCGACAGATCCTATGTGCATCCAGAGGGAAAATCGAAGAGATACACCAAAGTTGATAAATTTATTTTTCCCGCTGACTTTATTATTTTGGATTGTGAAGCAGATGAACATGCACCTATCATTCTCGGGAGACCCTTCCTGGCAACAAGGAGAACCTTGATCGATGTTGAAAAGGGAGAACTCACAATGCGGGTGAATGACCAGCAAGTTAAACTAAATGTGTTCCAAACACTAAGGCATGCCGATGATCCAGAAGAATGCCAACTTCTTCATGCCACGGCAGAGTTTAACTTCGACGAGGAATTTAGTTGCCTCGACAACAAAATTGCCGATCAAGAGAAACCTGAGGAGTATGAAGAATCGGTCGATGAGGAACAACAAGAAGAGGCAAATTGGTTAGTCAATCGACCAGGTACATACTTTGAACCACTGGATAACTCAGGTAAGGAAGGTAAGCTCGAAAAGACCTCTATTGAACAACCACCGATTCTTGAGTTGAAACAGTTGCCAGAGCAACTAAAATATGCTTACTTGGGAACCGATAATACATTGCCTGTAATTATTTCCTCTAAGTTACAGCCTGAGCGGGAAAAGAAGCTTATCAAAATGTTGATTCTACACAAGAAGGCAATAAGGTGGACAATTGCCGACTTGAAGGGAATTAGCCCGACAGTGTGCATGCACAAGATTTTGTTGGAAGATGATCACAAACCTTCGATTGAGGCCTAGAGGAGACTGAATCATGCCATGAAAGGGGTTGTAATGAAAGAAATCATCAAGTGGCTTGACGCCGGCATTATATACCCTATCTCTGATAGTACATGGGTAAGTCTGGTACAATGTGTACCGAAAAAGAGAGGTATAATGGTGGTAAGTAATGAAAACAATGAACTCATTCCAACCAGGACTGTGATCAGTTGGAGGGTTTGTATGGATTATCGAAAGCTAAACAAAGCCACTAGGAAAGACCACTTCCCATTACCCTTTATTGATCAAATGTTTGGCCGTCTTGCAGGTAAACCCTTTTATTATTTTCTTGATGGTTATTTAGGTTACAATCAAATTTCCATAGCACCAGAAGATCAAGAAAAGACAACCTTCACATGCCCATACGGTACTTATGCTTTCCAAAGGATGCTGTTCAGATTGTGTAACGCCCCGACAACCTTCCAAATATGCATGATGGCACTATTTTCAGACATGGTCGAAGACTTCCTTGAGATCTTCATGGATGATTTTTCCATTTTTGGTAATGACTTCGACAGTTGCCTCAGCAATTTAGAGAAGGTGTTGGCAAGATGTGAAGAAACCAATTTAGTCCTTAATTGGGAGAAGTGCCATTTTATGGTAGATGAAGGAATAGTGCTCGGCCACAATATTTCATCCAAGGGAATTGACGTAGACAAAGCCAAGTTGGACGTGATCGAGAGATTACCCCCACCAAGTTCGGTTAAACGAATCTGAAGCTTTCTTGGACATGCAGGTTTTTATAGGAGGTTCATTCATAATTTTTCTAAAATTACTAAACCCTTGTGCAATTTGCTTGAATAGGATAAAGTCTTCAATTTTGATGACTCTTGCACCCAAGCATTCGAAACCCTGAAGAAAAAGCTTACCTCGGCACCCATTATCGTTCCACCAGATTGGATGCTACCTTTTGAGCTCATGTGTGATGCAAGTGATTTCGTGGTAGGAGCAGTCCTAGGCCAACGCACAGGTAAGACCTTTCATGTGATATACTACGCTAGTAAAACTCTTAATAGTGCTCGAGTGAATTACACAACAACGGAGAAAGAGTTACTAGCTGTAGTTTTCGCATTTGACAAGTTCCGATCCTATTTGTTTGGTACAATTCGGCAATTAAATATCTATTTGCTAAAAAGGATGCCAAACCTCGTTTGATTCATTGGATATTGCTTTTACAAGAATTTGACATTGAAATTAAGGATAGGAAAGGAACAGAAAATCAAGTGGCCGATCACTTATCACGTTTAGAACACAAAAGGGAGAAGGACAAGGATTTAGAGATATGCGATGCATTCCCGGATGAGCAACTTTTAGTTACCTCGGAAACCATGGATGCACACGCCTCAGCAACCCTTGACGCCTCGGCAACCATGGATGCGCATGCCTCGGCAACCCTCGACGCCGCAGCAGCTCTTGAAGCGCACGCCTCGGCAACTCCAGACGTGCACGCCTCGGCAACCATGGATGCGCATGTCTCGGCAACCCTCGACGCCACAGCAACTCTTGACGCGTACGCCTCGATAACCACTGATACGCATGTCTCGGTAACCATGGACGCGTATGCCTTGGCAACTCTAGACGCACACGCCTCGGCAATCTTGGGAGCAGTCGCCACGGCAGCACATGCCTCGGCAATACACTAGTATGCGGATTTAGTTAATTTCCTTGTTTGTGGTATTTTACCTTATGGCCTTACTCACCAAGGGAAGAAGCGGTTCTGCCATAATGCTAAGTATTACTTTTGGGACGAGCCTCTTTTGCTTAAACAATTTGCAGATCAGGTCATACGCCGATGTGTCCCTAAAGAAGAGCAGCAGAATGTACTTCGACAATGCCATTCTTCACCCTATAGAGGACATTTTGGAGGAACTTGGACAAACCAAAAATTTAATTTTGGATGCCATGGATGATCTTGGTTGTGAGTTTGGTAAAAACAAAGAAAAGAAAGCCAAAAAAAACTAAAGAGTTGCAAGATAAAAAGTAGGAATAGGTTTCTTGGAAGTTAAGGGTGATGGGTTATATAGAAAAGATAGGTAGTAAATATGGTGGGTGGGATTAATTTTGGAATAAAGAAGGAAAGGGGTTTCGATTTAGGGGAAGGATGACTGCTAGGGGGTTTATTTAGGGTAAGTTGGAGGCTTAATATAAGCCTTAGATTCAGCCCATTAATTTCCTTGTTGAAGAAGTTTCCTTCTTGAATCAAAATTCCTCTTTATCTTGAACTCTTTTCCTACAATTCAAAAACAAATAAAATAAAGATTAAAATTAAAGATAAACTAATAAAAGAAAATAAATAAAGATGTGCAAAGAAATTCTTAAACTTAGAAAGATAAATATGAAAGAAAGATGTAGTTTTAATCCTAAAAAGATAATTAAATCTATCCTAAAAAGAAAAAAATAACTGAAATTAAATAATAATAATAATAATAAAATAGTTCAAAAAAAAGAAAAAGAAAAATAAAATATCGAAAGGAGAGCATTCTCATGCATCTCCTAAGGTGACTACTTTTTTGTTACGTTCCACATGGGCACCGTTGTAGTGCTTCAATCTTTGTCCATTAACTTTGAATCCATGTTTTTCAGTGATGGACTTGATTATTACGGCACCATGGGAGAATGGTTTGACAACTTTGAATGGTCCCGACCATCTTGATTTCAGCTTTCCCGGGAAAAGTTTTAGCCGAGAATTGAATAAGAGAACTAGTTGCACTGGCATGAATTGCCGCGTCAATAGTTTCTTGTCATGCCATTGATTTGTTTTCTCCTTGTAGATTCATGCATTGTTATAGGTGAGTGCATGGAATTCTTCTACCTCGTTGAGGTCCAACAAAAACTTTTTCCCAACACTTTCCCAATCCATATTCACGGTCTTGATTACCCAATATGCCTTGTGTGCGATTTCCACCGGTAGATGGCATGTTTTACCATAGACAAGTCAGAGGGAGGACATACCTAAGTGTGTTTTGAATGCAGTGCGATATGCCCAAAGTGCGTCATCTAGTCTTACTGACCAATCCTCCCTAGAGGGATTTACAACTTTCTTGAGTATACCCTTCAATTCCCAGTTGGAAATTTCTACTTGCCCATTGATTTGTGGGTGATATGCCATGGCAATCTTGTGAGATACACCAAAGCATTGTAACATCTTGGCGATGAGTTTGTTGTCGAAGTGCTTGCCTTCATCACTGATAATTGCTCTTGGCATCCCAAACCGTGTAAAATTTTTTTTTTGCAAGAATCGTTGCATGGTCTTGGAATCGTTGTTAGGAACTGCAGCTGCCTCGAACCATTTAGACACGAAGTCGACGACAAGTAGAATGTAGAGGTTGTCGAATGAAGATGGTAAAGGTCATATAAAATCGATCCCCCATACATCGAACAATTCAACCTCGATGATGTTTTAGAGCGGCATCTCATGTCGTCTAGAGATATTGGCCTTCCTCTGGCAACGATCACATTGCTTGTAAAACTCTTGGGCATCTTTGTACAGTGTTGGCCAATACAAACCAGATTGAAAAGGCCCTACCAAAGTCCAGTTGGAATCAAGCACAAATCCGAAAGCTAATGGGAGAGGCACCGATAAAATCCTCAATGCCTCCAATTGCCGCGACAACTCCTGCCGCCTCGGCAACCTCTAATACCCAAGCACCTGATGCCCGGGCAACTCGACCATCAACCCCGGAACAACTTGAAGCACTCTTGCAACTGTTGGTGAGCCGCCTTAGGAAATTGAAGACCGGCAATTAATGTTCATGCGGTACATGAAGAATCACAACAATGCCATCACCCAAGTCATCCTGGAATAGTACCTGGACAGCCGCGTGCCGTTCCCAATCTTTCCTGCCAAAATCCTTGCCACGGCAACCAATGAAGTCGTCGCCACGGCAACCGCAATAGATGATGTCTTGGCAACCTACGCTGCGCCTGCCCAAGCAGATGCCACGGTAACCAACACTGAAGATGCCACGGCAACCAAAGCTAAAGACGCCTCGACAACCTTTGCAAAAGCCAAAGGTAAGGCACCTATGCCCGAATCAACTCATACGGAATCATTGTATGATTTTTCAGATTCAGACGAGTCCTCCATTGTACCAACAAAGACCGCAACAATCGAATCCTCCAAGCCCAAGAGAAAAGCCAATGACATTGATGAAGAGGAGGATGAGGACAACCCCGTACGAGGATCGATTCCACCATCGGCAACAAGGAAGCAACCACCGCGTTCAAGCAAAAGAATCAAGACATCGACCAAAAGGAAACTAATCATCCACGACGATGAACTCTCGGATTAAGTCCTCATTTAAATTTGACTTTTCTTTATTTTTATTTTTCTTTGTTGCATGCATTGAGGACAATGCCTCACTCGAGTTTGGGGGGATTGTTATTAGTTAGTTGCCATGTTTAGTTGCATTCATCTTAAGTATTGCATTTAGGATACATAAATTGCTTGCCATGCCTTTAGTTGGAACAAGAATTGCCTAGATTTGATGAATATCCGATGATGACTTTGCCAATGTACTTAATTGATAGAACTTTTCATTCTAGGCTAAACATGGAAACACTTAGAATCGTACTATGATGCTAAATTTGATGAAACAATGTTGTGGCTTGATTGATTTAAGGAATTCTAGCGAACTTAGGTTGATAGTTAAAAAGTTGGGGGATTAGAATAAAAATTGGATGAATACTAGAGGTGCCCGAAATTGGCTCTAGTAGGTGCTAAAAAATTGATTGCTAGAGGTGCCCGAAATTGGCTATAGTCGAATAAATTAATTAACTTAAAAAAACTAAAAACAAAACACTAAAGGTGCCCGAAATCGGCTCTAGTTAAAACATGTTAAAAGAACCCAATGAAGTAATTTGAAAACCTCTTGTTTGCATAGAATCCAAAAAATCAACTTGCACACAACTCCACACACACTCACAAGCATTATAGTTTGATTCCGAGTAACTCCTAAGTTTTCCGAAAAATGAAAAGCCAATCATACTTTGTGCCCCGGTTCTGAGAATTGAAATCAAGTTCAAAGGTAAGTTTATGAAAATTGAAGTCTTGGCAGGTATTTATTAGTTTTCATTGCTTGAGGACAAGCAATAGTTCGAGTTTGGGGGTGTGATAAGTGTTCAAAAGTACTATTTTTATTACCCTTTTTACTCATATTATTGTTAGACTTAGGCTTATATTAGTTGCATAATTAGTCATTCATGCATCAATTCATGTTTCTTTCCACCGTTGAGCTTGATTACATAACTTGGTGATTTTTGTGGGAAAACATGCTATTTTGGTGTGTTTTGTGTATATGCGCATAATCACTTGCCAGAGCAAGGCTAGAACCAGTTGCCAGGGCAATGAATGAAGGAGATGCTGAGCTAGTTGCCAAGGCAAATTTCGACAAGGAATAAGATGATATGGTAGTCGAAATTGATGACTAGATAAGCCCAAGACGGCGTGGAGCAAAGCTAAATCGCAAAGGAGTTTGATTTCCATGAAGAGGTTGAAGAGAAATTAAATCCCAAGAAGATAGGAGAAGTTCTAGAAGGAATTTAAATATAATAAAGAATTATATTCTTTAAAGATAATTTAATTCCAACTTAACTTCGTCCTCAAAAAAGACTTTGACCTAGCCCTATAAATTGAAGGCCATGCCGTCAACTCCAAAGGGGGAGAGAAGAGAGAATTTTCGACAAGATCAAGGGAAAGGGAGATTTCGACAAAGCTCCATCCATTCTTCATCTTTTTCTTTCTTGTTCAATTAGGTTTATGCTAGGAATTCTTTATCTTGTGTTTCTTTGGAACCTAGCCATGAACTAAATCTATTTGGCTAAGGTTATTGTGTTTTGTGGGTGTGAGAAACAATTGGATTTTGTTTAGGTAATAAGAGTTTGCACTTTCAATTCAAGGTTTACTCATTCTTGGTTCTTATTCTTGTTTGCGAGTGAATTGGGAAACGATCTCGTAACTTCATATATTTATCTAATATCGGGAGAGTTAGATTCAAGAAACGAATGAGTATGGTCTTTATTCAATCTATTAATGGTGAAGATTAATCCGGCTTAGGAATAAGTTAAGGATTTCAACGGCTAAGAGGAGCGCAAGATTGGTTGTTCACCCTTGATTCACGCAAGGATGTATTATCAAGGCATGCAAAATAGCTAGAGTTTCGACTTAGGGATAAGAAGAAACCATTGAAGAACGCTCCGCCAAACCTTGAAGTTGCTGCCCAATCGCCCAAGTAGTTTCCTAGCTAGTCGCCCAGGCAACCATCGATTAGTTGCCAAGGCAACCCCGCTGTGCAAGTTGCCACGACAATTGAGTTGCCCTTGCACTCTTTTACCAAGACGATCCAAACGGCTATCACTCCTCAACTCACGATAACCTGGCCTATTCTCTCTCATTTAATTACATATTCTTTTACTTATTTTTTTCTAGTTTAGTTGTTAGTTAAAACTCCTACAATCTTCTACTTGTGTTCTTTTACTTTTTACAGTGCAAGAGATTAGATTCTTGAAGTGGCACCAATCCCCGTGGAGAAAATATCTTTTATACTATAACTTGCGACGTGTACACTTGCACAATTGCGGAGCACTTATTACACGCAACAAGTCCACGTAAGCGAAAGTTAGATTTATCCCCAACTCTTATTACCTCGTTAGCTCCTACGAGGGGTGTGCTATCCTTCCTACTCCAACATTCCTTTAGCTCCAATAGATGGATGCGTATGCACCACAAAAGACACTACCTTTCCCATTAAAAGTACCAAAGTATATAACAATTAAGCACAGTTAGTGTAACTCCCTAAATATATGCAAACTACTCCTAAATGCAACTATTAAGTGTGTAACAGTACTATAAGTTCTACCCTTTTTACTCATATTATTATTAAACTTAGGCTCATTTTAGTTGCATACTTAGTCATTCATGCATAGTTTTGTAGTTTTCTTGTATATCGAGATTAATGTTACATTTTGATGGTTTTGTGGAGAAATCGCTATTGTTTTGCTTTATTTTATGCAGGAACGACTTGCTAAAACAATTGCCAAAGGACACCACATCAAGAATGGATAAAGATGAAATTACCTCAAGATTATCTATAAATGCAAAGGATAATTATCCCAGATTCAAATTCAAATCTCAATCAGATAAGGATCAAGCCCCACAATTTTTACACGGATTTGGACTTTCTCTGTACATCTATTTAAAGCGATCAACAACAACAAATAAGGGGAAGTAAATCGTAAAAGAGAGATAAGATCTAAAAGGGGGATTTGCGCACAACATTTAACACAGATTGGAGAAGTTCATCTTCTCCATTTCTTTTATCTTGTATCATGCAATCTGATAAGTGTTCAAAAGTACTATTTTTCTTACCCTTTTTACTCATATTATCATTAGACTTAGGCTCATATTAGTTGCATAATTAGCCATTCATGCATTAATCCATGTTTCCTTCCATCGTTGAGCTTGATTACATAACTTGGTAGTTTTTGCGGAAAAGATTCTGCTTTGGTGTGTTTTTTGTGTATATGAAGGATCACTTGCCAAAGCAAGGCTAGAGCTAGTTGCCAGGGAAATACATGAAGGAGATGCCGAGCTAGTTGCTAGGGCAATGCATGAAGGAGACGCCGAGCCAGTTGCCAGGGCAATTGTCGAAAAGACCAAAGGTGATATGGTAGTCGAAATTGATGACTAGACAAGCCCAAGATGACGTGGAGCAAAGCCCAATCCCAAAGGAATTTGATTTCCATGAAGAGAATAAAGAAGAATTAAATTCCAAGAAGATAGGAGAAGTTCTAATAGGAATATAATTATAATAAAGAATTATATTCTTTAAAGATAATTTAATTCCAACTTAACTTCCTCCTCAAAGAAGGACTTTGATATATCCCTATAAATAAGAGGCCATATTGTCAAACTCCAAAGAGAGCAAGAGAGGGGAATTTCGACAACTCCAAAGAGGGCAAGAGGAGAGAATTTTCGACAAGCATCTAGGGCAAGGAGGATTTCGACAAGCCTCCTTCTTCATCATTTTCTTTCTTGTTCGGTTGGGTTCATGCTAGGGATTATTTATCTTGTGTTTCTTTGGAACCTAGCCATGAACTGAATCTATTTGGCTATGGTTATTGTGTTTTGTGGTTGTGAGAAACTATTGGTTTTTGTTTAGGTAATAAGAGTTTGCACTTTTCTATTCAAGGTTTATTCATTCTTGGTTCTTATTCTTGTTTGCGAGTGAATTGGGAGAGGATCTCAGGATTTCATATATTTATCTAATATCGGGAGAGTTAGATTCAAGAAACGAATGAATATGATATTTATTCAATCTATTGATGGTGAAGATTAATCCGGCTTAGGAATAAGTCAAGGATTTCAACGGCTAAGAGGAGCGCAAGATTGGTTGTTGTTCACCCTTGATTCATGCAGGGATGTATTATCAAGGCATGCACAAGTACCTAGAGTTTCGACTTAGGGATAAGAAGAAACCATTGAAGAACGCTCTGCCGAACCTTGAAGGTTGCTGCCCAGACGCCCAAGAAGTTGCCAAACTAGTCACCCAGGCAATCATCGATTAGTTGCCAAGGCAACCCCGTTGTGCAAGTTGCCACGACAACTGAGTTGCCCGTGCACTCTTTTACCAAGACGATCCAATCGGCTATCACACCTCAACTCACGATAACCTGGCCTATCTCTCTCATTTGTTCTCATTTATTCTTTTACTTTATTGCCTTCTAGTTTAGTTATTAGTTAAACTCCTATAATCCTTTATTTGTGTTTTTATACTACATCTTTTATACGTTAACCTGGCACCAATCCCTGTGGAGACGATATCTTTTATACTATAACTTGCAACGTGTATACTTGCACAATTGCGTAGCACTTATTACGCGCAACAAGTTTTTGGTGCCGTTGCCGGGGATTGGCAATAGCGACTTTGTTTTTATTTTCTTGCACTTTCTTTTTACTTTTCTTGTTTAAGATTCAAAGGGCTAATAAAACTTTGGTTTTGCATTGGTATATGACCAGGGCGAGACCGACTACACCAGAATATCCCTTTGATCTAGAAATCGAACGAACCTTACAAAGACTTAGACGAAGGATAAGAGTAGCAATGGCTAATCAAGACGGCAATATGAATCAAGATGTTCCAATAGGAGGAGGAGTGATTCTTGCACGAAACAGAACTATTCGAGACTATCTTGAAGAAGATCTTGATGGATTTAATCCAGGAGTTGTCGCACCTGAAATTGAAGCCGACCACTTTGAGTTAAAACCGGTAATGTTTAATATGATCAACTCAATTGGTCAATTTGACGGCTCAGCAACTGAAGATGCACGACAACATCTGAAATCTTTCCTCGAGATTTGCAACTCGTTCAAAATACACGGAGTCACCCTCGATGTCTTACGATTAAGATTATTCCCCTATTCATTGAGGGATAGGGCAAAAGCATGGTTGAATAGCATTCCTGCCGGTTCAATAGCATCTTGGACCGATCTTTGTCATGATTTCCTTACTCGGTTTAATCCTACAAATTTGACTGATAAGCTTCGTAACGACATTACTTTGGCAGGCAGATGATGAATCCATGTACGAGGCTTGGGAGCGATATAGAGAACTTCTACACAAATGCCCCCTACACAGATTCCCGGTGTGGACTCAAGTAACAATGTTTTACAACGCCGTGAATACACCAACAAGGATGATGCTAGATGCCTCGGCAAACGGCATACTCCTAGATAAGTCGCATGAGGAAGCAATGCAAATTTTAAACAGGCTGGCCAAGAATGATTATCAATTCCCATCTACTAGAAGATGAGGAGTTAGACGCCAAGCTACAATACATGAACTAGGATCATCAGATTCAATTTCGGCACAATTGGCCACTTTAACCAAGATGGTCCAGAACATGCGAAAACCAAACAACACACATGAGGTCAAGGTAATGGATTCTTTTTGTGAGTTATGTGGTGATAACCATGATTCTTCTGAATGTATGCAGAATCCGTAATCCAGCTTCTATGTGGGGAATTACAATCGGAACAACAATGTGATGTCCAATACATACAATCCAGCTTGGAAGAAGCACCCGAACTTTTCATGGAGTAATCCCAACAATGCTCTAAACTAGAACAATCAGAATGCACAAGCATCGGGATTCCAGCAGAATATGCCACGGCAATAGTTACCACAGCAACAACCGACAACATCTAGTTCTTTGGAAAATTCTCTAAATGCTTTTATGATGAAAACTGAATCTTATATGGCTGAGAATAGTAACTTCATAAAAAGAACTGATGCTTTTATTAACAGGACTGAGATGAGATTGCAAAACCAAGAGGTGGCAATCAAATCATTGGAAAATCAAGTCAGACAGTTTGCTCAAAATCTGAATACTAGACCGCAAGGAGGTTTACCTAGCGATACTGAAGTCGCAAGAGGAACTGGCCATGAGCAATGTAAGGCAATCACCACTAGAAGTGGCCAACAACTTAGAGAAGCTCAAACCCGCTCATCAAACAAAACTCCACAAAAAGATCAAGACGAACCTAGCGGCAAAGCCTCAGATGCTGAACTAGGAATTGTCAAGGCAACCAGCAATAAGCATGCCTCGGCAACCGACGATAAGGATGCTTCGGCAACTTGTGATAAGCATGCCTCGGCAACCCCAATTGATATTGCCTCGGCAACTCCAGTTGTCCTGGCAATGCCGTCAATCAGGTTCCAAACCAATGAAAGGATCAAAGATATCCGACTTCCACCACCATTCCCACAAAGGTTGAAGCGACAAAAGCAAGAATATCAATTCAAGAAGTTTCTTGATATCCTAAAGCAAGTCCACATCAACTTGCCATTGGTGGAAGCAATTGAACAAATGCCAAACTATGCCAAGTTTCTTAAAGACATTGTGTCTAAGAGAGCAAGGCTAGGAGAGTTTGAAACAGTTGCCGCAACAGAGGGATGCATGGCAATGTTGCATAATCGTATGCCACCCAAGTTGAAGGATCCAGGAAGTTTCACAATACCCTATTCCATTGGAAATCAGTATGTCGGGAAAGCATTATGCGACCTTGGGGCTAGCATAAACTTGATGCCTAAATTGGTTTTCCAGAAACTAGGAATCGGGAAGGCAAGACCTACAACAGTTATCCTACAGCTAGCCGACAGATCCTATGTGCATCCAGAGGGAAAAATCGAGGACATACTGGTAAAAGTTGATAAATTTATTTTTCCCGCTGACTTTATTTTTTTGGATTGTAAAGCAGATGAACATGCACCCATCATTCTCAGGAGACCATTCCTAGCAACAGGGAGAACCTTGATCGATGTTGAAAAGGGAGAAATCATAATGAGGGTGAATGACCATCAAGTTAAACTAAATGTTTTCCAAACACTAAGGCATGCCGATGATCCAGAAGAATGCCAACTTCTTAATGCCACGGCAGAGTTTAACTTCGACGAGGAATTTAGTTGCCTCAGTAGCTACATTGCCGATCAAGAGGAACCTGAGGAGTATGAAGAACCGGTCGATGAGGAACAACAAGAAGAGGCAAATTGGCTAGTCAATCGACCAGGTACATACTTTGAACCACTGGATTACTCAGGTAAGGAAGGTAAGCTCGAAAAACCCTCTATTGAACAACCACCGATTCTTGAGTTGAAACAATTGCCAGAGCAACTAAAATATGCATACTTAGGAACCGATAATACATTGCCTGTAATTATTTCTTCTAAGTTACAGCCTAAGCGGGAAAAGAAGCTGATCAAGATGTTGAAGCTACACAAAAAGGCAATAGGGTGGACAATTGCCGACTTGAAGGGAATTAGCCCGACAGTGTGCATGCACAAGATTTTATTGGAAGATGATCACAAACCTTCAATTGAGGCCCAGAGGAGACTGAATCATGCCATGAAAGGGGTTGTAATGAAAGAAATCATCAAGTGGCTTGACGCCGACATTATATACCCTATCTCTGATAGTACATGGGTAAGTCCGGTACAATGTGTTCCGAAAAATGGAGGTATAACGATGGTAAGTAATGAAAACCATGAACTCATTCCAACCAGGACTGTGACCGGTTTGAGGGTTTGTATGGATTACCGAATGCTAAACAAAGCCACCAGGAAAGATCACTTCCCATTACCCTTTATTGATCAAATGCTTGACCGTCTTGCAGGTAAACCCTTTTATTGTTTTCTTGATGGTTATTCAGGTTACAATCAAATTGCCATAGCACCAGAAGATCAAGAAAAGACAACCTTCACATGCCCATACGGTACTTATGCTTTCCGAAGGATGCCGTTCGGATTGTGTAACGCCCCGGCAACCTTCCAAAGTTGCATGATGGCACTCTTTTCAGACATGGTTGAAGACTTCCTTGAGATCTTCATGGATGATTTTTCTATTTTTGGTAATGACTTCGACAGATGTCTCGGCAATTTAAAGAGGGTGTCGGCAAGATTTGAAGAAACTGATTTAGTCCTTAATTGGGAGAAATGCCATTTTATGGTAGATGAAGGAATAGTGCTCAGCCACAAGATTTCGTCCAAGGGAATTGAAGTAGACAAAGCCAAGGTGGACGTGATCGGGAAATTACCCCCACCAAGTTCGGTTAAAGGAATTCGAAGTTTTCTTGGACATGCAGGTTTTTGCAGGAGGTTCATTCATAATTTTTGTAAAATCACTAAACCCTTGTGCAATTTGCTGGAACAGGATAAAGTCTTCGATTTTGATGATTCTTGCACCCAAGCAATCGAAACCTTAAAGGAAAAGCTTGCCTCAGCACCCATTGTCGTTCCACCATATTGGACGCTACCTTTTGAGCTCATGTGTGATGCAAGTGATTTCGCGGTAGGAGCAGTCCTAGGCCAACGCACAGGTAAGACCTTCCATGTGATATACTACGCTAGTAAAACTCTTAATAGTGCTCAAGTGAATTACGCAACAACGGAGAAAGAGTTACTAGCTGTAGTTTTCGCATTTGACAAGTTTCGATCCTATTTGATTGGTACAAAGGTGATTGTTCATACGGACCGTTCGACAATTAAATATCTATTTGCTAAAAAGGATGCCAAACCTCGTTTGATTAGTTGGATATTACTTTTACAAGAATTTGATATTGAAATTAAGGACAAGAAAGGAACAAAAAATCAAGTAGCCGATCACTTATCACGTTTAGAACGCAATAGGGAGGAGGACACGGATCTAGGGATATGTGATGCATTCTCGGATGAAAAACTTTTAGTTGCCTCGGCAACCATGGACGCGCATGCCTCGGTAACCATGGACGCGCACGTCTCAGCAACTCTCGACGCCGCAGCAGCCTTTGACGCGCACGCCTCGACAATTTTGGGAGCAGTCGCCACGGCAGAACATGCCTCAGCAGTACCCTGGTACGCGGATTTAGTAAATTTCCTTGTTTGTGGTATTTTACCTTATGGCATTACTCACCAAGGGAAGAAGCGGTTCCGCCATGATGTGAAGCATTACTTTTGGGATGAGCCTCTTTTGTTTAAACAATGTGCATATCAGGTTATACGCCGATGTGTCCCTGAAGAAGAGCATCGGTAATGCCATTCTTCACCCTATGGAGGACATTTTGGAGGAACTCGTACCGCGGCCAAAGTTTTGCAATCTGGTTTGTATTGGCGAACATTGTACAAAGATGCCCAAGATTTTTACAAGCAATGTGATCGTTGCCAGAGGACGGGCAATATCTCTAGACGACATGAGATGCCGCTCTAGAACATCTTCAAGGTGGAATTGTTCGATGTATGGGGGATCGATTTTATGAGACCTTTCCCATCTTCATTCGGCAACCTCTACATTTTACTTGTCGTCGACTACGTATCTAAATGGCTTGAGGCAGCTGCAGTTCCCAACAACGATTCTAAGATCATGCAACGATTCTTGCAGAAAAATATATTTGCACGGTTTGGGATGCCGAGAGCAATTATCAGTGACGAAGGCAAGCATTTTGACAACAGACTAATTGCCAAGATGTTGCATTGCTTCGGCATATCACACAAGATCGCCACGGCATATCACCCACAAACCAATGGGCAAGCAGAAATTTCCAACCGAGAATTGAAGGGTATACTCGAGAAAGTTGTAAATCCTTCTAGGAAGGATTGGTCATTAAGACTAGATGACGCACTTTGGGCATATCGCACTGCATTCAAAACACCCTTAGGTATGTCCCCCTTCCGACTTGTCTATGGCAAAACATGCCATCTACCGGTGGAAATCGAACACAAGGCATATTGGGCAATCAAGACCGTGAATATGGATTGGGAAAGTGCCGGACAAAAGTGTTTGTTGGACCTCAACGAGATAGAAGAATTCTGTGCACTCGCCTATAACAATGCACGAATCTACAAGGAGAAAACAAAGCAATGGCATGACAAGAAACTATTGCCGCGACAATTCATGCCAGGGCAACTAGTTCTCTTATTCAATTCTCGGCTAAAACTTTTCCCGGGAAAGCTGAAATCAAGATGGTCGGGACCATTCGAAGTCGTCAAACCATTCTCCCATGGTGTTGTGATAATCAAGTCCATCTCTGACAACCATGAATTCAAAGTTAATGGACAAAGATTGAAGCACTACAATGGTGCCCATGTGGAACGTAACAAAGAAGTGGTCAACTTAGGAAATGCATGAGCATGCTCTCCCTTTGATATTTTATTTTATTTATTTATTTATTTTTTATTTTCGATTAATTTTTTTTTGAATTTTTTGAATTTTTTTTCCGATTATTATTAATTTTTTTTAGGATAGATTTTTTTTTTAAGTTTAAGAATCCCTTTATACATCTTTATTTATTTTCTTTTATTAGTTTATCTTTAATTTTAATCCTTATTTGATTTGTCTTTGAATTGTAGGAAAAAAAGTTCAAGATAAAGAGGAATTTTAATCCAAGAAGGAGAACATCTTCAACAAGGAAACTAATGGGCTGAATCTAAGGCTTATATAAAGCCTCCAATTTACCCTAATCAAACCCCCCCTTGCCGTCACCCTCTCCCTAAACCAAAACCCTTTTTTTTCATTTTCCTCTAATCCCACCCACCATATCTACCACCTATCTTTTCTATAAAACCCATCAACCTTAACCTGTTCCTACTTTTATCTTGCAACTTTTTAGTTTCTTTTCTTTTCTTTTATTTGTTTTTACAAAACCCACAACCAAGATCATCTATGGCATCCAAGATTAAATTTTTAGTTCATCCAAGTTCCTCCAAAGAACCAAGATACAAGAAGTTTGCTACACCGGTGGTTCAAGAAAGATTTCAATCCAAGTTTGAAAGCCAGAAGATTCATGAAGAACAAGGCTTTGAATACTCCAACTCTCATCAAGATTTCGGCCTTGAACCATTCATCTTCGAGAAGATTGCACATCAAAAGTGGCAAATCTTTTTCCATCAACCGGAACCGGGTAACATCTCATGGGTAAGAGAATTCTATGCTCACTCACCTAACCCGGATAATCCTTATGTTTTTGTTCGTGACAAGGCCATACTCATAAGTCCCGAAAATGTCAACACCTTTTACGGGCTTTACATTGAGAAGGACGAACATCAAGCCTTCGTTGATCAAATCACGCCCAAGCAACTCGACAAGGTGCTTCAAGAACTCACTCAACCGGGAACTCATTGGAACGACGGTAAATCACCTTCGGCTTAAACCCGAGGCAAAACTATGGAATAAGTTTGTTAAAACCTCTTTAATGCCCACCACACACAATACTACCGTTGATATACCACGTATTTTGCTCATACATTCTATTTTGCATAATCGCATCATTAACATTGGAAAAATTATTTGTGATGAGATTTTTGTATGCAGCTCAAAAGATAAGGGTTCTCTTTTCTTCCCTTGCTTAATTTCTAATCTTTGCAAGGAGATGCATGTCCCAAGTGAGTCCACCGATGAAAAGGCCCTACTAAAGTTTGGTTGGAATCAAGCACAAATCCGAAAGCTAATGGGAGAGGCACCGGGAATTTCTTCAAGGCCTCCAATTGCTGCGGCAACTCGTGCCGCCCCGGCAATCCCTAATGCCGAAGCACCTAACGCCCGGGCAACTCGGCCATCAACCCCATAACACTTTAAAGCACTCTTGCAACCATTGGTGAGCCACCTAAGGCAAATTGAAGGCCGGCAACTAATGTTCATACGGTACATGAAGGAGCACAACAATGCCATCACCCAAGTCATCCTAGAAAAATACCCGGACAATCGCGTGTTGTTCCCAATCTTTCCTACCGAGATCCTTGCCCCGGAAACCAATGAAGCAGTTGCCACGGCAACCGCAACAGATGATGCCGCGACAACCTACATCGTGCCTGCACAAGCTGATGCCACGGCAACCAACCCTAAAGATGCCACGGCAACCAAAGCTAAAAACATCCCGGCAACCACTGCAAAAGCCAAAGGTAAAGCACCTATGCCCGAATCAAATCCTACGGAATCATTTTCTAATTTTTCAGATTCGGACGAGTCCTCCATTGCACCAACAAAGACCACACCAATTGAATCCTCCAAGCAAAAAGCCAATGACACTAATGAAGAGGACGATGAGGACAACCCCGTACGAGGATCGATTCCACCACCGGCAACAAGAAAACAACCATCGCGTTCAAGCAAGAGAATCAAGACACCGACCAAAAGGAAACTAATCATCTACGATGATGAACTCTCGGAGTAAGTCTTCGTATGCATTTTATTTTTCGTTATTTTTATTTTTCTTTAATGCATGCATTGAGGACAATGCCTCACTCGAGTTTGGGGGGGATTGTTATTATTAGTTACCATGTTTAGTTACATTCATCTTAAGTATTACATTTAGGATACATAAATTGCTTGCCATGCCTTTAGTTGGAACAAGAATTGCTTAGATTTGATGAATATCCGATGATGACTCTGCCAATGCACTTAATTGATAGAATTTTTATTCTAGGATAACCATGGAAAAACTTAGAATTTTACTATGATGCTAAATTTGATGAAACAGTGTTGTGGTTTGATTGATTTAAGGAATTCTAGTGAACTTAGGTTGATAATTAACAAATTGGGGGATTAGAATAAAAATTGGATGAATGCTAGAGGTGCCCGAAATTGGCTCTAGCATGTGCTAAAAAATTGATCACTAGAGGTGCCCGAAACTGGCTCTAGTATGTGTTAAAAAATTGATCGCTAGAGGTGCCCAAAACCGGCTCTAGTCGAATAAATTAACTTAAGAAAACTAAAAACAAAACACTAGAGGTGCCCAAAACTGGCTCTAGTTAAAACATGTTAAAAAGAACCCAATGAAGTAATTTGAAAACCTATTGTTTGCATAGAATCCAAAAA
Organism: Hibiscus mutabilis; assembly: GCA_019671005.1. NCBI lineage: Eukaryota > Viridiplantae > Streptophyta > Magnoliopsida > Malvales > Malvaceae > Hibiscus > Hibiscus mutabilis. The sequence continues at coordinate 27,227,673 of CM033750.1, read as the reverse complement.
ATCAACTTGCACACAACTCCACACACACTCACAAGCATTATAGTTTGATTCCGAGTAACTCCTAAGTTTTCCGAAAAATAAAAAGCCAATCATACTTTGTGCCCCAATTCAGAGAATTGAAATCAAGTTCAAAGCTAAGTTTGTGAAAATTGAAGTCTTGGCAGGTAATTATTAGTTTGCATTGCTTGAGGACAAGCAATAGTTCGAGTTTGGGGGTGTGATAACTGTTCTAAAGTACTATTTTTCTTACCCTTTTTACTCATATTATTGTTAGACTTAGGCTCATATTAGTTGCATAATTATCCATTCATGCATTAATCCATGTATCCTTCCATCGTTGAGCTTGATTACATAACTTGGTAGTTTTTGTGGGAAAAGATGCTGCTTTGGTGTGTTTTGTGTGTATATGCAGGATCACTTGCCAAAGCAAGGCTAGAGATAGTTGCCAGGGCAATACATGAAGGAGATGTCGAGCTAGTTGCCAGGGCAATGCATGAAGGAGACGCCGAGCCAGTTGCTAGGGCAATTGTTGACAAGACCAAAGGTGATATGGTAGTCGAAATTGATGACTAGACAAGCCCAAGATGACGTGGAGTAAAGCCCAATCCCAAAGGAATTTGACTTCCATGAAGAGGTTAAAGAAGAATTAAATTCCAAGAAGATAGGAGAAGTTCTAGTAGGAATATAATTATAATAAAGAATTATATTCTTTAAAGATAATTTAATTCCAACTTAACTTCCTCCTCAAAGAAGGACTTTGATCTAGCCCTATAAATAAGAGGCGATATCGTCAAACTCCAAAGAGAGCAAGAGAGGGGAATTTTGACAACTCCAAGGAGGCCAAGAGGAGAGAATTTTTGACAAGCATCTAGGGCAAAGAGGATTTCGACAAGCCTCCTTCTCCATCCTTTTCTTTCTTGTTCGATTGGATTCATGCTAGGGATTATTTATCTTGTGTTTCTTTGGAACCTAGCCATGAACTAAATCTATTTGGCTATGGTTATTGTGTTTTGTGGTTGTGAGAAACTATTGGTTTTTGTTTAGGTAATAAGAGTTTTCACTTTTCTATTCAAGGTTTATTCATTCTTGGTTCTTATTCTTGTTTGTGAGTGAATTGGGAGAGGATCTCGTGATTTCATCTATTTATCTAATATCGGGAGAGTTAGATTCAAGAAATGAATGAATATGATCTTTATTCAATCTATTGATGGTGAAGATTAATCCGGCTTAGGAATAAGTCAAGGATTTCAACGGCTAAGACGGGCGCAAGATTGGTTGTTGTTCACCCTTGATTCACGCAGGGATGTATTATCAAGGCATGCACAAGTAGCTAGAGTTTCAACTTAGGGATAAGAAGAAACCATTGAAGAACGCTCTGCCGAACCTTGAAGGTTGCTGCCCAGATGCCCAACTAGTTGCCCAACTAGTCGCCCAGGCAACCATCGATTAGTTGCCAAGGCAACCCCGTTGTGTAAGTTGCCATGGCAACTGAGTTGCCCGTGCACTCTTTTACCAAGACGATCCAATCGGCTATCACACCTCAACTCACGATAACCTGGCCCATCTTTCTCATTTGTTCTCATTTATTCTTTTACTTTTTGCCTTCTAGTTTAGTTATTAGTTAAACTCCTATAATCCTTTATTTGTGTTTTTACTTTTTACAGTGCAAGAGACTAGATTCTTGAAGTGGCACCAATCCCTGTGGAGACGATATCTTTTGTACTATAACTTGCAACGTGTATACTTGCACAATTGCGTAGCACTTATTACGCGCAACACAATCCACCCATGTCAGGGATTTATTCATTGTTGTTTTCTTTTAACCCAGTCATGAATTAGATTAACTTGGCTTAGGTTATCGGTTTTTACTGGTGTGTAGAGATGAATGTTTGGTTGTTGGTTTTTAATTCAATAAATTCATTGTTTATCCATTTTTGGTTCTTTATTTTCCCTTCAAGGAAATTGGCAAAGGAACTTGATTGCATCCATTTATCTAGGCTCGGGAAACTAGTTTGCCTTAGGAATATGAATAAGATTTTAGCAGCTAAGAAGAGTGCAAAGATCGATGTTGCTCACTCAATGTTAACGCATGGATGTATCACCAAGTCTTGTGCAAACATCATTTCTTCAGTTAGGGATAACGCGAAGGCATTGAAGAACACTCCGCCAAACATTGAAGGAGAAAACTCAAATGCCATGGCAATCTACTAAAACCAGCTGCCTCGGTATTCTGCCAAACCCAGTTGCGAAGACATTATACTAAACCCAGTTGCCACGGCAGCCTACTTGCCTCAGCAATTACAAGCCATAATAATTATTTCGACAATTGCACCACTACTCACGATAACCCGGCCTAATCTCTCACATCGATTTCCTCTTTCTATTTACTCTATTTGCTTAGTTTATTTTACTTGATATTTACCACCATCTATCACCTTCAATTCTATTTCTTTTAATGTAAAATAACTTAAGCAAAGTGGCCCAAACCAATCCATGTGGAGACGATACTTGATACCTATCACTTTATTACTTGCGACGTGTATACTTGCAGCATTTGCGTAGCACTTAAATATATGTCATCAGTATATATGTCACAAAAGAAATAAATTGATGAGTATTGAGTATCGTCCCCACATGGATTTGTTGGGAAATTTGTTCAAGTTATATCACTTAAAATAAAATGGAATGATTGGAAGAAAAGAAACAAAGAATAAAACATTATGAAAAATTTAAACTAAGCTAAGCGAATGAAGATAAGGTAAAGTAAGCCTCGCGAACTACTAGGCAATAAAAACCATGATGATAAAGCATGTTGGGTTTATTGAAGAATTATATGCTTAACTGCTATGAAGTCTACTAAAAAGCTCTGCTACCATACTACTGAATAGAGCTTCCTAATGAGTTTCTACACTATGTCTAGCAAGAAACTGATAAACAAATGCTAAAGCAATACATGTCTGCATAAACCTCATCAAGAAGTTATCCATTAAACCTACTCATTTTAGTCGTTGAAACCCTCCCTTATGTCTAAGGTGAGTTACGATCTAAGCTTCTTAACTTAAACCCCATTTTTCATTAAGTCTAACCTAACTCTCTTGAATATTAGGTCACATAAATATATTAAGGGCAACTCTCGAAGGCTCTTACAAATCTAAGCAAGATAAAAAATAAACAAAGCATGTAAGTAATAATATTCAAAAGCAGTTGAACATAATAATCGAAAGTAAACCCAAGCCAAAGAGATTTAGTTTAGGGCTGGGTACATATCATCCAAAGTTAAACATTCTTAAAAAATTTCTAAAATTGATGAATAACACAAGGATAAAGTTATTAAAGAATTGAAAACCCCTTGTGAGTTCCCTAGTTGAGTTGCAAGCTTTTCCCACTTCCCATGCTTCTTTTGAATAGCTTGACCATCTTCAAGGAGCTCTTTTCCTCAACAATGGTGGCCACCCAAAGAGAGAATAAGAAAATCTTTTCTAAAATGATTTTCAACTTCCTTTAAAAGTAGCCTCTTTTTCCCTTTTATAGTGGAGTTTTTCCTCCTAGGGTTTGCTGCCCTCAAAAATTAAAATGACCTAGAGAATTTTAGATTTTCCCCTGCAAGTGAGAGAATGACAAGAGGATGGGGGACCATTTTTTGGTGTACAACTACAGTTGTCACATTTTTTCATATTCCTCCCAAAAATGCTACAAAAAAATCTTGCTCAACACAACATAAATGACTCGACAAACATCATCCTTGTTGGGCACTTCAAACCTGCACATAACCACCAAAAAAGCACAACCTTTCCCCACATCACAACATCTTTTGATAATTTCATTAAGCACATGAGCAAACTCCAAAAATGTACATGAGATTCAACTAAATGAAACTAAATGAACTCAAATTCAAGCAATTATCCAAGTAAAAAGGCATGGAATATACCTTTTTTGCAGAGTTAACACACTTCAAACTTGAATGACTACTTTTCATCAAGAAATGCAATCTAAACTATCCTGAAAAAGGTCAGCTTTCCATGGAAAATATAACAACATAACATGTATTGACAAATTTTTAGTCCTCAGCACATAGGCATATATATATAATAAAATAAAATTCTATTAGAATTTCAAGAATTTTCACCTAAATCTAGCATCCATAAAAGTATGTGTGTGAAACTAATTGTATCCAATCAATACTTAACGCATTTATAAAAGATCAATCAAACTCTTAAGTTTTTCCCTGGTATTTATAGTTGTGTACAACTAACTCCCATTATTTTTTAATCCGAGTTTTGGAGTTTTAGCTTAACAAACCTACTTTTCTAGACTTGAACGTAGAATAAAGCAAACACCCTACCCTGACCTATTAAGTATAGTCATCCTGTGAAGACTTTCATTCACTCATATGCAACAACTACCTTTCCTATTTGAAGGAGAAAATAGAACAAACATGACTCCCCTAGTGTACTAGGCTAGCTATGCACATCAAAGTGTCCCACAATTAGATTTTCCTTTGGAATTTATATTCAATCTTCTTCTTATATTCTCTTTGTTGATTTTTTTCAATTTTTACCAAGGTAGTTCAATCAGCTTTTCCTAGGGTGTTTATCGATTGCTTAGGGTATTCATCAACTTCTTAGGGAGTTTTAAGCACTAGGGGCTATTATCCATACCTGAAGCTTCTCGGAGAAAGAGATTGTAGGAGATCTTTTCCTTCCAACACATAAGATCCTTGACGTGGAGATCTTCATCTGATGACACCTTTCATGCACGTTGGCCCGTTGTGTTCTCAAGGCTCTCTGTCCCCCATGGAGCCAATGTTCATGGCTTCTCTGCCTGATAGCATGCATCCTTAGAATGATGAGTTATTTCATAGACTAATAGGAGATGACAACTTCCAGTGTCCGTTGTAGATGCCCCTATGGTTGTTTCTCTGGTGCCGCTCATGGAAGACAGAAGGCTTCTAGGTAGTAGCTCAGGGTGGAACCTAATTCGGAACACATGCTCTTATGATGAGGTGTAGCTTCTTCAAGATGGTGTGCATTGTCATTGAATAATCAACCTTATCCAATGGACCTAGCGAGAACTTGTTACCTCATCGAAACCTCGACGTTACCCTCAGATGTGAGTGGGGAGAAGTTGATATCCCATCTTCTTTACTTCCTCTGGCTGAGACCCAAAAAAAATGGTTTGCATGGCGACCATGGTGCTTTCCAAGTCTATCGTTATCGTTAATTTGGCCATTAGCGTCGTCGGTCACAAAGATCTAGTGTAATGGGAGTGCCAAAAGAAGAGCTTAATTGATCATGAGAGTTTCACGACCAATATGCAAGAAAATAAAACCTAAAACAATCTTGCAACTTACTTGCCTATCTTTCATACTGGTACATGGGGTCCTATACCGATACTCCAGTTTTTCCCAAAATTCCAGTAGCCATAAAATGTATCGATATGGGGTGTCATACTGGTACTCCTGACGAGCGTACTAGCACTCAGAATAGGGTATACCGTTACCTACTTGGTAAACTTCTCAATTTCAAAGGCTCGTACCTATACGCGAAGCATATCGTACTTGTACCCACCAAACAAAATTACAAATTTGAATATGAATTTTTGATGTAGAAACCTTAAATGAATCCCAAACACCCTAAACATACTCTTAATTGATGGTTGAACATAAAGTCCATACGATCGTGCACTTGCAACACAATTTACAACACCTATTATGAATAATTGATTCATCTAGAGGCGAAATGATTTATACCAAAATGCATATATGATCATACCTTGGAAACAAAGCTTAAGACCTATAAAGGTCATTCACATATGATCAAAAGAATGCATGACACATAAGCAAACCAAAAGGAAACTAACATAGCCAAATTTTAGTCTATAGCCGAAATGCATGCTCATGCTTCAAAGAAAAACAACAACCACATGAAATCATCACAACTCATCCATCAACAAATCAACCAAAGAGCAAATCTAAAGGAAATAAATTCAGCAAATACAAATCCCAAAAAAATTTCCCACATTGCCTTCTTATAAGTTTGACGGAAACACATACTCAAACTTCTCGTTTGTCTTGAAGTGATCACTTTGCCTCAATAACAGCCCCCAAATGTTTTAATCCTTTGTATTAATGGAATAAACTGAGTGTAAGCTTTTATCGCTTAGTGAGTGCTTCGTTAAAACATTCATTAATGCGATTTAAAATAAAAGCGTAGAATATATGCTTACAATAATCTCATTACAAATCATAATCTCTCTTAGGAAAAGGCTTATAACTTGATATATTGGCAAAACACTTGTGACTTATCAATTCATATAAACCATTGGATACACAGATCAAAAATCAAATGATAGGTTTATAACCTATTCTCGCATATGTTCCATGGTTACTAGACACCCATCCTTAATGGTTCACAACCAACATATAATTGTAGACTCTCGTCCTTACTGAACCAATAACAATTGTAACCCCTAGACCTGCCTATATGTTACACGTAAATCTAAGATAAAAAATGTTACAGAACACTTATGATACTCATCCTTTAAATTCAATTATCACATAGATTATAGACTACTCATACTATGACATGCCAACTATATCCGATCTCAATTTAGTTTTTCCACATGCCAATATATCCATTTAAAACACATTTACTTATTGTTTTCCTTATGCAAGTTCACAAATCAAATTCAATAACTTCGTTGCTCAACAACAACTAATTAAATCATGCTGGAAACTCATATTGGTACCCCTAGGTACTCGCATGCTTAAAGAAACATGGTTTAAAAAATTATTATGCATAAAAACAGTAAGTTTTTCATCATCAATCTTCCAAAACAAATCAATTAAACCATTACCTCATGATCAGGGATGAAGCCATGATCAAACATTGACATAGGGCAAAATGTTATATTTCAAAAATGGAAGGGCTTATTAAATATTTAAACTCAATTTATAGGGGCAAGACCTAATTTGTCTAATATTTAAACTTATAAGGACTCAAATTGTTATTAGACAAAAAATTTGAGGATACATACTCATTCTTCTATAGTTCAACCCATACTTCATTATATAGTTAATAAGCTCTTATATTTTTAGATTTGAATATTTATTTTTACAGTGAATAAATTGTCATTGAACCAAAATCTATCAAATATTTTGATTTTATTACAGTGGTGGGGGGCCTTTGGGCCTCAAGGGACCTTCGTCCCTGCTCGTAATATAGTTTAAGCAAATTCAACGCTAGCTAGAAAAGCTTACTTCCGAGTTTAACATAGCAATTTAGGCTATTATTAAACTCTCGAAATCCATTACAAACCACGCAATATTGCATTGCACGCGTTTGCACTCACCCAAATGCTTTCGCCATAATACCAAAACCTTGCTGAAAATGTCTGAACACAAGTCATGCTTTCATATTCAATTCTGGATTCTCTACAACTCAGTATAAAAAAAATCACATCAAATACACTCCTAAAACTCCTAGCAACTTAAACAATATTGATCCACACCCCACAATCTCCCTAAAAATCGAATTTCTTCCAAAACTATATTTTCGTCATTCAAAACCTTAATTCCACATTATATCCTAAATTCCTAACTCAAATCCATCAATTTTATCACCACTTAACTGCTCATAATAGTAGCTAACATCAAGAATCCAAATAAACACGATTCTAATAAAATTTCTCAAGAACACCCAATCCAAATTTAACCGATTAAATTAATTTCAAGAATAATTATTAAAAGTCAACATTAGATTATTATTATTAACCATCAGGAATACATCAAAACCCAATAGAATTACTTAGGTTTTACTAAATAAATCATAGTTAAGTCTTAAATCATCCAAAAATCTAATTCACCTAATTAAATCTCGTTTTAATTACAAAAGCTATTGAAAATGATAGATTAGAGACACAAAACACGAGAGATTTCATTAAGAAACCATAGCTCACCATGCTTGATTGAAAATCAACATGAAGATGAGCTCATATCTTGTATTTGATGTGAAAAATGGTGAAGAAGGTGAAGAAATCAAAATCAGAGGTTTTTCTAGATATTAGAAATCATTTAGAAAGAAATTGGGATATGAATGGATTAGAAACCAAAAATTTAGTGAAAAGTGTTTGGAAGAAATCAAGGCAATGTTGATAGAAAAAAATTTAGAAAATCCATTCTTAAATGGAAGAAAATAAGCATCGGTAGTTTTGTGAAAATAAGAGGGAATTTGACATTAAAACCTAAAATCAACTTATTAAAAGCCATTTAAATAAATAAATCTTGCTATCTAACATAACCGTTAAATAACACCAAATATCTCAAAGATCCACTTATTAATTTCCTAATTTAATTACCAAGAATTAATTATTTAGTTAATCTCCTGGTTAAATCCTCAATGGCCCAATTAAGATACATGAATCTCCTAACCCGAATTTCGAGATGTTACAACTCTCCCTTCTTAAAAAGAATTCCATCCTCAAAATTGCATGAAGGAAACATATGTGGGTATTGCAACTCTATCTCATCCTTGGTCTCCCAACCCGGTTTTACCACATAACACCTTAGTACTCATATATAAGATTCCAATTGGCTCCTCATCATAAGAAAGATCTAGATGAATCTCAATCTCTTCTAACGGAACAACATGAGAAGGTCCGATCGGTACATTCGCAGCATAGATACATGAAACACGTCATGAATATGCTCAGGCTCAATCGAAAATTTGAGTCGATGCGCAATTGGACCAATCCTCTCAATTATCTCATATGGTCCGATGAATCTCGAACTAAGCTTTACCTTCTTACCAAACCTCAAGACTTTTTCCCAAGGCAAAAATTTGTGAAATATGTTATCACCAACCGCATACTCAATCTCGCGACATTTCAAGTCCGCATACAATTTCCCCTACCCGAAGCCGCTTTCAAGCGATCAAAAATGAGCTTCGCTTTTTCCTTTGTCTCTTGTATCAATTTCAAACCAACTACTACATGTTCTCACCCATTTTAGCCTAGCAAAGAGGTGTCCTACGTCTCTGACCATAAAGAGCCTCAAAATGTTCGATTCGATCCGATCATCCAAATATTTTTCTAAACTTTATCACTTTATAGCCAATAATACAAACTCCGTACGAAAAATTTGGGTTACAAGAAAATGTCATTCTCAAGGGTAAACTATTCATTTATGGGACTAAAATATATAACTTTGGAAATTACAATTTAGTCCCTAAACTTTTCCAAAGTTTATACTTTAGCCACAAAACTTTCAAAATTTTCATTTTAGTTACTAACCAAAATCTTGAGGTATTACAATTCTCCCCCCTTAAGAAGAATTCGTCCTCGAATTTTCCTTACATAATTGGTTCAATAAGGTACAGATACTGCTTTTTCATTACTTCTTCTGTTTCCCACGTAGCATCTTCGACTTTGTGATTTCTCCACAAGACTTTAACTAGAGGAATCGTTTTGTTTCTTAATTGCTCATCATAGGTCAGATTCGATTGAATCTTGATCTCTTCTGGTGTAATAACATGTGAAGGATCTGATTGATATCTTTGAAGCATGGGCACATGAAATACATCATAGACCTTACTCAACTCCGGTGGTAAAGCTAGTTGAAACGCCACTGGACCAACCCTTTTCAAAATTTCATAAGGACCAATGAATCTTGGACTAAGTTTTCATTTTCATCCAAAGCGTAAATCTTTTTCCAGGGTGACACTTTTAAAAATACCTTATCTCTCACTTCAAACTCAATATCATTCCTTTTAAAATCTGAATACGACTTTTGTCTATTAGAAGCAGCCTTGAGATTATCTTGAGTTATCTTTACCTTGTTCTCCATTTCTTGAACAAGATCTGGTCTGATGATTTTTTGATCCTCTAATTCGAACCAATTCAATGGTGTTCAGCATTTTCTTCCATATGATGCCTTATAGGTGCCATCTTTATACTTGATTGATATTTGTTGTTGCAGCAAACTCAGCATATCCTTCCCATGAACTTGTAAAACTTATTATACATGCTCTGAGCATATCCTCGAGTATTTGAATAGTTCTCTCTGATTATCCATCTGTTTGTGGATGGAAGACAGGGCTGAAGTGTAACCGAGTTCCCAATGCTTCATGTAATGCACTCCAAAACCTTGAACCTTGGATCTCTATAAGATATAATAGACATAGGAACACCATGTAATCTAACAATTTCCTTAATATATATCTCCGCCAACTTGTTCAAAGAGTAGTATGTTTGAACTGGATGAAATGTGTCATTTTAGTCAATCGATCCACAATCACCCAAATTGAATCTTTCTTACTTGGCGTCTGGGTAAACTTATTACAAAATCCACAGTAACCTTTTTCCCACTTCCATTGTCGAATTGAGATTGGTTGAAGTAACCCCGATGGAACTTGATGTTATGCCTTTACTTGTTGACATGCTAATCATCTAGCAACAAACTCAGTGATAGCTCTTTTCGTACCAGGCCACCAAAATAGACTCTTTACATCTTGGTACATTTTGTTGCCTTCGGGATGCATAGTTAGAGGACTGTAATGTGCTTCTGAGAATATTTCCCGCTTTAGATCCTCATCTTCAAGAATATACACACATCCCCTGTAGTATAGACAGCCATTTAATCTTATTTCAAACTCTTTAGATTCACATTGTTCAACATGCTTTTTCTTTTCCGAACATTCTGCATCATTTTCTTGTAACTCCTAAATCCTTTCTATCAAAGTAGACTTAACTTGAAGTTCAGACATTATCGCACCATTTTCCTGTAACTTTAACTTGACATTCAGTGTTCTCAAAGTAGAAAATGTCTTCCGGTTGAGCGCATCTGCTACCACATTAGCCCTTCCCACATGGTAATCAATAATTACATCATAATCCTTGATCAATTCTACCCATCTTCTTTGCCTCAAATTAAGCTCCTTTTGAGACAACAAATATTTTAAACTTTTATGATCTGTGAAGATGTAGCACTTTTCACCATATAAGTAGTGACGCCAAATCTTCAAAGTAAACACTATTGCAGCCAACTCTAAATCATGAGTAGGATAATTTCTTTCATGAGTTTTGAGTTGCCGAGAAACATATGCTACCACATTTCCTTCTTGAATCAATACACACCCCAAACCATTATGGGATACATCACTGTATATTATGAAATCCTTTCTAGATTCTAGTTGTACCAAGACATGAGCTTCTGTTAATATCTTTTTCAATCTATCAAAGCTTTCCTGACATTTTTCTGTCCAAACAAATGGCACATCCTTTCTTAATAGCTTAGATATTGGAGCGGCAATCATTGAAAAATCTTTCACGAACCGCCAATAATAACCAGCTAATCCTAAGAAACTTCTCACTTCGGAGACATTCTGAGGAACTTTTCATTTGAGTATTGCTTGAACCTTTTTAGGATCAACTCGAATTCCTTCAACTGAAACTGTATGTCCAAGGAAAGCTACTTTAGATAACCAGAATTCACACTTTGACAACTTTGCATATAATTTCTCAGAGGATCTGAAGAACTACTCGAAGATAAGTATCATGATCCTCCTTGGCTTTTGAATACACCAATATATCATCTATGAATACCACCACAAATTGATCTAAATATGGCTGAAATATTTGATTCATTAGATCCATAAAAGCTACTGATGCATTTGTAAGTCCAAAAGGCATTACCAAAAGCTAATAATGTAGTATCTAGTTTTGAAAGTTGTCTTTGGTATATCTGCTTCTATGATCTTCAATTGATGATACCCCGATCGAAGATCAATTTTAGAAAACATTGTTGCTCCTTTAAGTTGATCAAAGAGGACATCAATCCTTGGTAAAGGATATTTGTTCTTCACCGTCACTTTATTAAGTTGACGGTAATCCACTCATAACCACATCGATCCATCTTTCTTTTTCACAAATAGGACTGGAGCTACACAAAGTGATATACTGGGTCTTATAAAACCTCGATGTAGTAATTCTTGCAATTGAGCCTTCAGCTCTCTAAGTTCTGTAGAAGCCATCCTGTAAGGTGCCATTGATATTAGTGTTGTTTCAGGAAGCACATCAATATCAAATTCTATTTCTCGATCTGGAGCTAACCCCGATAATTCATCTAGGAAAACATCTGGAAATTCTCGTACCGTAGGTATATTTTCCAGATCTGTATTTGTTTTCGGAATACTTATCACATGAGCTAAATAAGCTTCATGCTCATGTGACAATAACTTTCCAGCAGTTACAACTACAATCTCATTGCTCAAATAATTCTACCTTTCTCCCACAAATATTATTTCTGAACCATCTGGTCCTTTTAAGACTGCCCTTTTCAATAGGCATTCAACTCTAGCATCATATGCCCATAGCCAATCCATTCCAAGAATGACTTCAAACTCTTGGAAAGGAAATTCCATAAGATTGGCTAAAAATTCAATTTCTTGTATCTTTAAAGGACACTTTTTACATATTCGACCTACTTTGGCACTTTGTCTTATTGGATTAATAGCAACTACCTCACTCAAAATTGGTTCTTCATTAGAACTAATATAAGAATGGGTAGAGCATGGATCAATCAATACAAAAATAGATTTGCCAAAGAGTTCGATCATACCTGCTATGATCTCCGAATCATCTCAATCATTAATAGTCTTGATATTATACACCGAGCTACAGTCTTACTCTCTCAATTTGATGTAGTTGTAGATGCTCCCAGTTTGCCACTTTAATTTCCTCTGGTTTTCTGAGATGCCGTTGCATACTGCTAAAGATGAAACTCTAGACAATTCTTTTTGAAATGACTAGGTTGTCCACAATGATAGTATGCCCCACCAGCAAACCAGCATTGACCAAAATGCCTCTTTCCATAATGTTCACATTCTGAAACAGGACGAAATCTGGAGCCTCAAGTACTTGCAATAGCAGTCTGAGCTTATTTTAACTTTCCTCCCAGATATCCCTTTTTAGCTGAAGATGCTGATTCTACTAGATTTTGTTGTGAGACTCCATTACTGCGTTTATAAGACGACGCAGTATAAGAACTATCAGACCTTTTCCCGGTTTAAGTTTGTTTCTCTACTTTGTCTTCGAGATCTACTTTTTCCATAGCCTTTCCTCAATTTACCACTTCTTGAAAAGCAGCGAAGTGGCGAGAAACCAATATCCTTTTATATTGAGAATCCAATCCGGCTATGAATCTATCAATTCTGGATTTTTGCATCGGAAGGAACTCGGTTTTAAATTTACTCAATCTATTGAACTCACATTCGTATTCATAGACCGATCTGTCAGACTATTTCAAATTCAAAAAGCGCTATCTCATCTTGTCGACGAATACATCTCCAATATATTTTTCCTTGAATTTCTTTAGAAAGAATTCCCAAGTAACCTGCTCCGAAGGTATTTGTGCATTGATTACATCCCACCATACGCTCGCTTGCTCCATCAAAAGGGATACTACTCCTTCTAACTTTCCTTGATCATTTCAAGGAATTCTACCCAACATGATTTTAATATCATTCAACCAAAAATCAGCAGCCATTGGATCTGCATCAGTATTGTCTCAAAATTTTTGTGCTTTCATCTTTCTTAATTCCTTTGGAACCGATACTGGTGCTCGCTAGTTTAAAATTGCATCCAATTCTTGAAGAAATAAGCCTTGATCTTTAACATGCATATTTCATTGTTCCTGAGCGGGTACCTGTACATTTTTCTTAGCAAGAGGTGAATTCTGATTCAGCTTATTACTACCGTTTTGTTCAGGAATATCATGCTCAGCTCCCTGACGGGATTCTTGATGATCTGACATCTGTTAATGTCACAATCATCCCTTATAAGTAAGGAGCACATTACTAATTAATAGGCATCAAAATAATTTCACACAAATATTAGTAATCTTGCCATCCTAGTGGCATGCATATAATTTTGACTTTTAACAGACCCGATTCGTATCTAGAACCGGCTAAACCTGTAGCTCTGGTACCAATAAATGTAACACTTGTAGACTCCCTAAGTGAATGCTTGCAAAGGGGCAAAAGATATGTGTTGGAAAAATATAAAACAGTGCTAAGATGAGTCTTTTATGTGCAAGTATACACAGTCTGCAAGTAATATAGCTGGTAAGCTGAGTATCGATCCCACAGAGATTGACTTGGAATTCAATTGCTTTGATTATTATCTGCCTCAAGAAAAAGTTTTTTTGTTTTGAAATTGGTTTCGGAAATATTTGGAAAGAAAAGGAATGAAAGTAAAGTAAAGACGTTGGCAAGGAAGGTGTTTTAATGAATGACGAGCGTTGGCAGGGAATGCCTAGTTTTCACGCTATTCATGTCGTGCCAGCCTTTAACAACAATTTGTCTTGGCATTGTTTGCCGAGAAGATTCAAAATGAGCAAAGCCTCTCTCGATGGTCATTGCCCTAAAATGATCATGTAAAAACCCCTATATCTCTATAGTGCTTGCTTTTAAATAAACCAATTTGATTAAGATCCAATCTATACTCCTAAGGGGTAGATTTCACTCCCGAAGTAAGTTCATCTACTTGAACGACTTCTCTCAAAGCTTATCTCCTTAGTATTCAACAACTCAATTGTTGCCACCCCAAGTCTGTTAAGTTATTGAGGAGCAATAGGCCAACAGTGCCATCTCTAGCTTGGCATAGTATTTAGGAAATATTAAAGTATGTCGAATAATGAAAACATTGCCAAGGCAAATTTACTATCAAAAACTAAAACATAAAAATAACATTCAACGCAAACATCCCCCACCAACTATTAAATTAGTTCATGGTGAGGGATTTAACCAACAACCCACAAACGTTTTCGCAATACATCATCATTAAAAATGAAATAAAATAACTTGAAAGAGAGAATGGGCTAGAAGGGGTCTCTCGATGCAGCTCTTCAAGATCTAGGCTTCTCGGCCAAGTTGGTCGAGCCACCCTTCCAAGGTGCAACCGGTTGTCAATCGTCGCACACCAACTCCTCACGATCCCCCTTTTAAGTCTACCTTGGTTGGTGTTTAAATAGGCATGCGGGGAAGGGATAGGATGAGCTCCTCATTTGAATTTTGAATTTCAACTGCCCAAGGGATAAGAGATTATCATCTTATCCAAATTTAAATGAGAGCTGATCAGGCTCGGGCTGACGTCATACTATCGACGTTGCATTGGCGTCCAAGCTTGACATGAATCTACCAACAAGTCTTGGCACCATCTTATCCGTTATTTTTTCGGAGATTGATCCAATTACTTTCTTTTTGGAGCCTGATCATGTCCTATTTTTTCAGGATCTAACAGCCTCTTGGCATGGCATCAAGTTCACTTCTCTGCCAACCGGTGCTTGGCATTGTTTGGTCCATCTGTGGTAACAACACTCGGCATTCTCTTTGGCGCTCATTCTTGTGTTGCTTTTCTGGGCCAAATCTTACGCCAAACCTGCAAAATTGCAAACAAAACAACCTTTCACACTGGCATAGACATAATTCTAAAGTCCTTATGCAAATCATGATTCTAACATCCTAATGCAACTAAATGTACCTACAAACAAGCAAAAAACATTGTAAGATTGGCATTAAAAACAATCCTTTTGGAGAGGTAACACACCCCCAAACCTAACTCATTGCTTGTCCTCAAGTAATGAAAACAAAATAAATACAAAAACTGTGAAAATGTTACCTCGACAAAATTCTGGTTAGAATGCCAATAAGTACTGGCAAGCAGATTTTTGCTCCATTTCTGTCCTCGATATCTTAGTGCAATAACGTCAAGCAGGTAGTAATTCAAGTGCAGCAATATAACTCTAGTCTAAGTTCATGAAGAGTGCATGATGTGTAGGCAATATGCATCAAGTATCCTTTCACTCCCTTAGACAAATTTTACTACCTAAACTCATATTTTTTTTTCATTTCATTTTTTTCTTTCTTTGCCAAAGGTTTCTATTGGCATTCATTTAAGCTTGCTTCGTGACACTATTTAGTGTGAGAGATAAGAGGGAGCATACCACGAATCCCCACCTTAATCTAGACATCACTAGGCTTTCTCTTCAACTCATACCCTAAAGTTTTGGACTTGAGAACTAAGAGGGAGCAAACCATGAATCCCTAAGTAGCTTATTATCCCTAAGGTAGAGGAGAGTTTTATTTTATTTTTTTCTTGCCTTGACAGATTATTGCTGCCTTATTAGTTTCTTTTACCCTGGCATCATTATTTTTTCTTTTTTTAAATCTGAGCATAGTTTCAAAATGTCTAAGTTTGCTAAGGAACTAGATACATACTACGTGTTAAGTGAAATTTTAGTTCCCTAAACTAGAGATCAATTGCCAAGCTAACCTAGCATACTACTCTGCCCGCATGGCATGATAACTAAAGATTAGAGTTTATTCATTGGACAGATACCTAGATCAAATTAAACTTGCCTAACAAATGTTAACATTTTTTCAGAATTGAACTGAGTCAAAATTTTCTTTTTTTTAGTGGTTCAATATGCATCTATCCCTAAATGACCTATATGGCATGGAAAATGGCATGGCAACAGAAATTAAACATGAAATGTATGGCAAAAATATGAGGAAATGCACACTCCCAAACCCAAGATGTGCATTGTCCCCAATGCATGAAACAACATATATATAAAAGAAAAATAGAATAAAATAAAATAAAATGCATGATCATGTAAATGCAATGGAATGAAATGTAAAGGAGTTTAGGACGAAGAGGACTCCCCTTCAGAGACTATTTATCGTGCGGCACGGGTTTTTCTTCTCACAAATGGCCCTCGATCAGGGGCCATGTGCTTCTTCCTTTTTAGGCTCTATTTTGAAGCGGCAGTGGAGGCTTCAACTTTCTCATTTTCCTTGGCAGGCTCTGATACGACAGGTGTATCGGTGGCATCAAATGGCATATGGACAGCAGGTGTTACTGCCGACTTGGCTTTGGTTTCATTCTATTCAGATGAAGAATTAGAACTGGCAGACTCAATTTCAACTAAAGACCACGGGATTGTGGCATTGAACGGGGTATGAACTGGACTAGCTGGCATGGCATTGTCGCTGGCAGAGAGCTCGGCAGGGAAGTCTGAAAACTCTGGCACAAAATCAATTGATAATTTTGTAAGAGCTTCTCTGATCAGAACATCCCTGGTCTGGATGTAGTGTCGCATCTTGACATTGAGCTCCTCATCCTTCTCCAGCTTTTAGAGAAAAATCTCTTGGCGTTGGTGAATTTGGGACAATAGTGCTAGTGAACTGTCTGGCACAGTTTCTGTCATAGTTGCTGGTGTAGTTACTGGCGCGGCCTTTGACTTCTTGGGCTTTAGCGTGGGTGCCCTTGTCTTTGTCTTTGGGCTTGGCAGCAATTAGATTTCTCCATATAGTAGCAGTAATCATTGTTTTTTTTGATCGTTTGCCCTTTATTCGTATGAAGATTTTGCACATCGTGGAGTATATAAAAGTTAGAAATCAACAAAGGGAAAAACAAGTTGCCAGCACCTTTCGCTACGCACTTGTAGGTTTCCTCAATAATGAGCTTGCCAACATTGATTTTGCGCCCCATAACAATTGAGTGCAACAGGATCATCCTTTCTTCCGACATGGTCTTGTTATAGGATGTGGGCATCAGATTCGCCTTGAGAAAGTGATTCCATTCTCTCCATTGGGGTTTCAATGCCTGCCTCTTCACCGTATGATGCCCCTTGGATGACACTGTCCATGTCGTGCCAGGCTCACACAGATCTGCCAGCAGGCTCTTTCTCTTGCTAGCGTTCATTAAATCAGTGTACTCAAAATACTCATCCTCTGCACCATCTAACTCAAACATATTATTGATATACCATTCATCGAAACGAACACATTTACCTCTAATAATCAAGAATGGAAAATCCTTGGTTACAAGGTGCGCATAGAATTCTTGGACGATTGTGGTATAAACCTCCCCTTTTGCTGGCAAAACTGAGTCCATTTCTGCAAGTTAATCATAGGCATGACTTCTGGATGGAAGCCGTTGTTCGTCTCTGCGTTGAGGTCGAAGTGCTCCTCGTAGCAAAAACTCATCGAGGCAAAATTGGATTCAAACTTTTTCTCGATCTCCTCGTTGAAGAATTGCTTGAGGGGAGTAGAGGAAGAAGCCATTGAAACTCGTTGAAGAAACTTGAAGCGGTGATAAAGAAAAAGGATGATTTGGATTTTTTTTACTTGCTTATCGGAAGGAAAGTAAAAAGTGAGAGTTGTTGGGCTTTCTTTTAACCGGCTAGGTGAAAAAGTGAAAGGTTTTGGGTTGTTTGAGTGTTTTAATAGGAGTAGTAATTAGGGATAATGATGGGAGAGAAAAAGAATTAATTTAAAAAAAGAAAATGATAGAGTGATAAGGTTGAAGTGATAAGGTGATAAGTGATAAGATAGGGTAAAGATTGGAGTGATAAGGTGATTGATTTGAAGTTTAATTTCTAATCAAAATTTTGGGCGGCTAGGGTTTAAAGTCAAAAAAATAACTCTCTCTTATTTTATTGGGCAGATAAAACTAGGGTTTTTCTCTTCCTTCTATCTTTTGCGCCGCTACATGCCAAGCTACCCTGGCATTGCGTTTGGCAGATTTTTCTATTGAAGCGTTAGCCCCTGCCAACGATCCTGGCAGTGTTCCTGGTGTTGCGCATAATAAGTGCTACGCAATTGTGCAAGTATACACGTTGCAAGTTACAGTATAAAAGATATCGTCTCCACAGTGATTGGTGCCACTTCAAGAATCTAGTCTCTTGCACTGTGAAAAGTAAAAACACAAATAAAGGATTATAGGAGTTTAACTAATAACTAAACTAGAAGGCAATAAAGTAAAAGAATAAATGAGAACAAATGGGAGAGATAGGCCAGGTTATCGTGAGTTGAGGTGTGATAGCCGATTGGATCGTCTTGGTAAAAGAGTGCACGGGCAACTCAGTTGCCGTGGCAACTTGCACAACGGGGTTGCCTTGGCAACTAATCGATGGTTGCCTGGGCGACTAGTTGGGCAACTACTTGGGCGTCTGGGCAGCAGCCTTCAAGGTTTGGTAGAGCGTTCTTCAATGGTTTCTTCTTATCCCTAAGTCAAAACTCTAGCTACTTGTGCATGCCTTGATAATACATCCCTGCGTGAATCAAGGGTGAACAACAACCAATCTTGCGCTCCTCTTAGCCGTTGAAATCCTTGACTTATTCCTAAGCCGGATTAATCTTCACCATCAATAGATTGAATAAATATCATATTCATTCGTTTTTTGAATCTAACTCTCCCGATATTAGATAAATATATGAAATCATGAGATCCTCTCCCAATTCACTCGCAAACAAGAATAAGAACCAAGAATGAATAAACCTTGAATAGAAAAGTGCAAACTCTTATTACCTAAACAAAAACCAATAGTTTCTCACAACCACAAAACACAATAACCATAGCCAAGTAGATTTAGTTCATGGCTAGGTTCCAAAGAAACACAAGATAAATAATCCCTAGCATGAACCCAATCGAACAAGAAAGAAAAGGACGAAGAAGGAGGCTTGTCGAAATCCTCCTTGCCCTAGATGCTTGTCAAAAATTCTCTCCTCTTGCCCTCCTAGGAGTTGTCGAAATTCCCCTCTCTTGCTCTCTTTGGAAGTTGACGATATGGCCTTTTATTTATAGGGTTAGATCAAAGTCCTTTTGTGAGGAGGAAGTTAAGTTGGAATTAAATTATCTTTAAAGAATATAATTCTTTATTATAATTATATTCCTACTAGAACTTCTCCTATCTTCTTGGAATTTAATTCTTCTTTAATCTCTTCATGGAAATCAAATTCCTTTGGGATTGGGGTTTGCTCCACGTCATCTTGGGCTTGTCTAGTCATCAATTTCGACTACCATATCACCTTTGCTCTTGTCGACAATTGCCCTGGCAACTGGCTCGGCGTCTCCTTCATGCATTGCCCTGGCAACTAGCTCGGCATCTCCTTCATGTATTGCCCTGGCACCTAGCTCTAGCCTTGCTTTGGCAAATGATCCTGCACATACACACAAAACTCACCAAAGCAGCATCTTTTCCCACAAAAACTACCAAGTTATGTAATCAAGCTCAACGTTGGAAGGAAACATGGATTAATGCATGAATGGCTAATTATGCAACTAATATGAACCTAAGTCTAACAATAATATGAGTAAAAAGGGTAAGAAAATAGTACTTTTGAACACTTATCACACCCCCAAAATTGAACTATTGCTTGTCCTCAAGAAATGCAAACTAATAATTACCTGCCAAGACTTCAATTTTTACAAACTTAGCTTT
Organism: Hibiscus mutabilis; assembly: GCA_019671005.1. Classification (NCBI taxonomy): domain Eukaryota; kingdom Viridiplantae; phylum Streptophyta; class Magnoliopsida; order Malvales; family Malvaceae; genus Hibiscus; species Hibiscus mutabilis. Next base: position 27,207,392 of record CM033750.1, on the reverse strand, counting down.
GAACTTGATTTCAATTCTCTGAACCGGGGCACAAAGTATGATTGGCTTTTCATTTTTCGGAAAACTTAGGAGTTACTCGGAATCAAACTATAATGCTTGTGAGTGTGTGCGGAGTTGTGTGCAAGTTGATTTTTCGGATTCTATGCAAACAAGAGGTTTTCAAATTACTTCATTGGGTTCTTTTTAACATGTTTTAACTAGAGCCAGTTTTGGGCACCTCTAGTGTTTTGTTTTTAGTTTTATTCGACTAGAGCCGGTTTCGAGCACCTCTAGCGATCAATTTTTTTAGCATATACTAGAGCCAGTTTCGGGCACCTCTAGCAATCAATTTATTTAGCACATACTAGAGCCAATTTCGGGCACCTCTAGCATTCATCCAATTTTTATTCTAATCCCCCAATTTGTTAATTATCAACCTAATTTCACTAGAATTCCTTAAATCAATCAAACCACAACAGTGTTTCATCAAATTTAGCATCATAGTAAAATTCTAAGTTTTTCCATGGTTATCCTAGAATAAAAATTCTATCAATTAAGTGCATTGGCAAAGTTATCATCGGATATTCATCAAATCTAAGCAATTCTTGTTCCAATTAAAGGCATGACAAGCAATTTATGTACCCTAAATGTAATACTTAAGATGAATTTAACTAAACATGGTAACTACTAATAACAATCCCCCCCACGCTCGAGTGAGGCATTGTCCTCAATGCATGCATTAAAGAAAAATAAAAATAACGAAAAATAAAATGCATACGAGGACTTACTCCGAGAGTTCGTCATCGTGGATGATTAGTTTCCTTTTGCTCGGTGTCTTGATTCTCTTTCTTGAACGCGATGGTTGTTTTCTTGTTGCCGATGGTGGAATCGATCCTCGTATAGGGTTGTCCTCATTGTCCTCTTCATCAATGTCCTTGGCTTTTCTCTTGGAGGATTCAATTGGTGCAGTCTTTGTTGGTGCAATGGAGGACTCGTCCAAATCTGAAAAATCAGAAAATGATTCCGTAGGAGTTGATTCGGGCATAGGTGCTTTACCTTTGGCTTTTGCAGTGGTTGCAGGGACGTCTTCAGCTTTGGTTGCCGTGGCATCTTCAAGGTTGGTTGCCGTGGCATCAGCTTGTGCAGGCACGATGTATGTTACCGCGGCATCATCTGTTGCAGTTGCCGTGGCGACTGCTTCATTGGTTGCCTGGGCAAGGATCTCAGCGGGAAAGATTGGGAACGACACGGGATTGTCTGGGTACTTTTCTAGGATGACTTGGGTGATGGCATTGTTGTGCTCCTTCATGTACCGCATGAACATTAGTTGCCGGTCTTCAATTTGCCTTAGGTGGCTTGCCAATGGTTGCAAGATTGCTTCAAAGTGTCCCGGGGTTGATGGCTGATTTGCTCGGGCGTTAAGTGTTTGGGCATTAGGGATTGCCGGGGTGGCAGGAGTTGTCGCGGTAATTGGAGGCCTTGAAGATTTTCCCGGTGCCTCTCCCATTAGCTTTTGGATTTGTGCTTGATTCCAACCGGACTTTGGTAGGGCCTTTTCATCGGTGGACTCACTTGGGACATGCATCTCCTTGCAAACATTAGAAATTAAGCAAGGGAAGAAAAAAGAACCCTTATCTTTTGAGCTACATACAAAAATCTCATCACAAATAATTTTTCCAATGTTAATGATGCGATTATGCAAAATATAATGTATGAGCAAAAGACGTGGTATATCAACGGTAGTATTGTGTGTGGTGGGCATTAAAGAAGTTTTAAAAAACTTATTCCATAGTTTTGCCTCGGGTTTAAGCTGAAGGCGATTTACCGTGCCCTTGTATTTACCGTCTTTCCAATGAGTTCCCGGTTGAGTGAGTTCTTGAAGCACCTTGTCGAGTTGCTTGGGCGTGATTTGATCAACGAAGGCTTGATGCTCGTCATTCTCAATGTAAAGCCCGTAAAAGGTGTTGACATTTTCGGGACTTATGAGTATGGCCTTGTCACAAACAAAAACATAAGGATTATCCGGGTTAGGTGAGTGAGCATAGAATTCTCTTACCCATGATATGTTACCCGGTTCTGGTTGATGGCAAAAGATTTGCCACTTTTGATGTGCAATCCTCTCGAAGATGAATGGTTCAAGGCCGAAATCTTGATGAGAGTTGGAGTATTCAAAGCCTTGTTCTTCATGAATCTTCCGGCTTTCAAACTTGGAGTGAAATCTTTCTTGAACCACCGGTGTAGCAAACTTCTTGTATCTTGGTTCTTTGGAGGAACTTGGATGAACTAAAAATTTAATTTTGGATGCCATGGATGATCTTGGTTGTGAGTTTTGTAAAAACAAATAAAAGAAAAGAAAAGAAACTAAAAAGTTGCAAGATAAAAGTAGGAATAGGTTAAGGTTGATGGGTTTTATAGAAAAGATAGGTGGTAAATATGGTGGGTGGGATTAGGGGAAAACGAAAAAAGGGTTTTGGTTTACGGAGAGGGTGACAGCAAGGGGGTTTGATTAGGGTAAATTGGAGGCTTTATATAAGCCTTAGATTCAGCCCATTAGTTTCCTTGTTAAAGATGTTTTCCTTCTTGGATTAAAATTCCTCTTTATCTTAAACTATTTTCCTACAATTCAAAGACAAATCAAATAAGGATTAAAATTAAAGATAAACTAATAAAAGAAAATAAATAAAGATGTAATAAGGGATTCTTAAACTTAAAAATATAAAAAAAGAAAATCTATCCTAAAAAATAATAATAATCAGAAATAATAAAAAAATAAAAAAAGTTCAAAATATATATATAAAATAAAAAAATAAAAAATTAATCAAAAATAAAAATAAAAAAATAAAAAAAATAAAATATCAAAGGGAGAGCATGCTCATGCATCTCCTAAGTTGACCACTTCTTTGTTACGTTCCACATGGGCACCATTGTAGTGTTTCAATCTTTGTCTATTAACTTTGAATTCATGTTTGTCAGTGATGGACTTGATTATCACGGCACCATGGGAGAATGGTTTGACAACTTCGAATGGTCCCGACCATCTTTATTTTAGGTTTCCCGGGAAAAGTTTTAGTCTAGAATTGAATAGGAGAACTAGTTGCCCTGGCGTGAATTACTGTGGCAATAGCTTTTTGTGATGCCATTGTTTTGTTTTCTCCTTGTAAATTTGTGCATTGTTATAGGCGAGTGCACGAAATTCTTCTATCTCATTGAGGTCCAACAAACGCTTTTGTCCGGCACTTTCCCAATCCATATTCACGGTCTTGATTGCCCAGTATGCCTTGTGTTCGATTTCCACCGGTAGATGGCATGTTTTGCCATAGACAAGTCAGAAGGGGGACATACCTAAGGGTGTTTTGAATGCAGTACGATATGCCCAAAGTGCGTCATCTAGTCTTAATGACCAATCCTTCCTAGAGGGATTTACAACTTTCTCGAGTATACCCTTCAATTCCCGGTTGGAAATTTCTGCTTGCCCGTTGGATTGTGGGTGATATGCCGAATCATTGCAACATCTTGGCAATAATTCTGTTGTCAAAATGCTTGCCTTCGTCACTGATAATTGCTCTCGGCATCCCAAACCGTGTAAATATGTTTTTCTGCAAGAATCGTTGCACGGTCTTGGAATCGTTGTTGGGAACTGCAGCTGCCTCCACCCATTTACACACGTAGTCGATGGCAAGTAGAATGTAGAGGTTGCCGAATGAAGATGGGAAAGGTCCCATAAAATCGATCCCCCATACATCGAACAAGTCCACCTCGATGATGTTCTGGAGTGACATCTCATGTCGTCTAAAGATATTGCTCGTCCTCTGGCAACAATCACATTGCTTGTAAAAGTCTTGGGCATCTTTGTACAATGTTGGCCAATACAAACCGGATTGCAAAACTTTGGCCACGGTACGAGTTCCTCCAAAATGTCGTCCATAGGGTGAAGAATGGCATTGCCTGAGTACATTCTATTGCTCTTCTTCAGGGACACATCGACGTATAACCTGATCTACACATTGTTTAAACAAAAGAGGCTCGTCCCAAAAGTAATTCTTCGCATCATGGCGGAATCGCTTCTTCCCTTGGTGAGTAATGTCATAAGGTAAAATACCACAAACAAGGAAATTAACTAAATCCGCGTACCAGGGTATTGCCGAGGCATGTGCTGCCGTGGTGACTGCTCCCAAAATTGCCGAGGCGTGCGCGTCAAAGGCTATTGCGGCATCGAGAGTTGTCGAGGCGTGTGTATCCATGGTTGTCGAGGCGTCGAGGGTTTCTGAGGCAACTAAAATTTGTTCATCCGGGAATGCATCGCATATCTCTAGATCCGCGTCCTCCTCCCTGTGGCGTTCTAAATGTGATAAGTGATCGGCCACTTGATTTTCTGTTCCTTTACTGTCCTTAATTTCAATATCAAATTCTTGTAAAAGTAATATCCAACGAATCAAACGAGGTTTGGCATCCTTTTTAGAAAATAGATATTTGATTGCCGAATGGTCCGTATGAACAATTACCTTTGTACCAATCAAATAGGATCGGAACTTGTCAAATGCGAAAACTACAGCTAGTAACTCTTTCTCCGTTGTTGTGTAATTCACTTGAGCACTATTAAGAGTTTTACTAGCGTAGTATATCACATGGAAGGTCTTACCTGTGCGTTGGCCTAGGACTGCTCCTACCGCGAAATCACTTGCATCACACATGAGCTCAAAAGGTAGCGTCCAATCTGGTGGAACGACAATGGGTACTGAGGCGTGCTTTTTCTTTAGGGTTTTGAATGCTTAGGTGTAAGAATAATCAAAATCGAAGACTTTATCCTGTTCAAGCAAATTGCACAAGGGTTTAGTGATTTTAGAAAAAATTATGAATGAACCTCCTGTAAAAACCTATATGTCCAAGAAAACTTCGAATTCCTTTAACCAAATTTGGTGGGGGTAATCACTCAATCACGTCCACCTTGGCTTTGTCTACTTCAATTCCCTTGGATGAAATCTTATGGCCGAGCACTATTCCTTCATCTACCATAAAATGACATTTCTCCCAATTGAGGACTAAATCAGTTTCTTCACATCTTGCCAACACCCTCTCTAAATTGCCGTGACAGCTGTCAAAGTCATTACCAAAAATAGAAAAATCATCCCTGAAGATCTCAAGAAAGTCTTCGACCATGTCTAAAAAGAGTGCCATCATGCATCTTTGGAAGGTTGCCGGGGCATTACACAATCCGAACGGTATCCTTCGGAAGGCATAAGTACTGTATGGGCATGTGAAGGTTGTCTTTTCTTGATCTTCTGGTGCTATGGCAATTTGATTGTAACTTGAATAACCATCAAGGAAACAATAAAAGGGTTTACCTGCAAGACGGTCAAGCATTTGATCAATAAAGGGTAATGGGAAGTGATCTTTCCTGGTGGCTTTGTTTAGCTTTCGATAATCCATACAAACCCTCCAACTAGTCACAGTCCTGGTTGGAATGAGTTCATTGTTTTGATTACTTACCACTGTTATACCTCCCTTTTCCAGAACACATTGTACCGACGTCAAGCCACTTGATGATTTCTTTCATTACAACCCCTTTCATGTCATGATTTAGTCTCCTCTGGGCCTCAATTGAAGGTTTATGATCATCTTCCAACAAAATCTTGTGCATGCACACTGCCGGTCTAATTCCCTTCAAGTCGGCAATTGTCCACCCTATTGCCTTTTTGTGTAGCTTCAACATTTTGATCAGCTTCTTTTCCTGCTCAGGCTGTAACTTAGAAGAAATAATTACAGGCAATGTATTATCGGTTCCTAACTATGCATATTTTAGTTGCTCTGGAAATTGTTTCAACTCAAGAATCGGTGGTTGTTCAATAGAGGGTTTTTCGAGCTTACCTTCCTTACCTGAGTAATCCAGTGGTTCAAAGTATGTACCTGGTCGATTGACTAGCCAATTTGCCTCTTCTTGATGTTCCTCATCGACCGGTTCTTCACACTCCTCAGGTTCCTCTTGATCGGCAATGTAGTTGTCGAGGCAACTAAATTCCTCGTCAAAGTTAAACTCTGTCGTGGCATGAAGAAGTTGGCATTCTTCGGGATCATCGGCATGCCTTAGTGTTTGGACCACATTTAGTTTAACTTGCTGGTCATTCACTCTCATTGTGAGTTCTCCCTTTTCAACATCGATCAAGGTTCTCCTTGTTGCTAGGAATGGTCTCCCGAGAATGATAGGTGCATGCTCATTTGCTTCACAATCCAAAACAATAAAGTCAGCGGGAAAAATAAATTTATCAACTTTTACCAATATGTCCTCGATTTTTCCCTCTGGATGCACATAGGATCTGTCGGCTAGCTGCAACATAACTGTTGTAGGTCTTGCCTTCCCGATTCCTAGTTTCTAGAAAACTGATTTAGGCATCAAGTTTATGCTAGCCCCAAGGTCGCATAATGCTTTCCCGACATAGTGATTTCCAATAAAACAGGGTATTGTGAAACTTTCGGGATCCTTCAACTTGGGTGGCATACGATTGTGCAACATTGCCATGCATCCCTCTGTTGCGGCAACTGTTTCAAACTCTCCTAGCCTTGTTCTCTTGGACACAATGTATTTAAGAAACTTGGCATAGTTTGGCATTTGTTCAATTGCTTCCACCAATGGCAAGTTGATGTGAACTTGCTTTAGGATATCAAGAAACTTCTTGAATTGATATTCTTGATTTTGTCGCTTCAACCTTTGTGGGAATGGTGGTGGAAGTCGGATATCTTCGATCCTTTCATTGGTTTGGAACCTGATTGACGGCATTGCCGGGACAACTGGAGTTGCCGAGGCATTATCAATTGGGGTTGCTGAGGCATGCTTATCACCAGTTGCCGAAGCATCCTTATCGTCGGTTGCTGAGGCATGCTTATTGCCGGTTGCTATGGCAATTCCTAGTTCAGCATCTGAGGTTTTGCTGCTAGGTTCGTCTTGATCTTTTTGTGGAGTTTTGTTTGATGAGCGGGTTTGAGCCTCTCTAAGTTGTTGGCCACTTCTAGTGGTGATTGCCTTACATTGCTCATGGCTAGTTCCTCTTGCGACTTCAGTATCGCTAGGTAAACCTCCTTGCGGTCTAGTATTCAGATTTTGAGCAAATTGTCCGACTTGATTTTCCAATGATTTGATTGCCGCCTCTTGGTTTTGCAATCTCATCTCGGTCCTGTTAATAAAAGCATCAATTCATTTTATGAAGTTACTACTCTCAGCCATATAAGATTCAGTTTTCATTATAAAAGCATTTAGAGAATTTTCCAAAGAACTAGATGTTGTCGGTTGTTGCTGCGGTAACTGTTGCCGTGGCATATTCTGCTGGAATCTCGATGCTTGTGCATTCTGATTATTATGGTTTAGAGCATTGTTGGGATTACTCCATGAAAAATTCGGGTGCTTCTTCCAAGCTGGATTGTATGTATTGGACATCACATTGTTGTTTCGATTGTAATTCCCCACATAGAAGCTGGATTCCAGATTCTGCATACATTCAGAAGAATCATGGTTATCACCACATAACTCACAAAAAGAATCCATTACCTTGACTTCATGTGTGTTGTTTGGTTTTTGCATGTTCTGGACCATCTTAGTTAAAGTGGCCAATTGTGCCGAAATTGAATCTGATGATCCTAGTTCATGTATTGTAGCTTGGCATCTAACTCCTCCTCTTCTAGTAGAGGGGAATTGATAATCATTCTTGGCCAGCCTGTTTAGAATTTGCATTGCTTCCTCCGACGACTTATCTAGAAGTATGCCGTTTGCCGAGGCATCTAGCATCATCCTTGTTGGTGTATTCACGGCGTTGTAAAACATTGTTACTTGAGTCCACACCGGGAATCCGTGTAGGGGGCATTTGTGTAGAAGTTCTATATATTGCTCCCAAGCCTCGTACATGGATTCATCATCTGCCTGCCGAAAAGAAGTAATGTCATTACGAAGCTTATTAGTCAAATTTGTAGGATTAAACTGAGCAAGGAAATCACGACAAAGATCGGTCCAAGATGCTATTGATCCGACAGGAATGCTATTCAACCATGCTATTCAAAGGGATATTCTGGTGTAGTCGGTCTCGCCCTGGTCATATACCAATGCAAAACCAAAGTTTGTTAGCCCTTTGAATCTTAAACAAGAAAAGTAAAAAGAAAGTGCATGAAAATAAAAACAAAGTCGCTATTGCCAATCCCCGGCAATGGCACCAAAAACTTGTTGCGCATAATAAGTGCTACGCAATTGTGCAAGTATACACATTGCAAGTTATAGTATAAAAGATATTGTCTCCACAGGGATTGGTGCCACTTCAAGAGTCTAGTCTCTTGCACTGTGAAAAGTAAAAACACAAATAAAGGATTATAGGAGTTTAACTAATAACTAAACTAGAAGGCAATAAAGTAAAAGAATAAATGAGAACAAATGAGAGAGATAGGCCAGGTTATCGTGAGTTGAGGTGTGATAGTCGATTGGATCATCTTGGTAAAAGAATGCACGAGCAACTCAGTTGCCGTGGCAACTTGCACAACGGGGTTGCCTTGGCAACTAATCGATGGTTGCCTGGGCAACTACTTGGGCGTCTGGGTAGCAACCTTCAAGGTTCGGCAGAGCGTTCTTCAATGGTTTCTTCTTATCCCTAAGTCGAAACTCTAGCTACTTGTGCATGCCTTAATAATACATCTCTGCGTGAATCAAGGGTGAACAACAATCAATCTTGCGCTTCTCTTAGCCGTTGAAATCCTTGACTTAATCCTAAGCCGGATTAATCTTCACCATCAATAGAATGAATAAAGATCATATTCATTCGTTTCTTGAATCTAACTCCCGATATTAGATAAATAGATGAAATCACGAGATCCTCTCCCGATTCACTCGCAAACAAGAATAAGAACCAAGAATGAATAAACCTTGAATAGAAAAGTGCAAACTCTTATTACCTAAACAAAAACCAATAGTTTCTCACAACCACAAAACACAATAGCCATAGCCAAATAGATTTAGTTCATGGCTAGGTTCCAAAGAAACACAAGATAAATAATCCCTAGCATGAACCCAATCGAACAAGAAAGAAAAGGATGAAGAAGGAGGCTTGTCGAAATCCTCCTTGCCCTAGATGCTTGTCGAAAATTCTCTCATCTTGCCCTCCTTGGAGTTGTCGAAATTCCCCTCTCTTGCTCTCTTTTGAAGTTGACGATATGGCCTTTTATTTATAGGGTTAGATCAAAGTCCTTCTTTGAGGAGGAAGTTAAGTTGAAATTAAATTATCTTTAAAGAATATAATTCTTTATTATAATTATATTCCTACTAGAACTTCTCCTATCTTCTTGGAATTTAATTCTTCTTTAATCACTTCCTGGAAATCAAATTCCTTTGGGATTGGGCTTTGCTCCACGTCTCTTGGGCTTGTCTAGTCATCAATTTTGACTACCATATCACCTTTGCTCTTGTCGACAATTGCCCTGGCAACTGGCTCGGCGTCTCCTTCATGCATTGCCCTGGCAACTAACTCGGCATCTCCTTCATGTATTGCCCTGGCAACTAGCTCTAGCCTTGCTTTGGCAAATGATCCTGCACATACACACAAAACACACCAAAGCAGCATCTTTTCCCACAAAAACTACCAAGTTATGTAATCAAGCTCAACGTTGGAAGGAAACATGGATTAATGCATGAATGGCTAATTATGCAACTAATATGAGCCTAAGTCTAACAATAATATGAGTAAAAAGGGTAAGAAAAATAGTACTTTTGAACACTTATCACCTGGCATAATGAATCTGCACAACTCAAAGGAAACCTTTCAACACAGTAAAGGAATGAAAACATGAAACTTAAAAAGAAAGAAAAAAAAACAAATAAAAACCTTGAAACCAAAAAAACAAATAAAACATCTATCCTAATATTTACAAAGGTTCAAACCTGATGGTGTTTTCATGTTACCTCTGCCAAGAGGATCACCTCTTTGGCATTATTCTGATCACCTTCCATGTAGTGCTTTAAATGTTGGCTATTCACCTTAAAGATTTCTCCCGTCTTTGAGTTCTTAATGTCCACAACTCTATGGGCATTAGGCTTCACGACTTCATAAGGGCCCGTCCATCTCGATTTGAGTTCCCTTGGAAACAACTTAAGCCGTGAGTTGAATAACAAAACACGTTAGCCCACCTCTAACTATCTTAACATTATCCTATTGTCATGCCAACGTTTTGTTTTTCCTTGTAAATCCTGGCATTCTCATAGACTTGCGTTCTGAATTCCTCCAGCTCATTTAGGTCTAGTAACCTCTTTTCTCCAGTAGCTCTCCATGCCATGCCAAGTTTTCTGATGGCCCAGTAGGCTTTATGCTGAAGCTCCACTGGCAGATGACATGGTTTTTCTAAAACAATTCGAAATGGCGACGTACCCAAAGGAGTTTTAAATGCTTTCCTGTAAGCCCACAATGACTCGTCTAGCCTCAAGGACCAGTCTTTCCTTGATGGATTAACAACCTTATCTAGAATATTTTTAATCTCCTTATATGAAATCTCAGCTTGCTCATTCGTTTGTGGATGATATACCGTGGCAATTCTCTGCTGTATACCATAATTGCACAAAGCTTTAGAAATTAGATTACATTTAAAATGGGTGCCCTCATCATGAATAATCACTCTAGGGACACCAAATCTAGTAAAAATGTGTTTTGTGCAAAAACTTGGCATTAGCCTTGGCATTGTTTACTAGCAGAGCCACAACTTCTACCCACTTAGATATGTAGTCAACATCTACAATAATGTATAGATTACCAAACGAGGGTGGAAAAGGACCCATAAAGTCTATCCCTGATACATCAAATAAGTCCACTACATAATGTTTTGAAGCGGTTGTTGGTGTCTGCCAGAGATGTTTCCTATCCGTTGGCATCGATCACATGCCTTGGCATACTCATCCTGACTCAAGTACCTTGGAAACAGTCTTTACCCCAACAAAGTGACCTCCATATAGCGCGGCATGGCATAGATGCAATATTTTATGCTATTCATCCTCATACACATACCAGCGGATCACTTGGTCAACACACTGTTTGAACAATATTGGCTCGTCCCACTAGTATTGCCTGACTTCCCACAATAACCTTTTCTTGGCATTGTATGCCAAGTCTGGTGGCAGAATGTTACTTACCAGGTAGTTGACAAAGTCAGTATACCATGCCATGGCATGAACTACAAGCAAATACTCATCAGGAAATTCATCTCGTATCAAATTGGTCTTACCATTTTCAAGATGATGCTCCAAACGTGAGAGATGGTCAGCTACTAAGTTTTCACTGCCCTTTTTGTCTCAGATCTCAAGGTTGAATTCTTGAAGCATGAGTGTCCATCGGATTAGTCTAGGCTTGGCATTCTTTTTTGCCAAGATATACTACAATACCGAATGATCTGTTAAAACCACAACTTTGTTACCAATTAAATAAGTTCTAAAATTTTCAAAAGCAAATACAACCGCAAGAAATTCTTTCTTGGTCATAGAGTAATTCAGTTGTGCTTCGTTCAAGGTTCGGCTGGCATAGTAGATAGCATGGAAAACCTTGCCATGCCTTTGTCCCAAGACTGCTACAACGGCATAGTCACTGGCATCGCACATGAGCTCGAAGGGCTCATTCCAATCCGGTGCCACAACTATAGGGGCATTGATCAACTTTTCTTTAAGTTCCTGAAATGCTCTCAAACAAGAATCGTCAAATGAAAAAGTGGCATTATGTTCTAACAACAAGCATAAAGGTTTTGTAATTTTTGAAAAATCTTTAATAAAATGTCGGTAAAAACTAGCGTGTCCTAAAAAGCTCCTTATACCTTTAACACTCATTGGAGGTGGTAGCTGCTTAATTACCTCAACTTTTCTTGATCAACCTCTAACCCTCTCTCAGTTACCTTGTGCCCGAGAACAATGCCCTCCTTCACCATGAAGTGGTATTTCTCCCAGTTTAACACTAGGTTTGTCTCTATGCATCTCTTCAAGACTTGCTCCAAACTCTGAAGACATTCTTCAAATGTTTTGCCAAACACTGAGAAATCATCGATGAACACTTCCATGTTATGCTCGATCATATCGGAGAAAATGGACATCATGCAACGTTGAAACGTTGTCGGTGCATTACATAGGTCGAACAGCATCTTTCTGAACGCTAACGTCCCATATGGGCACGTGAACGTAGTCTTCTCTTGATTATCAGGGGCGATGGCAATCTGGTTATAACCTGAATAACCATCCAAAAAACAATAGAAAGCTTTACCTACCAACGTGTCTAGCATTTGGTCAATGAATGGTGATGAGAAGTGGTATTTCCTCGTGCGTTGTTCAACCTCCTATAGTCCATGCACACTCTCCATCCTGTGATAGTTCTGGAGGGGATTAACTCAGCTTCACTATTTTGTACCACGGTCATGCAACCCTTTTTGGCACGCATTGCACCGGGCTAACCCAAGAGCTATCGGAAATGGGATATATAATCCTAGCATCAAGCTATTTTATGATCTATTTCTTCACTACCTCTTTCATGCTTGGGTTTAGCCTTCTCTGGCCTTCAATGGTCTTGCCATGGTACTCCTCTAAGAAAATCTTATGCATGCAAATGGTTGGGCTAATACCTCTGATGTCTGCCAAGGTCCATCCTAATGCTCGCTTATGGTCACGTGATATTGCCAACAATATTTCCTCATGATCATTAGTGAGACCAGTGGCAATGATCACCGGCAGAGTTGTGTGTTCACCTAAGTAAGCATACTTCAAGTGATCTGGCAGTGGTTTCAGTTCCAACGATTGTGGCTCCTCAATTGATGGTCTAGGTGGCTTGATTTCTCTGCCGGCCAACTGTAGTGGCTCAAAATAACTCGCCTCCTCAGCCTCCAAAACTGATTCGTCTGGTTTCTCAAGCAATTTAGCTATGTCATCAAAGTTATTGGCATCAAATTTTGTATCCCCGCATAACTGTGCCATGTCCAAAGTGTAAATGGACTCCATCATCTCCTCCGCTTGGCACTCATCAGGTTCATCTACACATTTCAAATCTTGAAACACATTAAATGTAACTTGTTGATCATTCATTCGCATCGTTAGTTCCCCTTTATGAACGTCAATCAAAGCCATACCCGTGGCAAGAAAAGGTCTCCCCAAAATAATCAAGACATTAATATCAGCCTCATAATCCAAAATGATAAAATCAGCTGGAAAAATAATTTTGTCTACCTTTACCAACACATCCTCAATCTTACCCTTGGGATGTGCATAGGATCGGTCTACTAGCTGAAGTGTCACCGTGGTGGGTCTTGCTTCTATGCCAAGCTTCCGAAAGACTGACATTGACATCAAATTGATGTTGGCTCCTAGGTCACATAGTACCTTTCCCATGAATTTGTTGTCAATGGTGCAGGGAATAGTGAAACTTCCCAGATCTTTCAACTTTGGTGGCAATCGGTTTAGGATCATGGCACTGCATCCTTCAGTCGGAGTAACAATTTCAAAGTCTCCCAACTTTCTCTTTTTGGACATAATGTCCTTCATAAATTTGACATAGTTGGGCATTTGTTCAAGGGATTCTACCAATGGAATGTTGATTTGCAGTTGCTTAAGAACCTCCAAGAAGCGCTTGAACTGCTGGTCTTGCTTATGCTTTTGAAGCCTTGCTGGAAATGGTGGTGGCGGATAAACATATGCTGGCGCTGCTGGCTTTGCCAACGCAGTGCTGGCATCAGTCTATTTGGCATCGGTGTTGGCATTGGTTCTGGCATCATCTATTTTTGCTTCCTCTTTCTCTGCTTTCCTGGGGCTTCTTGACTTGGAAATTAAATGGCTGCTTGGTAGCCTTCTCCTCCTTACACTGCTTACCACTTCGAAGAGTTATGGCTTTACATTGCTCATTTTCTTTGTGCCGAGCATCTTCTGTGTCACTTGGCAATGTTCTTTGGGGTCGATTTCTGAGTCCACTGGAAATCTGCCCAAGCTGGACTTCCAAATTTCTCATTAATGCAGCCAAACTCTGGACTGTGGCATCATTCCTCTCCATGTACTCTGTGAGAGTGCTTCCGTGGTTGAGTCTCTGCCCTTGCTGGAAATTGTTTTAGGCTTTCTGTGGCATGGCATTCTGATAGAATGCTGGCATGGCATTGTTATTCTGGCGCTGGGCATTGTACTGGTTACCTCCTAGATTTCCACATGCTAAACTAGGGTATTGTCTCCAACCTGCATTATAAGTATTGGAGTTAGGATTATAGTAACAATTAACATTGCCAACAAAGTTTACCAATTTAGGGTTTGCAGGGCATTCATCCACATGATGTTTCTCTCTACAGATTGTACAGAAAGGGTCTAATGCTTTGACTTCCTGGGAATCGTTGTTCTTTTGCAACGTTCTTACCATGCTAGTAAGGTTAGAAATCTCAGCATGAATGGAAGTTAGTTCGTCAACCTGAAATTTCCCATTGGTTTTAGTTTCGGTCCCAAGTCTCGCAACAGGATATTCAAAATTATTGACTGCAATCCTCTCTAAAATGTCAACAGCCTCGGTGTACGTTTTCTCAAGCAGTAAACCAGCTACTGAAGCATCAACAATAGTCACTGTTTGTGCATTCAATCCATTGTAAAATGTCTGTATCTGGGTCCAGTTCAGGAATCCATGCATATGACACCTCCTCAACTGGTCTTTAAATCTTTCCCAGACATCATATAAGGTCTCATCCTCAGCCTGCCTAAATGTAATGATCTCACCTCGCAGCTTGGCAGTGAGTGTTGGCGGCTAGAATCTTGTCAAGAACTTCTGGCATAGGTCTGCCCATGAAGTAACTGAGCCAGGTGGCAAGGAGTTAAGCCAAGCCTTTGCTCTGTCTCTCAAAGAGAAAGTAAATAACTTCAGCTTCACGGTATCTTCAGGTACTCCATTTTATTGAAATAACTGGTAAATATCCATGAACTGCTCTAGATCCAGTGAGTGCTCCATCAAACTGACCTACATTCAAAAAAGTTTGAATTATTACCGGCTTAAGTTCAAAATTGACAGTGTTTACCTCTGTGCCAACAAGTCCTGGCATCAAATTGTTAAAGGTTGGTGCCGAATGTTCTCTAATAGGTCTCTCATTAATGTGGTGGTATCTCATTTTTAAGTGGATTTCCTCCATTTTTCACCATACCATTCCCTCCATTACCTTGGTTTTTCATCTCTCGAAATCTTCTTTTTAACCTCCGCAAGGTTTCCTCAATTTTCGGATCGTATGGCCACTCGTCCACCACAGGATGGCTTATGTTCATAAAACAACAAAAACAAAAGGTAAATAAAAGAAGACAAGTAAAAATTTGAAAACAATCGATTCCGTTGCAATCCCCGGCAACAACGCCAAAAACTTGTAGACTCTTTAAGTGAATGATGGCAAAAAGGGCAAGATATATGTGTTGGAAAAATATAAAACAGTGCCAAGATGAGTCTTTTGCATGCAAGTATACATGGTCTGCAAGTAATACAGCTGGTAAGCTGAGTATCGATCCCACAGAGATTGACTTGGAGTTCAATTGCTTTGATTATTACTTGCCTTAAGAAAAACTTGTTTTGTTTTGGAATTGGTTTTGGAAATAATTGGAAAGAAAAGGAATGAAAGTAAAGTGAAGACGTTGGCAAGGAATTTATTTTAATGAATAATGCGCATTGGCAGGGAATGCCTGGTTTTCACTCTATTCATGTCGTGCCGACCTTTAACAACAACCTGTCTTGGCATTGTTTGCCATGTAGATTCAAATTTAGCAAAGCCTCTCTCGATGGTCATTGCCCTAAATTGATCATGTAAAAACCCCTATATCTCTATAGTGCTTGCTTTTAAATAAACCAATTTGATTAAGATCCAATCTATACACCTAAGGGGTAGATTTCACTCCCGAAGTAAGTTCATCTACTTGAACGACTTCTCTCGAAGCTACTCTCCTTAGTATTCAACAACTCAATCGTTGCCACCCTAAGTCTGTTAATATATTGAGGATAAATAGGCCAACAATGCCAGCTCTTGCTTGGCATAGTATTTAGGAAATATTAAAGTATGTTGAATAGTGAAAACATTTCCAAAGCAGATTTATTACTAAAAACTAAAACATAAAAATAGCGTTCAATGCAAACATCCCCCACCAACTATTAAATTAGTTCATGGTGAGTGATTTAACCAACAACCCACAAACGTTTTCACAATACATCTTCATTAAAAACAAAATAAAATAACTTGAAATAGGGAATGGGCTAGAAGGGGTCTCTCAATGCAGCCCTTCAAGATCTAGGCTTTTCGGCCAAGTTGCAACTGTTTGTCAATCGTCGCACATCAACTCCTCATGATCCCCCTTTAAGTCTAGCTCGGTTGGTGTTTAAATAGGCATTCGGGGAAGGGATAGGATGATCTCCTCATTTAAATTTTGAATTTTAACTCCCTAAGGGAAAAGAGATTATCATCTTATCCAAATTTAAATGAGAGTTGATTAGGCTAGGGCTGATGTCATACTACCGACACTGCCTTGGCGTCCAAGCTTGGCATGAATCTGCCAACAAGTCTTGGCACCATCTTATCTGCTATTTTTTCGGAGATTGATCCAATTGCTATCTTTTCGTAGCCTGATCATGTCCTATTTTTTCGGGGTCCAACAGCCTCTTGGCATGCCATCAAGTTCACTTCTCTGCCAACCGGTGCTTGGCATTGTCTGGTCCATCTGTGCCAACAACACTCGTCATTCTCTTTGGCGCTCCCTCCTGTGTTGCTTTTCTAGGCCAAATCCTATGCCAAACCTAAAAAATTGCTAGCAAAACAACCCTTCACACTGGCATAGACAGAATTCTAAACTCCTTATGCAAATGCATGATTCTAACATCCTAATGCAACTAAATGTACCTAAAAACAAGCAAAAGCATTGTGAGTTTGGCATTAAAAATAGTACTTTTGGAGAGGTAAGAACACCCTAACCAGTAATCTTTACCCATTACTAATTAGAGTATCACATAACGAATATACCAATATATCACAGTAGTATTTACAAGAAAAATTATAAATTATCCATTTTACCATTTATCGCTTAGAATCATATTTCAAATTTTTATCTCGTCGAATAAATTCTGATTTCAGGCATCAACTTAACAGTTCTTACCTATGATATATAAGGAATATAACTGTCTAAAAACTGTCTAAAACAAAAATCTACCTGATTACTTTGTTTAACCTTTTCTAATCATTTCCCGATTTTAAATATAATATAACTATTCACCATTCACTATAAACATTAACTAGTTTATATGTTATTAAAAACCATGTATAAACTAGTATAGAACATACTAAGTTTAACATATACAAGCCATCTAGTATTAACAAAACACATTAAAAGATGTTATTACTAATACCGTGATTATATTCCTGATATATAGGATGCCAGCTCCTTACTTCGGTTTCTGCTTTTTACCTACGCGTGAAAACTATCACACGCTAAGTATATATTTAGTGAGGCAATAATAATATCCAATACAATATACATAACTATAACTAATAACATGTAACAATATTCATGCATTGTGAATCACTAGATATGTATTATCATCATGTTAATCATATATTAACATAATATAAACGGATATAAATTTTCTTACCAATATACTTGCCATAACTTTGAGAGTTCATATACTCCCTAACCTGTTTACCATTTATTATTCAATAATTTATAGCCCAAATATAATCCTATGAGGACCCTGTGCACGCGAGTTAAATATGCACCAAGTGCTAATACACATAAGGTCGTGCCCACCTTAATACAAATAAGGTCGTGCCCACCATAATACACATAAGGTTATGCCCGCCATATACACTAAGTGTCCTTTATATACACTAAAGTGTTAAACCGGATATGCAGCGTGCTGCTTGACTCTATGGCATGCCAACTATACCCTGTCCCTCAATGACATACTTGGGCATATATTTCATATTTATTTCATCCATGGCAATGTAAATCATCCTAATTTAACATTGGACAATTCATGCCAGAAATAACATTCATGATATAACATCATATATAGCTAGTGATCCATGCATTTATGTTCAATCTTTAACATATTTAAAACATGTCAAATAAATGACCAATGACATAAATATCATGCCAATATATAAACAAGGTAGACTCATCGCAAGTCTTCCTTATGATGTATAAAACATCCATGTATCATGTTATGTATGCATTGCACTCACCTGATGCCTCACTAGTAAACCTTACTATCGCTTTCAGCTTTACTCTTGAACTTTTTCCTTATCTTTAAACTTGTTCGTATTATGATCTTGATCTCGATCACGATCTATAAAGTCATCATTTAGCAAACACATACAATTCAAAGCATATGTTAGTATCATTCTAACATGGCCACATATGAGGAATAAAATTCCTAAAAATCCTTTATTATTCATATCCATCAATAAATTCACAAGATATTCTCAAAGCTCATAAAATAACCATAAAATGAATTCTTTTAGAATTCGCCTCAACTTTCCAAGTTATTCAAAATGGTCCCTTTCCATTGAACTTCAAATTCAATCATTAGACAACATATTCAAGTATTCCAAGAATACATTCAAGCTTAACACATTAATTTATAATCAATTTCCATTTCACTCTCAATTTTTCCTTAATATGTCATTTGGTCCTCAACACTTTATAAACTTCCAAATTGATCCAAACAACATTCTAGGCCTTGTAAAATCATTCTCACATCATTCATAGCCTTACAAAATTTTTCCATAATTTTCTCAATTTTCTCCCTAAGGCCGAATATGGAAGGTCACAGCACTCCAGATTTCCATCTTAATTCAAGCATGAATTCAACTTCTAAACTTTATTTCCAAGATTCTTCAACTATTTCCATATCAAAATACATCCAAATTCAACTTCACTTCAAAACCTTAACTTTGACCAAATTTGGATTTAACTATTTTCAAGTAGTTTCAATCATCATACAAGCTTGGATATGATTCTACAACAACTTCATCAAAATCTCATCTTAAATCATCATATTTAAACATCCCCTTTATCCATCAAAATCATAAAACTAAGGTTTCAAGCAAGGAAAGCATGAATAACTGGTACCAAAAGATAGGGAATTTCATGGAGATCAACTTCATATTTTATGCTTTCATCCAAAATCCAACTAAATAAGCCTGAAAATAAAAAATATAATTTTTCTCTTACCTTGAGGAAGGTTTCGATCAAGGGGAGAAAGATGAAGATAATTCTTTGTTTTTCGATTCTTTAATTTTAGTCCAATAAAAATCAAAATAAAAAGCTCTTTTATAGCAAAATAACCATTTCCCTTATAATCCAATGTCCCATATCTTGCCATATGTCAATCTACTCATCTAAGGGTCAAAAATAAACTAAGGAGTTAGTGATTACCAACTTTGCCCTTGAAATTTTCCAAAAATTACCATCTTACCATTTTTTCATCCAATGGCTCATATTTAACATGGAAAATCTACTTTAATCCAATGGTCCATGTTAAATCCTACCATTTTAAAACATGGAAATGACATTTTTAACCTTATCTTATCCTCCTTCAAAATATCTTAAATGTTTGATTCGATCCGATCATCTGAATATTTTTCTAAACTTTATCACTTTATAGCTAATAATACAAACTCCGTACGAAAAATTTGGGTGACACGAAAAGTCATTCTCGAGGGTAAACTATTCATTTACGGGACTAAAATATATAAATTTTGTAAATTACAATTTAGTCCCTAAACTTTTCCAAAGTTTATACTTTAGCCATAAAACTTTCAAAATTTTCATTTTAGTCACTAACCAAAATTTTGAGGTATTACAATTCTTCCCCCTTAAGAAAAATTCTACTTGGATTAAAAAGGTACAAATACTGATTTTTCATTACTTCCTCTGTTTCCCACGTAGCTTCTTCGACTTTGTGATTTCTCCAGAAGACTTTAACTAGTTAATTGCTTTTCTCCTCGGGCTAAGATTTTATAGGTTCTTCATCATAGATCAAATTCGATTGAATCTCGATCTCTTCTGGTGTAATAACACGTGAATGATCTTATTGATATCTTCGAAGCATGGACACATGAAATACACCATGGACCTTTCTCAACTCCGATGGTAAAGCAAGTTGATACGCCACTGGACCAACCCTTTTCAAAATTTCATAAGGCCCAATGAATCTTGGACTAAGTTTTCCTTTTTTTTCCAAAGCATAATATATTTTTTCCATGGTGACACTTCTAAAAATATATTGTCTCCAACTTCAAACTCAATATCCTTGCATTAAAGATCTGAATACGACTTTTGTCTGTTAGAAGCGATCTTGAGATTATCTTTACCTTGTTCTCTATTTCTTGAACAAGATCTGGTCTGATGATTTTTTGATCTTCTAATTAGAACCAATTTAATGGTGTTCGGCATTTTCTTCCATATAATGCCTCATAAGGTGCCATCTTTATACTTGATTGATAATTGTTGTTGTAGGCAAACTCAGCTAATGGAAGATATTCTTCCCATGAAACTACAAAACTTATTATAATGCTCTGAGCATATCCTCGAGTATTTGAATAGTTCTCTCTATTTTTCCATCTGTTTATGGATGGAAGGCAGTGCTGAAGTGTAACCGAGTTCCCAATGCTTCATGTAATGCACTCCAAAACCTTGAAGTGAACCTTGGATCTCTATTAGATATAATAGACATAGGAACACTATGTAATCTAACAATTTCCTGAATATATATCTCCGCCAACTTCTTCAAAGAGTAGTCTATTCGAACTAGTTTGAAATGTTCTGTTTTAGTCAATCGATTCACAATCACCCAAATCGAATCTTTCTTGCTTGGCGTCTGGGGAAAACTTGTTACAAAATCCATAGTAACCTTTTCCCACTTCCACTGTGGAATTGAGATTGGCTGAAATAACCCCAATGGAACTTGATGTTTTGCCTTTACTTGTTGACATGCTAAGCATATGGCAACAAACTTAGTGATAGCTCTTTCCATGCCAGGTGTTAAGTGTCTAAAAGTACTATTTTATTCACCTTTTTTATTCATACTATTGCTAGACTTAGGCTCATATTAGTTGCATTATTATCCATTCATGCATGTTTGCATTGTTTCCTTGGTGGTTAAGATTGATATCATATTTTACTTCATTTTTTGGAAAAGGGTGCTGCCGATAGTTATTTTTGTGTGTTCAAAATCACTTGCCAAAGCAAGGCTGGAACCAGTTGCCAAGGCAATACAAGAAGGAGATGCCGACGTAGTTGCCAGGGCAGTGCATGAAGGAGATGTCGAGCTAGTTGCCAAGGCAATTTTTGATAAGGGATAAGATGATATGGTAGCCGAAATTGATGACTAGATAAACCCAAGATGACGTGGAGCAAAGTTAAATCCCAAAGGAGTTTGATTTCCACGAAGAGGTCAAAGAGAAATTAAATCCCAAGAAGATATGAGAAGATCTAGAAGGAATTTAAATATAATAAGGAATTTAAATATGGTCGGCCGCCGGATTCTGGGTTTCAGAAGAAGGTTGAGAGAAAACGAAGAATGAGTTTTTGGTTATAAAACTGAAAATGAAACGAAATGGTGAAAATTTGATTTCGGCCTAAAAAGAAGGCTTATATAGGTGTTATTATTTTTTGAAATGGGTAAATTACGCACTTAATCCCATCGCGTTTTCAATATTTTCGTTTTTGTCTTGCCGCATGGTATAATTACAATCCCAGTCCCCCTGATAATTCAAAATCTTGTAATCCAGTCCCTAAATTACACCGAATCAGTTTTCAAATGGTAAAATTACGCCTTTAGTCATCCCGCATTTTTGAACTTTTCATTTTGGGTCTGCCCCTTGGTCTAATTACAGTTTTGATCCTTTTAGGTTTTGTTTGTTTTGCATTTTCGTCCCTAAATTACATGTTATTGTTCTTTAATTTCTGCCACTAACTTTTATTTTTCTTTCATTTTTGATCCTGTATTCTTTGTAAATATTCATGTTCGTATTATAATCGTATATGTTGATATTCTATTATTTTGTTTTATGTCCCTCGTATATGCCTCGTATTTTATGTTTATATGTATAAGTGTGTTAAGCTTATAATAGTCATGTATTTTTTTATTTTTATCCGGTTATCGTATTATTAAAGCATGTTATGTTCTATTTGATTCAGAAAAACAGCATGTTCTTGTATTTTTATGTATTGTATGTTTTCTTGGCTTTTGAGTTACGTGTTAGTGTGTCTTCTTTCATGTATAATATATTGTTCCGTATATGTTGAAATATGTTTTATGACTAGCATGTATGTCTTTTTGAAATATTTGTTCGTCTATATACGACGTAATTATTCCTGCATTGTTATTATAACTTGTTAAAGTTGTTTTTATCCATTATTTAGAATAATATGTATATATGCATGTTTTAGTCTAGTATATCATTTATGTTAGATTAGTATTCTGTTATGTCAATATTTATTGCATTTAAATATTTTGCCATGTTTTATATTTTTGCCACTAAGATTGCATATGATATATAAATTGTTAATGCGGTGTCCTTTTATCCGAGCGTAAACGGGGCCAGTATCAGGCGTAGTGATAGTGGTTGGGCGTTTACTCTCGGATAACGGGACCCTTAAAATTAATTCGCAATTATGACCGAATTTTAAAATAATCGTCACTCTAATCCGGAAAATCCAATATTAATAAAGCGGTAATTATTAAAGTACCAATTTTTGGGCGGTGTGGGGGTGCTAATCCTTCCCCATCCGTAACCGACTCCCGAACCCAATCTTTTTGAATCTCTGGTTTTATGGTGCCCGGCCTACCTAAGTGGCCGGTGGCGACTCCATTTTTTTAATGCGGTTTATTTTAAAACCCCACGGAATAAATATTTTATATCCAAAAGAATCACAAACACCTCTCAAAACACCTTTCAAAAATCCTCGTTTTTTTAGCGATAAAAAAAAGACATCGCTACAGATGGCGACTCCGCTGGGGACAATTTTTTGTTTTTCAAAAACAAATGAGAGTCAAGCTTTTAAAATAATTAACGCTTTATTAATATTGGAAGTTCCGGATTAAAGTGACTATTTAAATTAACATTCGGTCATAATTGCGCGTTTATTTTAACGCATTTAAAATATGGCATATAAACCCGTCTTTTTTAAGTGGGGGGAAAACGCTAATGCTTTCGTGGAGATATCGTTCTCCCGTATGGGCCTAGCAAGTACCTTCGGGGCTCGAGTACCTTATGCTTTCGTAAGGATATCGTTCCTTCGTACGGGCATAAGCGAATGGGTTCCCTGAATTGAACCTGGTTGAAAGGAGCCTATAATGGGTGATGATCGGGGGCCTTGCTACTCTTAGTAGAGGACAGCAAGGACAATTCGGGTACCTCCTAGCACCAACACTGCATGTAGAGAATATAGAAACCCACCCTGTTAGAGCCATGCGAAT
This sequence comes from Hibiscus mutabilis, assembly GCA_019671005.1. NCBI lineage: Eukaryota > Viridiplantae > Streptophyta > Magnoliopsida > Malvales > Malvaceae > Hibiscus > Hibiscus mutabilis. The sequence continues at coordinate 27,183,960 of CM033750.1, read as the reverse complement.
AACCTTAGGTATTTTAGACAGGATAAATAGGGTTGTTTTGTGTGTTTATTCTGTTTAATTTTGTCCTTTTATTTATATATTTATCAATTTTATCTGGTACTGACTTGTTTACTTTTCGCTTTTGTTTTTTCTCATACATCATTGCATTTGCATCACATAAAGGTACTGGATCAAGTGGTTTGCCTGATCAGAAAGTCTTTCACCATGGAAAAAAGGTGTCTTAGGAAATAAGAGCTTAATTTGTCAGTCAGACATTGGTCAGAGGTCAACCAGAAAATCCAAGGGGACAGTTTGCCGAACGAACGCATAATAGCAGGATACACATATGTGAGTCTCCAACAGAACGACTTATGGGATCTTCAAAACATTTGGGAAAGATGGGACCGAAGACTACAAGACTTGTTCTACGATAGTTATGGCGACATTGCACAGCTGTTATATGTTCGGATTAACCAGCCCCTACTCCGAGCTATAGTCCAGTTCTGGAATCCGGCTTTTTGCTGCTTCACCTTCAATGGGTAGGACATGATGCCTACGGTAGAAGAATACACTGCTTTACTTAACCAGAAAAATATTCAGGAAGATTGGATCTACGCGAAGCCTCCGAGGAATCAGAATTACATTGCGAAACTCAAAACCTTTGCGGGAATGAGTGACGATTGGGTTAGTGGCCTCCAAATCCGAGGAGATAATACAGTCTTTGCATGGGAAAGTATTCGAGACATCATACCGACACATCCAGACGAAGCAAAGAAAATGGACCTATTCGCTTTAGGAATATATGGCTTGGTGATCTTTCCCAGAGTACTCGGGAACATTGACATAGCCGTTATGGATTTGTTTGAGAGGGTAAAATGGAAAGCAAACCCAGTACCATCAATCTTGGTCGAGACTTTCATTTCCTTAAATGCTAGCCGGAAACATGAAGAAGGACGTTTTCGAGGATGCGCACAGCTGTTACAAGTATGGATTCAGAGTCACATATGGAAGACGCCGACAAGAGTCCTGCCGGGGATATCCTTCCAAGGTTTTTCGCCTTTACAAGAGTACTTAGCAAAGGAATGGCGAGAGGATTTGAAAGCAAAAATGTGGACCAGTTTCTTCAAGAACATTCAAGATGAAGACATAGCATGGAGGGTCCCATGGCTCGGTAAAGTTAATTATTTTCTATACAGTGTTGGTGACTTCAACTGGCTGATGATGTTGGGATTGCATAGAGGATCGCTTTGTGCTCGCTTTTTTAGTGTCTCGGCAGTTCGGATCACGACAGTTCATTCCCAATATCGCGGATTAAGCCAAACTGAATTTCTTTTCAAAGGAGAGTTCAAAGGAAAAATTCAGACCATCATGAGGGCCTCGGGATCATTGTTACGGATCGGGGTGGAAGGAGATACCGAGCACATGACTACCCAGATTACGATCTTTGGAGGCGTTTGAGGGTTAATAATGTGATTCCCGAATCTGATCAAGGACCAGCGGTGTCACTCAAGAGCTTACAAGGGTGGTACCGTCTCAAGTCGACATCTTAAGGAGTGAACTCGAAGAAGTTAAAAGGAAAATGGACATCCAACGGACCCAACATGCGGCGAACTCTATAAGGCAAGCTTAGAGGTTGTGGCGGGATGGGATCATTAGGCAATTGAAGAAATTAAATGCAGATTTAAGCGACAAGAACACTCTTTATCAAAAAGATGCCCTTCTATTACAAGCAAAAATACAAAAGGCCGGCCGGAGTCAGTTCATAGCTGTGGAAAGAGAAAGAATGAACGACATCCGTTTGGTGGAAGAAGAACGAGAAATTAACAAAAGAGCGATCGAGAAAGAGATAGAAAGCTGTCATTTGGCTATGGAGGAAGAAAAACGGTCCGCCAAGAAGACCATTGATCAAGAGAAAGAAAGATTCAGGCAAGAAATCAGCAAGGGAAAACAAGCTGTCCATCATGAGAGAGAAAGCGTCGCCGTATGGAAAAGAAAGTCCATGAGTGGTCGAAATAGACTGTTAGAAATGCAAAAACTGTACGATGACACTATTCAAAGACTGGAGCAAAGCCAAAGTCAAAATGGCGAATTAAAAGGAAATGTGACAGAAATCGAACACTCACTTCGAATGTACTGCCGCAGGAATAACCTCGCTGAGCTGCAAGAAAGAGAACGCGAAGTGGGTGTGTTACAAGCACGAATTGGGTCCCTCGAAGCAACTGTGCAGGATTACAAGGAAAGAATTAATGTGTTCGAGGAGGCTGCAGCCGGAGGGGACACCTATTGGCAGAAGAGACTACGCGACGCTGCTCGAATGGTACATAACAGAGACCAGTATTACGCAAACCTAATGGTGGACATACAGCGAGTCGCCAGGCATGTAAATGATTTAGCTGTCGAGGCTGAGACACTCCGACCTTTTATAGCCCCGGGAATGGAAGAAGCTCCTAGGTTCCTCAAGCTGCTCAAGGCAATTGGAAAATTAGGAGATAGAGCTAGAGCCTATCTATAGGACTCTGTGTTGTAATTAGATCTTTTGTACTAGGGATCTTTACTTTGTAACACAAACTTTGTTGTAGTCAAAACCCTTTAATTCCCATGGAAGTAGTTCAAAAGGGTGATTACCAGCAGAATCAGTACCTTATCTGCATACATTCTTGCATTTGCATCATAACATTCGCATCATTGTACATGCATTTATTTTTTGCAACCATATTAACAATATGAATATTGTGGCGTTGTGTGTAGTTAACCCGCAATCATTCATCACCCATACTTTACCCGGCTACAAAGAAAGCTCATGGAAGAAAGGATAATTAGTCTAGAAAGAGGGCAAAGAGAGCTCGAGACAAGGCTTGAAGAGGCCCAGAGAAGCCTTAGTGATCAGATTGCGCAGTCACAAACATCTATAGTATCTGACATAACCGCATTACTGGCAAAGAGTCCTGGAAAAAGAGTGGAAGAAGAAAATGTTCAAGAGCCAGAAGGTACCCCGGCTCACTACAAGGTTCAACCAACTGCACCAAGCCAGGCTAGGAAGGTGTATATTGACCCTGCATGAATGTCTTCTAGCTTTCAAGTAGGGGCACCTGAGACTCAACCCCTCGATACTGAAGCACTTTATGAAGAAGAAGTGCCGAACCTGAACATGGTCGAAAGAATCAGGAATGAGGTAGAAAAAAGTGGGAAGAAAGATTTCGCCTCATGGAGGAAAAATTTAAAGCGTTACAATCAAATGAAGAATCAGGAAATGACGCTAGCGACCTAAGTCTGGTGTCTGATCTTGTCCTACCGCCAAAATTTAAAACGCCAGAGTTCGATAAATATGATGGAACCACATGTCGTTCTGCACACATAACGATGTACTGTCGAAAGATGGCAGCCTACCATAAAGACGAAAAGCTACTAATCCATTGTTTCCAGGATAGTCTAACTAGAGCGGCGTTACGTTGGTACACTCAGTTGAGCAAGGCAAATGTTAAGACATGAAAAGATCTGTCTAAAGCATTTACTGAGCAATACAAACATGTAACAGACATGATCCCTAGCAGAATTATGTTAGAAAATATGGGGCAGAAGTCCAACGAAAGCCTGCGACAATATGCCCAAAGGTGGAGAGAAGTGGCCGCCCAAATCCAGCCACCCATTCCGGAGCATGAAATCACGCCATTATTTGTCAATACTCTGAAATGGGCACTCTTTGATCGCCTCATTAATAACACAACGCAGTGCTTTGCCGACTTAATCAGGACTGGGGAGTCCCTCGAACTGGCAATTAATAGCGGCAGAATTGATGGTGGGGAAGGGTCTCGAAAGTATAACAAGAGAAATGAAGTAAACACCACCAGCACCTATATCGCCCCGAAGAACTTCACAGTCTCACAGCCACAAGCACCTGTGGGAAAAACACAAAACTCGAATCAAAGAGATGAGAGAGTCACCAGAAAAGAGAAAGAGAGGAGAACTTTCACTCCCCTACCTGTTTCGTACTCAGAACTCTATTCCCAGTTGTATGAAGCAGACCTGGTCCGGCCATACATCGTTACTCCTGTCAATCCGCCCTTCCCGCCTTGGTATAATCCAAGCGCACATTGCGAGTATCACGGCGGTACCCCTGGACATCCCACTGAGAACTGCCTTGCCTTCAAAAAGCTTGTGCAAAACTTAATCGATTCTGGGATATTGAAGTTTGAAGAGCCGAGCGTAGCCAACAACCCGCTACCTAATCATGGGAGCAGAGGGGTAAATGTCATAGAAGAATGCTTCACCAGAAGGATAAAGGATGACGTGTCAGAAATCAAGTCTCCTTTACGGTGGGTATTTCACTTGATTATGCATGGCTCGTGTGATCGACAAAGGCATAATAACCAGGCAGAAGGAATGTGGAAAGTATTGTGAATTCCACCAGACTGAAGGGCATGATATCCAAGAATGTGACGAGTTCAAGAAATTGGTGCAGAAATTGATGAATGAAAAACAAATAGAATTCTTTGAGAGCCCATGGGGGAAGAAGGGGTCGGACGTACACATGACGGATAGCCCCAAAACTAAATACTGGAAAGGATAGACCTTTTATCATCTCTCCCGAGGCCGGGGAATGCAGGTGTCTCCCAAGGAGAAACCAGCAAAATAAGTCCCAAGATCATCATTTCAGCACCATCTCCATTCCCATTCAAAGATATCGACAAATTCCTGGAATTCGTTTGTAAATGTGACCATGCCAGAAAAATTAGAACATGAACAGGTAAAAGAGCCTCTGTTTGAAAAGACCAACAAAGCCGAGCGATGTGAGCGTTGGTGAGGCAGGCCATTTCACAAGGAGCGGCCGATGTTATTCCTCCGAGGCTTTGAAAGCGGCTGAAAAAGATAAGGGGAAGAGTACAACAGTTAGCCCTACGCAGATATTTGGAGAAGAACCTTCCCCAAATATAAATGAACCGGTAACTGAGGCCCAGGCCAAAGAATTTTTAAAGTTCTTGAGACATAACGAGTATAGCGTAGTGGAACAACTACGAAAGCAACCAGCCAGGATCACAGTGCTGGAATTACTCTTGAGTTCAGAGAAGCATCGAGAGACGCTATTGAAAGTGCTGAATCAAACTTTTGTGCCCCAGGACATTTCTGTAACAAACCTGGACATGATAGTAGGGCATATTACTGCCTATAATCATATCACATTCAGTGATGATGAGATCCCGGAGGGAGGAATGAGGTCTACCAATGCCCTTAACATCACTACCCACTGCAAAGTGTATGTATTACCAGGCGTACTGATCGACAACGGGTCAGCATTGAATGTCTTGCCTATGGTAACCCTGTAAAAATTACCAATAGATGGTTCGCACCTAAAGCCTTGCCACAACTCGGTAAGAGCCTTTGATGGTATGCAAAAAGGAACAATGGGGAAAATTGAGGTGCCCCTATTGATCGGACCAACTGAATTTGTGATCGATTTTGTGGTGATGGACATAAAACCATCTTACAGCTGCTTGTTGGGAAGACCGTGGATCCACTCCGCAGGAGTTGTCCCCTCATCATTGCATCAGAAATTAAAATTTGTAGTTGAAGGCAAATTGGTCACAGTAGAGGCAGAGCATGAATTTGTTGCTTCAGTGACATCAGACACCCCTACATTCAAAATGAGGAAGATGCTACAGAATGCTCGTTCCGAGCATTAGAACTAGTAAATGCCACATTCGTTTCAGAGGGAAGTCGGATCCCCTACCCCAGGTTATCTAATTGTACTAAGATGACCGTCGCAGAAACTCTGGGCCGAGGAGCCAAAATAGGAAAAGGGCTGGGGAAGAAATTACAAGGAAACCTGAGACCCAAGAATATGATAACCAAGAAAGATCGTTTCGGGCTGGGTTACCAACCAAGTGTCCAACAGAAGAAAGAGGAATATAAGAGGAAGGAGGAACAAAGAAAAGCCAGATCTAAAGGAGAAGACATTCCATGGAGACTGATGTCCTTTCCTAGTTTGAAAGCCACTTTTGTCTCCGGAGGGTTCTACCAGCCAGGTCAAGATATTGGAGAGGCAATGAAGAAAAATGATGAACTTAACCAGGAGGAAGTAATCAGTGAATCATTTGAAGGAATGTACATCAACATGATAGTTGAAAAGGACCGAGACAACAAAATGTTGACCAACATCCGCCCTTGCCGTCCCAGGGAAACACTCGATAAATGGAGCTGCATTGATCTACCTGTAGTTTTTAAGAATAGATCAGAGTAATGCTCCGAATCAGCCTTTTGTTTTTGCCCATAAACAATAGGGATCTCTTGTATGGGGCACCTATGTTAACTTTTTGATTGAAATGAAAATATCCCCACTTTCTTAAAAATGACCAAAGTCTCATTTATTTCATTCATGCATTCTTCATATTCATTCCCTTCGTATAAAGCCGTCTCTTTCCCAATACAATTCATTCTCATTTAATGCAGGTCGCTCATGATTGATGATATGAATGATACCGGATCCAATCCTGGAGTGAATTTTGAATGCCCTGAGGTCTCAGAGGGAATTGAGGAAGGATATGATGAGATAGAAATTGAGGTCCTGGAAGAGTTGAAGAGAATGGTGGACAACGAAGAAAGACAGATCATGCCCCACCAAGAAGAAACAGAAATTGTCAACTTGGGGACTGAAGAAGAGAGAAAAGAAATAAAAGTAGGAACGACGATTTCCTCAAAAACCAAGCATGAACTGATAGCCCTACTTCAGGAATTCAAGGATGTCTTCGCTTGGACTTATCAAGATATGCCAGGATTGAATACTGACATAGTGGTGCACAAATTGCCAACAAAATCGGAGTGCAAACCAGTACAGCAAAAACTTCGGAGAATGAGACCAGATATGCTGTTAAAGATCCGAGAAGAAGTGAAAAAGCAATTTGATGCTGGATTCTTGGAGGTAGCCAAATACCTCGAATGGGTTGCAAACATTGTACCAGTACTAAAGAAAGACAGGAAAGTTCGTATATGTGTAGATTATAGGGATCTGAACCGAGCCAGCCCTAAAGACAACTTCCCTTTACCACATATTGACACGCTGGTTGACAACACCGCAGGACATTCATGGTTTTCCTTCATGGACGGCTTCTCAGGGTACAACCAGATAAAGATGGACCCTAACGACATGGAGAAGACCACATTCATAACCATGTGGGGCACTTTTTGTTATCGAGTGATGCCGTTTGGGCTAAAGAACGCAGGGGCAACATACCAAAGAGCAATGGTGACTCTTTTTCATGACATGATGCACAAAGAAATAGAAGTATATGTGGATGATATGATTGCCAAATCCCGAACAGAGGAAGGGCACCTACAAAACTTGAGAAAACTATTCCAAAGACTACGGAAGTACCAACTGAGGCTCAATCCTGCCAAGTGTACCATCGCCGTTACTTCTGGAAAACTCCTAGGGTTCGTAGTAAGCAGAAGATGGATTGAGATTGATCCGGATAAAGTGAAAGCCATCCAGGACCTTTCACCACCCCGCACGCAGAAGGAAGTCCGCGGTTTCCTGGGGAGGCTGAATTATATCTCTCGTTTCATTTTCCAATTAACCAACCAATGTGACCCGGTCTTCAGACTTCTTAGAAAAAATAATCCTAGCGTGTGGGATGAAGAATGTCAAAGAGCCCTAGAAAAGATCAAAAGGTACCTGACAAATGCTCCAATTTTAGTCGCACCAGTACCTGGTCGACCACTAATTCTCTACTTAACAGTCTTTGAGAATTCAATGGGATGCGTACTGGGGCAACACGATGAGTCAAGAAAAAAGGAGCAAGCCATCTATTACCTAAGCAGGAAATTCAATGATTGTGAAACGCGGTACCCGCCAGTGCAGAAACTGTGTTGTGCTCTAGTTTGGGCTACCAAGCGGCTCAGACAGTACATGTTGTACCATACTACCTGGTTGATATCCAAGCTAGACCCATTGAAGTTCTTAATGGAAGTGCCAGCACTAACGGGAAGAATGGCCCGATGGCAGATGCTCTTATCCGAATTCGACATCGTATACGTTAATCAGAAAGCCGTAAAGGGGACTGCCGTAGCAGATTTCCTAGCTAGTCGTGCTTCGGATGACTATGAGGCATTGAACTTTAGTTTCCCAGACGAAGACTTGATGTGCATTACAACCGAAGAAGAGATTTCAGATGATAAGTCATGGAAACTTTACTTCGATGGAGCCTCCAACGCCCTCGGACATGGGATAGGGGCAGTGCTAATTTCACCTGAGGACGTCTATTATCCTTTCACCAGCAGATTGGAATTCTTCTGCACAAACAATATAGCTGAATACGAAGCTTGCATCATGGGACTGAACTCAGCCATCGAGAGAAAGGTTAAGGAACTTCGAGTGTTCGGAGATTCGTCCTTAGTCATTTACCAATTGCGCGGGGAGTGGGAAACCAGAGACCCGAAGTTGGTCAAATATCACGAATTAATCCAAGAGCTCGTCAAAGAGTTCGAAAAGGTCAGCTTCAATTACCTGCCCCGAGAAGAAAATCAGATGGCAGATGCATTGGCAACCTTGGCATCCATGTTTAAAACAAACACCGGGGCAGAAATGAAGCCCATTGAGATGCAGACGTTTGAAAAGCCTGCTCATTGTTGTAATGTATAGGAAGAGATTGATGGAAACCCATGGTACTATGACATCTTGCAATATGTCAAGCTTCGAAAGTATCCAGAAGGGGCAAACGACAATGACAGAAAAACGCTCAGGAAAATTGCAACAAAATATGTCCTAGATGGGGAAATCCTATATAGGAGAAGTCATGATCAAACATTCCTGAGATGTGTGGATGCCCGGGAGGCGAAGGAGATCTTAGCCGAAGTACATGACGGGATCTGTGGAACGCACGCCAACGGGCTGTCTATAGCCCGGAAAATTATGAGATACGGTTATTTTTGGTTGACTATAGAGGGAGATTGCATCGATTACGCCAGGAAATGCCACAAATACCAAATCTATGCTGACAAAATTCACGCACCCCCATCGCCTTTACACACCATGAATTCTCCGTGGCCTTTCGCAGCGTGGGGCATAGACGTCATCGGGCAGATCCATCCGAAAGCTTCCAATGGACACCGTTTCATTTTGGTCGCCATAAACTACTTCACTAAATGGGTAGAGGCAGCATCTTACGCCAATATCACCAAGACTACAGTTTGTAAGTTCTTAAAGAAGGAAATTATTTGTCGATACGGAGTGCCAGAAAGGATCATCACTGACAACGCTTCCAATCTGAATAACAAAATGATGACGGACGTGTGCATTCAATTCAAGATAACACACCATAATTCCACAGTCTATCGTCCTAAAATGAATGGAGCAGTGGAAGCAGCAAACAAGAACATAAAGAAGATCATAGCGAAGACTACGGATACCTACAAGGATTGGCATGAGAAGTTGCCTTTTGCCTTTTTTGCCTATAGGTCGTCCATTCGCACATCAACAGGGGCAACACCCTACTCCTTGGTGTATGGTACCGAAGAAGTACTCCCAATTGAGGTAGAGATCCCGTCTCACCGGGTCTTAAACGAAGTAAAATTGGAAGAAGCTGAATGGGTGCAGGCCAGACTCGACCAGCTAAATCTCATTGACGAAAAAAGACTAAAGGCCATTTGTCATGGTCAGATGTACCAAAAGCGGATGGTGCAGGCATACAACAAAAAGGTGCGCCCAAGAGAATTCAAAGAAGGGGATCTGGTACTCAAGAAAATCCTCCCTATCCAGAAAGATTCTCGAGGAAAATGGATGCCCAACTGGGAAGGACCGTACGTCGTAAAAAAGGCCTTCTCAGGAGGAGCCCTGATCCTAACAGAAATGGATGGGGACGAGCTAAAAAATCTCATAAATTATGATGCCGTCAAGAAGTACTATCTCTAAAAAAAATGGAGAGCTCAGGGCGAAAACCTGAAACTGGGCGTCTGGAAGCAAAGAAAGGACTCGAGTTGAAAACCCGCAAAGGGCGGCTCGGGTAAATTGAAAGTTGAATATTCGAAGAGAAGGGTATCCACATGAACATCATGAAGAGGAGGCTTCAGGCAAAAAATTCTCCACCGGTTGACAGGATCATGTATCATTCATATCAAAGAGGGATCTTGTATTTTCATACTTAACTCATGTGTGTCATACCTTTCTTTTTAAGATATCCCAAAGCCCTTAATCGTAATAAAACCGTGTTTTTGAGCATCCATTCCTGGCCTTATTATCAATTTCAGTCAAATAAGATAACATAGGTTTATAATGAAACAAGAGATTTCGGAGCATTACTATGATTTAACCTTGAAAATGCAGGTGATCAAAGAAAACGATGTTAACTCCGTCCTCTAGTTCCCTACATAATGGCTAGGGAAGGCGGGAAGCTTTAAACAACCAGGTAGGATGACCAATGGCACATGTCCTATCTATTCAAGGAAGGCATACGAGATAACAAAAGAGATCTCTTTGGTGAAAAATGCAGAAGGGCACCCAAAAAAAAACTCTCTAAAGTGAAAACCCGAAAGGACACTTTAGAATTCCAAGTCGTAATTGGAGAAAAAGAAAGGTTGAGATGGTTGAACCTGACAGTGAGGCGGAGTATCGATGCCCGTAAGAAAGGAGAAAGCGAACATCAAGATCAAATAAGGATCAAAACAAGCCCACCAAGATATTGACACTAATGCATCATGAATAGTCAAACATCACTAGGATTAGGAGCATGTCAATTCATTTGTCATAGCACTTTGTTTTCATCTCATACAGGTATCTGCAGATTCAAAGAGACATCGATGGCCATCGTGGTGTCAATCCCAAACGAGAAGACAATGTTTTTACATACAAAAGGCACGTGTTTTCAAGCTCCAGAAAGAGGTTCTATATAGGAAGAATCCTCCACTCCGAGGCTTCAGAAGCTGAAAGTTCTATATAGGAAGGGGGTGTGACTCCCGGGGTGAAGACTCATGATTCTATATAGGAAAGACTCGATCGAAGGAATTCACCCATGACACGCAAGATTATATAGGAAATCCTGTTGTGTCGAAAGCGAAGAGTTCTATATAGGAAGGGCTCCGAGCTTCATTGTCTTAGAGTGAAAGGTTCTATATAGGAAGAACCTATAGCTCTGAGATTTCAGACGCCAAAAGTTCTATATAGGAAGGACTAACGGCTCCAAGGTGAAGACTCACAGTTCTATATAGGAAGAACTCCCAGTCAAAGGAATTCACCTATGACACAGGGTTATATAGGAAACCTGTTGTGTCGAAAGCAAAGAGTCTTATATAGGAAAGGCTCCGAGCTTCATTGTCTTAGAGTGAAAGGTTCTATATAGGAAGAACCTGTAGCTCTGAGATTTCAGACGCCAAAAGTTCTATATAGGAAGGACTGACGGCTCCAGGATTTGAAGACTAGCAGTTCTATATAGGAGGAACTCCCAGTCGGAAGAATCCATCAGCGGCGCAAAAGGTTTTATATAGGAGAAACCAGCGTTGAAGGCGAAGAGTTCTATATAGGAAGGACTCCAAGCTTTACTGTCTCAAAATGAAAGGAAGGACTCGTAACTCGGGGTTTCAGAGCGAAGGGTTCTATATAGGAAGAGCCTGTAGCTCCAAGATCGGAAGGTGACGAAGCTCTATATAGGAAGAACTTACGAGCCTGAAGATTCAGCCAAGGAAGAGCGGAGATGTCCAAAAGAACTCGTTTTTCCAAAGCTACAAACAAGGAAGTCTGATAAAAATGAGTGCTTATGAATCTTTGCTTTGTTTCCCATTCCATGAGAACAAGCAAAGAGGGGCAACTATAATCACTCATTTTCACTTGTAAATATATATTAATATTGCATGTATATTTATTATATTATATGAATGTTACTAATATGTATATAAGATGTGGTGTGCATGTATATTATAAGCTATGTATGTATACGTATTAAGGGTGTATGTATGTCGCGTATGTATCTAGAGTATGAGCGTATTTGATTAATATACAGATGTTATGTTAATTATATGTATGATTATACGTACGCTAGAATATTATATTAATTAATGTTTGTATAATATAAGTATACGTTTTCGTATATATGTGTATTGCTATTATAATACTAATTATATTATTATTAACATAATTGGGCTGATAAAATGAAATAAAAAATTTTAATATATTAGACCCAAATAAAAATGAAGTTCAAGTCCAATTACAAACAAATTACAAGGCCCGGTTGGCCCAAACCCAAATCTTATCTAATTACAATTATGATGTGCAGGTAACTGTGGGCCGTTGGATCAAGATCTGATCCAACGGCCACGATACAACCAAGAAGTCAAAAATATCTGCCAGTCGCGTGTTCCACACGTATGGACCGTTCGAGTGCCACGCGCGCATGTGGTCCACGCGCGGACGCTTTAATATCCCACGCGCGCGTAAGATCCACGCGTTCTGACTCCTCGACTGCGGAGCTCCACGTGTCAAGATCTGGAGCCGTCTCATCAAATCGAGGCTTCATCCAGGCCGTTCGTCCTTCAAGCCATCTCGACCGTAAGATCAGATCTGATCTAACGGCCGAGAACGCGTCTGGCCACTGGCAGAACACCCATACCGCCACCGCGCCGATATTCAACCCCCGTGTTCAGAACATGCCCAAGACAACAAGCAAAAATTGTCAGTTCAGATCTGAAAAAGCAAGATGCAACTTGCACCAAAACAAAGACAATGATATATATGAAACGAGGAATTTTGTAACGGGAGATAGAGAACAGAGGGGTAACAAAAAAAAAGAGAGTGGTAACAGAGATCTTGTAATACAAAAAAAACTGAAAGTTGTAAACATTCAAGGCAATCGAAAGAAAAGTCCAGTGGTAAATCCTCTTTTCTTTTTTTATTTTTGCATGCATATACGAAAGAGGAAAACAAAAACAAAAAAAGGGAGAGTTGTCTTACCATCGCTGTTTGTGGGTCTTCCCTTCCTCAGTGATAAGTCTTTCGGCTTCTCCAAGCCTGATATGGTAAACTAAGGGGAGGGGAAGACCCCTTGTAGTTTCGTTTTGGTTTAAAAAATATTTTTTTTTCGCTTCGTATTTTCTAGATCTAGGGCAAATAAGGATGTATCCTCTGAATCCAACCACAGATTCCTGTTGAGGACGAAAATGGGGTTATTTTGATGTGTTTTGGAGTCTCGGCGGTGCCGGTTAGTGGCGGCCGTCGGCGGAGAACACGGCGGCCGGCCGCCGGATTCTGGGTTTCAGAAGAAGGTTGAGAGAAAACGAAGAATGAGTTTTTGGTTATAAAACTGAAAATGAAACGAAATGGTGAAAATTTGATTTCGGCCTAAAAAGAAGGCTTATATAGGTGTTATTATTTTTTTGAAATGGGTAAATTACGCACTTAATCCCATCGCGTTTTCAATATTTTCGTTTTTGTCTTGCCGCATGGTATAATTACAATCCCAGTCCCCCTGATAATTCAAAATCTTGTAATCCAGTCCCTAAATTACACCGAATCAGTTTTCAAATGGTAAAATTACGCCTTTAGTCATCCCACATTTTTGAACTTTTCATTTTGGGTCTGCCCCTTGGTCTAATTACAGTTTTGATCCTTTTAGGTTTTGTTTGTTTTGCATTTTCGTCCCTAAATTACATGTTATTGTTCTTTAATTTCTGCCACTAACTTTTATTTTTCTTTCATTTCAGTCCTGTATTCTTTGTAAATATTCATGTTCGTATTATAATCGTATATGTTGATATTCTATTATTTTGTTTTATGTCCCTCGTATATGCCTCGTATTTTATGTTTATATGTATAAGTGTGTTAAGCTTATAATAGTCATGTATTTTTTTTTATTTTTATCCGGTTATTCGTATTAAAGCATGTTATGTTCTATTTGATTCGTAAAACAGCATGTTCTTGTATTTTTTATGTATTGTATGTTTTCTTGGCTTTTGAGTTACGTGTTAGTGTGTCTTCTTTCATGTATAATATATTGTTCCGTATATGTTGAAATATGTTTTATGACTAGCATGTATGTCTTTTTGAAATATTTGTTTGTCTATATACGACGTAATTATTCTTGCATTGTTATTATAACTTGTTAAAGTTGTTTTTATCCATTATTTAGAATAATATGTATATATGCATGTTTTAGTCTAGTATATCATTTATGTTAGATTAGTATTCTGTTATGTCAATATTTATTGCATTTAAATATTTTGCCATGTTTTATATTTTTGCCACTAAGATTGCATATGATATATAAATTGTTAATGCGGTGTCCTTTTATCCGAGCGTAAACGGGGCCAGTATCAGGCGTAGTGATAGTGGTTGGGCGTTTACTCTCGGATAACGGGACCCTTAAAATTAATTCGCAATTATGACCGAATTTTAAAATAATCGTCACTCTAATCCGGAAAATCCAATATTAATAAAGCGGTAATTATTAAAGTACCAATTTTTGGACGGTGTGGGGGTGCTAATCCTTCCCCATCCGTAACCGACTCCCGAACCCAATCTTTTTTGAATCTCTGGTTTTATGGTGTCCGGCCTACCTAAGTGGCCGGTGGCGACTCCATTTTTTTTAATGCGGTTTATTTTAAAACCCCACGGAATAAATATTTTATATCCAAAAGAATCACAAACACCTCTCAAAACACCTTTCAAAAATCCTCGTTTTTTTAGCGATAAAAAAAAAGACATCGCTACAACTGCCCAAATAGTTGCCCAGCCAGTTGCCCAGGCAACCGCTCGATTAGTTGCAAAGGCAACCCAACTGCGCAAGTTGCCACGACAATTAAGTTGCCCTTGCACTATTTTACCAAGACGATCCAATTGGCTATCACACCTCAACTCACAATAACCTGGCCTATTCCCTCTCTTTTGATTACATCTTCTTTTACTTTATTGCTTTCTAGTTTAGTTGTTAGTTAAAACTCTTACAATCACCTACTTGTGTTTTTACTTTTTACAGTGCAAAAGATTGAATTCTTGAAGTGGCACCAATCCCTGTGGAGACGATATCTTTTATACTATAACTTGCGACGTGTACACTTACACAATTACGGAGCACTTATTACGCGCAACAAGTTTTTGGCATCGTTATCGGGCATTGGGAATAGCGACTTTGTTTTTATTTTCTTGTACATTTTTATTTTTATTGTTTAAGATTCGAAGGGTTAACAAACTTTGGTTTTGCATTGGTATATGACCAGGGCAAGACCAATTACACCAGAATATCCCTTTGATCCAAAAATCGAATGAACCTTGCAAAGACTCAGACAAAGGTTAAGAGTAGCAATGGCTAATCAAGACGGCAATATGAATTAGGATGTTCCAGTATGAGGAGGAGTGATTTTTGCACGAAATAGAACTATTCGAGACTATCTAGAGGAAAATCTTCAAGGACTTAATCTATGAGTTGTCACACCTGAAATTGATGACAAACACTTTGAGTTGAAACCGGTGATGTTCAATATGATCAACACAATTGGTCAATTTGGCGGCTTAACAACTGAAGATGCACGACAGCATCTTAAATCTTTCCTCGAGATTTCCAAATCATTCAAAATACAAGGAGTCACCCCAAATGTTTTACGGCTAAGATTGTTCCCCTATTCACTAAGGGATAGGGCGAAAGCATGGTTGAATAGTATTCCTGCCGGATCAATAGGATCTTGAACCGATCTTTGTCGTGATTTCCTTGCTTGATTTAATCCTACAAATTTGATTGATAAACTTCGTAATGAAATTACTTCTTTTCGGCAGGCAGATGATGAATCCATGTACGAGGCTTGGGAGCGATATAGAGAACTTCTACACAAATGCCTCCTACACGGATTCCCAATGTGGACACAAGTAACAATGTTTTACAATGCTGTGAATACACCAACAAGGATGATGCTAGATGCCTCGGCAAATGACATACTCCTAGATAAGTAGCCGGAGGAAGCAATGCAAATTCTAAACAGGCTCGCCAATAATGATTATCAGTTCTCATTTGCTAGAAGAGGGGGAGTTAGACGCCAAGCCATAATACATGAACTAGGATCATCATATTCAATTTTGGCACAATTGGCCACTCTAACCAAGATGGTCCAGAACATGCAGAAACAAAACAACACACATGAGGTCAAGGTAGTAGATTCCTTTTGTGAGTTATGTGGTGGTAACCGTAATTCTTCTTAATGTATGCTGAATCTAGAATCTAGCTTTTATGTGGGGAATTACATTCAGAACAATAATGTGACGTCCAACACATATAATCCAGCTTGGAAGAAACACACAAATTTTTCATGGAGTAATCCCAACAATGCTCTAAACCAGAATAATCAGAATGCACAAGCATTGTGATTCCAGCAGAATATGCCACGGCAATAGTTGTTGCAGCAACAACCGACAACATCTAGTTCTTTGGAAAATTCTCTTAATGCTTTTATGTTGAAAACTGAATCTTATATGGCTAAAAATAGTAACTTCAAAAAAAGAACTAATGCATTTATTAACAGGATCGAGATGAGATTGCAAAACCAAGAGGCGGCAATCAAATCATTGGAAACTCAAGTCGGACAATTTGCTCAAAACCTGAATACTAGACAAGGAGGTTTACCCAGCGATACTGAAGTCACAAGAGGAACTGGCCACGAGCAATGTAAGGCACTAGAAGTGGCTAACAACTTAAGGAGGCTCAAGCTCGCTCATCAAACAAAACTCCACAAAAAGAACAATATGAACTCAGAAGTAAAGCCTCATATGCTGAACCAGGAAATGCCACGGCAACCCCAGTTGACGATGTCGAGGAAACCAACGATAAGCATGCCCCAATTGATGATGCCTTGGCAACTCTAGTTGCCCCAGCAATGCCGTCAATCAGGTTCCAGACCAGTGAAAGGATTGAAGATATCTTACTTCCACCACCATTCCCACAAAGGTTGAAGTGACAAAATCAAGAATATCAATTCAAGAAGTTTCTTGATATCCTAAAGCAAGTCCATATCAACTTGCCATTGGTTGAGGCAATTGAAAAAATGCCGAACTATGCCAATTTTTGAAAGACATTGTGTCCAAGAGAAAAAGGTTAGGAGAGTTTGAAACAGTTGATGCAACAGAGGGATGCATGGCCATGTTGCACAATCGTATGGTACCCAAGTTGAAAGATCTTGGAAGTTTCACAATACCATGTTCTATCGGAAACCACTATGTCGGGAAAGCATTATGCGACCTTGGAGCAAGCCTAAACTTGATGCCTAAATCGGTTTTCCAGAAACTAGGAATCATGAAGGCAAGACCTACAACAGTTATGCTACAGGTAGTCGACAGATCCTATGTGCATCCAGAGGGAAAAATCAAAGACATACTGGTAAAAGTTGATAAATTTATTTTTCCCGCTGACTTTATTGTTTTGGATTGTGAAGTAGATGAGCAGGTACCTATCATTCTCGGGAGACCCTTCCTAGCAATAGGGAGAACCTTGATCGATGTTGAAAAGGGAGAACTCACAATAAGGGTGAATGACCAGCAAGTTAAACTAAATGTGTTCCAAACACTAAGGCATGCCGATGATCCGAAAGAATGCCAACTTCTTCATGCCACGGCAGAGTTTGACTTCGACGAGGAATTTAGTTGCCTCGGCAACTATATTACAGATCAAGGGGAACCTGAGAAGTATGAAGAACCGATCGATAAGGAACAACAAGAAGAGGCAAATTGGTTAGTCAATCGACCAGGTACATACTTTGAACCACTGGATTACTCAAGTAAGGAAGGTAAACTCGAAAAGCCCTCCAATGAACAACCACCGATTCTTGAGTTGAAACAGTTGCCAAGGCAACTAAAATATGCTTACTTGTGAACTGATAATGCATTGCCTGTAATTATTTCCTCTAAGTTACAGCCAGAGCAGGAAAAAAAGCTGGTCAACATGTTGATGCTACACAAGAAGGCAATAGGGTGGACAATTGCCGACTTGAAGGGAATTAGCCCGGCAGTGTGCATGCATAAGATTTTGTTGGAAGATGATCACAAACCTTCGATTGAGGCCCAGAGGAGACTGAATCATTCCATGAAAGGGGTTGTAATGAAATAAATCATCAAGTGGCTTGACGCCAGCATCATATACCCTATCTCTGATAGTACATGGGTAAGTTCGGTACAATGTGTACTGAAAAAGGTAGGTATAACTGTGGTAAGTAATGAAAACAATGAACTCATTCCAACCAGGACTATGACCGGTGGAGGGTTTGTACTGATTACAGAAAGCTAAACAAAGCCACTAGGAAAGATCACTTCCCATTACCGTTTATTGATCAAATGTTTGACCATCTTGTAGGTAAACCCTTTTTATTGTTTTCTTGATTGTTATTCAGGTTACAATCAAATTGCCATAGCACCAGAAGATCGAGAAAAGACAACCTTCACATGCCCATACGGTACTTGTGCTTTTCGAAAAATGCCGCTCAGATTGTGTAATCCCTCGACAACCTTCCAAAGATGCATGATGGCACTCTTTTCAGACATGGTCGAAGACTTCCTTGAAATCTTCATGGATGATTTTTTAGTATTTGGTAATGACTTTGACAGTTGCCTCGGCAATTTAGAGAAGGTGTTGGCAAGATGTGAAGAATTTGATTTAGTCTTTAATTGGGAGAAGTGCCATTTTATGGTAGATGAATGAATTGTGCTCGGCCACAAGATTTCATCCAAGGGAATCGAAGTAGACAAAGCCAAGGTATATGTGATTGAGAGATTACCCATACTAAGTTCGGTTAAAGGAATCCGAAGCTTTCTTAGACATGCAAGTTTTTATAGGAGGTTCATTCATAATTTTCTAAGATTACTAAACCCTTGTGTAATTTGCTTGAACAGGATAAAACCTTCAACTTTGATGATTCTTGTGCTCAAGCATTCAAAACCCTAAAGGAAAAGCTTACCTCAGCACCCATTGTCGTTCCACCCGATTGCAAATTACCTTTTGAGCTCATCTGTGATGCGAGTTATTTTGTGGTAAGAGCAGTCCTAGGCCAACGCACAGGTAAGATCTTTCATGTGATAAACTATGCTAGTAAAACTCTTAATAGCACCCAAGTAAATTACACAACAACGGAGAAAGAGTTACCAGCTGTAGTTTTTGCATTTGACAAGTTCTGATCCTATTTGATTGGTACAAAGGTACTTGTCCACACAGACCATTGGGCAATTAAGTATTTTTTACTAAAAAGGATGCCAAACCTCATTTGATTCGTTGGATATTGCTTTTACAAGAGTTTGACATTGAAATTAAGAACATGAAAGGAACAGAGAATCAAGTTGCCGATCACTTATCATGCTTAGAACGCAATAGGGTGGAGGACGCGGATTTAGAGATATGCGATGCATTCCTGGATGAGAAATTGTTAGTTGCCTCGGCAACCCCTGATGCCTCGGCAACCTCCATTGTGCAAGCCTCGACAACCCTCGATGCCTTAGCAAACCTAGACGCCTCGGCAACTCTAGACGTACACGCCTCGGCAACCATGGAAGCAGTTACCTCGGCAACCACTGATGCCTCAGCAATACCCTGGTACACTGATTTAGTTAATTTCCTTGTTTGTGGTATTTTACCTTAGGGCCTTACTCACCAAGGAAAGAAGTGGTTTTGCCATGATGTTAAGCATTATTTATGGGACGAGCCTCTTTTGTTTAAACAATGTGCAGATCAAATTATATGCCGATGTGCCCCTAAAGAGGAGCAGCAGAATGTACTCTGGCAATGCCATTCTTCACCCTTTGGAGGACATTTTGGAGGAACACATACCGTTGCCAAGTTTTGCAATTCGGTTTGTATTGGCCAACACTGTACAAAGATGCCCAAGAGTTTTACAAGCAATGTGATCGTTGCCAGAGGACTGGCAAATCTCTAGACGACATGAGATGCCGCTCCAAAACATCCTTGAGGTGGAATTGTTCGATGTATGGGGGATTGATTTTATGGGACCTTTCCCATCTTCATTCGGCAACCTCTACATTCTACTTGTCGTTGACTACATGTCTAAATGGGTTGAGGCAGCTGCAGTTCCCGCCAATGATTCCAAGACCGTGCAATGATTCTTGCAGAAAAATATATTTACACGGTTTGGGATGCCCAGAGCAATTACCAGTGATGAAGGCGAACACTTTGACAACAGACTTATTGCCAAGATGTTGCAACGCTTTGGCGTGTCACACAATATTGCCACGACATATCATCCACAAGCTAATGGGCAAGCAGAAATTTCTAACCGGAATTGAAGAATATCCTCGAGAAGGTTGTAAATCCTTCCCAAAAAGATTGGTCTACAAGACTAGACGAAGCACTTTGGGCTTACCGAACTGCATTTAAAACACCCTTGGGAATGTCCCCGTTTCGCCTCATCTATGGCAAGACTTGTTACTTACCGGTGGAAACCGAACACAAAGCATATTGGGCAATCAAGACCGTGAATATGGATTGGGAGAGTGCCAGGAAAAAGCATTTACTAGATCTCAACGAGATAGAAGAATTCCATGCAGTCGCCAATGACAATGCACGAATCTACAAGGAGAAAACAAAGCAATGGCATGATAAGAAACTATTGTTGTGGCAATTCATGCCAGGGCAACTAGTACTCCTATTCAATTCTAGGCTGAAACTTTTCCCAGGAAAACTGAAATCAAGATGGTCGGGACAATTTGATGTTGTCAAACTATTCTCCCATGGTGCCATGATAATCAAGTCCACCACTGACGAACATGAATTCAAAGTTAATGGACAAAGATTGAAGCACTATAACGGTGCCCATGTGGAACGTAACAAAGAATTGGTCACCTTAGGAGATGCATGAGCATGCTCTCCTTTAGAGATTTTCCTTTTATTTTTAGTTTTCTTTTATTTGAACTTATTATATTTATATTTTATTAATTTTGATTATTTATGTTTTAGGATATATTTATTTATTTTCTTTAGGTTAAGACTACATCTTTCTTTCATATTTATTTAATTATTTTTGAATTTTAGGTTTAAGAATTTCTTTGCACATCTTTATTTATTTATTTCTTTTTATTTTATTTACTAGTTTACCTTTAATTTTAATCCTTATTTTATTTGTTTTTGAATTGTAGGAAATGAGTTCAGGATGAAGAGGAATTTGATTCAAGAAGGAAGTTTCTTCAACAAGGAAACTAATAGGCTAAATCTAAGGCTTATATTAAGCCTCCAATTTAACCTAATTCTCCTACATAGCCGGCCAAACCCTTCCCATTCCCCAAATCCCTTTGTCAACCCCTTCCCCCAATTAACACCCTTATTTTCTTTCTTTCCAATCAATCCCACACACCATATTTACTACCTATCTTTTCTATTTAACCCATCACCCTTAACTTCCAATAAACCTATTCCTACTTTTAACCTTGCAAATCTTTAGTTTCTTTTGCTTTCTTTTCTTTCTTTCTACCCAACTCACAACCAAGATCATCCATGGCATCCAAAATCAAGTTTTTGGCGCACTCAAGCTCTTCCAAAGAACCAAGCTACAAGAAGTTTGCTACACCGACAGTTGAAGAAAGATTTCACTCCAAGTTTGAAAGCCGGAAGATTTGAGAAGAACAAGGCTTCGAATACTCGAACTCTCATTAAGAATTTGGCCTTGAACCATTCATCTTCCAAAGGATTGCACATCAAAAGTGGCAAATCTTTTGCCATCAATCAGAACCGGGTAACATCTCATGGGTAAGAGAATTCTCTGCTAACTCACCTAACCCGAATAATCCTTATGTTTTTGTTCGTGACAAGGCTATCCTCATAAGCCCCGAAAGTATCAACACCTTTTACGGGCTCTACATTGAGAAGGACGAGCATCAAGCCTTTGTTGATCAACTCACACCAAAGCAACTCGACAAGGTGCCTCGAGAACTCACTCTATCGGGGACTCATTGGAACAACGGTAAATATAAGGGCGCGGTAAATCGCCTTCGGCTTAAACCCGAGGTAAAATTATGGAATAAGTTTGTTAAAACTTCTTTAATGCCGACCACACACAATACTACCGTTGATACACCTCGTCTTTTGCTCATACATTATATTTTGCATAATCGCATCCTTAACATTGGAAAAATTATTTGATATGAGATTTTTGTATGTAGCACAAAAGACAAGGGTTCTTTTTTCTTCCCTTGCTTAATTTCCAATCTTTGCAAGGAGATGCATGGCCCAAGTGAGTCAACCGATGAAAAGGCCCTACCAAAGTCCTGGTGGAATCGAGCACAAATCCGAAAGCTAATGTGAGAGGCACCGGTAAAATCCCCAACGCCTTCAGTTGTCGCGGCAACTCCTGCCGCCTCAGCAACTCCTCAAGCCCGAGCAACTGATGCCCGAGCAACTTGGCCAGCAACCCCAGGACAACTTGAAGCACTCTTACAAACGTTGGAGAACCGCCTTAGGCAAATTGAAGACCGGGAACTAATGTTCATGCGGTACATGAAGGATCACAACAATGCCATCACCCAAGTTATCCTCGAAAAGTACCCGGACAACCGCGTGTCGTTCCCTATGTTTCCTACAAAATCCTTGCCACGACAACCAAAGAAGCAGTTGCCACGGCAACCGCAACAGATGATGCCACGACAACCTACACTGCACCTACCTAAAGAGTTGCCACGACAACCAACACTGAAGATGCCGCAACTACCAAAGCTAAAGATGCCCCGGCAACCACTGCAAAAGCCAAAGGTAAAACACCTATGCCTGAATCAACTCATGCTGAATCATTGTCTGGTTTATCAGATTCAGATGAGTCCTCCATTGCACCAACGAAGACCACACCATTCGACTCCTCCAAGCCAAAGCAAAAGGCCAATGAGATTGAGGAAGAGGATGATAAGAACGATGATGACACCCCCGTACGAGGATCGATTCCACCATCGGCAAGAAGAAAGCAACCACCGTGTTCAAGCAAAAGAATCAAGAAACCGGCCAAAAGGAAACTAATCATCAATGATGACGAGCTCTCAGAGTAAGTCCTCGTTTGCATTTTACTTTTCTTTATTTTTATTTGTATTTTTCTTTGTTACATGCATTGAGGACAATGCATCACTCGAGTTTGGGGGGGATTGTTACTAGTTAGTTATCATGTTTAGTTGCATTCATCTTAAGTATTGCATATAGGATACATAAATTGCTTGCCATGCCTTTGGTTGGAACAAGAATTGCCTAGATTTGATGAATGTCTGATGATGACATTGTCAATGTACTTAATTGATAGAACTTTTTATTCTAGGATAAATGTGGAAACACTTAGAATCTTACTATGATGGTAAACTTGATGAAACACTGTTGTGGCTTGATTGATTTAAGGAATTCTAGCGAACTTAGGTTGATAGTTAAAAAATTGGGGGATTAGAATAAAAATTGGATGAATGCTCGAGGTGCCCGAAATTGGCTCTAGTATGTGCTAAAAATTGATCGCTAGAGGTGCCCGAAACTAGCTCTATTTGACTAAATTAATTAACTTAAGAAAACTAAAAACAAAACACTAGAGGTTCCCGAAAATGGCACTTTCAATTCAAGATTTACTCATTCTTGGTTTTTATTCTTGTTTGCAAGTGAATTTGGAGAAGATCTCGTAATTCTATCTATTTACCTAATATCGGTAGAGTTAGATTCAAGAAATGAATGAGTATGGTCTTTATTCAATCTATTAATGGAGAAGATTAATTCGGCTTAGGAATAAGTTAAGGATTTCAACGGCTAAGAGGAGGGCAAGATTGGTTGTTGTTCACCCTTGATTCACACAGGGATGTATTGTGAAGGCATGCACAATTAGCTAGAGTTTCAACTTAGGGATAAGATGAAACCATTGAAGAACACTCTACCGAACATTGAAGTTGCTGCCTAGCCTCCCAAATAGTTGCTCAGGCAATCGTTCGATTAGTTGCCAAGCCAACCCAGCTGCGCAAGTTGCCACGACAACTGAGTTGCCCTTGCACTCTTTTACCAAGACGATCCAAATGGCTATCACACCTCAACTCACGATAACCTAGTCTATTCCCTCTCTTTTGATTACATCTTCTTTTACTTTATTTCTTTCTAGTTTAGTTGTTAGTTAAAACTCCTACAATCACCTACTTGTGTTTTTACTTTTTATAGTACAAAAGATTGAGTTATTGAAGTGGCACCAATCCCTGTGGAGATGATATCTTTTATACTATAACTTGCGACGTATACACTTGCACAATTGTGGAGCACTTATTACGTGCAACACCAGGCCACCAAAATCGACTCTTTACATCTTGGTACATTTTGTTGCCTCCGGGATGCATAATTAAAGGACTGTATTGTGCTTCTAAAAGTATTTCCCTCTTTAGATCCTCATCTTCAAGAATATACACACGTCCCCTATAGTATGGACATCTATTTGATCTTATTTCAAAGTTTTTAGATTCACCTTGTTTAACTCACTTTTTTCTTTTTTGAACATTCTACATCATTTTCTTGTAACTCTTAAATCCTTTATATCAAAGTAGACTTAACTTGAAGTTTAGCCATTATCACACTATTTTTCTGTAAATTTAACTGGGCATTCAGTGTTCTCAAAGCATAAAATATCTTTCGGCCGAGCGCATCTGCTACCACATTAGCCCTTCCCGGATGGTAATCAATAATTACATCATAATCCTTGATCAATTCTATCCATCTTCTTTGCCTCAAATTAAGCTCCTTTTGAGACAACAAATATTTCAAACTTTTATGATCCGTGAAGATGTAGCACTTTTCACCATATAAGTAGTGATGCCAAATCTTCAAAGCAAACACTACTGCAGCCAACTCTAAATCATGAGTAGGATAATTTCTTTCATGAATTTTAAGTTGTCGATAAGCATATGATACCACCTTTCCTTCTTGCATCAATACACACCCCAAACCATAATGGGATGCATCACTGTATATTATAAAATCCTTCCAGATTCTGGCTATACCAAGACAAGAGCTTCTGCTAATATCTTTTTCAATCTATCAAAGCTTTTCGAACACTTTTTGTCCAAACAAATGGAACATCCTTTTTTAATAGCTTAGTTATTGGAGCGGCAATCATTGAAAGATCTTTCACGAATCGTCGATAATAGCCAGCTAATCCCAAGAAAGTTCTCACTTTAGAGACATTCTGAGGAACTTTCAATTCGAGTATTGCTTGAACCTATTTAGGATCAACTCAAATTCATTCAGCTAAAACTATATGTCCAAGGAAAGCTACTTCAGATAACCAAAATTCACACTTTGACAGCTTTGCATAAAATTTCTTTTCTCGAAGGATCTGAAGAACTACTCAAAGATGAGTATCATGATCCTCTTTGGTTTTTGAATAAACCAATATATCATCTATGAATACCAGCACAAATTGATCCAAATATGGCTGAAATATTCGATTCATCAAATCATAAAAGCTGCCGGTGCATTTGTAAGTCCAAAAGGCGTTACCACAAACTCATAATGCTCTTATCTAGTTCTAAAAACAATCTTTGGTATACCTGCTTCTTTGATCTCAAATTGATGATACCCCGATCGAAGATCAATTTTAGAAAACATTGTTGTTCTTTTTGAATATGAGATCCAGTTTGTCCGGTTGAGCCAATATGCTCCTGAATTAGTTCCCGATGAACGAAAACGATGTGACCAGTTCCGCTATGGTTTGGTCAAGGAGGTGAAGACATACATGCTGGCCAAAGATTATACAGAGCTTGATGTCATGGTTTCTCGAGCCAAGGACATAAAATAAAATTTAGGATTGTCTTCCCATTCTAGGAGTTCTTCGACGGGAAAGAATAGTGCTGAATCAGATGTTGGAAGAGACAGATATTAAAGGCAAAGAGATTGAAAGTACCGTTCAGATCAGAGACGCGAAGGAAATGGTGTTGGACGTGGATATCAGGGTCAGAATACCTATGTTGGAGTTCCTAAGTGTAAGAGATGTGGCAGGAAGCATTCGGGGGAGTGTTGGGATGCTATTGGCACATGTTAGAATTGTAGATTACGGGATCATCTTAGGCGTGACTGTCCGCAGTTAGCTAGAGAGGGTCAAGCTCCTGTACTTGCAGCTGCACAGTAGAGAGGTTGTGGGCGCGGTCGTGGACATTTTCAGCGTAGGGATGATGGAAAAAGAGTGGTGGCACATATCATAGTGGTTCAGCCAGAGGGTGGTGAACTGGCAAGGGTCTTTGCTTATCATGTAGGGAGGAATGACACCGATGCATTTGTGCGTACCTTTACCTTACAGTCTATACCTTTGTTATCTTTGATTGATTTTAGTTCTACGCATTCCTACATTCTGCAAAAACATGCTTGCTTGCTTAACATACTTGTAGAGTTGTTAGATGTTGGTATGCAGGTAACCAATTCCTTTGGTGAGACAGACGTAGCTAGGAGACTGTATAGGAGTTGTCCCTTAGATGTTCAAGGGCATGTGTTTGCGGCCAACCTGAAGGAGTTGTCGTTTCACAATTTTGATGTGATTTTGGGGATGGATTGGTTGTCTCAACATAGAGATGTAGTTGATGAGACCAAGCGAGTTTCACTGAACCTGGCAAAAAGTTACGAAGTGGTGGTTGTGGGGGAGAATGTCAAGTTCTTGTCAAATATGGTTTTAGCTTTGGAAGCGCGGAAGTTGCTAGAATGTGGAGGGCTAAGCATACCTAGCCTATGTTATGAAACTAATATGAAAAAAGTGTGTGCCCGGGATATTCGCATAGTTTGCGATTTTCTATGAGTGTTTTTGGAAGAATGGACTAGTTTGCCGCCGGACATGGGGGGTAAAATTTTGCATTAAGACATACGCGAATACGGCTCCAGTGTCTAGTGCACCGTATCGTATGGCACCTAAAGAGTTGAAAGAGTTGAAGACCCAGTTGCAAGAGTTGATGGATTGAGGTTTCATTCGGCCAAGTGTGTCACCATAGGGAGCACCGGTGTTGTTTGTGAAAAAAGGATGGCACGATAAGAATGTGCATTGATTATCAGTAACTAAACAAGTTGACGATTAAGAACAAGTATCCTTTACCGAGGATTGATGATTTGTTTGATTAGTTTCAGGGTGCTACAGTGTTTTCCAAGATTGATATGAGGTCTGGTATTATCAGTTGAAAGTGAAGGAAAAAGATGTGCCGAAGATAGCTTTTCGCACGCGTTATGGGCACTATGAGTTCTTAGTGAAGCCGTTTGGTTTGACCAATGCATTGACAGCAATCATGGATATGATGAATCGGGTGTTTCATGAGTTTTTGGATCAATTTGTGGTAGTGTTCATCAATGATATTCTTGTGTACTCTCATACCAAGGAATGTCATGATCGACATCTACGGATTGTGTTGCAAGTTTTGTTGGAAAACAAGCTTTATGCCAAGCTGAGTAAGTGTATGTTTCCCTTGGTCATGTTGTTTCGGTCGAGGTTATTCACGTGGATCTGTAAAAAAATTAAAGCTGTTGTGAACTGGAAACAACTAAAGTCGGTATCTAAAGTTCGTAGCTTCTTAGGGTTGGCATGATATTACCAGCGCTTCGTGGATGGCTTTGTGAGGATTACTGATCCTTTAATGATGTTGTTGCAAAAGGATGTGAGTTTTGAGTGGATAGAGAGTAGCAGCAAGCTTTTGATAAGTTGAAGAAAGCTTTGACGCAATCTCCAATCTTGATTCAACCTGAGTCAGGGAAGGAGTCTGTTGTGTATAGTGATGCGTCTTATGTGGATCTAGGGTGTGTGTTGATGCAAGAAGGAAGGGTTGTAGCTTATGCATCTAGACAGTTAAAGGTGCATGTTAAGTGTTCAAAAGTACTATTTTTATTACCCTTTTTACTAATATTATTGTTATACTTAGGCTCATATTAGCTGCATAATTAGTCATTCATGCATTAATTCATGTTTCGTTCCACCGTTGAGCTTGATTACATAACTTGGTGATTTTTGTGGAAAAAAATACTGCTTTGGTGTGTTTTTGTGTGTGCAGAATCAATTGCCAAAGCAAGGCTGGAACTAGTAGCCAGGCCAATACAAGAAGGAGATGCCAATGCAGTTGCCAGGGCAGTGCATGAAGGAGATGCTGACACAGTTGCCAGGGCAGTGCATGAAGGTTATGCCGAGCTAGTTGCCAGGGTAATTGTCGACAATGGAAAAAGATGATGTGGCACTCGAATTGATGACTAGATAAAACCCAATATGACATGGAAGAAAATAAATCCTAGAAGAATTGGAGATTCAAAGAGATTAAATCCCAAAGAACATGGGAGAAGATCTAGAAGGAATTTAAATATAATAAAGAATTATATTCTTTTAAAATATTTAATTCCAACTTAACTTCCTCCTCAAGAAAGACTTTGACCTAACCATCTCCTATATAAAGAAACCCTAGCCACCTATTTCAAGAAGTTTGGGGGAGAGTTCGATTGAGAGAGAATTCAAGGGGGCTGATCGATTTCTTCATCTTCTTCTTCTTTATTCTATTCGATTCATGTTTGGGGGTTATTTTTTGTATATCTTTCGAAACCTAGCCATGAATTGATGTGAATTGGCTTGGGTTATTTTGGGTTCGTGGTTGTGAGAATGATTGGATTTTGTTTAAGTAATTGATTTTGCACTTTTAATTCAAGGTTTGTTCATTCTTGGTTTTTATTCTTGTTTGCGAGTAAATTGGGAGAAGATCTCGTGAATCTATCTATTTATCTAATATCGAGAGAGTTAGATTCAAGAAACGAATGAGCATAGTCTTTATTCAATCAATTGATGGTGAAGACTAATCTGACTTAGGAATAAGTTAAAGGATTTCAACGGCTAAAAGGAGCACAAGATTGGTTGTTGTTCACCCTTGATTCATACAAGGATGTATTATCAAGGCATGCACAATTAGCTAGAGTTTCGACTTAGGGATAAGAAGAAACCATTGAAGAACTCTCTATCGACCCTTGAAGTTGCTGCCCAACCGCCCAAATAGTTGCCCAGGAAACCGTTCGATTAGTTGCCAAGGCAACCCAGCTGCGCAAGTTGCCCTTGCACTCTTTTACCAAGACAATCCTTCCGACTATCACACCTCAACTCACGATAACCTGGCCTACTCTCTCTTATTTAACTTCATCTATTCTTTTAGTTTATTGCTCTTATTTTACTCGTTAATTAGAACTCCTATTATCAATTGTGTTTTTATTTTCACAGTGTAGTAACTTAAGCAAAGTGGCCCAAACCAATCCTTGTGAAGATGATACTCGATACTCATATAACTTTATTACTTATGACGTGTATGCTTGCACCATTTGCTTAGCACTCAATATGCGTAACAAGTTTTTGGCGCCGTTGCCGGGGATTGGCAATTGGTGTTAGTTGTTTTTGTTATTGCATTTTTCTTATTAGTTTTACTAACTTTTCTTTTTGTTTGTTTTATAAAAAAACAAAAATTCTAGTGCACTACAAATTTAGGGTCATCAACATGTGGGAAAATAAAAGAAAAAAATATTCGAGAGTTGATGTTGGAAGATAGGAATCAATCCACTCAAGAATTTCTTACACCATTCGATGATTACCTATACCAACCGAGAAAAGCCCAAAGAGCCTATACCGTGGAAAACTCTTGTGCTAGTTGTGGAGAACATCATGTGTTTGAAAATTGCCCTCACATTTTCGGTACATATGACTACATGGAGGACCATAGAGGGAACCAAGAGCAAAATTCTTCATGGTATGATCAAAAAGCTCAATTTTTTTTACCATAACAATTTTGCCGCAGCAACAGACATGCCTTGGCAATGTAGTCCTTATCAGCAGCCTAGTGTCACGGCAACAAATATGCCATGGCAATGTAGTCCTTTTCAAGAGCATTCCAATTCCTTGGAGAAAATGTTGCTAGCTTCCTTTGCTAGACTTGATGGATCAATTGAAGAGATTCAAGAGCTATCAAAGAAAATGGATGCGAGGATAGCTCAGTGGGATGCGACCTTGGGGGATTCAGAAGATCAATTGAGGAGATCCACATATGCCTTGGATAACATGCACTAACAATCCATTCCTAAGGATATTGACGTCCCAAGGCAAGGGGATAAGGAGAAATGCGAAGAGAGGTCCCCAATGTGTGGGGAACAACTAGAACCTCCAAGTTAAGAGGATGCCAATGAGAGAGACTGCCCAACACATGTGAGCCTGAGCAATAAATTGCCTCGACAATGATTGAGGAGCCTGAACAGAGCAATGCCGCGGCAACACTCAGTGAAGCTGAGAACAACAATGCTACAGCAAATTCTAAGGAACTGGATGCCCAGAAGGTTACAACGTTAATGTTGAAGCAGGAATCTGTAGATTGCTCTCATCTACAGTTGCCACGGTAATTGCATGACCACATGAAATATCAACAAGATGATAATAATTTGCCAATGGAATATGAGCAGGTAATGGTTGAACCTTTCAAATTCTTTAAAAACTCACCTCGTCCATTGCAGGTATGTCTTGAGGAATCGATGTTGGTAGATTTGAAACCATCGAAATCTCTACCGATGGAGATGTTTGAGGAGTCTAAAGAAAATGATGTTTGGATTCATGAAGCTTTTTAGAAAATTGGTTTTTCCCTTGACTTACAACAAATTTTGGCAACTGATTGCCACGGCTATTGGATAGAGCAGTAATTGCCACGACAACGAAAGCTACATCCAACCATGATGGAGGTCGATGAGATTGAGGTAATTAAATTGTTGGGTGTTGATATAACTTTTTCTACTAATATATTCATGCCTTTAGGAATAGTAGCAAGGTGGAGAGTATAAATGGACTACAAGAGAACAAGGAATATAGATACCTCCACCATGGTAACACAAAAGGGAGTAACTGCGAGCATATTGGCCCAATTCTTTTTTGGCAATATTTTCACTCGATGGAGGGTACGGATGGACTATAAGAAGTATCATAAATGACTCTCCTCAAGTTTTCTCAGATATGCAGTAACATTAGAAGATGCATGAAAAATGCTCTTTCTAAGAATCTTTAATTTTTGTTTTTTGTTTTTGAAACTTTATTTTATTTTCAGTTATTTTTTATTTATTTTTGGAATTTTTAGGAGATATTTTATTTTATTTGTCTTCATTATCTTTAGTTTCCATGTTTTCTTTGTTTTCTTTTCTTTTCCACAACCACCATGCTAAGGAAATTCTCTGCCGACTACTTGCCACGGCAACCGCAATAGAGGATGCCCTGGCAATCGCCCCGACAACTACCTCAGCAGTTTCCATGGCAATAGAAACTGGCGATGCCCAGGCTACAACAATGGCTTCGGCAACTACTGATGCCCAGGCAAGTGAACATGCCTCGGCAAACATGGATCAAATCAAAGTAATGCTATTCACGTGGTACCAGCCACAAGCATTCAACCACCGATCGAAATATGAATCAAGAAAACAGCACGAAGGAAACTTATCACTCAAGGTGAATACCTCTCCGAGTAACTCATTTCATTTAGTTTCTTTTAAATTTTGTTTCACTTTTACATGAATTGAGGACAATGCTTCTCTCGACTTTGGGGGGTGCTGGTTTCTAGTTAGTTTCATGTTTAGTTGCATTCATCTTTAGCAATCACATATATGTTGCATATGTTACTTGCCATGCCTTTGATTGGATTTAATTGCTTATGACTTGTTGAATATCCAATGATAAATTTTTTCCACTACACTTAATTGAAAGAACCTTTAATTTTAGGATTGCATGAAAAGAACTTAGAATTTTACTACGTTGCTAATTTTTTTTACACGGTTGTGGCTTGTTGATTGAAAGAAACTTAGTGAACTTAGGTTGCTTAAAATTTGGGTAAATTTAAAATTGAAAATTAAAAGTTAAATTCTTGCTAGAGGTGCATGAAACTGGCTCTAGTCGACTAAAATAAAATGAGAAATTGCTTACTTTGCTATAGGTGCCTAAAATTGGCTCTAGTGAATATAAAAATAAATGCCCCGGTAATTAAATTGATAAAAGCCTATTGTTCACATAGAATCTTGAAAATCAACTTGTACACAACTACGCACACACATTGTCACAAGCATTATAGTTTGATTCCGGGTAATTTTTGTGTTATCCGAAAAATTAAAAGGTGATCATACATTGTGCCACGGTTTCAAGGTTTGAATTCAAGTTTGAAGCATGTATTTGATGATTAAAGTCTTGGTAGGTAATTGTTAGTTTGCATTGCTAGAGGACAAGCAAAAGGTCGAGTTTGGGGGTGTCTTAAGTGTTCAAAAGTAATATTTTTATTACCCTTTTTTACTCATATTATTGTTAGACATAGGCTCATATTAGTTCCATAATTAGTCATTCATGCATTAATTCATGTTTCTTTCCACCGTTGAGCTTGATTACATAACTTGGTGATTTTCGTGGAAAAAGATACTGCTTTGGTGTGTTCTGTGTGTGCAGAATCAATTGCCAAAGCAAGGCTGGAACCAGTAGCCAAGGCAATACAAGAAGGAGATGCCGACGCAGTTGTCGGGGTAGTGCATGAAAGAGATGCCGACACAGATGCAAGGGTAGTGCATGAAGGTTATACCGAGCTAGTTGCCAGGGCAATTGTCGACAATGGAAAAAGATGATGTGGCACTCGAACTGATGACTAGCTAAAGCCCAATATGACGTGGAAGAAGATAAATCCTAGAAGAATTGGAGATTCAAAGAGAGATTAAATCCCAAAGAAGATAGGAGAAGATCTAGAAGGAATTTAAATATAATAAACAATTATATTCTTTTAAAGTATTTAATTCCAACTTAACTTCCTCCTCAAGAAAGACTTTGACCTAACCATCTCCTATATAAAGAACCCCTAGCTGCCTATTTCAAGAAGTTTGGGGGGAGAGTTTGATTGAGAGAGAACTCAAGGGGGGCTGATCGATTTCTTCATCTTCTTCTTCTTTATTCTATTCGACTCATTTTTGGGGATTATTCTTTGTATATCTTTTGAAACCCGACCATGAATTGATGTGAATTGGCTTGGGTTATTTTGGGTTTGTGGTAGTGAGAACGATTGGATTTTGTTTAATGAAATTTAGTTTGCACTTTTAATTCAAGGTTTGTTAATTCTTGGTTTTTATTCTTGTTTGTGAGTGAATTGGGAGAGGATCTCATGAATCTATCTATTTATCTAATATCGGGAGAGTTAGTTTCAAGAAACGAATGAGCATAGTCTTTATTCAATCAATTAATAGTGAAGACTAATCCGGCTTAGGAATAAGTTAGATTTTAACGGCAAAAAGGAGCACAAGATTGGTTGTTGTTCACCCTTGATTCACGCAGGGATGTATTATCAAGGCATGCACAATTAGCTAGAGTTTCTACTTAGGGATAAGAAGAAACCATTGAAGAACGCTCTACCGAACCTTGAAGTTGCTACCCAGCCGCCCAAATAGTTGCCCAGACAACCATTCGATTAGTTGCCAAGGCAACCCAGCTGCGCAGTTGCCACGACAATTGAGTTTCCCTTGCACTCTTATTTGATTTCATCTATTCTTTTAGTTTATTGCTCTTAGTTTACTCATTAATTAGACCTCCTATTATCAATTGTGTTTTTATTTTCACAGTGCAGTAACTTAAGCAAAGTGGCCCAAACCAATCCTTGTGTAGACGATACTCGATACTCATATCACTTTATTACTTGCGACGCATATACTTGCACCGTTTGCATAGCACTCAATATTTGCAACAGTGCACGAGAGCAACTATCCTACGCACGACATTGAGCTGACTGCGGTGGTGTTTGCATTGAAGATTTGGTAACATTATTTTTATGGTGAGAAGTGTGTTGTATACACAGATCACAATAGCTTGAAGTAACTGATGTCGCAGAAGGAGTTGAATCATAGGTAACGAAGACGGTTGGAGTTACTTAAGGATTACGATTAGATAATCGAGTATCATCTGGGGATAACTAAAATGGTGGTTGATGCTTTAAGTAGAAAGGTTGCGGTTGAGTTGAGGGCGATGTTTGCTCAGTTGAGTGTAACGCGTGATGGTAGTTTATTGCCTAAATTGCAGGTAAAGTCGTTGTTGTTGCAATTGATCAAGGAGAAACAGTCATATGATGACTCCTTGGTACTGCATGTTAAGGATATATCAGAAGGATTTTTGCTTTAATAAGGAAGGTGTTTTGCGTTTCAAAAGTCGATTGGTGGTGCCGAAAGATGAAGAGTGGAGGCACACTATCTTGGCTGAGGCACATTCGAGTCCTTTTGCTATTCGTCCGGGGAGTACAAGGATGTATCAAGACTTGAAGAAAGAGTATTTTTGGGTTGGCTTGAAAAAGGATATCACGGATTTTGTTGCTCGTTGTATGGTTTGTCAATGTGTTAAAGTGTAGCATCAATTTGCTTTGAGGTTGTTGCAATCGTTAACAATTCCAAAATGGAAGTGGGAGAGAATTACCATGGATTTCGTGTCCAATTTTCCTTTGAAGTAAACAAAGAAGAATTTTGTATGGGTGATTGTGGACAGGTTTACGAAGTGTGCACATTTTGTAGCTGTGCATACGATGTATACTTTGGACAAGTTGGCGGAGTTGTATATTGCTGAGATTGTGAGGTTGCACAGTGTGCCAAAGTCTATTGTATCGGATAGGGATCCGCAATTTATTGCGAGGTTTTGGGAGTGTTTGCATATAGCTTTGGGTACACGATTTAATTTCAGTACTTTGTATCATCCTCAAATGGATGGTCAGTCAGAACGTGTTATCCATGTTTTGGAGGATATGTTACGGTTTTGCATCATTGATTTCTAAGGATCTTGGGAGAAGCAGTTGTCGTTGGTAGAGTTTGCCTATAATAATTGTTAACCTTGTAAAAAAGTATACATTTCATGCCTTTTTACTTAGGTTATTGTTTGGTTTCAAGCTTATTTCATCGCATATAGCTACATTTAATTCATTTAGTTGCATTTGGTGGTGTTTTCTTGGTTGTTGTTAAATATTTGTGAAATTGGTGCTGCTTTGAGAAAGGTTTGTCTTCGTGTGGTGATGTGCAGGTTAGGTAAGAAGAACTGCTGGGGGAAAGGAAATTTGTTGCAGCATTTTGAATGGCATTTCTGGGCGCAGAAAAAGACAAGGAAAGAAGATATTTTTCAGCCCCACACGTGATTCTACCCGCCAGCTGTGCCACACTTGTGAAGGGAATATTCCTTCGGTTACACAAGGAATTAAGGGCACAAAACCCTAGGAGCCCCCACTATATCAAGGATGGGACACTCACAATTAAAGGGGAGAGCTGAAAAATGTATTGGTGAGCTAAGAAAGAGAGAAGCAAAAAGGCGGCTGCTTTTCTTCACCCTCATCTTGGTGTCCTCCATTGTTGAAGCTCCAAGGGAAGTTCTTGCTGGCCTTTGAAGGAAGCAGCAAGCTTCGAGTGGTTCACGGCATCCCAAGACGGCTTGGGAGATTTCTTTACTCTAGTTACCCTTTGCTTTATTATTTTCTTATTCTAAAATGGGTTGTTTTAAACGAATGATTTTGGATATTAACTGCCCATCCATGAACTAACTTTAAGTGGCTTGAGTTTATTGTCGATGATTCTGTTTTCTGTTTGAATGAATGTTTTAGTATTTTTCCAGTTTCATTGATGCTTTGTTCACTATTTTATTGCCTTGGGTTTGTAAGAGCTTTCAAGAGTTAGCTTTATCCTTGGTTGATGCTTAATGGTCAAGAGAGTTAAGCTTAGATCTACGTGGACAATGGGGTTTGATGCTGAGAGGCAGAACCCTAACTCACCTTAGAGATAACGATAGAGTTCAACAACTAAAAAGATTAGAACTTCAAGGTTAGTAGCTTGCTAGGGTTCACGCTGAGAGGTATTGTCATAGCATTCTTGCTGCCGGTTTCTTGCTATAGATAGTTTAGAAACACCTAGATGAGCTCTGTCGAGTGTCTTAAAAGCTGGAAATGGTTAATCATTAGTGAGAACTAAGCATATGATTCCTAGATAAACCCAACCTATCATCCCATTGAGAGTTTCCGTACGTGTGAGGACGTTTGAAATCTTATCATATTACTTCAGTTGTTGCTACACTTTTTTTGCTGCATCATTTCTTTATTCTGCTCACATCAACTCTTTTATTTGATATCTTATCTTTGTGCCTGTGTGCTTAAGCTTGACTTAATTTACTTCCAATCCCTGTGGAGACGATCTTACTCATCACTTTATTACTTGTTCGATGTGTATACTTACACCATTTGCGTATCATTTATAGTACATCTACACGTGCAACAAATTTTTGGCGTCGTTGTCAGGGATTGGCAATTGGTTATTTTGAGTTTAATTTTGCACCATTTTATTTCTTCTCTTTAGTATAGCTTTATTCTCTATTTTTATTTGCTTGCTTGTAGGTGTTGTGTTGTTGCATAACCCGAGGAATACCCGAAGAACCATTATCACCTTTTGTTCCTGAAATCGAACATCTTTTTCGTCAAAGAAGACATATACAAAGAGCTCTAAAAGCTATGGACAGAGTTCCCAATCAAGGATTTCAACCGAGAGAATCTTAATGCTGAGGCAAATCAAGCAATCATAGTTCGTCCACGTGCAGTTAGGGACCAATTAAATCCTATTTTGGATGATCTCAACGCTGGGATTGTAGCTCCCGATATTCAGGCAGCCCACTTCGAACTTAAACCCATTATGTTCAACATGTTGAACTCTATTGGACAATCTGGTGGATCGCCTCATAAAGATGCAAGACAACACATTCGTGCATTCTTAGAAGTTTGTGATTCCTTTAGACAACAAGGAGTGCATGAAGACGGGTTGAAACTCAAGCTATTTCCTTATTCATTGCGTGATAGAGCACGGGCGTGGTTGAGTGGAGTACCCGTTGGATCCATGGAGACATGGACAGACTTATGCAAAAGCTTTTTGCTACGATATAATCCACCCAACATGAACACCCAACTAAGGAATGATATTGCTTCCTTTCGTCAAGCTGCTGACGAGTCCATGTACGAGTGCTGGGATCAATATAAGGGATTGCTTCGCAAATGTTTGAATCATGGTTTTCATGATTGGACGTAATTCGTGATATTCTACAATGGTGTCTATGCTCTAACGAGAATGATGCTGGATGCTTCAGTAAATGGTACTTTGCTGGACAAGTCACCCGAAGAAGCATTTGATATCCCCGATAGGATAGCAAACAATGACTACCAATTTCCTACTTCAAGACTAGGAACGGGGAGAAAATTCATCGGAAAAGTGAGCTCAATAATAATGAATATGTTTCAGCTCAATTGTCAGCCATTACAAATATGCTGAAGAATCACCAATGTCCTAATGATTTGAAGGAAGTGAAGATAGCAACTGCTTGTATTCGTTGTAATAGAAATCATCATTTGAGCGAGTGCCCAGAAAACTACGAGTCTACTAACTACGTGGGGAACTACAATAGGAACAACCATAACCCTTATTCAAATACTTACAATTCTGGATGGCATCAGCATCCTAACCTTTCTTGGGGAAATCAGGGACACAACACCGGTAGCTCAGATCGGCAGCAGAATATGACTGAACCCTCAAGTTTTCAACAAAATATGTCATGGCAAAATACTAACAATGGTTCAGCTTCTTCATCGAACAACAAAAAGTTGGAAGCTACTTTGCAAGACTTTATGACTACCACTAAAGCCTTATTTCAAGACCATGCTGAGTCTATCAAGAGTCAAGGAGCATTGCTGCAAAGTCATAGTTCATCTTTGAGAGCGTTGGAAACCCATGTAGGTCAAATTGCACAAGCTTTACATGTTCGACCTTAGGGCAGTTTACCCAGTGATACTGAAATCACTAAACCTCATGGAAAGAAGTAGTGCAGTGTACTCACTTTAAGGAGTGGCACCAAACATAACAAAGAAGACAAGTTGGGGGAAGAGAACGGATGATCATAACCCCAAAACTATGCAAGAAGAACCTGAGTTACAAGATGATTCATCTCTCGAGAAGAATATGAATGAGGGTTCGACAAGTGAACCTACCAATGAGAGACCAAATATTGCTACAGTAAAAGATTCTCTGCCACCAGTTAAGCAAGAAGTTAGACCCCCACCACATTTCCCTCAAATATTGAAGAAACAAAAGGAAGATCTTCAATTCTAGAAGTTTGTAGGTATTTTAGACCAGTTGTATATCAATGTCCCATTCCTGGAGGCCATTGATCAAATGCCTACTTATGCAAAGTATCTCAAGGACATTGTTACAAAGAAGAAAAAAATGAGAGGCATGAGACAATTGCTACAGCGAAAGAGTGTTACTTTGTGTTGAGTATATTTCCGATGAAACAGAAGGATCCATGCAGCTTTATCATCCCATGCTCGATAGGAGATAACTATGTGGGAAAAGCCTTATGCGATCTTGGATCTAGTGTGAATCTCATGCCCAAGTCAGTCTTTATGAAGCTTGGTATGGGGAATGTACAACCTACAACTGTTATTTTCAATTGGCTGACCGATCCCACGTTCGTCCAGAAGGAAGAATCGAAGATGTTGTGGTAAAAGTGGACAAATTTATTTTTCTAGTTGACTTTCTCATTCTCGACTTTGAATCTGATGATAATGCACCCATTATTTTAGGGTGACCATTCGTAGCCACATGTCGAATCTTGATTGACTGTGAAAAGGGTAAATTCACTATAAGAGTGGCTAATCAGTGGGTAACCATAAATGTCTTTAATACCCTCAAATATGTGGATGAATCAGAGGAGTGTCAATGTCTTCAAGACGTGGATTCTACAGAAAAAGAGGAAGCTACAGAATTTTGTTGTAGCAAATTTTCAGAGGTGAAGATTATATGATACTCAATGAAGATGTCAAAGAGGAGTTCCCATTGGAGGTGCAGCAAGCTAGCTTCCTCATAGCTAGTTCAGGTACGCGATTCGAACCTTTAGATTTTGCTAAATTTATCCCTTTAAAACCTTCACTTGAGCATGCACCCAATTTAGAATTAATGCCCTTAGCATCACACCTTAAATTTGCTTATTTGGGTGAAAATGAAACTTTGCCTGTGATAATTTCTTCTAGTCTAAAACCTGAGCAAGAAAGTAGCTTGATAAATTTGTTAGTTCAACATAAAAAAGCTTTAGGTTGGACTATGGCTGATTTGAAGGGTATGAGCCCTACTATTTGTATACACAAAATTCTACTTGATGAATGTCACATCAATTCAATTGAACCCCAAAGAATGCTTAATCCAGTCATGAAGATAGTGGTGATGAAGGAAATAATCAAATGGCTAGATACTGGAATTATCTACCTAATTTTCCAATAGTTCATGGGTCAGCCCAATACAATGTGTACCGAAGAAGGGAGGCATGACTTTGCTAAGAAATGAGGACAATGAACTCCTACCAACAAGGACTGTCACGAGTTGGAGGATTTGCATGGACTATCAAAAGCTCAATAAGGCAACCAAGAAGGACCATTTTCCCCTCCCTTTCATCGATCAAATGCTTAATCGATTGGCGGGTAAATCTTTTTATTGTTTCCTTGATGGGTACTCAAGGTACAACCAGATTGCTATAGCGCCAGAGGATCAAGAGAAGACAACTTTCACATGCTCATATGGTACTTATGCATTTCAGAGGATGCCATTTGGACTTTGCAATGCTCTGGCCACTTTCCAAATATGCATGCTAGCTATCTTCTCGGACATGGTTGAAGACTTTTTGGAAATCTTTATGGATTATTTCTCGGTTTCTAGAGATAATTTCGAGTCATGTTTGGGTAATTTAGAAATGGTACTCAAGCGATGTGAAGAAACAGACTTGGTGCTAAATTAGGATAAGTGTCATTTTATGGTGGCCGAAGGGACTGTTTTGGGCCACAAGATCTCCCAAAAGGGAATTGAAGTTGGCAAGGAAAATGTTGAAATGATTGAGAATCTACCTCCTCCCACCACGATGAAGGGAATTCGAAGTTTCTTAGGACATGCTAGCTTTTATAGGAGGTTCATAAAAGACTTCTCCAAAATCTTCAAGCCATTGTGCACTTAGCTACAGCAAAACCGACCCTTTGTGTTTGATGAAAATTGCCATAGCACATTCAAGGAGCTCAAAGATAAGCTTATCTCAACACCCATTGTTGTTCCCCCGGATTGGACCTTACCATTCAAGCTTATGTGTGACGCAAGTGACTATGCAGTGGGAGCAGCACTTTGACAGCGCCGAGGTAATATCTTTCATGGCATCTATTATGCTAGTCGCACTTTAAA
Organism: Hibiscus mutabilis; assembly: GCA_019671005.1. Classification (NCBI taxonomy): domain Eukaryota; kingdom Viridiplantae; phylum Streptophyta; class Magnoliopsida; order Malvales; family Malvaceae; genus Hibiscus; species Hibiscus mutabilis. The sequence continues at coordinate 27,143,785 of CM033750.1, read as the reverse complement.
TGATGCACAAATCAATTACACAACCACTGAGAAAGAATTGTTGGCTGTTGTGTTTGCATTTGATAAGTTTAGATCATACTTGATAGGCACTAAGGTCATTGTACATACTGATCATTCAGCCATTAAGTACTTAGTGACTAAAAAAGATGCTAAACCTAGACTTATTAGGTGGATACTTCTTTTGCAAGAATTTGACCAAGAGGTTAGGGAAAGAAAGGACATTGAAAATCAATTTGCTGATCATCTTTCTAGGCTACAAAACAAGATACAATGTAATGATAAACTAGAAATCAAGGAGGAGTTTCCCTATGAGAAAATCTTATTTGTTACGGCAATATTATGGTACGCTGGTATCGTTAACTTTCTTGTTAGTGGAATTTTGCCTCCTGATTTGAATAGCCAGGGAAGAAAGAAATTCAGACATGATGTGCGATTCTACTTTTGGGATAAGCCTTGTTTATTCAAGCAATGTGCCGATCAAATAATTCGAAGGTGTGTTCCCGAAGAAGAGGAAAAGGAAATCCTTTTCCATTGCCATTCATCCTCATGTGGTGGCCATTTCAGATGAGCTAGGCTACTGCAAAGGTCTTACAATCCGGTTTCTATTGGCCTACACTATTCAAAGATGCACACGAATTTTGCAAGTCTTGTGATCGATGCCAAAGGACTGGGAATATATCTCGAAGACATGAAATGCCATTGCAAAACATCTTGGAGGTGGAGCTTTTCGATGTATGGGGAATTGACTTCATAGGACCCTTCCCATCTTCATTTGGAGATCTTTATATCATGTTAGAGGTAGATTATGTGTCAAAATAGGTTGAAGCAGTGGCTACGCCGAAGAACAACTCCAAGACAATTCTGAAGTTCCTTCATAAGAACATTTCACAAGATTTGGAGCCCCAAGAGCTATCATATGTGACGAAGGCACCCACTTCGACGACAAGCTCATTGCCAAAGAACTGAAAAGATATGGGGTACGACACAAAATTGCTATGGCATATCACCCCCATACCAATGGTCAGGATGAAGTCTCCAATCGCGAGATAAAACGGATATTAGAGAAGGTGGTCAATCCCAAGAGGAAAGACTGGTCCCCAAAGCTTGATGAAGCCTTATGGGCCTATCGCACAACATTCAAAACTCCTTTGGGAATGTCCCCATTCAACCTTGTCTATGGAAAGGCATGTCACCTTCTAGTTAAACTAGAACACAAAGCCTATTGGGCCATTAAAAAGATTAATATGGACGCCCAGCTAGCTGGAGAAAGGAGGTTGTTGGAGCTGAATGAGATGGGAGAATTTAGAGCTCAAGCCTATGAGAATGCACGTCTGTAGCCAAGGAATTTTGCAAAATGTCAACAAGTTCTCTTGTAATATCCCAAATTTTGGCTAGTGACTAAATTATAAATTTTAAAAGTTTAGGGGGTTAAAGTATAAACTTTGGAAAACTTTGGGGACTAAAGTGTAAATTTTACCCAACAAGTAATTTTATTCAGTATAAAAGTGAATCGGATCGAAATAGGTACCTTGATATTGGTTTTAAGAATTAAGATGCAAAAAAAGGTACCGAATTTGGATCGAATGAAATTGTTAAGTTGCTCAGGCCAAAGAAATACAAGGATGGGTGACCTTCGGGGAGTTCCCATAAAAGTGTTTTTGATCGATATTTTGGACTCTGTAAGAGTAAAGAATATTCGAATGAATTATCGATAAAAGATTTCTAAGATAAATTTTATTCTATAAAGACTTTCGATAATTATCGGGATAATAGACTGAGTTAAAAATTTTAAGTCTAAGTCCTTAAGAAAGGAAGTTTTTATGAGATGATAATGTTTATTTCTCGAATATGGAAATATATAATATTTGGAATAAATTCGATAGTTCAGAAAAGGTAAAATCGTAGTAGAAGTATTTTACGAATATCCGAAAATTGGATCGAACTGAAATTTCAGTGACCGATCCAAAAGCCATGGGAAAGTCATAAAATACTATTTTATGAATATTTTATTATATTTGGTTGATTCCAACTAGACTCAGTTGAATTCTTACGAGAATGGCAAACTAGTAAATAAAAACTAGATCGAGGGCAAATTGGTCATTTTACCCAATGGCATTTTTAAAATATTTAAAAAGTTACAAGGATAATTTTGGAATAAGGAAATGGAAGAGTAAATCTTGTCCCTTGATTAATGATAAGATCAATCTCAATCGTTGGATTAAAAGGGTATTTTAGTAATTTCACTATCTAGATGAATTTAAAATTCATTTATACAAGACAAGTGGCCAAATTGGATGAAAAAAAAAGTTGAAGACAATTCTTCATCCTAAAATTTCGAAATATGAGGGGGAGAAAGAAAGAAAAATGGAGAAAATTTTTCCAAGTTCGATTTAAGCCTGAAACACGATTTTTAGGTAATCTTTTGAACTACAAAGTTGTTCTACTCATCAAGCTCTATCTTTTGGTGTGAATAATTCATGGAAAGCATGCTTGATTGATGAGAATTTTGTATGAGAAGAAATTAGGGTTTAGGGACTCAATTGGGTGGTTTTGAGATTTTATGATTCCATGTTGAAATCAAGCTTTTGTGATGTTAAAATCATGTTATTGAGTTGGGATTTAAATTATACATTATGGATTCAAGTATAATTTAGGGTTTGTGATGTTGAATTAATGATTTAGTAAGCTTGAATTGTTGTTTGGGAGTAAACCCTAAATTAAAGGTATAGGGACCATTTTGGCAATTCTAAAAGTTAAAGGACTAATCTGAATTTTTATGATTTTGAAGTGTATTTATGTTATTATTGATGTTGGAGATGTGAAATTGAAATTAGAATGCAAAATTGATGTTAAATCGAGTTAGTGACCATTTTGACAAATTATCAAAGTTAAGTGACCAATTTGGAAATGAGGTTTTAGAGAAGGACTAAATCTGATTTTAGTTGAAATAATAGAATTCAAGTAGTAATGTTGATTTGAGGACTAAATTGCAAAGTTAAGAAGTTTAAATCCTTATCTTTGCATTTTAGTGATTAATTCAGAAATAAGGAAAAAATTAAGGGGATCAATGGTAATTAATTATTTGATAAAAAAAGGGTGATAATTTGATGGCTTGAATCAAGTATTGGGACTAAATTGAAAATTAGAAAAGTAGGGAGAAGTTAGTATAAAGTTTGGAGTTATTTATGGAAGCAATGTAGAAAACTGGATTATGGCAGTAAATTTGAAAATTCACCATAAATTCTACAAAAATGGTTAGAAGGTGAATCTTATACCGATGTAAAAATTTGTTCGTCTAGTTTCGTTTCCAACAAACGGAAACTGATTTCAAGTTCCGAATAAAAAGATATGAATTTTTAAGTGGTAAAAGGTTAGAAAACAGTATGGCAGTCTGCTCCGGAATCAGCATTGGAAATTGACTTTGAAAGTTTGTCATAAATCGTACGAGTTGAATTTGGGCTATTAATTTATATGGTTGAAAAGCTTATTAAATCTAGTTTCTTTCAGAATAAACGAATTCGAATATAGAGCTGTAGATTATTTTATAGAAATATTTCTTTGAAGATAGTGCAATCTGCCAGAAAATGAGAATTTATACATTTTGTATCTAAATGTTGGTTGACAAGCTAGAAAGAGTTAATTGAAGTTCCAAAAGGTTATTAAGAACCAAAATGAGATTTCGGACAGTATAAGGATGGAAGGAAAAGTTTAGAAATTTTTATGTTGAATGATTCGATACTTTGATTAAAATATCGTTAGAAATGAATCTAACAAATAATATTTATATTCATGTGGTTAATGAAGTCGAACACAAATCAAAGAGGATTCGAGATACTATAAAGGAAAGGATTGAGTAGAATTTAGTTAGGCATACTATTACATGGCCCAGGTTAGTGCATTTCTATATGTTTGCATTATGTTGAAAAGGGAAGACTTGAGATAAGTCGACCCTCATTTAAAATTTACATTGCATTTCTTCATAATACGTGATATGATGCATGATTCAACATGGCAAGCTTGACAGAGTACAAGGTACGTACTACTGTTTACATAAATAATGATGAATAATGTTCACATAAGAAAATGACAATATTAAAATGAAAAAAGGATACACCCTGGGGATCCAAGCCTATATGCAAAATGCAATAATGAGGTGTTTATATAAGGAGCAAAGAGCGTCCTCTCGAGTACGTACTCTACATGGCACTATGATGCAGATAGGCTACAGGGTTTTCATGGGCCTCTAGCCAGACACGTTGATAATATAACAAGATGATTACATGAAAGAACATGATACAGATGTTACATGATTACATGATACATGAAAAGATGTTACATAATTTCATGATACATGAAAAAGAAGTTACATGTTACATGACAGAGAAGTACATGGCACACATGATAGAAATGTTACATGATAGAAATGATATTGATATATGATAGAAATGTTACATGATACATGATAGAAATGTTACATGATATATGATAGAAATGTTACATGATACATGCTAGAGATATTATATGATACAGAATAGAGATGATTCATGTTATACATGATAATGATGTTTTATGATTTACATGATATTGCTGATTCATGATCCACATGATAGCAATGATACATGAAACATTGATATTGTGACACGATTGCCATTTATAGAAAAAATTGTACTATACTTTATATATAACATAGTAAATTATATTACTTCATGTTTTGATAAACTGTTTTGAATGCCTCACTAAGTTTGTACTTAGCGTGTGTCTTATGTCACACGTAGGTTTCCTGTAAATCGTTTATCGAGAAGGAGTAGAAACTTGGGAAAAATCAAGTTACTACAATAAGTTCAGTAAGTATGTCTTTATCATAATTTGATAGACTAGTGGGCGTGTAAGTATTTTAAAGTTGAATTGTCTACAACATAAGTTTACAATGTAATTATACGCTTTTATGGATCGATAAGTTTAGAAATGCGAATTGTTAACAATAGCAAAATCTTTGGTATGGTTAAGATGTTGTTTACCCTAATCGCGTAAAAATTTTAAAAATCAAGAAAGGGTTTAGGCAGCTTACGTAGTTTTTGCCCTGAATTATATTTTTTATTTCAATAATTCAATTATAAATTTTGTAAACCAATTCAGGGTCAAAACTAGTTGTACCTAGTGACATAGTTTTAAATTTAAAACCGAGAAAGGGTTAAACTACAAATTAAATTTTGGTATAAAAAATTTAAGTCAAGATTTCTTCCAATGATTTTGTAACATCTTTAATATATATTCAGTCTGCGAGTATATGTTAAGGGTGTTACACATATTGGTATCAGAGCTACAGATTTAGCCGATTCTTGAGGCTAAACCAAGTTTAATATGATTTGATGTTAAATATATGCCCCTAGGATGTCATGTTACTGACGTACTGTTGTGTAACTTGATTATACTCCTCAATAACATGAATAAGTTATAGTAGAAATAAGTAATGTCAAGTATTGTTGGACTGTGTTAGACATCTGATAATTGAGACCAAAAGGTGGTCCAAAGTAGAAGTAATGAAATACAGAATGTTCTATCTCTGGCTCTTACCTCAGTAGAGCCACTTGTATAGCAGAGAACTCTAGCACAAAAATATGAAACCTTAGTATGAGCTTTAAAGGTTGTGGTTAATAGAATTAAGACCCTTGTGTCTGCACTAGCATGGTACATGCACCAGTAAGGATGTCGATTGTTAAGGAGCTTAAAAGTTAGGATCTCCTGAATTTAATGGAGAAAGTGGTCCGATGATTGCCAATTTGTGGCATAAAGATGTTAAAGTCATGCTATAGAGGAATTAAACTGCATATGTACTAAGAAGTTAGAAAAAACTGTATCCTACTAAGGTAACATGTTCGTATTTAGTGGTCTAATGCCACAGAGTTAGTACATGTTAAGGAAGTGATTTGGAAATTCTTTAGAAAAATGTTTAAAACCAAATCTATGGGCAATCAGTTTAATAAAGAGATGTTGTTAGGTATGAGTTTAATGGTTTATCAGAATTCTTTAAATAAAGCAAACGCTATGGAGAAATCCTATATTTACTTTAATTGATCCGGATTTGACTCACTTATACATTAGTACTAAGATAATGACACAAAGAAAGATTTTTAAGGAAACTATTTCTAGTGATATGATTTTTAGTAATCCATTTGGACATAGTGTATGTGTGACTAGAATATATAAGAAATGTCCATTAGTAATTCAGTGGATTAAGTTCCCAGCAAATTTAATGGAAACTTCCATTTCATGAATTTGAAGTTATTCTTGAAATGAATTGGCAATCTACATATGATGCAGAAGTGATATGTAAAAAATGGGGCTAGTGCTTCAAGAACCTGGTGGTTTTGAAGTAAATGTGAAAGAAATAACTGACTATTTATAGTCATTGATTTCTACGACAATAGCTCAGAGGTTGTTAAGTAAATGGATGTAAGGCGTGTTTAATTTATGGGGTAATTATAAATGTCACTCAAGAAGATTAAAGATATCCTGATTGTGGGAAAATTTTAAATGTGTTTTCAGATGAGTTATTAGGATTACCTCCGGACAGAGAGGTACAGTTTGGGATTGATGTCTATCTTAGAATTAAACTGGTATCGATGGCACCATATAGGATGGTGTCAATTGAGCTAAGAAAGCTGAATTGCAAGAACTGCTAGACTGGGGCTACACTTGACCGAGTGTATCACCATGGGGTACTCTGGTATTATTTGTAGAGAAGAAAGAGGGTTCTCTACAATTATGTATAGATTACCAGTAGTTGAATAAAGTAACTATTAAGAACAAGTATCCACTACCAAGGATTGAAGATCTATTTGATCAGCTTAGAGGTGTAACAATGTTCTCAAAGATAAATATTCGATCAGGTTATTATCAACTCAAGGTCAAAGAAAAAGATGTATTAAAGACAACATTCAAGGCTCGTTATGGACATTACGAATTCCTGGTAATGCCATTTGGACTTACAAATGTCCTACTGTGTTCATGGATTTGATGAATAGGGTATTTCAATACTACTTAGACCAGTTTGTAGTTGTAGTCTTCGTGGACAATATTATGGTATATTTAAAGATAGAAGCTGAACATGATTACCATTTTTAGTGGTATTACAAACATTAAGAGATAAGCAACTTTATGTAAGGTTTTCTGAATATGAATTTTGGTTATCAGAAGTAATTTTCCTTAGACATGTAGTATCGGCTGAAGGAATAAGAGTTGAATTCCAAGGAAGTACAATCTATTCTTGAATAGGAGGCGGCGAAAAATGTCTCTAAAGTTCAGAGTTTCTTGGAAATTAGCTGGATATTATAAATGTTTTGTGTAGAATTTATATATTATTACTCTGCTACTTACTCAACTATCGTAAAAAGGTATTCCATTGGAATGGTAAGAAGTATCCTAGTTACACTGATGATAAAGGTTTAAAGCAACTAATGATGCAAAAAGAATTGAACCTACGGTAACAAAGATAGGTTGAGTTCCTAAGAGACTACAAAGTAGTTATAGATTATCATTTCGAGAAGATTAATGTAGTAGCCTATGCATCAAGGCAGCTCAAAACTCATAAAAAAAAGAGAAAAGAAAAGAAATAAGTTGAAACAAGAGAAACACAGGACTATGAAATTAAGTCAAATGGTTGCTTATATTATCAAGAAAAAAAGTTTACTTTCCTAATAATGGTGATTTGAAGAAAGAATATTTGACTGAAGTTTGTCATAGTCCATTGACTATGTACTCTGGAAGTAGCAAAAATGTATTAAGATCTAAATACTCGGTATTGGTGGCTAGGAATGAAAAATGACAATTTTAGAATTTATGACAAAGTGCTTGACATGCTAACAAGTAAAAGCCAAACATCAAGTACCTTTTGGATTGATTCAGCCTATTTCTATTCCCCAATGGAAGTGAGAACGAGTGACAATGGAATTTGTAATAGGATTACCAGTAACAATAGTTATCAGACAAACATTAAGATGACACCATTTGAAATACTGTATGGAAGAATATGCCGAACTCTTCATTATTGGTTTGAGCTACAGGATCGAAATGTTTGGTATAACCCAAAAGTTGGAGGGGTTGATTTGGCACGAGAAATAGAGGATAAAGTAATAATTATATAATATAATCTCAAGGCTATCGCGGATCAACAAAAAGGCTTATGTAGGCAAGAAGAGAAGGATGTTAAGTACGAAGTTGAGGACAAAGTGTTTTTAAAGGTTTCACCTTGGAAGAAGGTGTTACATTTTAGTCAAAAAGGACAGCTTAGTCCTAGAATTTTTGGGCCATACAGGATTCTAAAAGGAATTGAACTAGTAGTTTATCAACTGGCGTTACTTCCAGATATGAGTAACGATCAGGGAAAATCTTGGCATATGAAGTCAAAGAGTTAAGGAACAAGAAAATTCCACTAGTTAATGTCCTTAGGAGAAATCATAAAGTGGAAGAAGTCACATGGGAAACTGAAAGGAGAATACAGGAGTAATACCCGAAATTGTTTGAAATGGGTAAACATTGAAAATTCAAGGACGAATTTTCTTAAGAGGGAAAAATTGTAATATCCCAAATTTTGGCTAGTGACTAAATTGTAAATTTTGAAAGTTTAGAGGGTTAAAGTATAAACTTTGGAAAAATTTAGGGACTAAAGTGTAAATTTCCCTAACAAGGAATTTTTTTTAGTATAAGGGTGAATAGGATTGAAATAGGTACCTTGATATCGGTTTTAAGAATTAAGATGCAAAAAAAGGTACCAAATTTGGATCGAATAAAATTGTTAAGCGTGCTCAAGCCAGAGAAATACAAGGATGGGTGACCTTCGAGAAGGTCCCATAAAAGTGTTTTTGATTGATATTTTGGACTCAGTAAGAGTAAAGAAAATTCGAATGAATTATCGATAAAGGATTTCTAAGATAAATTTTATTCTATGAAAAAATTCGATAATTATCGGGATAATAGACTGAGTTGAAAAAATTTAGTCTAAGTCCTTAAGAAAGGAAGTTTTTATGAGATGATAATGTTTATTTCCTGAATATGGAAATATAGAATTTTTGGAATAAATCTAACAGTTCAGAAAAAAGTAAAATCGTAGTAGAAGTATTTTACGAATATCAGGAAATCGGATCGAACTGAAATTTCAGAGACTGATCCAAAATCCATGGGAAAGTGATAAAATACTATTTTATGAATATTTTATTATATTTCGTTGGATTCCAACTAGACTTAGTTGAGTTTTTACGAGAATGGCAAACTAGTAAATAAAAACTAGTTGGAGGGCAAATTGGTCATTTTACCCAATGGAATTTTTGAAATATTTAAAAAGTTACAAGGATAATTTTTTAAGAAGGAAATGGAAGAGTGAATCTTGGCCCTTGATTAATGATAAGATCAATCTTAACTGTTGGATTAAAAGGGTATTTTAGTAATTTCACTATCTAAATGAATTTAAAATTCATTTATACAAGACAAGTGGCCAAATTGGATGGAAAGAAAAGATGAAGACCATTCTTCATCCTCAAATTTCGAAATATGAGGGGGAGAAAGAAAGAAGAATGGAGAAAAATTTTCCATGTTCGATTCAAGCCCCAAAACTCGATTTTCAGGTAATCTTTCGAACTACAAAGTTGTTCTACTCACCAAGTTCTATCTTTTGGTGTAAATAATTCGTGGAAAACATGCTTGATTGATGAGAATTTTGTATGAGAATAAATTAGGGTTCATGGACTCAATTGGGTGGTTTTGAGATTTTATGATTCCATGTTGAAATTCATGTTGAAATCAAGCTTTTGTGATGTTAAAATCATGTTATTGAGTTGGGATTTAATTTCTACATTATGGATTCAAGTATAGTTTAGGGTTTGTGATGTTGAATTAATGATTTAGTAAGCTTGAATTGTTGTTTGGGAGCAAGATCCTAAATTAAAGGTATAAGGACCATTTCAGCAATTCTAAAAGTTAAAGGACTAATCTGAATTTTTAAGATTTTGAAGTGTATTTATGTTGTCATTGATGTTGGAGATGTGAAATTGAAGTTAGAATGCAAAACTGATGTTAAATCGAGTTAGTGACCATTTTGACAAATTGTCAAAGTTAAGTGACCAATTCGAGAATGAGGTTTTAGAGAATGACTAAATCTGATTTTAGTTGAAATAATAGAATTCAAGTAGTAATGTTGATTTGAGGACTAAATTGCAAAGTTAAGAAATTTAAATCCTTATCTTTGTATTTTAGTGATTAATTCGGAAAGAAGGAAAATTTGGGGGGGGGGATCAATGTTAAATAATTATTTGATGAAAAAGGGTGATAAGTTGATGGCTTGAATCAATTATTAGGACTAAATTGAAAAGTAGAAAAGTAAGGAGAAGTTAGTATAAAGTTTGGAGTTATTTATGGAAGCAGTGTAGAAAACTAGATTATGGCATTAAATTTGAAAATTTACCACAAATTCTACAAAAATGGTTAGAAGGTGAATTTTATACCGATGTAAAAATTTGTTCGTCTAGTTTTGTTTCCAACAAACGGAAACTGATTTTGAATTCTGAGTAAAAAGATATGAATTTTTAAGTGGTGAAAGATCAGAAAACAATATGACAGTATGCTCCGAAATCAGCATTGGAAATTGACTTTGAAAATTTGTCATAAATCGTACGTGTTGAATTTAGGTTATTAATTTATATGGTTGAAAAGCTTATTGAATATAGTTTCTTTTAGAACAAACAAAATCAAATTTCAAGTTGTAGATTATTTTATAGAAATATTTCTTTGAAGATAGTGCAATCTACCAGAAAATGAGAATTGATACATTCTGTATCTAAATGTTGGTTAACAAGCTAGAAAGAGTTAATTGAAGTTCAAAAAGGTTATTGAGAACCAAAATGAGTTTTTGAACAGTATAAGGACGGAAGGAAGTATAGAAATTTTTATGTTAAATGATTCGATACTTTGATTAAAATATCGATAGAAATAAATCTAACAAATAATATTTATATTCATGTGGTTAATGAAGCCGGACACGAATCAAAGAGGATTCGAGATACTATAAAGGAGGGTATTGAGTAGAATTTAGTGAGCCATACTATTACATGGCCCAGGTGAGTGCATTTCTATATGTTTGCATTATGTTGAAAAAGGGAAGACCTGAGATAAGTCGACCCTAATTTAAAATTTACATTGCATTTCTTCATAATACGTGATATGATGCATGATTCAACATGGCAAGCTTGATGGAGTACAAGGTACGTACTACTGTTTACATAAATAATGATGAATCATGCTCACATAAGAAAATGACAAGATTAAAATGAAACAAGATACACCCTGGGGATCCAATCCCATAGTGCAAAATGCACTAACAAGGTGTTTATATAAGGAGCAAAGAGCGTCCTTATATGAGGAGCAAAGAGTCCTCTCGAGTACGTACTCTACATCTCATTACGGTGCAGATAGGCTACAGGGTTTCCATGGGGCTCTAGCCAGACAGGTTGATAATATAACAAGATGATTACATGAAAGAACATGATACATGATACAGATGTTACATGATTACATGATACATGAAAAGATGTTACATAATTTCATGATACATGAAAAAGAAGTTACATGTTACATGACAGAGAAGTACATGGCATACATGATAGAAATGTTACATGATACATGATAGAAATGATATTGATATATGATAGAAATGTTACATGATACATGATAGAAATGTTACATGATTTATGATAGAAATGTTACATGATGCAACATAGAGATGTTATATGATACAGAATAGAGATGATTCATGGTATACATGATAATGATGTTTTATGATTTATATGACATTGCTGATTCATGATCCACATGATAGCAATTATACATGAAACGTTGATATTGTGACATGATTGCCATTTATAGAAAAAATGTATTGTACTTTATATATGACATACTAAATTATATTACTTCATGTTTTGATAAACTGTTTTGAATGCCTCACTAAGTTCGTACTTAGCGTGTGTCTTATGTCACACGTAGGTTTCCTAGAAATCGTTTATCGAGGAGGAACAGAAACTTGGGAAAAATCAATTTACTACAGTAAGTTCAGTAAGTACTTCTTTATCATAATTTGATAGACTAGTGGGCATGTAAGTATTTAAAAGTTGAATTGTCTGCAACATAAGTTTACAACGTAATTATACGCTTTTATGGATGGATAAGTTTAGAAATATGAATTGTTAACAATAGCAGCAAAATCTTTGGTATGGTTAAGATGTTGTTTAGCTCTAATCCTGTAAAAAATTTAAAAATCAAGAAAGGGTCTAGGCAACTTACGTAGTTTTCGCCCTGAATTGTATTTTTTATTTCAATAATTCAATTATAAATATTTTAAACCAATTTAGGGTCAAAACTAGCTGCACCTAGATGACATAGTTTTTAATTTAAAACCGAGAAAGGGTTAAACTACAAATTAAATTTTGGTATAAAAAATTTAAGTCAAGATTTATTCCAATGATTTCGTAACATCTTTAATGTATATTCGGTCTACGAGTGTACGTTAAGGGTGTTACATCTCCTCTACAACTCTAGGATCAAACTCTTTATGGCAAACTCAAGTCACGATGGTCAGGTCCTTTTCAAATACACAAGGTTTATCCTCGTGGTGCAGTGGACATTAAGAACCTTGATGATGACACCATCTTCAAGGTCAACGGCCAAAGACTGGAGGTCTATACAGGAGCTCCAATCGTGCGTGACAAGTCTTCCTTGCTTTTCAGGATGCATGAGAGTTTGAAATCTTCACTCTTTTTTATTTTTCTATATCATTTTCCTATTTCATATGTTTATAAATAATTATTTATTCCTTTGTCCCTTAGTTCTTTATTTTATGATCTGTTTTTCTTTTTCCTTAATCTGCCCATGTCAGATTTCTGCTCAGGGTTGCAGGTGTCACACGAGAGACTGCTTTAAGGAAGAGGCATATTTCCAATTAGAGTTAGGGTTTTGTCTTTACCTCATTAAAGGAAGTTGAAAAAGCAAAACTTTTCCAAGGTGTTTGGGCGGCGTTAAAAAGAACAAAAGGGGGAATTTTATACTTATTTAATTTTCAAAACCCTAATCAATCATAACCTTTTTAGATTCTCTCTCCAACTTTTCACTTTACATTAACTCCCCATCACATCCTTTCTCTTTCCCACGCCTATGACCATCACCTCCACTATCTCTCCCATTAATCTTGTCAATTTTCTTTTCCATTAAACCACCCCCTTTTATCTTCCATAATTCCCCGTTTTACTTCATCTTCTTACCAGAACCCCTTTTTTTCTTCATCCCATTCGAACAAAACTTCACCCAAAAACCCTAATCGTCTCAACAAATTTTGCCAAATCCTTCAAACATGGTTCGATGCAAGAATGTTACCGGTGCTTCAAGCAGCGCACAATGACAACCACCCATTGAAATCAAGAAATTTCAAGATGAAGCGGCCAAGACTCACTTCCAAAAAATTAAAGAGAGAAAAGTTCCCTGAGCAAGGTTTCTCTTTACCATCTGAGGGGGAGAAAGGATTTGACTCGAAGTGATGGACAGCATCAATAAACACGGCTGGGAAGTGTTTGTAAAACATCCGAGCAACATTATTGTCCCACTGGTGAGGGAGTTTTATGCCCATTTAACAAGCCCCACCCAATCTGGTGTGTACGTGAGAGGGGACCACATCAAGTTCACTACTGCAGCAATAAACAAATTATATGGGCTGAAAAATATGGTGGATCAACACAACCCTTTTGTTGAAGCAGCCAATACCCAAACAGTCAAGGAGGTTTTGGAGGATTTGTGCTTTAGGGGAACGAAATTGGACCCCACCAACAAGAATGCGGAGAGAGGCATCTGAAGCCTTAAGCCAAGGTGTGGAACCACTACCTCAAAACCCGTTTGATGCCCACCTCCCACCACACAACTGTGGCCCTTAACAGGTTGCTCCTCTTGTATTCCATCCTTAATGAACGGCCAATCGATGTGGGTAAAATCATTGTTGACGAGGTGTACGCGTACGTAAAGAGGAAATCGAGCCCTCTAATCTTCACCAACTTGATTATGGCCCTATGCTGAAAGAAAGAAGTGTATGAAGATGGCGAGGATGAGATTCATATGGTAAAGGAAGGATTAACCCCTACCAAATTCCTAGGTTAAGGGATTCAATGAAGATGTTCCAGCGGAAACTGTAGAGGGTGGAGCAAAAACAGATGTTGCAGCGAGGATTGCTTCCTTGGTAGCCTCCACGAGATGTATGCAAGAAGAGATGGAGGTGCTATGCGGGAACTTGTATACTTTTTTCAAGTATGTCAAAAAAAGGGATGATGTGATGAACTCTTACTTTCGAGAGATGCTACCGCACCTGACAAAAGAATTCCCATCCTTCTCGAAAGCCCTATTAGTTACGCCGCAGATGGAACCACCACCAAAAAGAGCTCCTACCGCGCACTCGACCATTGCACGATCAGAACCAGATTCATAGGAGCCAATCCCTACTTGTAACCCCCTTGGCCTAGCCTAGTCACAAGACCGAACCGAGCAAGCTACATTAGGTTTACCGAAGTAAACTAGAAAGATTGAACCTAAGCACGCCCATTTTTTATTTATTTAACATCTAGATACATTAACGCTTTCTTATATGATCATGTTGTTCATAGGTGAGCACACATCTCAATCGGGCGTCATAACGATATCCAATTGTCTACAACACAACTTTAGGGACCAAAATGTAAATTCAACCATTTGGAAAGACTTTTCAGCTTTTTAAGTTACCAGCCTTTAATTAAGTTCATTTCATGCTTATATGACAAAATTCAGCCTCAAATGATCACCCATGCTTAAATAATTAACAAAGCAAGATTCAGGGACTAAAATGAAAGAAAATAGAACTAACCTTCCATGACATTAACAGAATTAACGACATCCATACCGATACGCTGGGACCATATAGATACGGTTGTGAACTCATCATTTCGATACAGTGAGGCCTGTACTGGTACACTACCTCTAATTTAAAATACGGTTTGAAACCATTTCATACCGTACCGATACGGTCTATTGGTGTTTTAGTACGCGGGCTCATCCTCAAAAAAGTAAAATTCCAGTAATCACAAAATGTACCGAAACACCCTTTCCTGTATCGATATTCTTTGATTGCCTATCTGTACCGAAACACCTCTGCCTTTACCGAAACACCTCATCCATAATAGCCTAGCCGTACCGATACGGTCCCTCGTTTATCGGTACGCCTGGGACTAGAATGTCAAGATTAGCTGATTTTTCACCAAATTCTAGATGCGATTGGCCCCTAACAACTTTCAAACATACATAACAACACAACAATATACATAATCTAACATGTATCCCAGGATTAGACAACCATAACAACATCATGCTTTCAAAGGACCACTTTAGAGGCATGCTCCCTATACCGCTTTACCAAACATACCAAAATGCACATTTAAGCCATTCCTAGCATAAGCAACATTCCAATGCACTTAAGATAGCATACAAAACTCGCTCAAACCATCTCAGCAAAGCGAACAACAAGAAAGCTCTAGATGCATACCTAAGCCACCATTCATCCACAACTACAAACAAGTACTAACATCAAGCTAAGCAACATCAACTATCCTAAAAAACCAGCATAGAAAACATACTCAAAATCCGTAAGAAAATAGAATTACAACTCCCAAAAACCTTGGTGAACACATTTCCTTATTAACCAAAAACATGAACCGAGTTCATACTCAAAAGTAGTTTGTCTTTTGGATCCTTGCAAACCTTGCCTTTGCTGCCCGAACTTCAATGCTCTGCATTGTTAGGAGAAAGAGAGAGTAAGCACACATGCTTAGTGAGGATGCTCATAAACAATGATGCATTTACATTCATTTAAAAACAAATGATTGCTTTCCCCAAAACATGCTTACTTACAAAGCACTTCCTCATGATTCTAATCGAATCAAAACATAATGATATTCATAACATCATAAACATTTCATGCTTAAATCCCAAAGCATTTTAATCAAACCATGCTTGAATCCCAAAGCACTTAATACAAGAATCAACACATGATATTTTTCATATATTGGCAATTATAGTGACCCGGATAGACTACCTCTATCCTATACACATATCAAATACACGGATCTCTCATACCATGCCTAGTTAAACCGCAAGATTTGACACCCTTGCCTAGTTAAACCGCTAGATTTCACCCTTGCCTAGTTAAACCGTAAGATTACCATCAATTTGGGTTGCCTAGTTAAACCGCATACCCCAAATGGTGTCCCAATAGTCCGAGTGGCCTAGTTAAACCGCCATACCTCAAGGACCCATGGCCACGATCCATTTTGTTCATATTTTATAGTGCACTTTTAATCCTATAGCATGCCAACTATATCCGATTGTTTTCATCATGTCACATAGCCAATATATCATTTACAAAACCATTTGCTTACTATTTACAATACATTTCATAAAATTCCACATATGCAAATATCATTGCCAATGCAATAACACCATTCCCAGCTGGAATGAAAACCAATGCTCAATAGCATTTAATATACTTTTAAACACCTGCATATGTACTCAAAATCATGCATTACCAGCAAGTAAATCTTACCATGTTTATCACCAAAACATGCAAACAACATGCTCATATCTAAACCGATATTCAAGAGCAAAATAAGGGAAACTTACTTCCGAGCTTAGGTAAGTGTCTCACGCTTACTCTAGACTCCCAACAACCTTACAAACCTTTGTAAAGCATTTAAAACCAATTTCCACTCACCGATACGTTTTGCCTTCCTTGCCAATGCGAAACAAGCCCTCGGCAAGGCACCAAAAAATGTCACGCTTGGTTACCTTGATTATCCCCTGTTTTAAACACACAAAACCAGAGGGCAAATGCATTAAAATGCATTCAAACCAATTCCTAACAACAATCTCCGCAACTCCCAAGTTGCCCACTCAAAAACCATCTGAAACATACTGAAACCACCATCAAACATTTCCAAAACTTAACCCTACCATAATACAACACTTCAAACCTTCAATCAACATCTAAGAACATCAAAAAACCCTTCCCTAACATCCTTTTACCTCCAGCAAAGACTAAACTTGAATATCACCACAAAAACTCCAATCTAACAACCTAACTAATTAGAGATTCAAGAGTTTCGGGATCCCGTTTATAAAAACAACTTATCAACATCAAAATACATCTAAATCATATATTAAATCCAACTCAAACATTGGAAAAATAGATCCACTTCGAAAATTATAATATGTCATCAATATTCTCAAAATAACTCAATTAAACATTGATATAACATTAAAATCAGTTTCCAAACTATAAATCAAGGATCAAATAGTTGGGAATTTCAATAAAGAACCATAAAATAGAAGAGATCATGGACCTTACCCCTATTGTGAGATTTCTCCCTCGATTGATTTGACAAAAGCTAAGAAACACAAGATTTAAAAGAGATTTTGCAAAAACAATGTTAATCAAACAATTATCAATCATAAAAACAAGTTAAAAGACTTCTCACCTCTGGATTTTGATGAAAACTTGAGTGTTTGGCTGAGGAGAGAGTGCAGAGAAAAGTTGAGAGAAAAGACGTAATTTTTCTTTAATGAGCTTAACTAACTTTTAACTAAAATCCCTTTTTAATTGTCATTAAAACCCATGTTAAAATATTTTCAATTAAGGAAGAAATCATCAGAAAAAACTTGGAAAAATAGCTCCTTAAAGATTCTAATATTTTAACCCTTTTCATTTTAGTCACCTTTTAAAACAGTTTTCAAAAATCGCATTTTGGTCACTAATCCAAAATGTCACATTTCCAAATTCCTTTTTCTAAAATTGATTCCACCAAAAATCATTATATGATAAAACATGATTTTTAACTATTTTTCCACATTTTTATCTTACCGAAAAATATACAGTCCCGAATCCGAATCAAATCTCTAACCTGGTCCACCAGACCGTCTAACAAACCTCAAAAACGCTAAGCCCAAAACTAGGGTGTTACAACTCTCCCCCACTTAAGAAATTTCTTCCTCAAAATTACCTAGAGGGAACAAATGCAAAAATTGGTCCATCATATCCGCCTTGCTTTCCCAAGTAGCTTCCTCAACACCTCGGTGTCGCCATAAGACTTTCACGAGCTCTATCATCTTACCACGAAGAACCTTTTTACTGGTGTCGAGGATCTCTATTGGTTCCTCATCAAAGGTTAGATTAAATCTCAACTCCACATCCTCCACCGGCATGATATGTGATGGATCTGACCGATATCTTCTCTACATAGAAACATGGAACACGTTATGAATTTCCTCCAGCTCTGGAGGCAACCTCAACTGATATGCCACAGGACCCACACGCTAAATGACCTCGTATGGTCCAATGAACCTCAGACTAAGCTTACCCTTACGTCCGGATATCATCACCTTTTTCCATGGTGACACCTTCAAGAATACGCGATCGCCCACCGCATACTCAACCTCCTTATGCTTCAAATCCGCGTAAGATTTTTGTCGATCTGCAGCCGCTTTCAATCAGTCGCATACAAGCTTAGCCTTCACATCTGTGTCTTTTAAAACATCCGGTAGGGTAACATGCTTTTTCCCCACCTCAGCCCAACAAACATCTCCAACCGTATAACGCCTCATAAGGTGCCATCTGTATACTCACCTGATAACTGTTGTTGTAAGCAAACTCAGCTAAGGGCAAATGCTTCTCCTAGGTTCCTTGGAACTCAATAATACAACATCTTAGCATATCCTCAAAAACCTGGATAACCCGCTCAGACTGCCCATCCGACTGAGGATGATACGCAGTGCTAAAACTCAATCTTGAACCCAAGGCTTGGTGCAAACTCCCCCAAAGCCTCGCCATAAACCTCATATCCCTATCCGAAACAATGGATTTAGGTACACCATGCAAATGCACAATCTCCGATATACAAATCTGCCAACTTGTCCAACGTAAACATTGTATGCACTGGCAAGAAGTGGGCACACTTTGTGAACCGGTCAACAATCACCCAAACAGAATCCTTTTTTGCCAGCGTCAATAGTAAACCCACCACAAAATCCATGGTGATTCTCTCCCATTTCCACTCCATAATTTTCAGCGGTTGCAACAACCCGAATGGAAATTGATGTTCAGCCTTCACCCGCTGACATACCATGCACTTGGACACAAACTCAGCCACATCCTTTTTCAACCCAACCCATTAGTATACCTCCTTCAAATCACGATACATTTTAACACTACCTGGATGCATAGCAAAAGGACTTGAGTGTGCCTTCGTCAAGATAGCGTGCCTCAACTCCGGATCATCTAGCACCACTATTCAACCTCTAAAACACAAAACTCCATCATCATCAAAATGGAATTCCATCGGATTACCATCAGCTATATTCTTAACATGCTCAACCAATGAATCATCATACAATTGCTTAGCTTTAATCAACTGTGATAACGTAGGCTTAACTTGCAACTCGGCTAGCAAACAGCCCTCTTGCGTTACACTCAACCTTACAAACATAGCCCGAAGCTCAACCGCAACCTTACGACTTAATGCATTCGCCACTACATTGGCTTTACCAGGACGATACTCAATGGTCAAGTTGTAATCCTTAAGCAACTCTAACCACCTAAGCTGCCTAAGATTCAAATCTTTCTGGGACATCAAATACTTCAAGCCCTTGCTGATCCGTGAAGATCACGCACTTCTCACCATAGAGGTAATGTTGCCAAATTTTCCAAGCAAAAACCATAGCCGCAAGCTCCAAATTATGAGTTGGATAATTGCGCTCATGAACTTTCAACTGCCTCGATGCAAAGGCCACAACCTTCTCGTCCTGCATCAGTACACAAGCCAAGCCAACACACGATGCATCACTATAAACAACAAACTCTTTCCTAGATTCAGGTTGAATTAACACAGGAGCGTGTGTCAGCACTTCCTTTAACTTCTCAAAACTATGTTGCTGCTTCTATGTCCATACATACGAAACATTCTTCTGTAACAACTTGGTCAACGGTGCTGCAGTACTCGAAAACCCCTCAACAAGACGTCGATAAGAACCAGCCAACCCAAGAAAATTTTGCACCTCCAATACTGACTTAGGTGGCTTCCAATTGAGAATAGCCTCAATTTTTTGTGGATCAACGCGAATACCCTCCGCGGACACCACATGACCTTGGAATGTCACTTCTTTAAGCCAAAACTCGCACTTGTTCAACTTGGCATACAACTGATTATCCTTCAACACTTGCAATACTATCTGCAAATGCTAAATATGCTCTTCCTCGATACGGGAGTACACGAGAATATCATCTATGAAAATACCACGAACTGATCAAGATACTCATGGAACACTCTATTCATCATGTCAATAAATGCAGCCGGGGCATTTGTCAAACCAAAAGGCATGACCAGAAACTCATAATGCTCATATCTCGTATAGAACGCAGTCTTATGCATATCTACATCCTTAACCTTCAACTGGTAATACTCTGATCTTAAATCTATCTTAGAAAACACCGCTGCCCCATGAAATTGATCGAACAAGTCATCAATCCGCGGTAACGGATACCTATTCTTTACCGTCAACTTATTCAACTGACGATAATCAATGCACATACGCATTGTACCATCCTTCTTTTTCACGAAGAGAATAGGCACTCCCCACGGAGAAACACTCAGTTAAATGAACCCATGGTCCAATAACTCCTAAAGCTGCGACTTCAGCCCCTTCAATTCTTTCGGTGCCATCCTATAAGGAGCAATGGACACCGGTGTTTTACCCTTGTATGTCTTAATACAAAACTCCACCTCCCTATCCGGAGGCTGTAATCACTCATTTTTATCCGGTCTGTAAATATCATATTATTATATTAGTGTAATAACTAAATGATATCACTGGTGCATGTTTACATATATATGTGTGTGTATATGTTATTAATATATACGTAATATATGTGTGTGGTGTGTGTAAATGCATGTATGGTATGTATGTTATGTATTATGTACGTATTAGTAGTTATAATGGTATATCTGTTTCATATGTGTGGTCATGTATGCTTTGCATTGTTTGCATGTATATATTAATGTGTATTTTTATTAATTCTGTATGAGAATAAATATACATATATTATTTGAATGTATGTGTATGTGTGTCCGTGTGTGAATGTATGCGTGTATATTAGTAGTAGTGGTAGTAGTAGTAGTAGTAGTAGTAGTAGTAATAGTAGTAGTAGTAGCAGTAGTAGTAGTAGTAGTAGCAGCAGCAGCAGTAATGGACTGTATTAAAATAAAATCCAAAACATATAAAACCCAATATCATTGTTAACAGTCCATAATTACAAGACCCAATTAAATTTACATGGCATAACCGGCCAAACCCCAAGCCCAAACCTAATTAAAAACCCTAACACATAACCCTAATATTTTTTCCTGTGCAGTCAACCAAGAGCTGTTGGATTTGATCCAGATCTAACGGCCACAATTGAAGCAGATGCTCCTGTAGCTGCAGCGTGTGATACACGCTCGAGACCTTTCAGCCTCCCACACGCGCGTGCATCCCACGCATCAGATCCTTCAGCTCCCACGTGCCACGCGGCTGCATCAGGTGGTGCCACGTTGTTTTTACCAGATCAAATCTAGGCCATCCGTTTTTCATGCAACCTCAACCGTTGGATTAGATCTGATCCAACGGCCGAGAACACGTGTGACCGAAAGGCTACTCCACCGCTACCACCGTACGCTCGTGCCTCACTAGCCCACCAAACCAGACATGCAAGATCAGAAGAGTACAAGTCAAAATCACACAGAAAATCATTTCATTTTAGCCTAATCTTGTAAGCAAACAAAAAAATCAAAAAGGCAGGCCATATATCATGTAAGGAACCATTTTTTGTACACACTCTCTCCCGATTCGAAATAAATAAAAAAAAAAGAGAAAATCCACTGGTAATCTTCCTTTTCTTTTCTCTTACACGCATATTCATTTTTCCCAACAAAAAATAAAAACAATAAAAACGGAATAGATCAGAGCTTATCCTCGTCGTCGTTATGTTTAGGTCTGGTGACAAACCCATTATTTTCCTTAGGAAACTAGGGTGAATCAAACTAAGTGGACGGTTTTCTTCAAAAAAATGGGTGGTCTTTTCTAGTTTCAAAATAAAAAGTGATTATAAGGGTTTCTTATTTTGGGGATTCAAGGTT
Source organism: Hibiscus mutabilis (assembly GCA_019671005.1). NCBI lineage: Eukaryota > Viridiplantae > Streptophyta > Magnoliopsida > Malvales > Malvaceae > Hibiscus > Hibiscus mutabilis. Next base: position 27,121,514 of record CM033750.1, on the reverse strand, counting down.
GCCGGAGGCCCTAGTCAGGGAAGGCTTGAGGTGGCTGTTGCGGCCGAGGCTCGCCTGAGACCAGCTAGGTACGGTGGCTGGGGATGGTTTTCAAAGGGGTTTGAGGCCCTGGTTTGAGAGAAAATGAAAGAGATTAAGTTTTATCCGAGGTTTTTTTTTTTTAAATGGTAAAAGGTTGAAATTTGGCCATATTAAGGGATTTTATAGAGTTTTAAATTTTTTAAAATGGTTTAACCCCCTCATAAACCCCTCTACGTTTTGAATATTTACGTTTTGAGCTTGCCGCATGGTCTAATTGCATCCCCGGTCCCTCTCCCTTTTTAAATCTTTCGATTAAGCCCCTAAATCAAATTGAATCAGTTTTTTAAATGGTCGAATTACCCCTTGCCACTCCGCGTTTTTGAAATTTTTGTTTCGAGTCTCCCCCTTGGTTTTATTACAGCATTAGTCCATGGAAATTTTGCCCAGATTGTAATCTAGCCCCTAAATGCTTTTTTTCATTGGTTAATTTCTAGCTTTCTGTTTTTCTCTTACTTCGTTCCAGTCCCTTTGTCATATTAAACAATTATGCCTATTTACATATTATTAGTTTTTCTAGTATGCTTATTTTGTTCTCCATGTTTTTAATTACGTCTTTATATCATCTTTATTTAGTTTTTTTATAATATGAATTTTATCTTGAGATCATGCTTTAGTTAAATTTGTTCATGATAAGTATAGATATGTGTTTTAATGTATACTTCTCTCTCACGTTGTTTCTTAGGTTACATGTTAGTGTGGAATTTGGTAATATTGTTATGATAATTTTTTATTGTGTATGCAAAATAGGTCACATGTTAAGCTTTATGCATTAGTCGAAGAAGAACGAGAGAGAAGCAAGCAAGCAATTGAGAAGGAGATAGAAAGCTACAAATTAGCCATCGAGAGTAAGAGGCGGTCTTTTAGGGACGCCATTAACCAAGAAAAAGAAAGAGCTAAGCAAGAGATGGACAAAGGCAAGCAAGGGATCATCTACAAAAGGGAAAACACTGCCGTTTGGAAGAGAAAATCTATGGGAAGTAGGAATAGACTGCTAAAGATGCAAAACTTGTACAACGACACCGTTCAAAGCCTGAATTAGAGCCAAGATCAGAACGCCGAGTTAGAGGGGAGACTGACAGAGTTGGAGCAGTCCTTTTAGACCTATCTTTAGAGGAATGGTTTTATAGAACAACAAGAACAGGAGTGTGAAATTGATATGTTACGGGCCCAGATCAAGTCACTCGAGGCAACCATTCAGGATTACAGGGGGAGAATTGGGTATTTGAAGAAGTTGCAGTAGGTGGAGACAATTATTGGCGGCGAAGACTTCGTGATGCCTCCCAAATAATTCAAGACAGAGAACAGTACTACATGACCCTGATGATGGAGATACGACGAGTCGCGGGACATGTGACAGACTTAGCTACAGAAGCCAAAGCTCTCCGACCTTTCATAACTTCTGACATGGAAGAAGGTCCTAGGTTCATCAAACTGCTCAAGGCTATCGAGAAGTTAGGAGATAGAGCTAGGTCTTATGTGTAGAACTCTACTTTGATATTTTGTAATCTGGACCCGTTAATTCTCATGAAAGTAGTTCAAAAGGGTGATTACCAACGGAATCAGTACCTTTATTTGCATACATTATTGCATTACATCATGACATTTGCATCATTATACATGCATTTATCTATTTTGCAATAATATTAATAGTGTAAATATTGTGGCAGTTAAACTACAATATAAGCCGCAACCATTCCGCATCCATACTTTACTTGGTTCCAAAGCAAATTAATGGAGGAAAGAATTGTCAGTTTGGAAAAGGGGTAGAATGATTTGGAAGCACGTTTCGATGAAGCCAAACGGAGCCTCAACAAGCAGATTGCTCAATCACAAGCTGCCATAGTATCCGACATAACTGCATTGCTGGCAAAAAGCCTTGGGAAAGAAAAGGTTACATATGAAGTAACCCAGGAGCCAGAAGGTATCACATCTCACAGCAAGGTTCAACTAACAATGCCAAGTCTGGAAAAAAGAGTATATATTGACCCTATCGGGATATTTGCTAGTCTTTTGGTAGGGGCATCTAAAAGCCAACCCATTGATACAGAGCCATTCTACGAAGAATAGGTGCCAGATATGAACTTGGTCGAGAAAATTAGAACGGAAGTGGAAAAGAATTGGGAGGAAAGATTTCGTCTCATGAAGGAAAAGTTTAAAGCACTGCAAGCCTCGGAAGAGCCAGTGAATGAGGCTAGTGATTTAAGCCTAGTATCCAACCTTGTTTTACCACCAAAAATTCAAAACTCCAGAGTTTGACAAATATGATGGAACTACAAGTCCTTCCGCACATGTGACCATGTATTGCCGAAAGATGGCTACCTGCGTCAAGGATGAAAAGCTTTTGATCCATTGTTTTTAGGATAGTCTGACTGGAGCAGTAACCCGGTGGTACACCCAATTAAGCCAGGCAAACATCAAGACTTGGAAGGACCTTTCGAAGGCGTTCATTGAGCATTATAAACATGTGAAAGATATGACCCCCATTAGGATCATGTTGGAAAACATGAGGCAAAAGTCTAACGAGAGTTTGCGACAGTACGCCCAGAGGTGGCGAGAGGTGGCCGCTCAGATCTAGCCACCAATTCCCGAACATGAGATTACACCCCTATTCGTGAATACTCTGAAGTGAACATTATTCGATTGCCTCATCAATAATACAACTCAGACCTTTGCCAATTTGATCAGGACTGGGGAGTCCCTCAAATTAGCAATCAAGAGCGGCAAGATTGATAGTGGGGATAGCTCTCAAAAATACAACAAGAAGATGGAGAATGAAGTAAATACTACGAGCACTTACAATGCCCTAAAAAACTTTACGGTCTCTCAGACGCAAGCATCGACAAGGAAAGCTAAGAACCAAAGAGAAGAGAGAACTCCAAGAAAAGAAAAAGAGAAAGCAATCTTTACTCCGTTGCCAGTTTCGTACTCTGAGCTTTATTCTCAGTTGCACAAAGCTGATTTGGTCCTCCCGTACTATGTTACTCCATTCAAACCTCCGTTTTCGTCATGGTATGATCCTAACGAACATTGCAATTATCATGGTGGTACTCCTGGTTAACCCACAGAAAATTGCCTTGCATTCAAGAAACTTGTGCAGAGCCTGATAATTCTGGGGTGCTAAAATTTGGGGAACCAAGCGTGGCCGCTAATTCGTTGCCTAATCACAGGAGCTGTGGAGTAAACGCTATCGAGGAGTACTCTGCTAGGAAGGATAAAGAGGATGTGTCAGAGATCAAGTCTCTCTTACAGTGGGTATTCCAACAATTATGCATGGCCCACTTGATTGACAAGGGTGTCATAGTGGTGCATGAGAGATGCAGATCTTATTGCGAGTTCCACCAGGACGGAGGACATGACATCCAACAATGTGAAGAATTCAGGAGACTGATTCAACAGTTGATGGATAGTAAGAAGATAAAGTTCTTTGAGGAGGATGTAGGAAGGCAGAGGTTAGATGTATGTGTGTCAGATAGCCCCAACCTCAAGTATAGGAGAGATAGGCCTTTTGTCGTCTCCTTTAGATAAAAGAAAGCAAGTTCATCTCAAGGAGCAGCTGTAAAGGTGGCCCCTAAAATCATCATTTCAGCACTAGCCCCGTTTTCGTTCAAGGACATACGGTGAAATCCTTGGAATTATGCTGCTAACGTGACTATACCAGAGAAGTTGAAGCCGAAAAAGGAGAAAGAACAAATGGTAGAAGAGGAGCCAACACAGAAAGATGAACAGACAAAGAAAGATGAAATTGTCAATGAAGTAGGCCACTTCACGAGGAGTGGCAGGTGCTACTCTTCGGAAGTCTTGAAATCGACTGAAGTAACAAAGGATAAGGGAAAGAGTGCATCAATGGGTTCTGCTCAGATATTCGGCGAGGAGTCCCCTCCAAATATTAACGAGCCTGTAACTGAGGCTCGGGCACAGAAATTTCTAAAGTTCCTGAGGCACAGTGAATACAGTACAGTGGAGCAGCTGCAAAAACAACCAGCAAGGATTACGGTGTTGGATATGCTTTTGAGTTTTGAAAAGCATCGTAATGCATTGTTAAAGGTGTTGAACCAAACGTTTGTACCCAGTGACATTTCTGTATCTAAACTGGACAGGATAGTTGGGCATATCACCACATACAGCCACATCACCTTCAGTGATGACGAGATCCCGAAGGGAGGTATGGGGTCCACCAAAGCTCTCAACATCAGGACCCACTGCAAAGGGTATGTTTTGTCAAGAGTACTGATCGATAATGGGTCGGCATTAAATGTCCTACCGATGGTGACTCTACAAAAGCTACCGGTAGATGATTCCCACATAAAACCCTGTCATAACTCTGTGAGAGCCTTTGACGGTACTCAAAGGGTACCACTAGGAAAATTTTAGGTACCTTTGTTGATCGGGCCGACCTAGTACACAATCAACTTCATGGTGATGGACATAAAGCCAACCTACAGTTGCTTATTAGGAGGATCATGGATTCACTTGACAGGAGCTGTTCCTTCATCACTCCATCAGAAGTTGAAGTTTGTGATCGAGGGCAAGTTGGTCACTGTAGAGGCTGAGCAAGAAATCATCGCCTCGGTAACATCAGATACCCCCTACATCCAGAATGACGAAGATGTTGCAGAATGTTCCTTTCAAGCATTAGAACTTGTAAATGCTACATTTGTTGTAGAAGGTAATAGGATCCCTTGCCCTAGGATGTCTAATTGTTCCAAGATGACCTTTTCTAAAACTTTGGGCCGAGGAGCCAAAGCAGGAAGGGGGCTAGGAAGGAGATTGCAAGGAAGCCTATGACCTAGAAGCTTCATCACCAAGAAAGATCGTTTTGGGCTTGGCTACAGACCAAGTGTTCAGCAAAGGAGAGAGGAATATAGAAGGAAATAAGAACAAATTAGGGCTAGACTCATGGGAGAAGACATTCCATAGAGATCGATGCTTTTCCCTTATGTAAAGGATATTTTTGTCTTTGGAGGAATTAACTGTACATGACAGAAAGTAGAAGAAGCAATTCGAGAAAATGACACAATTAACCATAACGAGATGTTCAGTGAAACGCTTGAAGGGATGTCCATCAACATGATAGATGAAGATGACAATGGCAGCAACATGTTGACCAGCATCCTCCCTTGCCGTCTCGAGGAAACTCTCGATAACTGGAGCTACGTTGATCTACCTATAGTCTTTAGGGCCAGATTAGAGTAATGCTCCGAATTAAACCTTTTACTTTTGCCATAGGCAATGGGGATCTTTTGTATAGGGCACTTACGTTAACCTTTTTGCTTACAATGAAAAAATGTCCTTCTCGTTTTATTCATATTCATCCACTTCATTTAAAATCATTCTTTTCCCAATACATTCGTTCTCATTTCATGCAGGGTCCCCATAATTAACTGTATGAATGATTCTAAATCCAATCCTGAGGTAGATTTTGAATGCCCCGAGTTCTCGACAGAAATTGAAGAGGAGGAAGATGAGGCCGAATGTGAGGTCCCTGAGGAGTTAGTAAGAATGATGGCCAATGAATAAAGGCAAATCATGCCCCACCAAGAAGAAACAAAAATTGTGAACTTGGGAACTGATGAGGAGAGAAAAGAAGTGAAAATTGGGACTACATTTTCCTCAGAAACCAAGCATGAACTGATAGCCCTGCTCTAAGAGTTCAAGGACGTCTTTGCTTGGACTTATCAAGATATGCCGAGGTTGAACACAGACATAGTGGTGCACAAGCTGTCAACGAGACCAGAATGCAATCCAGTCCAGCAAAAGCTCAGAAGAATGAGGACTAACATGCTGTTAAAGATCCGAGAAGAGGTAAAATAGTAGTTTGATGCTAGTTCCCTAGAGGATGCCAAATACCCTGAATGGGTTGCGAACATCGTGCCAGTGCCGAAGAAGGATGGGAAGGTCTGCATATTGGTTGATAATACCGCGGGACACTCATGGTTCTCATCCATGGATGGTTTCTCAGGATAAAACCAGATAAAGATGGACCTAGAGGACATGGAGAAGACTACATTTGTAACTATGTGGGACACGTTTTGTTACAAGGTGATGCCTTTCAGACTCAAGAACACAGAGGCGACCTATCAAAGAGCGATGGTGACTCTTTTCCATGATATGATGCACAAAGAGATAGAAGTATACATGGATGATATGATCACTAAGTCTCGAACCGAGGAAGAGCACCTTCGAAACTTGAGAAAACTATTCCAAAGACTACGAAAGTACTAGCTAAAGCTCAACCTGGCCAAATGCACATTCACAGTCACATCTGAAAAACTCTTGGGGTTTGTAGTGAGCAGGAAGGGGATTGAGATCGATCCAGAAAAGTAAAGGCTATCCAAGACCTCCCACCGCCTCATACTCAGAAAGAAGTTTGAGGTTTCCTGGGAAGGTTAAACTACATCTCCCATTTCATATCTCAATTAACAGACAAGTGTGACCCTGTCTTCAGACTACTTAGGAAGAATAGCCCAGGGGTCTAGGATGAAGAATGTCAAGAAGCTCTAGAGAAGATTAAAAAGTACCTGATGAATGCTCCGATCTTAGTAGCACCAGTACCAAACAGGCCTTTGATCCACTATCTGACAGTTTTTGAAAACTCGATGGGTTGCGTGTTGGGGCAGCATGATGAGTCTAGGAAAAAGGAAAGAGCCATATACTACCTAAATAAGAAGTTGACTGATTGCGAAACACGGTACCCGCCAATTCAGAAGCTGTGTTGTGCTTTGGTTTGAACTACCAAAAGGCTTAGGCAGTACATGTTATACCATACCACCTGGTTGATATCCATATTGGACCCCTTAATGTTTTTAATGGAAGCACCGGCATTAACAGGGAGGATGGCCCGCTAGCAAATGCTATTATCCAAATTCAACATTGTATATGTGAGCCAAAAACCTATGAAAGAAAGTGCTATAGCGGATTTCTTAGCTAGTCGTGCTTCAGATGATTATGAATCATTGAACTTCAATTTCTCGGATGGGGACTTGATGTGCATTACAACTGGGGAAGATGTTGTTTCAGATGACGGCTCATGGAAGCTTTACTTTGATGGAGCCTCTAATGCCCTTGGCCATGGTATAGGAGCTGTGCTAATTTCTCTGGGAGATGTCTACTATCCCTTCACCAGCATACTAGAATTTTTCTGCACAAACAACATGGCCGAATACGAAGCCTGAGTCATGGGACTGAATGCAGCCATTGAAAGAAAGATCAAGGAACTTCGAGTATTCAAAGATTCGTCCTTAGTGATTTATCAGTTACAAGGAGAATGAGAAACTAGGTATCCGAAGCTAGTTAAATACTACGAGTTGATCCAAGAGCTCATTAAAGAATTTGAGAAGGTTAGTTTCACCTACCTTCCTAGAGAGGACAACCAGATGACAGACGCCTTGGCAACCCTGGCCTACATGTTCAAAGCAAACACAAAAGCATAAATGAAGCCAATTGAGATGTAGACTTTTGAAATGCCAGCTCACCGTTCAATGTGCAATAAGAAATAGATGGCAACCCTTGGTATTACGACATCTTGCAATATATCAAGTTCCAAACGTATCCTGAATGAGCAAACAAAAATGACCAAAAAACGCTCAGAAAGATGGCAACAAGATATGTGCTGGATGGGGAGGTTCTATACAAAAGAGACCATGATCAAACATTGTTGAGATGTGTAGATTCCCGGGAGGCAAAAGAAATTTTGGCAGAAGTGCACGATGGTTTGTGTGGAACACATGCTAATGGTTTGTCAATAGCACGAAAAATCATGAGATATGGCTATTTATGGTCAACTATGGAGGGAGATTGCATCGAGTACGCCAGAAAATGCCATAAATGCCAAATATATGCTGACAAGATCCATTCCCCTCCTCTACCTTTACACACCATGAAATCACCATGGTCGTTCGTAGCATGGGGCATGGATGTCATTGGACAGATCCACCCGAAGGCTTCCAACGGGCACCGTTTTATTTTGGTTTCCATTAATTACTTCACTAAATGGGTGGAGGCAACATCTTACGCCAATATCACCAGGACGACGGTGTGCAAGTTTCTAAAAAAGGAGATCATTTGCCGATATGGGTTGCCAAAAGGAATTATCACTGACAATGCCTCCAACCTGGATAACAAATTGATGAATGAGGTATGTAACCAGTTCAAAATAACACACCATAATTCCACGACCTACCGTCCTAAGATGAATGGGGCAGTGAAAGCGACAAACAACAACATAAAGAAAATCATTGCGAAGACAACAGACACCTACAAGGATTGGCATGAGAAGCTACAATTTGCTCTGTTTGCCTACCGAACATTTGTTCGCACATCAACAGGGGCAACGCCCTATTCTCTAGTATACGGCACAGAGGCGGTACTACCCATTGAGGTTGAGATTTTGTCACCCTGGGTTCTGAATAAAGTAAAATTGGATGAATCACAGTGGTTGAAAACCAAGTTCGACCAGTTAAATTTCATCGAGGAAAAGAGGTTGAAAGCCATATGCCATGGTCAAATGTACCAAAGATGAATGATGCGGGCATATGATAAGAAGGTGCGTCCGAGAGAATTTTGAGAGGGAGATCTAGTGCTTAAGAAAATCCTCCCAATTCATAAAGATTTTTTAGGGAAGTGGATGCCTAATTGGGAAGGGCCATATGTCGTCAAGAAAGCCTTTTCGAGAGGAGCATTGATTTTAACTGAAATGGATGGAGATGAATTAAAAAATCACGTGAATTCAGATTCAGTTAAGAAGTATTATGTTTGAAAAAAAAGAGAGGAAATGAGATGAAATGAAATATGATGAAAAATAAGGTGAAAACCTAAAAAGACGCTTCATAAAATGAAAATCTAAGGTGAAAACTCGTAAAGGGCGCCTTAGGTAAAAAAAGAAAAAAAGAGGAGACCTCGAGGCGAAAACCCAAAAAGGGCGTCTTGAAGCGAAGAAATGATCTGAGTTGAAAACCCGTTAAGGGCGGCTCGGATAAATTTTGAGATTGGGCCTTCGGCAAGTAGAATGAGCCCCACGGATACTAGAAGAAGGGGCTCCGGGCAAAGATTCTATTTCGATTGACAGGACCACGCATCATTCATACAGTGGATATTTGGGATTCTGCATTTCATGTTCTGCTTTCCCTTTTCCTCCTGTTTGCCATGACTTTTCTAAAACTGATTCGAGTCTTTAATGTCAATAAAATCATATTTTTGTGCCTTCCTTTTCTTGTCTTCTCACTATTTTCACAAGCATCATGGAAACAAGTTAACATAGACTTATGGTAAACAAAAGATTTTTTAGCATTATTATGATCTAACCCTGAGAATACAGGTGATTAGAAGACAGAATCAATTTTGATCTCAAGCTTTTTGCATAATGTATGTCGAGACATGATGAGAGGAAGACTTCGAACATCAGAATATGATAACCAATGTCATGCACCACTCATATTTGTCTGAGAAAATATTCAAGACGACAATGGAGGTCTCCCAGGTGAAAACCCGTAAGGGCACCTAAAAGAACTCTCTAAAGCAAAAACCTGAAAGGGCATTTTAGAACTTAAAGTTAGAAACTCAGAAAAGAAAGGCTGAAATGGTTGAACCTAACAGTGAGATGGGGTACCGCCACCAGAAGAAGAAAAAGGAGGAGAAAGCAAGCAGAGGATCGAGATTGACTGACTACGGAAGCAGACATCAAAATAGTGACACTCATGCATCTTGTATAGTTAGGCATCCCTGAGATTAGTAGCATGCTAACTCATTCATTACAACATTTTATCTATTTTAAACAGGTACTTACAGGTTACCAATGACTTTTGATCTCTAGCTTCCTATCGAAGAGTTGGATTTCATTTGGAGAACTTTTTTGGTAACCTTAGTAGCGTGAGTCCAGAAAGTTTGGTAGCCATTTTTGGCGTGAATCCCCAAATTTGAAGAAAGATTTTGACAGCATTAGCAGCGTGAGTCCAGAAAGTCTGGTAGCTAGTTTGGCGTGAATCCCTAATTTGAAGATAAAGGTTCTATATAGGAAAAACCCATAACTCCGAGATTTCAGAAGCTAAAAGTTCTATATAGGAAGGACTTACGGCTCTACGGTTTGAAGACTAGCAACTCTATATAGAAAGAGCTCCTAGTCAGGAGAATCCATCTATGACGCGGAAGGTTTTATATAGGGAAAACCCACTGCGTTAAAGGCGAAGAGTTTTATATAGGAAGGACTCCAAGCTTTACCATCTCAAAGTGAAAAGTTCTATATAGGAAAGACTCGTAACTCGAGGCTTCAGAGTGAAAGGTTATATATAGGAAGAACCTTAACTTCAGGATTTCAAGGTAAAAAGTTCTATATAAGAAGAGCTTTTAGCCCAAAGGATCCGCCTGAGAAAGGGAAAGGTTCTATATAGGAATGACTTATAGCTCCAAGATCAGAAGGTGAAGAAGTTCTATATAGGAAGAACTTACGAGCCTAAAGATTCAGCCAAGGAAAAGCGGAGGGTTCTAGAAGAACACGTGATTCCAAATCTACAAACGGAGAAGTGGGATAAAATTGAGTGCTTATAATCTTTGTTGTGTTCCCGTTCCACGAGGACAAGCAAAGAGGGGCAACTGTAATCACTTATTTTTATCTGGTCTATAAATATCATATTATTATATTAGTGTAATAACTAATTGATATCACTGATGCATGTTTACATATGTATGTGTGTGTATATGTTATTAATATATACGTAACATATGTGTGTGGTGTGTGTAAATGCATGTATGGTATGTATGTTATGTATTACGTACGTATTAGTAGTTATAATGGTATGTGTGTGTATGCTTTGAATTGTTTGCATGTATATATTAATGTGTATTTATATTAATTATGTATGAGAACGAATATACATATATGTATTTGAATGTGTGTGTATGTGTGTATGTGTATGAATGTAGTAGTAGTTAACAGTCCACAATTACAATACCCAATTAATTTACATGGCCCAACCGGCCAAACCCCAAGCCCAAACCTAATTAAAAACCCTAACCCATAACCCTAATGTTTTTCCTGCGCAATCAACCAAGAGTCGTTGGATCTGATCCAGATCTAACAGCCATGATTGAAGTAGATGCCCCTCGAGTTGTCACATGTGATACATGCTCGAGACCTTTCAGCCTCCCACACGCGCATGTATCCCACGCATCAGATCCTTCAACTCCCACGTGCCACACGGCTACATCTGATGGTGCCACATCATTTTTACCAGATCAAATCCAGGCCATCTATTTTTCATGCAACCTCAACCGTTGGATCAGATCTGATCCAATGACCGAGAACACGTCTGATCGAAAGGCTGCTCCGCCGTTGCCGCCGTACGCTCGTGCCTCACCGGCCCACCAAACCGGACATGCAAGATTAGAAGAGTACAAGTCAAAATCACACAAAAAATTATTTCATTTCAGCCTAATCTTGTAAGCAAACAAAAAAATCAAAAATGGCAGGCTATATATCATGTAAGGAACCATTTTTGTACACACTCTCTCCTGATTCAAAAAAAAAAGAGAAAATCCACTGGTAATCTTCCTTTTCTTTTCTCTTACATGCATATTCATTTTTCGCAACAAAAAATAAAAACAATAGAAATAGAGTAGATCAAAGCTTACCCTCAGCGTCGTTGTGTTTAGGTCTGGTGACAAACCCGTTGTTTTCCTTAAGAAACTAGGGTGAATCGAACTAAGTATAGGGTTTTCTTCGAAAAAAAGGGGTGGTCTTTTTTGGTTTCAAAATAAAAAGGGTTTTAAGGGTTTCTTGTTTTGGGGATTCAAGGTTGCCGGAGGCCCTGGTCAAGGAAGGCATGAGGCGGCCATTGCGGCCGAGCCTCACCTGAGACCAGCTTAGTACGGTGGTCGGGGATGGTTTTTAAAGGGGTTTGAGGCCCTAGATTGAGAGAAAATGAAAGAGAGGAAGTTTTATCTGAGGGTTTTCAAAAAAAGTGGTAAAAGGTCAAAATTTGGACGAATTAAGGGATTTTATAGAGTTTTAATTTTTTTTAAATGGTTTAACCCCCTCATAAACCCCTCCGCGTTTTGAATTTTTGCGTTTTGAGCTTGCCGCATGGTCTAATTGCATCCCCGGTCCCTCTCCCTTTTAAAATCTTTTGATTAAGCTCCTAAATCAAATTGAATTAGTTTTTTTTAAATGGTCGAATTATCCCCTTGCCACTCCGCGTTTTTGAAATTTTTGTTTCGAGTCTCCCCCTTGGTTTTATTACAGCATTAGTCCATAGAAATTTTGCCCAGTTTGTAATCTAGCCCCTAAATGCTTTTTTTCATTAGTTCATTTCTAACTTTCTATTTTTCTCTTACTTCATTCCAGTCCCTTTGTCATATTAAACAATTATGCCTATTTACATATTATTAGTTTTTTTAGTATGCTTATTTTGTTCTCCATGTTTTTAATTATGTCTTTATATCATCTTTGTTTAGGGTTTTTTATAATATGAATTTTATCTTGAGATCATGCTTTAGTTAAATTTTGTTCATGATAAGTATAGATATGTGTTTTAATGCATACTTCTCTCTCACTTTGTTTCTTAGGTTACATGTTAGTGTGGAATTTTGGTATTATTGTTATGATATATTTTTATTGTGTGTGCAAAAGAGGTCACATGTTAAGCTTTATGCATTAGTTTCCTTGTTAGCATGTTACCTTGCTTTATTATTTTAGTATCATGTTACATATATGTCAGGCATGTTAGTATCATGTTACATATATGTCAGGCATGTGTTACATGTTAATCCGAATGTCCTGCACTCGAACACCCTTGGCTTCTGGGTTCATAATAATAGCCAAATAAGCTTGGCCTCCCTCAAGCAACATCTTTTCCACTTTAACAGTCGAAACCACGTTGGACAGGAACTTAACGTTCTCACCAACCACCATAACTTCATAATTGTCGGCTAACCTCAAGAAAATCCTCTTAGACTCACAATCAACAACAGCTCTATGCTCACTCAACCAATCCATACCCAAAATTACATCAAAACCAAGGAATGGCAATTCCATCAGGTCTATGGCAAACTCATGACCTTGCAAGACTAAAGGACATCACCGATACAACCTTCTTGTTGTAACTATCTCCCCAAAAGAACTTGTAACAAAAATGCGAACATCTAAGCTCTCAACAAGAACATTCAGCAAAGGTGCATGTTCACTCAAGATATATGAATGCGTAGATCTCGAATCAATCAAGGATAACAATGACAAGGATTGCAAAGTAAAAGTACATGTGATCACATCCATGTCATTACGACCCTCACGGTGAGCAAAGACCCGAGCCAGTCCACCACCTTCAGGTCTCACTACTGCAGTACGAGCCATACCTCTCTAACCATCCTCACGCCTCTAGAAATTACCCCTGCCACGACCTCAGCCCCTAGCAGGTGAAGCAACCTATGCCGGTACATCCCTTGCAGCCTGAAGACAATCACGCTTCAGGTGATCAAATGATCCACAAATCCTACAAGTTCTTGTATTGCCCCAACACATACCCATGTGGCGCCTACCGCATCGCTCACACTTTGGTGTAACACGAGCTCCTTGAGCACCCTGGCCAACTCCACCACCACGCCTATAATCTGGCTTATGCCTATTATCCCTGAACCTCCTATTCTGCCTCCCATAATAACTGGAGTCCATCACTCTTTTGCCCAAGTTCACACCTGCGACCTGAACTGGTGCACCCAAGGACTGCTCTATATCCTTGGCCCGTTTGACCAACACATCAAAATTTATATAATCTGCAGCCAAGAGGTACGTCTTAATGTCCTTTACCAGACCATAACGGAACCTATCATATCTCTGCTGGTCATTTGGAACCAACTCTGGTGCATACTGACTTAATCGGACAAACTTCACCTCGTACTCTACAACAGACATGCTTCCCTATGATAGCGACATGAACTCGCGCTTCTTCATATCCAAGTACTGAGCACCAAGGTACTTCCTCTTAAAAGCTCTCCGAAAGAACTCCCAAGTTACATCTGCCTCAGCAACGCCAACAATAGTGGTCACCCACCAGTGGTACGCATCCCCCTGTAGCGGAGATACAGTGTAACCTAGCTTGCGCTCTTTATTGCATCCCATCTGATCCATAATGCAAACCGTATTTTCCAGCCAACCTTCGGCTTCCTCAGGGCTCAAACCTTGAAATTCCACACCTCTCAAACACCTCAAACGCTCCAAGGGTAAACCTTGAATTGCCACCACAATAGGTGTCGGTGCCTGCGCCTCTACTGTAACACCCTCAACGTATATTTGACATCCGAATACACATTAAAGATGTTACTAACTGATTTTCTGACTTGTAAATTTTTTTAAAAAAACTTCAACAAAGTAGTTCAGTGATTGGCTCTTTTTCAGTTTTCATAATCACTACATGATAAACAATCAACTAAGTTAAAATCCGTTTAAAGCAACTTTTCTAATTATTTTTAATTCTTCAAACTAAGTCATAATGCTAGATCATTCAGAATGGTTACCTATTTAATATCTATACATGCCCCACTAGACTAGGATGTGGTGATACTTACTGATAATATCAGCTAGCTTGATCCATTGATGTGTAGCTCCTCCTCTGCTACCTAGTCCAAAGTACCTACGTGTGACACAAAACACGCGTTAAATATAACTTAGTGCGGTATAACCATAACAATACAAAGCACTGATTATAATTAACTCAACCCTACAGATTGGCAAGCAATTTCCAATTGCAGTTAATAATATTTTAATCATATATAGCTCTTTTTAACCATTATATTATTGTAATCATAGGATTCCATCTGTCCTACCCATCTTATGTAGATTAAACTTTTTAGCTTAACTACTGGCCATAATGATTTTCAAGTATTATGGCCAAAGTATACAATCATGCCATCATTGTTCTATGTTCATTAGGTATTCACATGCACAATAATTTATTTAACATATACATGCTCTCAATATGATTCATATCATCTGTCAACTCTATCATAGAATCATGATGTCAATGGTTCATGATCGTCAAGTAGTCATGCTTTATCACGTAATCATTTACATACTATATCCACATAGCCATACTTTCATTATGCAATCATTTGCATATCATTTCTTTTATCATAGTCATACTTTCGTTATGCAATCATTTGCATATCATTTCTTTTATCATAGTCATACTTTCGTTATGCAGCCATTTGCATATCATTTCCTTTATCATGGCCCAAAGTACAAAATTATGTGATGCCATAGTACGCGAGTCATCACGACATCGTAGTGTCTACGACGCTATAGCGTCAACATCGCCAAAGCGACTGAGATGAGTACGTACTCGAGGATGCCTTTTGCTCCTCATTCTAGCTCATTTTGTGCCTTTTTACACCGTAGTGTTTGAACTAACTCCGTTGAGTCTTTCTTGACTCCGTAGAGTCTTTCCTGCACCGTAGTGCTTTGATGCAACTTCTAAGACCCTATGGATATCCAACTATACTAAAGATTCTCATGTGAACCAATGGTATACGAGTCTGACACCTTAGTGTCTACAACGACGTAGCGTCTGATGGTGAGTACGTACTCGAGGACACTCTTTGCTCCTCATATCTTCAACACTATAGTGTCTACTTTATCTCAGCACCATAGTGCCTACATTAATACCTTCAGCACCGTAGTGCCTACATTAATACCTTCAGCACCGTAGTGCCTGCATTAAAACCTTCAGCACTGTAGTGCCTACTTTATCTCATCATTGTAGTGCCTACTTTATCTCAGCACCGTAGTGATGGTTCGCAGCTGCTATGACTCTTTTTGGATATCCAATTATACCAAAGACTCTCACACTAGTACTTCGGCATTTATTTCCTTATAGGTCAATTATCGTTATTCATATAGTACGGCAATTCACATCTCGTTTTCTTTCATCTGCCATATCCAAATTCATCAAAACTATCAACCATAATTTGATAATGGGCATTTCATACCCAAAATCTAAAATGTGATTTAACATAGATAAATCATTATTTCATATCCATGTATCATATATGCCATTTAATATTTCTTTGTTCAACATACATTTTCATTATTATCAAAGTTGACTTATTGCAAGTCTTCTTCACTTCATATATATAAACAGATAAAAATGCATTCATTCATCTCACATATATAGTAACTAAATAAAATACACTCACCTGGGCCATTTATTAGCTTGGCTCACTATGCTCTATTCGACCCTTTTCTTTCATGGTACCTCGAACCTTCTTTTGATTCGGATCCAAACTTCATTAATCACATGAAAATAAACATCATTTGTTAGAATCAAATCTAACAAATTTTTAAACATACTATCTAATCTAATCATTAGAATATACAAATTTCCTCTTTCCTTCCTTATACTGTCCAAAACTCATTTTGGTCCTTAACTATTTTCAAGTTTACTAATTAACCTTAGATACAAAATGTATAAATTCATATTTTCTGGCAGATTGGACTACCTTCAAAGAAATATTTCTATAAAATAATCTACAACTTGGAATTCGATTCCTTTTGTTCTAGAAGAAACTAGATTCAATAATCTTTTCAACCATATAAATTAATATCCCAAATTCAACTCGTACGATTTATGGAAAATTTTCTAAGTCGATTACAATGCTGAGATTCGGAACAGCCTGGTGCTCTATTTTTTGACCTTATGTCACTTAAAAATTCATATCTTTTGACTGGAAACTCGGAATCGGTTTTCGTTTGTTGGACACGAAACTAGACGAACAAATCTTTACATCAGTATAAAATTCACCATCTAACCATTTTTTTAAAATTTATGGTGAATTTTCAAACTTACTGCCATAATCTAGTTTTCTACACAGCTTCCATAATTAACTTTAACTTTTATACTAACTTCTCCTTACTTCTCTACTTGTCAATTTAGTCCCATTATTTGCTTTAAACCACCAACTTATCACCTTCTTCATCAAATAATTATTCGCAATTGTTCCCTCTAATTTTTCCTTCTTTATCGAATGGTCACTAATAATGCAAAGGTAAGGATCCAAATTTCTTAACTTTGCAAATTAGTCATCAATTTAGATTTAGTCCTTATCCAAAATTTCATTTCCAAATTGGTCCCTTACCTTTGACAAATTGTCAAAATGGTTACTAATTCAATTTAACATCGGTTTAGCATTTTAATATCAATTTCACATTTCCAACATCCTTAATAACATAAATACACACCAATTCCATACAAATTCATATTTAGTCCTCTAACTTTTAAGATTGCCGAATTGGTCCCTAGTGACCATTTTGCAACTTTTGCAAATTATTCAAGCCCAAATCACAATTGATCCATAATTCTAAATTTTCCACTAACTTTTACTCAATGTCCTTCAATCTACTAAATTTTGCTAAAGTGACATTTTAGTCATTAATTCTACTCAAAAGTTGGGAAACTTGTGCTAATTTTTCAATCCAACATTTTTATCATTTTTCTCAAATTTTTCCTTTTATTAACCTCTGGCCGAAATGGTCACTAAACTTTTCTAATGTTGTTTTTCATTCAAACAACATTCTAATATGCTCAAAATAATTTTTCCAACATATAATCTTCATTTCCAATAATTAACAATTAAATCCCCAAATTCTTCCCACTTGGTAAATTAGGTATCTAAACTTTGCAAGGACTTTATTTTAGTCCTAATGTCATAATCAAGCTTCTAAATTCATAATCTCTACAAATCCACCACTAGAATAATTTTCACAATATTTTCCCTAATTTACCCAACATGCCAAAATAGTCACTTAGAAGATAAGTTGAGAATTTTCCATTCTAACATCAAAATCAAGCTTGTAGAAACATAAATCTTCCATATTCATCCTTAATTTCAAAACCCCTAATGATACCCTAAACTCTAGGGTTAGGGCTTATGTCTTCAAACATGAAATTAAACACAATCCAAGCTTAATTTCATCAAAACAACGTTGAATTCATGTAATCCAAATCCTAATTTTAACTTAGCACATCAATTCCCTAATTCTTTCTCATCAATAATTCAAGTGGATCTTCACAACACCATGCAATATTGCTACCCAAATGTAGAGAATTGAATGTAGAACAAATTATTTTAAAGGATCATACCTTGAATTTTGCTTTAAAGCCTTCAAAATTGCCAAAAAAATTGTATAGTTTCTCTCTCTTTCCCCATGTAATTTCGAAAGTGAAGAAGGGAAGATGAACACTTTTTTCATCTTTTCTTAATTTATGCCACATGTATATATTAAATGAAATTTTTTATTCAATTTAATCCTTATTCAAAAATTAACCTCTAAATCATAATTTACAAGTTGCCATTCTAGTTCAATCCCAACTAAATTCCATTCAACTCTAACCAAACTAGAGTAATGCTTTCACATGGGAAATTACCATATTGCCCATGGTGCTTTCAAAATATTTCAAAATTGTCATTGTGACCAAATTACCAAAACTTGTCACTTAAGTCACAATTTTTTTACCATTTTGTAAAAAAGCTAACTATTCTAGTTAGATCACAATCAACCAATTAATAATTTATTCATAAAATAATATTTTATAAATTTTCCATGACTTATGGAATAGTCTCTGAAATTTCAATTCGATCCAATTTCTTGATATTCACTTACTACTTCTATTGCGATCTTCCCTTCACCGGGCTTATCAATTAAATTCTAAAAATTCCTTATCTCCGTATTTATAGAGTCAAACTTAAAATTTTGACTTGGTCCAATATACTGATAATTTTACCCGAAATCTTTATCAGATAAAATTCTCTTAATAATCCTTTACCAGATATTCATACACATAATATTAACTCGAATTGATTCCTTTTTATCAATCTCAGGTACTAACACAAGACCTTCTCGATAGGCCACCCATCCTATGTTTTGAACACGCTTAACTTTGCAGTTCGATCGAAATTTGATATCTTATTCTGTATTTTTATTTTTGGAATCTATATCATATTTTTCTCCATAATATGTTTAATCCATATATAGGATAAAATGATTACTGATAAATTCTTCAACACTTGGAAATGACTTTTATAACCTTCATCTATCATATGCTAAAATTTCATAATTTTTCAGTTCGATCTGGGTATCCAAATTCTACTTAAACTTTGACTATGATTTTCCCAATAATCGAAATATCGGATCAAACCAGTAATTCCTCATTCGATCCACACCTATAGGTGCTCTATCTATTTATAAAATAAAACACCTAACTTTTGGGAAATTACAACTTTGGTCCTTCAACTTTTTATATTTCCACTTCTACCACCCAAGTTTTAAAACTTATCATTTTGGTCACTAAACTTTAACCTTAAATTCCCATTCCAATTTCCCTTGGATTTTAACCAAATTTTATGAGTATCCTATTTTACTCGTTCTTCTATCGCATGACACCTTAAAACCTCAAAAATTTCTTTTCTACAATCCATAATTGAGAAAATCCTAACTTTTATATTTTTGTCATTTTAGTCACTAAGTAAGCTTTTAAGCCCTTATCTTAGTACTAAATGACACTTAAACGGTACTGTAAATTTTGGGGTATTACAATTCTCTCCCCCTTAAGAAAATTCGTCCTCAAACTTTCAAAACGTACCTATTTTAAATAGTTTTGGGTACTGTTTTCTCATTTTCTTCTTTGTCTTCCAAGTTACCTATCCACTTTATGGTTCTTCCAAAGGACTTTGACCAATGGAATTTTCTTATTCTTTATTCCTTTTAATTATAGAGGCTAAGATTTTCATCAATTTTTCTTCATACACCATATATATTGGGTTGTAATTCAACTTCCTTTGGTTTCTTTTATTAAACTTTTATTTTATCAATAAGTACGACATGTTTGAGTAGGGCCACTTTGAATAACCAAAATTCACATTTAGTAAACTTCACATAAAACTACTTATCTCTTAATGTCTGTAATACCACTCAAAGATGTCGATCATGATCAACTTCAGTATTAGAATACACTATTATATCATCTATAAACACCACCATATACTGATCCAAGTAGGGTTAAAACACCTTATTCATCAAATCCTTATATACGGTGGGGTGTTTGTAAATCCAAACAGCATCACTAATAACTTGTAGTGTTCATAACTAGTCCTAGGTATTGTTTTCAATATATTTTCTTACTGAACTTTTAACTGATAATAATTCAATTAAAGGTTAATCCTTTGGGAATACAGCTCCACCTCGTAGCTGATTAATCAAATCCTTGATAATGGATTTTTTTTCATCTTTACGAATAATACTAGAGTACCTTATAGTAACTCACTTAATCGATTATAACTCCAGTCTAATAGTTCTTACATTTGAGCTTTCAGTTTTTCTAACTTGATTGGTGTCATTCTATAAGGTGCTATCAATACCTGCTTTATTCTCGAATTAAACATCAACATCGAATTGTACCTCTTAATCTGGAGGTAATCCTAGTAATTTATCCGGAAACACATTTGAAAATTTTCTTACAATCAAAATATTCTCTATTTTCTTATAATTATTGTACCAATTCTCGATTATACGGATAACTCATTCTGAATATAAATTAAGTAACATGTTTATTTCACTGTGTTGTATCCACTATGGGTCTTTCTTATCCCTTAAAAATTTGTCAATTGACGAAATCTAATATCTTATTTTTCCTATAACCATTAAAGTCTCATTCATACTATTGAGGAGCTACACCAAGGTATACAAACAATATATCAGTAGTATCACATCCTAGGGGCATGTATACTTTAATAAAATCATATTGGACTCGGTTTAACCTCCAGAATCGGTTAAACCTTTGCTCTGATACCAATAAATGTAACACCCTCAACGTATATTCGGCATCTGAATACACATTAAAGATGTTACTAACTGATTTTCTGACTTGTAAAATTTTTTTAAAACCTCAACAAAGTAGTTCAGTGATTGGCCTTTTCTCAGTTTTCATAATCACTGCATGATAAACAATCAACTAAGTTAAAAACCGTTTAAAGCATATTTTCTAATTATTTTTAATTCTTCAAACTAAGTCATAATGCTAGATCATTCAGAATGGTTACCTATTTAATATCTATACATGCCCCACTAGACTAGGATGTGGTGATACTTACTGATAATATCAGCTAGCTTGATCCATTTATGTGTAGCTCCTCCTCTGCTATCTAGTCCAAAGTACCTGTGTGTAACACAAAACACACATTAAATATAACTTAGTGCGGTATAACCATAACAATACAAACCAATGATTATAATTAACTCAACCCTGCAGATTGGCAAGCAATTTCCAATTGCAGTTAATAACATTTTAATCATATATAGCTCTTTTTAACCATTATATTATTGTAATCATAGGATTCCATCTGTCCTACCCATCTTATGTACATTAAACTTTTTAGCTTAAATAATGGCCATAATGCTTTTCAAGTATTATAGCCAAAGTATAAAATCATGCAATCATTGTTCTATGTTCATTAGGTATTCACATGCACAATAATTTCTTTAACATATACATGCTCTCAATATGATTCATATCATCTGTCAACTCTATCATAGAATCATGATATCAATGGTTCATGATCGTCAAGTAGTCATGCTTTATCACGTAATCATTTACATAATATATCCACATAGCCATACTTTCGTTATGCAATCATTTCCATATCATTTCTTTTATCATAGCCATACTTTCGTTATACAATCATTTCTTTTATCATAGTCATACTTTCATTATGCAGCCATTTGCATATCATTTCCTTTATCATAGCCCAAAGTACAAAATCATGTGATGCCATGGTACGCGAGGCATCACGACACCGTAGTGTCTACGACGTTATAGTGTCTACATCGCAAAGCGACTGAGATGAGTACGTAGTCGATGACGCCCTTTCCTCCTCATCCTAGAACATTTTGTGCCTTTTAACACCGTAGTGTTTGAACTAACTCTGTTGAGTCTTTCCTGACTTCATAGAGTCTTTCCTGCACCGTAGTGCTTTGACGCAGCTGCTAAGACCCTATGGATATCCAACTACACCAAATATTCTTATATGAACCTATGGTATACGAGTTCGTCACCGTAGTGTCTACAATGCCGTAACGTCTGATGGTGAGTACGTACTTGATGACGCTCTTTTCTCCTCATACCTTCAGCACCGTAGTGCCTACTTTATCTCAGCACCGTAGTGCCTACATTAATACCTTCAGCACCGTAGTGCCTACTTTATCTCAGCACCGTAGTGTTGGTTCCCAGCTGCTATGACTCTTTTTGGATATCCAACTATACTAAAGACTCTCACACTAGTACTTGTGCATTTAATTCCATATAGATCAATCATCGTTATTCATATAATAGGGCAATTCACATCCCATTTTTTTCATCTGTCATATCAAATTCATCAAAACTATCAACCATAATTTGATAATGGGCATTTCATACCCAAAATCTGAAATCTGATTTAACTTAGATAAATTATTATTCCATATCCATGTATCATATATTCCATTTAATATTTCTTTGTTCAACATACATTTTCATTATTATCAAAGTTGACTTATTGCAAGTCATCTTCACATCATATATATAAACAGAAAAAATGCATTCATTCATCTCACATATATAGTAAATAAATAAAATACACTCACCTGGGCCATTTATTAGCTTGCCTCACTATGCTCTATTCGATACTTTCTTTCATGGTACCTCGAACCTTCTTTTGATTCGGATCCAAACTTCATTAATCACATGAATATAAACAACATTTGTTAGATTTGAATCTAACAATTTTTCAAACATACTATCAAATCAAATCATTAGAATATACAAATTTCCTCTTTCCTTCCTTATACTGTCCAAAACTCATTTTGGTCCTTAATAACCATTTAGAACGTCCATTAACTATTTTCAAGTTTACTAATTAACCTTAGATACAAAATGTATAAATTCTTATTTTTTGGCAGATTGCACTACCTTCAAAGAAATATTTCTATAAAATAATCTACAACTCGGAATTCGATTCCATTTGTTCTGGAAGAAACTAGATTCAATAAGCTTTTCAAACATATAAATTAATATCCCAAATTCAACTCGTACGATTTATGGCAAATTTTCTAAGTCGATTACATTGCTGAGATTCGGAACAGCCTGGTGCTCTATTTTCTGACCTTATGTCACTTAAAAATTCATATCTTTTGACTCGAAACTCAGAATCGGTTTTCGTTTCTTGGACACGAAACTAGGTGAACAAATGTTTACATCGGTATAAAATTCACCATCTAACAATTTTTTTAGAATTTATGGTGAATTTTCAAACTTACTGCCATAATCCAGTTTTCTACACAACTTCCATAATTAACATCAACTTTTATACTAACTTCTCCTTACTTCTCTACTTGTCAATTTAGTCCCATTATTTGCTTTAAACCACCAACTTATCACCTTCTTCATCAAATAATTATTCGCAATTGTTCCCTCTAATTTTTCCTTCTTTGTCGAATGGTCACTAATAATGCAAAGGTAAGGATCCAAATTTCTTAACTTTGCAAATTAGTCCTCAATTTAACATTACCACCTTAATTCTATCATTAAAACTAAAAATTCAGATTTAGTCCTTATCCAAAATCTCATTTCGACTCGGTCCCTTAACTTTGACAAATTGTCAAAATGGTTACTAATTCAATTTAACATCGGTTTAGCATCCTAATATCAATTTCACATTTCCAACATCCTTAATAACATAAATACACCAAATCCATACAAATTCAGATTTAGTCCTCTAACTTTAGGATTGCCAAATTGGCCCCTAGTGACCATTTTGCAACTTTTGCAAATTATTCAAGCCCAAATCACAATTTCTCCATAATTCTAACATTTTCCACTAACTTTTACTCAATGTCCTTCAATCCACTAACTTTTGCTAGAGTGACGTTTTAGTCGCTAATTCTACACAAAAGTTTGGAAACTTGTACTAATTTTTCAATTCCAACATTTTGATCATTTTTCTCAAATTTTTCCTTTTATTTTGACCTTTGGCCGAAATGGTCACTAAACTTTTCTAATGTTTTTTTTCATTCAAACATCATTCTAATATGCTCAAAATAATTTTTCCAACATATAATCTTCATTTCCAATAATTAACAATTAAATCCTCAAATTCTTCGTACTTGGTAAATTAGGTATCTAAACTTGCAAGGACTTTATTTTAATCCTAATGTCATAATCAAGCTTCTAAATTCATAATCTCTAAAATCCACCACTAGAATAATTTTCACAATATTTTCCCTAATTTACCAAACATGCCAAAATAGTCACTTAGAAGATAAGTTGAGAATTTTCCATTCTAACATCAAAATCAAGCTTGTAGAAACATAAATCTTCCATATTCATCCTTAATTTCAAAACCCCTAATGAAACCCCAAATTCTAGGGTTAGGGTTTATGTCTTCAAACATGAAATTAAACACAATCTAAGCTTAATTTCATCAAAAACAACATTGAATTCATGTAATCCAAGTCCTAATTTTAACTTAGCACATCAATTCCCTAATTCTTTCTCATCAATAATTCAAGTGGTTATTCACAACAACATGCAATATTGCTACCAAAATGTAGAGAATTGAACGTAGAACAAATTATTCTAAAGGATCATACCTTGAATTTTGCTTTAAAGCCTTCAATATTGCCAAAAAAATTGTATAGTTTCTCTCTCTTTCCCCATGTAATTTCGAAAGTGAAGAAGGGAAGATGAACACTTTTTTATCTTTTCTTAATTTATGCCACATGTATATATTAAATGGATTTTTTTATTCAATTTAATCTTTATTCCAAAATTAACCTCCAACTAAATCATAATTTACAAGTTGCCATTCTAGTTCAATCCCAACTAAATTCCATTCAACTCTAACCAAACTAGAGTAATGCTTTCACATGGGAAATTACCATATTGCTCATGGTACTTTCAAAATATTTCAAAATTGCCATTGTGACCAAATTACCAAAACTTGTCACTTAAATCACATTTTTTTACCATTTTGTAAAAAAATCTAACTATTCTAGTTAGATCACAATCAACCAATTAATAATTTATTCATAAAATAATATTTTATAAATTTTCCATGACTTATAGAATAGTCTCTGAAATTTCGATTCGATCCAATTTCTCGCTATTCACTTACTACTTCTATTGCGATCTCCCCTTCACCGGGCTTATCAATTAAATTCTAAAAATTCATTATCTCCATATTTATAGAGTCAAACTTAAAATTTTGACTTGGTCCGATATACTGATAATTTTACCCGAAATCTTTATCAGATAAAATTCTCTTAATAATCATTTACCAAATATTCATACACATAATATTAACTCAAACTGATTCCTTTTAATAAATCTCAAGTACTGACACAAGACCTTCCCGATAGGTCACCCATCCTATGTTTAGAGCACGCTTAACTTTGCAGTTCGCTCGAAATTAGATATCTTATTCTGTATTTTTATTTCCGAAATCTATATCATATTTTTCTCCATAATATGTTTAATCCATATATAGGATAAAATGATTACTGATAAATTCTTCAACACTTGGAAATGACTTTTATAACCTTCCTCTATCATATGGTAAAATTTCATAATTTTTCAGTTCGATTTGGGTATCCAAATTCTACTTAAACTTTGACTACGATTTTCCCAATAATCAAAATATCGGATCAAACCAGTAATTCCTCATTCGATCCACACCTATAGGTGCTCTATCTATTTATAAAATAAAACACCTAACTTTTGGGAAATTACAACTTTGGCCCTTCAACTTTTTATATTTCCACTTCTATCACCCAAGTTTTAAAACTTATCATTTTAGTCACTAAACTTTAACCTTGAATTCCCATTCCAATTTCCCTTGGATTTTAACCAAATTTTACGAGTATCCTATTTTACTCATTCTTCTATCACATGACACCTTAAAACCTCAGAAATTCCTTTTCTACAGTCCATAATTGAGAAAATCCTAACTTTTATATTTTAGTCACTAAGTAAGCTTTTAAGCCCTTATCTTAGTACTAAATGACACTTAAACAGTACTGTGAATTTTGGGGTATTACATGTACTCTAGCCGTCACTGCTTGAAAAGCTCTCATTGTCGCCTGAACTAACGGGGTCAAATCACCATATACCGGCACTTGATGAACTTGATGTGCTTCACCTACCCCAAGATCAACTAGAGGAACCATGGGAGGAGGAGGAGGTAAAACATGAGGGAGATTCTCCTCTGTCTCATTATTCTGCCCAGCCCCGGCAGTATTATCCATCGAGTGCGTCTCACGTCGAGCCATGCTAACAAAAGCATCAAAACACATTAGAGTCAGGCTAGCTTCAGGCAAAGGATCCAAGTTAACTTTAAAACACATTTAAAATCCTCGGTATAGACAATGTGTCCCGAATCCAACCCCAACAAAACATCAAACAATCACCAAACATATACACAATCACCATGTAGTTCAACAACAGCAGCTAAACAAGCAACAACATCACAAATTTTCGCAAACTTGTCTCTAATACCAACAAATGTAACCCCCTCGACCCGGCCTAGTCGCAAGATTAAACCGAGCAAGTTACATTAGGTTTACCAAAGTAAACCGAAAAGATTGAACCTAAACACGCCTATTTTTTATTTATTTAACATCTAGATGCATTAACGCTTTCTTATATGATCGTGCTATTCACAGGTGAGCACACATCTCAATCGGGTGTCATAATCCACGACACATTTTTAGGGACCAAAATGTAAATTCAACCATTTGGAAAGACTTTTCAGCATTTTAATTTATCAGCCTTTAATTAAGTTCATTTCATGCTTATATGACAAAATCCGACCTCAAATGATCACCCATGCTTAAATAATTAACAAAGCATGATTCAGGGACTAAAATGAAAGAAAACAGAACTAACCTTCCATGACATTAACAGAATTAACGACATCCGTATCGATACGCTGAGACCCGTATCGATACGGTTGTTAACTCATCATTTCGATACGGTGAGGCTTGTACCGGTACACTACCTCAAATTTAAAATACAGTTTGAAACCATTTCATACCGTACAAATACGGTCTATTGGTGTTTCGGTACGCAGGCTCATCCTCAAAAAGTAAAATTCCAGTAATCACAAAGCGTACCGAAACACCCTTGCCTGTATCGATACGCTCTGGATTTGATTGCTTGTCTGTATCGAAACACCTCTGCCTGTACCGAAACACCTCAGCCATAATAGCCTAGCCGTACCGATACGGTCCCTCGCGTATCGGTACGCCTGGGCTTGTAATGTCAATATTAGCTGATTTTTCACCTAATTCTAGATGCGATTGGCCCCTATCAACTTTCAAACATACATAACAACACAACAATATACATAATCTAACATTTATCCAGGATTAGACAACCATAACAACATCATGCTTTCAAAGGACCACTCTAGAGGCATGCTCCATATACCACTTTACCAAACATACCAAAATGCACATTTAAGCCATTCCTATCATAAGCAACATTCCAACACACTTAACACAGCATACAAAACTCGCTCAAACCATCTTAGCAAAGAGAACAACAAGAAATCTCTAGATGCATACCTAAGCCACCATTCATCCACAACTACAAACAAGTACTAACATCAAGCTTAGCAACATCAGCTATCCTCAAAAACCAGCATAGAAAGCATACTCAAAATTTGTAAGAAAACATAATTACAACTCCCAAAAACCTTGGCGAACACATTGCCTTATTAACCAGAAACATGAACCGAGTTCATACTCAAAAGTAGTTTGTCTTTTGGATCCTTCCAAACCTTGCCTTTGCTGCCCGAACTTCAATGCTCTGCATTGTTAGGAGAAAGAGAGCGTAAGCACACATGCTTAGTGAGGATGCTCATAAACAATGATGCATTTACATTCATTTAAAAAAATATGCTTGCTTTTCCCAAGACATGCTTACTTACAAAGCACTTTCTCATGATTCTAACTGAATCAAAACATAATGATATTCATAACATCATAAACATTTCATGCTTAAATCCCAAATCACTTAATACAAGAATCAACACATGATCTTTTTCATATATTGGCAATTATAGTGACCCAGATAGACTACCTCTATCCTATGCACATATCGGATACAAGAATCTCTCATACCATGCCTAGTTAAACCGCATGATATCCCAAACCTTGCCTAGTTAAACCGCAAGATTTGACACCCTCGCCTAGTTAAACCGCGAGATTTCACCCTTGCCTAATTAAACCGCAAGAGTACCGACCTTGCCTAGTTAAACCACAAGATCACCATCAATTTGGGTTGCCTAGTTAAATCGTATGCCCCAAATAATGTCCCAACAGTCCGAGTGGCCTAGTTAAACTGCCATACCTCAAGGACCCATGGCCACGATCGATTTTGTTCATATTTTATAGCGCACTTTTAAACCTATTGCATGCCAACTATATCTGATTGTTTTGACCATGTCACATAGCCAATATATCATTTACAAAACCATTTGCTTACTGTTTACAATGCATTTCATAAAATTCCACATATGCAAATCTCATTGCCAATGCAATAACACCATTCCCAACATGAATGAAAACCAATGATCAATAGCATTTAATATACTTTTAAACCCCTACATATGTACTCAAAATCATGCATTACTAGCAAGTAAATCTTACCATGTTTATCACCAAAACATGCAAACAACATGCTCATATCTAAACCGATATTCAAGAACAAAATAAGGGAAACTTACTTCTGAGATTAGGTAAGTGTCTCACACTTACTCTAAACTCCCAACAACCTTTACAAACCTTTGTAAAGCATTTAAAACCAGTTTCCACTCACCGATACGCTTCGCCTTCCTTGCCAACGCGAAACAAGCCCTCGACAAGCCACCAAACAACGTCACGCTTCATCGCCTAGATTATCCCCTATTTTAAACACACAAAACCAGAGGAAAATGCATTAAAATGCATTCAAACCAATTCCTAACAGCAATCTCCTACAACTCCCAAGTTGCCCACTTGAAAACCGTCTGAAACATGCCGAAAACACCATCAAACGTTTCCAAAACTTAACCCAGCCATAATACAACACTTCAAACCTTCAATTAACATCTAAGAACATCCAAAAACCCTTCCCTAACATCCTTTTACCTCCAGAAAATACTAAACTCAAATATCACCACAAAAACTCCAATCTAACAACCTAATTAATTAGAGATTCAAGAGTTTCGGGATCCCTTTGATAAAAACAACTTATCAACATCAAAATACATCCAAATCATATATTAAATCCAACTCAAATATTGGAAAAATAGATCCACTTCGAAAATTATAATATCTCATCAATATTCTCAAAATAACTCAATTAAACATTGATATAACAATAAAATCGGTTTCTAAACTATAAATCAAGGATCAAATACTTGGGAATTTCATTAAAAAACCATACAATAGAGGAGATCACGGACCTTACCCCTATTGTGAGATTTCTCCCTCAATTGATTTGACAAAAGCTAAGAAACACAAGATTTAAATGAGATTTTGCAAAAACAATGTTAATCAAATAATTACCAAACATAAAAACAAGTTAAAAGACTCCTCACCTCTCGATTTTGATGAAAATTTGAGTGTTTGGCTGAGGAGAGAGTGGAGAGAAAAATTACGTAAATTTTCTTTAATGAGCTTAACTAACTTTTTAACTAAATCCCTTTTAATTATCATTAAAACACATGTTAAAATATCTTAAATTAAGGGATAAATCATCAAAAAAAACTTGGTAAAATAGCTCCTTAAAGATTCTAAGAATTTGACCCCTTTTCATTTTAGTCACCTTTTTAAAATAGTTTTCAAAAATCATATTTTGGTCACTAATCCAAAATGTCACATTTCCAAATTCCTTTTTCTAAAATTGATTCCACCAAAAATCATTATATAATAAAAGATAATTTTTAACTATTTTCCACATTTTTATCTTACCAAAAAATATACAGTCCCGAATCCAACTCAAATCTCTAACCCAGTCCACCAGACCGTCTAACAAACCTCAAAACCACTAAGCCCAAAATTGGGTTGTTACACTACTGATGCTACACCAAGTCCTTGCCCAACGAGGCAGAGTAAAGGAAATGCCCCGATAGAGGCCCCACCACCTGAAATCCCAATTGAAAAACCAGTCACTATTAAGAGTGACAATGAAGAGATGCTCGATTCAACTCCTGCAACTGCACCTGCTCCGACTCAGATGCTACAACGCGAACAAGGTGTCATCTCAAGAGATCAGTCGCCCGTATTTGGAACACTTCTACTGAAGGGAATGATGATTGTGATAACAAGCACGACCAGGAGGAGCATGATGAGCAAGCACAATCAACCGAGGACGAGGAACCCATTGCCGCGCTAAGCAAGAGGCGTTTCAAGCTTAAGGACACCAAAACTGCACCATTGAAGTAGGACCATAGCGAGGTACCTCCATTGCATTTCATTTAGTTTAATTTTACTTAGTTCATTTTCATGCATTGAGGACACTGCATTCTTTAAGTTTGGGGGAGGTAGTGTTCATAGTTAGTCATTTGCATTTGTAGTTATGAACAGTTTTTCTATGGCATTTTGTTTAGCTTAAAGATAGTTTTTATGAATAAATTAAGGATGTCCGATGATGAGTATTTAATTTTTGTGGCTGTGGATTATGTGAATGTACGTGACTATTGAGATTGGTATAACCGACTTTAGGGCTTGATGCTTTGAGATTTATTTGTTACACGATTACATGTTTTCTATGCTTAAGGGTGTTAGAAGCTTTTTATGAAAGAACTCTTGCATGCCTTGGTATGAAAGATCTTAATGAACTTGATTGATAAATGAAAACATTAAAGGCTTATTGAAACTCCCTTGTGTTTGTTAATAAATGCTCCGACATAACTGTAGAGGGGCACTCCACTTTGCATGGTTTGTCTGGATACTGCATTTGAATAAATGGCAGCCAAAGCAAATGAGTGAATGGAAGTAGTCACGGGATGACTCTACCTACTAGCTCAGGGATGAAATGTTTGCTCCATGTTTACCTAGAGCTAAGGACAGTAGATGTGATGAGCTGACTCCCCTTGTAGAAGTTTCCAAAAAGGGGTTAGAATATGGGAGTAAACTTGTCCTAAATGATTAACAAATACTAGGGCATAATATAGAGCTGGCCTAGAATTTTTCTAACTTTGTTAAGCATAGATTGGATGCAATCACGCTCACACATGAAAAGGGCCTTGTCCTAAGGAAAAGTTCATAAATTCTCAAACTGTCTAGCATGTTGGAGCCTATATTTTCTGAGGACTAAAATTATTGCTAAAGATCTATCTTAAGCTGAACTTTGCCATTTCATATACTCATTGCTTGAGGACAAGCAATAGCTTAGGTTTGGGGGGTGTTAACCTTGTAAAAAAGTATACATTTCATGCCTTTTTACTTAGGTTATTGTTTGGTTTCAAGCTCATTTCATCGCATATAGCTACTTTTAATTCATTTAGTTGCATTTTGTGGTGTTTGCTTGGTTGTTGCTAAATATTTGTGAAATTTGTGCTTCTTTGAGAAAGGTTTGTCTTTGTGTGGTGATGTGCAAGTTAGTTAAGAGGAACTGTTGGGGGAAGGAAAATTTGCTGCAGCATTTTGGATGGCATTTCTGGGCGCAGAAAAAGACAAAGGAAAAAGATATTTTGCAGCCCTCACACATGATTCCACCAGCCAGCTATGCCATACTTGTGAAGGGAATATTCCCTAGGGTACACAAGGAATTAAGGGCACAAAACCCTAGGAACCCCCACTATATAAAGAATAGGACACCCACAATTAAAGGGGAGAGCTGAAAAAAGTATTGGTGAGCTAAGAAAGAGAAAAGCAAAAAGGCGGCTTCTTTCCTTCTCCCTCATCTTGGTGTCTTCCATTGTTGAAGCTCCAAGGGAAGTTATTGATGTCCTTTGAGGGAAGCAGCAAGCTTCGAGTGGTTCACGACAGCCCAAGGCGGCTTAGGAGATTTCTTTACTCTAGTTACCCTTTGCTTTATTATTTTCTTATTCTAAAATGGGTTGTTTTAAATGAATGATTTTGGATATTAAATGCCCAGCCATGAACTAACTTTAAGTGGCGTTGGTTTATTGTGGGTGATTATGTTTTTTGTTTGAATGAATGTTTTAGTATTTTCCAGTTTCATTGATGCTTTGTTCACTGTTTTATTGCATTGGGTTTGTAAGAGCTTTCGAGAGTTAGCCTTTTATCCTTGGTTGATGCTTAATGGTCGAGAGAGTTAAGCTTAGATCTATATAGACAATGGGGTTTTATGTTGAGAGGTAGAACCCTAACTAACCTTAGAGATAAGGATAGAGTTTCAACGATTAAGAAGAGTAGAACTTCAAGGTTAGTAGCTTGCTAGGGTTCATGCTGAGAGGTATTGCCGTAGCATTCTTGCTGCCAGTTTCTTGCTAGAGATAGTTTAGAAACACCTAGATGAGATCTGTCGAGTGTCTTAAAAGCTGGAAATGGTTAATCATTCGTGAGAACTAGGCATAGGATTCCTAGATAAACCCAACCTGTCATCCCATTAAGAGTTTCCACACGTGTGAGGACGTTTGAAATCTTATCGTATTACTCTAGTTGTTCTACATTTTTTTACTACAGCACTTCTTTATTCTGCTCATATCAACTCTTTTATTCGATATCTCATCTTTGTGCCTGTGTGCTTAAGCTTGACTTAATTTACCCCCAATCCTTATGCAGACAATCGTACTCATCACTTTATTACTTGTTCGATGTGTATACTTGCACCGTTTGCATATCATTTATAGTACATCTACACAAGCAACAATAATAGTTATCAAGCTTCTATCTAGATGGCACCGTACGAGGCTTTGAATGGTAGAAGGTGTCGTACGCCACTTTGTTGTGCGGAGTCAGGAGAAAAGCATGTTTCTTTTTCGGATGTATTGAAAGATAACAATGAGAGGGTAAAGCTTATTAGTGACCAGTTGAAGGCGGCTTCAGATCGACAAAAGTTATATGATGATTTGAAGAGAAGGGAGATTGAGTATGCAATTGGTGACCGTGTTTTCCTAAAGGTTTTGCCTTGGAAGAAGGTGATGAGGTTTGGTCAGAAGGGCAAGTTAAGTCCTAGGTTTATTGGACCTTATGAGGTGTTGGAGCATGTCGGTCCAGTTGCTTATAGGTTGATGTTTCCGGCATAGTTAGAAAAGATATATGATGTTTTCCATGTATCGATGCTTCGGAGGTATAGATCAGATCCTTCGCATGTCATGCCTGTTGAAGAGATTGAGCTGAATCCAAATTTAACCTATGAAGAGGAGCCGGTGAGAATTCTAGATTTGAGTAGCAATGTTCTTTGCGGAAAGACCATAGAGTTGGTAAAGGTGTTGTGGCGGCATCGTAGTGTTGAGGAAGCGACCTTGGAAAGCAAGAAGGACATGTTGAAGCAGTTTCCTCATCTTTTTCTGCTATGTAAATTTTGGGGATGCAATTTCTTAAGAGGGGAGAGTTGTAACACCATGAAATTGGGCATAGATGTTAATCGGATCGGGCAGATGGTTCGGGAGAACCGATTTAGGCAATTCAAGTTAGTTTTGAGAATTTAAATTGAAATAAACTGATTTTGGCTAAAATAAAATATGAAAAAATGCTAGAAAATACTTATTTAAGATTTTAAGTATTTTGGTAAATTCAATTTGAAGTAATTAAATCTGATTTTGGGAGGTTTTGGTCTAGTGACTAAAATGAAAAGTTTTCAAAATTGTTTTTGGTGACTAAATCGTAAAAGCGTCAAAACTTAGAATCTTTAAGGAGCTATTTGACCAATCTTTTTCATCATATTTTTCCTTAATTTAGGCTATTTTAAAAGTGTATTTAATTGGTTTATTATTAAAATAAAATAGGATTTAATAAAAGGATTTCTAGATTTGCAAAATTACTTTCTTACGTAACTACTTTTATTCCAACTTTTTCTCTCAACTTTCCTAGCAGCCAAACTAAGATTTTCACTCCAAAATTCTCAGGAATCAATTACTATTGAGTTCCTTTTTGTTTCCTAATTGATTTCTTTGATTCCTATTGCAAAATCTACTTGGATTTCAATCAAGCTTTGCCAATTAAGGGAGAAATTAGCAATTAGAGGTGATTTTCGTTTCTCTCCTCTAATTAAAGGTTCTTTAATGAAATTCCCAAGTTCTTGATCCTTTGTTATTGATTTAGGCTATGGAATTATGGTTTAAACATGGATTTGATGATTAAATTGAGTTTTAAGTGGAAAATTTGTTATACACTATTTTGGACCTGTTGTGGATTGATTCTAATGAGTTTAGATCTATTATAAGTTGTATTTTAATGTTGAAATAAGTGTTTAATCAATGAAATCCTGAAACTATGTGAATTGTTAGTTTTCTAAGTTGTTTATAGTTAGATTTGGTGTGATCTTGTTGTTGTAGAGATATTGGAGGTAAAATGATATAATTAAGATGTTTTTTGGATATTAATTGATTTTTTTAAGATGTTAGAATTGATAGGTTTTGGCTGGGCTTTGGTTAGATGACGTTTGGTGATGATTTCGGTTGTTTTAGAGTGGGTTTTTGAGAGGCGAAGTTGAGTTTGTTGGTTGCTGGAAGTTTAAGATGCAGAGATATGTTTTAATTCTCTGTTTTTGATTGGGTAAAGCAGGGGAGTTGAATCCTTTAGCTTTTGGAGAAGGAACGGAAGCTTGATTCGCGCAACGGCTAGCTAGCTTTGGATTGTGGGTGAATGGAAACGTGTTTTACTGGTATAAAAAGGTTTGAAAGAAGTTGTGGGAGTTTAGAATAAGTTTGAAACACTTATCTAAGCTCAGAAATAAGTGTTGCCTAAGCTCTCTCTCGATTTCTGTTTTGCAAAATGGAATCTCATGTTATTTTGATTACTCAATGTATTATGCATGTTTTAGAACTGAAAGATGATTCTAATGATCATATGTGATGATTATTGAAAATGAAACTTGGTTTATGAAAGTATTCTTGAGAATACTAAAATGCATGGTTTTATGTGTTGAAACCAGATTGATTTGATACATATGTAAAACAGTGAGGTAATGTTGTTTTAATAAATATATTGACAAGTGGTTGAGTTTAAAATGTTATCGAATATATTTGGCTAGCCATAGGGTTTAAAGTGCACTATAATAAATTGCATCATGTGTGTCGATGTAACACCCCGATTTTGGGCTTAGATGTTTTAAGGGTCGGTTCGAAGGTTCGGTGGACCGATATTAGAGATTCGAGTCAGTTTCGGGATTAAATCAGATTAAATATTTTTGAAGGTGATAAAATTGTGGGAAAATATTCTAAAATCATTATTAAATATATTAATTTGTAATAA
Organism: Hibiscus mutabilis; assembly: GCA_019671005.1. Classification (NCBI taxonomy): domain Eukaryota; kingdom Viridiplantae; phylum Streptophyta; class Magnoliopsida; order Malvales; family Malvaceae; genus Hibiscus; species Hibiscus mutabilis. The sequence continues at coordinate 27,085,996 of CM033750.1, read as the reverse complement.
AAAGCTTTAAAACAAAAATCACGTAACTAACTTTCTCAAAATATTTTCTCTCAAAATCTCTACAGCCAAACATCAATTTCTTCTTCTAAATCTTTAGGTAGACCTTTCTTTTCTTAAATCTTTTGTTTGTAAATGATTCTTTGTTGTTAGTTTACCAAAACCTTATTGTTTGAACTTTATTTTCTCATGTAAATCATCCAATTAAGGGAGAAAGCATCCATTAGAGGTAAGGTTCGTTCTCCTCCTCTAATGAAAGGTTCTTTACTGAAATTCCTAAGTTGTTGACTCTTTACAATTGTTTTATAATTTGTTTTGATAGTTTAATTGAGGGAAATTGGTTTAATTGTGTTTTGATTGATGAAATTTGTGGATCTTCGTAGTTGTTCTATTTTGTTGGGATTTTAATCATATTAGATCATGATTTTGATGTTTAATTGAGTTAATAACTCGGTTTTAACATTGTAATCCCAAAACAAGTTGAATCTCTAATGTTAAGATTATTAATCAAGGGTTTTTGGGGTGATAGTTGAGTTTAATCATAGGTGGAAGTAAACTGATGTTGGGAAAGGGTTTTTAGATGTTAATTGATGATGTTTAATGGGTTAAATCGTTATATTATGGCTGGGTTGAGTTTCGGAAGTGTTTGAGGATGTTTTCAATATCTTTCGGATATGAGCATGTGTAATTCATGTTTTGGTCGTAAACATGGTTTGATTCACTTATTGGAAATGCATGATTTTAAGTACATAAGCAGGGCTTTAAAAGTATAATAAATTCTAGAGAGTATTGGTTTTCATTTCGGTCGAGCATGGTGTTATTGCTTTGGCAATGTGATTTGCATATGTGGTGATTTTGTTTAATGCATTGTAAAACAGTGAGTAAATGGTTTTGTAAAGGATATATTGGCTATGTGACATAATGAGAAAACATTCGGATATAGTTTCCATGCCATAGGATGAAGTGCACTATAATATGAATAAAAATTGATCGTGGTTAAGAGTCCTTGAGGTAAGTGGTTGGCTACTCGGACTATAACGTTGTCACTTGGTTTGAGCGGTTAGTTCCCCTTGTTGATGTTGATCTTGCGGTCGACAAGGGTGTTGTATCATGCGGTCGGCATGGTATGGGTCATGGTAGTGGTCGACTATCATGGGACATCTGTGTATCTGATATGTAAGGTTAACGGTCGATTAACCAAGGATTAGCAGTCGGCTAATCAAGGATAGTGGTCGACTATCCGGGGTCACTGTAAATGCCAATATATGCAAGTTCATGTGTTGAACCTACTTTTAATGCTTTGGGATTTAGCATGGTTTTGTAAATTGATGCTTTGGGATTTAAGTATGGTTTTGTAAATTGATGCTTTGGATTTAAGCATGGTTTTGTAATTTAATGCTTTGGGATTTAAGCATATGGTATGTAAAGGTTTTTGCATATGGTCGATATGCATGTTTGATTTGGAATCATTGGAATTGCTTAGGTCGTAAGCATGGATTGAAAACAAGTGTTTAGTTTTCAAGGGTTATATCGCATCATTGTTTTAAGAGCGTCCTCACTAAGCATGTTTGCTTACGCTCTCTTTTTTCCTAATGATGCAGAGCATTGAAGTTTGGGGGCTGCAAAGACAAGGTTTAAAGCGATCCAAGACAAGGACTACTTTGAGTATGAACTCGGTTTATGTTTTCGGTTAATAAGGAAATGTGTTCGCCATATTTTGTGGATTTGTAATTCTGTTTTCCCATGGTTTTTAAGCATCTTATGTACTAGATTGTAAGGCTGATTTGATGTTGGTATGTTGGTTTATGATATTTGCTTATAGTTAAGATTAGGTGGTTGCATAGGAATGCATCTAGTTAACCTTTGATGGTTGCCATGTTTTGATGATTCAAGCAAGTTTTTTTTTATGCTTTAGATGTGTGAGCATGATGAGTATACCTTGAAAGTGCCTAATGTGAGTTTTGGTTGTTTGGTAGAATGATATTAGGAAGCATGCCTATAGAATATCTTGGGGTGTATGAGTGCCATGTAATGATGTTGGTTCTGTGTTGTTTTGGTTAGGAATGTATCCTAGTAATGTTGTATAAGTGTTTTAAGCATGTTAGAGCATTTTGGTTATCATTAAAGAATGTTTAGACAGCAAATTGGGACATTACAGGTCCAGGCATACCGGTACGGGTGTCCCTATTTCGGTACGAGTAAGCCATTTTAGGCGTAGCATACCGGTACGCAGGCAAGCATTTCGTTACGAGCCTAGGCAAATTTGGCCTACGTTTCGGTATTCGATAGGGTGTTTTGATATGGTACAGGGATTTTATGAAGGGCATTTCGATATGCGCGGGCGTATCGGAATGAATTTTAGCTACTAGAATCTGAGTTTTGGAAATTATTGAGGCATACGAAAACACCTACAAGCATTCTGATACGAGCTGCAGTTATTTCAGTTATTGGTATATTTGGACGTTTTTGTTTCTTTCATTTTGGTCCCTAAATTTTGTAAATGCAATTGAATGAGATTGGATGATCGTTTTGCCCTAAAATTTGACATGTAAGCATGTAATTGGACTAATTGATGATTGGTAACTTTAATTTTAGTTTTGGTCCTTTATTTTACTAGATTTGTATTTTAGTCCCTAAAATGTATGTTATGCAATTGGTTGCCTTTTCCTGGTCCGATTCCTTTGTAAATTTACCCATACAACACCCTTAATGTATACTCATAGGCCGAATATACATTAAAGATGTTACGATATCATTGACAAAATCTTAACTTGTAAATTTTTTATATATCAAAATTTAGCTTGTAGTTTAACCCTTTCTCGGATTTAAATTAAAAACTATGTCGTCTAGATGCAGCTAGTTTTGACCCTAAATTGATTTATAAAACTTATAATTGAGTTATTAAAATAAAAATGCAACTCAGGGTAAAAACTATGTGTGCTGCCTAGACCTTTTCTTAATTATAAAGTTTATACACGATTAGGGTTAAACCCATATTTAATTGTACCAAAGTTCAATGCTACTATTAGCAAACTATACTTCTAAACTTATTCATCATAAAAGCATATATTTAAGTTATAAACTTATACTTTAAACAACTCAACTTAAAAAATATTTACATGCCTGCTAGATATCAAATTACGATAAAGATGTACTTATTGTATCTTATTGTAGTAACTTGACTTTCCAAAAGAACAGCTCATCCTTGTTAATCTACTTCGGATAACGTACATGTGAAATAAAACACGTGCTAAGTACGAACTTAGTAAAGCGTTTACCACATTTATCATAACATGAAGAGATTCATTATAGTGTGTTCTATAAAAGTGCATTACAATTTCTGTAAGATAGCAAGCATTTCACAACATAATACATGTATCATGACTATCTTAATAATCATGTCATCCATCAATTCTATCATAGAATCTGATATCAATGGTTCATGATCATCAAATAGTTATGCTTTCATCACGTAATCATTTGCATATCATATTTTGAGCATGGTCATATTTTCATCATGCAATTATTTGCATATCATATTCTGTAACATAGTCATACTTTCATCATGAAATTATTTGCATATCATATTCTGTAACATAGTCATACTTTCATCATGCAATTATTTGCATATCATATCCTTTAACATAACCCAAAGTATATTATATGATACCAAGGTACGCGAGTCATCTTGATAAGACACCGTAGTGTCTACGACACCGTAGCGTCAGCATCGCCGAAGTGACTGAGATGAGTACGTACTCAAAGATGCTCTTCGCTCCTCATATAATCAAGGACGCTCTTTACTCCTTATAATCGCACATTTTGTGCAAACAACACTAAAGTGTCTGAACAACGTCGTAGCGTCTAAGCCGACATCGAAGAGTCTAAACAACACCGTAATGACTGAAATGCACTGTAGTGCTAGGACGCAGCTGCTAGGACTCTATGGATATCCAACTATACCAAAGACTTCACAATAGTAATTGGCCAAAATCAACATTATAACCAACATTTCATGTTCAAAACATTTTATGATTTATAGCCCAAAGTACAACTTTATGTGAATCATATGGTATACGAGTCATTATAATGAAATCATAGTGTTTGCAACACCGTAGCGTCTCATGGTGAGTACGTACTCGAGGATGCCCTTTGCTCCTCATTATCGAACATTTTGTGCTAGTCGACACCAAACTGTCTAAACATCACCGAAGTGATTCCAACATCGTAATGTCGATATCAACACTGAAGTGTCTGGAACGCACCGTAGTGCTGGAATACAGCTGCTAAGACTCTATGGATGTCCAATTATACCAGGAACTCTCATACATAAATACTTGGGCATTTCATCTTATTGTCAATCAATTATCATTATTCATGTAAGCATGCAACTTGTTATCATATTTCATCAATAAACATAATTCATCATCATTTATGGAAACAATAGTTCGTACCTTGTACTCCATCAAGCTTGCTATACCGAGTCATGCATCAGATCATTTATTTTAAAAAGTAATGCAATGTTATTTCTAAATTTGGGTTAACTTTTCACAAGTCTTCCCCTTTTTAATATAATACACATATAGAAATGCACTCACCTAGGCCATTTATTAGCATGCCTCAGTAAATCTACTCGGTCATTTCCTTCATAGTACCTCGAATCTTCTTTTGTTTTGGATTTGGCTTCATTAACCACATGAATATAAAAAAAATATTTGTTAGATTCACTTCTAACAATATTTCAATCAAGCTGTCTAATCATTTAACATAAAAAATTCCATAATTTCCCTTCCTTCCTTATACTGTCCAAAAATTCATTTTGGTCCTTGATGACCATTTTGAACTTCCAATAATTCTTCGGAGCTTGTTATCAAACATTTAGATACAAAATGTATCAAATTCTATTTTCTGGCAACTTTTCCTACCCTCAGAGTTTTACTTCTAAAGATCAGAATACACATTAGATCTTAATATCCTTCATAATGTAAGAACTAGATTCGATAACTATTCTAACAGTATAAGCCACATAAATTAATAAAATCTACAAAAATTATGAAAAATTCTTCAAACTCCCCTCACAGAGTTGTCCTGACAGAAACTGCTCTGTAAATTTTCTAGCCTTCATTCGATTAAAAATTCATATCTTTTAAGTCAGAACTCGAAATCAGTTTCTGTTTGTTGGAAACAAAACTAGACGAACAAATATTTACATCGATATAAAATTCATCATCTAAACATTTTTGTAGAATTTATGGTGAATTTTTTAAGTCACTGATAAAATTCAATCTTCTACATAGCTTTCCATAATTGATTTCTAATTTATACTAACTTCTTATTTTTCTACTTGCCAATTTAGTCCCATCACTTGCTTCAAATCACCAATACATCACCTTCTTCATCAAATAATTATTCAAAATAATTCCCTCTAATTTTCTTTCTTTGCCAAAATAGTCACTAAAATGCAAAGGTAAGGATTCAAACTTCTTAACTTTGCATTTTAGTCCTCAAATCAACATTACTACCTTAATTCTATTATTTTAACTAAAAAATAAGATTTAATCCCCATCCAAGAATTCATTTTCTATTTGGTCACTTGATTTTGACAAATTGTCAAAATAGTCACTAATTCGATTCAACATCGATTTAGCATTCTAACATCAATTTCACATCTCCAACATCATTAATTACATAAATACACTCCAATTTCATAAAATTTAGATTCGGTCCCTTAACTTTGAAGCTTGCTGAATTGGTCCTTATATATTTAACTTCGGGTTTGCTTCCAAACAACAAATCAAGCTTACTAGATCATTAATCCAACATCACAAACCTTAAGTTAGACTTAAATCCATAAACCCTAATCTTCTCCATACAAACCAAAATATGTAGGGTTTAAATCCTAACTCGATAACATGATTTTAACATCATATAAGCTTCATTTCAACTTAAATTCAACATGGAATCATAAAATTTCAAAAGCCCCAATTTTGTTCATAAACCCTAATTTCCTTCTCATGTAAAATTTTCATCAATCAATCATGTATTACAGGAATTAATTACATCAAAAGATAGAGCTTGAAGAGTGGAACAACTTTGCAATTCGAAAGATTACCTGAAAATCAAGTTTCGGGGCTTGAATCGAGCTTGGAAAATTTTCTCCCTTTTTCCCTCAAATTTTCAAAAGATTGAAAGATTAAGAAGGCTTCATCTTTTGACCTTTTAGTTTTTAAATTGCTCCAATTATGCCACTTGTATTATGTAAATAAATTTTAAATTCATTCAAATAGGGAAATTACAAAATTGCCCTTTTATCCAACGGTTGAAATTGATTTTATCATCAATAGAGGGCCAAGATTTAAATATTCAATTTTCCTTCCAAAAATAGCCCTTGTAACTTCAAATATTTCAAAATTGCCACCCCTACCAAATGACTAATTTGCCCTCCAACTATTCTTTATTTACTAGTTTGCCATTATTGTAAAAATTCAAGTAAGTCTAGCTGGAATCTAACCAACTACAATAAAATACTCATAAAACATTATTTTATGAATTTTCCATAACTTTTGAAACTGTCTTTAAAATTCCAATTCGATCTGATGTACCGATAATTACGAGGAATTTTATCGGATACAATCTCTCTTGGAAATTTTATAACAATAATCATTACAAATATTATTGAATCATGTTGAATCCTTTTTATCAGTCAAAAATACTAACATGGAACCTTCCCAGTAGGTCACCCATCCTTGTGCTACTCTGGTCTGAGCACGCTTAACAATTTTTCATTCGATCCAACTACGATTTCCAAATTTCTAAACTTTATCGCTTTATATCCATTAATATAAGCTTTGTACAAAAAATCCAGGTAACACAAAAATGTCATTCTAGGGTAAACTATTCATTTACAGGGTCAAAATACATAACTTTTGAAAATTACACTTTGGTCCTTGATGTAATACCCATTTCCCGTATTCATAGTTGAATACGAGTCAGAGATATCACAAAACATTTGTAAAACCCTCTACATTTGTAACTCAGTAAAATTTTGTTTCTTTAAAAATGTTACAATGTATTTAGTTTTTATTTACTTATTCGCGTAAAGTTTAAAAATAATATTTTCATCTTCAAATAGAATTTATTTTCAGGCAGCAACTTATCAATTTTATTTGTCTTGATATAATTAATAAAACTGCCTAAAAACTGCTTGATTTAAAATTCATCCAAATACCAAATAAAATACAAATTCTATCAGAGCAAGCAAACCCTTTTAATATACATGCCAACTAGTAAATATCAAACAGTATCAAAAGATATCTTATTGATACTTATGTACCTGTTATTGATTGATGATGTCAGTATATGCTCCTTACTCCAACCATTTCTTCTTTCCTACGTGTAAAACAGTTACACGCTAAGTATTTACTTAGTGAGGCAATAATTCAAATTTAAGTGCAATTTTCATAATATCAATCTCAATATTAATTATTAATTATTAATTATTAATAATGCATATGATCACCTTACCATTACATGCTCATTAACATAATTAAATATGTAATAGCATATATGTATATCAAAGTGATAAGATTAGATCTTACCAATATTGGTGCCATTTCCATCCGTAAGCTTTCAATGCTTACCAATACCTTTTTCCAACTATGTCTGCAAGCTTTCAAGCTTATCATTCTATTTTTTATTTCAATTCAGTTTATTTAGCCCAAGGTATCGAATTAAGAGAGTCTATGTACACGAGTCATCCCCCCATACCAACCTTTCTTGAGTATGTATATTATTTGCACTCTACCGGAGTGCTTAGCACCGAAGTGTTTCTGTATACTTACATGAGTATACAATATATCCCTCATTGAGTTTTTATGAAATTACTCCGAAGTTCTTAGCACCCGTAATAAGTCTGTATACTCAAACCATGCATGAGTATACTCATCAATGAGTATTTATAAAATTTGCACTTTACCTGAAGTGCTTAGAATCTTTATATAGCTGTTTATGACTCTATGACTAGCCAACTATACCTTTGAACCTCTATATCATACTTGGGCTTTATATCATCAAATATTTCATCCATGGCAATGTATATCAATTTATATTAACATGAAGCAGTTCATAACCGAATAACATTAATAGTAAATCATCATCAATAACTAGTGATCAATGCATTTATTTTCAACCTTTGACATATTTAAAGTATGTCAAATATATGTTATCATGACAATATATAAACCAGGTAGACTCATCGCAAGTCTTACCGATGATGTATAAAACATCTATGTGTAATGTTATGTATGCATTGCACTCACCTGGGCCATGTATTAGTATGCCTCACTAAGTCCTCTTCGATCCTTTCCTTCATTGTACCTTGAACCTCCCTTGATTTGAACTTAACTTCATAATTCAAATAAGTAAAATATTTGTTAGATCCCAATCTAACAATATGTTACATATTGTCCAATATAATCATTCGAATACAAAATCTCCAAACATTTTCTTTTCTTCCTTGTATTGTTCAAAAACTCATTATGGTCCTTAGTGACCAATTTGAACTTCCATTAACCCTTTTCAAGCTTACTAATCAACCTTAGATACAAAGTGTATCAATTCTCATTTTCTGGTTGTTTGCATTACCTCCCAAGAAATATTTCTATAAAATAATCTACAACTCAGAATTCAATTCCGTTTGTTCTGAAAGAAACTAGATTCAATAAGCTTTTCAACCATGTAAACTAATATCCCAAATTCAACTTGTACGATTTATGGTGAATTTTCAAATTCAATTTCCAGTATTGAATTTCGGAACAGCCTGCTATACTGTTTTCTGACCTTTCACCACTTAAAAATTCATATATTTTTACTCGGAACTCGAAATCAGTTTCCGTTTATTGGACACAAAACTAGACGAACAAATCTTTACATAGGTATAAAATTCACCTTCTAAACATTTTTGTAAAATTTATGGTGAATTTTCAAAGTTACTGCCATAAACCAGTTCTTCTACACAACTTCCATAAACAACTTCAACTTTTATGCTAACTTCTCCTTACTTCTCTACTTTTCAATTTAGTCCAATCACTAGCTTTAAAACACCAACTCATCACATTCTTCACCAAATAATTATTCACAATAATTCTCCCTAATTTTCCTTATTTACCGAAATAGGTACTAAAATGCAAAGATAAGGATTCATGCTTCTTAACTTTGCAATTTGGTCCTCAATTCAACATTAATACCTTAATTCCATCATTACAACTAAAAATCTGATTTAGCCCCCATACAAAACTTCCATTTCGATTTGGTCACTTAACTTTGACAAATTGTCAAAATGGTCACTAATTCAATTCAACATCAATTTGGCATTCTAACTTCATTTTCTTATCTCTAACATCATTAATAACATAAATACACTCCAAATTCTAAAAATTCAGATTTGGTCCTTCAACTTTTCAATTTGCCAAAATGGTCCCTACACAATTTAACTTAGGGTTTTGCTTCCAAACAACAATTCAAGCTTACTAGATCATTATTTCAACATCACAAACCCTAAATTAAACTTAAATCCATAAACCCTAATCATCTTCATAATAATCAAAACATGTAAAACTTAAATCCCAACTCAATATCATGATTTTTAACATCATACTACCTTGATTTCAACTTGAATTCAATCATGGAATCATAAAATCTCAAAAGCCCCAATTTGATCCATAAACCCTAATTTCTTTCTCATGTAAATTCTCATTAATCAAGCATGGATTCCATGAATTATTGATATCAAAAGATAGAGCTTGAAGAGTAGAACAACTTTGTAGTTGAAGAGATTACCTGAAAACTGAATTTCGGGGCTTGAATCAAGCTTGGAAAAAAATTTCTATTTGTTTCCCTAGGCCTCACATTTTTGGCTGGTTCATCATTTCCCCATTATTTTACACATATATCTATTAAATGAATATTAAATTTATTTAATAGTGAATTACAATTTTTCCCTTTTTATCCAATGGTTGAGATTGATTTTATCATCAATCAAGGGCCAAGATTTAATATTCCATTTTCTCTTTCCAAAATTGCCCTTATAAATTTTTAAATATTTCAAAATGGCCTTTGGGGCAAATGACCAATTTGCACTCCAACTTGTTTTTATTTACTAGTTTGCCATTCTTGTAAAAATTCAACTAAATCTAGTTGGAATCCAACCAGCTATAATAAAATATTCATAAAGTAATATTTTATGAATTTTTCCATATCTTTTGGATCAGTCTCCAAAATTTCCATTTGATCCAATATACTGATAAATAATCCTTTACTCATAAATAAACTGTAGGATTCATCTTGAATCGAACTAAAAATATTTCCAAAAATTGGAAATGACTTTTATAACCTTTCTCTATCATATGGTAAAACTTCAAAATTTTTTAGTTCGATACGGGTATCCGAATTCCACTTAAACTGTAACTACGATTTTCCCAATAATCAAAGTATCATATCAAACCAAAAATTCCGCATTCGATTCACACCCTTAGGTGATCTATTTATTTATGAAATACAGACCCTTAACTTTTGGGAATTACAACTTTAGTCCCCAAACTTTTCCAAAGTTTATACTTTAGCCATAAAATTTTCAAAATTTATATTTTGGTCACTAAACTTTTAAACTTCAATTTCCATTCCAATTTTCCTTGGTATTCAACCAAACTTTAAGAATACCTTATTCAATTCACTATCTATCACATGATACCTTTAAACCTTAGAAATTTCCTTTCCAAAACCCATAATTAAAGAAATCCCAACTTTCGCATTTTTGTCATTTTAGTCACTAAGTTAGCTTTTAAGCTATTATCGTAGTACTAAATGACCCTTAATCAACTTAGTAAATTTTTGGGTATTACACTTGAACTTTTCCAAAGTTTACACTTTAACCCCTAAACTTTCAAATTTTACATTTTGGTCACTAATAAAAATTTGGGACATTACAAGTCCTCCCCCCTTTAAAAAAATCATCCTCAAATTTTCAACGTATATTCGTTCAAAAAAAACTATGGAAATTGCTCCCTCGTTTTCTTGTTGGTCTCCCAAGTGGCTTTTCCACTTTATGATTTCTCCAAAGGACCTTAACCAATGAAATTTTCATGTTTCTTAGTTCTTTTACTCCATATGCTAAGAATTTCACTGGTCCCTCTTCATAAGCCAAATCCAATTATAATTCAACTTCTTCGGGGTGATGACATGCAAAGGATCCAATCGATACATTTGAAACATCGATACATGAAATACATCATGAATCTTACTTAATTCTGGCGGTAAGGCTGATTGATAAGCCATTGGTTCAACTATTTTCAAGATCTCATAAGATCCAATGATCTTGGGACTAATTTTTCCTTTTCTACCAAATCTTAACACCTTCTTCCAAGGTGAAACCTTTAGGAACACTTTGTCCCCATCTTCGTATTCAACATCGTTTCTCTTCTGTCTGCATAAGACTTTTTTCGATCTGTGACAGCCTTGAGATTATGCTGAATAATTTTCACTTAATCCCTCGTTTCTTGTATCAAATCAACCCATCTAGCCTTTGGGTTAATTTGAATATTTCGGTCTTGTAACTTGAATCAATTAAGAGAAATTCGACACTTTCTTCCATACAATACTTCAAATAATGCCATTTTAATGCTTGTCTAATAACTATTGTTATTGGTAATCCTATTACAAATTCCATTGTCACTCGTTCTCACTTCCATTAGAGAATAGAAATAGGGTGAATCAATCCATGAGGTACTTGATATTCGGCTTTTACATGTTGGCATGTCAAGCACTTTGTCATAAATTCCAAAATTCTTTTTCATTCCTAGCCACCAATACCAATTTTTTAGATTTTAATACATTTTACCACTTCCAAAGTACATAGTTAATGGACTATGACGAGCTTCAGTCAAAATCTCTTTATTCAAAACACCATCTTCAGGAATGTAAACCTTCCTTCGATAATATAAGAAACTATTTGACTTAATTTCATAGTCATTTGTTTTTGTTGATTCAACTTACTTCCTCTTTTCAAAACATTCTTCATCTGAAAATTGCAAATCTTTGATTCGATCCAACAAAGTTGGTTTTAGCTAAACTCTACTGTTAATGAACCATCTTGTCATAATGACAATTGTACATTCATTGTGTACAAAACAAAAATATCTTCTTATAAAAAAGCATCATCTGCTACTTTAGTCTTCCTGAAGTAATCGTCTATTTTATCAGTTAATTCCCAAGGAACTCCAGACTTTAGAGACATTTTTTTCGGTGCCACCCATTCGACAATGGCTTGTACTGTTTTGGGATCAACTTTTATTCCCTTTGTCTATACTACATATCCAAGGAAAGTTTCTTTTGATAACCAAAATTTACAATTTAGAAAACTTTAGATAAAGTTGTTTGTCCCTCAGTGTTTGTAATACCATTCAAAGATGGTAATCATGTTCAGCTTCTATCTTTGAGTATACTAGAACATCGTCTATGAAGACTATTATAGATTGGTCTAAGCAGCATTGGAATACCCTGATCGAATATCTAATTTTTTGAGAACACGGCTGCTCCTTGATGTACCAACCTTTTCTTTTTACATTTCACCTCTGCATCCTGTGTAGATAACTTAATCCATTCCAAGAATAACTTTAAATTCACGGAATAGAAGTTCCATTAAATTCACCGGGAACTTAATCCCTTGAATTACTAATGGACATGTCTTACATATTCTAGTCACCCATTCTCTATGTCCAAGTGAGTTACTTGGAATCACATTACTAAAAATATTTTTCCTTAAGAATCTTTCTTTCTACTACAATCTTAGTACCAATATATATGTAAGTTAGTCGAACCCATATCAATTAAAATAAATACAAGCTCTCTCTATAGCCTTTGCTATATTTACACCATTTTGGTCTAAGCAGCATTGGAATACCCTGATCAAATATCTAATTTTTTGAAAACACGGCTGCTCCTTGATGTACCAACCTTTTCTTTTTACATTTCACCTCTGCATCATATGTAGATAACTTAATCCATTCCAAGAATAACTTTAAATTCACGGAATAGAAGTTCCATTAAATTCACCGGGAACTTAATCCCTTGAATTACTAATGGACATGTCTTACATATTCTAGTCACCCATTCTCTATGTCCAAGTGAGTTACTTGGAATCACATTACTAAAAATATTTTTCCTTAAGAATCTTTCTTTCTACTACAATCTTAGTACCAATATATATGTAAGTTAGTCGAACCCATATCAATTAAAATAAATACAAGCTCTCTCTATAGCCTTTGCTATATTTACACCATTTTGGTCTAAGCAGCATTGGAATACCCTGATCAAATATCTAATTTTTTGAAAACACGGCTGCTCCTTGATGTACCAACCTTTTCTTTTTACATTTCACCTCTGCATCATATGTAGATAACTTAATCCATTCCAAGAATAACTTTAAATTCACAGAATAGAAGTTCCATTAAATTCACCGGGAACTTAATCCCTTGAATTGCTAATGGACATGTCTTACATATTCTAGTCACCCATTCTCTATGTCCAAGTGAGTTACTTGGAATCACATTACTAAAAATATTTTTCCTTAAGAATCTTTCTTTCTACTACAATCTTAGTACCAATATATATGTAAGTTAGTCGAACCCATATCAATTAAAATAAATACAAGCTCTCTCTATAGCCTTTGCTTTATTTACACCATTCTGGTAAACAGATAAACTCATACCTAACAACAACTCTTTAGGCCTCGGGTGAAACCCCTCGATAAAACATTCTCATAGGGACTTTTTAGTCGATAATCAAATCAAAATCTAGTTCGTACTCGTAGACAGTACGAGTACCATGTTTCAAACTTAGGAACTACTGCAACAACTCTCTCTATTAACTGGTCGTCAATATACTTGTCTTTAAACACTTCTTAAAAGAATTTCCACATCACTTCCTCAACAAGTACTAACTTTGTGGCATTAAACCACCAAATACGAGCATGTTCCCTCAACAAAGTTTCTTCAAACTCCTTAGCATCTATGCAGTTTAACTCCTCTAACATGATTTTGACATTTTATGCTATAAGTTGGCTGCTATCGGACCACTTTCTCCATTAAATTCAGGAGCTCCTAACTTCTTAAGCTCTTTAACAGTCATCGTCCTTACCGGTGCAGGTGTCGAAGCTGGTATGGGCGTTAAGGTTAAATTTTTTATTAACCATAGCCTCTAAGGCTCGTACTAAGGCTCCATATTCTTATGTTGGAGCTCCCTACTGCGTAGGTGGCTCAGTTGGGGTAGGAGTTAGAGGTGAAATATTATGTACCTCATTTCTTACACTTTGGACCTCCTCTTGGTCCCATGATCAATCGTCTGATGTGATTCAGTAGTATTCAACATTATCTATTACTACTATAACTTATTCATGTTAATGAGGAGCATAATCAAGTTACACAGATAGTACATCAGTAACATGACATCCTAGGGGGCATGTACTTAATAACAAATCATATCACACTTGGTTTAACCTCCAGAATAAGCTAAACTTGTAGCTCTGATACCAATAAATGTAACACCCTTAACGTATACTCGTAGGCCGAATATACATTAAAGATGTTACGAAATCATTGGAAGAAATCTTAGCTTGTAAATTATATATATATATGTATATATATATATCAAAATTTAGCTTGTAGTTTAACCCTTTTCTCGATTTTAAATTAAAAACTATGTCGTCCAGATGCAACTAGTTTTACCCTGGATTGGTTTACAAAACTTATAGTTGAGTTATTAAAAAAATGCAACTCAGGGTAAAAACTATGTGTGTTGCCTAGACCTTTTCTTATTTATAAAGTTTCTACACGATTAGGGTTAAACTATATTAATTGTACCAAAGTTCAATGCTACTAGTAGCAAACTATACTTCTAAACTTATTCATCATAAAAGCATATATTAAAGTTATAACTTTTACTTTAAACAGCTCAACTTAAAAAATATTGACATGCCCTCTAGATATCAAATTACGATAAAAATGTACTTACTGAATCTTATTGTAGTAACTTGAATTTCTAAAAGAACATCTCCTCCTTGTTAATCTACTTCGGAGAACCTACATGTGAAATAAAACCCACGCTAAGTATGAACTTAGTGAGGCATTTAACACATTTATCATAACATGAAGAGGTGCATTACAGTGTGTTATATAAAAGTGCATTAAAATTTCTGTAAGATGGCAAGCATTTCACAACATAATAGTATCATGTATCATGACTATCTTAAGAATCATATCATCTATCAATTCTGTCATAGAATCATGATATCAATGGTTCATGATCATCAAATAGTTATGTTTTCATCAAGTAATCATTTGCATATCATATTCTAAAACATGGCCATACTTTCATCATGCAATTATTTGCATATCATATTTTGTAATATAGTCATACTTTCATCATGCAATTATTTCCATATCATATTCAGTAACATAGTCATGCCTTCATCATGCAATTATTTGCATATCATATCCTTTAACATAGCCTAAAGTATATTATATAAGACCAAGGTACGCGAGTCATCTTGATAAGACACCGTATTGTCTACGGTGTTGTAACGTCTGCATCACCGAAGCGACTGAGATGAGCATGTACTTGAGGATGCTATTTGCTCCTCATATAATCAAGGATGCTCTTTGCTCCTTATAATTGCACATTTTGTGCTAACAACACCGAAGTGTCTGAACAACACCGTAGCATCTAAGCCGACACCAAAGTGTCTAAACATCACCGTAGTGAATGAAACACACCGTAGTGCTAGGACGCAGCTGCTAAGACTCTATGGATATCTAACTATACCAAAGATTTCACAATAGTACTTAGGCAAAATCAACATTATAACCAACATTTCATGTTCAAAACATTTTATGATTTATAGCCCAAAGTACAACTTTATGTGAATCCTATGGTATACGAGTCATTATAACGACACCGTAGTGTCTGCAACGCCGTAGCGTCAGCTGGTGAGTACATACTCGAGGACGCTCTTTGCTCCTCATTATCGCACCTTTTGTTCTAGTCGACACCAAAGTGTCTAAATATCACCGAAGTGACTGCAACGCCGTAGCGGATGATATCAACACGAAGTGTCTGTAACGCATCGTAGTGTTGGAATGCAGCTGCTAAGACTATATGGATATCCAATTATACCATAAACTCTCATACATAAATACTTGGGCATTTCATCTTATTGTCAATCAATTATCATTATTCATGTAAGCATGCAACTTGTTATCATATTTCATCAATAAACATAATTCATCATCATTTATGCAAACAATAGTTCATACCTTGTAATCTGTCAAGTTTGCTATACCAAGTAATGCATCAGATCATTTATTTTAAAGAGTAATGCAATGTTATTTCTAAATTTGGGTTGACTTTTCACAAGTCATCCCCTTTTTAATATAATACACATATAGAAATGCACTCACCTGGGCCATTTATTAGCATGCCTCACTAAATTCTACTCGATACTTTCCTTCATAGTACCTTGAATCTTCTTTTGATTCGGATTTGACTTCATTAACCACATGAATATAAACGAACATTTGTTAGATTCACTTCTAACAATATTTCAATCAAGCTATCTAATCATTTAACATAAAAAAATTCCATAATTTTCCTTCCTTTCTTATACTGTCCAAAAATTCATTTTGGTCTTTAATGACCATTTTGAACTTCCAATAATTCTTCAGAGCTTGTTATCAAACATTTAGATACAAAATGTATCAAATTCTATTTTCTGGCAACTTGTCCTACCCTCAGAGTTTTACTTCTAAATATCAGAATACATATTGGATCTTAATATCCTTCATACTGTAAAAACTATATTCGATAACGATTCTAACGGTATAAGCCACATAAATTAATAAAATCTACAAAAATTATGAAAATTATTCAAACTCCCGTTACAGAGCTGTCCTAACAGAAATTGCTCTGTAAATTTTTTGGCCTTCATTCAATTAAAAATTCTTATCTTTTAACTCAGAACTCGAAATCAGTTTCTGTTTATCGAAAACGAAACTAGACGAACAAATCTTTACATCGATATAAAATTCATCACCTAACTCGATAGCATGATTTTAACATCATATAAGCTTGATTCCAACTTAAATTCAACATGGAATCATAAAATTTCAAAAGCCCCAATTTTGTTCATAAACCCTAACTTCCTTCTTATGTAAAATTTTCATCAATCAATCATGTATTCCATGAATTAATTACATCAAGAGATAGAGCTTGAAGAGTAGAACAACTTTGCAGTTCGAAAGATTACCTAAAAATCGAGTTTCAGGGCTTCAATCGAGCTTGGAAAATTTTCTCCCTTTTTCCCTCAAATTTTTGAAATTTTGAAAGATGAAGAAAGCTTCATCTTTTGGCCTTTTAATTTTTAAATTGCTCCAATTGTGCCACTTGTATTATGTAAATAAATTTTAAATTCATTCAAATAGGAAATTACAAAATTACCCTTTTATCCAACGGTTCAAATTGATTTTATCATCAATCTAGGGTCAAGATTTAAATTTTCAATTTTCTTCTTCCAAAAATGGCCCTTGTAACTTCAAATATTTCAAAATTGCCACCCCTGCCAAATGACTAATTTGCCCTCCAACTATTCTTTATTTACTAGTTTGTCATTTTTGTAAAAATTCAACTAAGTCTTGTTGGAATCCAACCAACTACAATAAAATACTCATAAAATAGAATTTTATGAATGTTCCATAACTTTTGGAACTGTCTTTAAAATTCCAATTCGATCCGATGTACCGATAATTACCAGAATTTTATCGGATACAATCTCTCTTGGAAATTTTATAACAATAATCATTACAAATATTATTGACTCATGTTCAATCCCTTTTATTAGTCAAAAATACTAACATGGAACCTTCCCAGTAGGTCACCCATCCTTGTGCTACTCTGGTTGAAGCACGCTTAACAATTTTTCATTCGATCGAACTACGATTTCCAAATTTCTGAACTTTATCGCTTTATAGCCATTAATATAAGCTTCATATGAAAAATTCGGGTAACACGGAAATGTCACTCTTGGGGTAAACAATTTATTTACGTGGTCAAAATACATAAGTTTTAAAATTATAGTTTAGTCCCTAAACTTTTCTAAAGTTTACACTTTAACCCCTAAACTTTCAAATTTTATACTTTGGTCACTAATAAAAAATTGGGACATTACAATTCCTCCCCCTTTAAGAAAATTCTTCCTCGAATTTTCAACGTATATCCATTCAAAACAATTATGGATATTGTTCCCTCATTTTCTTTTTGGTCTCCCAAATGGCTTTTCCACTTTATGATTTCTCCAAAGGACCTTAACCAATGAAATTTTCATGTTTCTTATTTCTTTTACTCCATATGCTAAGAATTACACTGGTCCCTCTTCATAAGTCAAATTCGATTATAATTCAACTTCTTCGGGGTGATGACATGCGAAGGATCCAATCGATACCTTTGAAACATAGATACATGAAATACATCATGAATCTTACTTAATTCTTGCGGTAAGGCTGATTGATAAGCCACTGGTTCAACTTTTTTCAAGATCTCATAAGATCCAATGATCTCGAGACTAAGTTTTTCCTTTTCTACCAAATCGTAACACCTTCTTCCAAGGTGCAACCTTTAGGAACACTTCGTCCCCATCTTCATATTCAACATCGTTTCTCTTCTTGTTTGCATAAGCCTTTTGTCGATCTGCGGCAGCCTTGAGATTATGCTGAATAATTTTCACTTAATCCCCCATTTCTTGTATCAAATCAACCCCTCCAGCCTTTATGTTAATTTGAATATTTCGGTCATGTAACTTGAATCAATTAAGATAAATGCGACACTTTCTTCCATATAGTACTTCAAATGATGACATCTTGATGCTTGTCTAATAACTATTGTTATTGGTAATCCTATTACAAATTCCATTGTCACTCATTCTCACTTCCATTGGGGAATAGAAATAGGTTGAATCAATCAAGGAGGTACTTGATAATCGGCTTTTACTTGTTGACATGCCAAGCACTTTGTCATAAATTTTGAAATTTCCCTTTTTCATTCCTATCCAATAATACCAAGTTTTTAGATTTTAATACATTGTTTCACTTCCAAAGTACAAAGTTAATGGACTATGACGAGCTTCAGTCAAAATCTCTTTATTCAAAACACCTTCATCAGGAATGTAAACCTTCCTTCGATAATATAAGCAACTATTTGACTTAATTTCATAGTCCTTTGTTTTTTTTTATTCAACTTACTTCCTCTTTCCAATACATTCTTCATCCTAAAATTTCAAATCTTTGATTTGATCCAACAAAGTTGGTTTTAGATAAAATTCTTCTGTTAATGAACCATCTTGTCTTAATGAAAATTGTACATTCATTGTGAACAAAACAAAAATATCTTCTGGTAAAAAGCACCAGCTGCTACTTTAGTCTTCCCTAAGTGATCATCTATTTTATCCAGCTAATTCCCAATGAACTCTGGACTTCAGAGACATTTTTTTCGGTGCCACCCATTCGAGAATGGCTTGTACTTTCTTGGGATCAACTTTTATTCCCTCTGTCGATACTACATTTCCAAGGAAAGTTACTTTTAATAACCAAAATTTACAATTTAGAAAACTTTGGATAAAGTTGTCTATCCCTCAATGTTTGTAATACCATTCAACGATGGTAATCATGTTCATCTTCTTTCTTTGAGTATACCAGAACATCGTCTATGAAGACTATTATAGATTGGTCTAGGCAGGGTTGGAATACCCTGATCGAAGATCTAATTTTTTGAGAACACAATTGCTCCTTGATGTACCAACCTTTTCTTTTTACATTTCACCTCTGCATCATATGTAGATAACTTAATCCATTCCAAGAATAACTTTAAATTCACGAAATGGAAGTTCCATTAAATTCGTTGGGAACTTAATCCTTTGAATTACTAATGGACATGTCTTACATATTCTAGTCACCCGTGCTCTATGTCCAAGTGAATTACTAGGAATCACATTGCTAAAAATATTTTTCCTTAAGAATCTTTCTTTGTACTACTATCTTAGTACCAATATATATATATATATATATTAGTCTAACCCAGATCAATTAAAATAAATGCAGGCTCTCTCCATAACCTTTGCTTTATTTACAGTATTCTGGTAAACCGATAAACTCATACCTAACAACAACTCTTTAGGCCTCGGGTGAAACCCCTCGATAAAATATTCTTATAGGGACTTTTTAGTCGGTAACCAAATTACCTGTATACGGACTTAATCTATTAAAATCCAGCTCGTACTCGTAGACAGTACGAGTACATTGTTTCAAGCTTAAGAACTGTTGCAACATCTCTCTTTGTTAACTGGTCGCCAATATACTTGGCTTTAAACACTTCTTAAAAGAATTTCTACATCACTTCCTCAACAAGTACTAACTCTGTGGAATTAAACCACCAAATACGAACATGTTCCCTCATCAAAGTTTCTTCAAACTCCTTAGCATCTATGCAGTTTAACTCCTCTAACATGATTTTGACATCTTTATGCTATAAGTTGGCGGCTATCGGACCACTTTCTCCATTAAATTCAGGAGCTCCTAACTTCTTAAGCTCCTTAACAGTCGTCGTCCTTACTGATGCAGGTGTCGAAACTGGTATGGGCATTAAGGGTTAAATTTTTTTTATTAACCATAGCCTCTAAGGCTCGTACTAAGGATCCATATTCTTATACTAGAGCTCCCTAATGTGTAGGTGGCTCAGCTGGGGTAGGAGTTAGAGGTGAAATATTTTGTACCTCATTACTTCCAATTTGGACCTCATCTTGGTCCGCATGATCAATTGTCTGACGCAATTTAGCGGTATTCAACATTATCTATTACTACTATAACCTATTCATGTGAATGAGAAGCATAATCAAGTTACACAGATAGTATATCAGTAACATGACATCCTAGGGGCATGTACTTAATAACAAATCATATCACACTTGATTTAACCTCTAGAATCAGCTAAACATGTAGCTCTGATACCAGTAAATGTAACACCCTTAACATATACTCGTAGGCTAAATATACATTAAAGATGTTACGAAATCGTTGGAATAAATCTTAACTTGTAAATTTTTTTACATATATCAAAATTTAGCTTGTAGTTTAACCGTTTCTCGGTTTTAAATTAAAAACTATGTCTTCTAGATGCAGCAAGTTTTGACCCTGAATTGGTTTACAAAACTTATAATTGAGTTATTAAAATAAAAATGCAACTCATGGTAAAAACTGTGTGTTGTCTAGACCTTTTCTTAATTATAAAGTTTCTACACGATTAAGGTTAAACTATATTTAATTGTACCAAAGTTCAATGCTACTATTAGCAAACTATACTTCTAAACTTATCCATCATAAAAGCATATATTTAAGTTATAAACTTATACTTTAAATAGCTCAACTTAAAAAAATATTGACATCCCGCTAGATATCAAATTACGATAAATATGTACTTACTGTATCTTATTATAGTAACTTGACTTTCCAAAAGAACAGCTACTCCTTGTTAATCTACTTCAGAGAACCTACATGTGAAATAAAACACACGCTAAGTACGAACTTAGTGAGGCATTTAACACATTTATCATAACATAAAGAGTTGCAGTACAGTGTGTTATATAAAAGTGCATTACAATTTCTGTAAGATGGCAAGCATTTCACAATATAATAGTATCATGTATCATGAATATCTTAAGAATCATGCCATCCATCAATTCTATCATAGAATCATGATATCAATGGTTCATGATCATCAAATAGTTATGATTTCATCACGTAATCATTTGCATATCATATTCTGAAACATGGCCATACTTTCATTATGCAATTATTTGCATATCATATTCTATAATATAGTCATACTTTCATCATGAAATTATTTTCATATCATATTCTGTAACATAGTCATACCTTCATCATGCAATTATTTGCATATCATATCCTTTAACATAGCCCAAAGTATATTATATGAGACCAAGGTACGCGAGTCATCTTGATAAGACACCGTAGTGTCTATGATATTGTAGCGTCTGCATCGCCGAAGCGACTAAGATGAGTACGTACTCGAGGACGCTCTTTGATCCTCATATAATCAAGAACGCTCTTTGCTCTTTATAATCGCACATTTTGTGCTAACAACACTAAAGTGTCTGAACAATGCCGTAGCATCTAAGCCGACACCGAAGTGTCTAAACATCATCGTAGTGACTGAAACGCACAAGAGTGCTAGGACACAGCTGGTAGGACTCTATGGATATCCAACTATACCAAAGACTTCACAATAGCACTTGGGCAAAATCAACATTTAATCAACATTTCATGTTCAAAGGATTTTATGATTTATAGCCCAAAGTACAACTTTATGTGAATCCTATGGTATACGAGTCATTATAACGATACCGTAGTGTCTGCAACACCGTAGCGTCTGATGGTGAGTACGTACTCGATGATGCCCTTTGCTCTTCATTATCGTACCTTTTGTGCTCGTCGACATCGAAGTGTCTAAACATCACTAAAGTGATTGTAACGTCGTAGCGTCTGATATCAACACCGAACTGTCTGGAATGCACTGTAGTGCTGGAATGTTGCTTCTAAGACTATGGATATCCAATTATACCCTTAACTCTCATACATAAAAATACTTGGGCATTTCATCTTATTGTCAATCAATTATCATTATTCATGTAAGCATGCAACTTGTTATCATATTTCATCAATAAACATAATTCATCATCATTTATGCAAACAACAGTTTGTACCTTGTACTCTGTCAAGCTTGCTATACCGAGTCATGCATCAGATCATTTATTTTAAAAAGTAATGCAATGTTATTTCTAAATTTGGGTTGACTTTTCACAAGTCATCCCCTTTTTAATATAACACATATATAGAAATGCACTCACCTGGGCCATTTATTAGCATGCCTCACTAAATTCTACTCGATCATTTCCTTCATAATACCTTGAATCTTCTTTTGATTCGGATTTGACTTCATTAACCACATGAATATAACAAACATTTGTTAGATTCACTTCTAACAATATTTCAATCAAGCTATCTAATCATTTAACATAAAAATTTTCCATAATTTTCCTTCCTTATACTTTCCAAAAATTCATTTTGGTCCTTAATGACCATTTTGAACTTCCAATAATTATTCCGAGCTTGTTATCAAACATTTAGATACAAAATGTATCAAATTCTATTTTCTGGCAACCTTTCCTACCCTCAGAGTTTTACTTCTAATGATTAGAATACACATCGAATCTTAATATCCTTCATACTGTAAGAACTAGATTCGATAACTATTCTAACGGTATAGGCCACATAAATTAATAAAATCTACAAAAAAATATGAAAATTATTCAAACTCCCATCATAGAGTTGTCCTGACAGAAACTGCTCTGTAAATTTTCCGGCCTTCATTCGATTAAAAATTCATATCTTTTACTCGGAACTCGAAATTAGTTTTCATTTATTGGAAACGAAACTAGACGAACAAATCTTTACATCGATATAAAATTCATCATCTAAACATTTTTGTAGAATTTATGATGAATTTTTGAAATCACTGACAAAATTCAATCTTTTGCATAGCTTTCCATAATTAACTTCTAATTTATACTAACTTCTTCTTATTTTTCTACTTTTCAATTTAGTCCCATCACTTGCTTCAAACCACCAATTCGTCATCTTCATCATCAAATTATTATTCAAAATAATTCCCTCTAATTTTCTTTTTTTGCCAAAATAGTTAATAAAATGCAAAGGTAAGGATTCGAACTTCTTAACTTTGCAATTTAGTCCTCAAATCAACATTACTACCTTAATTCTATTATTTTAACTAAAAAACCATATTTAATCCCCATCCAAGAATTCATTTCCTATTTGGTCACTTGATTTTGACAAATTGTCAAAATAGTCACTAATTCGATTCAACATCGGTTTAGCATTCTAACATCAATTTCACATCTCCAACATCATTAATTACATAAATACACTCCAATTTCATAAAATTCAGATTCAGTCCCTTAACTTTGAAGCTTGCTGAATTGGTCCCTATATATTTAATTTAGGGTTTGCTTCCAAACAACAAATCAAGCTTACTAGATCATTAATCCAACATCACAAACCCTAAGGTAGACTTAAATCCATAAACCCTAATTTTCTCCATACAAACAAAAATATGTAGGGTTTAAATCCTAACTCGATAGCATGATTTTAACATCATATAAGCTTGATTCCAACTTAAATTCAACATGGAATCATAAAATTTCAAAAGCCCCAATTTTGTTCATAAACCCTAATTTCCTTCTCATGTAAAATTTTCATCAATCAATCATGTATTCCATGAATTAATTACATCAAAATGGAGCTTGAAGAGTAGAGCAACTTTGCAGTTCGAAAGATTACCTGAAAATCGAGTTTCAGGGCTTGAATCGAGCTTGGAAAATTCTCCTTTTTTTCCTCAAATTTTCAAAATTTTGAAAGATGAAGAAGGCTTCATCTTTTGGCCTTTTAATTTTTAAATTTATCCAATTATGCCACTTTTATTATGTAAATAAATTTTAAATTCATTCAAATAGGGAAATTACAAAATTGCCCTTTTGTCCAACTATTGAAATTGATTTTATCATCAATCAAGGGCCAAGATCTAAATCTTCAATTTTCTTCTTCCAAAAATGGCCCTTTTAACTTCAAATATTTCAAAATTGCCACCCCTGCCAAATGACTAATTTGCCCTCCAACTTTTCTTGATTTACTAGTTTGCCATTCTTGTAAAAATTCAACTAAGTCTAGTTGGAATCCAACCAACTACAATAAAATACTCATAAAATGGTATTTTATGAATTTCCCATAACTTTTGGAACTGTCTTTAAAATTCCAATTCAATCCGATGTACCGATAATTACCAGGAATTTTATCGGATACAATCCCTCTTGGAAATTTTATAACAACAATCATTACAAATACTATTGACTCATGCTGAATCCTTTTTATCAGTCAAAAATACTAACATGGAACTTTCCCAGTAGGTCACCCATCCTTGTGCTACTATGGTTTGAGCACGCTTAACAATTTTTCATTCGATCCAACTACGATTTCCAAATTTCTAAACTTTATCGCTTTATAGCCATTAATATAAGCTTCGTACAAAAAATTGGATAACACGAAAATGTAACTCTTGGGGTAAACTATTCATTTATGGGGTCAAAATACATAACTTTTGAAAATTACACTTTGGTCTCCAAACTTTTCCAAAGTTTACACTTTAACCCCTAAACTTTCAAAATTTACATTTTGGTCACTAATCAAAAATTGGGACATTACAACCCGCTGCAAGTATGTACACATAGGATTGATAATATGCATCTAGACAAGATAAAAAGAAAAAAAGGTCGGTTTTCGTAATCTTTCTCAAGTTTGCTTCGGCAAACCTAATGTAGTTCTCTCAGTTCGGTCGAGCATATAGGCCGAGTCGAGGGGTTACATTCGAGGTGGGTAAATGTTTAGTTGACTCTACCATGAGAACTGCAACGGTCGAGGTGGGTAATTGTTTCATTTTCTCCCACTGGTGGATTTATACATCATAACCGCTGAGGTGGGTAATTGTTCTGGTGCTCTAGTTTGAGGATGTATGTGAACTGGTCGTAGGAACCACTTGGGAAATCCGTGTATTCGATTTGTTTTATGAAATAAAACATTGCTGGTTTTGAGTCACTTGAAAGCCAATATATGAGATAATGTATCATGAGATTGCTCTTTAAGCTTGTTCTAGAGATTGTAGCTTATGAAGCTTAAATTGAGGTAGAGATAGAATCCATGATACATGCTTTGCAAATGATTTAAATGTGCATACTTGAAGAGATTATTGAAGCATGAGATGTTTTGCCATGAGACAGTTACATTTGGTTTGAGTTAAAATGATTTTAATTGCATTGATGAGTGTTTTTGAGATTCCCTCACTAAGCTTATAGCTTACACTCTCCTTTCTCATCAATGCAGAGAAATAGGCCATATCGGACAATGAGTGAGCAAGGGGGGTCCAAGGGTTGAGACTTTCAAAGTATGGTTTTATAAATACTACGTAGTAATAAAAGGCAATATGACCAAGTTGTTTGGGAGATGTATTTTGGTTACTCCCAATTTGTATAATTTTGGTTTGATGTTCTGAACTTGTTTGATACTAAATGCTTGATGTTGAGGGGTTAAGAGACATTATGCATGCTTAGGTAGGAAGCATATCTTTAGGAGTTTGTTATGAATATGCCATAATGTGTATGATCACCTACCATGTTGCTATGTCTGAGGGTTTGATGTTTGTGAGGTTGTATGATGATTAGATGTTGTTTGGGGTATGTTAGATTGAGCCAAAGTGTCATATGTTGGACCAAGAGGTCATTATAGGTCTATACGTACCGGTACAGGTCCTTAGGGATCAGTACGTG
This sequence comes from Hibiscus mutabilis, assembly GCA_019671005.1. Lineage (NCBI taxonomy): Eukaryota > Viridiplantae > Streptophyta > Magnoliopsida > Malvales > Malvaceae > Hibiscus > Hibiscus mutabilis. The sequence goes on along the minus strand of CM033750.1, from coordinate 27,059,436 downwards.
GGGACCTATCTCAGCTCAATCTGGGCAAAATTTCCTAGGCATACCGATGCTCCTGGTAACCGTATCGGTACACATAGCTGAATAATAGGCCTGGTTTCGGTACACGGGTTATTGTATCGGTACACCCTTTGGCTACTAGAATCCCAATTTTTGAAATTAGAATACCCGTACCGATATGCTTGAGGACCGTATCGGTATGCCCTTGAAATTTTACCCATTACGATATGGTAACTACCTGTACCGGTACGCCAGTCGTTAATTCAGTTAAGATGCTTTTGGATGTTGTATCTTTGCAATTTAGTCACTATTTCTTAATTGTGCAATTAAATATGATTGGATGGTTATTTTAAGTAGAGATTTAACCTGAAGGCATGTAATATGACTAATTGAGGATTGGTAACTTCAATTTCATGGAAGTCACTATAATTAATGGAAATTACATTTTAGTCCCTGTTATGCGATTTCGAGCAATTGGATGTCGAATCGACGCTCGATTGGGATGTCGCTTTCACCATAACCAGCATGAAGACCTTAGGACTTTAATATGCATTTAGATAAGATAAAAGAAAAAAATGGATTGTTTTTAATGTAATTCTTCTAGGTTTGTCTTGATAAACCCTAATGTAGCTCACTCGGTTTGGTCTTGCGACTAGTCCCGATCAAGGGGGTTACAACCTCTTAACCTGAAATGCATGAGAATAAATGCATTAGGCATACTTTGCCTAGTGAGGTAGTCATAAACAATGTATTAATCAAGAATTGTACTCTAATATGCTTCAGTATTATCAATGACAATAATGGCATGGACATGTATTCCAATGGTGAGTTTACACAATATCAATGACCAATGTAACAACAATAATTGATGCAATAGCGATGTTTAATAGAAATGTCAAATATAAATGTTCAATAGCAATATTCAATAAAGTTTCCTTGGATCGATGTAAGGCATATGGATACGTGAATTCCTACGCTACACCAAAAACAATAGTGGTCTAGTCCCTCCGCCGCACCAATATGACCAAAACACATCATACCTCTGCCGCACCACAATAAAGGCTATAGCCTAAAGACCATAGTCCACTCGTACAAATGAGCTCATGAATTCTATGGCATGCCAATTGTATCCAATCCTACTCGAATCCAAGGTTCAATAACAATAATCTAGTAACAATAATTTCAATGGCAATGATTCGGTACAATAAATCGATAGTAATATCTCAATAGCCAATATTCAATATCAATGTTTCAATGGAAATAAATCAATATCAATAACAATGATCCAATGGCAATATTTCAATAACAACATTCAATACTCAGTAGTCAATAATTCTATATGTCAATGCTTCAAGGGTTATCCAATGATTCGGTAAGTTTAAGGCCTTCAAGAATTAATTATTGAAATTAAACTTCAATGGTTCAAGGAATCATAAAATTGTTTGGGGGGTTAAACTTACCAATCCAAGGGTTATCCAATGATGTACAGAAATCAAGGAAAACTTGAGTAACCATGGGAGGTGTTTGCTTGAGCTTAAGGTTGAAGATGACAATGGAGGAGCTAGCTTAATTTTGAAGAAAATATGAGAAACAAGGTAAAGCTCAGGTGAAGTGTTGGTTCCATTAAACCCATTATCCCTTTATCAAAACTGAAAGTTCACCCCTACCATAGGAAAGGTGTTGTCATCTTTTCTTACTTTTAACCTCCCAAGTTAGCCACTGATAAGGTTTTCTAACTTGGGAGGAAACTTCTATTTTATTATAAACTAAACAAAATTATCATTATCTCAATTGTCAATTATTATCCTTCCTTCACCCTTCATGCTCAATTCACGTGAGCAAATCAAGGAATAAGGTGACTCCACCTTAAAATGGAATAATTACGAGGGAAGTCCCTCAACTTTCCAATCTTCAACTTTTGCCCCCAAACTTTTAATTATTGCAATTTATTCACTAAATTGTTTTCAAAAAGTTCAATTAGGTTCAAGGTCTAGAAATTGACTCAATTAGAGTCCAATATGGTATAATTGGCCACAATTTTAAAGTTAATGCAAAATTGAACTTTTCGATTTAATTTTTTCCTATCACCGGAACGTAATTTCGATTAGACCTGTTTTCGGGGTGTTACAGTAGAAATCAAAGAAATCAATTGAGAAATAAAAATGAGATCAAGAAGAGTTAATTCCTAGTCATTTTGGAGCAAGAGAGGTAGTTTGGCTGCTAGAAAAATTGAGAGAAAAGTTGAGAGCAAAAGTGGTTACGTGAGAAAAGTAAATCATCTTTTAAAAAAAAATTTAACAAAATCTATTTTATTTTTATTTAATAAACATTTTAAAACAATTTAAAATAGTCTAAATTAAGAGAAAAGTTTGATTAAAAATATTGGTAAATTAGCTCCTTAAAGATTCTAAGTTTTGACCCTTTTACTATTTAGTCACCAAAAGAGTTTTGAAAACTTTACATTTTAGTCACCAAATCAAAATGTCATTTAATTCAAAATTATTTCATTAAATCGAGTTTACCAAAACCCTCAATATATTAATTAAGTATTTTTCACCATTTTTCCATATTTTATTTCGTGTTAAAAATATTTATTACGATTTAATTCCTAAAACTAGATCGAACCGACTAATCTAATTCACCCGAACTGTCTAATCTACCTAGCTAACTTCTAGGCCAAAACTCAAGGCATTACATACAATGTAAATATGGTACGCACTGGCAAGAAATGCGCACTCTTTGTGAAGCGATCAACAATCACCCATATATTATCCTTTCGCCTAACTGTCAATGGCAATCTGGAAACAAAATCCATGATTATTCTCTACCACTTCCACTCTGAAATTCGAACAAGTTGCAATAAACCGAAAGGAAATTGATGTTCACCTTTTACCCGTTGGTAAATCATACATATAGCCACAAACTCAAAAATATCTTTCTTTAATCCATGCCAATGGTAAAGCTCACGAAGATCTCTATACATCTTCGTACCACCCCGGATGCATAACAAACGAACTCGTATGTGCTTTGGTCAAAATAATATGCCTCAACTCTTATCAGGTTCACAAATACGTCTTTTAAAACACAAGACCCATCATCATTGAAATCATACTTAGAAGGTACTTCATTAGAAATATCCTCAACATGTGGTATAAATGATTCATTGAACAATTGCCTATCTTTAATCAATAAAGACAGCGTCGGTTTCACTTGTAACTCAGCCAACAATGTTCCATCATTGGTGATGCTAAGCTTGACAGACATCGCTCTAAGCTCAACCGCGATCTTTTTACTCAAAGCATCTGCAACCACGTTAGCCTTACTAGGGTGACAATCAATCGTCAAGTCGTAATGTTTCAACAACTTAACCCATCGCCTTTGTCTTAAGTTCAACTCTTTTTGCAAGAGAAGATACTTAAGACTTTTATGGTCTGTGTAAATAATACACTTCTCACCATACAAATAATTATGCTAAATTTTCAAAGAAAATACTACCTCCGCTAACTCAAGATCATGAGTAGGATAGTTGCGCTTATGTATCTTCAACTGTCTTGAAGCATAAGCCACCACCTTCTCATCTTGCATCAACACACAATCAAGTCTAGAATGAGATGCATCACTATACACCATAAACTCTTTTCCAGACTAGATTGAATTAAAACATGAGCATGCACCAATACTTTCTTCAATTTTTCAAAACTCTTTTGGCGATCCTTAGTCCACTCAAACGGAACATTCTTTTACAACAGCTTTGTCAAGGGTGTGGCAATTCTAGAAAATCCCTCAACAAAGCGTCTATAATATCCAGCTAAGCTCAGAAAACTACGAACTTTCGTCACCAACTTTGGTTGTTTCCATCCAATAATAGCCTCAATCTTTTGTGGTCAACTCTAATGTCGTCTAACGACACGACCCAAAAACATCACATCACATAGCCGAAATTCACACTTACTCGGCATGAAAAACAACTACTTTTCTTTCAAAGTCTGAAGAACAATTCGCAAATGTTTATCGTGCTCTTCTTCGGTACATGAATATACAAGAATATAATCGATGAAAACTACTACAAATTGATCAAAGTACTCATGGAATACTCGATTCATCATGTCCATGAATGTAGCAGGTGCATTTGTGTAACATCTCGGGTAATAGGCTAGAAGATTTGAGCGAGTTACCGGATTCAGTTAAAATTTTGGTTAAAATTTAGCTAATTAATTAATTTCGAAAAATAATTTGATTTGATTAAATTGATTTTTGATGAGTCCTTCATGGCCAGTATTTTTTAAAAATAATACAATGAATTTATTAAATGACAGAATTGAGTTTTGAGCAATTATTAAATGAGTTGAACTTATATTGATTTTTAAATGCTGACTATTTTACAAGAATTGCAAAGTGTTTTTAAAATGACTATATTATAAAAGAATCAAAGTAATGGTTTTATGAGATTATTGACTCATTAAATAAAATAAGAATGAAAGGTTCATGGGTAAAAGAAGAAAACGGCACTGCACCAAGCCACTTTCACAATGAAGAATGAAATGTTGGGTAAAAGCTGCCATTTTTCTCAACTGGACTTTTTAACCGCAACTGCTAAAAAGTTCAGCTTCTTCGTTTGGGTCAATAATAACTTCTGAAACGGTTTTTACAAGCCAAAAACTGAGGGTTCAGGAATACTTTTGCTGCCGATAAGTGCTTTTAGCATTCCCGATTATTTGACCAAGAAAGAAACACAGATCATAAGCATTCACACTAGGTATAACAGAGACAAATTCCTGCATCAACTTATAGACAATGATTCTTCACCATATCTAAATCAAACTGAACTATTCAATATTTTTATCAAATGCTTTGAATAATTCCGAAGCAAATCTCAGGTTCAAATCAGATGTAGAGTAAAACTATAACCATCCCCATCTGTTCATCAATGATTCCAAATATATATATATATGATATTCTTACACGGAGCATTTAATGCAAGTCATAACACCTAGATGAGCTTGCCTTGATCTTCCAGGAAATATTTTCAGCGAGAATATCTCTGAAACTAGGAATTTGTCTATTCACAAAATCAAGAAAATGGGACCTTCATTCTAGACAAATATGACCTCAAACTTTGGACAAGGGTTGTTTTCAATGTGACTCCTGAGCTCAGCATCCCCTTTGAACTTGAAGGTATATAAGGCTTGTCTCTGTGTCAAGCCAACAGGATATATTCTGTATACTTTTAGTTCATCCTCTCCTCTTATGCTTTCGGGTCTTTCCGGCTTCCAAACCGGCACATGTTTCAGAGACTTGAACTTTGTAAGCACTGCAGCCTCCAAGGCCTCAAGAGTCAAATTGCCAGACCTGATCATCAATGTCAGGAATTAATGATTAACCTCCAGTTTCTACTTAAAAAAAGAGTAAAATTAACCTCCGCATTTGTGACTATCGAATTGACAACTTGGCTCATGCTTAAGAATGCAACACCTAGAAGGTTTTAACTACTTCCCCATCAATTGTTATGTCTAAAGGAAACCAATCCGAGTCCGGAATAAAAATGTGTTGTAACAATGTATTAATAGTTAGAGTAAGGTGGCTACCTCAAGAAAATAGAATCCATCTTAAACCTCCCTCGCTCTCTTACATGTATATGATACACGGTTTCTGAACCTCTAGAACACTTGCAAGGGCGTTTCTTTAAGGTGCTCTTTTCTTCTTTCTCTTGGATGATTGTTGCCAAATGGATGCACAGCCGACATGACGAATGGACAGCAGCCATATCCACGAGGGCCTTGAAAGAATCAGATGGTCCTTCGTACTTCCACCTAATTCATGCATATCGCACTGTCAACAAGATTCTAATTGAAGAACCGAAATTGAGCTCAAACCTCATAAGAAGGGGAGAGGAGCGTGTTTAACTAGTCAACAATAAGAAATAGCTTTCTGGTTAGCATACCACAAACCTTAGTGAATGATTATAAGCAACCGGGTTCTCTGAGAGGTACTTCATTTTGTTGGCAACTGATGGAACATCCTCCAATTCCTTGGCATGTAAAAATGAATCTGGAGATGGTGCAAAGTCTTTGATATTTGGAGCACCAACCACAACAGGTATGGTCCCTACAAAATTTTATCGGTTCCATTGATCAAATGGTGAAACTGAAAACAATGGTATTGAAACCTTCAGATCCCAAATGAAAATTCCTTGCCGTCTGGACCACAATTTTCTGGATCCAATTCCTCAAAACCCTGCCAGAACTGATAGTTTCCAATTTTTGGTAAAAACTTATTTGTAGATTTTTATTCCAAAACCAGAACGATTTTCCTTTGGAGACATTTAGGTCTAATCTAAGAGGCTTTGAGTGTGATGGAGTTCAAACATCAATCAAAAGGAACCAAGAATTGAAAAGAACTATTTTCTGCCTATCAAACCCTCTCTCCTAATATAATGTTTGAAGTGTCGTCAGAAGTAATGTTCATACCTGCAACAAGAGACTGGAAAAACTTTTCGGTCACATAATCCTCCTCATTAGAGTTCTCAAAAGCCAAGCTAAACTTGTAGCGTTTCAGAGCTTCAACTTTGTCCACTGCAAAATTTACATGGAATATACTTGTAAACTACTTCAAACAACTAGTTGCGAAATCTGAGCCCCAATCTACTTTTTAAGCATCTCGTGTGAGCAAAAAAACAACTCAAAATCTTTTGCTAAAAGGCTTATAACTTGTGTATACCAATTAAAATAACAAGCTCTCATTGATGTCCAGAGCAACTAATATGTATAGCTACAGATACACCAAGTGGACAGTGTCGAATGTGTGCATAGAAGATATCGGTAAACCACAACTGATCCATGTCTATGGTTTCTTTTAGTTAAATACTTCCTGCATGTCTGAGGTTAACAGTTCTCTACCCCTGAGGTGGAACCTTTTACATTTCCTAACCAGTAAGTCAACCCGGAACTCCTCAGTTCACAACTCTTATAATAATTATGGCTTCTCAAAATAGTGAGATCTTAAAAATCTTTCCAAGTGATACAACCCTAGCCAACTCAACATTTTGGTTCAGCCATTCTGGTTTGGCTTGAACTATTTCCACAAATTACAAGCTACAACATTTAACAGTTTAATATCAGAGTGCATGTCCCTATATACTTAGTTTAAATATAAAAAAAGAATAAGAAAACAAAAACTCACCATTTCCATCACGATTTCTATGGCAACTACCATAAGAATCTATCTTGATGTTTGCCATTTCAAGCCCAACAAGTGCTTCGAGACGAAAGTTGCGGGCACCACAGTTAGAAATGAAAGCAGCTGCATGGGCCTTCTCAGTCTTCGGCATCACTGGTGCCATGATATCATACTCAGCCCACGAAAAATATCCAACAGGAACATCCGATGAGAGGCTAGTTGTCATTACAATATCATAACCCCTCCTAATTCAAAGGAAAACAAAATAAAACCGTTAGTATTACAGAAACTTCCCCATTAGCTAGAATACACTTTTAAGTCTAGCTATGTAAGACCACTCATCCAGTGAAACAATTGGCATACACTTTAAGTCAAGTTCACTTATGTCCAACATTTCCAGAACAAAAGCAGCTTAATTACAAAAAGAAGCTAGAGAAATTACTGTGTTTTTTGGTAGAGATCTCATAAACTTTTATGAATTATTTAAACATATTAGAGTATTTACAAAATATTATGGAAAACAGGACACACGTATGGCCATGTCCATGAGCCTCCTAGATTTTCGAAAATCTAGGCAACGGCTCGTTAAGAAGAATATTGGGAAGAAATAGAGAGTTAGGATTTTATTGTGATTGATTGTTCAACTCTGAAATGAAGACCGGAAACTTTCAGCTCATCAAAGGGAGACTGAAATCTTAAGACTTGTTAGAGAAAGATTTAGATCTCTTTTTAAGGTTATGGTAAAATGAAGGGGAAAGAAAGCTTGTCCTCAAGCTCATAGTCAGGATAAACTTCACGAAAGGAGGCCTCCTCAAGAGTGAAGGGGATTTGTTCGGTGATCCGACATCCCTCAATCATCCTTGTAATCGAATCAAAGGTCATTTTAACAGATAAAATGATTGTCCTTCCCAGTACTAAAAGTTGAAACTAATAGGGATCGTGGATCTGCACGAATCTATTCTCATTTATCAGCACCATTGATTAAATCTCTCCAAACTTCTTTCCAGCATTCACAATTTTCCGATATAAAGTTTAAGGCTTTTAATATCATATTAAAAGAAAAAAAATGGTTTGTAGGATGAATTTTAGGAGTTAATGAATAAGATAATAAAGTGAGGTTAGTAGAAGCCACCATGGTATGATTTTGTTCACTTAGAGGGTCTACTCTACCTTGGCATCTACCCAGAGTTACAAACTTGTTTACCAGCAATCATCATGTTATCCATTCCTTCAAGCATTTGATCGAAGACTTGGGTTGTGTTCTAAGCAAAAATCACATCTACATGCTGATTGCATATTTGTTCTATCCTTACTTGCATATGCTCAATCTTCTTGCATATTTTTGCTCAATACTCTGCCAACCACTGTTCTACATTGCCAAGAATTGTTGGCTCTAATACCAAATTGTTAGGATTTTATTGTAATTGATAGCCCTCGTCTGAGGGGGATTGGAACATTTCAACTCATCAAAGAGAAAACGTGACCTTAAAACTCGTTAGAGACCCAGGGTTTTGGTTAAATTCAACCTGCCTTTACCTCTGTTTTATTAATCGTCCCTTTAAATATAGATTAAATCAGTAAGGGTGCATTTGGAGGGAGAACTTTTACATTTTGGAGATTTGAAAAGTAGTAACATTTCAAAATTCATTCATTCGAAAACACTAGTAACTGTAATTACATTATTCGGATTAAAGAAACTTAGAAACAAAATTTCAAAATTGGAATTAGATAAAATAATTATAATTTAGAAATAATATTATTAACAATAAAATGAGAAAAGCGTGCAATGGGGATGTCTTTCGATTTGTAAAAATGAACAGATATGTAGTAGCATGAAGAAAAAATAAAATTATATTTTGAATTGAGTTTTATAATTATTGAAAAGATAATATAAGAAATTTCACAAATTCCACCCCTATAGAGGGAATTTGGAAAGAGAATTTGAGTCCTCTAAAATTTCTCTTTCAAATTCTGAGAAATTTGAAAATTATAATTCTTATTTTGTGAAACAATAGAATTTACTTTAGAATTTTAAAAATCTCTCTACAAATAAATCTCACCTTGAAATCTCTTATCCAAACATGCCAAAAGAGAGTAAATGAAGTCCTACCAAACACGACTATTATAAAATTCCTAAAATAAATTATTCTAAGACCCCTACCCAACAACTACTAAGCGTCCACAAAATGAAGTACTTAAAGAGTATCATAAAAGTCGGGGGCGGAGCTAGGATGAAATTATGGTAGGGGCCGGAACGAGAATGAAGTTATGGGAGGAGTCAAGTTACTTGTCTGTAAATTAACAATCCACTATAAAATAACCTTAAAATAGAGGATTGAGATTTAATCTCATTAATTTCAAAATTGACATATCTTAAAAAATAATTAGAACAGAAACTTTGACAAAATTTAATTCTTGTCAGATTTCAGCTTCCTAAATTAGGAATATTGTGTGTATTAGCTAAGATTCTGTAAGTATTTCAATGATTGTTATCCCCTACTTTAAGGCTGTATTTTAGGGTCAACTTTCCTAGAATTAAGTTTGTTTCCTAGTTTAGAGTTTCCTAAGATAGGCTCACTATTGTGTGTGTGTATATATATATATATATATATCAGTATAATCTCTTATGAAAGTGAATTGAACAAAGCCTGATATTAACATGGCATCTGAGCCTTTTTAGCTCAATTCCTGGGATTTTTTATCCTTTTTTCGACCAGTGTTAAAAAGGGCGAAAGGTACACTAAGGCGATAGGGGTTTTATAGCCGAGGCGCAAGGCGTGCACCTTATTGAAGTAAGGCCCACTTTTTAAAAATAAGAAATATACAGAATTTTTCTAGTTGTAGAGTAAAGCAAAAAGAACAATTCATGCATTATAAACACCAAAGAGTATTCATCATCAGCATTTTAGTACTTTAAAAAGCTCTTTACATTCAATAAAATTTTGGGTGATTCGAATAATGAGATTCTTTGAATGTTCAACTTCAACATGAACCAATAAAGGAGAATGTATAAATGTACATAAAGCAGAGTACTAAGCAAGAAAGAAAATTTAGTACTTTAAAAAGGACTATAAGTTCAACAAAGCTCTTAATTAAAAAGCATATTGCATTTTATCATGCAATATAAAAAAAATTATACTGTAAATAGACAAAGCTAGTTATATAATACTCTCAAAAAGATATATCGTACTATGATTTAAATTAAGGATTTATATCCAATACACTAGCGTGGAAACTTTTAGTTTTCATAAAGCTTTAGGGTTTATGGACTCAATTTAGGGTGTAGGGTTTAATGGTTAGAATTTAGGAGCTATAGCTAAGATTTAGGTTTAGAGGTTAGGGTTTAGGGTAATATGTTGAGGATTTAGGTTTTAACCTATAAACACTAAATTTTAAAAACCCAGAATTCTATTCACAATGACTAAATTCTAAAGTCTAAACTACTAAACCTAAACCCTATACCCTAAATCAAGTCCCTAAACCCTAAAACTAAGACGCTTGTAAAAACTAACAGTGTATCAAATAATTATCTATAAATTAAATCATGATAGAAATAAGTCAATTCAAGATTAATTTAAACTTAAATTAACTCAAATACGTAATAACATTTTAATGTATCAAAACAATTAAATTTAGTTCAAGTTTTAAAACTCAACCAAATTAATTTGAATTTAAATGCAATCTAATTTAATTAATATTTGTATATATCGTGTGTTATGCTTTAAGTTCAAATTACACATTAACTCGACTAAGTTAATTTAAATTTTATTTGATTAATGTTATTTTTGGGTAGTCTCCACCTTTGACCCAAGTTAGTATACAAAACACTAAAAAATAAAAAAAGACAAAAAAAAGAAAAATTAAACAGGCGTGCTTTTTTGCGCCTCATTGAAATCGCCTCGCCTAGACCCAATTAGCGCTTCACCACCGCCTCGCCTTAGCGCCTAAGCGCGCCTCAGCTGCGCCTTTTTAAACACTGTGTCCGACAGCTTTTTTTCACTCCCGATCAACCCTCAAGCTTGTAGAATTCATTCAAAAGAAACATGGTTGGAGAAGGGAATTCTCAAGAATCACATGTTAAGTTCAATAAAGAAGAAATTGAGAAGTTGAAGGATATGCTGGGATCATTGGAGAAACATTCTTCGACAGGTACTTGTGGTTTGGCCTTTTCAGGTTTATTCTCTTCTCAAGCTTCTAAAGTCTCGGATATACCCACCAAAAGTTCTTGGGTCATTGACTCAGGAGCCACAGACCACGACTCATTCCTCACAAAAATTTGTTTCATATACACCTTGCCCTAGTAATAAAAAGATAACAGTAGCTGATGGTTCTGTGATCACAGTGGCTGGTCAGGGTGATATTGTTATAAATGAAACCTTATTCTTAAAAATGTCCTCCATGTTCCAAAACTATTTACCAATCTTCCATCCATCTAAAAGGTTACCGAAGACTCTAACTGTAGTGTTGTTTTTTATCCCACTCGATGTGTTTTTCAGGAACAGAATACGAGGAGGATTGGACATGCTAAGGAAGTAATAGCCTATATTATCTTGAAGAATCCAGTGGTCAAGTTAGTGCTCTGAATTCCTCACCATTATCCTTCATCTCAGAATCTGTTAAAACCAATAAAGACCAAATTTGGCTCCATCACCTCCCCTTGGTCATCCATCATTTAGAGTCCTTAAAGTTATGTTTCCTTTATTATTCAAAGGGTTAACTGTTGAAAAGTTCCATTGTGATGTCTGTGAACTAGCAAAACATAAACGTACCTTTTTTTCCAGTAAGCAATAAAAGAACATTCGCTCATTTTACTCTTATTCATAGTGATGTTTGGGGACCATTCACTATTTCAAACATTTATGGGGCTCTGTGGTTTGTATCTTTTATTGATGATTATACCCGTGTGTCTTGGATATTCCTTTTAAAATAGAAATCTGATGTGAAGTATGTCTTTCCAACCTTTTACAACATGGTCAAAACACAATTTGGTGCTGAAATAAAAAGGTTTAGGTCTGAGAATGCCAAGGACTATTTCAATCAATTTCTCCCACCATATTTCCAAAAAAGAGGCATTATACATGAGTCATCTTGTGTTAAAACACCCCAACAAAATGGTGTTGCCGAAAGAAAGAAAGAATGGTCACATTTTAGCTACTACAAGAGCCCTCTTGTTCCAAAAAAATGTTCCTAAACAATACTGGGGGAGGCTGTTTTAAATGCTACTCATATGATAAATAGATTACCTACAAAAGTCCTTGAATATCAAAGTCCAATGCAAGTTCTAGTAAAATTCTTTCCTAATACCAATACTTCAAATAACCTTACTCTCAAAATATTTGGCGATGTTGCCTTTGTACATGTACATTCTCAAAACAGGGGAAAACTTGATTCACGAGCTGTTAAATGTGTCTTTCTTGGCTATTCTTCCACTCAAAAGGGGTACAAATGCTATCATCCAGCCACAAAAAAATATTATGTATCAGCTTATGTTACTTTTGCAGAACAAGAGAATTACTTTACTCGTCCTTATCTTCAGGGGGAGATCTCATTCACAGAAGATAACGACAGAGATTTCTTTCTTCTTGATTTTCCAGCTCATTTACCAGCTTCTGCCCATTTTCCAGACTCTGCCCAGCCAGCTCATTTTTCAGCTTCTGCCCATTTTCCAAATTCTGCCCAGCCAGCTCATTTTCTATGTTCTGCCCAGCCAGCTCCTGTCCAGCCAAACACTCATTCCTTGCCTGCCAACCAACCTGCCCAACTTGAAACTATACAACCCGAAACAGAGCCTAATACACCCAAATCACAACAAGGGATTCAGGACACTACCCGTCCTTCACTGGTTTACTCAAGGAAGAAGGCACCGGTGCAAGTTCAATCATCCTCTTCTCTTATACAACCCGAGGTAATTGTCGAACCTACTTTGAATACTAACACTGAAACTACTGCAAAAAACAAATCAAAGAGACTATGATTCCCCTGCTATTAGAAAAGGAACTAGAGCCTGCACAAAACATCCCCTATACTTATTCATGTCATACAAAAATTTGTCCCATAACCACAAAGCCTTTCTTACTAGCCTAAATTCCATCTCCATTCCCAAAACCGTATCTGAGGCATTAGATGGTGAGAATTGGAAAAATGCCATGAAGGTTGAAATGGAAGCCCTTAAAAAATAAGACATGGGACTTGGTGAAATTACCGAGAGGAAAGAAACCAGTGGGATGTCGTTGGGTGTTCACGGTGAAATATAAGTCAGATAGTTCTTTGGAGAGGTACAAAGCAAGATTGGTTACTAAATTGTCACTAGCTGCCAATCAAGGCTGGAAATTGCAGCAATTTGACATCAAAAACGCCTTTTTACATGGTGATCTTGAGGAAGAAGTTTATATGGATGTTCCACCAGGATTCGGCCCAAATACAAGACAGGTAGTTTGCAGACTAAAAAAGGCTTTGTACGGACTAAAACAGTCCCCGAGAGCTTGGTTTGTAGGTATACCAAGGTAATGCTCAAGCTGGGATTTAAACGGAGCCAAGGAGATCACACACTGTTTGTAAAACACTCACCTTCAGGGGAAGTGACTGCTTTATTAGTCTATGTAGATGACATTATAGTAACTGGTGATGATCTGGAAGGAATGGAAAATTTAAAGAAATGCCTAGTAAAAGAATTTGAAGTCAAACAGCTCAGTAAGTTAAAATATTTTCTCGGTATTGAAGTAGCACATTCTTGGGAAGGAATCTTCATATCCCAGCAAAAATACATAGTTGATTTGTTGACAGAGACGGGCAAGTTGGGATGCAAACCAGCAGAGACGCCCATAGAGGTCAACCACAGACTTGGAGATGCACTAGAAGATGCAGCAGTTGATAAAGGTTCATATCAGAGACTTGTGGGGAAGCTCATCTACTTGTAACATACTAGACTGGATATTGCCTATGCAGTTGTTGTAAGTCAATTCATGCACAACCCCAAAGAATCACATCTTAGAGTTGTGTATCATAGCCTACAGTACTTAAAGGGCACGCCAAGCAGAGGAATTTTATTCAAGAAAGGGGAGAAGTTAACCCTTGAAGCCTATACTGATGCAGATTATGCAGGGTCGATGGTTGATAGAAGATCAACCTCGGGCTATTGCACTTTCCTAGAAGGCAACCTTGTGACTTGGAGGAGTAAAAAACATAATGTTGTGGCTAGATCTAGTGCAGAAGCTGAATTTAGAGCAATGGCACTTGGGATTTGTGAGTTATTATGGCTAAAAATCATTTTGGAAGATTTGAAGATCAAGCGGGAAGGTCCAATGAAGTTGTATTGCGATAATAAGTCTGCTATCAATATTGCACATGATCCAGTTCAACATGATCGTACGAAGCACGTTGAGGTTGACAGACATTTTATAAAAGAAAAGCTTGACAGTGGCTTAATTTGCACTCCATTTGTGTCCACTGATGGTAACTGGCAGATATACTTACCAAAGGATTGTCTGGGAAGCTCTTTCAAAAACTAGTAAGCAAGCTGAGAATGGATGATATCCACTTCCCAGCTTGAGAGGGAGTGTCAAATTTCAGTTTCCTAAATAAGGAATATTGTGTGTATTAGCTAGGATTCTGTAAATATTTCAATGATTGTTATCCCTAACTTTAAGGTTGTATTTTAGGGTCAACTTTCCTAGAATTAAGTTTGTTTCCTATTTTTGAGTTTCCTAAGATAGGCTCACTGTTATATATATTTCAGTGTAATCTCTTATGAAAGTGAATTGAACAAAGCCTGATTTCAACAATTCTATTAACTTCAAAACTGACAGGGTTTTAAAAAATTAAACCAGAAAAAATTTGAGAGGGACCAAGACTTAATTTTAATAGTTTCGAAACGTTTAGGGGTTAAAATGCAATTAACCCATAAAAAGTTGGGCTGGACCAGGTCCCCGTAGGCCCACCCGATGTTCCGCCCCTGATAAAAGTCGTACAATAATCAGGGCAAAGTCTGTGTTAGTTTCAAATGCAACCAAGTCATTATGGATTGTGCTTACCCACCGTCTTGCCTGAGCAATATTATTCTCTGAATAGTAGGAAGCCGATTCCATTGAGCGCAGCACACTAGCTACTCCAGATTGTTGAGGCAAACCAAAGACAGCATCAGGTTTCTTATTGGGATCAAATCCAAACGTACAACTCACACCACAAGATTTCCACTCCTGCATACCATGAAAAGGAAGTTAGCAACACACAACAAAACAGAATTAAGTCTAAAACCACTTAGCCAGATTTACTAAACTCCCCAAAGCCAACTAAGAAGCTCCGCGTCTACTATGAATAATAAAAATAACAATATGCAAAATGATAAGAACATTTTAGAATGGACTAGCTTCAGTAAGTAACATTTTTAACACTTAGTGTTATAGATAAGGGAAAAATGGAGGGAGAGAAATACTATGAAGACATGATCGTCACTCAAGTCTCAAGCTATAATGCACAAACATTATTGTTATCTACATTTCATATGTTTCTGTCGAGACTATGTTAAATTTTGCAAATAACAAGTACCAATAACCTCACAATTTCACGGACAAATCAATAAGAGAAATTCGCAATCTCAAAAGTTCAAGATTCAAATTTTATTATTATCTAACGACCTTGCAGAGAAAAGACCTTGGTCATTTTGCTTCAGAAAACGAGAAAAAGAAAAGAAGAAACCTGGTCAGCGCCAGAAACCCAGATGGGATCCTTGGCAAAATCCCTTGAATAAGTCAAGGCATCTTCTCTTTCAAGCCACTCCTCACAACTCTCTTTGACCAACTTCTGATCGCCACTCAAACCTTCAATACCGAGCTTTTCTACGCCCGTAACATCTACTCCAGCAGGAGAGCGTGATTTGTAGAACATCTCAGGCCATGAATCGAAAAAGGCAGCGTTTTTGGCCATGTCAAGACGACCCAGAAACGCGATTTCAGCTATGACCGCAAGGGCCACAACTAAAGGCATCAAAGTGGAGCATTTCCTTTTGTTGGAAGCGGATGAAGAAGGTGGGAAAGACTCGGAGGAGGGCAACCCTTGTTGTTGGGTTCTAGCTCCTCTAAGATTTGAGATTATATCCATCGATCAAAAACAGAGCCCCTTGTCTGTCTCTCAAATCTAAGGGAACTAAATAGTAAACTTTTTTTTCCTTTTCAAATCGCTACGTTGTTGGTGAAATGAGACTTGAATTATTACAGAAATTAATTTTTACTTTTTGTATTTCCCCCTTTCTCTTTGGATTTTATATGTCTGTTAGAAGCAGAAGTTGTCCAAAGAAAAAAAAAATTAGTAATAATTAATAGGATAATCGGTTGGAGATTAGGTCGAAGACTTCCCTCCTTCAAAAGGTCTACTGGCGGCGTTGATCATGGGCTGGGCTGGGCTGTGTTTTAAACCCTATACTCGTTTTTTGGTTTTAGTTTACTATATCACTAAACTTTAAGTTTAATATTAATTATATTATTAAAATAAAAATCATCATTTTAGTATTATTTGTTAAAAAATATTATTTTAGCATTAAAATTTAATTTAAACTTTAACGTTGCACTATTAAAATTGATGATGTGGACGGATTTTAAATTGTCTGCGTGCAATGACATGAGGGATATTAAGGGCACAATGGCATAATTGAAGTCTAAGCTAAAGTTTAATGCTAAAATAGTATCGATTTTTAATTCAATAGTATAATCAATAATTAGGGGTGTGTAAAACCAGATTCGATTAACAATTAGCAAATTATTTCGGTTAACCAATAAGTTCGGGTCACTTAATTCTCGACCTTAAACCGCAAGCAGTTAACCGTTTATTTGGTTAATCGAAATATTTGGTTCGGTTTGGGTAACAGTTTTTTATTTTGTTATTAAAAATATAATTTTTAATAATATGTTAGAAAAAAATATACTTTTAAAAATCGACACGTGATATTAGTATATTTTTTAATACTAGCAAGTTAAACACTTAAACTTCATAAAATGAAATTATGATTTTACTTTTCAAATAAAATCTGATTTTTTATATAAAATATTAAAATAGCATATAATATAATAATATATATTATATAATCGGTCGATTCGGTTATTCGGTTTGCCTCAAAACCGTAAACGAACCAGTTTCTTTTTAAAAAAACCCGAACCAAAACAGAAACCTAATTTTTCAGTTCGATTAACCAATTTTTTGGTTCGATTTTTTTGGGTTTCAGAATCGGTTTGGATTTTCCGGTTTTTTACACACCCCATCGATAATAAACTTAAAGGTAAGTGATATTTGGTTTAGTTTACCTTTAATTTTTTTTGTCTAATTAATTTTCTAGATTTAATCTTTCTTATTTAAATTAGATTATTTCATATGTAAATCCATTCGGTTTGAACAGATTATATGAATTCAAATGATTTTAATTTTTTATAAAATATAATTTTTATTCTCAATGTAATAGTTATTTGAATCGAAAAAATTGAACCAAAAATTTAAATTCATGTACCAAAAAACCGTAAATACTAAATTGAATCAGGAAATAAGTGTAGATATTTTTTTAAAAAAAATCAAATTAAGGTACTTAATTCGACAAAACCATTCATATGCCAAATTGAACATTAACATTAATTTCAAATACTAAAGTATATATTTACCCTTTTTATTCTATCTGATCTAAAATATTAAATCGTTTTTTTTTCTTGAAATGTTAAATAGTTATTCGTTTAATATTAAAAATAATTATTTTTTTAATAGTCTTAAGGTAATTATAAGGTAGTCTTTGTTCAGACATATTCTTAATCTTTTGACAATAGGCATACATCTTGTAGACAAAACAATTTGAACATGTGTCTCTTAGAATGAACATTATCCGCTTTTCTACTGGGACACTTTTTGTGTTCTAAAAATAATTAAATTTTACGTCATTATTTTTTAATATTTAATTAATCAACCGTTCTACAATGCTTTTCAAAAATATTTTTGTGGTCAAAAGTATTTTTAAGCCAAAAGAAATGCATAAAATGTATTAGCTTTTTAGGTCAAAAGTGTTTTTTAACTTGATTTGAAATTATTTTTCAAAAGTTAAAATTTATAGCTTTTAAGTTTTAAAAAATTACTTTTAAACAAATTTACTCATTTACTCTCGTTTATATCATCAATTCTTTTATATTTTTTAAAAATAATATCCAAAATAAACATTTTATATATACTTAAAAATATTTTTTTACAACAATATCAAACACTCATATTAAACCAATAAAAATACTTTTCAAAAGTAATTCTCAAAAGTACTTTTCTACTACACTTGTCAAAAAAAATATTGAACTGACTTTAATTCGTTTGAGATAGATATCAGTCTTTGTACAAATTATCTTTTTCGTTTGAGATAGATATTATTGGGGTTCGACAATAGGCAATAATGTAGCATCAAATGGATAAAAGAAATTGGACTTTAATTCGTGTAGTTATCATTTTCTTGATTAGTAGAATATCTAATTAACGGATTTGAAACAAACAATGCTAAACATTAATTCAAGACTGTTTGATTATATATATGATGTAACGATTCGGATTTCAGAGTATGTGAGTTGAATTCACCTGAGGTTTTATGTTTGGGTTCAATATTGAACTCATTAGGTGCTCTTGGACACCTAAACGGGCCATTTAATGTTTTGTTGGGCTTGACAATGAGAAGAAAGAAGTATGTGAGGGCTTAAATTGTATTTAGCCCATTCTTTTTTGAATGAGGGCTGATACCCATTTAATTACCGCAAAAAAGGGAAGAGGATAATACCACCCTCGTCTCTTACTTTTTCCTCTCATCTCTCTTCCTCCATCTTCTTACTATTCAAAGAAAAACTTAAATTTTTGTCATCTAGAGTGATATTCTCAGAATTTGGGTTAAGAGAGTTGGAATCTACATCAAGGGATCTATCAATTAGGGAGGATGGAAGGCAATGGTGGGGAGTGAGAAAATGGATTTTTGGTAGGGGTTGAAGGAGGTGAATGAGAATGGAGGATTTAACTCCATTTCTTGTTGTAAAGTTCTTCTTTTAGTATTTTTAAATCTCTCAGTAGTGTTGTAACTCGTTTTACAACATTTTCTTGTAGTGAAAGAGTTTGAATGAGAATGAAGGATTTAACTCTATTTCTAGTTGTAAAGTTCTTTTTTAGCATTGTAACTCTTTTTACAACATTTTCTTGTAGTGAAAGAGTTTGGGAAAGCTTCCAAGGTCCAAGGAAAGAAGAAAGCTAGAGGACTTGGGCTACGAGCTTCGTTTTCAGCTGTAGAAGTAAGGTTAGTACACATCTAACTTCTTTATTTCATGGACATCATAAAAAATGATGCCTTGTATTGTTGTTTTAATGTTTTTTGGTATTTTGGTTGTATAAAGGCTTGAAAATGGTATAAATCGAATTTGGTGTTAAAATTTTGTAAAATTAGTGTAAACCACCTAAAACCACTCCCATAACATGTAAGAATTAATTAGAAATTTATTGGGACTGTTTGGGGACCCTTGGAGTGATTTTTGAGCTTCAGAATATGAGTTCTAGGCTTGAGTATCGGTACGTGATGAACCCGTACCGGTACCTCATATTCAACCTAAATAACACATATGAGCCGTGCAGGAAGTATCGATACAGACTTCAACCAATACCAGTACGAGTTCAAGGAGTATCAGTACATGCCGTCCTATATCGGTACTCATTGTTTCATTAGAATTCCAGTGAGCAAGTTTAGTACAGGAACGCGTGGGAGCGTATCAGTACCCAACTAGTCATTCTGATACTCGTGCTCGAGTACCGGTATGGATTGTCTTAATGATTATTCTCTTTGGTTCTCGCATATCAGTACGCTAAGGTAAGTATTGGTACCCAATGTACTGTATCGGTGCGCGATTTCGGGTAACAGTACTAACTGGATAATCTACCCGGAAATGTTCATTTTGAGTTCGAGAGGTTGATAATTCATAGACTTTGGCCTAATAGAATTCTAATATGGTAAAATAAATTGTAAAATTGAGAAATCAAGAATTCACCCGTATACTCGAGCATAACACTTAAGACCTTGGTTGTAACAATCCATATTTGAAATTCGAGGGTTGTTTTAACCCGAGTCGTGGGCCTCGCTAGTTTAGGCCAAGATTTGGGCTTTTGAGAGCCTTTTATGGGCTTGCTTATTATTAATGGGCTTGAGGTTTTGGGCATGTGAGTGTGTAGGAGCTTGGTAGAAAGGTAAAAAGGTAAAATTACCCAAGTTTAAAGGATGAAGAGGTGTTTTAATTTCCTTGGAAAAAAGCAAGGGTAATGAGCTCACATTGTCTCATTCTTTTTCTCCCATCCCTCATTGCCCATCTCTCTTCCCTAAGAACCCAAAGCTAAAGCTTGAAATTTTGCGGTTTTGATTTGGATTCTCAGATTTTGGCTTGAGGGAATTGTAACCAGCGTCAAGGGATCTATCCATCAAGGTAAAAATGGTTGGTTTTGGTGAAGGTTGAAAAATAGATGTTTGGTGGGGGGTGAAGAGGGAGAATGAGATTTGAAGAATTAACTTTCTTTCTTGTTGAAGAATTCTTCCTTTAGCATATCTTAAGTTTCCAGCAATGTTGAAATTTGATTTACAACATTTTCTTATAGTGAAAAAGGTTATCGCTAGATATGTGGTGAGCAAAATTCGACATGATAAAATAAAATTTTCCAACTCGGTTGGATGCAAAAAAAATAGATTCAATTTTTTTAAATAAAGTTAAGTTATAAACTCAGACTCAAGTAACTTAAATTTTTTTAGTAATTACTGGATTAATTTTCATTTTGAGTTGAGTCCATCAACTTTGCTTAATATATGTATATCATATATGAAAAAAAAATCTGAACAAATATATGTGTATATCATATATGATTATAGAAAGATGTTTAAATTAGAACCAATTAGTGTTACAATATTATAAATATTTGCTGTTAAATTTGAACGGAAAATTAAACAACTCAACTCGTATTTCATAAACTTGACTTGAAAAAATATCAAATAAAATTTAAGTTATAAAATAAAACTATTTTTTAAATGCCCCTAGGCAAACATCTATTAGCTCGTTTGGATTACTTAAAACAATAATTAATGCATATAATAGCCGTATTGATATTTGGCTTCTCAGTCTCAAATAAATGTCAAATTGGCGATCATAATTTAACAACCCCATACCCAACCAAACTAGCTTTTGGTTTTTTCCTTTGCTTTCAAGTTTAGTTTGCTCAAAAGAAAAGCACAGAGAAACAAGTGGCACACAGAAGAAAATGCACATTCATTTCATACAAGGAATATTCTCTCTTATTGACCAATAAACATATAGCTAAATGAAAGAAATTATATCATAAAACCTTCTTACCACATCAATTATGATTTTAATTAATATAAATCATTTACTTTATCATTTTTTTGTTAGGATGTAAATGAGACGAGACAGATCGCAAGCTACTCAAGTTTGACTCGGTCAAAGCTCGGCCAACACTCGACTCGATTAGACTCGACTCGAGTTTGAGTTTTTAACGAGCCGAGTCGAGCTACTCAATACCCGAATCGAAAAGCTCACGAGCTACTCAAAAATATAATATACTAATTTTTTTTAATTTTTTAAATTTAAAATATAAATTCTAAACCCAACAACATAAACCTCTAAACCCTAAACTAACACCATAAACCCTAAAATTAACAAGCTTGTGTACACTAAAGTTTACACAAAATGTGTATCAAAGTTTTTTCCTAACAAGGCTTTAAATGAGACGAGAGAGATCACAAAATACTCGAGTCCGACTCGGTTAAAGCTCGGTCAACACTCGACTCGATTGAACTCGACTCAAGCTCGAACTCGGCTCGAGTTCTTAACAAGCTAAGTCAAACTCATATTATTCAGGCTCGTTAAAAAATACCCAAGCTCGAACTCGACTCGAATTCTTAACGAGCAGATCCGAGCTCAACACTACTCGAGCTCGACTCGGCTCATTTACACCCTATTCTTTGTCACTCAAATAGTATTTTTCAAAAAACAGTGGTTGAGACCATGGCCGATGTGATGAGAAAGATTTATAATATAATTTTCTGCTAGGCTTAACAGTCAACTATGTGCCCAAACTATTTCTTTTTTTTAAATAGGTGTCTGAATTATATTTTGGGACAAATAGGTACCTAACGTTTTCTTTCGTGACCCATTTAAGGTTTTTTGGTCAACGATCATTAAAATAATTTCTGCATCCAATCAAAACATGACACGTGACCTATTTTTTATATTTTAAACTTCTAAATTTTCTTAAAAATCTGAATTTCTTTAAAAATATCAAAGTTTTAATTTTTTTTCAATCAAACTCCCAAATCACATCTCCCTCACCGTCTGACATCTCTACAAGTCGGTGGTTCACTGTTCACCGCCTAAGCATTGTGTACCTCACCGTTCGACATTCGCCATCCTCTACATGTCGGTGGGAACTCAGTCGGTCTCTTTTTTTTCATTGTTGGGTGTTCGTCAATTGTGCAATCAACAGTTCATTCGTCAATTTTTACGACGAGATGATGAGATTTTCAGTAGTGTTGTCCGATGAAGACAAATGTGGCTAGTGGTGGTTGAATCGGTGGTTGGAGTGGAAGAATTTAGAGTTAGGGTTTAGAGATTTTTAGACAAATTAAAGATTGATGAGTTAATTAATATTGCTTTATTTTTTATTTTTCAAATTTTTAGATTTTAATTTCAAAAATGAAAAATCATACCACATGTTCGTATTTCATTGGATAACGAAAAAATAACGTCCGTCTTGGTGGAACCTTAAATGGGCCAAAAAAATTAGGCACGTATTTTATCCAAAATATAATTCACACCTATATGAAAAAAAGAGTATAGTTTGAATACTTAATTGACTGTTAAGCTTTTTCGCTGAATGGAGATTCAGTCAATGATATAACAAATTAACAAAACCACCTTAGTAATGTCATTTGTATTGTATTTACAGTATGTTAAAACATCCTGAATTTACATTCACTACCAAAAAAAAAAAAAAACAAACGGAACTATTACACATCTCTGAGAAACATACAGCTCAGACATCAAGAATTAACATCACTAACCGTTGTAGCTAGTAAGTATGCAAGTTTAGGAAAATGTGAACCGTAGTTTTTTAATGCAGATACCATAACAAAGGGTGAAGAAAAGGGTTCTTGCTCGAATCTATGTTAGGGTTAAATCTTACGAGTGCTCACAATTATTCAAGCAAGCAGTGGAGGAAAACTTACTCAATCTGTCTCCCATATGTTCAGGTGTAGAACATCGAGTGGGCCTACGGGACCTGGTCCACCCAACTTTTTATGAATTAATTACATTTCAACACCTAAAAGTTTTAAAACTATTAATATTAAATTTTTGATCCTCTCAAAAATTTTCTGGTTTAATTTTTTAAAACCCTGTCAATTTTAAAGTTAATGGAATATAATTTTTTCAAAATTTCTGGTCTAATTATTCTTTTAAGATGTCAATTTTGAAATTAATGAGATTAAATCTCAACCCTCTATTTTAAGATTATTTTATAGTGAATTGTTAATTTTAAGGGTAATTAACTTGACCTCTCATAATTTCATTCTCGTTTCGGCCCCTCCCTAATTTCATCTTAATTCCGCTCCTGCATATGTTGGTTAAATATGTATCAGTGCATCGTTTCAAAGTAGCAATTTAAATCTCCCTTAGAAAGTAATGTATGTTGGACTTTGGATCCGTCAAGCTCTCTGGATGATCAGACAGTAATTTCTTTTTCCCTCTTTCTGCCGACATATAGCGGATTATCGAGTCATCCATTGTATGTAATTTGCCAACTGGGGCAACCTGAACAAGCATTTCACGAATAACTAAATGTGAGATTTCCAAAACATGAAACATCATCGAATAACTCAAATCTTGTATGCACGTCAAGGACACAAATTACTTGAAGCATTACGTACTGTCGTCGTCTTCAAGCGTTTTGCCCCAGATATACCGCTAGTCTTTTCTTGGTCTTCATCCACAAAACTCTGATCTGAGATCTCTATAAAAGACCAAATATTTCAGTTAAACAAAAAAATAAGGCAGCCAATACACATCAACAACAAAAAAGGTTGAATAATTCTCTAAGGGAATAAACAAAATAATATAAACATGATCCTCTCAAGGAACATGCAGAGGAAAAGTATCCTCAAGTCACAGATACAAAGGAATAGCCAACAAGATGCTTAATCACAAATCAGTTGGATGATTTCTGATAGTAACCCATTGAGACACCCCATATAATATGAAAAGAAAGAAAGATTTACGGCTAAAGCCAATAAAATATAAAGCTCCAAATCTTTTTTAAGATCCAATACTGCAGATGACCAAGCATCTAAAAGACTATAGGTAGTTGGTGCTTTTAATAAACATTTTACTATGATCCTATCATTTCTTGTATAAGCTTATATCCTTACTACAATTATCGAGATGTTTTAACTGCCCAACTCTTGGTAGATAAAGCAGGGCTCCTCTAACAAACCATTCATAAAAGTTTCCTTTCAACTTAGTACTGCAAAACCTGGTCATTTCATCACGTTCCTTTAGCCTGATCTTACTGAAACACAGTACCCGACATGGCATTTCTCCAATTTGAGTCAGTTTGGGTTAAGTGTGTGGCAACCCCTCCACACCAAATGTGCCTCCCAGCCCAACATGTACTTCATCCAGTCTATTCTAATCCAAAAAATAGGTCCTCCCTCCTTTGAAATCCATCATTTAAAGCTACTAGTAACAAACAACGAAATCCAGGTGCGAGCGCCCACACACATATAAACAATATAAAAGTGCATTCACTGAGAAATTTGGAGGCACTGCAGAACAAAGGCAACTGCTCACGAGACTTAAAATATGTAAGATCAAGTTGCTTTCATCAATCATGCAAAGTCTAGATAGAGAAAAAGATAACCAAAGCACGGTAGGAGAAGAAAACATGCTTGTGTGCAGAAATTTCCAGAAAATTATGGCATGCTCATGAGAAAGTGCAATGGTTAAAGCATGCACAACTAGCGTGGAATATGGAAACTCAAAATAGATGTGAATACGGGGGAGAAAGGAAGAAAAACATGCTAGCAGATGAGGCTTTTAAGTAGAATTACCAGCAGTGCTGCTACCCAACCTGAGATTGCATGAATCAATGATGGGATTCTGCTCTGAATTTACTGCTGATTTGCAAGAAAAGTTTGTATTACTTCCCAAGTAGATTCCATCATTGGGAACCACAGTTTCTCTTGAAACAGGAAATGTTGTTACGCTGCTTTTGTATTCAGATGTCAACCTACGTAACATTGGACTTTCCACTGCAGCACCAGATTTAGCTGTGCTTTCCAAGAAATGGTCATTGCTCTTATAGTTCATCTTCTGGCCACAGCCATCTTGTAGTACTGAAAACTGAAACGAAAATGAAAATAAATTATTGAAGCAAGGCAGTTAACGGATATTTAACCCTAACGTGAAGAAGGCACAAGCAGATTAAGTCCCCGACCTGATGAGAAGAATGATGTCCTTCTGCTGGCTGTTGTGGTAATGGACATTGTTCCCACATTCCCACTTGTTGGTAACAGCCATGAAAACTCTTAGAATAATGCAACTGCTTAACAAATGATGCTTCTAAGAAATTAAGATAAGAGTTGGTGTCTCATTTGTCCAAACCATACTTTGCCCCTGCTACATTAATAATTAAAATAACAAAGGAAAAGATTAAAGCTGAATCACGAGGAAAAGAGATCTATAATAAAGAGGAAAATCCAATACAACATATTGCATGCAGGGGAAAAATTAAACCATTTATACAAGACTAATCGATAAACAAAAAATGATTTCCTACAACAAGAGGACAATCTTTAACTTACCATCCCCACAGGGACTCCAAATAGCTGAAATATGATTCTGCTAGGTTCTACCCAAACAATGCCAACCTTTTTGTATTTCTCAGATAGATTTTATTATAGGAAACAAATGGAAAAGGTGCTGACAAATACTTAAGACTAGGTTGGAAGCACTAGTCGGTGACCAAGATGAAATTGCAATTCAAGGCAAAGGAATCCAGAATTGCAATGCTAAAAACTACATGCGGAACTTGGAGATGACAGAACAATTAAGGTTGCTGATGAGAAATCTATTGATAGAAAACAACAAATGAACAAGGCAGATTAGAGGCATTTTACAGGGAACCTAACAACCTCCAGCAGAATTCAATCTTATATACTAAATTGAACAAGGAAATTGAGATCTTGTACATAAATAGAGGGCACTAGAGCATGCTAAAAATCTAGAGGTAACTAGATCTCAAGGATCATAAACAACAAGTATGTACATTTTCTTTATCAAAAAGACAAAAAAGAGATCTCTGTAGCAAGCAAGGATCCATAGAAATAGAAAGGCGGTGGAGTAGGATCAACTAAAACAAGTTTAATAATCAATTATTCCAAGTGAAAAACCTCTACTTCCATTTAGGATTTTTTTAATACCCTTTGTGAATCAAAAGCTTAGCCTCAGACAAAGAGAATGGCGCATAGGATATTTTCCCAAAATCCTAGAATTTAGCCTCAGTATATCATATAAACAAGAATGAGGAATATCCCAGATCATTGACCCAACCTTTTGTCTCAATCTACCATTTTATTTGCATGCCTATTTAGTTAAATGAGATCTTGTCCAATGGTAAATGTCTACTATAAACTTCAGATTTTACCTCTAAAAAGGTTCATCAAACATAAAAAAAGGAAAATGTAACCAATTTAAAATAGAATGCCAAAACTACTACTGACAATCTCGAACAATAATGTAACCAATTCTAATTTCTAACTAGAACCAGAAAATAGACTTTAGAACCTACATCCAGCCTTTGATTCCACTACTAAATTATCAGAAACTAAATCTTCTTTTCAAAAGAAAAAGAAAACCAAACTCCAAATTAATAAAGTAAGCCACCTTGATCATCCATTTTATCTTGTAGAGGGAACAAAGGGTTGCTATGTTCTCTCAGGTTCATTTGGTATGCTAAAAATCACAGGCACAGCCAGGTAAGAAACCCTGTTTGGAGCTTGTAACCTTTTCTTTGCTGGCAATGGTTTGAAATTATATCACATTTTTCATTAATATTGAGGACAATTTTCTTAAAACTTTCGGTAGGAACTGCTTCCAATACTTTTGATCCTCACAAATATCTCAAGCAATTATGAGTTAATGAGACACCAAAACTTTTGCTCTATGATTCAGTGCAAAATTTGAACCCATAAGGCATGGTATACTTTTATAGAACTGCAAGATGCTGAATTCCCATTTCTATACTCCAGAACCGCTAATCATACCAAATAAATAAGATTTACAAAAACTGGATTCTCAATTACAGATCAGTAGATTCAAAACTTAAGCAGCTCAAAAGAACTCATCAATAAAGTGTCACTGTATAAGTATTCCAGAAGAGCATTGCTAATTGCTTTTATTATGATGTTCAATTTTATAAACAAAAGTTATATTATTGAAAAATAATAATAAAACTGAAAAAGAATAATATTAACTGCAGCTTCTTTTTCAATGAAGAGATCTCATCTCTCTAGTTTTCCTGATTAGATTTTCAAACTGAAAATTATATTAAAAATAACAGATTTTCTGTGGTCAAAACAATATTCTAGACTTACTATATAACACTTAAAAACTAAATAATTTTTTTTATTGAGGAAGAATAACACATGGAAAACCATAGTTCAAAAATTTGAAGGGAAAATGGAAGCAAAATTAGAAAGAGAAATTACCGGTTGTGAATCTGCAGTAGGATCTCTGAAGCTCTGAATGGTAACACCAGAGTCGGAGGAATCCGAGTTCGTCCGAGTCAACTCAGGTACAAAAGGCTGAGGATCCAAAAACCGCCGAGTCGGAAAGGGAAAACTCCGCCGGAGATTATCTCCCATTGTATTTTTCTTTTTCTTTTTCTTTTTCTTTTTCTTTTTTGGTTCTTCCAATAAAAAAAACGTGAAAATTATTCCACTTCAGAAAGAGGACAAAACGGCACTTCAATTTAGCAGAGAAAATGGAGAGAGGCGATGTCGAGGTGGGATAGGGGGTCCACATGGCGTAGCTTTTACACGTGTCAATATTGCCGTTAAGTGGCACGTCATCAGGAACGATAATATCCTCGGGACCTCAGCCAATGTCAACCAGAAATTTACTTTTTCTTACGCGCGCTCTCCCTCTTTGACTCCTACATCTGCAAATTGGAATTTTCGGGGACTCGCGATTCGATTCACGCGCTCCTGTATTTACTATTTACTCTTCCCATCTCTTCCCTTTTGAAAAAAAATACTAGATGTATTTGGTTCATTACGACATTTATAGTTTTATTTAGGACTGAGCATTTGATCGAGTCGAGTTGAAAAAATTTAAATCATTCGAGTTTACAAGTTTTATTTTACGATTCAAGCTTTATTTGAAATTTTTCGAACCGAGTCGAGTTTATAAAATTCAAGTCGAGTCGAATCGAGTCAAATTTTCAAGTTTCTGTACAAATTTAATTGTATATATATTTCTATATGTATATACGTAGCGGTGCACATATATATTTCCATATGCATATACTTAGGGCTGGGCAGTGCACATATTGATTCTAATTTTAACGGCTTTTTATATGCATATATAATATATATATATATATATATTTTCATATTCTTACATGTAATATGCATAATATATCATGCAGAATTGACAAACTCGACTCGAATATGAAAATTGATCAACTAAATATTAAAAATTTTGAGTTATTCGAGTTAATCGAATTTTCATTTCATAACTCAAACTTTATTTGAAATTTTTTCGAGTCAATTTTGTGAAATTACGAGTCGAGTCAAAATGAGTCAATTTTTTTTGCCTCGAGTCGAGTCAAATAATTCAATTTTTTCGATTCGAATCAAGTTTTGTCCACCCCTAAACTCTCATCAAATGAAATTTTTTCATCTTATTTTTTTAAGATGAATCTTTGCCTCTTTCTTATATGTAACTAAGGAGTGAGTAGTTATATGAAAGTTTCACTAAAATGAGTGAATATTATTAGATGGACCATAAATAACGTGGTGAGATGAGTTCATCTAATAATTTTTCCCGCTTTTAGTGCAAATTTGCATGTTGCGACATTTTCGTAGAATTACCCATTTGTATTATTCGGAATTTCTTATGGTGTTAATTTTGTTTGCCCTTTCAATTTTCGGGCTTTATCATGATTAATCTCGAACGATGCACGTCGTATACTTATTTTTTGTTGGTGAGTCTCTCAGTGAGGATTTTTTGCATACACAAAGTCTCAAACCTGAGACATACTTAAGCGACACCAAGCTACTTACCACTTGGACCAACCTCGTTCGCGGTGTTAGTTTTCTTTTTTAGGCTTAACAGTCAGAAAATTGCTCAAACTATACATTTTTTTGTCCAACTAGGTGTGTAAACTATTTTTCGGGCCAAATGGTGCATAATGTTATATTTTGTTACTCAAATAAGAATTTTCTATTACGACTGTTAAAAATTTTCGTTATCAAATCAAAATATGACATGTGACATATTTATATTATTTTCTTTAATTTTTATTTTTTTTAAAAATAAAAAATCTTTAAATCTATAAAAAACCCCAAAAATCTATTTTTTTTTAAAAAAACCCAATACCAAAACCTAAATTCTTCCCCTCCCACTACCGATTCAACCACCATCAGCCTTTTTTGCCTTTGTCAGACCATCACAATTGAAAACCCCATCATCATGTTGTCGAAAACTAACAATTGCACCGTCGAAGAACATCCAACAATGAAAAAAAATACTAATTGGGTTTTGACCAACGACTAAAGGGTGGAGGATGCCGAGCGGTGAGGTACGCGACACTTTAGAGGTGAATGGTGAACCACAAACGTGTGGGACATGCCAAACGGCGATGGAGATGTAATTTGATAGTTTGATTGAAAGAAACTAAAATTTTAAAACTTTTAAAGAAATTCAAAAATTAAAAAAACATGTCACGTGTCATGTTCTGACTGGATGACGAAATTTTTTTAATGTTCGTTTAAGAAAAAATCTTATTTAAGTAATGTTATGAAACATTAGGAACCTATTTGGCATGAAAAATAATTCAAGCACCTAACTAAAAAAATTATAATTTAGACACTTATTTTATGGTTAAGCCTTTCTTTCTAATATTCTGGTGCAATCTCTTCTGCATGATGGTAATTTACAACATAAGGAGGTGATTGTTTTGAACGTTGGATGTTTGCAGCAGGAATTTATATCAGTTTATGGTTCATCGCTCTCTTGTAATGTTCCAAATGATAAGTCTTCTCTGGTGTTGACTACCGGTACTGTTTAAGGGTGTTTAAAAATACCAGGCCCAGTTGAACCAACCTGAACATAAAATATCGGATAATTCTTTAAAAAATTATTTGACCCGAGATTTTTTCTGGGTTGTTGGGCCGGGTCTGGGCCGATTTTTTGGTAATCGGGTACCCGACCCGATACTTTTAATATATTTATTTTTTTAGTTTTAAATTATATTTTTATTTTAGGATCCTTAATATTTTTACCTAAAACTAAATTTAAATATCTAAATTATTTCTATGTTTGTATTATGTACTTTTAAAATTTTAAAATATATTTTTTGATTAAATAGAGAGGTATTACATCTCATATCGGGATTCAAAAGAAAAAAAGATATTAATATTTTTAATGTCTTTTTGGTGATAAACTTTAATACACATATATATCTCCAAATATTGCATCTTAAAACTAACTTCAAATCACTAATTTTTGTGTTTAGATAATATATTATGAACTTTTAAATTTTATGTGTTTACAATGTGATATTTTAAAACTTTTAAATCTACAAAAAAATAAAAATATAAATCGGGTACTAGTTACCTGAATTTTTGGGTACCCGAGTTTCACGGGTACCCGAATAGCGGGTACCCGGCTAAAGAGGGCCAAAACACAGGCTGGCATATGGAGTACCCGAGAATGAACGCCCCTACTTGCTATATTTGATAATGAAATGAGGCTTGTGCTTTTATCGCCGACATCATGCTAGTTGTTGAAGAAGGGTGGTCTTCGGTTGTTGTGGAAGTCGATACATCTAATGTGGTGTCAAAACTTGCAGACCAAATAAATGATATGCCTATTGTTGGTCTCCTTTTGCAAGAGGTGCGCTCAATTCTTTAGCAGAATGAGAATTTTCGAGTACAGTTTGTGCGTAGGGAAGCTAATCAATTGGCTCATGCCACTACACCAAGCTTAGAATATAGCAACGTTTTTCGTGACGTTTTTGGAACAAACGATGCTAATATTGTACTTATGATAGCATTTACAGCACAATCGCCACAAAATAGTCGTGGCATTTATACCATAAACGCCGCTATAGAATAATATATATAGTGGCGTTTGTATGGGAAACACCGCAATAGGTCCATTCTATGGTGGCGTTTTGCTCAAAACGCCGCAATAGGTGTCATTTTTAGTGGCGTTTTTCAATAAACGCCGCAATAATTGTCATTTGTAGTGGCATTTTTCAAAAAATGTCGCAATAGGTGGCGTTTGTAGTGGCGTTTTTTTCAAAAAATGCTGCTATAGACATGTACTGTAGTGGCGTTTGTGGTGTAAACGCCGCAACAAGTGATGTTTTTAGTGGCGTTTTACAATAAACGCCGTAATAGTTGTCGTCTTGGTGGCGTTTTATGAAAAAATGCCGCAATAGGTAAAACATTGAGTTTTAATTTTACGATTATAACTCAGTCTCACCTCACCTTGATCCCCAAATCAAATATCATCAAATCCCTAACTGCATCTTTCTCTCATTGTCGTGTCCCCTCGTCGCACACAGCAGTAGTCTCGTCTCCGTGCTCCCTCAACTGCTCAAGCACCAAAGGTCTGTCTCTTTTCTCTTTTGAATCGTATCCAATTGCAGTTGCACATTGTTTTCCATTTTGATTAGAGTGCTCGTTATTTTAGTCGATTTGCAGTGGCCTAACAATTCTGTTTGTATTTGCTTCCATTTATATTTAATGCATTATCATAAACTCAATTAAAAATCATAAATAAATGTTGTATTGGGATGGAAAGGAGAACTATAACGAGTTTATACAAAATTGAAAGGCAAGACATTATTGTCTAGTATTTTACGGATAGTTTGGAATGTTTTTATAACTCCAAAAGTTGAGCAAACTCTACTTGCAATATGAATTCCGTTTGAGGTATCTAACTTTAAACATTATTGTATGCGCACAAGAAAAATTAAGTTAAATGAATTCGGTTTAAAATTCGATAATTAATTTGTTAGTATCTTTGTACTAAGGTTACAAATAGATCTTTAATCCTATCACCAAGTTAAAGCATTAAAGATAACATATAATTATATGCCCAATGATTGAAATGATAACATAGCATAATAGTAGTAGCACAAATTAACAACGTTTGCCATTGCAATGTGAGCGCTTTTAAGCTTGATTTTTTTTTATTGGAAAACAAAAGAATCAGTCCAATATAATTCCATCAGGTACTTGCTGCCTTTAACCCCAATTTATGCCCCTAAATTAACTTATAACTAAGCTTAACTTTATTGACAGTTAAAGATATACTAACTTTATTATTTATGTACTTAAAGTATTTTTTGGTCAAAATAAGTATCTAAAGTATACGTTTTGGTTAAATTAAATACCTAAAGTATACTAGCTTTATTGTTATGTTGAATAGGTTGAGAGGGATCCCACATCTCTGTATCGAGCTGCAAAATTGTTGATAAATTCTCGGTTGTCAAACAGCGATTTTCCCCAACAAGTAACTTTCTCTTGAATTTTCATGTTTGGTTGATTTTCTTTATATAGGTCAAGTGGATTAAGTATGGTTGATAGATACTTTATATATTTAACTTGACTTTTACTTTGGTAATGTAATAATTACATCTCTCTTCGTCCTTCAAATATCCACTATGTTAGGTTCAACTTTGCAGACTTTTAATTTTTTTTATCTACAATTATCAATTTAAAAGAAGAAAATTTGAATCTATAGTATTAGCAATTAACATTTAAAATGGATATTATAGAAATACAAAATGGATAGGAGTTGGATGAATTTGTCAAGGGTAAGCGCCGACTATCGAAATGGAGTAGAAATTTTTCTAAATTTAGCTTTTGCGAATGCAAGCCAAGAGCATATGATTCTTTGCCCTTGTAAGAAGTGTGCTAACATTAATTGGCACATTCGTGAAGTTGTACACGAACATCTAATTGTTTTTGGCTTTCTTCCGGGCTATAGAAAATGGGTATTCATGGAAAGTTGACACCTCGCTGAGCTTCTTCCACGAGTCATCCGGTTTATCCTCCTAATTTTCATTGTTGATCTCTTAGAGAAGATGGCATTGAGGGTATGTTGCGAGATGCATTTAATATGCGCAATTATCATCAACCTGTTAGAGAAGATGATTATGATATTGGTGTTAATGATTCACCGAGATAAGAAGAATTGGATGTGATTAAGAGCCAAATGGAAAAGCAGCAAAGTTTTACAATTTGCTTAATGAAATGAATGAACAACTTTACGAGGGATCGAAATATTCAAAACTTTTTTTTGCATTCGTCTTTTCCACTTAAAATGCTTGGGAGGGTGGACCGGTAACTCTTTTACGCAGTTATTAGAGTTTTTGAGAGAAATATTTCCTTTTACAAAATTTTCTCAATCCGACAAAGATATGAAGAAAATGATAAAAGGTTTTGGCCTTGGTTATGAAAAAAATACAAGTTGTCTGAATGATTGCATATTTTATTAGGGTGATCGAAAAAATTAGGAGTCTTGTTATGTATGCGGTAAATCTCGGTGGATGAATGTGGACACAGAAAGTGTGAGTAAGGACGAAGTTGAAACACGATCAAGAAAGAAACCAGGAAAGATTCTACGATATTTTCATCTAATACCTAGGCTTCAAAGACTTTTTATGTCTTCAAAGACTATTGAGTCTATGAGGTGGTATCATGATGGGTGAACCGATGATAGATTATTAAGGCATCCTGCGGATTGTTTAGCTTGGAAGTCATTTGACCAAAAATTTCCAAGTTTTGCAGGATATCCTCGAAATGTTAGGCTCGGTCTTGTATCTGATGGGTTTAATCCTTTTAAAATCATGAGTACTTGTCATGTTCTGCTTGTTCCCTACAATTGGCCCCTTGAATTTGCATGAAATAGTCATCCTTTATCTTATCCATGATAATCCCGGGTGAGAAAGATCCTGGGAATGATATTGACATCTATATGCAGCCTTTTATTGAAGAGTTGAAACAATTATGGGTAGGTATCGAAACATATGATGTTTTGAAAAAGAAGAACTTTAATATATGTGTAGCTTTATTGTAGACTATTAATGATTTCCTATATATGCAAATTTATCTAGGTGGAGTACCAAAGGTCGTTATGCTTGTCCTTGTTATGTTGCACAGACATGTTCGAAGTGGTTGTATAATGGAAAAAAGTTCTCTTACATGGGACATTGTTGGTGGTTAGATGAAAATCATAGATTTAGATATCAAAAGAATATGTTTGATGGTACTGAAGAGTTCAAAAAGCTCATGAGCAAACAATCAGGTATGATATCTTGTCGATGTTAAAACATATCAAGTTTACTTATAAAAAGACGAGCCAACCACCAAACCCACGATCGAAGAAAAAGACAAAAGAAGTATATGACTATGAGGTTGAGTAGCTTAGTGATGATGAGTCTTGATAAGTGTTCAAAAGTACTATTTTTCTTACCCTTTTTACTCATATTATTGTTAGACTTAGGCTCATATTAGTTGCATAATTAGCTATTCATGCATTAATCCATGTTTTCTTCCATCGTTGAGCTTGATTACATAACTTGGTAGTTTTTGTGGGAAAAGTTGCTGCTTTGGTGTGTTTTGTGTGTATGTGCAGGATCACGTGCCAAAGCAAGGCTAGAGCTAGTTGCCAGGGCAATGCATGAAGGAGATGCCGAGCCAGTTGCCAAGGCAATTGTCGACAAAGAATAAGGTGATATGGTAGTCGAAATTGATGACTAGACAAGCCCAAGATGACGTGGAGCAAAGCTAAATCCCAAAGGAATTTGATTTCCTTGAAGAGATTAAAGAATAATTAAATTTCAAGAAAATAGAAGAAGTTCTAGAAGGAATATAATTATAATAAAGAATTATATTCTTTAAAGATAATTTAATTCTAACTTAACTTCCTCCTCAAAGAAGGACTTTGACCTAGCCCTATAAATTAGAAAGGAATTTCGACAAATCCAAGGGAGAGGGAAGAGAGAATTTTTGACAAGCATCTAGGGCAAGGAAGATTTCGACAAGCTTCATCCTTCATCTTTTTCTTTCTTGTTCAATTAGGTTCATACTAGGGATTATTTATCTTGTGTTTCTTTGGAACCTAGCCATGAACTAAATCTATTTGGCTATGGTTATTGTGTTTTGTGGTTGTGAGAAACTATTGGATTTTGTTTAGGTAATAAGAGTTTGCACTTTTCTATTCAAGGTTTATTCATTCTTGGTTCTTATTCTTGTTTGCGAGTGAATTGGGAGAGGATCTCGTGACTTCATCTATTTATCTAATATCGGGAGAGTTAGATTCAAGAAACGAATGAATATGATCTTTATTCAATCTATTGATGGTGAAGATTAATCCGGCTTAGGAATAAGTTAAGGATTTCAACGGCTAAGAGGAGCGCAAGATTGGTTGTTGTTCACCCTTGATTCACGCAGAGATGTATTATCAAGGCATGCACAAGTAGCTAGAGTTTCGACTTAGGGATAAGAAGAAACCATTGAAGAACGCTCTACCGAACCTTGAAGGTTGCTGTTCAGACGCCCAAGTAGTTGCCCAGGCAACCATCGATTAGTTGCCAAGGCAACCTCATTGTGCAAGTTGTCCGTGCACTCTTTTACCAAGATGATCCAATCGGCTATCACACCTCAACTCACGATAACCTGGCCTATCTCTCTCATCTAATTACATCGCCTTTTACTTATTTGCTTTCTAGATTAGTTATTAGTTAAAACTCCTATAATCCTTTACTTGTGTTTTCTTTTACTTTTTACCGTGCAAGAGACTAGATTCTTGAAGTGGCACCAATCCATATGGAGACGATATCTTTTATACTATAACTTGCAACGTGTATACTTGCACAACTGCGTAGCACTTATTACGCGCAACAAGTCTGATGAAGAGGGTGATCCAAATGAGGCGAATTTATGAAAAAAGAAAAGTATTTTTTTGAGTTGCCTTACTGGAAGCATAGCATTTTGAGACATAATCTTGATATCATGCACATTGAAAAGAATATTTTTTAGAATATTACCGAGACCATTCTCAATGTCGATAGAAAATCTAAAGAGTCAACTTAACTTAGTTGACATCAAAATTCAGCCTGATCTTCATCCTCATGTACTTTATAATGGAAAATCTTCGTTACCGCCTTCTATTTTTGCGATGTTGAAAAAAGAAAAAGAAGTGTTTTGCATGGTGTTGAAAGATGTAAAGGTCCCAAATGGGTATGCATCAAATATATCTCGATGTGTCAGTATTAAAGATCGAATACTTTATTCTCTAAACTCACATGATTATCACATATTGATGCTGGATTTAATGCCAGTTGTATTACGCAGTTGTAGGTTACATGAGGTAACATCTTGTATAATTGAACTTTCCAATATAATGAAAACTATTTGTGGGAAAGTTCTGATGGTTGAAGAACTTGAGAAACTACAAGATCAAGTCACCTTGACTTTATGCAACTTAAAGAAGATATTTCCACCTTTATTATTCACAATTATGGTGCACTTGTTGGTTCATCTCCCTCACGAAGCTAAAGTTGGTGGACCAATTTTCTAACGGTGGATGTATCCTATAGAGAGGTGCAAATTATTTAATATGTATTCAATCACTATTGAATATTTATTTTAATTACAACTATTTATATAATGTTGTGTTTATTACGTGTCTAGGTTATTGTGCAAGTTGAAGTCTTACTGTCGTGATAAGCGTTATCTAGAAGGATCGATTGCTGAAGGGTATTTAGTAGAGGAATGTCTAGCTTTTTTCTCTAGATATTTGGAAGATGTTGAAACGAGATTTAATAGACCAAATAAAAATGAAGTGTGTTGTACTAATAACTTAGATGAGACTTATTTCTTTGGAAGTTATGGTGAACCGCTCGACAAAGTTGAAATTTCACAATTAGATGATAAGTCTTAGGTATAAGCATATCATTATGTTCTTTTCCATCATAACTTAATAGAGCCCTTACGCACGTAAGTTTTACAATATAAATCATAATGTATTCACTTCATATTTGTAAAACCTAAATTTGATTTTGATATAAAAAATTGTTTAAAGACCAAATTGTAAAAGTAAATAAATTTTTAAATATATAAAAGTCTCAAAAATAACAAGGAAAAGTTTTTCTAAGTCCAAGACTTAAACCCAAAAATATTTCTAAGTATTTCAAAGCCAAATTCAAGAAATTCGCCCAGGCGTATCGATACACCTAAGGTGTTTCGATACGATTTTTCACTACTGTAATTTTAATTTTGAAAACCGTTTTGGTACGGCTATGCCCGTTTCGATACGGCCTTCATCTGGGCTTGTATTTTAGGTTATGCGTATCGATACATATATGCATGTTTCGATACGAAATTTATCTGGGTTTAATTTATTGGTTAAGCGTACCGATACGGTCTCTACTGTATCGATACGAGGTGTTAAGATCTTCAAAATATTTGCATTTAAAATATGACCGTTGCCTTATCAGTTATGGGAATCAACAAACATTGAAAAATGGTTAACCTGTATCGATACACCCCTAGGCGTACCAATGCATTTTCACTAGACTTTTTCCTCAGATTCCAGTGAGCAACAATCGTACCGATATGGCTATACCGTATTGATACGCCCCTATTTTTACTCTTTATCCATTTTGATACACCATGAAGCGTATCGATACGCTATTCCACAACATCTTTTTCTTTTTTTGATAGGTATCGATACGGCTCTTCGTGTACCAATACGGTATGTTACCAGACAACATTTATTGCGACAAAAATGGTCCCCAACGGTTCTATTGATGACCTCAACCACCCAAACGGTTAGAAATCAACGAGGGGGTATAAATTCAAGTCTCTAAAGCTGATACAAAAACCATTGAACAACAC
The DNA here is from genome assembly GCA_019671005.1 of Hibiscus mutabilis. Lineage (NCBI taxonomy): Eukaryota > Viridiplantae > Streptophyta > Magnoliopsida > Malvales > Malvaceae > Hibiscus > Hibiscus mutabilis. The sequence goes on along the minus strand of CM033750.1, from coordinate 27,021,032 downwards.
TCAAGCATTCAAGAAAAATCCAACCACTTTGAGCTTTTAGAGTCAAATTTTTATACCCAACTTGTGTATTTTCATTGTAATCTTTAGATTCAAGTTTGGGGCTATGAGCACTTGTAATTGGGCAAACAAATTCACCTTTGAGAGGATATTTATGTGTTTGCAAACCACTTCTTGTAAAAGAGTGAACCTTGATCAAGCTTTGGGTAGAAAGCTTTGATCTATTGTAACGGATGCCTCATTAGACTAGAAAAGGGGAAGAATTCAATAGTGAATTGTTTGAAATCCTTAATGGGGAGCTAAGGTAATGGATGTAGAGTTTGTTAGACGCTTGAACCACTATAAATTCTCGTGTCTTCAATTTTTCATTTTCTATTTGCTTTCCTTTAATTTTTTAATTACCAATTCACCCCATCGTGGCCATTCATCGTCGATTGATTATCCTAACAATTGGTATTAGAGTATAACTCATTGAGGGATTAACATTCACTTGAGACGTTTCTAGAGGTGATTCAATCAACCGATATTCAAGCCATGGCATCTACTTCTAGCCACAATATGTATGAGTCACAATCTATCACTAAACCGCCATTCTTCAATAGAGACAACTATCCATATTTGAAGAACCAAATGAGATTATTCATCAAATCCAACGATTATGCCCTTTGGGATGTAATTGAAGACAAACCATCTATCCCGATAAAACAATAAGGAGAAAGGTAAGTTCCCAAAGCCAAGCAAGAAATGACCGATGAAGAAAGAAAGAAGTTACAAGTAAATGTCAAGGCCTTGTACATGCTCTTTTGTGCGCTTAGACCCGATGAGTACTCGAAGATGTCTTCGTATACAAGTGCAAATAAGGTGTGGGACAAGATCGAGACCACCTATTAAGGCACCAATGACATAAAGGAGACCAAGATTGGACTCCTCAACTTAAGTTACGAGAACTTCAAGATAGAGCCCGATGAGAGCGTCACCACGATGTTCGATCGTTTCTCCGTCATCGTCAACGGTCTTAAAGGCTTCGAAGAAATCATCCCCGAAAACAAGCTTGTTCAAAAGTTCATCTACTCTCTTCCCGAGTCCTAGGATGAGAAGAAGATTGCCATCATCGAGGCAAAGGATTTAAAGACCTTGAATCTCGATGCTCTTATGGGTTTTCTTCTTACTCATGAGATCATGAAACAAGGAAGAGAAGAAGAAAAAAAAAGAAGAGAAGAATGTAGAGAAGAAGGAAGTAGAGAAGAAGAAACTCGGTATTGCTCTCAAAGCTTCTCTTGAGGAGTGTGATTCGAGTAGGGAGAAAGAAGAAGAGATGGCTATGCTAGCCAAAATGTTCACAAGGTTCATGAAGTCCAATAGAGAAAGAAAGTTCTATTGAAGAGGAGACTTCAAGAACAAGAACAAAGAGGAGGAGAATGATCAACTCATATGCTTTGAGTGCAAGAAGTCGGGGCATATAAGGACCGATTGTCCTCAAATCAAAAAGAAGAGCTTCAGGAAAAAAAAGAAGCTCAAAAGTCATGTTACTACTTGGAGTGATGAGGAATCATCCGATGAAGAGAGCAAGAAGTGGCCAATCTTTGTCTCATGGCTCTTGAAGAAGATCCTAAGGTAACCCCTAAGTCATCCACCTTTGATTTTACATTTGATGAGCTTCAAGAAGCTTACGATGAGTTGCAAGAGGTTTATGAAGAGTTAGTAGAAAAATTCAAGGAATCAATTTTGAAAAATAAGAAAACAATTTCTATTTTGAAAATTCAAAATGATTCTCTTTCTAAAACCAATTCGGAACTTGAAAAGAAGGTTTGTGATTTACAAGAAAATCAAAAGTATTTCGAAAGGGAAAATATTGATTTAAGCAACCTTCTTTCTGAGTTTCATGATCATTACCACAATGAGGTGAATGATCTCAAAGCTTCCTTGAACAAAGTTGGGAAATCTAGTTTTGAAAAAGGACAATCTTCAAAACCCAACTATGTGAAAAGAAACTTTGGTGGCTACAAACAAAGAGGCTTCCAAAGGCCCTCTAAAGGTAAAAGGATTAGAAGTGTTTAGGTTCCTAAGTACCTAATTGCTTCTAATGATATTCATGCTATTGCTTATTGGATTCCCAAGGGAACCAAGATTTTGGGAGCTAATATTCATGGACCTAAAATGATTTGGGTACCAAAAATCAGGACCTAATCTTTGTTTGTAGGAGGAGCAATTGCTACAAGGCCAAAGCTTTAAGTACAAATTTGTGGTTCCTTGATAGTGGATGCTCGAGACATATGACCAGAGACAATAGTAGATTCTTGAAACTAAATCTAAAGAGATGAAGATTAGTGACATTTGGTGACAACTCCAAAGGCCAAATTGAAGGAATTGGTTCCATTGGTAATCATTATTCCATAGTTATTGAAAATATCTTATATGTCAATGGTCCTAAACATAATTTGTTAAGCATAAGCCAACTTTGTGATAAAGGTTTCGTAGTGATTTTTTATTTATATGGTTGCAAAATTATAAACATCAAAACCCACAAATTGTGTTTTTTGGTCATCGCATAGGAAACATTTACGTGGTGCATTTAGACGGCACTCATATTTCTAATACATGTTTTATTGCTAATAATGAGCATGATTCATGGTTATGGCATAGAAAACTAGGGAATGCAAGCATGAGTGTTTTGGAAAAATTGGTTTCAAATAATCTTGTAAGAGGTTTGCCTAAAATAAAGTTTTAAAATGACAAAATTTGTGATGCTTGTGCAAAAGGCAAACATAAAAAAGTTTCTTTCAAACCTATTAATGATGTTTCCACAAGTAGAGTTTTACAATTGATCCACATGGATCTTTTTGGCCCTATTAGGACAACTAGCTTGGGTGGAAAATCATATGCATTTGTTTTAGTAGATGACTATTCTAGATATACTTGGGTTCTATTTTTAAGTACCAAAGATGAGGCTTTAGAAAAAATCATCATATTTTCAAAAGCAAATCAAAACGATTTTGGTCAATCTATTTTACATATTTGAAGTGACCATAGAACCGAATTTCAAAATCTAGGTTTTGAAGAGTTTTGTAACTTAAGTGGTATAAGCCATAATTTTTCAGCCCTCGAACACCTCAACAAAATAGGGTTGTTGAGAGGAAAAATCGTACTTTAGAAGAAATGGCTAGAACCATGCTTTGTGAAAACAATTTTCCTAAGTATTTTTGGACAGAAGCCACTAATATGGCTTGCTATATTATAAATAGAGTAATGATTAGGCCTATTCTAAAGAAAACTCCTTATGAACTTCTCAAAAACAAAAAGCCTAACATTATCTATTTTCATCCATTTGGTTGTAAATGTTTTGTTTTAAACAATGGAAAAGATAATTTAGGCAAATTTGATGCTAAAGGTGATGAAGCTATTTTCTAGGTTACTCTTTAAACCCTAAAGCCTATCATGTATTTAATAAGAAAACTTTAGTAGTAGAAGAGTCTATACATGTGGTTTTTGATGATAACCTCCTTTCGAGGAAGGACTTTTGTGATGATGATGATGTAGGAATTTTTGATGCCAATGATGGTGGAGGACAATCATCAAAGGTGGTGAGATTTTGGGTGATCCATCCAAAGGGGTAACCACTAGACTCTTTCTTAAAAATGCTTGCAATGTTGCATTTATTTCATACATCAAGCCTAAAAATATCAAAGAAGCATTGAAAGATGATTATTGGATATTGGCTATGCAAGAGAAATTAAATCAATTTGAGAGAAGTCAAGTATGGACATTAGTTGATAGGCCTAGTAATAAGTCTACCATAGGAACTAAATGGGTTTTTAGAAACAAACTAGATGAGAGTCGTAGCATAGTGATAAACAAGGCTAGACTCGTTGCTCAAGGTTACACTCAAGAAGAAGGAATCGATTTTGATGAAATCTATGAACTCGTAGCTAGAATGCAAGCTATTAGGATGCTTCTTGCATTTGCATGCTATCACGAATTCAATCTTTTTCAAATAATGTCAAAAGTGTTTTTCTAAATGGTTTTATTAATGAAGAGGTGTATGTAGAACAACCACCCGATTTTGAAGATCCAAAATACCCAAACCATGTTTTTAAACTTTCAAAAGCTTTATATGGTTTGCAACAAGCTCCTAGAGCTTGGTATGAAAGATTATCAAGTTTTCTAATTGAAAAAGGTTTTGACAAAGAAAAGGTGGATACTACACTCTTTATTAAAATAAATGGCAAAGACATTTTAGTAGCTCAAATCTATGTTGACGATATAATTTTTGGTTCTACTAATGAGTTGTTTTGTAAGATTTTGCTAAGTTGGCGCAAGGTGAGTTTGAGATGAGCATGATGGGGGAGCTCTTATTCTTCTTAGGACTCTAAATCAAACAAAGGAAGGATGACATCTTCATCAATCAAGCAAAGTACATCAATGACATGCTCAAGAAGTTTGGCTTGGAGAATGTGAAACCTCAAGCCACACCAATGAGCTCTTCTACAAAGCTTGACAAAGATAAAGGAGGTAAGCATGTTGAATTAAAGCTTTATCACTCTATGATTGGATCTTTGCTTTATTTTACCGCAAGTAGACCTGACATTATGTTTACTGTTTACTTGTGTGCTAGATTTTAAGCTAGTCCTAGAGAATCACACCTTATAGCCGTTAAGAGAATCTTTAGATGCCTTTGAGACACACCTTGTTTAGGCCTTTGGTATCCTAGAGATTCCTTCTTTGATTTGTATGCTTATTCGGATGCGGATTATGAAGGTTGTAAGATAGATAGAAAAAGTACCTCTGGTACTTGTCAATTCCTACTTGGTTCTCTAAGAAACAAAATAATGTAGCACTATCTACCACCGAAGCAGAATACATATCGGCCAGAAGTTGTTGTGTTCAAGTCCTTTGGGTGAAGTAACAACTTTTAGATTATGAAATTGATGTAGGTACCATCCCTCTTAAGTGTGACAACTCTAGTGCCATATGTCTCACTAAGAATCCCATCCAACATTCTAGAACCAATAACATAGAGATAAGACATCATTTCATTAGAGATCATGTCTCAAAAAATGATGTTGTTCTAGAATATGTAGACACCTTAAATCAATTAGCGGATATCTTTACCTAACCATTAGATAAAGAGCGCTTTTGATCTCTTAGGAGAGAGTTAGGATTAAATGAGCCTTAGAGCCTTTTTGGTCTTAAAATTTGCTTGAATTTGATTGATTGCATTGCTTATGTTTTTTGCTCCTATGTGCATCTATGCTTGTTGCTAGGGGAGTATGCATCTATTTATGCTCATACATGATGATCTAACATCATTTTCATGCATATAGATTCGATTAAGTTCAAAATTTTGAGCAACTTGATGCCAAAAATGATATTTCTGGCACAAGTGTATCGATATGATGTTTTGCGTATCGATACGGGTTCTTGAATGTGTTTCGGTACGGTTTTAACTGTACCGATACGGGGTCGCGTATCAAAAAATAACCATTTCGAAACTGTGTTTTGATATGCCATGTGGCCTATCAGTGCGGGTAGCCGCTAGAGAGTTAAATGGGCATTAAAAGAGGGTTTCTAACTTTACTTCAAATTCTAACTTTTATCTCAAACCCTAGATACGTTTTTTGCTATAAAAACCTCTCAAGTCTCTCTATTTTTTCACACAAATCATAAAATCTTTTAAGGGCTTTTGGATTTCTCATCAAACCCTAGCTATATCATCAAGCTTGTGCATCATCATCTTCTCATTTCTCCATAATCCTTATTCAAGGTATAAACCCTAACATTCTTTATTTTCAATTTTTGTTTTTATTTACATATTTTTTTACTCAAAATTATATATTTTGTATGCATATAACTTTTTTTTCAAAAATTTTATAAAGACTTTTTCAAAACTAATTTTTTTTTGTTCGAATATAAATTTATACAATATATTTTTTAACACTGTTTTTTAAATTTTATTTTACCATTTTTTATACTTGTATAGGTTTTTAAACTATATTATATAGATTTTTAACAATACCTTGATCATTGGATTAATTATTGGATTGAATGTGTTGATTTATGCATACATTGTTTTGGTTTGATTTTGATTTCAGGTCATAGGTCCTAAGAAAAGACAAAGAAAATATTTGGCCTCTAGTTCCAATCCTTCTAATCAAAATCCCAAAAATATTGGTAATAGACCCAACCTTACCCATATTTTCCAAAATTGTTTTAATGAGCCAAGATTTCCAAATGTCGTGGATCGTTTTAAACATTATCAAAATTTTAAAATCTGCCGTGAGCGTACTATCTCGATCCCTTTTTTATCTTCTGAAAGATTTCAATTTAAATATCTTGAGTTGATGCAACAATGGAAGTTTATCAATTTTTGAGTTTACCCGAGATTTTATATCGAAATCTTGTTTTGATCTTCTACTCCGATGCCCGTTGTATTTATAATGAAGATAGATCCGAAGTTGTTGCTATCGAATCTTATCTTATGGGTAAAAAGTTTCAAATTGATTTATCGGTTTTAGCAAACTTTTTGGGTTTTGAGAATGTGGGAATTGATAATGATGATTCCTTGGGACATGTCCTGAGTGGCTCCGTAACTGTGCTTGATGCTCATGATCGCATCCTTCACCTTATGATCACTTGGTGGTTTCGTCCATCCTGCGGAAAATTCTCTACGATCCGTCAAGTAGATGATTTTTGGATTCGATGCTTTCGTGAGGGTAAGCGATCGAACCTTGCTCAAATTATGTTTGCGAAAATTGTCTTCCTTGTGAAAAACCGCCATACAACTCTTGTTTTATCCTTCACATATGGCACCGCTTTGAGTTTTCTATTTCACAATATTGGAATTGATTGCTCTTATGATGTTGCTGAACCTCTCACCGATCCTATTGACGAGCGTTCTCTCCACCGCGCAAAGTTCACATTCTATGATGGAGAATGGGTCCGAAATACTGATCTTTCTCATGGTGTTCAACCCGATCTGGTGGCGGCTCCTCAAGCGGTTCCAGTTCCTCAAGCTTCGGTAGCCCAACCTTCTCATAATGCTCTCATGGCCTATCTCAACGAGCAATTCACATCATTAGGCACTTCTATTGCATCTTTAGATACTACCATGACTTTCGAGTTTGCCGTGATTGACACACATTTCACATCTTTGGAGGAAAGAGTGTCTATCATTGAGAATCGCAAAAATTCGATGGATATCTCTCTTACCGCTTTTCATGAAGAGTGGCGTCAATCTCTTAGAACCCATGCCAATGATGAAGATGAAGATGAAAAAGATGAAGATGATTCTTAGGCATCTTGCATATCATATCATATTAGGATTAGTTTTATGCACCTACGTCTTTATGTTTTTGAACTCCTATGCTTTGAACTTATGTCCTTTGGTTTATGTTTTTAGGAATTAAGTTGGATTTGATTATGCTGCTTTGAATTATGCTTTGAATTTTAATGAATATGTTGTTTCCTTTAAGTGCTTGGAGTTTCTTTATTGCTTATATCTACTGCTTTAATTTTATATCTTATTGATTTTGAATAAACAAAATTGGGGGGGGAGTTATTGAGATAAAAATTTTCAAAGTTTTTCAAAGTTAAGTCTTTTAGTCTTAAAGTAAGGGGGAGTACTTTCCAAAAATTTTAAAGTTACTTAAAAATTTACTTTGGTTTTGTTATATCAAAAAGGGGAAGATTGTAAAACCTAAATTTGATTTCGATATAACAAAATGTTTAAGGACCAAATTGCAAAAGTAAATAAATTTTTAAATATTCAAAAGTCTCACAAAATAACAAGGAAAAGTTTTTCTAAGTCCAAGACTTAAACCCAAAAATATTTCTAAGTATTTCAAAGCCAAATTTAAGAAATATGCCCAGACGTATTGATACACCTTAGGTGTTTTGATACGTCTTTCATTGCTGTAATTTTAATTTTGCAAACCGTTTTGATACGGCTATGCCTGTTTCGATACGACCTTCATTTGGGCTTGTATTTTAGGTTATGCGTATTGATACGTATATGTCTATTTTGATACGACATTCATTTGGGTTTAAGTTATTGGTTAAGCGTACCGATACGTTCTCTACCGTATCGATACGAGGTGTTAAGATCTTCAAAATATTTGCATTTAAAATATGACCGTTGCCTTGTCAATTATGAGAATCAGCAAATTTTGAAAAATGTTTAACATATCGATACGCCCATAGTCGTACCGATGCATTTTTCACTAGACTTTTTCCTCAGATTCCAGTGAGCAAAAATCATACCGATACAACTATACCGTATCAATATGCCCTTGTTTTTACTTTTTATCTGTTTCGATACGCCTTGAAGTGTATCGATATGCTATTGCGCAACGACTCTTTCTTCTTTTGATAGGTACCGATAGGCTCTTCGTGTACAGATACGGTAGGTCACCAGAAAGTATTTATTACGGGAAAAATGGTCCCCAACGGCTCTATTGATTACCTCAACCACCCAAACGGTTAGAAATCAATGAGAGGGTATAAATTCAAGTCTCCAAAGCTGCTACAAAAACCATTGAACATTCATTGAACAACACTCAAGCATTCATGCAAAATCCAACCACTTTGAGCTTTTAGAGTCAATTTTTTATACCCAACTTGTGTATTTTTATTGTAATCTTTATATTCAAGTTTGAGGTTGTGAGCACTTGTAATTGGGCAAACAAATTCACCTTTGAGGGGATATTTCTGTGTTTGCAAATCAATTCTTGTAAAAGAATGAACCTTGATTAAGCTTTGGGTAGAAAGTTTCGATCCATTATAACGGTTGCCTCCTTAGCCTAGAAAAAAGGGAAGAATTCAGTAGTGAATTGTTTGAAATCCTTAGTAGGGAGCTAAGGTAGTGGATGTAGAGCTTATTAGAAGCTTGAACCATTATAAATTCTCGTGCTTTCAATTTTTCATTTTTTATTTGCTTTCCTTCAATTTTTTAATTTCCAATTGACCCCTTCTTGGCCATTCATCGTTGATTGATCATCCTAACAATCTTTTATATTTCTCATCCTTTAACTATGTAACCTACTTTATAGTGAGTTTAAAGAAGAGTTGCAATCTCGTGTACGCTCCCGAAGATTACATCAATGAGAGATTCATAAGTTGTTCACAAAAATTTTCTATGTATGGTTAGGGAAGACGGTAAGCAACTAAATTTTTGTACAACACGTAAGTAATGTATAACTTTTCTTGTTTTAATATATCAATATAAATGCTAACTAATTAACTTTTTACATGTAATAGGTTTGGGGTGGGAGAGAAGTTAGTGAAGAGGTTAAATGGCTTTCTCAAGGTCCAAATAGAATTGTTAAAAGATATAATGTCTTTCTCATTAACGAGTTTAGGTTCCACATGAAATATTGGGAAAGATTAAGAAGGACACAAAATTGTGGAGTAATTGTTACTTCTTTAACTACAAGTTATGCTAGTGCTAGGGACAATAATCCTATGGAGGGAGATGTAGAATATTATGAAATTCTTACAGAAATTATTGAGTTGGATTATTATGGCAAACGAAATATTGTGTTATTTCGTTGTGACTGGGCTGATGTAAATACTACTCGAGGCAGCAAAAGAGATCAATTTGGCTTTACAATGGTGAACTTCTCTCGATCAATTCACATAGGCCAACAATTGATGGATTAACTATATGTATTTTTTTCTCAAGTCAAACAAGTTTTTTTATTGCCATGATCCAATGGATGAGGGTTGGTATGTTGTATTCCGTAACACCCCTAGAGACTTGATAGACATCGTGGATGAAAGTAGAAATGACATTGAAACAAGATCAGAAACTTTGCCTTTTGCAGCACGAAACTTAGATGGAACAATCACTAGTTCTAGTTCACAATTCCAATGGGTTCGGGAGGACATGGATGAAGATTTTAATGAAAACTAACTACATAACAATGTAGTAAGTTTTATATCTTAACTTTTTTTCGAATACATACATTAATAGTATTGTTATTACTAGTTACTAAAATTATTGTTTGTTTATTGCAGATATTATTCCTGAGAGGAAATTAAGTGATCTGTGAATTGTTCAAGTTCCTTTAGAGGAGGAAGTAACAAATAATGAGGATTTGTCTGGTGTTAATCTTCACAAGTTCCGGAAACAGTTGAAAATGTAGAAATTGAAGGTAATATTCAACACTTTATTTAAATGCTAGCATTATTGACTTGATTTTGAAAATTGTACTAAATTATTTCTTATATAGCTAAAGATGGTCAAAGGCGCAAGACTAGAGGGCGTACGACATTGACAAAATTATACGAACTTCTTTTTAGGAAACAAGTGAAAGTTTCAAGAAATGATGCCGACCAACCTATTGGGGCAGAAGTAGGTGTTTTGGTCTATTACTTAGGCATTGTTGCTCGCAATGCTACACTTTTGCCGATCAATTATGAGTCATGGCGTCAGATGCCGAATAGTAATAAAAACCAAGCTCTGGGTCTTGTTAAGGTAATAATGTCATTGTAATATATAATCCATTATAGTTCAATAGTAATTTATATTTACTTTGATTATGTAATATGTAGGACAAATTTTCTTTAGAGGTCTCAGATGATTACGTGAAACATGCATTATGAAACAAATGGAGAGACCATAAGAGCTTTTTTAAAAAAAAAAAACATATTTCAAGAATAATCTCATCATTCAAGAGAAGCTGCAAAATGTCACACCAGGAATACTCTGGTATCAATGGAAAGATGCAGTCAGATTTTGGAGTTCAAGGAAATGAGAGGTATGATCGATGCACTTTAAAAAGTAATACTATGTCATTATAATATTGGCATTATACGTAATGCAAATTTTAAATTGTAGGATCAAGAGCGCATTGGAGTTGCTAGCAGACATGAACAAAAGTTTACTCACACAGCCGGATCGAAGAGTTTGGCTCGTATAGTAATGACGAGGTATTATTTTTTAATTATTGATTATTTTTTAATGTATTACTTTTTTGTAAGTATTAATTTCGATTATACGTTGTTGCAAGTTACAATCGGCACTAGCGTTTGACGGATAAAGCTCTTTGACATTATACACACAAAAAAGGATGACTCTCCTATGACTCCTGAAGCTGCAAAAATTATGGTATATTTATTGGATAGAAAATCTGGATTATTTTATAGTTATATCAATAGTATAACATTTTTATTTTAAATAGTATTTGAATTCGTTATAAATTCTTAATTGATTATCAGGAGAAATTGAGGGGAAAAAGGACGGAGTATGAAGCTACGGCTTCAACAAATGGTTCTACTAATGTGGTTGAGATCGAAAGTCAAGTTATTGCTGAAGTTTTGGGGCCTGAAAGATATGGCCGGGTTCGCTGCCTAGGATCATTCGTTACCCTAACAAAATATTTTGGATCTAACTCATCTCAGTACATGCCATCACAGAACCAGTCTTCCCAGGCAGAAGTTAATCATTTAAAACAACAGTTAACCTAATTTCAAGCCGAAGTAGAAGCGAGAGAAGTTGATAGACAAGCGAGAGAAGCTAAGAGAGAAGCTGAGCGAGAAGCGAGAGAAGCAGAGTGAGAAGCAACATATCAGAATATCCAAAATAAATTTCAAGAAATGATGGCGATGTTAAAGTAGAACCATTTTAGTTGATTTTAGGTTCGTTCATGTTGTGTGAATTCTAATGAAAAAGTTGAACTAAATTTCACTTTAACGTTGAACTATATTTTACTTTAATTTTCTAGACTTGGATTTATTTTTGTTGTTAAGTATTTTTACTTAAATTTGCTGTTATTGGATAATATTACATGTTAAATTTGGGTAGTACATATTTGAAATTGAATCTTGGCAGAGGCAATAAGCTTAGCGGCGTTTGTAGAGAAAACGCCACTAAAAATCACATCACAGAGCGACGTTTATCCATAAAAACGCCATTAAAAATAACAACATATTGCGACATTTGTTTGACAAACGCCGCTAGAGAGAAGGTATTAGCGGCGTTTTATAGTAAAACGCCTCCATAGAACATGATCTATTGCGGCGTTTAAGCTAGAAAACACCACTAAAAATTGTGACTATTTGCAGCGTTTGTACTAAAAACGCCGCTAAAGATAAGGCATTACCGGCATTTGAAATATCAAACGCTGCTATAGAACACAATCTTTTGCGGCATTTTAAAACACAAACGTTGCTAACGTTTGCGGCGTTGCTTTCAGCGCCACTTATCGCGGTGTTTTCTTAGCGCCATAAGAGTTTTTGGTGGCGCTAAAAGCGTCACTATAGGGCTAAAAAACACCATTAAAAATCTATTTTGTTGTAGTGTGCTCTTGCTCGGTGGGTGTCAAATAGCATTTTCCCTACTTGGTTCTATGATGATTATCCCCTGTATCTCGAAAATTGTTACCAATGATACTATTTATTGCTAATATATAAAATTATCTTTTCTTAAAAAATAATTTTTAATTTTCAATTAAATAAAATTTATCGGGAAAATGAAGATTGTTATCACCATTTAAATCAATAAAGTAATATAATATTATGATATTACGATTGTTAGTTCATTAAATATAATACTTTTAAATATTTTTTTAATACCAGAACTAATGAAGTCTTTTGAACAAAATATTATTTGAGGTTACTAAATGTAGAAAAAAGAAATAAATAATTACAAGATGAAGAATTTTGATTTTTTTTCTTTCATTTTAATGGAAAATATTTATTTTATGTTTGACGTACATTATTTTTTCCTAAAATACAAGTAGCGATGCTTGATGATATAAGATTTAATGCACATTTTTCTCTTTGGTATTAAAAGTGTTTATTATTACCCATTTTAGTTAATAATGTTAAAAAAACTTAACACGTGGCACCTTTAGAACGTGACATGTGATCATTTACCTTTTTAATATATGTTAAGATTTTTGTTTTGATATAATAATTGAAAAATAGTTTTGGACTAATTTGAAAATATTGCAAATGTGTATTAAAGTACAAACAACTTGAAAATAAGTTTGAAATGTTTTAAGAGGCTCTTGGCATGTTTTTTAAACGATTTTTAATAGCCAAATTAGCCATTTATTCAGCCGTGTACCGATATGAGTAAGGGTTTCAACTACAGTTATTTTCCCGTGTTAAAAATTTGTACCGATACGCATTGAGGCGTACCGGTACTCCTATGTTATTTTAGCCTCCAACGGCTATTTCCCAAAGTGGGCGTACAATACGCTTATGCAGCGTGCCGATACCTATTTGTTTTAAATGCTCCAACGGCTAGTTTCTGAAGAATAGATATCGATACGGATACCCGCGTACCAATACCTAAGGCTCCAAAAGTGCATTTATAAAGACCCCAACGGCTCCAATCCCCAACAGTCACCAACGGCTAGGAACTCATTTAAGAGGATAAAAGGACCCTTCAAACACCTGGAACAACTAATGATCAACAAGCCAACATTCTTTTGATTGTAAAATGTCTTAGTGCTCAAATTTTCATATTTTTCATAGACAACACTTGTGAGCTTTCATTGTAATATTTGCTCAAGTGTTTTAGGATTGGGTGAGTGAGCTTAATTGTGCAAACAATCTAGCTAGTGAGGATTTCTCTGTTTGCTTTCCTTTTTTCTTTGTTTAAAGAGTGTTTTGCTAGACTTTGGGGCATAAGTCTAGTGTTTGTAGGGTTGCCTCATGAGCTTGGAAAAAGGGAAGAAATTCATTTAGTGAATTTGGAAATCCTTAGTAGGAAGCTAAGGTAGTGTATGTAGAGCTTGGTTAGAAGTTCGAACCATTCTAAAATTTTTGTGTCATTTATCTTTTATTGCTTCTTTCACTAATCACCCAAAATCCAACTTCTTCACCACTTGGCAACAAAATCGGTTGAGAAAATCGAACCCAACAATAATCTTTTAAAATTTAAAATCTCACCAAACACAACACTATTTCTTTGATAAAAAAATTGATAAAAAAAACACAACACAATTTCATTTCTCAATTCTTTTTACAGCCACCCTCTCCCTCAGTGGAAGAACTAAGTATTTAAACTTTTTTTCTCATTTTCTTGCAAATCTGACCTTCCATAATGGAAGTTCCACTTAATGTACTTAATGCGGTAGAGATCGTATCTTTGTTAGTGAAGTGTGGAAGGAAATGGCCAAGCTCCAAGGAATCGAATTGGGAATGAGCTCCGCGTATCACCCATAAATCAATGGACAGGCCGAGGCATTGAACAAGTGCCTAGAAATGTATCTTTATTGTTTGGTGGGCGATGGACCGAGCAAGTGGGACAATTATTTAGCATGGGTACAATACCGCGCATCAAGTGTCGGCAGGAATGACGCCTTTAAAAGCGTTATATGGGCGAGATCCTCCGACCATCATCAACTATGTGGAGGGGGCATCAAAGAACACTATGGTTGATCAGGCGATGCGAGAAAGGGACGAGCTGCTTAAAGAGCTCAAGCAGAACCTCATCAAGGCTCAAAACAGGATGAGGGAACAAGCAGATAAGCACCGTAGAGAGGTTGAACTGGAAGAAGGCAGCTGGGCCTTCGTTCGATTACAGCCTTACCGACAACTATCCCTACGACTGAGGCGACAACAGAAACTAAGTCCTCATTTTTTTTAAGGCCATACCGAGTTATCCAGAAGATTGGCAGCGTCGCTTACAAATTAGAATTGCCGGAGTCCACACGTATACACCCCGTGTTTCATGTTTCTCAATTAAAGGCATGCAAGGGTCAGCCGTTGCAACAAGTCACTCCATTACCCTTGATGCGAGAAAGGAGCCAGGGGGCCCGAACGCCCAAGGTTATAATCAAAAGACGAGTGAAAGAGCAACAGGGCCAGCAGAACAACTTTTGATTAAATGGGAAGATGGTGGAAATGATCGATTCACTTGGGAGAATGTGCAAGTTTTTGCTGCGAAATTTCCTGATATGAACCTTGAGGACAAGGTTCCTCATATAGGGGGAGGTGATGTTGCGAACATGGCAGGCGAGGTCGAGCCAATTGATGGAAGGATGGTGCCACTGCCAGGGAACATTCAGCCAGGGATATCAGGGAATAATCAGTCCAAAGAATGCCAGGTCAGACGCAGAAGCACGAGGGACAGAAGGACACCTGCTGCCCTAACCGACTTTGTCATTTTCTAATTTGCGATAGGAATGTGTTATGCTAGGGATACATATACTGTTGAGAAGTATTCTTTTTTTATGAATTAAGTTATATGAAAATCCTTTCTCTCTTAACTTCTATCTCTTCTCACTCCCTTATTTTCTGAATTACTGAGTTCTTGTTAAGCAAGTTCATAACATACCCACATAGATGTGTTATAAGTGAGGGATACGGCATATCGCTTGATGGGCTGTTGGCGAACTCTAGTATACCCTTTGCTATGGTTCTCTCAACATTAATTCTTCTTCTAGACAAGATTGAGTGGATCAGGAGTAGTCTATCCTTGTGACAACGAGATGCGGAGATTTTGGGTAATAGACGAGTTCGACCTCGAACAAACTCAAACCAAACTATTGTAGGGGCACGGAGGTTGTTTGTCGGTACATAAGGTTCACCATTTTTCTGATAAGCTCCGTCAGCTCACTCAACACTCTATCTAGCTGTTGTTTTGATAAGCTCGTTTCCCAGATTTCGTGCTCATCTTGATCATTGTTCAGGTCCAATAGTTCATTGATGGTCTTTGCATCACATTAGACGTGTTCCTTTTGAGTACTACCACTTCCTGGATGCTTGGCAAAAAGTTGTCAATTGTGCAACGCAATCTTGTCGGTAATATACTCATATCCCACAAAACTGGTTGGGTTTTCCAATACAACCCATTCTCCTCGCATAATGTGCAGCGATCGAATATCTTATCATACCGATCCTTGAGCTTCATCGCTGACAAATCGAGTTATTTGTTCTTTACCCGCCTCAGAGGTTGCAGCCCTCCTGACTAACCAGTCAGCACACTCAATAGTCATTCAACAAGTTGCATCTCCCAATCCATATTTATGTTAGAAAGAAAGCTTGAAAGAAGAGTAAGAGATCAGAGAGTAAAATAATATAGCAGTCGCGAGATTAATGGAATAATAAAAGAAAGGGTTAAAAATTTACAATCTATATAGCCGACACGTCTTTAGCTTCGAGCAAAGAGATAAAAATTAGGTTGTACTTGCAAAGGTTGATAATATGGTGCATTGTATAGTTTCTGAGTTGTAATCATATTTTACTTTGAATTATATCAAAAGAAACAAATTTTGATAATCTACTCAACCTTTGAAGCAATTTTAACTACTTGAGCTCGAATCGGTCAACCGAAACTCACCAAGAAGGTATTGAATTGCCAAACAAGATATTGTGATGGAAGCAATCGAAAGATAAAGCTTTGCACAACGATTTATAGTGATTCGGATTTTAAACCAAGTTTACCTCTACTACCTTAGCTATCCACACTAAGAATTTTTCACAAAAAGTATAAAAAGTAACCTTACATAATTCAATAAGATTTACACCCAAAATTTTGTGAATCATTTCCCTCAAAGTTTATACCCAAAACTTTGAGTTGCACTCTCCCTAAGAAAAATACAAATTTAGCAAACAAGGAAAAAAACATCACAAGACAAATGTGTTTGCACAACTAGGCTCTCAAAAAAGATAAACACTAAAGATTTACAATAAAACTCTATACAAAATGTACAAGAAAAAATGAAAAAGTAAAGTCTTAAAGCTCTTTTCTCTTGATCTTTAGGCCTGAATGTTCATCTCTTACTTCCTCAAGTTTCGTTGAAATGTTTTTATAGTGTGGAATGAGTTATTAGTCGTTTCTGACCGTTGGAAATAAGTCGTGGAAGTTGGGATGCAAAATAGCCGTAGGCATGTTGAAGGTGGGATGAGCTCAATATCCGCTGCCATAAGTAACGCTGCTATTGAAGCCAGGGATTTTATTATGACAAATGCATAAGTATGTCTGCCCTTGTTTCTTTACAGATCAGTTCGTTGAAATTTATTCTTTTAATTCCTATGGCTTCCCTAATGTGTTAGTATTATCATTCTGTTGAATAAGGTGTCATTGTATCTTAAATCTTTTTTATCCAACTGGTACATGTAAAACTTAAATTCTTAACTAATAAGGAACGACCGTCTTCAAGATTAGTATTAAGTACTCAACAAACTCATTAGCTTGTTCTTTCTTGTTATTCTGTGGAATTTTTTGTTTTTGGTTCTCTATCAAAGTTTATGTTTGTTACTGGTTTTCAATTCTTTACCTTGCTGTGTAGGTGTCACAATTAATGATCAGAGATTCCGGTACCGTAGAACTAGAAGGGGTTAGTTCACTTCGACGACTCAGAAAAAGTAAGCCATTAGAAGATTTCTCTTATGCACACTTTTACTGGTTTCTGTATTTGGAAGTTATTGAGAATGTAGCAATGCTAATAACAGATTACAGATTGAAACAGGGTCTAGCGACTAATTTTTCCAGTGCCGCTACAAAAAATTAAAGAAATTATTTTTGGGGAGTTTCCCGCTTTTTATTGAAAAAATATTTAAAAATAGGAGATTTTAAAAAGAAAAAAAAAACTTATATTTTAAAAAACATAGAGTCGCCACCGGTCATTTGAATAAGGTAGACCGGACACCTAAAACAAAACTTGGGTTCGGGAGTCAGTTACGGATGGGGAAGGGTTAGCACTCCACACCGCCCAAAATTGGTACCTAACGGGTTCATATCGTATTTATTAAGAAAAATAAAAATTCGATATGATTTAATAATTAATTCCTAGAATGCATGGTTTGAATATTAAATTTACCTCGATATTTACGGTACCAAAGGAGATGACACTCCCACTAGAATACCGGGATAAAGGCCTAATACTATATGCAACATAATAAATGCAAGGACATGGCATTAATTCGAATGCATAAAAAATTCACAGTCTGTGATACCAAAAGAGATGACACCTGGAGACCCGGGATGCCACTCCTAACCGGATACCGAGACCCTAAAAACTAGATCTAACATAACATACCAAATATATTTATTTAAAAACATGCCAATAATAAACAAATACTAAACTACCTAATACAATATATCTAAGCTAATAATAAAATAAAAACAGAGATAAAGGTCGAATTTTACCCCACTAGGAGCTCGGATAAAAACTTTGACCACCCACCAAAATCTCCGTGCCATCTCGTCATGGCCCAAAAAATCAACTCAATCAGAATACGAAGGGAACTCTGATCAAATGCTGGATTGAACCAGTTGGGGCCGAGAGCACTGCTCTAGGCCCCTGACAAGCCGATAGCACTGCTCTCTTGCTTGCTCTCGGCCCCTGACAAGCCGATAGCACTGCTCTTTTGCTTTGCTTGCCGCTCGGGATGCTTGGCTTCATTGCCCCCCACCATTGCCTTTTATAGGCAAATGATGAGAACGTGGCTCACTGTGAGCCACGCTCACCTCTTTTTTTTTGCTTTTTGTTTTTTTTTAAATTATATATATATTGTTTTTTAATTTAATTTAATTATTTATTTTTTGACTTTTTTTATTAATTTTATATTAATAATATTACTATTAAAATAATATTAATAATACTAAAACCCGGACAAAATGAGTGACTACAGTTGCCCCTCTTTGCTTGTTCTAGTGAATCAAGAACAAAACAAAGATTAAAAGCACTCATTTTGTCCTACTTCCTGGCTTCGGAATCACAGGTTCTTCTGTAACTTTCCGCTCTTCCTCGGCCTACTCTTCAAGCTTCAATCTTCTAAATGGAGGATCCGTTGGGGAAGACAAAATCTTGAAATCAAAAATTCGAAGTCCAAGTTCTTCCTATATAGAACTGTTCTCTCTTCTTCTGAACGGTTCCTTGGAAAAGCAAATTCTCCCTATATAGAATTTTAGTTTGTCCTCGGTAAAGTCTTTGGGCTGCAAGTCCTTCCTATATAGAATTTTTGCCTTGGATTCTTCAAACTGATAGTTATCCCTATATAGAACTTCTAGTCTTGAAATCCTAAAGCATTAGTTTCTCATATATAAAACTCTTTGCTTCAAAATCTTTTGAACTACATGTTCTTCCTATATAGAACCTTTCACTTATAGTCATGAGATCCTCTTATATGGAATCTCTTACTCTGAAATCTTAGGACTACAACCTAAACCCCTAAACTAAAACTCTAACCTCTAAAAATAAAAGGCACGTGTAAACTAAAATTTACACGGCCTATGTATAATATTTTTTTCCTAACTTTAATGTTTGAATATTAAATCATTAGCAGAAAAAGCTTATAACATAGATTGAAAACAATGAAAATGAAACATGGACTAAACTTAATTATAAGCGGTAAGGTAAAAAAGAATAGATTATAACAAAGAGTACGACTAACTCGACGTTGACTCATAGAGGAATAGACAAGATGACTTCAATGACTCCAACTAATGGAGAAACGAAAACGAGGAATGGAACGACGAAATTGATTTGAGAATTTTGATATTAATGGGTTAGGGTTCTCTGATTTTTTGGTTGTTAAGGGTTAATTATCTACTTAAGTTTCAAAACTGATTGATTTGAATTAAAATAAAATTTCATAATTATTAATCTATATTTCTTATTAAATAATTTTAATGTCATACTAGCAAGTCATGACAGCTATAAATGACATAAATTTATATTTTTAAAGGAACAAATCAATATTTTAACGGGACTAACGTATTCCGTTAATTAAAGAGGTATATTGATAAAAATTTAGAGTTCAAATGCTTAATTGAATGTAAAAATAATTTAAGGGTTTAATTATTTTTTTAAAAGAAATTCAAGGTTTTTTTTATAATGAAAAATAAAACATAGCCTAAACCAGCTGGCCTATATCACGATTCAGCAATGACATGAACTCGGTGGAGCAGCATGGGTAAGTGGTAACCTCTCCCACTGATAGTCTTCTCTTCATCCCGGTCAATCTATTCGCGAACGTATTCGCCTCCCGTCTCATATAAGATATACGAACCTCCCAACACTGAACCAATAGTCCCCTAATCCTTGCCACTAGCGCATTGCCGGCTAGAGCCACAGAAGAACCAAACAAAATGTCCACCACTGTAATTTTGTCAATTTCCAACATCAACCTTGCTATACCCCAAATTTCAAGAGTGCATCAAAGCATCATGTGCACCCCATAGTTCCGTGACGAGAATTGAGTATGAGCTTAGGTTCCGAGAGAAACCAAAAAATCACAATCCCATTTCATCCCGTACAACTCCTCCTGCATAATTATTTTTTAAAAAAAAATTCAAAGACTTTTAGTACCTTTAAGTCAAAATAAATTTAAAAAATCACTTTAAAAATTGATTTCATTTATTTCATTGGTATAAATAGATTGAATATATTTCTTAATAAATTTTCTTAAATATACAAAAACATGAAATTTATAAATCTTAACACATAAGATTATCAGATATGCTAAATAATAATTTATCTTAACATATAAGTTATCAGATATGCTAAATAATAATTTATCATTGAAAATATATACTTGGACATAATTGTTAAAACACAAAATATATACTTAGAAGGATAACACATATTGGACAAAAAAAACTTTTATCCTTTTTTGGTGCTCTTTTCTATTCTCCAACACTAAAAAATTAAATTTTAAGCTCTAATCCTAAATTCTAGATCCTAAACAATAAACTCTAAACCCTAGAAAATACACCCTATCCCTAATTTCCTATCCCTATACCTAACCTAAACCATAAACTTATTTTTTTAGTATGAGGACATACATAGTGGCACCGAAAAGTGACAGAAAATTTCTATTCAACACATATATGCTACTAACTGATATTTTTTTAACAAACTTATAATATTTTTAAATATATATTTATATAAATTTATTAGTTACGACTTACGAATGAATAAATTTAGTTGAGCTTTTACAAAAGAAATAAAAAAACAAAATAAATAGCTTAAACTCGATCTATAATATCAAATTTGAAAAAAGAACACAAATAGATAGTTTTTGAAAAGTAAACAACTTGTACAGTGATCTATAAATATAAAAAGGTAAAACTTTGATACACAGGATGTGTAAAATTAATTTTACACAAGACTGTGTATTTATACTATAAAAACTCAAATCTTAAATTCTTAACTCTAACCCTAAAAAACTAAATCCTACACTCTAAACCCTACACTCTAAACCCTAAATTCTAAACACTAACCTTAAATTCTACACCCTACAACCTAAATCCCTAAACTTTAAACCCTAAATTAAAACTCTAACCCTAAAACTAAAAGACAAGTGTAAACTAAAGTTTACACACCGCCTGTGTATCAAAGTTTTTTCCAATATAAAATATATGATGATATATAAACAAAAATGAAGTGAGTTGGTAAAGAAAAAAAATGATGGTTTTTCCATGACAGTTATAACAAAATTCAAGCGCTTTAGTTAAGCCAGCCAATGTAGAGCCACAAGAAATTCAAATGTGTTTCGACAATTGCACGTATCACCGCCACCAGTCCAGCACTCCAAATTAACCCATTACAGGCTAAACCAAACCCACAGCTACAACAACCTTGGGTAGTGGCTAAACCAGATCCGTCAACTAAGAAGAAGCAATCTCAAGCACCACCGGTAACCAGTGGCAGGATCAGGAATTTCATATAGTAGGATTATAATGGGGTATAAGATTTGGGAAATTTCTATATCACTATAATAATTATTGCTGATCCCATATCCAAAAAATTAAAGGGGCCAATTCTTATATTTTTTATAAAAAATACTAATTTCTATATAATGAGTTTGAAAGACATTTTAATTAGATTAGTGGGGTCATTTGCACCCTAATGTTTCTACATACATCCGCCCATGCTAGTAACAATAGTGGTAGTATTCAAATTCAATGGAAAGTTACCACAAAAATCAGCAATCTTTGTTTGTTCCTGCTTCTTGTTTGCTTGCTAATCCAATCGAAACTTTAC
This sequence comes from Hibiscus mutabilis, assembly GCA_019671005.1. Lineage (NCBI taxonomy): Eukaryota > Viridiplantae > Streptophyta > Magnoliopsida > Malvales > Malvaceae > Hibiscus > Hibiscus mutabilis. The sequence continues at coordinate 26,999,091 of CM033750.1, read as the reverse complement.
TACTTTCCTTTTGTTCCTTCAAGAAAGAGAAAAGATGATTTAAGAGCATGCAATGCTGCAAGCAAGAAATCAGCATGAAGAGGTCCATTGGATGACATTACGTCACTCTCTTCACCATTTTTCCATTTCCCATTATAAGCCTTTTTCTGCAACATTCATCAGCAGATCATTGATACTCTCGGTCGTAAATCCGATCTTAACACCCCACCCTGCAGCATAATCGGTAATGACTCTTTGTTTGATTCGTTCAAAATACCAAAGCTGAACCATTCAAAGAAGTGATGTACCAATTACCATAGTGAGCAGAGTTTGTAATGGCCAATGACAAAGGAGAGGTTGAGGATTTGTTTTGCGGTTCCGAATAGTCCATACATATCTCGACTCTCCAGTCTCCAGCAAGGAATCAATTGCAGCAAGCTTCCTTTTCTTGTCAGCAGGCTGCATTGGTGCTTCAACTGTGGCAGATTTGAGTACTTTTTGCTTCAACATGAGTTAGAGCTTACCACTACAACCTCTAAGAATTCATTGTCTAGTAGAAGGTCCAAAACCGTCCGTTACATCTTTCTTGATTTCTGAATTAAATTAATATCTGGTTTAAGGGGTAAGAAGCCTTGAACTTTTGAAGAAAAAAAATAATTAAGTTCATAAACTTTTTTTGCACCTAATTAAGCCCTTGAACCAAGGAATCTAATCAATTAAGCCCTTGAACCAAGAAATTGAATCAATAAAACCCTTTGACCAATTTTAACCATTAAATCTTGACAAATATTTTAGATTTGTTGGTCTAGTGCGTCATGTCACGGTATTTTCACTTGATATTTTCGGGGTTTTTATTTTATTTAAAAATTCTTTAAAGATTTTAAAAGTTCTAAAAACTTATAAAATTTATATAAATATTATTTTAAAAAATTCTATAAATGCAACATGATAGAACTATAGTGTATCATGTGCCAATATAATATCTAAAAAAACTGTCAAAATTTAATGGTCAAAGAGCTTAATTGATTTAATTTTTTGGTTCAAGGGTTTAATCATTAAATTTCTTGGTTCAAGAGCTTAATTGAGTGCAAAAAAATTTAAAAGCTTAATTAATTTTTATTCAAAAGTTCAAAACCTTTTTACACCTTTAAGTCTTAATATTTTCTTAAAAGAAGTGGAAGATTCAATGAAAATTTAAAATTTTCATATTAAAAGATTTAAAAATTTAAATGTTTAATATTAATTTATAAAACTTAATTTCATTTTTTTTTGAAAAATGAAGAAAAGCCAAGGCCGCTCCTGTCCTTTGCTCTGCCCCCTGCCGGCTACCATTAGTGTGTATAAGAGACGAGAGTTTATTTTGTTTTCCAGAGGCATGAGAAAAGAAAGTATTAGGAATTAGGGATTAGGAATTGTCCTCGTAAGTCTTAAGTGTTTGAAAAACGTTAAAACAGAAATCGTAACGCTTATATGTCTACAACGGTGTCGTTTTGGTAGGAAAAGGGCAGGGAGAATTGATAGAACGCTGCGTTTTCAGGATTGCAGTGAAACTGGGTATGGATGTGAATGACACGCAATCACCAAGGCAGCCGAGACAAGAGATTAAAATCATAAAATGCACGGCATTGCTGTCTGCTGATTCCATAAACTCTTATTCTAACTTCTCTCTCAACTCTCAAGTTTTCTTTTGGCAACCCATAAAGATAAAATAGAGTGAGAAATGCTAAGGGCCGCGGTGAGGAAAGCAGCAGCTTCAACTTCTGCTCATCGGACTCTGATACCCAATCGAATCCACCATTTCCAGACCAAACACTTCTCCATCGGAATCCTTCCCGATGGGGTCAACCGGAGTTCCGATACTTTTTCCCAGAATTCCGATGCCATGGGACGTCTCTTGTCCCAACTTCAATCCCATGTCAACAAGGTTCATCCTTCTATTCCCAACAAAACTTATACCCAGTTCTTCTCTTTACTGCTATTACTTAAAAAAAAAACATTTGATTTAAGGTTCTTGCTGGAGGAGGAGAAACTGCTGTGAAAAGGAACAGGAGCAGGGGTAAGCTTCTCCCTAGGGAGCGAATTGATCGTCTTCTTGATCCTGGTTCTTCATTTATTGAATTCTCTCAGGTTCTTGTTGCCTTTTCTTCTCTTTTAAATTGGGTCACTGTTGTTTTCTTTGATTTGGGTGTCTTCTGTGTTCTTATTCAGCATTTAATGTAAAAAGCTTGCAGGGCATGAATTATACGGAGAGCCTTTACCGTCAGGTGGGATAATAACAGGAATTGGTCCAGTTCATGGGAGACTTTGTATGTTTGTGGCTAATGACCCGACTGTTAAAGGAGGAACATACTATCCTATCACCATTAAGAAACATCTTAGAGCACAGGAAATTGCTGCTCAGTGCAAATTACCTTGCATTTATTTAGTTGATAGTGGGGGTGCTTTTCTTCCAAAGCAATCCGAGGTGTTTCCTGACAAGGAGAATTTTGGGAGAATTTTTTATAATCAAGCTACCATGTCTTCTCAGGGCATTCCTCAAATTGCATTGGTGTTAGGCTCTTGTACTGCTGGGGGTGCTTATATTCCTGCCATGGCGGATGAAAGTGTGATGGTTAAAGGAAATGGTACCATTTTTCTAGCTGGACCTCCTCTTGTCAAGGTTACTTCCCTTGACTTATCTTTTCCAATGTGTTTTTGTTTAGATTAGATGATACTTAAGGGGAAGTTTTCACAGGCTTCTACAGGAGAGGAAGTGTCTGCAGAGGATTTAGGGGGTGCTAGTGTTCATTGTAAGACCTCTGGGGTTTCAGATTATTTTGCTCAAGGTATTGTTTCCTTTTCCGTGGTTACTGCTGCCGGAATCACTGAATTTAGCGTTGTGTAAGCGTCAACAGTTGTTTATATATTTGTATATATTTTCTACAGATGAAATGCATGGACTTGCTCTTGGGAGGAATATTGTCAAGAACTTGCACTTGGCTGCGAAACAAGGGATGTTGAATTCGTCTCCAAGCATAAACCTTGAATTTAAAGAACCCTTGTATGATGTGAGGGAACTTCGTTCCATTGCACCAGTAGACCACAAGCAGCAATTTGATGTCCGATCAGTTATTGCTCGTATTGTTGATGGCAGTGAATTTGATGAGTTCAAGAAGCTGTATGGAACTGTGAGGACTTGTGTGTCTGTTGGGGGTTTCAAATCTTATTCCATATAATACGCGTTAATCTTCTAACCTTGATGATGTTGCTGCAGACACTTGTAACAGGTTTTGCTAGGATTTACGGACAACCTGTAGGGATCCTTGGTAATAATGGGATATTATTCAACGAAGCTGCACTCAAAGGAACTCATTTCATTGAACTTTGTTCTCAACGAAACATTCCTTTGATCTTTCTTCAGAACATCACCGGGTTTATGGTACATGGCCCCACAAGCCTATCTAATGTGTTGTGTTGTTGCATTCGTGATTTGTGCAGAGTGTTGCTCATGAACCTGATTTAGTAGAATATTATGTTCTTACTTTCAAATGTCTGCATGTCTTTCCCTCTTTTCTGCTCTGAAGCTGATGGAGCTATTTGCGATGTCAAACCATGCTGATTGTTTTTAACTGTTAGGTTGGCTCGAGATCTGAGGCAAATGGTATTGCGAAATCTGGAGCAAAATTGGTGATGGCAGTTTCTTGTGCAAAGGTAGTTACCATCTTCTAACATCGTTTATCTTCTGTGTTATCGTTATGATATACACAGATTTAACCTTACACAAACAAGTTCTATTTTCTCTCACCTTATTTGTATAAATATGTTTCATTGTCAAAATTATATTGATATATGTCATGGAGTACATGGTACATACCCGCAGGCGGAAATGATTATATTTTTTAAACTCAGCACCTCCCTTGAATAATGATTTCACAGGTACCAAAAGTGACTATTATGATAGGTGGAAGTTTTGGCGCGGGGAATTATGCAATGTGTGGTCGTGCTTTTAACCCAAATTTCCTGTTCCTTTGGCCAAATTCAAGAATATCTGTGATGGGCGGTGCACAGGTGGATCAATTATTTCCTGACATTATAAGAATAGAGATATTTGTCCTAGTCTTAAAATTGCATTTTCTGTCATCCTATAATCCATCATGCCATGAATTTTCATTACAATTGCGGCTTACATATCTTCTGAATAAGTAAGATTTCTTGTCTGTATATCGAAAACATGAATGGATGTGGTCCATTTTAAATATGTTAGATTCCGGAACCTTCCATTCTCTATTTATGTCACAAGTGTGGTTCCTTATGCTTAGGCAGCCAGAAATTTAATAGTTATTGTGTTAGTTTTTGTTTGCTTGAAGTTTCCGAGTATTACTGAATTATTCCGGAAATGATTAGGCTGCTGGTGTGCTGTCTCAAATTGAAGGGGCCAACAAGAAAAGGCAAGGACTTGAGGTAAACCTTTTTATTTTCTTCTGGAGGAGTGAATGCTTGCTATCATTTTATTGCATCCAAACACTTATATTCTTATTAATATAGTGGACGAGTGAGGACGAAGAGAAGTTCAAGGCTAAGGTAATTGAGGCATATGAGAGAGAAGGAAATCCATATTACTCAACTGTTAGGCTCTGGGATGATGGTATTATTGATCCTGCTGATACCAGGAAAATTGTTGGGCTCTGTATCTCTGCATCCATGAATCGACCATTAGAAGAAACCAAATATGGTGTATTCCGAATGTAACTTGCGAGTCCGACTCGTCCAACCCGAAAACAGGAAAGATTATGTAACCGACTGTTTTCATAATCAATAATGCGTGGTTTCATAATCCCTGGCTTATTGTCGAGTACTTCATTTGAAACTATTAATTAATCTAATGCACAAATTTATAAATATAAAGATATTTGTAATTATTTTTTAATTTTAGATTTGTTATTAGTATCTACATTAATATTAAATTTATTAAAATTCATTTAAAATTATTTATGAACATCTTAAGTTTTAATTAGTGCTACCATGTAAGTTATAAATTTTTTATTTTAAAACAGATTTCTTAAATTCTATGTAAGCATGTGTATTTTAGTGATCATAATCCTACCCGAGCCATTGTATGACCTGCCCCAATTGATGCTCCAACCCGTGAAGCAGGACCAATCCATCCAGCAGATCAGCATGCCACTTGGCCCAATTTTAGTGAACCCAACAATCCATTTTTTTCCTAGGTGTAGCTCACGTCAATTGAAAGCCTAACATCTTGAGTTTGCTACATTATTTACGTATTATATCTTTATTATCTTAATAATTATTATTATACGTTTATTTATTTTTAATATTATATTATTTTTTTTGCTACATTATTTTTTTTACTGAAATAGAAAACTTCATTAAGCAATCAAAGTTACAGAAGCTTCCTCAAACCGAGAGGAATTCGATCATGGCAATCCCTTGGGCAAGAACCTTTTCGCTCTGCTTTAACTACCCAGTCAACAGCTTTATTACAATCACGTTTAACAACAAAAAATAAAAACAGGAAAAAGGGGGCGGAGAGACCGGTAACATCGCCTTTAATGACAGTTGACTCCCACGCGGAAAGCATTTTGGAGTTAATACGTCCAATTACACCTCTATTATCCGATTCGATAACTACTTATTTGTAACCCGCATCAATAGTAGCAGTAGTTCCTAATCAAACCGCAAGGGCTTCAGCACAAAAAGCTGAAGTACCAGAAAAAATGGAAACAATCCCACCTAACAACCGTCTCGCATTATCCCGAAAGATAACAGCTGCACTAGCTGAACCTGAAGCAGAGTCGAAAGAGGCATCACAGATCGCCTTTACATATCCTGTTCTTGGGGGGATCTATTGTTTCGGAGATCTGGGTTTTGTTGGACCACTCTCGATCCTACCGAATTACAAGAAGAAAATTATGAGAAAGCATTTTGAGAGTTAAGCCACACGTCAATAGGAGAATCAATCACAACAGAGAAAACAATGCAATTCCGAGACTTTCAGAGAAACCAACACAAAAAGGATATAAGTTGAAGTCCTTTAGTCGAGTTTCCTTTCGTATTGAGAGATACAAGCTTTTTCCACCATTTATTGAAACCTGGGAAACCTGTTCGAGATGTCGAATAACTGAACCTCAATGTGCGCCACACAGCCTGTGCAAAAGAAAATAAGATGTTCAATGCTTTCTAATTCCTCTCCACATCGCAGACACTTGTCACATGAGTGCCCTTTTCCATGGAATCGACGTTTCAAGAAATTCATTGTAGGAACAATGTTGTGGCATGCTTTCCATATGAACAACTTCAATTTAGGAGGAACAAGCAACTCCCATATCGATCGCCAAAGGGATGTTTAGAACTGAAGTTGTCACTTGAGCAAGGCGGACTTTCGACCACAGAGGAGTTAAAAAGAAAATGGTATCTCAATTTGACTGAGTACTCTCCATTTTTGTTCATAAACCAAATAAGATCGTCATCCACATAAGGTCCCCCGACAGGAATGGAAATAATTGCTTCAATTTCCTAGGGAGAGAAAAGGCTATGAAGTTTATCCATTCGCCACTTACGGTTACAAGTGTCAATAAGACCATTCACGTAGAACTCACGGCAGGATGGGGGCCTTGGTGAGGTTATGGACATGGTTTCCAACTTAGGGATCCACCGATCGTCCCAAATTGAGAGATTTTTTGTTGCCAATTCGCCACATTGTGGCCTTAGAGATGAGATCAATTACCTCCCGAATGCCTTGCCAAGCCCAAGATGGGTTCTGTCTTTTTTTAGCAGCGAGAATGTTTTCATTTGGGAAATAAATACCTCGTAGAACATAAGCCACAAGGGAATCCAGATTTTTTAAGATTCTCTAAGTTTGTTTAGCCACCAAAGCTTTGTTGAAGGTTTTTAGGTCCTTGAATCCCAACCTCCCAAGGTCTTTGGCTTTGCAAAGCTTGTTCCAATTTAGCCAATGGATACCTATGTTTTTACCATTTGATCCGTTCCACCAAAATCTTCGTGTAATCACTTATTTTTGTCCGGGATGTAAACATTATAATTAAAGTAATTATTGTATACGTATGTTTGTATATATGTACCAATGCTTGTATGTATATGTGTGAATGTGTATGTACAAATATAAGTATGTATGGATGTATTTTATTATTATTATTATTATTATTATTATTATTATTATTATTATTATTATTATTATTATTATTAGTAGTAGTAGTAGTAGTAGTAGTAGTATTGCATGTATTATATATATAAGGTATGTATGTATATTATGTATATGTGATATGGTTGTATGTATGTATTATTATTTTAATGATATGTATGTATGGATATTTGTATCAATGCTTGTATGTCATATGTATGTATATAATATAATATGCATGTGTAATAACCCAATTTTTGGCTAGTGACCAAAATGTAAATTTTGAAAGTTTTGTGGATAAAGCATAAACTTAGGAAAAGAATTGTAATTTTCAAAAGTTATGCATTTTAGTCCTGTAAATGAATAGTTTACCCCCAAAAATGATGTTTTCGTGTTACCCGGATTTTTCGTACGGAGTTTGTATTAATGGCTATAAAGCGATAAAGTTTAGAAAAATATTTGGGTAATCAGATCGAATCGAATATCCAGGATATTTTGAAGGATGATAAGGCAAGGTTAATTATGTCATTTTACATGTCTAAGATATTTTCCTTATGTTGGAAGAATATGAACCCTTGGATTTAAGTTGATTTTCCATGTTAAATATGAGCCGTTGGATGAAAAATGGCAAGATCGTAATTTTGGAAAATTATAAGGGCAAGGTTGGTATCTACTAGATCAAGATTAAATCTAGGCCATTGGATGAAGGATGATGACATGAGGTAAATTATGGAAATATAGAATTTTTGGAATAGATCCGATAGCTCGGTAAAGGTAAAATCGTAGTAGAAGTATTTAGTGAATATCGGGAAATCTGATTGAATTGAAATTTCAGAGACTGTTCCATAAGCCATGGAAAATCATAAAATGATATTTATAGAATAGTGGCCAGTTGAGAAGGAACTAATTTAGTTAGATTATAATGGAATGACAATTTTGAAACAAACTAGTAAATAAAGACTAGTTGGAGAGCAAATTGATCATTTGACAATGATGGAAATTTTGAAATATTTTTGAAATGTTGAGGACGTTTTTGGAAGATGAAATATATATGGATTTCATCTTGGCCCTTGATTTTGGATGAGATTAAATTAGCCATTAGATTTAAAGGCTAAATTGGTAATTTCACTATTTAAATGAATTTAAAATTCATTTAATAGTTACAAGTGTAATTTAATAGTAAAAAGATGAGAAAATTGTTCATTTTCAGCCATAAACCATGGAGAAAGAAGAGGGAAATGTTCAAGCTCAATTTAAGCCCCAAATCTCGATTTTTAGGTAATCTTTCGAACTACAAAGTTGTTCTACTCTTCGAGCTCTATCTTTTGATGTAAATAATTTATAGAATACTTGCTTGGTTGATGAGATTTGATATGTGGAATAAATTAGGGTTTATGATCAAATGGGGGCTTTTATGATTTTATGAATCCATGGTTGATTTTAAGTTAGAATCATGCTTGTATGATGTTGGAATCATGTTATTGAGTTGGGATTTAAACCCTACATATTTCGGTTTGCATAGAGAAGATTAGGGTTTATGGATTCAAGTCTAACTTAGGGTTTGTGTGTTAGATTAATGATCTAGTAAGCTTGATTTGTTGTTTGGAAGTAAAAACCCAAGTTAAATGCATAAGGACCATTTCGGCAAGCTTTAAAATTAAGGGACCAGATCTGATTTTTTTATTGAATTTGATGTGTATTTATACTATTAATAATGTCAGAGACATGCAAATGAAGTTAGAATGCTAAACCGACGATTAATCACATTAGTGACCATTTTGACAAATTGTCAAACTTGAATGGTCTATTCGGCAAAGAGGATATGTAGAAGGAGTAAATCCGATTTTTAGTTAAAATGATGGAATTAAGGTATTAATGTTGATTGGAGGACTAATTTGCAAAGTTAAGAAGCTTGAATCCTTATATTTGAAATTTGGCGACCATATCGACAAATCAAGAGAAATTAAAGAAGTAAATGTTTGAGCCTATTTTGATGAAGGATGTAAATAGAACATATGAATACAAGATTTATTCTGATCATTTGAAGTAAAGTGATGGGACTAAATTGACAAGTAGAGAAATATGGAGAAGTTGGTGTAAATTAGAAGTTATTTATGGAAAGTTATGTTGGAATTGAATTATGGCAGTAAGTTTAAAATTTTGCCATAAATTTTACAAAAATGGTTAGATGATGAATTTTATACCATTGGAAAGAATTGTTAGTCTAGTTTCGTTTCCAACAAACGGAAACTGGTTTCGAATTCCGAGTTAATAGATATGAATTTTTATTCGAATGAAGGTCAGAAAAATTATAGAGCAGTTTTCTGCCTGGACAGTCTGTGACGTGAGTTCAGTGATTTTTCATAATTTTCGTAGATTTTATTAATTTATGTGGCTTATACCGTTAGAACCGTTATCGAATCTAGTTTCTCAAGTATAAAGGAAATTAAGATCCAATATGTATTATGCCTTGTATAAGTAAATCTTTGAAGGTAGCGCAAGCTGTCAGAAAATGAATTTTGAAACATTTTGTATTCAAATGTTAGTTAGCGAGCTCGAACGAATTAATGGAAGTTCAAATTGGTCACTAAGGACCATAATGAGTTTTTGAACAGTACAAGGAAGAAAGGAAAAATATTTAAAAATTTTATATTCAAATGATTATATTAGACAACATGTTTAAGGTATTATTAGATTTGAATCTAACAAATATTTTATTTTATTCATGTGATTAATGAAGTTAAGTCCGAATCAAAAAAAGGTTCGAGGTACTATGAAAGAAAGGATCAAGCTAGGACTTAATGGGCATTGTGTTAAGTGGCCAAGGTGAGTGCCATTGCATACATATCATGACACATTGGTGTTTTATATATCATTGGGATGGCTTGCGATGAGCCTACCTAAATTTTATTGTCATTACATTTATGTCATGGAGCATATGATTGACATATTTTAAATATGTCAAAATTTTAATATAAATGCATGGATCACTAGTTATATATGATGTTATATTATGAATGTTATTTCGGGTATGAACTACCCAATGTTAAATTATGTTGATATACATTATCATGGATGAAATAAATATGGAAAATATGCCCAAGTAAGTCATTGAGGGACATGGTATAGTTGGCATGCCATAGAGTCCAGCAGCACGCTGCATACTCGATTTAGCACTATAGTGTATATAAAGGACACTTAGTGTATATGGTTAGCACTGCCTTATAAATGTGCGGATGGTTAGCATTGCCTTATAAATGTGCGGATGGTGGGCACGACCTTATGTGTATTAGCACTTCGGTGCATATTTGACTCGTGTACCCAGGGTCCTCATAGGCTTATATTTGGGCGATGGTTTATTGGTTAATAAAAGATAAACAGGTGAACAAGCTTATGAGGTTTTGGAATAAATGACAAGTATATTGGTAAGAAATTTATATCCGTTTTATATTATGTTAATATATGATTAACATGATGGTAATACATGTCTAGTGATCATGATGCATTTATGCATATATGGCATATTATGACAAATAGACAAGCATGAAAGTCTTATGACATTAGCATGTAGTAAATCATTACTAATGCAATGTGAAAGTTGATGCTTTGACATATATATATATATATATCATGTTATATAAACATAGCCATGAAGTCGAATAAAGTTTAAATTATTGTTATTAATTTCCTTTATTGCCTCACTAAGTTCGTACTTAACGTGTGTTTGATTGTGCACACGTAGGTAAATCAAGATAAGAGTGAGAAGAGCATTGCATCAATATTGGAAAGCTTAACAGGTAATCACAATAATGACATCCTAATTGAGGTTTGATTATTATATTGGCATATATACTTGCTAAACCTATTTGAGTTGTGATTGACCTTTAAAGTTTGGTAGGGTTTCATGATAATTGACGTTTCTGGAAAGATACAAAATTAAGAGTAAACTCAAGTGATGAGTTGTATGCTAAGATAATTGATTTATGATTGGAACTCGAATAAATAATTTATTTCGATTTTAATTAAAGTTAAGCGTGCTTGGGCTAGAGAAATTTTAGGATGGGTGACCATTAAGAAGTTTTCTTAAAAAAAATTAAATTACCCCGATTTTTTATTAAAGAAGTCATAATATTTCTAACTCGTACCCGGTGTACGGATACGAGAAGGGGATGTTACAACATGTATGTACGTGTATGAATGTATATGTATTATTGTTGTATTATTATTATTACTATTAGTTATTGTTATTAGTATTAGTATTATTAATGGGTTGTAATTAAAAATGAAAAAACAGATCCAACATACATTAAAACCATTTTATTAATGTCCAGTCTATTACAAATAATAATAACCCAAATGGATTGCATAGGCCCGTTTGGCCCAATCTAACTAAACACCCTAAACCTAAATCTGATGTCTCTTTTTTTCTTGAAATCGCCAAGATCTAACCGTTGGATCAGATCTGATCCAATGATCCAGATCAAACCGATAGAGGCCATTCATCTGCCCCACGCATGCGTGATCTTCACCTGAGGCATTTGGTGTCCTTCACGCGCCTGAGCCATTTCATCTACTTCGTCTACATGGCATCACCGCCGAAAACTCCGCTGTTGCCGTACGATCTCCACCGGCTCTTCTCCAACCACCAGCATGGCCAAGAAACAAATTAAAAAAATGAATAGAGTCACATCCGTATCATCTACAGTTTGGGCATTTAATTTTTTCCTTATCTTGTAAACTAAACCAAATAAGAAAAGATGATATATATTGGAATCAAAAACTCATTTATGTACTTAGATTCGGATTATCAATAAATAAAAAAACAAAAAAAAGATTTTAGAGGTATCTCATTTTTCTTTCTTGCATATTCGAAAAAGTAAACAAAAAATAATAATTCACCGATCGAGTTTCAAATCTATTTTTTTAAAACAAAATGGGTTCGACCTTTCCTAGATCTAAGAAGAAGTGGGTGTTTTTCCTAAAATCTAAGACTGGATTCAGTTTTTAAAAGGGAAAAGTGTTTTTCTAAAGTTATCGGCGTCGACAGACGGCGGCCGGTGACAATTCACGGTGGCCGAGGATTGAGGGCGGTGGCCGGAGTAGCCGGGCCACCGTCGATTTTTGGATTAAATGGGTTTCTAGGTTGGTGTTCTTCATGTTCATGAAGAACACGAAGAACACCAAGTGTGTTCTTTGTTTTTTGGGGTTTTGATCCAAAATTGGGAGAGAAAAATAGTTTTTGGGTGTTTGTATTTCATAGAAAAAAAGGAAAATTGGTGTTTTATTTTAGGGTTTTTAAAAATGGCTAAAAGGATAAATTGAACCGGAAAAGGCCTTTATATATGCCTTTAAGTTTTTGAAAATGGGTTAATCACAAAGAGGTCCCTCCGCATTTTCAATTTTGCACCCGCATCCCTTCCGCATATTTTATTTTGGCCCCTGGTCCTCAAATGTTTTCAACAATTTCCAATTTCATCCTGAAATTGAACTAAATAAGCTTTTAAATGGGTTAATTACCTCATAAACCCCTCCGCCCTATTTTGCTTTACAGTTTTGACCTGCCGCATAGGTATATTACTCGTTTAGTCCCCTAAGTTCAAACCGGTTTCCAATCTCACCCCTAAAATCTATTTTCATTATTTTAAAAGGGAGAATTATAGCTTTAGTCCCCCTTTCTTTTTACAGTTTTTCAATTAGGTTCTTTTTCTTTTAATTTTAACTGGTTTTTTGGTCAAATTGCATTTATGATGCCTAACCTTTTATTTTATTTAATTTCAGTCTTTATTTTGCATTTTGTTTAAATAGTCGATTCATGTTATTTTTGTTCGTTTTTGATTCATACATGTGCTTCTTCTAGTTTTTAATTAATTTGCTAATTTGTTGCCATTAATTTATGTATATATTTATGTTTATATAGGAATATATATATATAGTATCTTCGTATATATATATATTATATTATTTGTACTTATATTATGTATTATCTATATTAAGTCTTGACAAATTATTTTTAGTATTGTATTTATATTTAATGTACATTTTATATATGTATATTATATTATAAGGCCTATGTTAGTTTTTTTATACACCTAATATGTATATTATATATTAGTGTTTTTTATGTATTTATATTATGGTGAATATTTTATACATATATATATAGTTATATAGTGTATTAATTTTATTCTATGTTATATGTTATCTATGTTATAATATATGTATCATTTTATTTTTGTTGTATTTTATTTTAATTATGTTATTATTTGTTTATAATATATATTTATTTCATGTATTTATTTTGTTCTTATCATGTTTTTATTAAGTTTGCATATTAAGTTTGCATATTCAACATATTAACTGTTCAATGCTGTACTTCCTTTTTCAACGGTACCAGTCTTAGAAGTAGTTGGTAGTTTTCGTTTATCCCTTGAACACCAGAGCCCTTAGAATTTACTTGCACATATAACCAAATTTTAATTTAATCGTCGCTTTAACTCGTAAAATATGATGTTAATAAAGCGGTAATAATTTGGTACTAATTTTGGGCGGTGTAGGGTGCTAATCCTTCCCCATCCGTAACCAACTCCCAAATCCAAGTTTTTTAAAAAAAAATCTCTGTTTTTTTTAATGGTGTCCAGTCTACCAAACTGGCCGGTGACGAGTTTCCTCAAATTCTCTTTTTAAATAAAAATTTCAAATAAAAACGAGACCCCCTTTAAATATAATTTATAATTAATTATTTTTCATAACGGCATTCGAAAAAATAGTCGTTACACTTCCAATAAGAGGATTAAGCTCATCATAAAAGGTCAAGAGAAGAAAACATTGCATAATATAAGAAGGTATTGCAGTAGCAATAGCTTTGATAAGAACTTCATTACCTCATTGAGAGAGAAACTTGAATTTCCAGCTTTGAAGTTTCTTCTAAACTCTTTCAAGGATAAAAGCAAATGCTTCATTCTTTTCTCTACCACAAATAGTCGGAAGACCCAGGTATTTGCTTCCTTCTTTCATAAGGCCAAATCCCAGAGAATTAACAAGAGAAATTTTATTATTAGAACTAATATTCAATGAAAAGAAAATCAAAGATTTTCTAACATTCACAGTCTGTAGCGTGGCTTTTTTAAAGTCATCAAGAAGATTAATCATAGATGTGCAATCCATATGGCTGGCCTTAGTGAACAGAACACAATCATCAGCAAACATATGATGGTTGATAACAAGACATTGTCTTCCTATGCGAAATCCTGAGAGAGCTTGGTTTTTTAGCTCCCTGTCGATTAACCATGTGAAGATATTGGATATCAGAAGAAAAAGAAAAGAAGAGAGAAGATCTCTGTCTTAGACCTCTAGTCAGAAAGAAAGTCTTCTTTTCCCCCATTAACCATTATTGAGAACAAAACCGTGGTAACACACTTCAGTACTCTTTGAATCCACCAAGAATCAAATCCCATTTTACTCATAATAAGACTTAGCACTTCCCAGTCGACCTTGTTATATGCTTTTTCTAGATCGATTTTAAGAGTCATGATCCCCAAAGATCATTTTCTTCTCCTTTTGATAGCATGAAATGCCTCATGGGCTAAGATAATATTGTCATGGATAAAGCAACCACTAACAAAGATTGACTGAGTTGGGAAATAATCCTCGAAAGGAAAATTTTAAGTCTTGATGTGAGAATCTTGGTAATAATCTTCGTTAAGAAGTTGCAAAGGCTAATCGATATGAAGTGGCAAACTTTTATAGGATTCTTGGTTTTCAGAATAAGGACAATATTGGTATCATTGATTTCCTCTTTCAATGTGCCAAACTTGAAGAAATTAGTGACCATTGAGATGATATTCTTCTTGATGATGTCACAGAAAGAATGATATAACACCCTCGAGAAAACATCCAGACCTGGAGACTTTAAAGCCTCCATATCAAAGACTGCATCCATGATTTCCTCTTCAATGACTCCCTTGCATAACCCTCTATTCATGTCTTTTGAGATAACATCAGGAATAAGATTAGAGACCTCTTCCATATCAATGGATTGGTCTTCAGAATAGAGTTTTATAAAGTGCTTCTCAAATTGTTTGACAATTTTATCTTCTTCCTCCACCTAATTTTCATTTTCATCTTTGATCTTATGAATGAAGTTGATTCGCCTATTTTGTAAAGTGGTAGCATGAAAAAAGCTAGTGCTTTATCACCATACTTCAGCCAATTGACTCTCACCCTTTGATGCCAATGTCTTTCTTCACTTTCCCATGTTTTCTGAAGAGTAAGTTTTAGGGCATTCAATTTCTCTTTTGATTCAATGGTGAGAGGCTTATTCTGCAGGTTCAGGATTTGCTTCTTAAGCTCTTCATTGTTTTTCCGTTTCTTCCAAACTTCTCTTTACTCCATCATCATAGTTTGATCCTAATAGATTTAATTTTCCTCCCAAATACTGAATATCTTACAACTTTCATGTCTTGATTCCAAGCTTAACATTTTTGGAACATTCCTCCTCAAGAAATCACTTCAATTCAAATTTAAACTATTTTCTTCTTTTCTTCTTGAGTCCATAAAGAAGAAGGCCGATAAGATTGTGATCTGAAGCTGTTGCTTCTTCCAGTAATCCTATAGCTTTCGTAAACATGAAACTCCACTCTCCTTAATAGAGGATAATGTCCAGCTTTTCCATAATGTTATGCCTATTTTGAAGTTGATTGGACCAAGTAAAAGAGCCGCCCTTAATTGGCATTTCTAACAAGCTTTTACTTTATCAGTGAATTCAAGATACCATTTGGCAGTTAGATGCCCGAAAGCATTTCCCCATATTTCTCCTCTTGGTTAGTAACAGTGTTGGTATCTCCAAGTATACACCACTTGCAATTTTGTTACCATCGTAGTCCTGTAAGATTCTCTCAGAATTCTTTTTTTCTTTTCATTGTACAGGGGAACATAAATAAAAGTACAAAACCATTCTTCATCATTCTTGTAAGAGATTGAAGCATCAATGAAGTTTTTACAGCCTTTATTGATGGCCACTTTGACTTCTTCATTCCACCAAAGTGCCAATCCACCTGCAATTCCATTAGGTTCAACATATAAACCTTTATTAACCTGTTCTTCCTTTGGATTCTATCTATATATTTCCTCTCTTTTTTTCATCTCACTAAGAAAGATAAAGGCATGGCTGAAATTTAAAAATAATGCGACTAAGGCCTCTCACAGTATCAAAATTGTCTAATCTCCTAATGTTCCAAGCTAGAACTGCCATAGAAGCACAAGGGGAAAGCACAAGGAAGAAGCAAAGAGGCAACCAACCAACCAAAGCCAACTTCGAAACCAATCACAGAGCAAGATAAAATAAAGAAACAAACCAACAGGAGGATTCAATAAACAAAGAGAACACCCAAGAAGGAAAGAACCTGAAAGCGAGCCCAAAGCATGAAGAACGAACGAACAAGATGGGTAGCAGTCAAAGTATAGAAGATGATAATCCGCTTCGGTGGAGAAAAGCCGAGACCAAGATCGAGCACAAAAATCAGTGGAGCGAGAGAGCTGACAAGACCAGGACGCACCGTCAGGCCAAAATCAAAGCAACATCCATTGATTTGGGCAAGAATTAAGATTAGGGTTACTCTCGCAGAAAGGGGAAAAATCGCCCTCCAGAAATATTACAGCTTTTGATTTGCTACATTATTTATTAGGTACCACTATATGCACTTATATATATTATTGATATTTTTATTATTAGGACTATAATTAAGCTCATGACTTTTGTAGCTCTTTTGGAGATAACCCAAACCCTTTTAAGTATTAATTTCGGGCATTGTAGGGTGTTTTAACTTTTTTTTTTATGCGTAATTAATTCCGAAACTTGACTATAATTCTGGTTTAAATGTAGATTAATCTTACAAATTTTTAGTCATAACTATTTTAAAACGACCGGTGACGACTCTTATCTATGACGAGGCTTTGAATGCCTAATTAATTTTAGCTCGGACAAAAACGACACCTATCAAATCAATTCATTTTCTTTCCATAGTTTTCTGGTAGTCTAATAAAAAAATAGAAAGAATAAAAGTAAGGAAATTTGCTAAAACCAAACAGATTTAAACATTTCTATGTTTCTTCAATGACTTTTTCTACTTCGATTACTCCGTTTTATTTTGCTTCAACGAGCCTTCACCACTTTCTCTTTAACTCTCCAAGGATCTCATTTCTTTTTTAAAAAAATGGCTTATATAAGCTTCCAAAACATCAATGCACCAAGGAATGACGAGAAAAGCCAAGACAGACACAAAGCCAACAGTTTCAATATCTTCAACTGTATATCATTTATGGGGTTGCAGAAGGATACAAGCTATTGGAGTAATGAAGAGAGAAATCCATCTCAAGAATATCGCTACAAACAAGAACCCTAAATAAACGCCCAAAGGAAACCCTGAACATGCCAAATAGAGACCAAAAACAATAATCAACCGAAACAAATCGAGGGGAACAGGAGTCAGAGAAGAAGAGGTAGATAACTTCTTTACACCCACGACTAAACATCAACGTCAAGAAAAGGGCCCGACCAAGGACCATGATCACCGAAGAAGAAAGTCTCATCGAGTAGATCAAACTGTAAGCATCAGAATACCAAAAATAAAGAAGAAGATAATGGCAGAAGGTAGAGAAGAGAGAAAAAGAGAGAAAAGCATAAAAGGCTAAAAATAGGGGGGAAGGCGAACTGCCATAACCAACAGCAGTTAGTCGCCACTAAAGAGAAAAGACAGGGTTAGGTTATAAGGAAAAAGCTAAGGGTAATTTTAGAGTCATAATATCAAAATTAGCCACAAACGTTTGGTATAATGATCGCTCTGACTCTTATTATTTTTTTGGTGTATTTTAACTCTTAACGTTTTAATTTACTAACGAAATCATCGCTTGTTGTTAACGTGTCGTTGTCTAATTGATAGAAAGAAAAAGAAATTAAAAGCAACTTGAGGAGCGGTTCGAACCCACGTTTGAAGGGAAAAAAACACATGCGCCCAACCACTGAATTAGCCCACGAATTTGTTAAATTTTGCACACCATACAAAAAAAACCAAATATAATTGGGCCCCACATTTTGAGGGACCCGGATAGTAAAAAAAACGTGAATTTATTTTCCTCCGGATTTCCATTTGATTTCCTGTCAATTCAATTCATTTTCTTTCCGTGGTTTTCTGGTAGTCTGATACGGGAAACGACAAAAAAGTAAGAAAATCTGCCAAAACCAAACAGAAACCTCTCTGTGTTTCTTCAATGGCTTCTTCTACTTCGATTACTCCGTCTTATTTTGCTTCCACGAGCCCTCACCACTTCCCCTTTAACCTTAACTCTCCAAGGATCTCATTTCCTTTGAAAAACGGCTCCTATAAGCTTCCAAAACAACCTGCTCTCACTCTCAAGGCATTCTCTTCTCGTGAATCCAAAGGTAATATCTTTCTCCTTGCTCCAGTTTTTCACTACTGTTAAAAATGGTGGCTTTTCATTTGATCTGGTTCTTCTTTAGTATATTATTTATGTTGTTGAGATGTTATTTCTATATTTGTTGGAGGGTGGATTTCCCAGAAAATTTACCAATGAAATCACTACAGGCAAAATTTCTCCCGCAATTTATGAAAAATCTAGCTTGAAGCAATCAGAAGGGGATTTGTTAAAATATCTAGTTGATCTCAGTTATACTCACTAGCGACTGATTCTAGGATATTGTTTGACCTCGAATATCTGTCGCCTTCCCATTTGAAACCTCAATCAAGGCTTGATTTTCGCAATGTTTGGTGTTTCTGATCGGGAATAAGATGCTAATTAAAGATTAATAAACATACTTTGTATGAAATCATGTTTTCGTATGTAAAAGGTGAAGGAATTTATAGCAGGAAATTAAGGTGTTTCACTGTTACTTTACTGAGGTTCTTTCATAAAAATCCTTAACCATTAAAAAGTTAATTCACTGAGCAGCTCCATGAACAACCCTTTAAACCAAAAAGAAAATGAAAAGTAAAAAGAGCCCCATAATATGAGGGATTTTTTTGCATTAATTTCTTTGGTTAGGAGGGTTTGGCTTAATGGATCAGATATGAAGGTAGTTAAAATCTCATCTCACAACCTACCTCTGAAATATTACTAGTATTTTTCCTTTCAGAACGTACAGTGTATAGTTTATTCACCATTACTAATATTTTAAACATTAATAACAATCAATCTCTGTCATTATTCTTATTCAATATTCATGATATGCAATTCTTGAAACTTATAAATATGCTCCAATGAATTGTTTTTGCATATTTACAACCTGTCCCGGAATATTTTCTTTTCTAATTTCTTTCACAACCTTGTCTTCCATACTATGTAGCCTTGTTGCACCCTCTCCCTCCACTTGTTGCTGGCTTGCTGCACTCTATACTTCCGAGTTTGCTCCAATCTTCCTCTCTTTCGCCTCCTAGCCCCAGTACATCTTGTATCTTTTGTTTACCATGCCTTTGCCCTTCCTTCCATATAAGCCCTCTCTAGAGAGCAAGTGTGGAAAAGTGGAATGGTGAACTGTTTAGATCTCTTTCTTTTTTGTCTCTTTAGTTAAATCCCCAGGAAAATTTTCACATGCTGCAAAGGTTAATAATATGTGTGTTTTTTTAAAGTTTTTAAAGGTGATACTTTTCTAAAACAGATAAGATCTATCATTGTAAAATTTGTTGTAGTGATGTCCAGCGTCCTGCTATACACCAATTAATCTATAACTACAGTTTCAGTTTGAAATGATGAACTACAAAGATTTGAGTATATTGGAAAAGTGACATGTTCAGTTGTCCTTGTGACCTTATAATTGCATATGTTAAGAATGATTGGTGTTTTGTGACTTGTCATATATCTTAGTGACCGAATCAGTTGAGATCTTACCAGCAGCTTGGAATAGAGCTTTTGTATTTGGGATATCAATTTATTTTCTAAACTTTAGGACCTTCAGTATTAAACCATAATGAATTCTTAAAGCTTGCATGTCTATATTGAGTACGTTTCTTCTAGTTTCTTCCTCTTGGGTTTTGCTGCAATTTTGCTGATGATAGTACAGAAAATTTGAAGGCTAATTGATCTTGTTTCATAAATCGATTATCTACAGCTGCAGTTGTTACTAAAGACACATGGGAGAAATCAATATTGAACAGTGACTCCCCTGTTCTTGTTGAGTTTTATGCAAGCTGGTGCGGCCCCTGTAGAATGGTTCACCGGATTATTGATGAGATTGCAGGGGAGTATGCTGGGAAACTCAACTGCTTTATTCTCAATACCGACAATGACTTTCCAATTGCAGAGGATTATGAAATTAAGGCCGTACCGGTTGTGTTGCTCTTCAAAAATGGAGAGAAACGAGAGTCTGTTGTCGGTACCATGCCAAAGGACTTCTATATAGCTGCCATAGAGAGGGTTCTGAAGTCGTAAACAATGATATAGTGCATAACGGCAATCTCCAGTAAGGTTTCAGTTTTTCTTGCCTATTTATGTTGTTGTTTTTTTGGCCACCAGTTGAACAGTTCGATCCGGAACCTGAAAAGCAGAGTAAAAGAACCGTTTAGACCGGAATATAAATAAATTTTGGACGTCAATCAATATTGTGCTGGGCCGTAAATAATTTTTGTAGCCCAAATTACATTTTTATCCAAACCAATTGAACTAGGGGAAATATTCGATCGAGACCAGTAAAAAAGCTGAGTTAATAGGGTTGATGAGTTATATTTTATGAATCAAACTTTATTTGAATTTTTTTCAAGTCGAGTTGTTCGAGTTTTTTTTTAAAAATTTAATTGTAAATATTTATAAGATTATGATACGAATAGATTTTAATTTGAACGGCTTTCTATAATATATATATATATGGGATCCATTTACATGGTGTAAAACTAACCATGACCATTGCATGAGTAAAATGGAATAATGAGATTAACAGTAGAAAATGTGAAGATTATCACTTGAAAAAAAATAAAGAAATAATCCTAGCCATTGATTACCATCATCCAACGGTCCAAAAAAAGTGTAAAAGTAATTGAGTTTTACATTGTGTAAGTGGATCATAACCTATATATATATATATATATATATATATATAATTCTTCATATTTATGTACATATATAAAACAAAGTCAAGGGGCTCGACTCGAACTTGAAAACTGTTCCACTAATAAGTTATTCGACTCTCATTTTATTACTTAAACTTTATTTAAAATTTTTCTAGTCAAATTTATTAAATTATGATTTGGGTCAAATCGAGCCGAATTATTTTTACATCATCAAGTCAAAAAAAATTGACTTTTTAAAATAAAAAGTCAGAATTTAATAATAAAAATATTATTATACTGAAAATGTAATAAAATAAAAAAATAAAAGATAATTATATTTTAGGCATAATATCAAAAAATGTCCTAACGTTTGACTGAATTATCATTTTAGCCCATATTCTTTTTTGAAGCAATTCAGCCCTTAACGTTTTATTTTAGGTCAAAATGACCTCTTTGCGAATGAAAAGTGTTAGTCAACCACCGGTAAATGGCTTGAAATGACGTGGCAAACTTACATGACAGTGCATGCCACGATAGCAGCGTCATATAGGCAAATATGCTAACTTTACAGAATGACACATCAGTCAAAAAATAATTTTAATAAATTGTATAAAATATAAAATATTTTTTTATTCTGACGTGTGATTCTGTCAAGTCATTTCGAGTTGTTTATCTTTAGTTGACTAACAATTTTTATTCACGGAGGGGCTATTTTAACCCAAAATAAAATGTTGAGGGCTAAATTACTCTAAAAAAAGAATAAGGACCAAAGTGACAATTTTGTCAAATATTAGGGACATTTTTTGATATTATGCCTATATTTTATTAGTTCAAGGTTTTTATACTATGTTGATAATATCCGAATTATTTTCCACCGATTTAAATGATCTTTTGTTTTCTCCATATTGTACCGACAACGATATCAACCGAACTAAAATCAATTAACTTACTTCAAAAGTTTTTACACTTTTTTTATATATATTATTAAGGGTAAATTACATAAATAGTCATTAAACTTTTAGAGTGCTTTCATTTTGGACACCAAACTTTTAAAACTTGCGTTATAGTTATCGATTTTTTAGTTCGCTTTTTGTGTGGTCCCTCCTATTACCTTCTGTTAGAAGTTTTGATGTGACACATTAGTTTTTATCTTTACTGAATAAAATAATGGGTAAACTACAATGCTTTGTTGGGAAACGCTAGTACACCCCATGGCACAACGAAAAATTATCCGGCGAATTCCGCCAGTGATCCATGTACGAGGAACGAATCCGGGGTGAAAAAGGGATGAAACGTTACCTCAATTAAATCTAATAACAATAAGGATGTAGGAGAATTTGATTTTTCCAACACAATGTCGATTCCTAAGCCGCAACGATAACGCTCCGACCTCTACGTAGTTCACCCAGTTGAAACGAGCATATAAAAGTCTCTAAACTATTTAGAGGGTTTTTCCAAAAAGCATTAATGACTCGTATATCTCTCATGCCTTTATATAGCCTTTGTAATCCTAATTCAACTCATATTAGGATTTCAATATATATATTAATATATATAATCATAATTTAACTTTAATTAGGATTTTAATATATATATATATATTAAATATATATAATCTCAATTCAACTTAAATTAGGATTTCAATATCTATATCTATATATATATTAACTATATATAATCCCAATTTAACTTAATTAGGATTTCAATATATATTAATATATATAATCCCAATTCAACTTTAATTAGGTTTTAGTATATATATTAATTTAAATTGAATTATATTATTTATAGATTAAAAGAATCATGATTATAATAATTATTTTCTTTTAATATTAAATTTATATAGATCAAATATATATTAATTTAATTAAATTTGTGTACAACAAATTTGTATATATATATATATATAATTCGTTTAATATATGCTCATTTCAATCGTGGGTGTGACCCTGTAGGTTATTTGTGACGTTAGTAGTAAATATTAGAACATTTCTAATATTACAAACAATGAGTGACATCTAGCAATATATCATTGTCACCTAAGTTACAAAAAATCATGATTCGACATAACCTCTTCGTGATTAACTATTTTCATGTATTACATCCTTTTGTCCTTTATATCTAGATTGGACATAAGTCATGAAACAGTTACACTTGTATAGTCCATCTAATATTTTTTTGATATCTTGAGTAAACTATTATAAACCAATAACTATGATATCTTATATTAACTTATTCGAGGATGGACATACATTTCTAGTCTCACTCAATCAAGTGACATATAATATTACTCCTATTATGTAGGAGGGACAAATCATATCTTGATCAACCATATCCCACTACATAGATTGTGACATATCCAATATCAGTCTTTATAGTGTAGTCAATTACGACACATGTTTTGACTGTATCAAATATACGACTCACAATGTTGAATAATGATGATATCAAGTTTGAGGATCATACATGTAGTTATCACTATGAGTAATGTTCGCGAATGTCACATAATAATCCAAGAAACGTGCTCATAGCGGGTCAGTCCAGTATGTCGTTCTCTAACATATACTCATTTATTGATTTTGACATCTCCATGTCAATGACAACACTTTGTCATCAATCAACTACACATTAGTCTTAATCACATCATTGTTGTCCATGCCCACAAAGATACTCAAATAAGGACATTTAAGAATAACTATGTTATTCTAGGGACTTTATTATAATTCAGTTAATTTATATACATAGAATAATAACTGAAATAATAATGGAAATGCCACTGTATTAAACAAGGTAAAACATATGCCAATTACAATCATTTTATGATTGGTCTTGGGCATACTCTAACAATCTCCCACTAGCACTAAGACCAATCACTCATGTATCTAATACTAAGTAACTTGGTGTGACGTTCATGCTTCTGCTGCGTCAGAGGCTTTGTCAGTGGGTTTGTAATATTATCATATGTTGGTACTCTGCATATTTTCGTATCTCATTGATCTATTATTTCTCGGATGTGATGGTAATGCCTGATTATGTGTTTGTATTGTTGGTAAGATCTGGGTTCATTTGCTTGTTCGATGGCTCCATTATTATCGCAATGCATATCTATAGCATTCGAAATGCTAGGCACGACCCCTAGTTCAGATATGAACTTCTTGATCCAAACAGCCCATTTTACAGCATCGCTTGCTGCAATATACTCACCTTTTGTTGTAGAATTAGTTATTGTATCTTGCTTTGAACTTTTCTAGCTTACGACGCTTCCATTAAGGTAGAACACAAAACCCGATTGCGATCGTGAATCATCATTATCAGTTTGAAAGCTGGCATCAATATAACCTTTTTATACTTAGATCTTTCTCACCTCCATATATAAGGAATGCACCCTTAGTTCTTCTTAAGTACTTAAGGATATTTTTAACTGCGACCCAGTGACCTTCACCAGGATCTACCTGGTACCGACTTGTCATACTTAAAGCATATTATACATCTAGACGAGTACATAGCACGACATACATGATAGATCCAATTGTTGAAGCATATGAAATCTTACTCATACGCTCTCTTTCTTGATGTGTTAAAGGACAATTTCCTTCGAGAGTGAAATTCCATATCTCATTGACAAGAACCCCCTTTTGGATTCTTTCATACTGAATCTTTTCAGTACTTTATCTATATATGTATTTAGACTCGGTCCTAGGAGTCGTCTCGATCTATCTCTATAGATCTTGACTCCTAATATGTATATTGCCTCACCCAAATCTTTCATGGAAAAATATTTTTTTAACCAAGTTTTAACAGACTGTAAGCTAGAAATGTCATTTCCTATTATCAATATGTCATCCACATACAGTACCAAGAATATGACAGTGCTCCTATTAATTTTCTTGAAAACACATGGCTCATCTTCATTTTTGATAAAATCAAACTCTTTGATTGCATTGTTAAAAAGAAGATTCTAACTTTGAGAAGCTTGCTTCAATCCATAATTGGACTTTTGTAGATTGCATATTTTTTGGAATCTTTTGGATTGACAAAACCTTCAACTTGTGTCATGTGCACATCCTCATCTAATTGTCCATTAAAGAAAGCGGTATTAACATCCATTTGTCATATCTCATAATCATAAAATGCAGCCATCACAAGTAAGATCTGGATGGATTTAAATATAGCAACATGAGAAAATATTTCATCATAGTTTATACCATAAATTTGATGAAACCCTTAGTGACTAATCGCCCTTTGTATATTTGTACATTACCATCCATGTTGATTTTCTTTTTGAAACCCACCTGCATCCTATGGGCTTAACCCCTTCAAGTAGGTTAACCAAGGTCCAAACTTGGTTTTCTGACATGGAATCCATCTCGAATTTCATGGCTTCTATCCATTTCTCAAAGTTTAAGCCCGTCACTGCTTCTTGATAAATCTTAGGCTTATCTTGATCTATGAAGAGAACATCACCATGCAATGTGACAAGAAATCCATATTTCTTAGGTGCATTGCGTTCTCTCAAATATCTTCGCAGTGGTTGTGTTTCCAAAATAGTTGAATGCTCCTCAACAACTTGTGGAACTTGGTGTTGTTCAATCTCTAGTTCAATGATCTGTGGTTGATTTCGAATTTCATTGAGTTCAATATTTCTTCCATTTTCTTTTCTGAAAATAAATTCTCTTTCTAGGAAGATTCTTGTTCGAGCAATAAACACTTTTGTTCTCTGTAGGATTGAAGAAATAATATCCTTTAGTTTCTTTAGGATAACCAATAGAACTACAATTATGAGATTTGGGTTCAAGCTTTATAGACATCTGATGTTTAACATAAGCTTTGCATCCCTAAATTTTTTATAAAAGACATACTATGACGTTTCTTAGTCCATATCTTATATGGTGTCTTTTGAACTGATTTAGATGGAACACGATTTACTGTGAAAGCAATGATTTCTAGCGCATGTCCCTAAAAAGAAACTGGAAGATCAGCTTGACTCATCATTGATTTCTTCTTTCGTGAACTCCATTCTATTATGGAGTACCAAGAGGTGTAAGTTGTGAGACAATCCCATATTTCATAAGAAAGTCACCAAACTCTAAGATTAAGTATTCTCCTCCTCGATCTGATCGAAGAGCCTTAATGTTTTTTTTTCTAGTTGGTTTTATACTTCATTTTTAAATCCTTTGAACTTTTCAAGGACTTCAGATTTATGATGCATAGGTAAATGTAATCATATCTACTGAAGTCATCTATGAAAGTAATGAAGTATTGAAACCCTCACATGGCTTGTGTATTTATTGGTCCACATACATCACTATGTATTAATCCTAATAAATCACTTGCTCGCTCCTTTTACCATTAAAAAGAGCTTTGGTCATGTAACACCCTCAACGTATATTCGATTATTAAATAGACATTGAAGATGTTACTAAAGTTTTTAACCGATTTCCTAACATGTAATTTTTTTAAAAACTAGTTTAGTAAAATAACTTTTCCTCAGTTTCATTAAATTATAAACCTGTCTAGTGTCACCTAGTTTCGACCCTGAATTGGTTAAATAAATATTTAAGACAGTTATTAACATGAAAATATAATTCAGGGTGTAAACTATGTGTGTTACCTAGACCCTTTCCTTGATTTTAAAATCGCTACTTTATTAGCATTAACTACGTAATAATTATACCAAAAACCATTGCTAAGAGTTTAAAACCATACTATTCATCCATAATACTTAGGTTACAAACCCACTTAAAATAAGTAAACTAACTTACAAATTCAGTAATACAAAACAACTGCAAATTTAAAATACGAGTACATGTCCACTAGACTAGGATGTAAGTGTACATACTATTGCTTATAAGCGACAACTCAATTTCCAAAGGTGCAGCTCCTTCTTTGATAATACTAGCCCGATCGAGCTACGTGTATTACGAAACACACGCTAAGTATAACTTAGTGAGGCATAAGTATAACAACATAAACAATTAATATAAATATCACAATCCCTGCAAAAATGGTAAACGATTTCCCGTGCAGTTTATAACATTTCATCATTTATCATAGTAAATGAGAAACTAACTTATTTCAATGAATCATGGTTGCATGTATATATATATATATTCAAAATCATAATATCATTCGTACTTTATCGGTAATAAATACGATAGACTTGCTGGCCTATCTACTTGCATAAAAGCATTTCATGAATTATAGCCCAAAGTACAATTTCATGTGAACCTATGGTATTTGAGTCATCATAACGACACCGTAGTGCCTGCAACGCCGTAGTGTCTGATGATGAGTACATACTCGAGGATGCCCTTTGCTCCTCATTATCGCACCTTTTGTGCTAGTCGACACCGAAGTGTCTAAACAACACTGTAGTGTCTGCAACGCCATAGCGTTTGATGTCAACACCAAAGTGTCTAGAACACACCGTAGTGCTGGAATGCAGCTGCTAAGACTCTATGGATATCCAATTATACCAAAGACTCTCACACTAGTACTCGAGCATAACAATATAGTATTTTCACATTCAATATCTAATCCGTCAATGCTATCATTCATAATTCGATAATGGGCAGTTCATACCCAAAATCCAAAAGTTTTATTTATCTTAGATAAATCTATAAACTATGACAATGTATCATACATGTCACATTATTAATTCATAACATTTATACAAATTTTAATTAACATGCATTTTAATTAATATTAAGGTCGACTTGTCGCAAGTCGTCCTATTTGTAACATGTCATACATGCACATAATGCACTCACATGGGCTATGCAAAATACTGGGCCTCACTATGCTAGTTCACTACTTTTTCCTTGCCTCTTTTATCTCGTGTTTCCTTGTCCTGCTCGAATGCTGCATACTTATACATCGAACATATACAATAACATACATGTTAGATTTTTTATCTAACACTGCTTAACTATAAAATACTAGTATAATTATTCGAATATAAAAATTTTCCTAAAATTTTCCCCTTTTCTCCCTTAGTAGCCGAATAGTCCATTTTGGTCTCTAGTGACCATTTTGCACCTTTTTGCAATTTATTGAAGCTCGAATCACAATTACTCCATAATTCTAACATTTTCACTAACTTTTACTCAATGCCCTTCAATCCACTAACCTTTGTTAAAGTGACTTTTTAGTAACTAATTTCGCACAAAAGTTTGCAGACTTGTACTGATTAATCAGTCCAACATTTTTACAATGTTTCCTTCTATTTTAGCCCTTGGCCGATTTGGTCACTAGACCTTCCCAATGTTGTTTTTCATTCAAACAACATTCTAATATGCTCAAAATAATTTTTCCAACATATATTCTTCATTTCCAAGAATTAACACTTAAAACCGCAATTTATTCCTTCATGGTTTTCAAGGACTTTATTTTAGTCCTAATGCCATAATCAAGCTTGTAGAATCATAAATCTTCCATATTCATCCTTAATTTCAAAACCCTAAATAAAATCTCAAATTCTAAGGTTAGGGTTTATTTCTTCAAACATGAAATTAATCTAAATCTAAGCTTGATTTCAACTCCACAACACTTGATTTACTTAAATCAAGCTTTAGTCTCAACATAGAACATGAAACCCTATTTTCTCTCTCATCAACAACATGAACAAATCTTAATAACTTTTTTGTAAAATTACTATCAAATGAAAGAAAATTAAACATAGATTAATTTTTTTTATCAAAAACATAACTT
The DNA here is from genome assembly GCA_019671005.1 of Hibiscus mutabilis. Taxonomy (NCBI): domain Eukaryota; kingdom Viridiplantae; phylum Streptophyta; class Magnoliopsida; order Malvales; family Malvaceae; genus Hibiscus; species Hibiscus mutabilis. The sequence goes on along the minus strand of CM033750.1, from coordinate 26,970,207 downwards.
GAATCTTGTTTGGAAGACTTCAAAATGCCTAGGAAAAATTTTGTGTATTTTTTCCTTTATTTCTTGGTGTTTTCGAAATGGAGGGGGAAGAGGATGAACATGTTTTGTTCATCTTTTATCTTATTAATGACATGTGTATTTAATTAAATGAACATTAAATTCATTAAATTTATTGATTCCAAATAACCCTCCAACTAAGTGTTATTTTCAAATTTTCCATTTTGTAAAAGTAGAACTAAATCTAGTTAGAATCCAACAAGAAATATTAAAATATTCATAAAAATAATATTTTATGAATTTTCCATGGCTTATGGAACTTTATTTAAAATTCCAATTCGATCCGATTACCTGATAATCACTTGCTACATTTTTCATTTTTCGAACTATCGAGTTAAATCTGAAATTCCCATATTTCTAATTTCCATGAATAAATATTGTTGATATACAAAATATTCCATAATTTTGTAAAAAATCAAAATCTTGAAATTTTGACTCGGTCTAATATACTGATAATTTACCCAAAATCTTTATCGGATAAAATTCTCTTACTAATCCTTTATCAGTTATCTATACGAATAATATTAACTCAAACTGATTCATTTTTATCAGTCTCAAGTACTGACATGAGACCTTCCTAAGAGGTCACCCATCATATGCTTTGAGCACGCGTAACCTTGCAGTTCGATCGAAATTTGATATCTTATACTGCATTTTTATTTGAATCAAGTATCTGTTTATCCCCTAATTGTTCGATCAAAAATAGATTTCTACATAAATCCCATACCAAAAATCTAATTATGCAGATCAACTTCCTATAACCTGTACTACTTATCTATGGAATAAAAATATTTAATGGTAAAATTATCCATCAAGTACCTATACTTTTTCCATAGAATTTCAACCAAACTTCGCAAGTATCCTATTTTGCTTACTCTCTATCACACGGCACTCTAAATTCCCAAAAATTCCTTTCCTAGAGTCTATAATTAAAGAAATCCTAATTTTTATATTTTGTCATTTTAGTCCCTAAGTTAGCTTTTAAGCCCTTATCTTAGTACTAAATGACTCTTAAACAACTTAGCAAATTTTGGGGTATTACAATTCTCCCCCTTTAAGAAAATTCGTCCTCGAATTTAAAACGTACCTAATTTAAATAGTTTCGGGTATTGCTCTCTTATTTTTTCCTCGGCCTCTCAAGTTGCCTATTCCACTTTGTGGTTCTTCTAAAGGACTTTGACCAATGGAATTTTCTCATTTCCCAATTCTTTGACTCATACGATAAAATCTTTACTGGTTCTTCTTCATATTTAAATCAGGTTGCAATTCAATTTCTTATGGAGTGATAACATGTGAGGGATCTGATCAATACCTTCGCAACATAGATACATGAAATACATCTTGGATCTTGCTCATCTCTGGAGGTAAGGCAGTTGATAAGCCACTGGTCCAACTCTTTTGAGAATTTCATAAGGTCCAATGAATCTGGGACTTGGTTTCCTTTTTCGACCAAAATGTAGTACTTTCTTCCAATGTGAGACGTTCAAAAATACTTTATTTCCAACTTCAAATTCAACATCCTTTCTCTTTTTGTCTGCATATGCCTTTTGTCGATCCGCGACTGCTTTAAGATTATTCTGAATAATCCTCACTTTATCTTCCATTTCTCGGGTTAAATCAATCCCACCTATTTTGGGTTAATATGAACATTTCGATCCTGTAATTCAAACCAATTAAGAGGAGTTCTGCACTTTCGTCTATAAAGTGCTTCAAACGGTGCCATTTTGATGCTTGTTTGGTAACTGTTATTATATGCGAATTCAGCTAATGGCAAATGCCTTTCCCATGATCCAGTGAATTCAATAATGCAAGTTCGCAACATGTCTTCTAAAATATGGATCGTTCGTTCTAACTGCCTGTCCGTTTGCGGATGGAATACAGCACTAAAATTTAATTTAGTACCTAGTGCCTCGTGTAATGCTCCCCAAAATCTCGAGGTAAACCTCGGGTCTCTATCCAATACAATCATTATTGGGACACCATGTAGTCGTACTATTTCTTTGTTATAAAATTTTGTATACTTATCCATTGAATAATCCATACGAACTGAAATAAAATATGTAGACTTCGATAAACGATCCACGATGACCCATATTGAATCCTTTTTGTTGGACGTAACTGGTAGAACTGTTACAAAATCCATAGTCACTTTTTCCCATTTCCATTGAGGAATGGAGATAGGCTGTAACAGTCCAGAAGGTACTTGATGCTCTACTTTAACTTGTTGACATATCAGGCATTTTGTTACAAACTCTGAGATTGCTCTTTTCATCCCCGACCACCAATAGAGGGTTTTCAATTGTGGAGACATCTTATTACTTCCTGGGTGCATAGTTAATGGGCAATAGTGAGCTTCTGTTAAAATCTCTTTCTTCAATTAACCATTGTCAGGAATATAAACTTTTCCTCGATAGTATAAACAACCATCAGACTTGATTTCATAGTCCTGCACTTCCCCATATTCAGCTTGTTTCCTCTTTTCAAGGCATTCTTCATTTGAAATTTGCAAATCTTTAATGCGATCCAACAAGGTTGGTTTAAGATGAAATTTTGCTGTAAATGAACCATCATGTCCCAAGGATAATTGTGAATTCATTGCACGTAACACAGAGAACTTCTTTCGACTAAGAGCATCGGCTACCACGTTAGCCTTTTCGAGATGATAGTTGATAATCACATCATAATCTTTTAGGAATTAAACCCACTTTTGTGGTCTCAGATTCAGATCTCGTTGTGTCATCAAGTATTTCAAACTTTTGTGATCAGTGTAGATATGACACTTTTCACCATATAAATAACGTCTCCAAATTTTCAGTGCAAAAATCATTGCTGCCATCTCCAAGTCACGAGTCGGATAATTCTTTTTATGAGTTTTGAGTTGTCGCGATGTATAAGCTACAACGCGTCTTTCTTGCATTAATACACAACCCAAACCATTATGGGATGCATCACTGTATAGAATGTACTATTTTCCTGACTCTGGTTGAATTAATACTGGTGACTCTGTCAAAACTTTGTTTAATCTTTCGGAACTCTCTTGACACTTCTCTGTCCATACAGAAGAAACACATTTACTTAACAGCTGAGTAAGTGACATGGCGATGATAGAGAAGTTTTGGACAAATCGTCTATAGTATCCAGCTAATCCCAAGAAACTTTTGACTTTCGAGACATTCTTTGGTGCTTCCCATTCAATAATAGCTTGTACCTTCTTGAGATCTACTCTTATCCCATCAGCGGATACGACATGTCCGAGAAAAGATACTTTGAATAACTAGAATTCACATTTGGAAAACTTTGTATAAAGATGCTTATCTCTTAATGTCTGTAATACCACTCAGAGATATCGATCGTGATCATTTTCAGTCTTAGAATATACCAAGATATCATCTATAAATACCACCACAAATTGGTCCAAGTATGGTTGAAACACCCTATTCATCAAGTCCCTAAATACGACATGGGTGTTTGTGAGTCCAAACAACATTACTAAAAACTCGTATTGTCCATAGCGAGTCATCAATGTTGTCTTTGGTATATCTTCTTCCTTAACTTTTAACGGATAATAACCTGATCGAAGATTGGTCTTTGAAAACACAGCAGCGCCTCTGAGCTGATCAAATAGATCTTCAATTCTTGGCAACGAATACTTATTCTTTATCATCACCTTATTTAGTTTTCGATAATCTATACACAATCATAAAGATCCATCCTTCTTCTTTACGAATAATATTGGGCTCTCTATGGCGACACACTCGATCGAATATAGCCTCGATCTAATAACTCTTGTAATTGAGCTTTCAGCTCCTTTAATTTTTTTGGCATCATCCTATAGGGTGCCATCGATACGGGCTCTGTTCCAGGGTACACATCTATTCCAAATTGTACCTCTTTATCTAGAGGTAACCCTGGCAACTCATTTGGAAATTCTCGCACAATTGGGATATCTTCCAAATTCTTGTTTGATGCTTGCGTATTCACCACATTAACTAAATACGCTTCACACCCATTATTTAACACCCTTTCTTTCTTGGTGTTTTTGAAATGAAGGGGGAAGAGGATGAACATATTTTGTTCATCTTTTGTCTTATTAATGCCATGTGTATTTTATTAAATGAATATTAAATTCATTTAATTACTTGATTCCAAATAACCCTCCAACTAAGTGTTATTTTCAAATTTGTCATTTTGTAAAAGTAGAACTAAATCTAGTTAGAATCTAACTAGAAATATTAAAATATTCACAAAAATAATATTTTATGAATTTTCCATGGCTTATGGAACTTTCTTTAAAATTCCAATTCGATATGATTACCTGATAATCACTTACTACGATTTTTCATTTTTCGAACTATCAGGTTAAATATGAAATTCTCATATTTCTAATTTCCATGAATAAATATTGTTGTTATACAAAATATTCCATAATTTTGTAAAAAATCAAAATCTTAAAATTTTGACTCGATCTAATATACTAATAATTTACCTGAAATCTTTATCAGATAAAATTCTCTTAATAATCCTTTATCAATTATCCATACGAATTATATTAACTCGAACTGATTCCTTTTTATCAGTCTCAAGTACTGACATGAGACCTTCCCAAGAGGTCACCCATCCTATGCCCTGAGCACGCTTAACCTTGTAGTTCGGTCGAAATTCGATATCTTATACTGCATTTTTATTCAAATCAAGTATCTATTTATCCCCTAATTGTTCAATCGAAAGAAGATATCTACATAAATCTCGTACCAGAAATCTAATTATACAGATCAACTTTGTGTACTACTTATCTGTGGAACAAAAATATTTAATGGTAAAATTATCCATCAGGAACCTATACTTTTCCCATCGAATTTCAACCAAACTTCACAAGTACCCTATTTTGCTTACTCTCTATCACACGGTACTCTAAATTCTCATAAATTCCTTTCCTAGAGTCTATAATTAAAGAAATCCTAACTTTTATATTTTGTCATTTTAGTCACTAAGTTAGCTTTTAAGCCCTTATCTTAGTACTAAATGACTCTTAAACAACTTAGCAAATTTTGGGGTATTACAGGTCATCGTTTCCAATAAGCAAGGCTTGCATACATCAAATTGTTCGAAAACAAATGAATCCAAAAATCCATCTTTATGGAGTTTTGAAATGCGTTTTCACTTATGTGATCCAAGCGACAATGCCAAAGATAAGTTTGATTAGAGTCATTTGTTTTTGATCTTTTTGTATTTATGTTGTAAATGGAATTCTCTTGATCCAAGCTATAGAGGCCATTTATTAATTGTGCCACACTAAAAAAATATTATCGAGATAAAAGAGCAACAATTATTCTTAATAATTATCTCAAAACCAATATTGTCTAAACAAGAAATCGAAATGATGTTTTAGTCAAACTAAGCACACAAAAATCCTCTAAACATAAATTAAGTCCACTAGGAAACGATAAAGTATGTGTTCATATAGCTAATGCAACAACTGTTGCTCCATTACCAACCCGTAGGTCCACATCTCCTTTTCTCAGATTTATACTCTTTTGTAGTCCTTGTACAAATGTACAAATATGAGAACCACAATCGGTGTCCAATACCCAAGAAGTGGGTGTTGATTAATATCAATAATATAAATATCCGAGGTGGATGCTTCGCTTTCATTTGTCTTCTTGACTTTTTCAAGATGTAGTTCTTCTTACAGTGATATATCTTATTACAATGGAAACATTTTCCTTTTAGTGACCAGTCAAGGTAGTTTATACCGTTCAACTTGTCTTTCTCAAGGATCGATCACAATGATAACAAATTTGTATTTGCTATAATAAATTTATAACAATAAAATATGAATTATGAGTACGTTTACCAAGTTTGTGTATAAAATGACTTTATACTCCCACTACTTTTATTAAAATTAATAACCCTCAAATATTAATGTCGAAAATACTTTCTGTAAAGTTTTTCTAGTGGGTAAGGATCCAAAATTCACATTCTTTTAAGTCAGCTTTGGCTTTTCTCTTAAGATTATGGTTTATCTAGGTAAGCAACATTTTCTAATTACATCCCATATAACTCCTTCATTTGGTGAACAACTCTTGTTCATAATTATCTTATGATTATCTAAATAACTAGCCTTTAGGTTTCTAATCCTATTAGAGTAACCCAGTTAAATCTTTAACCAATATTACAACCAACGAATATCACTTGTTTATTCTTCGCGTTTGGCCAAGATAGATACAAGCACCTCGCTTTAGTAGAACCTATATTGTATCGATCTAGACTTTAACAAGGGTTAATATTGGGAGGCAATAAAAGACAATATTTTATTGAGGGATTTTGTGAATATTATCTCACTATTCAAAATTTGATCTAATCAATTAACTAGTATGCATATCATACATTCATTTTATCACATATATGAAAAGTAGTAAATATAAATGTAATATTTATAGCCCATATCCTAAGGTGGCCCGTCCCAAGCCAATAGGAGAACCAAAATAAACTAAAGATAGAACTTGCTTCTCAAGCATCCAATCCACCTTTGATCGGCCCATCGTTCTGCTCTTTTGATCCATGCTTTCTCAATTAATATTACAATTTTAGAAACTCGCTTTACATACGAGGGAGTAAGATGTGAAGAGAATTACAGTAGAATAAAGAGAGGGATGACTCGCAGGTCGTATTTATAAAATACAAAACCAAAATAATGGGCTATTGGGCTATAACCATGCATTTTAAACATCGTGCATAACAAACATAATAAGGACGCGGTTTGTTATTAAGGTTTTACTAGATTGTTCCTACGTAGGGGTCAAGGACGAATCCCTTGTGAGGTTTAAGGGGACGGACCCCCTTGCGGGGTTCTGGCTGCCCCACAGAAGCTGGTGGAGGTACCGCTGTTCGATCAGCGACAAGAAAATTTTTAAAGATCAGCATCTTAATTGCTATGTAAAAACCTCAAAATTTGATAACTTTTATCAACATTATCATGTTTTTTTAGAATTTTAAAATCCATGAATTTTTTACTGGAACAACTCTTTGTTACTTTCCCCGCACTTGGTCTATAGACTAACCATTAGTCTAATATATAACTAAAACCCGTATATGTTAACGCTTAACATCTGAAACCCAAATAAATATGTGACTAACTCTTAATCACTTGGAACAATCAATATGATTTAATCAAATTAAGCGTGAACGATCTCAAGCGCAAAAATATCATATATTTGTCAAAATAGAATAAACCCTAATATAGTACCATGCATTTCATAAATATCATCATCCAAGTATTTAAGTCTGAATTCGTATCGTACAAGTGACTCTAATACCACTGTTGGGAAAAGTTGGTACACCCCATGGCGAAGCAAAAAATTATCCGGCAAATTCTGCCAGTGATCCATGTACGAGGAACAAATCTGGGGTGAAAACGGATAAAATGTTACCTCAATTAAATCTGATAACAACAAGGATGTAGGAGAATTCAATTCTTCGAACATGATGTCGATTCTTAAGCCACAATGATAACGCTCTGACCTTTACGTAGTTCACCCAGTAGAAACGAGCATATAAAACTCTCTGAACTATTTAGAGGGTTTTCCAAAAAGCATTAATAACTACTAGATCTCTCACGCCTTTATATATCCTTTGTAATCTTAATTCAACTCATATTTGGATTTCAATATATATATTAATATATATAATCCTAATTTAACTTTAATTAGAATTTCAATATATATATATTAAATATATATAATCCCAATTCAACTTAATTAAGATTTTAATATATATCTAAATTAATATATAATCACAATTCAACTTAATTAGGACTTTAATATATATTAATATATATAATCTCAATTCAACTTAATTAGGATTTCAATATATATTAATATATATAATCCCAGTTCAAATTTAATTAGAATTTTAATATATATATTAATTCAAATTGAATTATATTATTTATATATTAAAAGGGTCATAATTACAATAATTATTTTCTTTTAATATTTATCCAATAGTTAAATTATATATATCAAATATATATTAATTTAACTAAATTCGTGTACAACAAATTTGTACATATATAATTCATTTAATATATGCTTATTTCAACCGTAGGTGTGACCTTGTAGATTCTTTTTAACGTTGGTAGTAAATATTAGAACATTTCTAATATTACAAACAATGAGTGGCATCTAGCAATATATCATTGTCACCTTAGTTACAAGAAATCATGATTCGACATAACATCTTCGTGATTAACTCTTTTCATGTACTACATCCTTTTGTCCTTTATATCTAGATTGGACACAAGTCATAGAACAATCACACTTGTATAGTCCATCTAATATTTCTTGATATCTTGAGTAGACTATTATAAACGAATAACTATGATATATCATATGAACTTATTCGAGCATGGCCATGCATTTCTACTCTCACTCAATCAAGTGGCCTACGATATTACTCCTATTATGTAGGAGGGACAAATCATATCTTGATCAATCATATCCCATTGCATAGATTGTGACATATCCAATATCAGTCTTTATAGTGTAGTCGGTTATGACACACGTTTGACTGTATCAAAATATGCGACTCATGATGTTGAATAATGATGATCTCAAGTCTGAGGATCATACATGTAGTTATCACTATGAGCAATGTTCGTGACTGTCACATAATAATCCAAGAAACATGCTCATAGCGGGTCAGTCCAGTATGTCATTCTCTAACATATATTCATGTATTGATTTTGACATTTCCATATCAATGACAACACTTTGTCATCAATCAACTACAAATTAGTCTTAAATGTATCATTGTTGTTCATGCTCACAAAGATACTAGACTAAGGACATTTAAGAATAACTATGTTATTCTAGGAACACTATTATAATTCAGTTTATTTATAAACGCAGAATAATAATTGTAATAATAATGGCAATGCCTCTGTATTAAACAAGGTAAAACATATATCATTTACAATCATCTTATGATTGGTCTTTGGGCATACTCTAACATGCTCATCACTCAACTTTCTTCTCAGTCCTATTTTGGTCACTAAAGTTTAAAAAAAATCAATTTAATAAATCAACTTTCAAATTTTTCCTATTTTAGTCACTCTAGAATGGCATGGTTATACAAATTGTAAAATTCGATTTTGGTACATATTTTTTTAAATAAATTATTTAGATTCTGTTACAGTTCACACTTTTAAGCAAAATCGATTAACATATCAGATCAATTATATATAATATTTATAAATTTTATGCATTAAATTATCTTATAGTCTAGTGATTTTGATACCCTTCTGATTTTTTAAAGACGTTCTGGCTCTGGATAGGATTATTAGGTGTGAACTCTCAAATTTTGAATTTCTAGTTGTTTTTACAATTTATCACAACTGGATATTTATTAAATTAATCATATTCACATGTTTAATATTTTAATAAACAAAGTAAAAAAATCATCACAAAATATTCTGGTTATTTGATCAACCTATTATTCGTTTTAATTGGTACATCATAAAATTAAATAATTTAAACTTACCAATTAACCAAAATATTTGTTTAATGATTAATTGAAGTCGATTTCACACGCCCCTATTTTTATGCCTTGTCATTGTAACTGATCAACTACTACTGAGGAACATCTGTTGTAACTTGATATCTCGACCTACAAATTCTTGGTTTTATATTTGGCTCCATTATTTTTTATTTTAAAAATATAAAAAAGAGATGGAATCTCCAGCTGCTTCAACTATAAGGTGCGAATGTCGAAACTATTGGACTTGTAACTTGATGTTTCCCATTAACCTCGTACCAGCTCAGGAATCCATAGTTCCCAAAGTAATCACTTTGAGGAATACTTCCAACTCCTACATCGATGTCCACTATGAGTTGGAACTTGACTTTAGTATTTTTTTCCTACAAAAGTAATCGTTGCAGGTTGCACTACAGCTTTCATGCCTGAAGGCGCCTTCACCGCTGCTCGATAAACCGAGCTGCCCTCTGCATCATTTGTGAGCTCCCTTTGAAAGGTAGGTGGCGCTGCTTGTGTTAGTATTGTTCAACAGAATGATGAATGATGGGTAATTAAGATCCAGGGTAGCAGTGTCACAATTTAAGTCACGTATTCACGTGATAGTCCGGATCTGTTTCCTTGTGTGGTTTAACCAACAAAGATAGTCGATGTAGTCTTGAGTCTCGATATCATAGACAAGGCCAGGGTCCATGGCTTTGTTAGGATTTATATGCCCTGCTCCGAAATCAAGAGGTGTCCCGGCAACTTCTGTGGTCATATCAATGATAAGGCCATTTGCGTTGTCGATGATATCGGCTGTTGTCATCATTGTTGATAGGATGGCTACTGAACTCCAGTCGCGGTGGGAGGCTTTAAGTGTTGGATTAAAATCCGCAATTGTGGGCACATATGTAAAATGTATGATGATATTATAAAGTATGACACAAAATCAAGTGACCAATTATGTTAGGCGTGTCATAGGTATTGTAAATAATAGAGGTTTTGTAGCAGAGAATAAATGTTTTCTCTGTTTTAATTAATGATTTACAAAAAAGAAGTGAGTCCTTTTATAGGACTAAATTACAACAATCCTAGCTAAGTATGACTCTATCTCTATCTATTATTTAAAAGATTAGAAATTTAAATTTAGATAAGATAAAATAAGATTTAACTTATCACTAAATTAGATAAGACTTAGCTATTTAGTTATTTACTAGGACTAAAATACATAAAAATATATTTACAATCTACACTCCCCCTCAAGCTGGTGAGTATATGTTGTAGAGTTCCAGCTTGGATGTAAGCTCATCAAAGGTGGTTCTTGGAAGTGTCTTGGTGAGTACATCAGCTAGCTGTTTGTGAGTTGGAACAAAGTTGAGCTTGACTGTTCCATTAGTAACCTTTTCTGAGATGAAGTGACGGTCTAGTTCCACGTGTTTGGTCCTTTCATGGTGAACTGGATTCTTTGCAATGCTGATTGCTGACTGGCTATCACAATGAAGTTCAAACTGTTCACTGTGATTCATTTGTAATTCGGTCAAGAGTCTTTGTATCCAAATTCCTTCACAAATCCCAAGTGCCAATGCTCGAAATTCAACTTCTACACTGCTCCTTGAGACCACTGATTGTTTCTTGCTCCTCCATGTCACTAGATTTACCCAAACTCGAGTACAATATCCACTAGTGGATCTTTTACTAGTCAGTTCTCCTGCCCAGCTTGCATCTGTGAAGACTTCCACTTTTCTAGACTCACTCTTAGAAAAAATCAGTCCATGACCTGGTGTCATCTTTAAATATCTCAAGATTCTGGTTACCGCCTCTAAGTGTTCCTCTCTAGGGTCATTCATGAACTGACTTCCAATGCTAACAAAATAAGCAATGTTTGGTCTTGTAAGTGACAAGTAAATCATCTTACCTACCAGTCTTTGATAGTGTTCTTTGTACACTGGAATTCTTTTGTCATCAATTCTGAATTTCAGATTATACTCCATAGGTGTCTCATCTGGCTTGCACCCCAACATTTCAGTTTCTGAAAGCAAGTCTAGAATGTATTTCCTTTGATTGATTACAATTCCGGTGCTTGATCTAGCCACATCCATTCCTAGAAAGTATCTCAAGTAACCCAAATCTTTAGTTTCAAAATCAGTTGCCAAAAACTCTTTTAACTTTCTGATTTCTATAGAATCATCACCTGTGATGATTATATCATCAACATAGACTATTAAGATAGCCTTTTTGTTCTCATGAGAAGTTTTGGCAAACAAAGTATGGTCAGTTTGACATTGTAGATAGCCAAATTTTAGAATGCCTTTAGTAAATCTATCAAACCAAGCCCGAGGTGATTGTTTGAGACCATATAATGATTTCTGTAGTTTACATACCTAACCCGAATTTGAGTCTTCATTTAAACCAGGTGGTTTTTGCATGTATACCTCTTCTTCTAGAGTTCCATTCAGGAATGCATTTTTGATATAAGCTGGTGAAGTGGCCATTCTTGATTTGCAGCAAGAGATAAAAAAACTCTCACAGTATTAAGTTTTGCCACTGGTGCGAATGTCTCCTGGTAGTCAATCCCATAAGACTGAGTGAATCCTTTCGCCACCAGTCTAGCCTTGAACCTTTCTATGCTCTTATTGGCATTATATTTGACTGTAAATACCCATTTACAGCCCACTACCCTTTTTCCAGGTGGTAAATCAATCATAACCCAGGTTTTGTTTGCTTCCAGTGCCTTGATCTCATCTTCTACAGCCTTCTTCCATTTTGGATCTTTCAAGGCTTCATGTACAGATTGAGGAATATGCACCTTATCAATTCTGGCAGTGAAGGCTCTAAATGAAGGCACCAGTTTCCCATAAGCCACGTACTTTTGTATCGGATGACTGGTACATTTCCTGACACCTTTCCTTTGAGCAATAGGTAGATCAGATATACCAATTGAAGGGATAATAATATCATTACTCACAGATTCCATACCTTCTTCATCCTCTAGGGATAATGGAATTGGTTCCAGTTCTTGAGCAGTCCTAAGCTGTGTAGTTTTCTGTGAAGTAAGCATTTTCTTCCTTGTATAGACATTTAGTTCCTTTGTCCTAAGTTGAGTTGCTGAATAAGGTTTTTGTGGAGTTTTAGGTAGTGAATATGGTATTGGAGATGCGGGTTCTGCATGGAGTATTGAAGGAATAAGATCTGTTATGGATATAGGAACATTTGTGGTGGATAAAGGAATATCTTTGGTACATATAGGACTATTTATGGTGGATGTAGGAATATATATAGGTAGCTGAATTGGTTGTGGCTGAAATTCATCCAAACTCTCCTCCTGGATTTCAGAATTTGAGAAAAAAAGGTTGTAATTCATGAAAGGTAACATCCATAGAAACATAAAATTTACGAGTAACAAAAGAATAACATTTATAACCCTTCTAAAGAGGAGAATACCCAAGAAAAATACACTTGACAGCCCTTGGGAGATAATGTACAAGACATAGGTTTAAAAGAAGGAAATTGTTTAAGAAGAACTTCATTAGGAGTTTGAAATTTTAATACTTTACTGGGTAGTCTATTAATGAGGTATGTAGCAGTAAGCAAGGCTTCCCCCCAAAAATGCTTAGGAACATTAGAAGAAAACAACAATGATCTAGCAACCTCTAAAATGTGTCTATTATTTCTCTCAGCCACTCCATTTTGCTGTGGAGTGTCCACACAAGAACTAATGTGTATAATACCTCGCTCTCGAACAAAATTTCCCGAAGTAGTAGTAAAAAAATTCACTCACATTGTCAGTTTTCAAAATTTGAATTTTGCTGCGAAATTGAGTTTCAATCAGCATATAGAATTTTCTAAATATACCCTCAGTTTCATATTTATCCTTCATTAAATACGTCCATGTGGTTCTAGAATGATCATCAATAAAGGATACAAACCACCTACTCCCTGTAATATTCTTAACTTTAGAAGAGCCCCAAATGTCACTATGGATGAGGGAAAATGGTTGAGATGGTGTGTAAGACGATTGAGGATAAGGGTTTCGAATATGTTTTGCAATCTGGCATATATCACAAGTAAAAGATGATGGATTTTTATGAATGAATAATTTGGGAAATAATTTTTGGAGATAAGAAAAATTAGGATGTCCAAGGTGAAAATGCCATAACAAAATTTCATTGGAACTTAAACTAGAAATTTGAGAGGAAAAACAAACAGAATTGAGAGTGCAAATTGGTAGGACTTGTCCCTTGGGAAGTACTTGGCCTTCAATGATGTATAGTCCACTACACAGCTTAGCACTGCTAATTACTTTCTCCGAATCCATTTCCTGAAAAATACATGCATTCAAACTGAATTTAGTATAGCATTGCAAATCACTACACAATCTGCTAACAGATAAAAGATTGCATTGTAAATCAGGAACATAAAGGACAGAGTTTAGCACAATATGCTTATTAAGAAAGACTGTTCCAGTCCCTTCCACCTCAGTCAATGACCCATTTGCATTCTTCACGTGCTTCTTGCGATGTTGTTTTGTAAGAGTCAAAAACACATCTTTGTTTCCTTTCATATGATCAGTAGCACCAGAATCCACTATCCATAGAATTTGAGTAGTGTTGGAGATTAATGAAATACTACCATGCGGAATACTGGATGTTGTAGGCTGGTCAGCAAGACAAGCATTCAGTTCAGATCTTGAGCTGATTTCTAATGTGGAAGTGGTATGCATTGCGCAAGATTTTACATGATCTAAAAAACCCAAACCGATATCATGTAAATAATAGAGGTTTTGTAGCTGAGAATAAATGTTTTCTCTGTTTTAATTCATGATTTACTGAAAAGAAGCGAGTCCCTTTTATAGGACTAAATTACAACAATCCTAGCTAAGTATGAATCTATCTCTATCTATTATTTAAAAGATTAGAAATTTAAATTTAGATAAGATAAAATAAGATTTAACTTATCACTAAGTTAGATAAGACTTAGCTATTTAGTTATTTACTAGGACTAAAATACATAAAAATATATTTACAATCTACAGGTATTAAAGTGTCATGAAGATAAAAGTGTATATATCGTAAGACATATTTATAATTCAATGAGGGGCAGAGTTATAAATATTTAATAATTGATTTAATAATCAACTATATAAAGAGGTAGTGGTGCCCAAGAAATAGGTTAACTTGTTTTTCTCTCCTTCCCCAGAGAATTTTACATTAAGAGAAAACATATTTTCTTGGAAGATCATTACCAAAGATTTAGGATTTCTACATCAACATTCAAGGTTTTCATCTATCGATTAATTCAGGTACGCTTCCGCATTCAATTTATTATTCTTGATGATTTGACATGATAGATCATGGGTTTAAGTTTCACATTAATTTATGATTTGGTTCTATCAAGCAGCATCAAAGACTCGTCGTGTTGAATCATTGAGAATTAATTTATTCAATTAGTTTTAGATTGATTCTTGAATTTTAATTTTAGTGTTTTGATGTTTGATATGAATTAAGATAATTTTCTTTTGGTTTTGAGATTCTCTACTGCAATTATCATTTTTTATATTGTTTCTATGGTTACTTATGTTGCAATAATCGACTAACCGTAGACTTCAGATTCGAGAATGAAAAAGGAACTTTTCTATGTACGTCGCTTTTAGGGTTTTGTAGCAGTATATATGCATCAGGTAAATAACCCTATTTGGATTTAAATTGGGATAATCTCATGTGTGATAACTCATATCTTGAATTTATCGTAAAATATATATGCATCAGGGGCATGGTGCAACTTTTAAACCCCTCGATGTTTGCTGCACAATTGGGATATTAGTTTACTTAAAAAACATGAAAAAAAGAAGTTACAGAATATGTCAGGTGCATGTGCACCTATTTTGAGGAAAGGGATAATGCTAGCTTTAATTCTTCCTATTCATTTTTTATTAAGATTAGTCCCCTTAATTTATTTCATTAATTCTGGTTTAGCCTGAATCATTTTTTTTGGTTCACACAATTTAGTTTTAATGGAAATTAGTCATTATACCACAAGACTTGAATTTTCGTCGTGTTATGCTTAATATTGCTATAGTTTGGATTGATTGTGCAAGTTACAACATGTGATTACTTTCATATGAATCATTATTTAGTAATTTGGTTTTGGAAAGTATGCCATTAATCTTATAAAATTCATATCCTATCCGGTTTGATCAAAAATTTTGATTTTGATCATTAGAATATTATGGATATATATTAAAGTTTAATGTTATCATTTTATGAATTATTTATTTATATTATACTTTTGTTTTCTTGGACCTTTAGTTAAAGATTGATTATTTTGAATTCAAGCTTTGAATATGAAATTTAGGTTTGAACGCATTTAGTTTAATGGTTTATAAATCTTGCTTTAAGTTTATATCTAAAATTTTAATAAATGCATATTTAAGGATTTTTTGAAGAACAATCAAATATTTCGGTTCTTTGAATTTTGATAGCCCCATTCAGACAACCTTATTTCGGGTTATTTCGGAAACTTAAGTGTTATAAAAAAATTTAGTTTTGATTGTTACAAAATTTTAAATTTGAATATCAATATATTTATGTTATATATTTTGAGATAAATTAATTGAAACATTAAGTCACCAAAGTGACCTCTATTGTGAAAATTATTTTATTTTAAAATATAGAAGGTTTTGTGCATGTAATTCAGTTTATGTTAGTATTAATCGGCCCAAAGGAAGGTTAATAATTGTACAACTGTGGTAATAAACATGTGATAATTATTCAGTTTTACATGTGAGCAATAAATCGGCCCAAATGAAGATTTCTATTTGACATGTTCTTATTATCAATGTTTGATTAATGTACCAAGATATCACTTGCAAGTTAATGTTTTGTCCAAAGATGAAATATCAATAGAGTGTCTGATATCTTGATATGAGGTTTACCTTTATTCAAATTTATTATTATTTTCGTTTATCTTTTAGTTTGATTGAAAAGATAAAATTAAGACAAATAATTTGAAATAATTAAATTCATGTTTTGGCTTCAGATGTCTAATATTTTAATGGATTAATTGAAACATAATGTCACCAAAGTGACGCTTTTGTGTAGATTGGTTTATTTAAAATATTAAGATAATTATGAATTTTTGTAATTCATGCGTTTATTAATTGGCCCAAAGGAAAGTTAATATTTGGCAGAATTACAACGATAACTGTGGCGATAAATGTGTGACAATTATAAAGTATTTTATGTGAGCAATATGTCAGTCCATAGATTAATCTATTGTTTGACATAGTTTATTGTCAATGTTTGATTGCTACAACAAGAGTATCGCTTACAGTTATTATTACTATCCAAAGACTTGATATTAATGTTGTGCTTGGTATCATGAGGGGAACTAGCCATTATTTTGAATTTATTTGTTTACTTATGAAAATTTATGTGAGCTTGTTTTTATTTTATTTACTTATTTTTGTTCTATATTTAGGTCATTTATCTTTGCTGTCACAATATCTGTTAAATACACTCTACACTCATATTTAGTGAAACTAGTTTCAAGGAATAGAAAATACACTTACATATAGTATTTGGTTGTATGAACATAGACCTTGCACTAAGGGAAGAACAACTTGCAACTCCCATGGCAGTAAGCACCCATAAAAGGGATCTTGAGAGGTGAGTTCGTTCAAATTGCATGAGTTTAATGATCATAAAGTACAACATTCTAGAATTCTTTAGGAGCACAAATCTAAAGATATTACTCATACTAAGTGTTTCCTTGATAAAATTGAGAAACATTTTACTAAAAATGTTAAGGTTAATATGACATCACTTTAGAATTACTTGATGTCTATGAAGTATAAAGATCAAGGAAATGTGAGGTAGTATATTATTGGAATATTTAACATTGCTTCAAAACTTAAGGCACATAAGATCGAATTTTCTAACAATTGTTTGTTCTTATGCTTTTGGTACCTATTCCTATATAGTACTTTTGGTACCTCTTCCTATATAGTATAACCAATTCAAAATAGTTACAGCTATCAAAAGGAGAAATAGGCTCTAACTGAGCTCATTTCTTATTGTGTTAAAGAGGAAGAAGAGTTGAAGCATTATAAGGGTAAGAGTACTCATTTGGTTAGTGCTCATTTAGTTAGTGTCTCTAAGAATAAGAGCAATAAAAGAAAATATTAAAAAAATGCTAAGGGTTCAACTCAAAAGAAACAACGATAAGTTACAAAGGGTTGATTTTGTAATAAGTTAGGACACATGTAAAGAAATTAAACTTCAAAATAAAGCAACTACTGCAATACCCTGAATTTTACTAAGTTGATTAAGAATCATTTAGTACTAAGATAATAGCTTAAAAGCTATCTTAGTGACTAAAATGACAAAATGCAAAAGTTAGGATTTCTTTGATTATGTGTTATGGAAAAAGAATTTCTGAGATTTAAAAGCATCAGATGATAGAGGGCAAGCTAATAGGGTACTTGCAAAGTTTGGTTGAAATCTGAGAAAAAATTGAAATGAGAATTGAAGTTTAAAATTTAGTGATATCAAAGCTACAGGTTTAGCCGGTTCTGGATGTTGAACCAAGTTTGCTATAAGTTTGTCAGTTAAATAATTTAGTAACATCTTCAATGTGTATTTAATCATCGAATATACGTTGAGGGTGTTACAACTACTTCGGTTATCTTGAGTGATCCATGTGTTGTAAGTTTTATGATCCCACAATTAGGAATTATTTAATGAGATATCTATAATTTTTTTAGGATGTTGAGTTTGGAGGGAGAAATAAGGTTAGCTACATTGCTTTTGAGGAGGAATAGGATTATAATTTAATTCCTACAATCACTTTTGACGATGTTTAGGTTTTCACACCTATCATTAATCAAGAAGTGAATCAAGTAGCTCAGCAAAACAATGTTGAACAACTCTCATTCAAGATAAGGTAACTATTTTCAGAAGAACAAACTTAACAACCTCAAAAACAAGATTCATTAAAGATATCCATGAGAGTAAGGAGAAATAATATTCTGGATTATTACTTTGTATTTCTTCAAGAAAATAAAGATAATAATAGAATGATAGAAAATGATTCAATCATTTTTTATCAGATCATAAAAGTTTTGACTCTCAAAAGTGGATTGGTGTCATTCAAGAAGAGTATAATTTTATGCAAGACAATAAAGTTTAGGAACTTGTCTCATTACCTGAAGGTGCAAACCAATTGGTTGTAAATGGATATTTAAAACTAGGAGGGATTCAAATGATAATGTGGACAAGTATAAGGCATGTCTTGTATCTAAAGGATATACTCTAAAAGAAGACATTGATTTTGTGGAGACTTTCTCTCAAGTTTCATTGAAAGACTCTTTCAAGATAATCATGACGCTTGTTGCTTATTTTAATCTTGAGCTACATAAGATAGATGTTAAGCTTGTGTTTTTCAATGGCGACATTGAAGAAACTATTTATATGGTACAATCATAGAGTTGTGTCTTATGATATAATATCAATGATATGTAAATTAAAGAAATCCATCTATGAGCTTAAGTAGAACTCTCATTAATGAAATCATAAATTTCATATTGATTATCTCATTTGGTTTTGAGATAAATTTGGTTGCAATTGTATGTACTACAAGTTCAGTGGGAGTAAACCAAGTGATACTCATATTGCTAAAGAATGCAAATATTGTATTACTCAATGCCCTAAAAGTAACCTTGAAATTTAGAGAAATACAAATGGTTTCATGTGCATAATCTATTGAGAATTTAATTTATGCTCAAGTATGTATGTGTTCGGATATTACGTACATTGTTGGAATGTTAGACAGATATTTAAGCAATTCTAGTTTGAACCATTGGATAACAGCCAATAGGATTATGAGATATATTTAGAGAACAAAAATTACATGCTCACATATCGGAGTTATGGTAAGTTAGAGATCATCAAGTTTACAGACTTCGATTCTATTAGAATATTGATGCAAAAGAATTTTGTCACATGGACTGCTAATTATAGATTGAATAGAAAGACCACTTCGTTTATTTTGTGACAATAAATATGCATTCATTTATTCTATAAACAATAGG
Source organism: Hibiscus mutabilis (assembly GCA_019671005.1). Taxonomy (NCBI): domain Eukaryota; kingdom Viridiplantae; phylum Streptophyta; class Magnoliopsida; order Malvales; family Malvaceae; genus Hibiscus; species Hibiscus mutabilis. The sequence goes on along the minus strand of CM033750.1, from coordinate 26,950,550 downwards.
AACACTTCAAATTTGATGCACATGAATTTTAAGTTCCTAGTTGTTAAAGAAAATTTAGAGTAGTTGTGTGTCTATAGAGCATGCTTGTACAAACTCCATAATTGAGCGCTTATTAAGAAACTAACACCCTAGGTCTTTCATGAGCACACTACTCATGTGGGTGTAATGTTATTTAAGATATTCAGTTTTAGTGGGAGTGTGTAATTTTGAAAAATGCTCATTTTGTTCAGACACAATTTCGGTTACTTAAGTTTAAAGTTATTTTAAGATTATTTTTTGTAGAAATAAAGTTCTTTTGGTTTATGCACACTCTGAATTCAGTAAAGTTTGATCTCACTAAGGTTTAGGAGGACCAGTTGGAAATAGACATGTTCGGTTCACATTTCATGTAATTTTCCATGCTACGCATCCATGATTGATCTATGTCATTTGACTATATTTGTATACGTGACCATTGATGGGTCTAGTCATGATTGATATGGCAAAGACTGCTTTGATCCTATATGGATATAGTTGATGGACGAGATTGTTATAGAATACCTATTATATAATAGCAAATTTTTTAGGTCATAAGGTTGTACATTTATCAGGAAACATATGTTGTCCAAGTGGGAGATTGTTAGATTAAAATCCGCAATTGTGGGCACATATGTAAAATGTATGATGTTATTATAAAGTATGACACAAAATCAAGTGACCAATTATGTTAGGCGTGTCATAGGTATTAAAGTGTCATGGAAATAGAAGTGTAGATACCGTAAGATATATTTATAATTTAATGAAGGACAAAGTTATAAATATTTAATAGTTAATTTAATAATCAACTATATAAAGAGGTAGTGGTCCCCAAGAAATAAGTTAACTTGTTTTTCTCTCCTTCCCTGTTAGAGAGTTTTACGTCAAGAGAAAACCTATCTTCTTGGAAGATCATTACCAAAGATTTGGGATTTCTACATCAAAATTCAAGGTTTTTATCTATCGATTAATTCAAGTACGCTTCCGCATTCAATTTATTGCTCTGGATGATTTGACATGATAGATCCTGGGTTTAAGTTTCATATTAATTTATGATTTGGTTCTATCATTAAGTAGTGTGGCTATGCCAGCTACATAGGGGCACGACATGGATGTTCTAGATTCAAGAGCGTAATATGTTAGCAAATAATCATTGTCACCAATTGAGGCAAAGCCTCTGTTGGGTACCCAAGCAGCCAAAATGTCGACCCCGGGAGCTAAAATATCGGGCTTCAATATCTATAGGGATCTTCTGTCAGGTTCTCGAGATGAAAAGTAAGCTACCTGGGGAGCTGGCTTCGTTCCCGAAAGGGTTGTTTGAAACCTGATACCCACTGTTGCATTCTTGGAATTGATTATGTTATCTTTTACCAACGCTCCGTCTTTCGGTTCGACAAACACAAGGGGCATATTGAAATCCTGGGGTCAGAAAAACGGTCCATCATCCTATCTAAAGATAGCTCCTGCAGCTCTACTTGTGTACATTTCATGGCCTTGTGTGGTGAAGGGACTATTTTGGCCGCTGGGGTCAAAATCATAGAATATGTATTTTTCCAGCAAGTTCTTTGGGGTCTAGAGAGTATGTTTCACAGAATTCTTTGGTTCGGTTTCCATGTCCAAAGTATAGAGGGACCTCTAAAACAAACAAGTTATGTATTTTTCCAGCAAGTTTTTCTGATATGTTCAGTTTTTGATGCTGCATGCATTTTCTGAAGGACTTGCCCCAATCAGCTTCTTGTTGCAATATGATGAGTTAAATTCAGTACCAGTTTCGCATGTACCACGCCATCTCTCTAGAACCGGTGGCAAGCCTTTATCGTTAAAACTCTCGCTTTCAGGCCAGATGCACGTGTCAAGGACTTCGATGATCATGTCATCACCAAATCCTCCTACAGGCCATAGCCCGAAATATTTCTTCAATCCAAGAAATGTAGAGTTATGTTTGGTGTGGAGTTGCCCGAACGTTTCAGGATAGGTTGCAAGATGACCTGGCAATTGGTGAAGTTGATCAAGGTGGGCCTGTGATCACACAGCACTGAACCCATCTAGTACATGGTTGTAAGTGTAGAGATGCAACGAGGAGAAGCCATCTGGTGATGATAGGGAGAAAAGGGTTGACATGTACCAATCGTGATGGCTCGAAAATGCACGGGGCATTGCCTACTTGTCCATGTGGGTAATGTAGGTCTTAGTCCTTCCTGACGCAGGCAAGGATGTGGCAGCAAGAAGAAATGAAAGAGAGAAATAAGGAATCGTAATGGAGTGTGCAGTTCCATTGTTCAAGTCACCAGTACCACCTGGATATGGTATTTGAAAACTCAAGAGGATCTCACTTATATACATGGATCATCCATATGATAGGACAAAATCAACATCACATCATAGAAATGGAGGGAACCGGATCTTCTGATTTTCCTATGGCCGGATTCCTTGTAAGATGTCGCATTCAAAGATACAACAAGGAGTTTTCCAGCACTGTTTACTGGATAGCGACCTTAATATTGGCTTGCAGATTGGTGTTTTAAGGTTAGGATAGTCCAAACAAGTAAGCAAAGAATGACCTTAGTGTAGCCAACTATCATCGTCAGAGTTGCTGACATTTTTTTTTTGGTTTTGTCCCCCCCAAGCATTTTAGTCGAGACAAGCATGGGCAGTCTGAAGAATCATTGGAACCCTTTGTTTATGCACCATCAACTTTCAGTATGTGGCCGCCTTGCTAAGAACACTTGAGATTACTGAATCATAATATATAGGGATAAAATTCAGTTTATATATCAAGTATAAAACTTAAGAATTTTACACATTTTTTAAATCCTTGGATTAGTAAAAATGGATGGCGGAGTTTTACACAATAAGCAATGAGTATAATTTTAAAGGAAAAAAAGTATACTATCCTTAATTTAAAAGTTTTAATCTCAGCCATTAAAATAAATTAGTCCAACTATAAAACAATGACACGCAGACATCTCTTAGTTTTGGGTAAAGTTCACAAATGGTCACTTGACTTTGGTTAATTATTCAATTTGGTAACCAAACTTTCAATTGTTTCAATGTTACCATTAAACTTTGTGTTTTGCTTCAATTTGGTCACTAAGGTCTTAACAGAGTTAAGAACTGTTAACAAATTTTGTATAATAACACATTTAGTCCTCCACATTTGCATATTCAAATAATTTTCTCCTAATTTAAAAAATAACCCACAATATTTCACATTATTTCAATTTGGACCTGTTTTTAATTAAAAATAATTTAACCCTAAACTTAAAAACCTAAACCCTCAAATCCAAAAACCCCAAATCAAAAACCTTAAACCCATACCCCAAACCCTAAACACAACCTTAAAATCATAAACCATTGGTGACATTGTAGGTACGTTTTCATCCTCTAGATGCACCTGCAGTTTTCTGGATAATGGACTAAAGTATGTCATTTGTGTATTATTTTTCTTTTTGAGGAAAAACGTCATTTGTGTATTAACATGAGAAGAATTGGGAGTGCCAAATTATGTAGTTCCATATCTTGCTCCGAATTCCACAGGGAAAGCTATATTATATGTGTAAATTATGCATCAGGAGGAGGGATCATGAATGCAACTGGAAGCATATCTGTATGTTTTTAAATTTATCCATTTCCAACAAATATTTATTGAAATCTAGAGTTGAATTTATAGTTTTATCTGAATTTTGCACTGGGATTGGATATCCAAATCAACTACTTCAACAACACAAGAAAACAATTTGATCAATTATTGGGTCCATCAAATGCCCAAGACTATATTTCCAAGAGATCCATCTTCTTAATTACAATCGGATCCAATGATTTTCTCAATAATTACCTTCTTCCACTTGTTTCCACTGGAACAAGGATTTCCGAAAACCATGATGCTTACATCGATGACACGATCAATCACTTACGGAACCAATTAATTGTACGCTAAATATGATTCCTACAACTACGAACAATTCATACCTGCTCTCTGTTTTACCAGAATCTTGAGCAATTCATACTTGCTGCTCTGTTATTTGTCAACTCATTTATGGGTTTCATGTTTTAGGTTTATGGTTTTAAGGCTTAGTGTTTGGGGTTAGGCTTATGGGTTCAAGGTTTTTGATTTTGGCTTTATGGATTTGGGGTTTTAGGTTTAGTGATTCAAGTTCAGGGTTAAATTATTTTTAATTAAAATAGGACCCCAATTGAAATAATGTGAAATATTGAGGGTTAAATTTATTATTAGTTTTTGAATTAGGAGTAAATTGTTTGAATATACAAATGTGAAAGACTAAATGTGTTATTATACAAAATTTCTTAACAGTTCTTAAAGTCCGTTAAGATCTCAGTGATCAAATTGAAGCAAAATACAAAATTTAATGGTAACATTAAAGCAATTGAAAGTTTGGTTACCAAATTGAATAATTAACTAAAGTTTAGTGACCATTTGTGAACTTTACCCCTTAGTTTTTTAATCAATTCACTGCAATATCCTTGTCTCTGTATCAAAGATACAAGCAAAAACAATGCATTTGTCTCATTTATCCAAAAGAAATTTAAAATATAAGCTGATCACTTATTGAATCCTTTTGTTTCCCTTTTGTACAAGTAACAAGCTGGATGACGTTCATTTAGCAATGCAAGAGGAAGATTGTGTATAACAAAGACCACGCAAAGCCTCCTGGTTCACAAGTGGAATCATTCCACATTGAGCAATCTCTCGAATCTCAACTACAGCTTAAATATCTCATACGATTGGCGTCAAAGAGAGAGCATGTTTTGAGGAGATTGTGGTGATCCAGTTCCTAGCAAAAAGCTTCTACTACAATATGACCTTGATGTACTTGAAGATGAAGCAAGATACCTTGCATCCCCACTGTGATAATACGGTCCACTACTAGGAATTTTGCCTCTGCTTCGTCTTCCTCTTACCTCATTACCTTCATAATCTTCATCTTCCACAGCTTGTATAAACCCACTATGCATTGGATCTGAACTCTCATAAAGAAGTCGAAGCACCTGTTTGATTGAGGGTCTAGCCCGTCCTCTCTGGGTGCACCATCTCACGATAGTTAAAACTGTATGTAGTTGGTCCAAGTCAAAGGAGTCCTTAATTTGGGGGTCCACTAGGTCAAGCACCCTTGACTCGGATGCCATCAGTATCTGTGATGATTCTACCAAGTTCTTGCCATCTTGTACAGCTCGCCTTGCGGTCACTATCTCCAAAAGTAACACACCATAGCTGTAAACGTCACTTTTATCCGTGAGCTCATGAGTGATCACATATTCGGGATCCATATAACCTGAAACTCATCTAAAGTTTAGATCTTTAATAAACATGAAACACTAAAACTTTCAACGGTTTATTGTCTAACCTGGAGTTCCACGGATGTCAGTATTTACTGGTTCAAAGCATATAGAACCATCTTTGGAAGCATGCGCAAGCCCAAAATCCGCAACCTGAAGGAGACAGTAAAGCAGACAGGAGGAATTGTTAGCAATGCCATTTCATGCTTTTACCGGAAATAAAAGTTCTTTGAAGTTCTCGTATGAAAGGTTTCTTAAGAAACTGTTTCATTTTCTGAAAGTATTCTTAGTTTTACAATGGCCGTCTGTTCTATCACCAGCTTTCAGCTTCTATATCAGCACTCTGGAGGAAACTTTTCAAATTCATAAGGGGTTTCCTAGTATACATGAGACTGAAATTCAAGTGGCAGTTCAACAAACTGAGCATTTTAACAGATGCAATACCTTTGCAACAAAATTCTCGTCCAATAAAATGTTGCTCGATTTGATGTCCCTGTGGCACAAGGGTGGATCACAATAAAAATGAAGGTACTCCTGCAAATGATAACCAAAGATGAGTTAAACAAAACTGGTTTAGCAAGATAATTTGTATAAGCAAATCTGTAAATCCGAAAAACAACAGAATCAACTACCATTACCAAAGCATTCGCAACATCAATGGCAATTTGTATTCTGGCCTCCCAACTCAGTGGGGTTTGTCCTGGGGCTGCACAATATGAGATCATATCCATTTAAGGCATGCAATGAACAATTTGTATTTAGGCTTTGCTTGGTATGAAGGATGTAGAAGAGGAAGGATGGAAAATTAGTAAATCAAACTGTTAAGATTCAAAATAAGAAAGTGGTTATGAATCTTAATCATTTGATTAACTAATTTTCCATCCTTCCTCTTTTCCATCCTTCATACCAAACAAGGCCTAAGTCCTCCTACTGTATGCATACAAATTTGTTATACAATTATCAGAGAAGTTAAAACAATTTCAAATGGAAGACATTCTTCTTTCGAACCAAAATAATGTAACCAACTTCCAACTACTCCTAGGAACCCCTTGACAAACGATTTATGGATATCAAACTTTAGAGAAGTGAATTAAAGGAATGGAGAAGCATACAATGAAGATGATCCTTTAGGCTTCCATTTGACATGTATTCGTACATTAGAAACCTGCCACGAAGCAAAAGCATTTAATTTTGCTTGTGGATGGATCAATCACCTGGACACAAATACACAAATGAACTATACCTCTCATGCTTTTCAATGCAAAATCCTCTTAGAGCAACTAAATGACGATGGTGTAATCTAGCAAGAAGTTCTATTTCTCTACAAAATTCATCTTCTGCCTGCTCTGAAACCTTGTCCATCCGCTTCACAGCAACCACAGAGCCATTGCTAAATTGAGCCTTGTATACCGTCCCAAACCCTCCACGTCCAATGACTGTGTTAAAATTCCCAGTTGCCTTTTTTGTTTCCTTGTAGCTATATTTTCGAAACGTCGAAGAAGTACCTGCATTTAACACCAGTCCCCATCAGATTACACAACTGCCCTTTGAAAAATGATGTTCAAAACTTGAAATTATCAATGGAGAATAGGTGATATCAAACAAACCTTCCTGAAATTTAGGCATTGGCCGAGGAGAAGGAAAGAGTTTTGAAGAGTTTTTATCCGTACTCTCAGAATCTTCCAACTCTCTCTTTTTCCTACGAATCAAAACTACCAATACTATAAGCATCATCACAGCAGCTACTGTAACAGCTATGCCAATGCCCGGAATAATTGTTAGGTGGTAAGTATGGCGGTTCTGTTTTTGAGGTACTCCCAACACGAGTTGAGTTGGACTAGCAGCAACCAATGGGCTAGGAGAAGCTTTCGGGGCAGGTGGAGATGACTCTGAAACTAGCATCAAAATTGCAACAAATTACTAGCTGATTCAATGGAGTACTTAAAAGTTCCTTCAATTATGGAAAATAAGCCATGGAGAACATATACATATGTCTATATTTTTATCTTGACAATGCACCAAAACAATACAATATTTATTAGCAAGCCCCATAAAAGCACTCAAGTTTAGCTGAAGATTGTTCTAGACTGCCTATTTCAATTACCCGAAAGGGACTGTATCAATAACACTTCTTGGCTCTAATCATGACTGATAAGAGGAAAGACAAAGAAGAAATAGACATTTGAGCAATGCAAGAAACTGCAAAAGTGGGAGCAATCTTTAAAAAACTATCCACACGACCATAGACCTACACTCAGTTCTTGAACAAAATCAAATCACTGTTTGGTATGAAACTATTCATACCTGGTGGGATGTTAAATCCCTGAACTTGGAAAAAGCAAGTTGCGAATTCAGCAGCTAAAGCATTGTCAACTTGGCTTGCTAGTGCAGCAAAGGTTGCATCTCGGCAAGTACTCAACGTCATATTATTTTCATATCCAACTAGATGACGAAGGTAGACAATGCCAGCATTTAAACATTTTCGGCAATCATTTTCCTGCGAAAGTGGCAGTCTGCAGTTCTCTGTGACATCCATAAATTTTGGAGACTCGAGCATCTGTGTCACAGTTGTTCGTCCCCTGCAGTCATATCTAACAGGAATTTTTGTACCAAACCCACAGAAAATGGTGGCATTTCGTGGCACTCCGTGTAGTTCCATGGTTTGCAATATGGACTGGATGCAGATATCAGACAAATCTGATGAAACTCCTAGGTCACTCGTCACATTTGCATATCGAGCAACAGAAAATGCAACGAAAGCATTCATATAGCGGCAACACTTTCCTCTGTCATCTTTATTAGAGCATAAAGAAGCCACGAGGGTAAAATTTGATCCACTCAAATCTAAGGGGCAATCTGAAGAAGTAGTAAGACCAATTATCAGATATGACTCAAGCAACAAAAATATCATCATCTTTTCTTTGCAATAAATCACATGCAAAATAGATCACTGACAATCACCAGAAACATGTTTGATGGAAGGCATTCATATGATAATTAAATTTAACCTTTAAAGGACTAGTTACATGTGATTATAAACGAAAAGCACACTATTCAATTAACTGAATCCAGATAAAAGTACCTAAAATCCAGCATAATCTTCAACTGTCCTTATTTGAAAATCTAAATCAGAGGGAAAACCACACTATACTATTGGAATCACATTGTCACGCCATTTTTACTAGGCAAAAACATACACTGCAAGTAAGAAATATCCAGCTGTAACGACAGCACTTTAGCCACTAATTCCTCGCACAGAGATATCTTAGTATCCATTAAGCTAAATCCAGATATTGAATATATACTGGATTGAACAGGGCATTGTCTTCAAATTCATTAATCAGTAAGCGAAAAGAAAATACCCATAAATCATCTGAATCGCATTACTGGGAACAAAGTGCAGGTAGCTCAAACATTCTAGTGCCAATCACAATAATAATAAAAGAAGAGCAATGGATATACTTATAATGCGTACATTTTCATATGAATGCAAATCATGATTCTAAATATTCTGCTTCAAAACCCAAAACCCATTTTTCAGGATTCAACTCTTACCCAGACCCAAAAAAAGAAGGAAAAAGAAGTGATAACGAGCTTACAAAAAGTGCAGCTTGCTTAGAAAGGAAAGTAGAGCTGAGCTTTAGAAACAAGAAAGTAATGAAACACAACCTGCGAATATCAAAGGAAGCTGGAAACCAAGAAAAGCCAGGAACCCCAACAGTGCCTTGGCATAAACCACCATGGTAGAGCAGGAAAAAAACTTTCCTTTTCCAAGTTTTGCCCAAAGGAACAGGAGAGGAGGAAGAAATATATGAAGAAGGAAAGTGGAAATCCAAGCAAAGGAGTAATGTCAGTACATCTGGGAACCGTAGAGAAGGCAGTGACAGAGAGCAGTGGCGTGAGGCCGGCTTTTGACCCTTCTCTATCTCTCTCTCTCTCTCTCTCTCTCTCTCTCTCTCGTCTTTAAACAGTGTAGAAGATGTTCCCAAATCTCTCAACTGGAAGGCTCAGGCTAATTTTTATCATAGGAAAATTGAATAAATGGTGGGGTGTGGTCCCAGAGAATCACATTGAAGTTAGTTTTGAGATTATTTTTTGGTCTAATCTATCATAAAAATTTAAAATTTAATCACTCAATTATTTAAATGGACATATTTTAACCACCGATTAAAATTTAACAGATGACGTGATTATTAGAGTAAAATTTGTGTATTATATATTTAGTCATTTTTAATTACTTATTATATTAATTTAGTCTTAATTTTAATTTAAATAAATAAAATTAATCATAAATTTCATTTCATTTTAAATCTTGCTTTAACTATACGGTAAATATATTTAAAATATATTCATATTTAAATCAATTATTTAGATTTGAGACCTCTTACAACCATTTTTACTTTTTTATTCCCTAACATTTACTACATTATAAGATATATAAAAAATGGTGCAATCTATTTCACAAAGAATGGGTTGGTACAGAGATAAAGTTATGGGGTTTCTCGTGAGGTTGTGGGTTTAAACCCCACGCCAAGCATTTTCTTTATTCTTGAATTTTTCTTTCACTAGGTGGTGACATGTGTCATCATCTGATTGAAGAAAAATAAATATATTAAATAAAATAAAATAAAAATTTGATTAAAATCATTCAATTGGGTGATAACACGTGTCGTCATCTGATTGGTTGATTAATTTTATTTATTTAAATTAAAATTAGAAATAAATTGATATAATAGGTAACTAACAAGGACCAAATATGTAATTATATAAATTTTACTTTAACGGCCACGCCACCTCTCCGTTAGATTTTAACGGCCAGTGGTCAAAATAGGTCCATTTAAATAATTTAGTAGTCGAATTTTGAATTTTTGTAGTTCGATGGTCCAAACAGCTCTGACCCAATAATTGAATGGTCACCCAAGTAATTTACCCTTATTTTTACGACTCTTCTCATTAAATGTGAAACACTACTTGCTTAAAATAATTTCCCTCTACTTCCATTTTTCTGAAAAAAGTTATTCTTTAAAAAAATCTTGAATTCTTCTTTTTTGTTAAAGTCATTTTCGATGACAGCTTTTAATTTTTATGTTGATTACATATAAATAAAATTTTTTTCATTTGATGAAGAATCGTTTGTTCTTTTTTAATTTTATTGGGTTTTTTATTTTTCTTTGCCAAAGTCATTCTACATTTGCTTTTTTGACTTTTTTGTATGCTTGTATGGTAGTTTGTTTGTTTATATTTTTACAGATTTATCTGTCTTTGTGACAGTGTTGTTTGCTATTATGACAATTTAGCGTTCAGATAACAAGAATTATCGAGCATTTCTAGTCACAAGACGATCGACGGTCTGATATTTTTCTTATTTCTTTATGGTAGTTTGCTTATGTGCCAAGAACTCGTAGCAAAATAATGCTTGATTCATAGAGCTTTTTGGTCAAAGTATATCGTTGCTGAATTTCATTTAGAATATTGTACAAATTTTTCTACAAAGTGATATGTTTTGCTTCTCATGTCTTTCACACCATTTGAAGTTTACTATATTTATTTTTGTCATTGATTTTTCAATGGTTGTGGTGTGATCTTTTTTGTAATCATCTTCACTTTAAATATATTTCAATATACTTTTCTTGTTCAAAAAATGTGTAACACTACTTGTCTTGAATCTTGATTATATCTCTAAGGTATTTGGGTTCAAATTTCGTCTTATTCATTGTCTGTCGGTATGTTTCTTTAAAACACTATGTTCACTAATTGTTTGAGTGTGCAAAAATATTTATATTATCTTATTTTATATATGTTCGAATTTTAGTATTTGATTCGAGAATATAAAATCGTTATTTAATTAAAAAAAATTGTGACTTCACTAGTAAAAGAAATCTTACTTTTTTATATTTAACTTATTAGTCAAACTATTTTAGATTGATATTGTATAAGTCTATTATGCGATCGCAATGAAGATATCTCCTTAGCCAAATTTATTTTATTTATAATATTAGAATTTGAACCTTTGGTCTTATCCAAGAATCTATACATCAACCCGCTCAGGGATGGAGTTAGAAATCAAGATTTAGGGATAAAGTATAATTAACCATAAAAATGAGAGGGGAAAGTTTAAAAGAAATGAAAATTGAAGATCTAAATAGGTAAATTTTCCATTGTATTGTTTAGTATAAAAAGTTGAGACATAGCCCCCAAGCCATAGGATAGTTTCGTCCGTGATCCCACACAACCAACTGCTAAGAACCTTTGATTTATTGTGAAATGTTAAAACAGGATCTAAATAAAATATTAAGTGTAAAGTATGATAATAACAAATTGAAGCCACTTTACCACTTTTTTCCCTTCAAATAAAGACTATCACCCGCTATTGGATTTTAGTACGTTAGCAGCACCATGTAATAAAATGTTGTTTGATGCTTTGTTTGTTTAAAGCAAGGAAATACGATACCAAATTCTTTCTGAAAACTGGAAAATGGAATTTATTGCAAAATTTGCATAGAGTGTAACAAACAATTTGGCATCTATTTTAACAGTATGAAACTTACAGTGAAAGTGACACAGAGGAGGGTATGTAATTGATGAAAAACGAAAAGGATGGGGAGATTTGTTAATGGAAAATAAAACAATTTTATATAATATAAAAGGTGATATATTTTCTAGGTGATTCAAATTTAAACAATATTAATTGTAAAGTGTTAAAACTAAAAAAAACGTGATATATGTTATTATAAAGGTAAATTTGGGGCATAATCCATCCCCAATTGAAAATTGGAGATGTAAGGCACGCTGCCCGATAATTTGGGAAGTACGGCAAAACTACAATAACTTGAGGTGACCTCTTTTTAATTTTTTATTATTAAAATTTTAAATTGCCAGCAAGACACCACCTGAGTGGCTATTGAGCCGGTAATCCAGTTAATTACTGCCGCATGGACTTGGACAGCGGTAAAGGCGCGGTATTTACGCCTATTTAAGTGAGGACGCCACCTGCAGGTGACGTCTTCACCCGAATTTTACCTATAAATTAGAATGGCGGAACGCGTAGTGTGGGTAAAAAATTGGTGAGGGAGAGTTTTTTTTGTGTAGAGAGTTTAGGGAAAGAGTTTTTGATTGGGAAAAAATCAGGTATGTAATTTTTAGTTAATTTGTTATGAATAATATATTTATTAATCTTATTAATTTTTTGTTGCAGGAAATAATTAATGTAGATAGATATATTGTTGTAGATATGTAGAAAGATTTTACTTTAGGGTAATAATAATATAATTATTAATTTATGCATATTTTCCCATGTTTTTAGGATAATAATAATAAGGATTGATTTTTTTAGGAATTTTTATTGATGTAGCTATGTAGAGTTTATTATAAAATTATTAATGTATGCATTAGAATTTTTCGAGGATAATAATAATTTTGATTGTAGGAAAATTAATGGTATATAGAGTAAAATGTTATTTGTATTATTATTAAGTATAGTAATTTGGTTTATTAAATTTTTATTGTTTTATAAATTATTTGATTTCTATATAGAATTATTATTATAATTTGAATTATTTTAATTTGTAGAATTTAAAAATAATTAATAAGCTATAATGTTAATTGTTATATTCGAGAACAAAAATTAGTCATTTATAGGTATATTCAAATAAAATTTCAAATAGAATGGTGTTTAATAAATAAAGTCATGTATAGGTATATTCGAATAAAATTTCAAAAAGAATGATGTCTAATAATAAATAAAGTCATATATAGGTATATTCGAATAAATTTTTAAATGAAAAATGTATACTTGAGAAAATGTATATTCGAATTTATGATAATGTGGAAAGATGTATAGATTTTGAATAGTTTAGAAAGAAATTAATAATAATATATTTTAGGGGTAAAGGTATATTCGAGAAAAAAATTAGTATAATTAGTCGAATTATATTCGAATAAAGTTATAATGTCCGTAGTAATAAAATATTTTTGGATATTTTAATATATAAATAAGAATAATTATAGGTATATTCGAGAATAAAAAATAGTATAATTAAGGGAACCATATTCGAATAATTCTAGGTATATACGAGAACAAAAATTAGTATAATTAAGGGAACCATATTCAAATAATTCTAGGTATATTCGAGAACATAAATTAGTATAATTAAGGGAACCATATTCAAATAATTATATGTATATTCGATAACAAAAATTTTCATAATTAAGGGAAACATATTCGAATAAAATTTCAAATAAAATGGTTTCTAATAAATAAAGTCATATATTGGTATATTCGAATAAAATTATAAATATGAATAATCAAATTAGTTGGTGTGCTGATAAATTTAAGATATGGCGTCTGATCAGTTGTTACAGTTGGACCATATGCACATTTCATCTTATATCGGCGTAAGTAATTTTTAACTTATTTATTTATCTTCGAGTAAGTAATGTATGTTGGTTGTACAATGTTATTAATTAAATTTAATTTATTCAATGCAAGACGATCAGCATTGATTTCGTCGTCGAGAGACGATGACGGGGGAAACCATCTGGTCGCATTGTTTGTTACTTACAGCAGGCAAGATTTTATAATGTGACATTTGTGCGTGGCTATAAGATGGTATCGGGGTTGATAACTGCGTTGATTGAACGCTGGAGACCAGAGACCCACACGTTTTATTTTCTAGTCAGGGAGTGCACGATAACCCTGAAAGATGTAGCTTTACAGCTCGATGTCCCCATAAATGGGAATGCGGTCGTGAGGCAGAATAACTACAAATGTCTATGCGATGTGCAACCAGTTCCTTAGGCAAATTCCTTCAGAAACCGACATGAAAGGGTTAAATGTGAAGCTAACCTGGTTGGAGAATGCATTCAGGGTAACCGAGGACTCAACTCGTGAAGAAGTTGAATGCGTAGCACATGCTTATATCCTACAGCTCATTGGTGGGGTATTGATGCCGGATAAACCCGGTAATCTTGAGCACACGCAGTATCTGCCACTGCTGGAAAGTTTTACCGAAGCTTGTTCGTATAGTTAGGGCTCTGCGATATTGACAGTCTTATACCATGAAATGTCGGTTTAACCTTTTATTTTGAATGATTTGAGTTTGTTAATTTTTAGGAATTTTATTTATTTTATATTACGTCGTTTTAAATTTTTATAATTGGAATTTATTTTGTTTTATTCTTTTGTTATTATAGGACAAACGCGCTTAATTTCAAAATGTTTCGTTATTTCATTAATTAAAATTTACAAAAGCAATCAAAATAGTGCATACATAATGAATCCGAAACAAATTACTATGACGGCCCGGCATTATAGTTGGGACGATTCAGACATTTATCTCTATGACCTGTCCCCGGCAAAGTTCACAATACCTAATTTGAACTCCATCTCGATCATTTGGATCACCCATACTAGTATGAATGCGGGAGAAAGCGGTCAACCCTTTAGCTTTCTTCAAAGACTGGGATTTGGTAACCATTCTTCGTATATTGGATCTGTTGACCAATATTCCTAATTTGGAATCGTCCTAAACATAGGCTTGTAGATATTTGACATAGTTTGCAGTCTAAAACAATCATCCGCCAATGTATATGGGTTTATACGGACATGCATGCATGCGGCGATTGTGTGAGAGCACGAGTATCTATATGCCTGAAAACAGCCGCAGTCACACCAGCTCATACGCAGGTTTACGCGGAACAATTTGTGCTCGTTCGGGCGAACCTTGGCTTGGACATTAAATTCAGCATTGTTGGGGTCAAAGGAATCCACCCTCATACCGCTTGTTTCCTCTTGAAGTTTCTTCATAATCTTTTTGTAACACCCCGATCCCATCCCAGATCCGGAGCATCACATTCGGGTCACCCAAGACCGACCCATCAAAATTTCTCATTTAAAACCACAAGTTGGTGATTCCCAAAACTATCCATTTCCATAAAATCCGCAAAAATAATAGGATTAAAGGGTTTACAAAATATAGTTCCAAATAAAATACACCGTTTAACCAGATAGTAGTAAATCAAAATAAAATACAGGCTCAACTATGGTAAGGTCCTATGAATACAATCAGTCCAAACTAAACATCAAGTACTGTACTCTGAAACTGGCTCAGTGCTGGGAAATCCTCCTCGATGTACTTCTCCAAAGCAATCTGTCAACCTACGCACGAAAAAACCACAATTCCGCACGCTGAGCTAACAAAGCTCGGTGGTACATTTCTACTCTACCGCAATTCATGAATATCATAAAACAAGCATGCATGATAATATAATTAAGAGTGCACAGAAAGGCTTCTCAACACCTAAGGATCATCTTCTAGCCTATCCTAGCTAGAGCTTACAACTGTCTTAAGATACCACTATTATGTAAGAATACTATCAAGCTATTCCAGGCTTGCCATACGAGAGGTCCCACCAACCATCGAGTTACATTCCATACCCTGATCACATAGCCCAAGGGTTATCTAGCCCATATTCAAGATCACACAACCCATATTCGAGATCACACAACCCATCGAGTTACTCGAGCTCACACAGCTCGCCGAGTAACAACCCCACCCTGATCACATACCCTAAGGGTAAAATAGACAACATCTATTATCCATACAACAGCGTAATATAACATATATTCCCTAATGGCCAACGAAGGCCTACTATTTTTCCGTGCTCAAATAGCCGTCGGGTTAGGATCATATCCAAATCACTATAGCCACAGATACGTCCTAGACATACTTGGATCACAATAACCACAAGCAGTCTTTTTCTGAGGTCACATAGCCAATCAGGTTACTCGAGATCACATAGCCATTCGAGTTACTCGAGCTCACACAGCCCCCGAGTTGTATTCCATATCCTAATCACGTAGCCCAAGATAGGTTTCGAACCGCATCCAGATCACATAGCCTGTGGACACGTCAAATGTACTCAATCACATAGCCTGAAGTACACATCCCCTTATTTAAGTGCCCTTGCACTGACTCTAGGACATCTGAATTCCTAACCAAGACACACACGTTAACACATGTTCCCCCGAGCATTAATATATCTCACCGAGAGATAAAAGTCATCCAGCCAACCATTACCAATGCCCTAAGGCATAACTTGTTTGATAGAATAATTGATATGTCATTAGGATTCATTTATGCTTTTTTCGTTAGATTATCTTATTACTTACGGCAGGCAGCCTATATGGGCGTCCCTTTAGCACACATCAAGGACCCTAAGCTACCACGTAGCATTAACTGATCCACCACGGATCCCTATGGATTACTAGTCCAAGCAACTACCCAACTATTACCAAGCCATTAGCCATTAATCACATATGGGTTACTAACCTCGATTTCTCAATTTTAGAGTTTGTTTTATACCTTTAGGGACCCACCAGACCCTTTACCATGAATTATAGAGCCCTCGAACACCGATACTCAACTCAGGTTTGAATGAACTGAACAACAAGCCGTACCGATACGCTCTTTCCCCGTATCAATACTCAGCATCGGTACTCAAATCGCCTCATACCAATCCTAACCCGTACCAGTACCCCTACCTTGCATACTGATACGCTAAAGCATGTCTCAAACAATGTTACATTAGGTACCGATACGCCCCTAGCGTACCGGTACGCCCAAGAGCTACTGGAATTCTAATCAAGCAAGGGGTACCGATACACGGAAATACGTACCGGTACGCTCCTCACAATCCAACTCTCTTAATACAAAGAAATACCGATACGCTACCACCTCGTATCGGTATCGAGCCCAGATTTCAAAACTTGGAGCTCAAGATTTCCTCATTCCCACCCTTAAACTCTATGGTTAAGTCTCAAGTCTTTCCTACAAGTTATTTAGAGTATAATAGGCGGTTTTCTACCAATTTTACCCATTATTAAAGTATAATACACTATTCGCCATTAAAGGGGATTTAAGCTCCTAAAACCACAACCATGCAACCCAAACTATATACCACACAAAGCAATCATTTTAGGATACTCATAAAGTAAATGAGTAAAAAATGTACTGACCTTAAGCAAGCAAATCCCGGAATGAAGCTCTCACCAAGCTTTTTCCTCTTTTCTTCCTTAAACCAAGCTTCCAACTCAACCCCCACCAACTTTGGGGATATTCACCTTGATGGATAGATCCTTGCTTGCTGATTAACTCTTCCTTGATGACAATTCCGAGATTCTCCAAATAATCATCAAAACCTTTACTTTTCTCCTTTGAGTTGAGTGATGTCTTGAAAGAGAAGAAGACGAGGAGCTTTGGGGATAAAAATGACTTCATCCCATTCCCCTTTGCAGGAGAAAACAAAAGGCATCAGCCTTTGTCCACTATTTTGGGAATTTACTCCCGTACCCCTCATTAAAACTTCTTCCTCCAAGCTCAACCTCATAACCAAGCCCGATAACACATAGAGGTCTGCAAAGCCCAACATAACCTGAAAATTCGACCCAACGTATTGGTCCAAGACCCGAGTCAATGCCCAATGTTAACTCGAGAAATTCGGGTTGTTACGACTTTCCCCTCCTTCAAGAAATTTCGTCCTAGAAATTTAGATGGATGAAAAGGACATGTAACCAAAACAGAACTAACCACTTCACCATTCAAACAGGATTACATTGATTAGAGGGAGTTCTCCTTCAACCCACTTTAAACAGGACCATACCATTAAACCACCCGCTCTCAACCTTTTCTCTTGAGATTTCCAACGATCATTTTTCAGCAACCAACGACATTTATGATGAACTGCTAACAAAACCAACATCGGGCCACGCTGTTCAAATACCAACTTAAAGAACTCACTTCTAACGAATTCCATCTTGGTTAACCAAACTTCTTCTAGCATCCGTCAACCAAAACTAAACTTAGACTTTATCTCCGTCTAAGATGTTACACCACATCCACAACCCATTGTCGAGAACGCATCACGCCTAACAACCATATCCCGATAAAGTATTAAAGGACAAGCAAAACCCTAATAACCGATCAGTATTATCAATCTACTTGAATCCATTAGCACTTTTCCTCAAACTTGGGCCACCAAGACGAGATTTAAACTTCGCTTTATCTAACTGTTTTCAACAGGGCCAACAACCACTTACGATTCTAACCACTTGGTTCCGAGAAATGACCTTCGTCACTTGCGATCTCACACAAGCAACCCAAAACTAACCATTCTATTTGCAAAAGTCTAAACATCTTCTTCCTAACCATTGCCTCGGTCTCAACCATCAAATGTGGAAAGCCATTTAACTGTTTTCAAGGATCGCCAACTGGTCCGTCTAAAAACATTTCTTGGCAAAGCAACCATCTAGTTACCCTCAACACAACTATTGATCTACATTTTCGCTGCGCCACTCTGATAACTTGCACACTGCTTGCTTTAACCGATAACAACTTTGGTCTAACTCGATTGGGCAATCCTCTAACCCCACAAAATCTAGCTCAACAAGTGTACAAGCCAAGCAGTTATCCTCACAATTAGCCCTCAAGACCTCAACCATGTTTTTAACACCCCGATTTTGGGCATAAGGATTTTAGGATGGTTTAGTCAGTCCAGTGGACCGGAATTAGAGATTTGAGTCAAATTCAGGATTCAAATTGGATTGAATATTTTTATAAGGGATAAAAATATGTGAAAATAGTCTAAAATATTTATTAATTATATAAATGATTTTGGTGAAAACAATTTTGGAAAAAGAAATTCGAAAATGGGACATTTTGAGTTAGTGAAAACACAGCGTCCGAGTTGCATTCCATATCCTGATCACATAGCCTAAAGATAGGTTTTAGACCGCATCCAGATCACATAGCTCGTGGACACTAAAGCCTCACTGGAATTCTGCTCTAACGAGGGGTATCGATACGCAGAGAGACATACCAGTACGCTTCTCACAATTCGACCCCTAAGATATGAAGGAGTACCGGTACGCAGCCACCCTGTACCGGAATATGAGCCCCAATTTTGAAACCTGGAGTTCGAGATTGTATCAAACCCTCCCTTAACCTCCATGGTTAAGTCCCAAAACGTCCTACATGTTATTTGGAGTCATTATGTGAGTTTCTAGCCATTTTTACCCTTAAACCTCAACAATTTTTAGATTTACCATTGATGGTCATCCAAGCTCCAAATTATCAAAACATTATATATCGAGCAATACATGCCAAAATGATGATGTACATGAACACATATAAGTTACAAGTGTACTAACCTTGAACTACAAGCTAAAAAGGAACCCCAAACTCCACCTCAATCCTTCTTCTTCCCTCGGGCCTTTGAATGCTCCCAACCTCTTGAACTACAAGGAAATGTTGTAAACGAGTTACAACATGGTTTGGAGATTAAGAGAAGCTTTAAAGGCGATTTAACCACAAGAGATAGGATTAAAAACACCATTCTCATTCTCACTCCAAAACCCCCACCAAAACTCCTTTCTCTACCATTTCAAGCAAAACTTACCTTGGGTTGTAGATCATTGGATGCCTAACAACTTTCCCTTCTACACAAATACGGGATTTCAACTCAAAACTAACAATGATGGAGCTTTTTCTTTCAACTCTAATGGAGAGAAGATGAAGAGGGTGAGAGAGCTTTTGGGGGACAAGGTGACTTCATCACCATGCAAATCTGCAGCTCTTACCTCTTCCCATTCTTATCTTTCCTTCAATTATGTTTTTACCATGGTGCCCCTCTCAAAACCCCCATAACTCAAGCCCAAAACCTAATTTGAGTCCACTAAGGTTTAGTAGGCCCAACAACATGGTCCAAATGTGAGGCCCGTACCTCGTTTTAGCCTAACTTTTAGGTTCCCAAAACCCGGGTCGTTACAACTCTCCCCCTTAAAGAAAATTTCATCCTCGAAATTTACCTGGTGGAAATAGATGTGGGTAGAGTTCTCTCATTTTTGCCTCGACCTCCCATGTAGCCTCTTCAATCCCATGGTTTCTCCACAACATCTTTACGAGGGGTATACACTTGTTGCGAAGCTCTTTAACTCCCCTATCAGGCACTCTCATAGGCTCCTCCTCATATGTCAAGTCTGTGTCGACCTCCACCTCCTCGAGCGATAGAACATGCGAAGGGTCAGAACGATAGCATCTCAACAGAGATACATAGAAAACATCGTGGATACATGATAACTCTGGGGGTAAGGCTAGTCGATATGCTACAGGCCCGATCCTCTCGGTCACTTCGTATGGTCCAATATATCGCGGACTCAACTTGCCCTTCCGTCCAAAACGAAATATCCCTTTCCAAATAGATACTTTTAAAAATACTTTTTCACCAACCTCATACTCGATATGCTTACGCTTCCTATCCGCGTAGGCCCTTTTTCGATCAAAGGTCGCTTGCAATCTTTCTTTGATGATTCGAACCTTCACTTCGGTTTGTCTAACCAAATCAGATCCCACGATCCTCCTCTCATTAAGCTCGGTCGAACATAGGGGTGTTCTACATCTACGCACATACAAGGCTTCGAAAGGGGGCCATCTTGATACTTGATTGATAACTATTGTTGTATGCGAACTTAATTAACTTTCTTTAAAATCTACGACACAAAACCGAAGCATGTCCTCAAGAATCTAGATAACCCGTTCAGACTGGCCATCGGTCTGAGGATGGAAAGCTGTACTAAAATGCAGCTCGGTGCCTAAGGCACTATGAATCTTCTTCTATAACCTTGTTGTGAATTGCGGATCTCTATCTGATATAATCGAAGATGACAATCCATGTAACCTCACTATCTCTTTGATGTACAACTGAGCCAACCGCTATAATGTGAAATTCATGCGCATAGGCAAGAAATGAGAAAACTTGGTCAAACGATCCACTATTACCCATATTGCATCATACCTCCTTTGAGTCATCAGTAATCCCGTAAAAAAATCCATGGCGACATGATCCCACTTCCATTGTGGAATCTGAATCGGCTGTAGTAACCCTGATGGAACTTGATGTTCTGTCTTCACTTGTTGGCAAGCTATGTATCTCGTCACAAACTCAGAAACATCATTCTTCATTCACGGTAACCAATAATAGGGTCGAAGATCTTGGTACATTTTGTTACTTCCCGAATGCAAGATGAAAAAATTATGGTGTGCCTCCTGCAAAATACGATCCCTCAAATCTTTTAAGGCCGAAACACACAACCTACCCTTAAAATATAAATACCCACCGCCTCGTACTTCAAAATCTGAGGCCTCGCCTCTCTGAACCACTTCAATATGAGCCACTAAATGTTCATCCAGAGCCTGTCTCCTCCTTATTTCTTGTACCAACGTGGGCTCAACCCTGATTTAAGCTAAAATCCCACCATCTTCGGTCATTCTCAAGCGTGCAAACATTGCTCTTAAATCAGACATCGTTTTAGACTCAAGGCATCTACCACTACATTTGCCTTACCTGGATGGTACTCAATATCACAGTCATAATCCTTTAGCAACTCGATCTACCGACGCTGCCTCAAATTCAACTCTTTTTGGGTGAGAAGATACTTTAAACTCTTATGATCCGTATAGATATAACACTTCTCTCCGTAGAGATAGTGTCTCCAAATCTTCAAAGCAAAGATCATCGCGGCTAGCTCCAAATCATAGGTAGGGTAATTCTGTTCATGAGGTTTAAGTTGCCTTGAGGCGTAGGAACCATTTTACCCTCTTGCATAAGAACACAACCAAGTCCATTCAAGGACACATCGCTAAACACCACATAATCTTTTCCTGGTTCGGGTTGCGTCAAAACTGGAGCCTCGGTAAGGTAGGCCTTCAACTATTCAAAACACTGTTGTCTTTTCTCATTCCATACAAACATCACTCTTTTCTGAAGCAGCTTGGTCAACGGGGCAGCTAAGATTGAAAAACCCTTAACAAACCGTCGATAATATCCCGCTAGTCCAAGAAAGTTGTGGCCCTCCGAGACATTCCTGGGTGGTTTCCACTCTACTATTGCTTGGATCTTTTGAGGGTCAATGCGGATCTCATCCGCCGCCACGATGTGGCCCAAAAATGCCACTTCAGAAAGCGAAAACTCACATTTATTGAACTTTGCATAGAGACGTTTGTCTCTCAATGTCTGAAGAACTACTCACAGGTGATAGTCGTGCTCCTCAACCGAATGAGAATAAACCAGAATGTCATCGATGAGCACCACCACAAAATGATCCAAATAAGGCTGAAAGATTCTGTTCATCAAATCCATAAATGCTGCTGAAGCATTAGTGAGCCCAAAAGGCAGCACCAAGAACTCATAGTGTCCATATCGCGTCTTGAAAGCGGTCTTCTAGACATCTTCTTCCACCACTTTCAACTGATAGTACCCCGATCTCAAATCTATCTTCGAGAAGACTCGGGCACCTCACAACTGGTCAAACAAATCATCTATTATGGGAAAAGGATAGCGATTCTTCACCGTTACCTTATTTAACTGCCGGTAGTCAATGCACATTCTCATTGACCTATTCTTTTTCTTAACAAACAAGACCGGAGCACCCCAAGGAGAAACACTTGGTCGGATGAAACCTTTCTCTAGCAATTCCTGAATTTGCTTCTTCAGCTTCCTCATTTCTGTTGGTGCCATCCGATAAGGGAGAATGGACACTGGTGCCGTGCCGGGCAATATCTCAATTCGAAACTCAAGCTCACGATCCGGTGGTAACTGGGTAGCTCCTCCAGGAAGATATCCACGAATTCACAAACTGTCCTGAGGCTCTTAATGGTTGGACTCTCAACTCTTGTATCCACCACATGAGCTATAAAAGCCTCACAGCCTTGTTGTATTAATCTCTGTGCTGCTAAAGCCGATACTACATTGGGAATGCAAATGTGTCTCTCTCCTCTAACTAGTAACTTAGATCCATCGTCCACACGAAGCTTCAAACTCTTGGTCCTACAACCCAAACTAGCGTCGTGCTCAACAAGCCAATCCATACCTAGGATTGCGTCAAACTCTTGGAACAACAACACCATAAGATCTGCTGGGAAGATCGAACCTTGAACTTCGATAGGACACCTCCGGTACACCTTGTCTACTAACACGTCTAACCCTAATAGACTAGACAAATGAACTCTTATCTCTAGGTCTTCAGCTGGTATGCCCCAACGTTGGGATATCCCACTACCGATATAGGAGTGGGTAGACCCCGAATCCACTAATGCAACAATGGGAACAGAAAATAAGAAAAATGTACCTGCAATCACATCGGTGGGCTCGCAATCCTCTTGAGCTCTAACTGCATACTGCCTCGCCGGTACCCTCGCCGTGGACTGAAACGTGCCTCTACTCTGGTGGCCAGTCACCTGGCTTGACCCTTTCCTAAAGAACCCTCGGCCCCTCAGAGTCGGATAAGAAACCCTCGGTGCTTGAACTAGAACAACTGTGGTAACAACGTGTCAATCTTTCACAAGGTGGTCCTAAGACCCACACTCAAAGTAAGCTCGGTTTGTACCCCAACACTCTCTTCGGTGCCAACGCCCACACTAACTACAAGACAGTACGCCCGCACTCCCCTGAGAACTATCTGGGCTCATCATAGACGAAGATGATGTAGGCTTTCTATGGCTGGCAGACTCTGATCTACGATCTGGCCTCATACTCTGATTCGAAGCTCCTCTTTCCTGATTCCATCGGTTTCTATCCCTTCTCGAGTGATACTGTGAAATGTTAGAGAAATTCTGAGGCCTCCACATCCGGCACGTAGTCTTCATCGGAGCTTCCACCCCAAAAAACTAAACATTCTTCCACGTTGCTAGCTCTTCTTGGCATGGTTCAACTCTGAGCAAACAAACAACATGAGTACACCATCGTAAATCCAGCTTAATCCAAGTACGACTTTGACTTATGGGCATGTATTCGTTAAACACATATTTACCACCCTAGACTCCCTCGGAGACTGCCTAGAACTGACTAAACCTAGGCTCTAATACCAAATGTAACACCCTTTATCGGGATGCTGCAATTTGGGCCACAAGCCCAAAACCATTCCCATAAAATTTTCGTTTTTTAAAGCCAGTAAAGAAATTAAGCTTTATGAATCCGAACGCAACATCTCAAGCATATAAAACCATTTTTACTTAAAGTATTCAAAATAGTTAATGGAGCTCCAATTATAGTAATAAAATATTTGACCCATACAAGTTAAATCAAATAGAGTTACAAATAGATAGGGTCATACGATTACATAGCCCACTACATCTAAGTACTTGTACTCTACCAAGAGGCCAATGCTGTATCCTTGTTTCGATGGTGCTCCGCTACGCTCGAGCTATTTGTCAACCTGCGAACGGAAACAATGATTCCAAAGGCTGAGCTAACAAAGCTCAGTGGACACACGACCACTCGGCCATGTTTCAGGTGAATCATAATTAAGAGCATGCAATGAATATGATGTCAAGATAGGATAAAGCATTGACAATACAATAACCACCTAAACACATGCTATAACAATGATATCTCAATAACAACATGAAAGTAAACAAACTAGGAGTGAGGCCCAATGTCACCCAACACTGGGAGACCCACCCATGCTCGAAATCTCACATCGAGCTGCTTGGAATCTCGCATCGAGCGGTATACTCAGAATCTCATATCGAATCTTCACTCAAAATCTCACATTGAGCGAGGCTCAGAATCTCGCATCGAGCAAATATCATCACCGGAATCTCACATCGGATGACCTTCGTTCATCACCCAAAATCTCACATGGAATGACCTGCATGTGTTGCAACACTCATTCACTGGGTATCTGGATCCCATCAAATAAGGACTCATAACCAAACAAGTGCCCTTACTTGGCACAACTGCAATTGATCAACCAAGGATCCATAAATCTCGCTTACCAAGCAATTTACTTTCATTTCAATATACAATTAACTATTTAATCCATATAAGCAAGAAGGAACACACATTCTCGATTTTATCGGTCATTTTATCTCATAAGGGACCAATTAAAACCTTAGTCTCAAATTATAAAACTCCCGAACTTAAAACATAAAAACTTGGGCAGATTGCCCAGCGAGTATCGATACTCCTAAGTGAGTATCGGTACTCCCTTCTAAGTATTGATACTCCATGCTGAGTACCGATACGCTATTTAGATTCGAAAGAATTTGACCCTTACCCTGTACCGATACGCTACGTTCTGTACCGCTACCCTATATCGGTACTAGGATCGCCCCGTACCGATCTTTACCCGTACCGATACGCCTACTCTAGCGTACTGATACGCATAGCCTTTCTAGGCAATGCAACAGTGGGTACCGATACGCCCCGAGCGTATCGGTACACCAAAGCCTCACTGGAATTCTACTCTAACAAGGGGTATCGATACGCGGAGAGGCGTACGGTACGCCTCTCACAATTTGACCCCTAAGATATGAAGGAGTATCGGGATGAAGCCACCTCGTACTGGTATGCGAGGCTCGATTTCAAAACCTGGAGCACGAGATTGTATCAAACCCTCTTTCAACCTCCATTGTTAAGTCCCAAAATGTTCCTACACGTTATTTGAAGTCATTATGTGAGTTTCTAGCCATTTTTACCCTTAAACCTCAACAATTTTTAGATTTACCATTGATGGTCATCCAAGCATCAAATTATCAAAACATCATATATCAAGCAACACATACCAAAATTATGATGCACATGAACACATAAAAGTTAGAAGTGTACTAACCTCGAACTGCAAGCTAAAAAGGAACCCCAAACTCCACCTCAAGCCTTCTTCTTCCCTTGGGCCTTTGAATGCTCCCCAACCTCTTGAACTATAAGGAAATGTTGTAAACGAGTTACAACATGGTTTGGAGATTAAGAGAAGCTTTAAAGACGATTTAACCACAAGAAATGAGATTAAAAACACCATTCACGTTCTCACTCCAAAACTCCTTTCGCTACCATTTCAAGCAAAACTTACCTTGGGTTGTAGATCATTAGATGCCTAACAACTTTCCCTTCTACACAAATCTGGGATTTCAACTCAAAAATAACAAGGATGGAGCTTTTTCTTTCAACTCTAATGGAGAGAAGATGAAGAGGTTGGGAGAGCTTTTGGGGGACAAAGTGACTTCATCACCTTACAAATCTGAAGCTCTTAACTCTTCCCACTCTTATATTTCCTTCAATTATGTTTTTACCATGGTGCCCCTCTCAAAACCCCCATAACTCAAGCCCAAAACCTAATTCGAGCCCACCCAACAACATGGTCCAAACGCGAGGCTTGTACCTCTTTTTAGCCCAACTTTTGGGTTCCCAAAACCCAGGTCGTTACAACTCTCCCCCCTCAAAGAAAATTTTGTCCTTGAAATTTACCTGGTGGAAACAGATATGGGTAGAGTTCTCTCATTTCTGCCTCGACCTCCCATGTAGCCTCTTCAATCCCATGGTTTCTCCATAACATCTTTACAAGGGGTATACACTTGTTGCGAAGCTCTTTAACTCCCCTATCAAGCACTCTCATTGGCTCATCCTCATATGTCAAGTCCGTGTCGACCTCCACCTCCTCGAGCGATAGAACATGCGAAAGGTCAGAATGATAGCGTCTCAACAGAGATACATAGAAAACATCATGGATACATGATAACTCCGGGGGTAAGGCTAGCCGATATGCTACAGGTCTGATCCTCTCGGTCACTTCCTATGGTCTAATATATAGCGGAATCAACTTGTCCTTCCGTCCAAAACGAAATATCACTTTCCAAGGGGATACTTTTAAAAATACTTTTTCACCAACCTCATACTCGATATGCTTACGCTTCCTATCCGCGTAGGCCTTTTTTTCGATCAAAGGCCGCTTGCAATATTTCCTTGATAATTCGAACCTTCTCTTTGGTTTGTCTAACCAAATCAGATCCCACGATCCTCCTCTCATTAAGCTCGGTTCAACATAGGGGTGTTCTACATCTACGCCCATACAAGGCTTCGAAAGAGGCCATCTTGATACTTGATTGATAACTACTGTTGTATGTGAACTCAATCAACTCCTTTTAAAATCTACGACACAAAACTGAAGCATGCCCTTAAGAATTTGGATAACCCGTTCAAACTGGCCATCGGTCTGAGGATGGAAATCTGCATTAAAATGCAGCTCGGTGCCTAAGGCACTATGAATCTTCTTCTATAACCTTGTTGTGAATCGCAGATCTCTATCCGATATGATCGAAGATGACACTCTATGTAACCTCACTATCTCCTTGATGTACAACTGAGCCAACTGCTCTAATGTGAAATCCATGCGCAGAGGCAAGAAATGAGCAGACTTGGTCAAACGATCCACCACTACCCATGTTGCATCATACCTCCTTTGATTCATCGCCAATCCCGTAACAAAATATATGGTGACATGATCCCACTTCCATTGTGAAATCTGAATCAGTTGTAGTAACCCTGATGGAACTTGATGTTCTGTCTTCACTTGTTGGCAAGCTAAGCATCTCGTCACAAACTCAGAAACATCCTTCTTCATACACGGCAACCAATAATAGGGTCGAAGATCTTGGTACATTTTATTGCTTCTCGGATGCACGATGAAAGGATTATGGTTTATCTCTCGCAAAATACGATCCCTCAAATCTTCTAAGGCCGAAACACACAACCTACCCTTGAAATATAAATAACCACCATCTCATACTTTAAAATCTGAGGCCTCGCCTCTCTGAACCGCTTCAATATGGACCATTAAATCTTCATCCAAAGCCTGAATCCTCCTTATTTCTAGTACCAACGTGGGCTCAACCCTGAGTTCAGCTGAAATTCCACCATCCCCGGTCATTCTCAAGCAGGTAAACATAGCTCTCAAATCAGACATTAATTTACGACTCAAGGCATCTACCACTACATTTGCCTTGCCCGAATGGTACTCAATATCACAGTCATAATCCTTTAGCAACTCGATCTACCGACGCTGCCTCAAATTCAACTATTTCTAGGTTAGAAGATACTTTAAACTCTTATGATCCGTATAGATATAACACTTCTCTCCGTAGAGATAGTGTCTCCAAATTTTCAAAGCAAATATCACCGCGGCTAGCTCCAAATCATAGGTAGGGTAATTTCGTTCATGAGGTTTAAGTTGCCTTGAGGCATAGACAACCACTTTACCCTCTTGCATAAGAACACAACCAAGTCCATTTAATGACGCATCGCTAAACACCACATAATCTTTTCCTGGTTCGGGTTGCGTCAGAACCGGAGCCTCAGTAAGGTAGGCCTTCAACTATTCAAAACACAGTTGTCTTTTCTCATTCCATACAAACATCAGTCCCTTCTGAATCATATTGGTCAACGGGGAAGCTAAGATTGAAAAACCTTTAACAAACCGTCGATAATATCCCGCCAGTCCAAGAAAGTTGCGGACCTCCGAGACATTCCTAGGTGGTTTCTACTCTACTATTGCTTGGATCTTCTGAGGGTCAATGCGGATCTCATCCGCCGCCACGATGTGGCCAAAAAATTCCACTTCAGAAAGCCAAAACTCATATTTACTGAACTTTGCATAGAGACGTTTGTCTCTCAACATCTAGAGAACTACCCGTAGGTGGTAGTCGTGCTCCTCAATTGAACGCGAATAAACCAGAATGTCATCGATGAACACCACCACAAAATGATCCAAATAAGGCTGGAAGATTCTGTTCATCAAATCCATAAATGCTGCTGGAGCATTACTGAGCCCAAAAGGCATCACCAAGAGCTCATATTGTCCATAACGTGTCTTGAAAGTGGTCTCCTGGACATTTTTTCCACCACTTTCAACTGATAGTACCCCGATCTCAAATCCATCTTCGAGAAGACCTAGACACCTCGCAATTGGTCAAACAAATCATCTATTCTAGGAAGAGGATAGCGATTCTTCACTGTTACCTTATTTAACTGCCGGTAGTCAATGCACATTATTATTGACCTATTCTTTTTCTTAATAAACAAGACCGGAGCACCCCAAGGAGAAACACTTGGTCGGATGAAACCTTTCTCTAGCAATTTCTGAATTTGCTTTTTAAGCTCCCTCATTTCTGTTGGTGCCATCTGGTAAGGAGGGATGGACACTGGTGCCGTGCCGGGCAATACCTCAATTCGAAACTCAAGCTCACAATCCAGTGGTAATTGGGTAGCTTCTCCAAGAAGACATCCACAAATTCACAAACTGTCTTGAGGCTCTCAATGGTCAGACTCTCAACTCTTGTATCCACCACGTGAGCTATAAAAGCCTCACAACCTTGTTGTATTAATCTTTGTGCTACTAAAGCCGATACTACGTTGGGAATGCAAATGTGTCTCTCTCTTCTAAATATTAACTTAGATCCATCGGCCACAAGAAGCTTCAAACTCTTGGTCCTACAACCCAAACTAGCGTCGTGCTCAACAAGCCAATCCATACCTAGGATTGCGTCAAACTTTTAGAATAGTAACACCATATGATCCGCTGGGAAGATCGAACCTTAAACTTCGATAGAACACCTCCGGTACACCTTGTCTAATAACACGTCTAACCCTAATAGACTAGACACATGAACTCCTATCTATAGGTCTTCAGCTGGTATGCCCCAACGCTGGGATATCCCACTAAGAATATAGGAGTGGGTAGACCTTGAATCTACTAATGCAACAATGGGAATAGAAAACAAGGAAAAATATACCTACAATCACATCGGTGGGTTCGCAATCCTCTTGAGCTCTAACTGCATACTGCCTCGCCGGTGCCCTCGCCGTGGACTGAAACGTGCCTCTACTTTGGTGGCCGGTCACCTGGCTTGACCCTCCCCTAGAGAACCCTCGGCCCATTAGAGTCAGATAAGAAACCCTCAGTGCTTGAACCAGAACGATTGTGGTAACAGCGGGGCAATCTTTCACAAGGTGGTCCTGAGACCCACACTCAAAGTAAGCTCGGTTTGTACCCCAACACTCTCCTCGGCGCCTACGCCCACACTGACTACAAGACGGTACGCCCGCACTCCCCTAAGGACTATCTGGGCTCATCATAGACGAAGATGATGTAGGCTTTCTACGGATGGCAGACTCTAATCTACGATCTGACCTCATACTCTGATTCAAAGCTCCTCTTCCCTAATTCCATCAGTTTCTATCCCTTATCGAGTGAGACTGTGAACTGTTAGAGAAATTCTGAGGCCTCCACATCCGGCACGTAGTCTTCATCGGAGCTTCCACCCCGAGAACCCAAACTTTCTTCCACGTTCCTAGCTCTTCTTGGCATGGTTCAACTTTGCGCAAACAAACAACATGGGTACACCATCGCAAATCCAGCTTAATCCAAGTACGACTTTGACTTATGGGCATGTATTCGTTAAACACCTATTTACCACCCTAAACTCCCTCGGAGACTGCATAGAACTGACTAAACCTAGGCTCTGATACCAAATGTAACACCCTCTACCGGGATGCTGCAATTTAGGCCACAAGCCCGAAACCATTCCCATAAATTTTTTGTTTTTTAAAGCCAGTAAAAAAACTATGCTTTATGAATCCGAACGCAACATCTTAAGCATATAAATCCATTTTTATGTAAAGCATTCAAAATAGTTAATGGAGCTCCAATTATAGTAATAAAATATTTGACCCATACAAGTTAAATCAAATATAGTTACAAATACATAGGGTCCTACGAATACATAGCTCACTACATCTAAGTACTTGTACTCTACCAAGAGACTAATGCTGGATCCTTGTTTAGATGGTGCTCCGCTACGCTCGAGCTATCTGTCAACCTGCGAACAGAAACAACGATTCCAAACGCTGAGCTAACAAAGCTCAGTGGATGCACGACCACTCGACCATGCTTTAGGTGAATCATAATTAAGAGCATGCTATGAATGTGATGTCAAGATTGGATAAAGCATTGACGCTAATATAACCGCCTAAACACATGCTATAACAGCGACATCTCAATAACAACATGAAAGTAAACAAACCAGGAGTGAGGCCCAATGTCACCTGACACTGGGAGACCCACCCATTCTCGAAATCTCACATTGAGCGAGGCTCGGAATCTCGCATCGAACAAATATCATCACTCAGAATCTCACATCGGATGACCTTCATTCATCACCCAAAATCTCACATGGGATAGCATTCATGTGTTGTAACACTCACTCACTGGGTATCCGGATCCCATCAATCAATGACTCATAATCAAACAAGTGCCCTTACCTGGCACAACTACAATTGATCCACCAATGATCCCTAAAACTCACTTACCAAGCAATTTACTTTCATTTCAATATTCAATTAACCATTTAATCCATATAAGCAAGAAGGAATATACATTCTCGATTTTATCGGTCATTTTATGTCATAAGGGACCCATTAAAACCTTAGTCGCAAATTATAAAACTCCCGAACTCAAAACATAAAAACTTGGGTAGATTGCCCAGCGAGTATCGATACTCCTAAGTGAGTATCGGTACTCCCCTCTAAGTATCGATACTTCATGCTGAGTACCGATACGCTATTTAGATTCAAAATAATTTGGCCCTTACCTCGTACCGATACACTACATTCTGTAGTGGTACCCTATATCGATACTGGGATCGCCCCGTACCGATACGCCTACTCTAGTGTATCGATACGCATCGCCTTTCTAGGCAATGCAACAGTGGGTACCGATACGCCCCGAGCGTACCGGTACACCAAAGCCTTACTAGAATTTTGCTCTAACAAAGGGTATCGATACGCAGAGAGGCGTACCGGTACGCCTCTCACAATTTGACCCCTAAGATATGAAGGAGTACCGGTATGCAGCCACCCCGTACTGGTATGCGAGCCCCGATTTTGAAACCTGGAGCTCGGGATTGTATCAAACCCTCTCTCAACCTCCATGGTTAAGTCCCAATACGTTTCTACACATTATTTGAAGTCATTATGTGAGTTTCTAGCCATTTTACCCTTAAACCTCAACAATTTTTAAATTTACCATTGATGGTCATCCAAGCTTCAAATTATCAAAACATCATATATCAAGCAACACATACCAAAATGATGATGCACATGAACACATAGAAGCTAGAAGTGTACTAACCTCGAACTACAAGCTAAAAATAAACCCCAAACTCCACCTTAAGCCTTCTTCTTCGCTTGCCTTTGAATGCTCCCCAACCTCTTGAACTACAAGGAAATGTTGTAAACGAGTTACAACATGGTTTGGAGATTAAGAGAAGCTTTAAAGATGATTTAACCACAAGAAATGGGATTAAAAACACCATTCCAGTTCTCACTCCAAAACCCCCACCAAAACTCATTTCTTTACCATTTCAAGCAAAACTTACCTTGGGTTGTAGATCCTTGGATGCCTAACAATTTTCCCTTCTACACAAATCCGGGATTTCAACTCAAAACTAACAAGGATTGAGCTTTTTCTTCTAACTCTAACGGAGAGAAGATGAAGAGGGTGGGAGAGCTTTTGGGGGGACAAGGTGACTTCATCACCTTACAAATCTGCAGCTCTTAACTCTTCCCACTCTCATCTTTCGTTCAATTATGTTTTTACCATGATGCCCCTCTCAAAACCCTATAACTCAAGCCCAAAACCTAATCCGAGCCCACTAAGGTTTAGTAGGCCCAACAACATAGTCCAAACGCGAGGCTCGTACCTCAGTTTAGCCTAATGCTCAGGTTCCCAAAACCCGAGTCTCGTTACAAAGATTCTCCACAAAAATCATCAAAACTCTAGCTTTTCCTTTTTGAGTTGAGTGATGTCTTGAAAAAGAAGAAGATGAGGAACTTTGGGGACAAAAATAACTCCATCCTATTCCCCTTTGCAGGAGAAAGCAAAAGGCATCAGCCTTTGTCCCCTATTTTGGGAATTTACTCCTTACCTCTCATTAAACCTTCTTTCTCCAAGCTCAACCCGATAACCAAGCCCGACAACATATAGAGGTCTACAAATCCCAACATAACCCGAACATTCGACCCAACGTATTGGTCTAAGACCCGAGTTAATTCCCATTTTTGACTCGAGAAATCTAGGTCGTTACACTTTTGGAAAGTTTTGGACCACTATTGTCCCCTATTTATTTGAGAGATGACCTCCTTCCCTTTGTCGCACCACACTTTTCCCAGTCTGAAATACGTCTCTTAAACAATATTGGCAACTAGGAGATGGCATGTCCCTTTCAACACAGAGTTGATAGCCTCGGCAAGGTTAGTGGTCATATGGTCGTAATGTCGACCTTTATCATAGGTCTGTGACCATCGTTCCCTTAGAATGTCAGTGACAAAATTATGTACATATTGTTTGTGCCTTATAAAATGACTAAACTTCGCATCGAACCTTGGCCGAACAAGTTCATCCCTGCTCGTAAAGCATTAGTTAGTAAATGCAAGACAAAATATCATACATAAATAAATCAATAATTTAGACAATAACAAATTACACCTTACATGCGTTAAAAATTTCTTGACGAATCTGATTACTCCAAAACTGAGTCTTTGCATTGGCAGTAAATATGTCATACACAGTAGGCTAGATAAGCATGTGGAGGTCTCCATAAACTTTTACGCCGATCGATTACTGATAACAGTGCAAACCCTCTATCAGAAATCATACAAATCTCGTCCTCTTTGATTACGTGTCAGCATAAATGATTCAAAAAAAATTCCCATCCCTCGGCATTTTTCTTCTCAACTATGGCAAAGGCTATTGGAAATATATTTCTGTCTCCGTCTTGCACCACAATAATAAGCAATATTTGCCCATATTTCCCATACAACCATGTTTCATCTATTTGAATCATACGTTTGCATAATGTAAATCCTTCAATGTACGGCTGGAATGCCCAAAATAACTTACTGAATATTCTTTTTCTAGGAATTACTTCACCTTGTAGTGTTACCGCCGCAACGTTTCGTACTCCACAACAGTTCCTGGGAAAGATATTTGCATTGCTCGTAATAGAACTGGTAGCTCATTATATTATTTATCCCAATCGCCATAAACAAGAGCCAACGCCTTTTGCTTCGCCATCTACGCCTTATAGTAAGATGGGATGTATCCAAGCCATGCACGAATCGATGCTACCAACACTGCAATGGCGATCCTCAGATTCTTCTCAACCAATAACTTTGTGTAAACGCATATCAAATCGGAGTCAAGATTTATGTGATCTTGTGAGATTGAAGTCATGGTACAAGAGTGTTGATCATTGAACCTTCTCACCTCCCACATCTTCTTCCGTTTCATATATGAAACTCTTATCCTCCAGTTACATTTGCTCTTATAATTCAAGCACCTTACGCAATATGTTAAGCTATCAGATTCAGCACCATAAGATTGCATATGGCGTCTGACACAATACTATTTAATTGCTAACTGAGCATATTTCTTTGTATCGAATTGAGCTCCGAGTTCTAACTCTCTGTCGGTTGAAGCTGAAGAATGAGAAAATACACATGCCTCATATTATGGATCTCGCATTACATCATAGTCCACCTCATATATGTGGACTGGAGGCACGTAAGCTGGAAGATTGGGTTCCGCTTGTTGGGCTCCGATTAAACATAACCCCAAACTGGCGTCTCGTCGGCCAATCTATATCTAGCAGATGCTGCTGCCCAAACATCTTTCTCAACGTCAAGATCATGTCCTTGAGCGGCAGCGGTCCTAAGAACATCAACATCATCAGCATCAAGCAACTCGACATCATTATTTTCTACCATTGGTATAACATTTTCGTCGTCCTCGCTGAAATCATCAACTATTTCGCCCCAACGACCAAAAACGTTTTCGGTGCCACAATCCATCATAATATCAACTCTGCCTGAAATGCCAACATATTAGAAATACATTTAAAAATAATACATTGTATCATACTGCAAAAGTTAACTTAAATTCACTTACTCGATTTCAAAATATTCGATCACACCGAACGAGTCTCTTAATTTCTCCAAAATCCTCCCTGAAACTCTTTCAAACCTTAAATTTTAAAACAGAAAGAAAACAGAATATCCACCCGGGCAGTTTATATATATATATATCCAGGGGCAAGACGCCAACTGCAGATGGCATCTAAAATATGTCTGCCACCTGTAGATGGTGTTCCTCGGGAAATCTTGCAGACCTGAACGCCATCTGCGCATGACGTCTTGTCGAGCCAGCTTTATTCGGCTCCAAAAGGCTGACATGTTGACTGCAGCTGGCTGAGCTCACTGA
This sequence comes from Hibiscus mutabilis, assembly GCA_019671005.1. Classification (NCBI taxonomy): domain Eukaryota; kingdom Viridiplantae; phylum Streptophyta; class Magnoliopsida; order Malvales; family Malvaceae; genus Hibiscus; species Hibiscus mutabilis. The sequence continues at coordinate 26,915,098 of CM033750.1, read as the reverse complement.
ATTCATGGCTCAGACATTGAAATTTAACTTACGGTGGCGTCATTATGATAGTTTAAATTTTTAATAATAAACAATTCAAAGACGCCACCTGCAGATGGCATCTTGCCGAAACACTGTAATTTTTGCCGTAGTTTCCCAAATATAGCCCAGCGTCCCCTACATCCCCAAATATAATTTGGGGATGGATTATTCCCCAAAAAAGCCTATTATAAAACCACGCTAAAAATGTTTTTAAAAAATATAATTATGATTTAGATTGTTCAAATACAATCGCCAAGAGGGCAAAGTTTTTGATAATAGGGAAGCTGTTTTCTTCGGTACACCGCCAGCCCAGGTTATTCACGTTTGGCTTAAATGAAAAATAGATGCCCAAAGTATACCATTTTTGAACTTTAGGTGCCTAAAGTATTTTTTTTTGTAAAAATAGGCGCCCAAAGTTTCCAAAGTTATAATTTTAGGTGTCTGACAGTTAATGGGTGTTAAAAAAAACTTTTAACCAATAAAAGAGTGACACGTGGCATATTTAATTAATTAATATTTTTCAAAATTAAAAAATATAAAAAACTTTCAGTTTTTCAAAAAATCCCAAAACTTTGAAAAGTTTTCAAAACAGTCCCGAAAATCCCTAAAATACACAAACCCAAATCCCCCAATCGCCGCGGCTTCCGCCACCAATCGCCGCACCTGAGCTTACCGAGTTGGTCGCCGGACCAAGCCAGTCATTTCCCCTCACTCACCATCGCCGGAAACGACGAACGACGTGCAGCCGAATGTCGAACGCAAAATCGACGTTCGGTTTCTGGCGACGGTGAGTGAGGGGAAATGGTCGGGTGAGTTTGGCGATCGAAAGGGAAGGGCCGGCGATGGCGGCGGTGAGAATTTGGGGGTTTCAAATTTGGGGTTTTTTAGGGATTTAGGGACTATTTTAGAATTTTTTAAAATTTTAAGATTTTTTGTAAAATTTTTAATTATTAAAAAAATAATAATTTAAAGAAATTAAAAATTCCACGTGTTGGATTTTTAATGGCTAACGGTTTTTTTAACAGCCGGACACCTATAATTCTAACTTTTGAAACTTTAGGCACCTATTTTTATAAAAAAAATACTTTAAGCACCTAAAGTTAAAAAAAGTATACTTTTTGGCATTTGATTTAAGCCTTCACGTTTTGCATGAAGACATGAGCGGTTACTGTGGCTGAATGAGCGGGTGATCTATGTTAGGATTGTTGCTTTTGTTTAATTTTATTCTGGGTATTTTCCTTCGTTATCTTTTACTATCACTATGTGTACTTTTTCTCTACTAAGTTTAAAAGAATTTTTAATGAGGCATATAGTGATATTTTATATGTATAATATTTTTCGATAATAAAATTATACCTATTCGTATATATATATATATATATATATATATAATTATGATTTTCAAGCTTATCAGATAAAGTTTTTGTTGCAATAAAGATATGCAAATTAACTTTAGTCACAGGGCTGCACTAAATTTTGTACTATGATTCTAATAAACTCGTTATTTAAATCATCTGTTTTAATATAGATAATTAAGAGTTATATATTTTTGTTTAATTATCGGTATCGTATTCATTGACCGATTAATTTAGATCAAGTTTTGCAAATATCTATTATAAGGGCGATTCTTTTAATCTAATTTTCTACATTCACAGCGTCATGATTCGAACTATTGATCTTTCATCGCGATTCCCGTCTAACGGACAACTGATTATTGGTTAAAGAAAAGTTATATTTTGATACACAATATATATGAAAAAATATATATTTCTTAAAATTTAAACTCCTAGCTCTAAACTCTAAACATAAATCTTAAATTCGTACGCTCTAAATCTGTCTACAAAAATTAAATTGAACTTACTTTTATAAATTTCAATGTACATGAAAGTTGTTCTCACTAATTAAACTGAAAAAGATAAAGAAAGTCTGAAAGTGTGGGAGTGGGAAGCGTGAGGAGACCAAAACCCAAAACAGTGGAATCTTGAGCATGTTGGTGGGCACGGGTTTCATTTGGAATCATCAGTTTGTTTCAAAGTGCTGACACCTAATAAAAGTTTCTTTTAAATAAATGTTTTAATCTCACATCATATTGATTTTGATGCACATCGCCTGTCTACTTTTAATTTTAACCTGCATTGGGTAATGTTGTGGGTTTTGTTTTTTTAGTAGCTTTATGTGTTAATTTTGGACTTTTCCCCTTTTAAATCCTTGCAGTCCACGCATGGAACATTTGCCTTTGCTTCTGATTTTTCTTTTCATAAATGTAACAAGAATCCCTTGTAATCTTATCAAACTGTGTCAAAGTTATATTCCATTTCTATGTTGGAGCTTAATTTCATTCTATGACACAAAATGGAAAAACAACTTAAAAAATAAAATATATAAAATCCATCTATACTATTATTATTGTAGGTAGGGTGATAAAAAATACTCGATCCGACTAACCGAACATAAATAACCGGCTATTTACTTGAACTTTTTTACTCGGCCCGATAAAATATATATTTTTTGGGTTGGACCCGGGCTGCAAGAATACCTATTATCGGGTACCCGGATTTTGCGGGTACCTAGATAGCGAGTACTCGGTTAAAACAGACCGAGACACGGGCCAAAAAATTTAGTACCCGGGACGTCGGGTCTCAAAAATCCGAGTACCCGATAATAAACACCCCTAATTATAGACACTCAATTTTATCCGGGTTCTTATCAAATTAAAAAAAAAAACATTAAACGGCCTACTTAGGATACCTAAACACAATGACCACAATGACCCGTTACATTACCCAACTATATAATCCTAATACCTAATTATTACAAGCTGACCCGAACCAAAAAAAGGAGGCCCAAATGGAAATGGTCCATACACTAAACCCATTCTAGCCGAATGTGAGGAGTCTTAACTAGGGATGACCATGGGTCGGGTTAGATTAAGTTTTTGGTCAATTTACATCCGATTCGAAAATATAACACTTTCACCCGAACCCGACCCAACATTTTGTAATGTTCTACTCAAGCCGAATCTGACCCAAATTTTAGAGTAAAAAATCTGAACTTGAGCCCGACATAAATAAAAATTATTATTTTTCATTATTATTCGATAAAATATGAAGTTAATTGAAAAAAATATAAATATAAAGAGGCATTATAATAATTATTCTGTTTTTACTAGACAAAATAATGAGATAATTGAAAAATATATAAGAGAGAGGTATTATAGCAATTATACCTAAATATTTAGAATAAAATTAAACTATTATTTAAGGCCATGTTGGATATTTTTCACCTTAAACTCAAACTTGACCCGAATCTAAAAATTTCTTTAAAAAATCCGACCCTATAAAATTAGTTCCGGGTCAAATGACCATCCATAATCTCAACCCTAACTAAACCATCCAGTAGTGACCAGGGGGACCACTAGTCCCATCCCCAGTGGATTAAATCGGGAAATTTAGCAAAGAAACGGAAATGAAAATAAAAAGTGTCAGCAACCAATCAAGCCATGCAAAGACTGTCATAAAATGAAAAGCGTAACGATCTGAATTTTGAATTAGTAATTAGGATCTTGGATCCAAGCTTGAGCATTTTACTATTAAGGATTTAATTGAAAATATGAGAAACTTGAAGGTTGAGGACCTTGGGTGTAATTTACCCCTTTTAGTTTGGGAGACAATATTTTTAAAATAAATTGACTAAAAATGGGAAAAAAAATCATTTCTTTTATCATTTTCTCTATCTTTCCTCCCCCAAATTTCCCTCTCTTTTCTCCGATTTTTCTTTATCAAACTTTCTAACTCTGATATGTTGTCGACCAATCGTTCATTGTTGATACCTCCTACATCATCGCATTTTTCTTATAAAGATGAGTCGACCAATGGTTTTAGAATCACCATCGGAATTATCGTTGGAGGGGGTGAAGAAAAAGAAAATTCAAAATTTGTAAGTTAGCCATATTCGAACATCCAAAATAAAAAAATAGAGGCCATCATCAAATTCCTCGATCGAAAACATGTTGTTTTAGAGCTCATCGTCGTCGTACGACCACTGAAAGCCACCTCGCGCGCCATTGCTGCCGAGAGTGGGCTTTGTCCAGCACATGTGCATAGCTCTATCATGCACCTGCGCCACACTAGATCGCGCCCATGCAGGTGCACCATCTTGCCATGCACCCGCTCCACACCAAATCACCCTGCACCTTTGTCCAACTTTGATCTTCATTGACTTTTTTCGGGGGACCCTATTCGAGGATTTTTGACGTACTGAGCCAGTTTCCGCAACCTGTTTTGCCAAATTCGAACACAGTAAGCTATTTTTACGAGTTTAACCTTGCAAATTAGTTAAAGTATATGGTTAATTAACATATATTGTATTTGTTGTTATATGAGGATTATTCGGGATCGAATACTGAATCAAGATGAGTGTTTAAGAGGCTTGAGCAAGGAATCATCGGTAATTGCTTGAGGTTAGTATACCCCGAACTCCGAAATGCTTCATGAGCATCATAAGTGTAATTGATTTATTTGCTAGTAGTTGCAAAATAGGTACATGAGTAATAAGCATGTTTAGAGACCGATATTACGTGACCTGATATTTATGAGATGTATAATGAAGTTTAAGAATATTTGAGACTCGTAAGGGCTTAGAGACTGTGTAGGGTTAGAGGTGGCAAATTGTTTATTCGGTTCGAGTTATTTCAGGTTTGTCTATATTCGATTTAAGTTCGGTTTAGGTTTGATTCGGTTTTAGTTTGGGTCTATAGTGATTTCGGTTCGGGTGAAATCAGTTCTGGTCCATTCGGTTCGATTGATTTCAGGTTGGTCAATATCGGGTTAATAGGAGATCGATCGGTTTTAGTCTAGTTTTCAGGTCGATTTAGGTTTTTCCACCCTATATATGACTTTATATAGCTTGTATATTTGGCTTTTTGGTGAATTGTACGACAGTTCTCATCCCATCTTTCTTTATTTATTTTAATATATTTTCTTTATTTTGGGTTGACTTCGGTTCAGGTGAAATCGGTTTAGTTGAAAATCAGTTCGGGTCCATTCGGTTCGGTTGAAAATCGGTTCAGGTCCATTTTTGATTCAACTAAAATCCGGGTCGATTTTGGTTCGGTTCGGTTTATTTCAAGTTTCAGATCAAATTTGGGTCATCGTGTTCGAGTTGATTTCAGGTCTCGGTTTGGGTTTCGGGTCAAGTTTGCCATGTCTATGTAGGGTCGTATGGATATTCGTATAAATATTTGATGAATGGATGAATTATATGTTGTGATAATTGGGTGCTAGTGGTATGAAAATTTACTTGTTCGATGGAAATTATGCCTAAGAGGTTAATAGCGGTAAATATTCGATTAATGATCATAAATGCGAAAATTAATATTAATTAAATGTGTAGTGTCTTCCATGAGGTCAAAATATTAGTCATATTTAGAATTTTTAAGTAAATTTTAAATAATTTAATAATTATTTACATATTTTAATTAAAAATGAGTCAAATTTATAGAATGCGTAAATAGCGAGGATTAAATTTATTGATTTTTTTGAATTAGAAATAAATTGATTGGATGTGTAACTATAAGAGACTAAATGTGCTATTATGAAAAAATTTAACTGCCACCTCACTCCATTATTGACAGTTAACAGCTCATTGATCATTTGGTAATAAAAATCAAATTCAATGATATATTTTAATATTTCAAAGTTGGGGTGACCATAATGAACTTTTTACCATAGTTTAATAATCATTCGTAAATTTTACCCTAACAACAATAACCACATACAAAAATTAAACAAAATTTTATTAAAAAGAGTAAACAATGTTAAACAATAATCATATAATAGCGCACATACATGTACATTAAAAACAATAACCATATGCAAATATTAGAAAGTAACCCTAGTGATGCATGTATAACCGAAGCATGTGAAAAGGGACAAAAATTCTTTTTTTTTTAGTATTTTTTATGTCTTAAGATTAAAAAAATTAAATTCTAAGCTTTAGTCCTAAATTCTAAATTCGAAACCATAAATCCTAAACCTTAAACCCTAAACCTTAAAAATACACCCTATCCCCTAATTTTCTAAACCCTAACATTAAACCTTAACCCCAAGGACAATGAGCCATTAATAGGTTGTTCTTTTTAATTTAAATATTAATCAAATAAGGTCTTTGTCCTTCCTAATTTTTAGATTTAAAGGTTTAATAGACTTTTGTCACTCCCAGTGTTTGATCTTAGCTTTATCCCTACTTAACCCTAAACTCTAAATATATTTTTTTACTTTGAGGAATAAAAAGGGGCACCGAAAATGGACAATAGATTTTTATTATGCGAAAGAGTACATAACATTAAGATTTCCAACAAATATTAGCACAAAACATTAAAAATGGTAAAATTGTGTTTACAAACTACTTAGTGCTATCAAAACAGCCCACAATGCTATGGAAAAGAGGTTTCACCGTTTATGTCTCCATTGCAATGTTACTTGTGTATATAAAAAAATTGAGTAGAAAATACATGATAGATTCAAAATAGGATTTTTTACTCCCAAACAAGATAACAACTTCACCAGAAACTTATCTTTCGATTTAGGATTTTTATTCAACTGATTCTCAAACACAAATATAGGGATTGCTTTGGTTTCACAAATAGATATTTATATTCTAAGTTTTCAAACAAATTAGGGTTAAAAACGATCTCAATGGTAAGGTTATCCAAAAATATTGAATCCGATGAAGAAGACTGAATCAAAACATCCAAGTTTACATCTTACATATTTGAACGTTTTAAATTCAATTTATCTTTCAACAATTTTTTTTATATCTTCAGCCAAAAATTGAAAAAAAAAACATCTTGGTACAAATGAGACGCATTTTGATCGGCTAAAGTTTTTTTTTTTTTAAAGTTAGTTTTTGGAGTAAAATAGATAAGATTTATACACTTTAAGTTAATAATAACAAAAACCAATAAAATATGTAAATATTGAGAGTCAAAAGGTGCATTAAGCCTTTATTTATAGATGATTGCAAGCAAATATTAGAGAAAATCTTTAAGCAACAAGTTTCCCAGAATTTTATGCTAGTACGAAATACCACTCTTATCTTTCAATATTTTATTATTTTTTATTAGGCTCAACGCTCAAGAGCGTTTCACTCTTTTATTTTCAAAAACTTGGGTAATCATAAAATTTTTTTAGGGAAAACTACATATTTAGTACCCTAACTATGTTCACATTACTATTTTGATATTCAGCTATTATTTTTGGCAAAATGGTACATAACGTTACGTTTTTGTTCTGTTTTGGTACATTTGCCTTTAAAATTAATGAAAATGGTGATGTGACTTGGGTTAATAATAGTTTTAGTCCAAAATCTTATACAATCTATCAATTTAGTCTAAAATTCTATCGATATAAACATTATTTTAATTTTTGGATTAAAATTATAAATTCCTCATTTTCTTCTTCTGGTCGAACACTCTTTTGGGTTTTGGAGTTTAAAAAACACGCTAGGGACAATCAAAACTTTAGAATTTGGAGATCAATGGAGGCTAATGCGGGGTCCATTAGAGGACCCAAACTCCACGATTGAGATACCGATGAGAATACAAGGGGTGGGAAAGGGATGCGACAAAATTCTATCAAAATTAAGATGGTGTTTTAAATTGATGAATTTTGGACTAAATTGATAACATATATAAGTGTTTTGGACTAAAAGTGTGATTATACCAAGCAACGTCATCATCTCCGTTAGTTTTTAAAGGTCGGGGTACCAAAAAAGAACAAAAATATAACGTTATGTATCATTTTGCCAAAAAATAATAGATGGGGTACCAAAACAGTAACGCAAGCATAGTTGGGTACTAAATATGTAATTTCCCCAAAAAATAATGGTTAAAGTGTCCTATTTAAAAAAAATTCAGTCTCTTATTTTTATATTCATTTAAGCTCTCAAATTAAAAATAATAATTAAACACTCGTATTAAAAAAAATAAATTTATTAAGTTTTTTTAACCGTTAAGTCTTCATAATTTAAGATTATTACGTGACATGTTGTAGTGCTATCACGTGACATTTTCGCAAATTTTAATTTAATTTTAAAATTTTAAAATTATAAAAAATCATTCAATTATATATATATATATATTTTTGGATATTTCAAAATTTATTTAAATTTTAAACATTACTGAAAAAGTAAAAATTCTAAAATATTACGGAAATATTTAAGAATCATAAAACTATTGAATATTATTAAAAATTTAAAAATATTTAAAATTAAATTCAAAATTAAAAAAAAAATTAAAATATTAAAAAGTCATTCCTAAATTATAAAAATATTAAAAATTTCAAAAAGATTAAAGCATTATTAAAAATTCTAAAAATTATGGTGAAAAATATAGTTGGAGTGTTAGTCGTCTATGGTTGGATCAATTATAAATGTTTTGTCAATAGATTCTTATGTACATAGTTTGGATTATAATTTTAAGTCTAGGAGTGCCTAAAAATATTTTTAGAATATAAATTATTAAAAATATAAAGGATTATTAAAAATTATAAAAATTACTAAAAAATATAAAACTTTATTAAAAATTATTAAATCGTGTATAGACAAGTCACACTCCAACTATACTGTCTCATAGGAATTTTTAAATGTTTTAAATATTTTTTGAAATGATTTTGTAATATTTTAGAATATTTTAATTTTTTTACAATTTTAAATAATATTAGTATTTTATAATTCCTAAAATAATTATATAGTAATTTATATTTTATTTTCTTAATAATTTTAATAATATTTAATATTTTGATAACTTCTAAATTTTTATTTAAAAAATGTAAATTGTTTTAGAAATTGGCATAAGTTAATCGAGAAAAACCATTAAAGTTACCTGTTAAAGTTAATCAAAAGATGATATTGATTTTTTTCTCAATTTAAGGGTTTGCTTTTTTTTTTTTGAATAAATTTAAGGGTTTGATTGAGTATAAATAATTAGGTAAAAGATTGATTTTTTTTTATCAAAAGTGTCTCCGAATTCTGAAACCATTAAACTGAAATGAAAATCATTTAACTAGTTCAGCGCAACATGGCTTGTTAAACTAACCCTTACCCCAGTGCGGCGCATGAAACACCTGCAGTTATCATTCTCTCATTTTATCTGTCTGCTTTGATTCTTATCTCACCATAAACAAATACAATTATCATAAACTTAATGCTGAACAAATTCTGATCTTATAATCAGAAAGGGAAGCAAAAACAAATTCCGAAAACCAATCAATGCAGGTAAGTTTGAATTATCATTTCTTCTTCTTTTTTATCAATGAAAACTGACAGAATTCATTTGCAGTTGATTATCATTACTTGTCTTCTCTTTGGTTTTTGCACTGCTCTCAAGGTACCGTATGCCCCCATTCAGGAGGAAAGTGAAACTCTTTTCTCTGTGTTTGGTTAAACTGTCAGTTTTCATTGTGCGTATTGTGTTGAACAGGAGGGAGAAACGTGCGCATCAGATGACAATTGTAACTCTGGGTTGCACTGCGAAACCTGTCTAGCAAATGGAAACGTACTTCCCCGATGCACTCGAATCCAACCTGTAAACCCCACTTCTAAGGTCTCTTCACTCAATCCATAATTGTTAGTATTTATTACACGCAAAACTATAGACATGAATTGTATGGCTGTCCTGTGATGGTGAAAATAGGTTAAGGGACTTCCATATAACCGATACTCGTGGTTGACCACCCATAACTCGTTTGCAAGGCTAGGAGAAAGGTCTACAACTGGGTCTTTGATTTTAGCTCCTAGCAACCAGCAGGACTCCATTACCGACCAGCTTAATGTATGTATGTTTCTCTCCATCCCTGTTCAAGTAATATGAGTTAAGTTAATTTATTTCTGTAACTAATTTTCTCAAATAGTTTCAGCTTTTTCATTGAATTAAACAAGGCAATGTATTAGGTTGGTAGCTTCAATTAAGAATGGTCAGTTCTACTTTCTAGTGGTTGGAAAGTAAAACTCCAATCTTTAAATTTAAAGCCAAGTCTTTCTGGCAAGCGGTTTGTTTGACTGTGCTTGAATATACTGTTTTCAAGAAGACAAGAACCAGATTGGGTAACTTACACAAGTTGGAATTGATTAGTTTATTAGTGGTATTTATTTATATTATATAAGACCACCTACTAGATTTAGATTAAGTTAGATGTTGTTGGATCATTAGTATGAGGTAGATGGATCCCAGCTGCATTATTACTACAAAAAAAGAAAAAACAGTTTGAGGATAAATGCTGTGATAAACCTGCTTGATAGGCTTTAATGATCAGAAAAGTATGTAACTTCATTGTTAAATTGCCTCTAACTGAACATTTTTTTTTTACTTTTTCTCTCCCTATTGAGTTGTCTGGTCTTTTTCTATATGTTAATGGAATTGCAGATTTCAATAATTAGTAAGTTCTGAAGTGGTTTTCCGTGTTGCAGAATGGTGTTAGAGGTTTGATGCTTGACATGTATGATTTCCTGAATGATATCTGGTTGTGTCACTCCTTTGGAAGACAATGCTTCAACTACACAGCCTTTGTAAGTTGGAGTGGACATCTAAAGCTAATAGCCTAATACATATACATATATGTTATATAAATATAAGGCCTTGATGGATGAGTTTTCTTGTTTTTGTCAGCAACCAGCAGTTAATGTGTTGAAAGAGGTTCAAGCATTTCTTGACGCAAACCCATCAGAAATTGTTACCATTATCATTGAAGACTATGTTACCTCACCAATGGGCTTGACAAAAGTATTTGATGCTGCTGGCCTGAGGAAGTTCTGGTTTCCGGTGTCTCGAATGCCAAAAAATGGTGGGAATTGGCCAACAGTTGACGATATGGTAGAAAAGAATCAGCGGCTCGTGGTTTTCACTTCAAAGTCAGCTAAGGAGGCCTCTGAAGGTATAGCTCATCAATGGAGCTACATGGTAGAGAACCAATGTAAGTCCTGTTAGTGTTAGCATCATATTTTAAAAGAAAAAAGTACTTGGTTAAAAGCAGGGGTGACTGCATTTTGGAAATAACAGATGGCAATGGTGGGATGATAGCTGGTTCATGTCCAAACCGAGGGAGATCAGTTGCCATGAATGCAACATCAAGGTCAGTCGTTTTAGTCAACTACTTCCCTGATAGAGCAGATGTAACTGAAGCTTGCAAAGACAATTCAGCTCCACTGATTAGCATGATGAATACATGTTATGAAGCAGCCGGAAACCGGTGGCCTAACTTCATTGCTGTAGATTTTTACAAGGTATGAATTTTGCAGTCAATGCTTACTAGGAAAGCATGAATAACCTAAGATTCTTACATGAACATTTTAGAGGAGTGATGGTGGCGGTGCTTCGGAAGCTATAGACGTGGCAAACGGCCATATGGTGTGCGGATGTGAAAATATTGCCTTATGCAGGGTATGTAACAATAATTCTACCTATTACCTTAAGAAATGGGTGATAAAAGAGCTGGAAAGGTTACAACTCCAATTGAATTACTATGGTTATGGTTTTTAAATGTTGTGCATAGGCAAATATGACATTCGGAGTATGCCACGTACCTGAGGCTGAGGTAGATACTGCCCCTGCACCAAGATCAATAGCACATCATTCCAGCTTTGCTTATTTGGAGACTCAACCACGTCTATTGCAGTGGTTTCTCTTGCTTTGCATCATTCTCCTACAACTGTAAACATCAATTTTAAACTTTTGCTTGTTGTACATAAAACCAAAGCTTTTAAGTTCTAGTCAGCGAATAACCCAGATAGGCAAGTCAAATTTCGAATGGAATCTAGTGTTTATTCCAACTTCATTGGTATTTTTAGGAATCTAGTGTTTATTCCAATTTCATTGATATTTTTACTCTTTTTTATTTCAATGATTAAAGCAGGGGTATGAGCGGGTATCATGATATTGTTTTATACGATCTTTGACTCGCTTTTTATGTTTTGCTTCGTCGTGGCTGGGGGACAGGTATGTACATTAATACAATTGTTGGTACATGCGAACCCCAATCTTGCGAGTAGCCACGTGTCAGATTTCAAACATACCTTGCGAATATTCCACAACCCGCGAACGACCACCAACGCACGACCTGCGAACATTCACTCACCAATAACCACGTGTTAACACATATGATCTTAAACAGACTAACCTAAAACATCCCTTCCTAGGATGTCCAATCACAATGTTACAACAATTCACGATTAACACCTGCCTAAACCACTATAAATAATCATGCAACATACAGTAAAGCACGATGATACTCTACTACCAGAAAACCAGACCAAAATTCACCAGAACCACTTTGAACCACCACCAAAGCAAGTGAACAACCATAAACTTTAGTTTATACAAAATTGTCGATTTTAAGGTTTATGAGTTAAGTTTGGGTGTAGGTTGTATGGGTTAGAATTAAGATTTAGGATTAAAGTTTTAAATTTTATAATTTAAATGAAAAAGGTTGTGTAATTTTTTTACACACTTGCTTATGCATTAAAATTTAACTCTTATTATAAATAGAATAATTTTTTTTGCCCTTTTTAGTGCACCTATTTATGCCCACACTAAAAAAATGAGGTTTAAGGTCTAAAGTTAAAGATTAGGCTTTAGGGAATTGGTAATATGGTGTATTTTTTAGTATTTAGGATTTAGAATTTAGAGTAGGGGATTAGAATTCAATTTTTCAGTATTGAACATAGAAAGAGGCATCGAAAAGGGGGCATACGATTTTTGTTCATATAAACATAGGATTGTTATCTTATACATAGGCTGCGAAAACATTTTGCTTCTACAAGTGCCTTAATTTTAGGGTTTAGGGTTTTAGTTTAGGGTTTAGAATTTAGGAGTTTTAGTGTATAAGTTTAGAACTTAGGGGTTCATGGTTAGAATTTAGGGTTTAGGATTAGAATTTATGATTTAGGTTTTAGGGTAATATGGTTAGAGATTTAGGTTTTAACCTATAAACCCTAAATTTTAACCATAAACTCAAAATTCTATCAGCAACCCCTAAATTCTAAAGCCCTACACTAAAATCCATAAACTTTAAACCCTAAACAAAGCCCCTAAACCTTAAAATTAAGGCGCTTTTGTAAACAAAGTTTCCACAAGCGCTTGTGCATGAAATAATTACCCATAAACACAACAACCATTATCATGTTTAAAATTGGGATTTATATTCAATACACTAGCGGGGGTTTAGGCTCTTACTTTAGGGTGTAGGGTTTAGGGGTTTAGGTGTAGGGTTTAGAATTTAGGGATAGTGGTTAGAGTTTAGGGCTAAAATTTAGGGTTTAAAGGTTAGGGTTTAGTTTTTAGGGTAATATGGTTAGGATTTAGGTTTTAACTTATTACCTTAAACTCTAAATTTTAACCACTATCCCTAAATTCATCAATGCTAGTTAAAAACCAAAATATTATTGATACGTGCTCCTCAAATTAAGGAAAATTTCCATATTTCATATACATATTTCATACCATTGCAAGTCTTACATAATCATAAAAAAACTTATCAAATATATGTCTGTTATATTTGTAGACACTCAATTTTGTCCAAGTTTAAATTAAATGCTCGAAATAAAATTAATCCGTATCACCATTTTAGTACCCAAAACCTTATACCCTAACTCAATAGCCCACATCAAATATAGCCCATTACCTATGATTTTATATAATAAAAATACAAAAAATAAATATTTCAACTCCTTTCTCATTAAGTCTTTACTCCCATTGGATAGATGGATGCCTCACTCCCATTGGATAAACCACTACTTGGTGATCAAGGTCTTAAATCTCATTGGTTATATTTTATGGGATATAAAAAAATAAATAATATATATATAATACCATTCGATGACCACAAAAAGGAGAAGGCCATTTTCCCCCTAGCCGCTCCCACTACCCTTTGGCAGCCCCCAAACTCTCCACTCACCCAACTAACATGCCGCAGCCTCCCTAACCCCCATTAACACCTCTTGGCAACTTTCACCCCACCATTCGAAGCTAAAAAGAAAAACACCACACCCATTCGAACCACAATAAAAAATTCTTGAACCGAGCTTCTCAACCCCAACAATAACGATCCGTGAATTGATTGATTAAGCATATATTTAAATTTTGAGTATTTTTTTCTTTTTTTATTTATTATGTAATTTTTTCTTTAGATTTAATGAAAATATGAGATTTGTTGATGATCCTCTTTATTTATTTAAGTTTCTTTCTTATATGTTTTATTTCGTTTAATTTATTTATTTGTGATATGTGTTTTATTTTATTTGTTGGATGTGTTTTAATTTTTTTTGCTTGTATGTGTTTTAGGATAGTTTAACTTTTTAGAATTTGTTTTAATTACTTTAAAACATGCCATTGGCTTAATGGGGTATGTGTTTAAATTAATTAAAATGAATTTAGTTTAGGTTAGGTTAGTTGAATCCTTAGTTAGAATTAGGTTTAAAATTGAATTTAAATAATTTAAATTATGCCCTTGACTTCTTAGGGTGTAAGTTTAAATTAATTAAATTAAATTTAGGTTTAGATGAGTTGAAACCTTTAGGTAGTTTTTGGTTCGAATTAATTTAATTAATTTAAATTTGTCCTTGACTTATTGGGACGAATGTTTAATTAACTAAATTAATTGTGTCACCTCTTAATTATTTTAGGTTAAAATTTGTATTTGACTTAGATGAAAACTCAATTAAAATCATGATTATTATTTTGTTTCGTTTTAAATAGTGTCCTTGGCTTGATAGGATGCTAGTTTAAAACTAGTCAAATTAATCATTTTGATCCAAGATAATCCATAAAATGTTAAGATTTTCCAGTTTTTTAGGATTTAATTAATTTAGGGTTAATATTAGAATAACCTAGCTAAAAATTAGATCACTAATGATATTTTCCATAATTCAGGCCTTTTAGGTTTGGGCTTTAGTGGGCCTAAGGTTTTATCCCAAGCTTTTCTTTGTCATGCATTTTAATTGTCATTCATATGTCTTTAATATTTTAATTGGACATATTATTAATTAATCAACCTAAATTATAAAAGGAGGTATTTATTAATTTCGATATTTATGTCGTAACAGCCCCGACTCAATGGATGTTAACTAAATATCCGAATTAATTCTCACCGTCCAAAAGGTAAACCTTAATTTGAATTAAAAAGTTGATGAATCATAACATCATATTTAAATGCTTGCATCATGCATAAAGATGATGTACGAAATTCGAAGCATAAATTAACATGGCAGTCAGGCTTATTCGATGTCGATTTAATCTATGGTCCGATGTATCGTCACCCTTATTAATTAAATGTTTAATTAATTCAAGTCCACCAATTTGATAAAGCCTATTCAATTAAAGTATGTATCCGATTAAGACCATTTAATTAAATTTAATTTAAATTTCAATGATTTCCATCAATTAAAAGCAACGTATATTTTGGTACCGATTTTTGGGTGTGATGAGGGTGCTAATCATTCCCCATACGTAACTCCCGAACCCATTTACAAAAGAATCTCTGGTTTTAATGGTGCCTGGCCTACCAAAATGGCCGGTGGCGACTCAAACTTTTCATTTTCTAAACAAAACAAGTTTAAAAAAACAAAATCTCAAAAATTCAATTCACCCCAATTTTCAAAGTTTTAACAAAAGAATAAAACACCTATTATTTTTCTAGTGATTTTAGAGAAGGTCGCTACAGTTGGGGACTCCGCTCGAGACCCAATTTTGTTTTTACAAAATAAAAGCGAGTTAAGCTAAAAAATATATGTTGCTTCTAATGATGGAATTTTTGAAATTTAAGTAGACTTTAATTAATTTGGTCTTTTTTAAAGATAATACTTTAATTAAGTGGGTTTTGATAATTGGTGGTTTTGCATTAATTGCTCATTTAATTTCTAAAGAATCACCAATATGTGTTGTATCATGATCATCAAGCTCTATACCTGAGCTTTGCCCCTTAAGTGGGAGTGAAATGCCACATACCCATGTGAGTAGCCCTTCATAGGTCGGTAATTCACTTTCAGAATCTATTCCTTTTGACACGTGATCAACCCTCCACGTCACTAGTTCGTGCCTTCCCTCGAACCGAAACCAATTCGCAAGCTTATAATAGGCCATAATTTGGGTTCTTGTTACCTTAGTAGGTAATAAGATAGGTTTGAGTACCCTGTCTAGAGCCAAACCTACATGTGTGAGAACTTAAGAAGTCTATCCCAATTAGAGCTATGCAGATAACCATAGCGAACTAGAATTCATGTTGCTTGGCCGTTTTGGTTTGTATTTATCCAATTCTTTATTGTTTTATTTGTATATCTGTTATTAACTCTTTTTACTTGTCTTGTTTTGTTTGGTTATTTTTGTGCATGTTCATGGCATATTCATTTGAAGTGTTGATTAGAGAACAATTCGAAATTGAAAGCTTTCATAATGGGAGAAAAAGTCCATAATATTGAGTTGAAGAATCCTGAAGTCCAAAATCGACCAATAAGTTGAACAAAGGCTAATCTAAATGTACCTTGTATGGAAATCATTTTCTTTTCTCGTTGTAATGGGACTCAATCTTCATTATGAAAAGTTGTTCAATGAGAATGTTCATTGATCAACATTTTTTTGCATTTTATTTGTGCATTTTAAACTCTTTGCTTTCAATCATTTATTTTTGTTGATTCACATGCATTGCATTCATTCATAAGGTAATCAAATTAATTATGGAAAATGTCTTGATAGTTAGTTTAAGCTACAACCATTCTGCACTCATACAACACACGCTCTCAATCTAGAGTCATGGAAGATAGATTGGCTAATGTCAAGAAGTCACAAGAAGATATCGAGGAACGTTTGAGTGGTATCGAGTCAAGGATCGAAAAGTCTCAAGATGAGATCATATCCCACATCATTGTACTGTTAGGGAAAGTTGACCATGGAAAAGCCAAAGTCGCGGATGAGCATTCTAATGTGGAGGACTTAGGTGGAAACACATCTCACACGAAGGTTCAACCGGAAGTGTCAGTTTTGAAAAATGCCCATATAGCCGGGGCATCTGCTAACAATCCAGTTGACATGGGGCATAGCTTCGAGAATGATGTTGATGTGGAAACCCTAGATTTAATTTGATAAGTGAGATAAAGACAAGACTAAGAAGAGAGTTTGAAAAGAAGTTCAAGGAGCAACGTCTCTAAATGGAAGAAAAAGTCAGCTTAATGTAAGTAACTGATGACTATGGGATTGATGCTTATGAATTGAGCTTAGTGTCTGATTTGGTCATCCCACCTAAGTTCAAAGTGCCAAACTTCGAGAAGTATGATGGAACTATTTGCCTTTTAGCGTACTTGACCATGTATTGCCGTAAGATGGCAGCACACTTGTGGAATGAAAAGCTTCTTATTCATTGCTTCCAAGATAGCTTAACCGGGGTAGTTGCCCGTTGGTACGCACAGCTCAGCTGAGCCAATGTGAAGTCGTGGAAGGACTTGTCAAGAATCTTCATTGAACAGTACAAGCATGCGAAGGACATGGTCCCAAATATGATATTTCTTTAAGGTTTGACTCAAGGGCAAGATGAGAATAATAGACAGTATTCCCAAAGATGGAGAGACATCGCAACACAAGTCCAACCACCCATTATGGAAAGTGAAATCACCCGAATGTTTGTTGATACACTGCAAGGTCCACTATATAAGAAGATAATCAGCAACACATCCTTAGGGTTTGCCGAATTTGTGAACACGACAGAATCCATTGAGACTGCTTTCAAGAGTGGCAAGCTCAAGACTGGGGAAAAATCTATAAAAGTACCCAAAAAAGAGACAATAAGGTGAATAATCTGAACACTCGTAGCCTGAGTAACATCATGATTGCACCAAAGCCAACGACGATAAGTTCACAAGGATCCAGTAGAAGGGAACACAGAAAGGAAGAAATTTTCACTCTTTTACCTGTGACTTATATTGAGTTATACACCAAGCTTGTCAAGGCATACTTGGTTTGTCCTTATCACCTTACTCTGATGCAACCTCCTTATACGTCATGGTATGACCCTAAGGTTAAGTGCGAATATCATACGAGAATCACCGAGTACTACATCAACAATTACAATGCATTTAAGAGAGTGGCTCAAAACTTGATCAATTCCGGAGTTCTACAGTTCAACACACCGGATGTGGCAACCAATCCTTTGCCTAATCACGGTGGCCATTAAAGGGTTATGTTCTTCCGAGAGGTTGAAGGATCGGGAGTCAAGATCAGTCCCGAAGTTGCCAAAAGCTTTAGATGCATCTTATCTTTGTCTTTTTTCATAGATGTCAATTTGCATAAATGTCCTTGCATTTTCAGTTTTCCTTTTTATGTTTTAAATCAACCTTGCCACTTTTGGCCCAAAAGTAGTAATGATCCGTTGTAAAGGGCGTTTGTCTTGTTTGTGAATCTTTATTTCAATGAAAAGATGCATTTTGTTAAATCATGTGTATATATGTATATCCATTCTCACATCTAAAGGTCATTGGATATCATATGCCTGTTGTGACTTTGATTCAAATACAAAGACCAATTGAATGTTCTGATCAAGATGAAGTATGATTTCTTGCTCAGCTCGTTCTGGTCGGTAAAGCATGAGAAGCAAGTCTATGACTCCTTCGATAATGTTCAATGATAAGAAAATCTCCTAGGAAAGATCGATAAGGTTGCTTAAATTTGAGAATTCTTTTAACACAAAATTATTATCAAGAAATGAACAATTGATAGAGCTTAAGGAAGAACAAATCTAATAAGGAGCTATGCTCCACCTGTTCAATACCCTAATATCAGAGATGAGTCTTTAAAATCAATAAACAATCAAATAAGTCTTGGAGCATCCTAATGGAGCCGTGGGGGGAGAACAAATCTAATAAGGAGGTATACTCCACCTTTTCAATACCCTAGCGTCAGAGATGAATCCTTGAAGACATTGACAAAATCATAATTGGAATTAATTTCCAATTCATACTTGCACCCCAAAATAATATTTATAAGAGGAGAAAATATTGAGAACTAGAAAGAGTTGTTTTCAAACGGATCAAGCAAATGTCATAATCATGAGGATGAACCGAGTAATTTGGGAAGAATTTTACAACTTTAAATATCGCCACAATATTCAAAGGCAAGCCATTGATCACCAAGGGTTGAATCTAAGACACTCTCGCATTCGATATCCAATGAACCCTGTACATTAATCTAAAAGGGCATTATTCATTAAGATATCAGTTAGCAAACTGCCTTTTGACAAAATAAAAAGTTTTTTATTCAAAAGTAGATCTCCAAAATGCAAGGTTGTTGATGCAAATGATCATCTTTGATAGAGCCCAAAGATGAAGGGCAATATGTGATATGAGGTGATGAGGTGTCTCTTGCATAAGATGGGGCAACTTTGTCTACAAGATACCAAGATCTTTTACACTTGAGATTATGATGTGAAACGAATAAGAGAAGACTTTTTGAGCCAGTTGTTTGAATAATAATTCAAAAATTTGCTAGCAATAAGAGAACAAGAGTAAGCAACAAAATTTTTAGGGCAAAAAGTTTTGTTGGGGCAATAAGATGGCCAATCAGTTTAATGACAAAGATACTTCCGAGACAAAAAATAAGCAGTCGAGCAAAGTTCAAGAAGAACAATCTAGAGTGGAAACTTTGAAGATACACTTTGAAAGGTTGAACCCAAGTGTGAGACGAGGCATTCTAGCTGCATTGGAGCCCTAGTGAAGAAACAAGACTGAGATTTTTTATTGAACTTACTTGAAGAAGTAGACTCGCTCAAGTGGTCCTCAATTGGCATTTATTCATGCATCATACATAGTTAGACATCCCTAGGTTAGGGGACATGTTAACACATGCATCAAATTATTTTATCTTTTTGACTGGTATTCAAAGATTCAAAAAGTTTTTGATAGGTAACTTCATGGTTGAAGAAGTAGTTTCCGGCAAGATCTCGATTCATACATTTGTGAAGCCAAGCAAAGATTTCAGTCTCTGACTCTGTGGAAAGTGGATCACAATAAAAATTCAAGGGTTCCTAATGAGAAGAACTTGCCCAGTAAAGATTTCGATATGCAATTAGGGGGGTCCCAACAAAAATCAAGGGTTGCTAATGAGAGGAGCCCTTCCAAAAAGATACCATATGTTACTTCAAGATCTCTACCAAAGCCTTCAGTGCATGGTTTCATTTCTGAACTGTCAACTTACAGTGTTAGAAAATAATCTATCAGAAGTCTCTAGTGTTTAGCCTTTAATTTTCCAGCCATCAATAATACCTTCAGTGTATGGTGAGCCAGACCGTCAGAAAGACCTTCAGTGCTTGACTTTTAATCTTTTAGGAATCAGTAAGACCTCCAATGCATGATAATCTAAACCATCAGTAAGATCTTCAGTGCATGACTTTAATTTTCCAGCCATCAGTAAGACTTCCAGTGCTTGGTAAGCCGGAACATCAGCAAATCCTTCAGTGTTTGACTTCATTTTTAGCCCTCAGTAAGTCCTCTAGTGCATGGTGAGTTAGGTTTTTCGTAAATCCTTCAGTGTTAGACTTTCATTTTTTCTGGTCATTAGTAAGACCTCCATTTTATGGTGAGACGGACCGTCAATAAGACCTTCAGTGCATGACTTTAATTCTCCAAGCCGTCAGTAAGACCTTCAGTGCATGATGATTTGGGTAACCCATTAAACCTTTAGTGCTCGATCTTTGACCTCCCAGATCCTCAATAAAACCTTCAATGTTTGGCGATTCAGATAGTTAGTGAGACTGTCAGTAAGTCATCAGTATGACCTTCAGTGCGTGGTGATTTGGGTTGTCAGCAAAGCCTTCAATGCTTGACCGTTAATCTTTCGAACCATTAATAGGACCTTCAGTGCATGATGATTCAAATTTTAGACAGAGAAATGGGACAAAATTTGTGTCTTTAGTCTTTGCTCTATTCCTGTTTCACAACAATGAGCAAAGAGGGGCAGCTGTAGACACTCATATTTTTCCCGAGTTTAAATTAAATGCTTGAAATAAAATCAATCCACATCACCCTTTTAGTACCCAAAACCTTATACTCTAACCCAATAGCCCACATCAAATATGGCCCATTACCTATGATTTTATATAATATCAAATAAAAAATGAATATTCTAACTCCCTCCTCATTAAGTATTTACTCCCATTGGATGTATGGATGCCTCACTCCCATTGGATGAACCACTACTTGGTGACCAAGGTCTTGAACCTCATTGGTTTTATTTTATGGGATAATATATATATATATATAATACCATTAGATGACCACAAAAAGGAGAAGGCCATTTCCCCTAGTCGTTCCAACTACTCTTTTGCAGCTCCAAAACTCTCCACTCACCCAACCCACACGCCGCAACCTCCCTAATCCCCATTAACACCTCTCGGTAACTTCCATTCGACCATTCAAAGCTTAAAAAACCCCACACCCATTCGAACCACAATAAAAAAACTCTTGAACCGAGCTTCTCAACCCCAACAACAACGATCTGTGGATTGATTGATCGAGCATATATTTGGATTTTGGGTATTTTCTTTCTTTTTTATTTATTATGTAATCTTTTCTTTAGATTTAATGAAAATGTGAGATTTGTTGATGATACTCTTTATTTATTTAAGTTTCTTTCTTGTATGTTTTATTTTGTTTAATTTATTTGTTTGTGATATGTGTTTTATTTTATTTGTTGGATGTGGTTTAATTTTTTTTGTTTGTATGTTTTTAGGGTATTTTAGCTTTTTAGAATTTATTTTAATTACTTTAAAACACGCCCTTGGCTTAATGGGGTATGTGTTTAAATTAATTAAAATGAATTTAGCTTAGGTTAGATTAGTTGAACCCTTAGTTAGAATTAGGTTTAAAATTGAATTTAAATAATTTAAATTATGCCCTTGGCTTATTAGGGTGTAAGTTTAAATTAATTAAATTAAATTTAGGTTTAGATTAGTTGAAACCTTTAGGTAGTTTTTGGTTCGAATTAATTTAATTAATTTAAATTTGTCATTGACTTATTGAGACGAATGTTTAATTAAATAAATTAATTGTGCCACCTCTTAATTATTTTAGATTAAAATTTGCATTTGACTTAGATGAAAACTCAATTAAAATCATGATTATTATTTTGATTCGATTTAAATAGTATCCATGGCTTAGTAGGATGCTAGTTTAAAGTTAGTCAAATTAATCATTTTGAACCAAGATAATCCATAAAATGTTAAGATTTTCTAATTTTTTAGGGTTAATATTAGAATAACGTAGCTAAAAATTAGATCACTAATGATGCTTTCTATAATTTGGGCCATTTAGGTTTGGACTTTAGTGGGCCTAGGGTTTTATCCCAAGCTTTCTTTGTCATTCATTTTAATTGTCATTCATATGTCTTTAATATTTTAATCGGACATATTATTAATTAATCAACTTAAATTATAAAAAGGATGCATTTATTAATTTCGATATTTATGTCGTAACAGTCCTGGACCAATGGATGTTGACCAAATATTCGAATTAATTCTCACCGTCCGAAGGTAAACCTTAATTTGAATTAAAAGTTGATAAGTCATAACATCATATTTAAATGCTTGCATCATGCATAAAGGTGATGTACGAAATTTGAACCATAAATTAACAAGACAGTCAAGCTTATTCGATGTCGGTTTAATCTATTGTCCGATGTATCGTCACCCTTTTTAATTAATTATTTAATTAATTAAAGCCCACCAATCTGATAACGCCCATTTAATTAAAATATGTATTCGATTAAGACCATTTAATTAAATTTAATTTAAATTTTAATGATTTCCATTAATTAAAAGAAACATATATTTTGGTACCGATTTTTGGGCGTGATGGGGTGCTAATCCTTCCCCACACGTAAGTAACTCCCGAACTCATTTACAAATGAATCTCTGGTTTTAATGGTGTCTGGCTTATCAAAGTAGCCAGTGGCGACTCCAACTCTTTATTTTCTAAACAAAAACATGTTTTTTTTTAAAAAAACAAAATCCCCAAAAATTCAATTCTCCCCAATTTTCAAATTTTTAACAAAAGCAAAAAAAAAAACATTGACTATTTTTCCAACGATTTTAGAGAAGGTCGCTACAATATTGGCAATATAGTTGTGACTTCAATTACTATAAAAATCATCGGATACACGAATTGAACTTTATCAAAATATGGGCTTAGGTCCCACCCTATCAAAACAAACTATAATCTTACATTTCACATTAAAAAAATGAATGTAGTCACCCGACCTTACGAATCAATGACTATAGTCACCCGACCTTGCTGAACGTATACACATTTAGATGATCGATCGATTAGAATAGAAGTCCACCACAGACTTTCGAAAATATATAGAGTACTCTTATCCTATGGCAGGCCAACTATATCCAACATCAAACTTTATTTGTCACAAGCCAATATAACCATTCAAGTCACATTTACTTACTTTTTTCATATGTATTATCAAAACAAAATTTATACGAAAGGCTTTGCTCGTAGTAAGTTGAGAGCAAAATTAGAGGAACTTACTTTTGAGCTTGGTAAAGCTTATTTGTCTGAAACCAAAACTCCCAAAATATGATTTCAAACCTTGCTTAGAAGTGAAACACAATTTTGCACTCACCAACAAGCTTCCGCTTACTTGCCGAAGCTTGTTCGATAGCCGATAAATTGCTGAATTCAACTTGATGCTTCCAGACTCGATTCCTCTTGTTATAAAACTCAACAACAATGCATTCTAACATCAATATGCATCCACAAACTTCCAACAAACATAACATTATTGGTTCATAACACAAAACACAATTTATAAACAAAAAATCACCAAGAATCACTCTCCAAACTTTCTTAACTTCGATTCAGCCACAACACCTCACTTCCTAACTCAAAGTTAGGCCAATTGTCAAAAAAATCTCCTAATAACTGTAGCTAATAATTAGGAATCCATATCACCAACAATTAACTCAAAATCTTCAAGAACACTAATGTTAATTTAATCAATTAATTTAATTCCGAGATTAATTTCACAAAATTGAGTTTAGATTATATCTAACTCTTTAGGAAACATTATATTCCAATCAAAATCAATTAGGTTTCATGAACAAATCAAGATTTCATAAGAAATCACTCAAAACTCAATTTCATCTTTCTTTTCCAATTAAGATAATTAAAACAATTATTAGGAATACATAGCATGTGAAATTTCAATAAGAATCATTGTTATACCTTGCAGTTTGATGAATCAAATCTTGGAGAAGGAACTCCAAAATTGACACGATCTTTCAACCAAATAAAGAAAATAGATTTTAAAGGAAAATAGAATTTAGAATTGAAATCAATTGAAAAAATGATTTAGGAAAAAAATTGAAGAAGAATCATTTAAGAACCCACGAAAGTATTTAGGAATTTGAGAAATCAATGAAATGTTTTTTTGAGAGAAAAAGAAATGAAAAAAACTGTTACCTCTCCAAAAGTACTGTTTTAATGCCAATCTTACAATGCTTTTGCTTTTTTTAGGTACTTTTAGTTACACCAGGATGATAAAATCATGCATTTGTATAAGGAGTTTAGAATTATGTCTATGCTAGTGTGAAGGGTTATTTTGTTGGCAATTTTGCAGATTTGGCATTGTATTTGGCTCAGAAAAGTAACATAGGAAGGAATACCAGAGAGAATGGCGAGTGTTGTTGGCACAGATGGACCAAACAATGCCAAGCACCGGTTGGCAGAGAAGTGAACTTGATGCCATGCCAAGAAGTTGTTGAACCCCCAAAAAATAAGACAAGATCAGGCTCCGAAAAGATAGCAATTGGATCAATCTCTAAAAAAATAACAGATAAGATGGTGCCAAGAGTGGTTGGTAGATACATGCCAAGCTTGGATGCTAAGCCAACATCGACAGTATGACATCAGCTTTAGCCTGATCAGCTCTCATTCAAATTTGGATAAGATGATTATCTCTTATCCCTTCAGCATTTAAAATTCAAATGAGGAGCTCATCCTATCCCTTCCTTGCACACTTATCTAAAAGCCAACCAAGAAAGCATTTAGAGAATGAAAAATTGGGGAGTGATTGAGTGAGGAGTTGGAGTGTAAGACGAGTGACGATCAGATGCACATAGGAAGGGTGGTTCGATCAGCTTGGTCGGGAGCCTGGATCTTGAGGGCTGCATCGAGAGGCCTCTCCCTCCCATTCTCTTGTTTTAAGTTGTTTTGAATTCTTTTTAATGATGGTGTATTTGGAAAACGTTTATGGATTTTTGGTTAAATCCCTCACCATGAACTAATATAATAGTTGGCGGGTTATGTTTTGCATTGAATGTTGTTTATGTTTTAGTTTTTGATAATAAATCTACCTTCAACATTATTTTTATCTATTCAGCATAATTTAATGTTTCCTAAATACTATGCCAAGCGAGAGCTGGCACTGTTGGCTTATTGCTCCTCAATATCTTAACAGACTTAGGGTGGTAACGATTAAGTTGTTGAATACTAAGGAGAGAAGCTTCGAGAGAAGTCGTTCAAGTAGATGAACTTACTTCAGGAGTGAAATCTACCCCTTAGGAGTACAGATTGGATCTTAACCAAATTGGTTTATTTAAAAGCATGCACTATATAGGGGGTTTTACATGATCAATAAAGGCGATGACCATCGAGAGAGGCTTTGTTAATTTTGAATTTGCTCGACAAACAATGTCAGGACAAGTTGTTATTGAAGGCTGGCACAACATGAATAGCATGAAAACCAGGCATTCCCTGCCAATGCTCATCGTTCATTAAAGCACATTCCTTGCCAACGTCTTACTTTACTTTCCTTTCTTTTATTTCATTTCAATTATTTCCAAAACCAATTTCAAAACAAACAACTTTTTCTCAAGGCAAGTAACAATCAATGACAATTTGTAACACCCCGGTTTTGGGCTTAGCGGTTTTGAGGTTTGTTAGTCGGTCCGGTAGACAGAGTTAGAGATTCGAGTCAGATTTAGGACCGTATATTTTTTGGTAAGATAAAAATATGGAAAAATAGTTAAAAATCATCTTTTATTATATAATTATTTTTGGTGGAATCAATTTTAGAAAAAAAGAATTTGGAAATGTGATATTTTGGATTAGTTACCAAAATGCGATTTTTGAAAACTGTTTTTAAAGGTGACTAAAATAAAAATGGTCAAATTCTTAGAATCTTTAAGGAGCTATTTTACCAAGGTTTTTATGATGATTTCTCCCTTAATTTAAGATATTTTAACATGTGTTTTAAAGATAATTAAAAAGGGATATTAGTTAAAAGTTAGTTAAGCTTATTAAGGAAAATTTACGTAACTTTTTCTCTCAACTTTTGTCTCCACTCTCCCCTCAGCCAAACACTCAAGTTTTCATCAAAATCCAGAGGTGAGGAGTCTTTTAACTTGTTTTTATGATTGGTAATGGTTTGATTAACATTGTTTATGCAAAATCTCATTTAAATCTTGTGTTTTATTAGCTTTTGTCAAACCAATTGAGGGAGAAATCTCACAATAGGGGTAAGGTCCGTGATGTCCTCTATTGTATGGTTCTTTACTGAAATTCCCAAGTATTTGATCTATGATTTATAGTTTGGAAACTGATTTTAATGTTACATCAATGATTAATTGAGTTATTTTGGGAATATTGATGCGATATTATAATTTTCGAAGTGGATCTATTTTTCAAGTGTTTGAGTTGGATTTAATATATGTTTTGGATGTATTTTGATGTTGATAATTTGTTTTTATCAATAGAATCCCGAAACTCTTGAATCTCTAATTAGTTAGGTTGTTAGATTGAAGTTTTGTGGTGATATTCAAGTTTAATCTTTGCTGGAGGTAAAAGGATGTTAGGAAAAGGTTTTTGGATATTATTAGATATTGATTGAAGGCTTGTATTGTTGTTTTATGGTTGGGTTAAGTTTTGGAAACGTTTGATGGTGTTTTCGGTATGTTTCGAAATGTGTTTGAGTGGGCATCTTGGGAGTTGTAGGAGATTGCTATTGGGAAATGGTTTGAATGTATTTTAATGCATTTGTCTTCTGGTTTTATGTGTTTAAAACATGGGATAATCAAGGCGACGAAGTGTGACGTGTTTGGTGGCTTGCCGAGAGCTTGTTTCGCGTTAGCAAGGAACGTGAAGTGTATTGGTGAGTGGAAACTGGTTTTAAATGCTTTACAAAGGTTTGAAAAGGTTGATGGGAGTTTAGGGCAAACGTAAGACTCTCACCTAAGCTCGGAAGTAAGTTTCCCTTATTTTGCTTTTGAATATTGGCTTGGGTATGAGCATGTTGTTTGCATGTTTTGGTAACAAACATTGTATGATTTACTTACTGGTAATGCATGATTTTGAGTACATATGCAGGGGATTGAAAGTATATATTAAATGATATTAAGCATTGGTTTTCATTTTGGTTGGGAATGGTGTTATTGCATTGGCAATGAGATTTGCATGTGTTGTTTATGAGATGTATTGTAAAACAATAAGTAAATGGTTTTGTAAATGATATATTGACTATGTGAAATGGTGGAAACAATTAGATATAGTTGGCATGCCATATGATTTAAAAGTGCACTATAAAATATGAACAAAATCGATTGTGACCATGAGTCCTTGAGGTATGGCAGTTTAACTAGGCCACTAGGACTGTTGGGACATCATTTGGGGCATGCGGTTTAACTAGGCAACCCAAATTGATGGTGATCTTGTGGTTTAACTAGGCAAGATCGGTACTCTTGCGGTTTAACTAGGCAAGAGTGAAATCTCGCGGTTTAACTAGGTGAGGGTGTCAAATCTTGCGGTTAACTAGGCAAGGTTTGGGTTATCATGCGGTTTAACTAGGCATGGTATGAGAGATCCATGTATCCGATATGTGTAAAGGATAGAGGTAGTCTATTCGGGCCGCTATATTTGCCAATATATGAAAAATATCATGTGTTGATTCTTGTATTAATTGCTTTGGGATTTAAGCATGGTTTGATTAAAATGCTTTGGAATTTAAGCATGAGATGTTATTGATGTTATGATTATCATTATGTTTTGATTCGGTTAGAATCATGAGGAAGTGCTTTGTAAGTAAGCATGTTTTGGGAAAAGCAAGCATATGTTTTTAAAAAGAATGTAAATGCATAATTGTTTATGAGCATCCTCACTAAGCATGTGTGCTTACGCTATCTTTTTCCTAATGATGCAGAGCATTAAAGTTCGGGGCAGCAAAGACAAGGTTTGCAAGGATCCAAGAGATAAACTACTTTGAGTATGAACTTAGTTTCTATTTCCGGTTAATAAGTAAATGTGTTAGCCAAGGTTTTTGGGGGTTGTAAGCCTATTTCCTTATGTATTTTGAGTACAAATTCTATGCTAGTTTTTGTGGAGGTTTGATGTTATTAAGCTTGATGTTGGAACTTGTTGTAGTTGTAGTGAATGGTGTCCTAGGTATGCATCTAGAGTTTCCTTGATGATTGTCTTGTTGTGATGGTTTGAGCAAGTCTATTACGCTTTGTGGTGTGTGTTATTATGTTGCGTATGCTGTGAATGGTTTAATGGTGCATTTTTAGACGTTTGGCAAAGTGTTTAGGAAGCATGCCTTTAGAATATCTTTGAATGGGTGGAAGCCTTTTTGGGTTGCTGAGCTTATGATGTTTAGGTTGCCGTTGTATCTAGATAGTGTGGTATGGAAGTTTATGGCTTGGTGAAGTGGTTTACTTTTGAAATAAGTTTGTTAAACCAGCCAATTGTGACCATTCAGGTCCAGGCATATCGGTATGCAAGTACACGTATCGGTACAAGAAGCCATTTCGAGCTTGTGGTACCAGTACGTGAGCCGGCGTTACCATACGAAAAAGTATAATCAAAGTCGTTTACCGATACATGGGTTCGCGTATCGATACGGGTAGGCTGAGATTGGCTTGGGGGATTAGTACACGGGTTTGAGGAACGGTATGGGGCCTTGGTTTTGGTAAGGCGTATCAGAACGCAGGGGTCGTACCGGTACGAGTATGGCTACTGGAATCTTTGGAAGTTCAAATGTATAGGTCGTACCGATACTCGAATTGGAGTACCGATACCCATGGCACTTAAGTTAGTTAAAGGCTTTAGTAAAGTTCTATTTTCTTCTGTTTTAGTCCTTGAATCTTGTTTTGTCAATTATTTAAGCACGGATGATCGTTTGAGGTAGAAATTTGGCATATAAGCATGAAATGAACCTATTTTAAGGTTGGTAACTTAAAAAGTGGAAAACCCTTTTAATTTGCTGAATTTACATTTTGGTCCCCATGTTGAGTCGTGGCCAATTGAATATCATTATGATGCCCGATAGAGATTAGTGCTCACCTTTGAATAGTATGATCATGTAGGATAACGTTATGCATCTAGATAAGATAAAAGGAAAAAATAGGTGAGTTTTAGGTTTAATCATTCCGGTTTACTTCGGTAAACCTAATGTAGCTTGCTTGGTTTGGTCTTGCGACTAGGCCGGGTCGAGAGGGTTACATTTGTTGGTATCAGAGCCAGGTTAGCGAAAAGTTGGGTTGTTATTGCTTGTTTAGCTGATGTTGTTGAACTGCACGGTGATTGTTTAATGTATTGTTGGGGTTGGATTGGGGACACATTGCCTATTACCGAGGATTTTAAATGCGTTTAAAAGTGAACTTGGATCATTTGCGTGATGCTAGCCTAACTCTAATGTGTTTTGATGCGTTTGTTAGCATTGCTCGATGCGAGACACGGTCTATGGCTAATACTGCCGGGGTTGGGCAGAATAATGAGACATGGGAGAATCTCCCTCATGTTTTACCTCCTCCTCCTCTTGTGGTTCCTCTAGTTGATTTTAGGGATCGTGAATCACCCCAAGTTCATCAAGTGCTAGTATATGGTGATTTGACTCCGTTAGTACATGCGATAACGGGAGCTTTTTAGGCAGTGATGGCTGGAGTGCAGGCGCAGGCACTGACACCTGCTGTGGTGGCAAATCAAGGTTTACCCTTAGAGCGTTTGAGGAGTTTAGGAGGTGTAGAGTTTCAAGGTTTGAGCCCTGAGGTAGCTGAAGGTTGGCTAGAAAAGATGGTATGTATTATGGATCAGATTGGATGCAATGAGGAGCGCAAGCTGGGTTGCACTGTATCTCTGCTACAGAAGGATGCATACCATTGGTGGGTGACCACTATTTGCTGGTGTTCCTGAGGCAGATATTACTTGGGAGTTCTTTCGGAGGGATTTCAAGAGGAAGTACCTTGGTGCTCAGTACTTGGATATGAAAAAGCGTGAGTTTATGCCGCTATCTCAGTGAAGCATGTCTGTTACTAAATACGAGGTAAAGTTTATTTGGTTGAGTCAGTATGCTCCGGAGTTGGTTCCAGATGACCAGTAGAGATGTGACGGGTTCCTTTATAGACTTGTAAAGGACATTAAGACATACCTCTTGGCTGCAGATTACACAAATTTTGAAGTGTTAGTCAATCGGGCCAAGGATATCGAGCAGTCCTTGGGTGCACCAGTTCAGGCCGTAAGTACAAACTTGGGTAAGAGAGTGGTGAACTCTAGCTATTTTGGGAGGCAGAATAGGAGGTTCAGGGACAAGAGGCATAGGCTAGATCACAGGCGTGGTGGTGGAGTTGGCCAGGGTGCTCAGGGAGCTCGTGTTACACCTAAGTGTGAGCATTGTGGTATGTGCCACGTAGGTATGTGCTGGGGTAATACTGGAACTTGTTGGATTTGTGGATCATCTGATCACTTGAAGCGTGATTGTCCTCAGGCTACAAGAGATGTACCAGTGCAAGTTGCTGTACCGGCTAGGGGCCGAGGTCGTGGCAGGGGTAATTTTCAGAGGCGAGAGGATGGTCAGAGGGGTATGGCTCATACTGCAGTAGTGAGACCTGAAGGTGGTAGACCGACTCAGGTCTTTGCTGACCATGAGGGTCGTAATAACACATATATGACCGCGTGTACTTTTACTTTTCAATCCTTGTCATTGTTATCCTTGATTGATTCGGGGTCTACGCATTCATATATCTTGAGTGAACATGCATCTTTGCTGAATGTTCCTTTGAGATCTTGATGTTGGTATATTGGTACACGTTTTTTTAGGGAGACAGTTACAACAAGAAGGTTGTATTGGTGATGTCCTTTGGTGGTGCAAGGTCATGAGTTTGCCGCAGATATGATGGAATTGCCATTTCATGGTTTTGATGTCTTTTTGGGCATGGATTGGTTGAGTGAGCATAGAGCTGTTGTGGATTGTGTGTCCAAGAGGATTTTCTTGAGGCTAGCCGACAACTATGAGGTTGTGGTGGTTGGTGAGAATGTTAAGTTCCTATCCAATGTGGTTTTGGTTGTTAGTGCGGAGAAAATGATGTTTAGTGGCTACCAAGCTTATTTGGCTATTGTTATGAATCCAGAAGCCAAGGGTGTTCGAGTGCAGGAAATTCGGACAGTTTGCGACTTTCCTGAGGTTTTTCCTGAGGAGTTGCTGGGTTTACCTTCAGATAGAGAGGTAGAGTTTCTTATTGAGACATACGAGGGTACAACACCAGTGTCTATTGCTCCTTATAAGATGGCACCAAAAGAATTGAAGGAGTTGAAGTCGCAGCTTTAGGAGTTGATGGATCAGGGGTTATTCGACCAAGTGTTTCTCCGTGGGGTGCGCCCGTTCTCTTCGTGAAAAAGAAAGATGGTACAATGCGTATATGCATTGATTATCGTCAGTGAACAAGTTGACGTTAATGAATAGGTACCCGTTATCGTGAATTGATGATTTGTTCGATCAGTTTTGTGAAGCAGCAGTATTTTCCAAGATAGATTTAAGATTGAGGTATTATCAGTTGAATGTTAAGGATGTGGATGTGTATAAGACTGCATTCCGTATGAGGTATGGGCATTATGAGTTTCTGGTCATGCCCTTCGGTTTGACAAATGCCCTAGCTGCATTTATGGACATGATGAATAGAGTGTTACATGAGTATCTTGATCAGTTTGTGGTGGTGTTCATAGATGATATTAGTGTGTACTCCCGTACTGAGGAAGAACATGTTCAGCTTTTGCGGATAGTGTTGCAAGTGTTGAAGGATAATCAGTTGTACGCCAAGTTGTGCAAGTGCGAGTTTTAGCTTAAGGAAGTGACATTCCTAGGTCATATGGTGTCTGCAGAGGGTATTCGCGTTGATCCACAAAAGATTGAGGCTATTCTCAATTGGAAGCCACCTAAGTCAGTATCGGAGGAGCGAAGTTTTCTTGGGTTGGCTGGTTATTATTACCATTTTGTTGAGGGGTTTTCGAGTATTGCAACTCCGTTAACCAAGTTGTTACAAAAGAACGTTTCGTATGTGTGGACGGAGAAGCAACAACACAGTTTTGAGAAATTAAAGGAAGTGCTGACACACGCTCTTGTGTTGATTCAGCCAAAATATGGGAAGGAGTTTATGGTTTATAGTGATGCGTCATATGTTGGCTTGGGTTGTGTGCTGATGCAGGATGGGAAGATTGTGGCCTTCGCATCGAGGTAGTTGAAAGTCCATGAGCGCAATTATCCAACTCATATTTTGGAGTTTGTGGCTGTGGTTTTCGCTTTGAAAATTTGGTGACATTACCTATATGGTGAGAAGTGCGTTATCTTTACATATCACAAAAGCTTGAATAATTTGATGTCGCAGAAAGATTTAAATCTTAGGAAACATAGATGGTTGGAGTTGCTTAAGGATTATGACTTGACCATTGAGTATCATCATGGTAAAGCCAATATAGTGGCGGATGCATTAAGTCGTAAGGTTGCGGTTGAGCTCCGAGCTATGTTTGCAAGGTTGAGTGTGACGCGGGAAGGTGGTTTGCTAGCGGAGTTGCAAGTCAAGCCTACGCTATCGTAGTTGATTAAAGCTAAACAACCGTTTGATGATTTGTTGGTTGAGCATGTTAAGAATATTGCAGATGGTAATCTGAAGGATTTCCATTTTGATGATGATGAAGTCTTGTGTTTCAAGGGTCGAATAATGGTGCCAGATGATCTGGAGTTGAGGCACACTATCTTGACGGAGGCACACTCTAGTCCTTTTGCTATGCATCCAGGTAGTGTTAAGATGTATCATGATTTGAAAGAGGTATACTACTGGGTTGGGTTGAAAAATAACGTGGCTGAGTTTGTGTCCAAGTGCATGGTATGTCAGCGGGTTAAGGCTGAACATCAGTTTCCATCCGGGTTGTTGAAACCGCTAAAACTTTCGGAGTGGAAATGGGAGAGAATCACCATGGATTATGTAACAGGGTTGCCGTTGACACTGGCTAAGAAGGATTCCGTGTGGGTTATTGTTGACCGGTTCACTAAGTGTGCACATTTCTTGCCAGTGCATACAACGTATACCTTGGACAAGTTGGCATATTTGTATATAGCGAAGATTGTAGCTTGCATGGTGTACCTAAATCCATCGTTTGGGATAGGGGGTCTGAGGTTTACGGCAATGTTTTGGAGGAGTTTCCACCAAGCCTTGGGATTGAGATTGAGATTTAGTTTCGCGTATCATCCCAGTCAGATGGACAGTCTAAGCGATTTATTTAGGTTTTGGAAGATATGCTGAGATGTTATATTATTGAGTTCCAAGGAAACCGGGAGAAGCATTTGCCTTTAGTAGAATTTGCTTACAACAACAGTTATCAGGCGAGTATACAGATGGCACCTTATGAGGCATTATATGGTCGAAGATGTCGTACGCCCTTATGTTGGCCTGAGGTGAGAGAAAAACATGTTACCCTACCAGAAGTATTGAAAGACACGAATGAGAAGGTTAAGCTTGTGTGCGACCGGTTGAAAGCAGCTGTGGATTGGCAGAAGTCTTATGCAGATTTGAAGCGTAAGGAGGTTGAATATGCGGTGGGTGATCGCATATTCTGGAAGGTGTCACCATGGAAAAAGGTGATGAGATTCGGACGCAAGGGTAAGCTTAGTCCGAGGTTCATTGGACCATACGAGGTTATTGAGCATGTGGGTCCTGTGGTATATCGGTTGAGGTTTCCTCCCGAGCTGGAGAAAATTCACAATGTGTTCCATGTTTCGATGTTGAGGAGATATCAATCATATCCATCGTATATCATGCCGGTGGATGATGTGGAGTTGAGATCGGATCTAACCTTTGATGAAGAACTAGTAGATATCCTCGATACCACTAATAAGGTTATTTGTGGTAAGACGATAGAGCTCACAAAAGTCTTGTGGCGACACCGAGATGTTGAGGAAGCTACTTGGGAAAGCAAGGCGGATATGAAGGAGTAATTTTCGCATCTGTTTCCTCCAGTAATTTTGAGGACGAAATTTCTTAAGTGGGAGAGAGTTGTAACACCCTAGTTTTGGGCTTAGCGGTTTTAAGGTTTGTTAGACGGTCCGGTAGATCGGGTTAGAGATTTGAGTCGAATTCGGGACAGTATATTTTTCGATAAGATAAAAATATGGAAAAATGGTTAAAAATCATCTTTTATTATATAATGATTTTTTGTGGAATCAATTTTAGAAAAAAATAATTTGGAAATGTGACATTTTGGATTAGTGACCAACATGTGATTTTTGAAAACTATTTTTAAAGGTGAATAAAAGGAAAAGGGTCAAATTCTTAGAATCTTGAATGAGCTATTTTACCAAGGTTTTTCTGATGATTTCTCCCTTAATTTAAGATATTTTAACATGTGTTTTAAAGATAATTAAAAAGGGATTTTAGTTAAAAGTTAGATAAGCTTATTAAAGAAAATTTACGTAACTTTTTCTCTCAACTTTTGTCTCCACTCTCTCCTTAGCTAAACACTCAAGTTTTCATCAAAATACAGAGGTGAGGAGTCTTTTAACTTGTTTTTATGATTGGTAATGGTTTGATTAACATTGTTTTTTCCAAATCTCATTTAAATATTGTGTTTTCTTAGCTTTTGTCAAACCAATTAAGGGAGACTCCTCTATTGTATGGTTCTTTACTGAAATTCCCAAGTATTTGATCATTGATTTATAGTTTGGAAACTGATTTTAATGTTACATCAATGATTAATTGAGTTATTTCGGGAATATTGATGTGATATTATAATTTTTGAAGTGGATCTGTTTTTCCAATGTTTGAGTTGGATTTAATATATGTTTTGGATGTATTTTTATGTTGATAATTTTTTTATCAATAGCATCCCGAAACTCTTGAATCTCTAATTAGTTAGGTTGTTAGATTGAAGTTTTGTGGTGATATTCGAGTTTAATCTTTGCTGGAGGTAAAAGGATGTTAGGAAAGGGTTTTTGGATGTTATTAGATGTTGATTGAAGGCTTGTATTGTTGTTTTATGGTCGGGTTGAGTTTTTGAAACGTTTGATGGTGTTTTCGGTATGTTTTAGATGGTGTTTGAGTGGGCATCTTTGGAGTTGTGGGAGATTGCTGTTGGGCAATGGTTTGAATGCCTTTTAATGCATTTGTCCTCTGGTTTTATGTGTTTAAAATAAGGGATAATCAAGGCGACAAAGCGTGACGTGTTTGGTGGCTTGTCGAGAGCTTGTTTCGCGTTGGCAAGGAAGGCGAAGCGTATTGGTGAGTGGAAACTGGTTTTAAAAGCTTTACAAAGGTTTGAAAAGGTTAATGGGAGTTTAGGGAAAATTTAAGACTCTCACCTAAGCTCGAAAGTAAGTTTCCCTTATTTTGCTTCTGAATATCGGCTTGGGTATGAGCATGTTGTTTGCATGTTTTGGTAACAAACATGGTATGATTTACTTACTGATAATGCATGATTTTGAGTACATATGCATGGGA
Source organism: Hibiscus mutabilis (assembly GCA_019671005.1). Classification (NCBI taxonomy): domain Eukaryota; kingdom Viridiplantae; phylum Streptophyta; class Magnoliopsida; order Malvales; family Malvaceae; genus Hibiscus; species Hibiscus mutabilis. The sequence continues at coordinate 26,879,291 of CM033750.1, read as the reverse complement.
TTAAAAGTATATATTAAATGTTATTGAGCAGTGGTTTTCATTCCGGTTGGGAATTGTATTATTGCATTGTCAATGAGATTTGCATATGTGTTGTTTATGAGATGCATTGTAAAACAGTAAGTAAATGGTTTTGTAAATGATATATTGGCTATGTGACATGGTGAAAACAATCGGATATAGTTGGCTTTCCATAGGATTTAAAAGTGCACTATAAAATATGAACAAAATCGATCGTGGCCATGGGTCCTTGAGGTATGGCGGTTTAACTAGGCCACTCGGACTGTTGGGACATCATTTGGGGCATGCGGTTTAACTAGGAAACCCAAATTGATGGTGATCTTGCAGTTTAACTAGGTAAGGTCGGTACTCTTCGGTTTAACTAGGCAAGGGTGAAATCTCGCGGTTTAACTAGGTGAGGGTGTCAAATCTTGCGGTTAACTAGGCAAGGTTTGAGTTATCATGTGGTTTAACTAGGCATGGTATGAGAGATCCGTGTATCCGATATGTGTAAAGGATAGAGGTAGTCTACTCGGGCCGCTATATTTGCCAATATATGAAAATATCATGTGTTGATTCTTGTATTAATTGCTTTGGGATTTAAGCATGGTTTGATTAAAATGCTTTGGAATTTAAGCATGAGATGTTATTGATGTTATGATTATCTTTATGTTTTGATTCGGTTAGAATCATGCGGAAGTGCTTTGTAAGTAAGCATGTTTTGGGAAAAGCAGGCATATGTTTTTAAAAAGAATGTAAATGCATCATTGTTTATGAGCATCCTCACTAAGTATGTGTGCTTACGCTATCTTTTTCCTAATGATGCAGAGCATTAAAGTTCGGGGCAGCAAAGGCAAGGTTTGCAAAGATCCAAGAGATAAACTACTTTGAGTAAGAACTTAGTTTCTATTTTCGGTTAATAAGTCAATGTGTTCGCCAAGGTTTTTGGGGGTTGTAAGCCTATTTCCTTATGGATTTTGAGTACAAATTCTATGCTGGTTTTTGTGGAGGTTTGATGTTGTTAAGCTTGATGTTGGAACTTGTTGTAGTTGTAGTGAGTGGTGTCCTAGGTATGCATCTAGAGTTTCCTTGATGATTGTCTTGTTGTGATGGTTTGAGCAAGTCTATTATGCTTTGTGGTGTGTGTTATTATGTTGCATATGCTGTGAATGGTTTAATGGTGCATTTTGAGATGTTTGGCAAAGTGTTTAGGAAGCATGCCTTTAGAATATCTTTGAATGGGTGGAAGCCTTTTTGGGTTACTGAGCTTATGATGTTTAGGTTGCCGTTGCATCTAGATAGTGGGGTATGAAAGTTTATGGCTTTGTGAAGTGGTTTACTTTTGAAATAAGTTTGTTAAACCAACCAATTGTGACCATTCAGGTTCAAGCTTGTGGTACCGGTACGCGAGTCAGGCGTTACGATACGAAAGAGTATAATCAAAGCTACGTACCAATTCACGGGTTCGCATATCGGTATAGGTAGCTGAGTTTGGCTTGGGGGATCGGTACACGAGTTTGAGGATCGGTACGGGGCCTTGGTTTTGGTAAGGCGTATCGGAACGCAGGGATCATACCGGTATGGGGTATGGCTACTAGAATCTTTGGAAGTTCAAATGTAAAGGCTGTACCGATACTCAGATTGGAGTACCGATACCCATGGCAGTTAAATTAGTTAAAGGCTTTAGTAAAGTTCTGTTTTCTTTTGTTTTAGTCCCTGAATCTTGTTTTGTCAATTATTTAAGCATGGATGATCGTTTAAGGTAGAAATTTGGCATATAAGCATGAAATGAACCTAATTAAGGTTGGTAACTTACAAAGTGGAAAAACCCTTTTAATTTGCTAAATTTACGGTTTGGTCCCTAAGTTGAGTCGGGGCCAATTAGATATCATTATGATGCCCGATTGAGATTAGTGCTCACCTTTGAACAGTATAATCATGTAGGATAATGTTATCCATCTAGATAAGATAAAAGAAAAAAAATGGGCAAGTTTTAGGTTTAATCATTATGCTTTACTTTGGTAAACCTAATGTAGCTTGCTCAGTTCAGTCTTGTGACTAGGCCGGGTCGAGGGGGTTACACAATTGAATTCCAAGGCAATCTCTGTGGGATCGATACTTAGCTTAATTGCTGTATTACTTGCAGACCGTGTATACTTGCACGCAAAAGACTCATCTTGGCACTATTTTATACTTTTCCAATACATAACTTATGCCCCTTTTGCCAACATTTCACCTAGAGAGTCTACAAGTTTTTGGCGCCGTTGCCGGGGATTGCGACGAAATTTGTTGCTTTGATTTTTACTTGTTTTTTGTTTTCATTTTACTAACTTTGTTTTTTTGTTTTGATCATTAATTTTTTTCTTTTTTAGGAAAGCTACAAAGAAGAGTATGGACAACCACATATGGTATGATGATGACTACATTTTTCCCACTTATGGCTACCAATATCCAACTCCAAGAGCTGTCCATGAGAAAAGACGATATGAAAAGCATTAAGAGGATGCCTATACAACACTATCGGCACATATTTCTGAACTAAAAACATGATTACATCAATGCAAGTGCTTAACAAGTTCAGGAAAAGGCAAGCAATATCCGTTGTTTGTGCATTGTAGATGATGCCACTCGTTTGACAATTTCCCCTTCAACCCTAATTCCTATTGTTACACAGGGCACTATAATGTGAACAACCTTTCCTCCTACAATTTCAACCAAGGATGGAAACATCAGCAAAATATTTTTTTGGAATGACTAAGACGACGATTATTTTTATGCACCTAACAACTTCGCTGCACTACCAGACTTCAAACAAATGCCATCCCAATATAGCATTCTTCATGAGAAATCAGCTACAGATCTTTATGGATCCAACGGATCATTTGCCATGGCAGAATTGCCTTTAGAAATGCTGTTGCACAGCAATCGACCTCAAGAGCAAACATATTACATTGGAGACTCATTTGAAGAAGCCATGGAAGCTATGAGAGGCTTGGAAGAACAAGTCAGGAGGCTTGCCAATACTCTGAATGGCATGCCTCAAAAGAACGATATAGAGCTTCCATCAAGGCAGCAAGAGGTGGCATACGCTTCAGTTAGTGGTAACAATCAGAATACCATGGCAACGCTACATCAACAAGCTGGCAATTTTCTTTCTCTATCTGCTCCTCAAGGAATTCAGAATCAACTTTACGAGTATCAGGTATTTCCTAACACACTTGAATCAATATATTATACTGATGAAGAGCATTCAACAACAGGTGCATTGGACTCATTAGTGGTAATAGAGTGTGAGGAAAAGTTTGAGGGCAAGAATCTTGAACACAACAACATCGAGGCAAAGCTAGATAAGTTGCCAAGTTCGATGCCAGGACAGAAGGGGATTCTGAAGTTCCAAACCAAGAAGACAAAGGCAAACATCCAATTATTTGCCAGGAAGAGAAATCTATTCCAGCAGGTGAACCCAAGGAAGTAGAGAGAGAAGAGGCAGAGGCTGATGATGCCAGACTGTAGTAAGATGCCAACACCACCTAGACAAAACCAGTGGAGCTATCATTTGCCAACCCTACCTTTGTAAAACAAGCAGATATTATTGTTGATATTTTTAAAGCTCTTAAATATGTAGATGAAATTGAAGAATGCCATGCAATTAACCAATATAATCCATTCTAGATGAGAACTTGACATTGAATTGCCAGGGAACATTTTTTGATTCCATGGAGCTGGATGATGAAGATCTAGCAAAGAAAGGATTGGATGAACCAACTATGTTGCATGAAGTCATTAGCTACCACATGAGGCCTGAATCACTAGAGTTAGCTGGCAGAGAAATCTAGGCACCAAATCCATCCATTGAGGAGCCACTAAAGCTGGAACTGAAACTATTGCCAAGCCACCTCGAATATGCTTATCCTAGAAACGAAGCAATTCTGCCAGTTGTCACTGCCATAGAATTAACCGAGGACCAAGAAGCTAGATTATTGCCAACACTAGGCAATCAAAATCAAGCTTTAGGGAGGACCATTACCAACATCAGAAGAATAAACCCGCAAGGTATGCTTAGATGGCTAGTTACTGGAAGGAAATGTAGAGTCCAAATGAAAGAGAATGAAGAGTTGAAGCAGAAAAATTTCACTGCAATACAAATGCCCGAGATGTTGCGGCTCAAAACTAAAGATTTCATGAAGATTCTGGAACAAAATGAGGATGACTATGCCTCGACAACAAAGAAATTCTTCGGTTTTCTAAGGTGGCTGTTCAAAGCCACCATGGTAAAATATTCTATTTCATTGAGTAATCGAGAATTTGGCATGATCAAAGGAAAACAATTTTTTGGCTTTCTATGTTGGTTATTTAAACCAAATATTGCCACAGCCTACCATCCACCAACCAAGGGACAAAGATTAAAGCACTACATCGGAGGTGATCGAAACAATGCCAAGGAGGTGATCCTTTTGGCAGAGGTAACATGAAAACACCATCAGGTTTGAATTTTTGTAAATATTAGGATAGTTGTTTTACTTTATTTTTAGGTTTATATATTTTTAATAGTTTTTATTTCTATTGTTTTTCATTTTTATTCATTTTCTATGTTGAAAGGTTTTCTTTGAGTTAATGCAGAATCAGTATGCTATGAACAATGCCAGGAACGATGTTAGGAGCAATGCCAGGATTAATGCCAAGGGGAGATTTGGCATGAGCTGGTGCTACAAAAGGAGAATTTTGTGTGCCAAGCACATTGCCAAGGGCTTTGCCAAGTTCAATGCCAAAGCATGTTGGCATGCGACGAATTGAAACATAGAAAGAGGAAGTAAACCCTAACTTGATCGGCCTATTAGATAAGAGAGAGTATTTTCTTTAAATTTAAACCCTAGCAGCCCAAAATAATTGGGTTGAAATTTAAATTCAATCTAATCACCTTATCACTCCAATCTTCACCAAATCTTATCACTTACAACCTTAATACTTCACCTTAACACTTTACCCTCTTTTCAAATCAAATCTTTTTTACCTTCCATCATTATCCCTATTTACTCGGTTACTAGCCCCATTAAAACACCCAACATATTTACTTTCTTTCCCTAGCTGAATTTAAAGAACCCAACTCTCTCTCTCAATTTCACTTCTTTTCAAGCAAGAACCAAGCTTTACATTGTCTTTCTTCTTCTTCCTTGATTCAAAATCATTCCAAATTCTTGCACGTTTCCAATGGCTTCTTCTACCACTTTCAACCGAGTTTTCAATGAGGAGATCCGGAAAAAGTTTGAAGCTAAATTTGCTTCAAGATCTTTTTGCTATGAAAAACACTTCAATTTCAAGACGGAGACAAACATTAGATTCATTCTAGAATTCATGGCAATAGTCGACATGCACAAGTGGAGTTTGTTTTGCCAACAAGAAAGGGAGATTTATGCCACCATTGTTCAAGAATTCTACGCTCATCTTGTGACCAAGGATTCGTCCTTCTTGATGATTTGAGGTAAGTGTGTGCGTTTTGATGAAGGGTATATTAACACTATGTTTGAATTGGATGGTGCAAGAGATGCATATTTTGATTATGCCAATTCGATTAATGTTGCCAAGCGAAAAAAGCTGCTGGCAGACTTGTGTGAGCCTGGCACGACATGGACAGTGTCATCAAAAGGACACTGCACGGTAAAGCAGTTGGCGTTGAAACCTCAATGGAAAGGATGAAATCACTTTGTCAAGGAAAATCTAATGCTAACATCCCACAATGAGACTGTGACGGAAGAGAGGCTGATCCTATTGCATGCCATTGTTTTGGGGCTCAAGATTAATGTTGGCAGGCTCATTATTGATGAAACTTATAAATATGTAGCAAAAGGTAATGGCAGTTTGTTCTTTCCTTTGTTGATTTCTAACATTTTCATGCTCCATGGTGTGCCAAAGCTTGATACAGATAAAAGGCCAAACGATCAAGTGAACAACAATCACAGTTGCTATATGGAGAAACCTCACCACTGTCGAGCCAAAGGATAAAGGCAAGGGGAAGGCAAAAGTGCCCATGCTAAAGCCAAAGGTGCCAAAGGTAGAGCCAGACACCATACCAGCCAGTTCACTAGCAGTGCTGTCCCAAATTCACCATCGCTAGGAGATCATTCTCTGAAAGCTAGAAAAAGCTGAGGAGGTTAATGTCAAGATGCGAAATTACATACAAGCCAGAAATATTGTAATCAGGGAGGCTCTTAAACAGTTGTCCACTGTTTTGTGCTAGAATTTCCAAACTTCCCTACCGAGCCCTCTGCCAGTGACAATGACATGCCAGCCAGTCCAGTTCATACCCCATACGATGCCACAATCCCTTTGTCTCCAGCTCAAGTCGATTCTACCAATTCTAATTCCTCATCTGAATCAAAGGACACCAAAGGCAAGTCTACTACAACCAAGTCACCAGTGACACCTGCTATACAAACGCCATCTGATGCCGCTGATGCACCTTCTACGTTGGAACCTACCAAGAAAAAAGAGGAAGTTGGAGTCTCCACTGCCGCTTCACAACCAATCATGAAAGGAAGGAAACGAATGCCCCCTGCTCATGGTTGATTTAAGAAAAGAAAAACCCGCGTCACCTGAGAAGAAGTCTCTGAAGGGGAGTCATCTTCTTCTTAAACTCCTTTACATTTCAATGCATTGCATTTACATGATCATGCATTTTAATTTTCTATTTTAATTGTATAAATGTGTTGTTTTCATGCATTGAGGACAATGCACATCTTGGGTTTGGGGGTGTGCATTTTCTCACATTTATGCCATGCCATGCATTTCATATTTAATTTCTGTTGCCATGTCATTTGCCACGCCATTTAGATCATTTAGAATAGATGCATACCGAACCACTAAAAAAAAGAGAAAGAAAATTTTGCATCGGTTTAATTTTGAAGAATGTTAACACTTGTTGGGCAAGTTTAATTTAATCTAGGTGTCTATCCAATGAGGAAATTCTAATATTTAGTTGTCATGCCATGCCATCAGAGTAGCATGCCAGGTTAGCTAGGCAATCGATCTCTAGTTTAGAGAGCTGAAATTTCACTTAACACGTAGTATGAATCTAGTTCCTTAGCAAACTTAGTCTTTTTGAAACTATGCTCAGACTTAAAAAAATGATGATGCCAGGGTAAAAGAAACTAATAAGACAACAATGTTCTGCCAGGGCAATGAAAAAAATGAACTCTCCTCTACCTAGGAATAATAAGTTACTTGGGGCTTCATGTGGTTTGCTCCCTCTTAGTTCTCAAGTCCAAAACTTTAGGGTATGAATTGAAGAGAAAGCCTAGTGATGTCTAGATTAAGGTGGGGATTCATGGTATGCTCCCTATTATCTCTCATGCTAAATAGTGTCACAAAGCAAACTTAAATTAATGCCAACAGAAACCCTTGGCAAAGAAAAAAATGTTAAAACTAAGAATCTGAGTTTAGGTAGTAAAATTGACTAAGGGAGTGAAATGATACTTGATACATATTGCCTACACATTTTTGTTTTTATTTGTTTGCATTACTTGAGGACAAGCAATGAGTTAGGTTTGGGGGTGCGTTACCTCTCCAAAAGTACAAATTTTAATGCCAATCTTACAGTGCTTTTGCTTATTTTTAGGCACATTTAGTTACACTAGGATGATAAAATCATGCATTTGCATAAGGAGTTAGAATTCTGTCTATGCCAGTGTGAAGGGTTGTTTTGTTGGCAATTTTGTAGACTTGGCATAGTATTTGGCTCAGAAAAGTAATACAGGAAGGAATGTTAGAGAGAATGCCGAGTGTTGTTGGCACAAACGGACCAGACAATGACAAGCACCGGTTGGCAAATAAGTGAACTTGATGTCATGCCAAGAAGCTATTGAACCCCGAAAAAATAGGACAAGATTAGGCTCCGAAAAGATAGCAATTGGATCAATCTTTGAAAAAATAGCACATAAGATGAGGCCATGAGTGGTTGGCAGATACATGCCAAGCTTGGATGCTAAGGCAATGTCGACATTATGACGTCAGCTTTAGCCTGATCAACTCTCATTCAAATTTGGATAAGATGATTATCTCTTATCCTTTCAGTATTTAAAATTCAAATGAGGAGCTCATCCTATCCCTTCCTTGCATGCCTATTTAAACACCAGTCAAGCAAGTATTTAGAGAACGAAAAATTGGGGGGAAAGTGATCGAGTGAGGAGTTGGACTGCAAGACGAGTGACGATCAGCTGCATCTAGGAAGGGTGGTTTGACCAGCTTGCCCGGGAGCCTAGATCTTGAGGGTTGCATCAAGAGACTCGTCTCTTCCATTATCTTGTTTTAAGTTGTTTTGAATTCTTTTTAATGATGCTGTATTTGGAAAACGTTTATGGTTTTTTGGTTAAATCCCTCACCATGAACTAATCTAATAGTTGGTGGGGGATGTTTTGCATTGAACGTTGTTTATGTTTTAGTTTTTGCTAATAAATCTTCATTCGACATTATTTTTATCTATTTGGCATACTTTAATGTTTCCTAAATACTATGCCAAGCGGGAGCTGGCATTGTTGGCTTATTACTCCTCAATATCTTAACAGACTTGGGGATGAATACTAAGGAGAGAAGCTTCGAGAGAAGTCGTTTAAGTATATGAACTTACTTCGGGAGTGAAATCTACCCCTTAGGAGTACAGATTGGATCTTAACCAAATTGGTTTATTTAAAATCATACACTATAGAGATATAGGGGTTTTTACATGATCAATTTAGGGCAATAACCATCGAGAGAGGCTTTGCTAATTTTGAATCTACTCGGCAAACAATGCCAAGACAAGTTGTTATTGAAGGATGGCACGACATGAATAGCATGAAAACCAGGCATTCCCTGCAACACTCATCATTCATTAAAGCACCTTCCTTGCCACTTTTCTTTTCTTTCCTTTCTTTTATTTTATTTCAATTATTTCCAAAACCAATTTCAAAACAAACAACTTTTTCTCAAGGCAAGTAACAATCAAAGACAATTGAATTCCAAGTCAATCTCTGTGGGATCGATACTCAGCTTAACTGCTGTATTATTTGTAGACCATGTATACTTGCACGTAAAAGAGTCATCTTGGCACTATTTATACTTTTCCAATACATAACTTCTGCCCCTCTTGCCAATATTTCACCTAGAGAGTCTACAAAAATCATTCTTTCATATAAAACAAATTAACTATCAAATGATTTTTGTTAAAATGATGTTATTAAACCCATTGAATATTAATTAAAGCTTAAATCAATTTTTAATAAAATCTCAATTAAAACTCAATAAAAGGGCACATGGTATAATAGGTCCTAAAAGATTCTTAGCATGTATTCCTTATCAATTCAGTCACTAAAAGCACTTGTTAATTAATTTTGATTTATTAAAAGTCAAATATAAAGTTCCTTATGTAATATTATAATTAAATAAATAGAATTTATTCTAAAATACCGAATCTTTCCAAAATCCTTTTCAACCTTTTTAATATATTCAAAATTAATTAATTAATTAACCAAATTTTCCTCTTATTCTAATCCGAATAGGTCTACACATGCGATCTTCCTAATATGGATTTTTGGATGTTACAGGGTTTGATGGAAAACTTGAGATAAAGTCCATGGTAATTCTCTCTCATTTCAATTCTGAAATCCTAATCGGTAGAAGCAATCCCGAAAGATGTTGAGGCTCCACTTTTACTTTCTTCCATTCCAAGCGTTTAGGCCCAAGATCTTTAACTTCACATTCCATAGTAAGAATTGCATGCCTAAAATCATAATACTTTGTCCTCATAAAAATCAAACTTTGTCACTACTTTTTGTTTAATTTGTTTCACTCGGGACAACAATGTAACAACGAATGATTGTTTAACCTTAATTTGTTGTGAAAGAGTTGGTTTCACCTAGAGTTTAGTTAACAATCCTCCACCACCAAGTATACTAAAACAAGCAAACATATCTCGCATCTTTACCATTGAATTTCTACTTAAAACTTTAGTGACAATATTTACTTTTCCTGAATGATACTTAATCGTGCAATATTAGTCCTTAAATAACTCAATCCAACACATTTGCCTCAAATTCAACTCCTTTGGAGTGAAAAGATATTTAAGGCTATTATGATACGTATAAATAACACATCTCTCACTATATAAGTAATGACACCAGATCTTTGATGCATACACTAGCTTTCCAACTTCAAATCATGTGTTGGATAGTTACGTTGGTACATTCTCAACTGTCTCGAGACGTATGTTACAACCTTTGTAACCCCCTAGACCGGCCTATACGAATGACCAAGTCTAACGGGCACACTTAAATTTAAAATCCAAGTAGAAAATATGTCAGAAATTCAAGCATCTAATTTGAAAACATCTTTGCGTAAACCGATATAGAATGATGAAATCATATATATAAACATATCATATGATAGTTACAAAATAAGCTATGTTTGGTATATCGGTAAATACTTATAACATAAAACTCCATACATCCCAAAATATAGGCATATGTCACCTTGAAAGAACAAAATGGTGGATAGAAACATTACGATCTAAATAGAGTACTGAATGTGTCGATCCTTCGAATGTCAAGTACAAGATAGCCTATCCAAAATATCTGAAAAGAAGAAAGTTTGGGGGTGTGAGCTAGGGAGCTCAGTGTGTTCCAACAGTACAAAGTTAAAACATATAATGTAAACAATACAGTAAACATTTTATTTCAGGAAACACATGATTCAAGTAACAATAAGGTTTATTTTGAATTTCTATCTACCCTCAAACAGAACTCCAGTATTCAGTTCCCTAGAATTGCATCTATAAAGGCGTTAACCCAGGCCCATTGGGCGTGGGTGCCATCCTAGGGGGATACACTAGGTCTAGTAGGATTCACCCTAGCTGAAGCATAGGAACCTGATACAGTAGGAATTACCCCAGTTGAAGTATAGGAACATGGTATAGTAAGAATTACCAGCCGGATCAGGGCTGAACCTGTGGAGACTTCATATCCTATCCCAAGTACCCTAGTAAAATAGTCTAGGCAGTAATTACAGTAATCAGTAGTATGTAGTAATAAAAGTATATATAAAGAATGTAATTATTTTAGTAAAGTAGTAACCAGAGAGCATGCTATTTAATCAGGTACTTAAACATAAATCAAACAGATAAAATGATCATGCTTAAAATCAGGAAACATGTAATGTTTTCCCCAAATCAGAGAATGTCAGTCATGTGCACATGATCAGTTCAAACAAAACATTTAAAACATTTATATAGCACACAAGGAACACACCTCAAAAGATCTGGTCAGTCAGATGGCCTATTGAAGACCCGTGTTACACTCTGATGCTGTGCTAGAACCTAAGACATAATGAATCTTAAATTAATATGAGAGAAATTCTCTTCTATGAGAATTCACAATGTACATACGAGTCGCAACGGGTTCACGTGACCGCACGTATCAAAAGGAGTTGGGCTGGGCAGATGCACAATCGGGAGAGTCTCTAGTACCTTTAAACAAATAATATTATTGTCAATCCTTTTTCAATAACTTCTCTTAAATAGTTTAACTTAATACATATGCATACTCCGGTCCAATGCCAAATTTGGAGGCTTTCGGGATAGAACTTTACGAAATAGATTTAGAACATCGAAAAACATAAAATATGAGTTTTTGAAAAAAGTTAACTTTTTGGTCAAAGTCAACGATCAATAGTCAGGTCAATGATCAAAGTTAAAAGTTAGGTCAATGGTCAAAGTTAACGGTAAAGTCAACTTGACTCAAACGAGTTGACACAGTGAGTCAGGTCAGACTCAGGTCGGTTCGGCCAAACGAGTTGGGTTTGTTATCATCAACCATTGGGCTTATATGCAGGCTGGCCCCAAAACTAAAGAATCAGGCCTGATCTATTATTGAACCAGTTGGGTAGCTGGGACGGTTTATTGGGTTTGATTAACTCGGTTTAAAGGCCAGACTAGGTCCAAAGCCAGCCAGGTCAGTTCAATTCAAGGGTCACCGTACCAAGACACCGAAATCGCCCAAGACGACGCATGGTCACCATGTGCGGCCAAAATGGCTGAAAAATACCCTGAAAGACACTAAAAACTCTAAATAACTCAACCATTATATCACATAACTGGAATCGAATTGAATCAAAAATCTTACTAAATTTACCAAAATAGAGGGGAAATGGTTGGATTTAACGTAGCTTCAATGAGATTTAAAACGGTTACCGACTGATGATCGGCGACCACGGTTCTGCTCGCTTTAATTTTTTGACTACAGTGGTGGCCTCAAATGTACGCCACAATGTCAGATTGTGACGAAAAACATGAAAAATAGAGACAAAAAACAGAGGTTCTCTAATGAAATTTCAGATTAATTTTCACGCTGAATGGCGGGGAAACAGGGCGAGTGGATGACGGTTAGGTTCGGGGTGTATGGCGGACACGCTGGTGGTGGCTGTGATGGCCATAGAGGAGCGGTTTGTTGCGGATGAGATCGAACGCTAGACGATTATGGGTAGGGAAAAAGCTTGAAAGAATTCTAGAATCTCTCTTTATTTTCAGATTCTGAAGGGCATTGAATATGGGTAGGTAAGGAGTTAGATCAGACTTATTTAATTCGGGTTAAAACCCTAGATTTCTACTTCAAAGTATTTTCCATTTCAACACTTGATAGATATGAGCACTTGGCTCAATGGTTAAACATATGAGGGTTGAGTGTTAGGCAAGAGGTTGTGGGTTCAAAACTTATTGGGCTCAATCTCCACATTTTTTATCCTTACTTATTTTATTTTAAAAAAATTAGAGTGTTACAACTCTCCCCCTAAAAAGAAATTTCGGCCTCAAAATTTACCTGAGTTAGAAAGATATGGAAACTACTCTTTCATCGACTCGAGAGTCTCCCAGGTAGCTTCTTCTAGGCCACAATTACTCCATTGGACTTTAACCATAGGAATACGCCAGTTCCTAAAAACTCTCTCGTCTCAATCCAAGATCTATACAGGCTTCGCCTTATAAGATAAATCTAGCTTCAACTCTATATCCTGAATCTTAATAATGTGGCTCAGATCTGGACGATACTGCTTCAACAAAGACAAGGGGAATACATTATGCATACGACTATGATGGGGAGGTAGCTCAAGCTGATAAGTAACTAGTCCGACTTTCTTCAAAATACGGTACGGTCTAATAAATCTGGGACTCAGCTTACCCTTGCGTCCAAATCTCAAAACTTTCTTCAACGAAGATACCTTCAGAAAAACTTGATCATCAACATCCAACTCAATATCTTTCCTCTTCCAATCATCATAAGAATTTTGTCTATCAAAAGCCTCCTTTAGGCTGTTACGGATCAATTTGACAGTCTTCTCAGTCTCTCGTACTAACTTAGGACCCAAAGTTTTCCTATCATATAACTTAGTCCAGCAGATAGGAGTACGACATTTACGACCATACGTAGCTTCTTATGGTGCCATACGTATGCTAGCCTAATAACTGTTATTATATGCAAACTCGGCCAAGGGCAAGAAATCCTTCCAGCAGCCACGAAAATCAATCATACAAACCCATAGTGTATCTTTCAAGATCTAAATCACCCTCTCTGACTATCTATCAGTCTGTGGATGAAAAGATGTGCTGAAGTTTAGAAGAGCACCTAATGCATTTTGCAAGGCCAACTAGAATCAGGAAGTAAACCTCGGATCTCGATCAGAGATGATAGATAAGGGTACACCATACAATCTGACAATCTTTGAGATGTACAACCTAGCCAGCTTCTCTAGAGAATAAGTAACTCAAACAAGAATAAAATGAGCTGACTTAGTAAGTTGATCAATAATCACCCAAACAAAATCCTTCTTAGTAGTCAAAGGTAACCAGTAACAAAATCCATTGCGATACGCACCCACTTCCACTCAAGAATCTTAATGAGATACAATAGATCAGAAGGATGTTGATGTTCTGCCTTAACCTGCTGGCAAGTCAAACACTGTGACACATAATCAGAGATCTCCTTCTTCATACCAACCCAATGGTATCTCTGTCTCAAATTTTGGTACATCTTATCCCCACTGAGAATATCCCGTTTCAACTTGGTATCATCAGGTACACAATAACAAACCTTAAAGCATAGAACTACATCCTGATCAAAAGCATAAACAAAGGTGGATCCTTGCTCAACCTACTATATGATAGGAAGTAAAGAACTGTCTAAGAGCTGTTTGGACTTAATCTCCTCGGGCCAAAGTCGGCTTAACTTGTAACTTTGCCAGTAAACTGCCATTATCATAAATACTCATCTTGTCAGTAAACCACAACAACCAACTTCATATAAAGAATGGGGTAATTACACTTATGCGACCTCAATTGACGAGACGAATAAGCGATTACTCTCCCATCCTGCATCAAAACATAACCAAGTTTGGAGTGCGAAGCATCACTATAAACTATAAAATCCTTTCCAAGCTCATGTTGAGTCAAAACTAGAGCTTGGGTCAAAGTTATCTTCAACTTCTCGAAACTCTCCTACTGAGCATCAGTCCAGATAAATGGAACATTCTTCCTCAAAAGCTTCTTCAAAGGAGTAGCAATGATAGAAAAGCCCTCAATAAAGCGTTTATAATACTCAACTAAACCCAAGAAACTACGAATCTTAAAAATGTTCTTGGGTTGCTTCTAGCTCACAATGGCCTCTATCTTCCTTGGATCAACCTGAATACCTTGAGCCGGTACCACATGCCCTAGAAATATCACCTCGTTGAGCCAAAATTCATACTTGCTCAACTTCTCATACAGCCGATACTTTTTGAGAGTTTGCAGAATAATCCTCAGATGCTCGACATGTTCTACCTCACTCTAAGAGTAGACCAAGATATCATTTATAAACTGGTCTACGTAGGACCAAAATACATTATTCATCATATCTATAAAGACAACAGAAGCATTAGTCAAACCAAATGGCATTATTAGGAACTCATAATGCCCATATCTGGTACGAATGGCCATCTTTGCAACATCAGACACTTTTATCTTCAATTGATAGTACCAGAGTGGAGATCAATCTTTGAGAAAATTGTAGCTCCCCAAAATTGATCAAACAAATCATCAATCTTGGCTAGAGGGTATTTATTCTTGACCGTTAGCTTGTTCAACTTTCGGTAATTAATGCATAACCGGAGTGAACCATATTTCTTTTTAATAAAGAGAACTAGGGCTCCCCAAGGTGAAGAGTTGAGTCAGATAAAACCTTGATCAAAAAGCTCTTGCAACTAAACTTTCAACTCCTTAAGCTCTTTAAGAGCCATACGGTAAGGAGCCATGGAAATAGGTGCAGAACCCAGATAAGTCTCAATCTCTAACTCAACATCTCTATCTAGTGGTAATCCAAGTAACTCCTCAAGAAATACATTAGGAAACTCTTTTACTGTAGGAATTTTTTCAATCTTGGAGAAGGAGCCCTTTGTATTTATGATATAGGCAATATATATCTCATACCCCTTCCGAATCATCATGTTAGCAGTCAGAGCAGATACCATATTAGATAGATACCCGCATCTCTCTTCTACTAGAACCACCATTTGATCATCAAAAGTCTTCAGAGTTACCTTTTTGGACTCACAATCCAGATTAACCTAATGTTCAGTTAACTAATCTATGCCAAGAATCATATCAAACTCTTTAACGGCAGCTTCATAAGGTCAGTTGGAAGATTTCCCCTCGAACCTCAAGAGGAAATTGCTTGAAAACCTTATCCATAACCACTAACTAGCCCATATGACTCATAATAGTAATTGCACTCTTATTGGTTTCATCTAGAATCTGAAGTTCTTATGATACAAATCTTGAAACATAGGAATAGGTGGAACCATTGTCAAGCAATAAAAAGTATGTAATAGAATATATAGTAAATGTACATGTAATGACACACGACTCGTCTCTGTTATCGCGACGTCTAGTAGCATAAAAAAGTTTAGGCTGTCTGGCCTCAGTAATGACCAGTCCCCCACTCTGATGTCATTGGCCTCTACTATCGAACCTAGCATTAGACCTAGAAGCTCTACCCTGATTATGTCCTCTGGTTGAAGTCTAAAATAATGTCTATTAATGAGAGGGATTTTAGAAATAATCAGGAGTCTGAGTGGATATCTGGTCTGCAAAATGTGGGTACAGACAATCTTTCAAGAAATGATCCATGGATCTACATCGGAAGCAAGCACCTATCAACTTTCTATACCCTCCTTGATGCTAATTACCGTAATTCTCACATACGGGCAATGAAGAAAATCTTGAGGAATCACCTCGATTGGCAACTGGGCTTGGAGGTGCCAAAAGCCTATAACTCGTATTACTTCTTAAAGGTTCAATAGTATAATTCCTCTTATCAGGACGTGCGTGGGACTCACCCTAACTAGAAGGTCTCCTAGATCAATCTTGATCTTGACCTCGATCTCGATCTTTGCTGCCCTAACTAGCCTCTAACAACTCAATATCCTCAGCAGTCATAGGCTGATTTACCAGGGCCTCAAACACCTTGTCATGGTGAGTAGCAACCCACATAGGTATCCTAATCTGGAGTCCCTTTAAAAGCTTGTCGCATCTGTCTTCCTCGGCAGTTACCGAACTAGTACCATATTTCTACAACTCCAAAAACTTTAACTTATACTCTACAATAGTTATAGAACCCTGCACCAGGTCCTTAAAAGCCTGCTGTCTCTCTCTCAAGAATCTTTCACCGAAGAAATGATTCTTAAATTGTTCCTTGAAGAATTCCCATGTTAATCGATCATGAGAGACGAAACTCAAAATATATTTCCACCAAGTATGGACATTCTTATCCAGCATGGATACAACACCCAAATATTTTTTGGTTGACTCTAGACCCAATTGATCTATATGTCTCTCGGTGTTATATAGCCATTTCTCAGCCTAGGTCAGTGCTCTACTAAGAGATCCCAAGAAGATCCTGACCCTGTTACCAATTAGGGTCTGAGAAATAAGGGCTTTAGGTATGATGCCTGATGCTCTGACCATACCCATAATTTGCTGAAGAAACTATCTATTAAGGGTCTCATTAGTAACTCCAGTCATAGGCTCTAGCCCAAAAACTATTGCTTCTCTAACCAGAGTAGTCATGTCAATACTAGGGGCAGGTGGCGGGTCAGTCGAAACTAAAGGACTACAGGGGTGGGAGGCTCAGTAGGGGCTGGAAGATCTACTAGGGCAGGTGGTTCAACCTTCAGATCGACAAACTGATGGTTTGACCTTACCCATGGGTAGGTCGACGACCTCTCCTAGTGCTCATATCCAAGAATCTTTACAAGAGAGGTAGAACCTAAGGTTAGTTTATGACACTGGAGAATCGAACACAATTAAACATATACAATTTTGGTGACATGAACCTGTTTTATAACACTTTTTTAAAACATTTCAAAATAGTACTTTAAATAGGACTTATCCACAATTTGAGGTTATAAAACCAAAAGCTCTGATACCAACCAAATGTAATCCCCTAGATCGGCTTATGCAAATGACCAATTCTAACGAGCACGTCTTAAATTTAAAATCCAAGTAGAAAACATGTAAAAAATTCAAGCATCTAATTTGAAAACATCTTTGCGTAAACCGATATAGAATGATGAAATCATATATATATATATAAGCATATCAGATGATAGTTACAAAATAATCTATATCAGATATAGCGGTAAATACTTATAACTTAAAACTCCATACATCTTAAAATATAGGCACATGTCACCCTAAAAGAACAAAATGGTGGATAAAAACATTACTATCTAAATAGAGTATTGAATGTGTCAATCCTCTAAATGTCAGGTACAAAGTAGCCTACCCAAAATATCTGAAAGGAAGAAAATTTAGGGGTGAGAGCTAGGTAGCTCAATGTGTTCCAACAGTGCAAAGTTAAAACATATAATGCAAACAATACAGTAAACATTAACTGCATCTATAAAGGCGTTAACCCAGGCCTATTAGGCGTCGGTGCCATCCTAAGAGGATGCATTAGATCTAGTAGGAATCACCCTAGCTTAAGCATAGGAACCTGATACAGTAGGAATTACCCTAGCCGAAGCATAAAAACCTGGTACAATAGGAATTACAAGCCGAATTAGGGCTGAACCTACAAAGACTTCATATCCTATCCCAAGTACCCTGGGTAAAACAATCTAGGCAGTAATTATAGTAATCAGTAGTAAGCAGTAATAAAAGTATATATAAAGCATGCAATTATTTTCAGTACAACAGTAACTAGAGAGCATACTAATCAATTAGGTACTTAAGCATAAACCATATAGATAAAATGATCATGCTTAAAATCGAGAAACATATTATGTTTTTGCAAAATCAGAGAATGTCAATCATGTGCACATGATCAGTTCAAACAAAACATTTAAAACATTTATATAGCACACAAGGAACACACCTCAAAAGATCTGGTCAGTTAGATGGCCTAGTGAGCACCCGTGTTACACTTCAATATTGTGCTAGAACCTAAGACACAACGAATCTTAAATTAATATGATACAAATTCTTTTCTATGATAATTCACAATATACATACGAGTCACAACGGGTTCACGTGGTCGCACATATCAGAAGGAGCTAGATTGGGCAGATGCAAGTTCAGAAGAGCCTCTAGTACCTTTAAACAAATAATATCATATGTCAGTCCTTTTTCAATTTCTTTTAAATAATTTAACTTAATACATTTGTATGCTCAGGTTTAACAAAAAATTCAAAGGCTTTTGGGTTAGAATTTCATGAAACAGACTTCAAAAATGAACTCAGAACGTCGAAAAACATAAAATATAGGTTTTCAGAAAAAGTTAACATTTTGTCAAATTCAACGTTTAAAGTCAATAGGTCAAAGTCAACTGAGTTGACATGGATGAGTTAACACAGACGGGTTAACTCAGATAAGTTAACTCGATAAGTTAGGTTAGACGGGTTTAGATCAGGTCAATCTTAGGTCGGTTTGGTTAGACGGGTTGGGTTTGATATCATTAACTATTGCGCTTATATGTAGGCCAACCCAAAAGCTAAAGACCGGGCCTAATCTAGTATTGGACCTGTTGGGTAGTTAGGTCATTTTATTGGGTCAGACTAACTCAGTTTAAAGGCTAGACCGGGTTCATGGACGATATTGACTGACTAATGCTTAGCAAACAATTGATGACTTAACATAAATATGCATGGAAATATTGCCAAGAATAAGTCTTTTTGCGTGCATGTATACACGGTCAGCAAGTAATACAATAGTACGCTGAGTATCGTATCCACATGGATTGTCCAGGAATTAAATGCCACGATAATTACTTGTGAATTGGAATGAATAGGTTGATAATTGGGATCAAATTGTAATTAAGAAAATGACTAAGAGAAAGCAATGATAAAATTCATGTAGATTGGCAAACAAATGAGTCAAGATGATGATTGGCGTTGGCAAGAGATGCTTGGATTTCACACTAGTGAAGACAACAATTAATAACTTTCAACCTTGATTTATTTGCCGAGCAGTTTTAAGTTAGTATTGCCTCTGTTGATGGTAATACCCTATCTATCGATGGTAATACCCTAAGTTAATTACCTTTAACACCTATATGTTTATAGTGAGTTTTCAAACAATTAACTTGGCAAAGTTTTAATCTTTACTCTTAAGGGATAGAATCACTTCCGAAGTAAGATCATCTACTTGAATATCTTCTGTCGAAGTTTCTCTCCTTAGTATTTGGCAATTAATCCTTATCTCCTAAGTCTATTAAGATATTAGTGGATAATGAGCATTCAATGCCAACTATCGTATGGCATAAAATATGATAAAAATAAGCGCTAGAAAAATAGACAAAAATGCCAAGGCATTTAATTATTAAAAGCCTAAAATCAAGCGTTCATCGCAAACACCCCAAGCCAACTCAAAGAACTTGTTCATGGCTAGGGAATCAATCAACAAAATATCATTTTCAAACATAAACATAATAACAGAATTAAAAGTAAGAGAAATGCACAAGAAGGAGATCCACCGATGCAACCATTCAATGAATTCAGAGCTCTCGATCACAGCCTAGTCGAACCATGGTTTACCCTCTACTCATTTTCTTCACCACGACGCAACCTCCTTGGCTCATCTATGGGATTTCTTTATACAGGCGTCCGTGGAAACCTTAGTTTGGGTTTGAATTTTTGAAAGTTTGTTACACACCAATGTAGACACGTTATCTTGTTATCTTCTTTTTGAATTAGGGCTGACCTGGTCTTGACTAACGGCTAACTGACCGAGCATTGATCATTCTTCTTTTGCTAACTGAGTTTGGCAATTCTCATCCTACTTTTGCCAACGACACTCGACATTTCTCTTTTGCTCTTCTTATTTTCTACCAACTGCTCCTGTCCTACTCCTGACCTGCCTATCACAGCAAGGAAATACCCCTTCACTATGGCAAAGAAAACCCTACATTCCTTAACTCCTAGATGTAAATGCATGAATCTACTAGCTAAATGCACAAATATGTACTCAAAGTCAAGCAATAACATGGCATTATATACGAGAAAAGTAGAACTTTTGAGGAGTTAACACTCCCCCAAACCTAGCTCATTGCTTGTCCTTAAGTAATGCAACTAAAAACTATAAAACATAGTAAGTACCTCAGAAAAATGTTGATGATTCACAGCACAAGCTAGCAAGCAAAATCCGCCCCTAGTTCTGCCCTTAGATATCCCAGAGCAGTAATGCCAGTAGATTAGAAAATTCAAGTGCAGCAAAATAACTCTAACCTAGGTTCATGAAGTGTGCATGGAGTGCAGACAGTTTACATCAAGTATTCCTTAACTCCTTTAGTCAAGTTTACTACCCAAGCTCAGAATCTTTTATTTTATTTTATGTTATGCCAAGGGTTTCTTTTGCTGGCATTAAATTTGGGTTCTCATCTTGGTGCTATTTGGCAAGAGAAATAAGAGGGAGCATACCATGACCCCCCCACGTTAGTTCAAACTTCATCACTAAGCTAACCTATTACACTCATACCCTAAAGTTTTATTGGCCTGAGAACTAAGAGGGAGCAAACCTCGAATCCCTAAGCTATATATTAACTCTAAGGCAGAAGAATGTTCTATTTTTTTTTTACCGCTGGCAAAACATTGTTGCATTATTCTTTTACTTTTTACCATGTAGTTTTTTATTTTGAGTTCAGCTTCAAGAATCCTAAGTTTTTCTAGAGAGCTAGATGCATACTATGTGTTTTAGTGAGACTAAAGTTCCTTAAGCTAGAGATCAATTGCCAAGCAACCTGACATTACTAAATTTGTTGGCTCATGCTAACTAAAGATTCTAATTCCATCATCAGACATGGCAAACTAGTACAAATTCTAACTATGCTAGCAAATGTGTTGGCAAAATTATCAGTCCAAAATTAAGCCGTGATGAATTTTTTTAATGGTTTTGGTATGCATGGTTATACCTAATCTATATGACAATAACATAATGCAAACAGAAACATAAAGATGAATGAATTTCATGGCAACAAATATAAAGCAACACCCCTCCAAACCTAATGTGTGCATTGTCTTCAATGCATGAGAACACATATATACAAATGAAATACATGATAACAATGAAAAATATGAAACTAAGGAGTTAAGGGGGAAGAGGGCTCCCCTTCGGAATGTTCCGGGCGGGAGACATGTGTCTTTCTCTTGATAAAGCTCCCTTAACTTGGTGCCATGTGCTTCTTCTTTTTTAGTTGTGGCTTTGAGGCAGTAATAGAGGCCTTCACATCCTATAGGACCTCCCCAATCATCCTTGCCGACTTACATGTAGCAGGAGCTACGAGAGTAGTGGAAGAGCCAGGTACAACGAGTGGAATAGTAGTTTTGGCAGGGATATCCTCATCAGAATCTTGTTAAGTATCAGTTCAAGCAGATTCAACATGGACAAGTGATACTGGTACTATGGCATTAGACTGTTGGGTTAGAGTATGGAAAGATTGGGGGCTAAAAGACATTCTTTCGAGTGCATGCAGCTCAGTTGGGAACTCTGAGAATAGTGACAAAGGAGTGGAGGACATGCCCTTAAGAGTTGTCTTCAAGGCACGGTCTCTGGCTCTAACATATTGCCAGAGCACTAAGCTTTGATCCTCAGTCTTCTCCAACTTTTGCAGAATAAGCTTTTGGCATTGATAAATCTGGGAAAGTAATGCCATTGTGTCGGATGGCATAGGCATGGAAGGTTACACATTGGGTATCTTGGCAGTAGATTTTGGCTGGGCTATTTTCCCCTGCCCTTCTCTTTTGCCTCTCTTCCAATCAAGTGCCCCCACAAAGTAGGAGTAATACTTCCCTTGCATTTCTGAACGTTGTCTCGAGCTTTGGCGCCTTGTTCTGTATACTAACTCTAGAGATTAGTGAAAGAAAAATCAAACTACCACAACCCATACTGGCACATTTGTAGGTCTCGTCAAAGATCATACGACCCACGTTGATTTTTTCCCATCATGATCGAGTGTAGCAAGGCCATCATCTTCTCTAAAATTGTATCATTGTGCGTGGTTGGCATAAGATTGGTGTTTAAGAAATGGTTCTAGCCTTTCGGCTACAGTTTTAATGCCAACCGTTTCACTGTCCTTTTACTCTTGGAAGAAATATTCCACTTTATGCCTGGTTCACACAAATCCTTCAATAGTAACCGTCATTTTTCATCATCTATAGATTCATCACATACTGAATGTTCTTCCCATTCACTAAGCAAACTAAACATGCGGTTAACATAACCTTAATCAAATTGAACACATTTACCTCGTACAAACAGAAAAGACGAGGCCTTGGTGGTGAGGTGGGCATAAAATTCACAAACAATGGTGGAGTGAACCTCCCCTGGTTGTTGGCAAAACACCTCTCATTTGTGTTTCTTGACAATGGAAACTACTTTTAGTGAATACCCCAAGTTGTGTTCATTCTTGAATTTGAACCCTTTCTCGTAGCAAAAAGTTTGGACATCATAGTTTTCTTCATAATTCTTTTTGATCTTGTCATTGACGAAGATTTGAAGCGGTTCTGATGAGGATGCTATTGGAAGAAATTGGGAGAAATGATGATGATCGAAAAAGATGAATGAAAGTTTAGTTCTTGCTTTTCTTGCCGTGCGAGAGAATGGAAAGAGTGAAAGTTCTTGCTTAAGGGAAAAATGAAAGTTAAATAAGTGGTAAGGGAGACGACTGGGATGGTTTAATGGTAAGCTAAGTGGAGATAATTATGGTGTGGCAGTTATGCGTGTTTGAAGGAGTTGGATAATGATGGGTTTGTGGGTAATGGGAGTTGATGGCGTGGGAAATAAAGCTTGGGTAAATTAGGGTACAATTTCAAAGCTTGAAAATTTTTAACCTAAGCGACTAGGGTTTCCCACAAAGCAAAAATTTACCTTCCCTTGGGCCAGATCATTGAATATGTCCACATGTTACCAGTCCTCGTGATAATGGGTATCCGAATGCTGGCCTGTCTTGGCATGTTGCCTTAACAAAATATCCTTCACTAATGCTCACAAAAAACTTTCAAAACAGAAAAAGTAAAACTAAAATAATTAAACTAAAATGCTAGAAAGAAAATAACTATCCTAACTATTTACAATGATCAAACTAAGATATCAAAAATTACTGAATCTCTGCCATGAGAATAATCTCCTTGGCATTTCTCTGGCATCCTTCCCAATAATGCTTCAATCTTTGGCCATTCACTTTGAACGTTGTCCTCATTTTCAAATCTTTTACATTTACAGCTCCATGAGCATAAGGCTTGACAACTTCAAATAGTCCTGACCATCTAGATTTGAGTTTTCCTGGAAATAGCTTAAGCCTCAAATTGAACACCAAAAGTTTTTGCCCAGCTTCAAATTGTCTTGGCAATATTATGTTTTCATGCCATCTCTTTGTTTTTTCTTTATAAAACTTGGCATTTCCATAGGCTTTGCTATAAATTCCTCCAATTAATCCAAATCCAACAAACACTTTCACTTGTAGCCCTTCATTCCATGTTCAATTGCTTGGTTGCCCAATAAGCTCGACATTCTAACTTCACTGGCAAATGTCATGACTTCCCAAATACAAGCTTGTATGAGGAAGTTCCTAATGGTGTTTTGAAAGTTGTTCTGTATGCCCACAAGGAATCATCTAGCCTCAAGGACCAATCCTTGCTAGTTGGATTCACAGTCTTCTCCAAGATATTCTTGATCTCCTTGTTTGAAATTTTTGCCTGGCCATTTGTATGAGGATGGTAGGCAATGGGAATTCTTTTCTGGATTTTGTACTTGCACAGAGCTTTAATGATTAAATGACATTTAAAATGAGTACCTTTATCATGAATGATGGCTTTGGGGCACCGAATCTGGTAAAGATGTGCTTGTGTAGGAACTTGGCAATTGTCTTGGCATCATTTGTTGGGAGAGCAACAACCTCAACCCACTTAGAGACATAAACTACTGCTACAAGTATATATAAATTGCCAAATGGTGGTGGAAAAGAAACCATAAAGTCTATCTTCCACACATCAAACAACTCCACAAGCATAATATTCTGAAGTGGCAATTAATGTCTGTTGGAAATGTTTCTAGTACGCTGGCATCTGTCGCATGCCTTGGCAAAATAATGGGTGTTCTTGAATAGTGTTGGCCAAAAAATCCTAACTGTAGTATCTTGGCTGCTGTCTTTATTCCAGCAAAGTGTCTTCTATATGGTGCTACATGGCAAAGCCGAATAATGTTTTGTTGTTCATCCTCTGGCACACAACGACAAATGATTTGGTTGGCACATTGTTTGAACAAAAATGGCTCATCCCAATAATATTACTGGATATCCCTTAGAAATCGCTTCTTGGCATTACTTGATAAATTTGATGGCATTTTATTGCTGACCAGGCAACTGACTATGTCAGCATACCATGGAATGGTAGTGCTTACAAGCAACTGTTCATCAGGGAAGTCATCTTGAATGGCAATAGTGTCGCCATCCTCAAGGTGGTGCTCTAAACGAGACAAATAATCAGCCACCAGGTTTTCACTCCTCTTCTTATCTCGTATCTTAAGATCAAACTCTTGTAGCAAAAGTGTCCATCAGATTAGTTTGGGCTTGGCATCTTTCTTTACCAATAGGTATTTGATTGTCGAGTGGTATGTATATTCCACAACTTTACTACACACTAGGTAAGAATTGAATTTTTTGAATGCAAAGACAACTGTAAGAAACTCCTTCTCAGTTATTGTGAAGTTAAGCTGGGCTTCATTCAATGTTCGGCTAGCATAATAGATGGTATGAAAGATTTTACTATGCCTTTTTCCTAACACAACTCTAACGACGTAGTCACTGGCATCGCACATGAGCTCGAATGGCTCATTCCAGTCTGGTGCCACGACTATGGGGGCATTAATAAACATGTCTTTCAATTCTTGAAAAGCTTTCAAACAAGAATCATCAAATGCAAAAGTGATATTCTATTCCAAAACTAAGCATAAATGTTTAGAAATTTTTGAGAAATCTTTAATAAAACAATGATAGAAACCTATATGTCCCAAGAAACTTCTAATACATTTAACACTTGCAAGTGGTGGCAATTGTTTGATTACCTCTACCTTTACTTTGTCTATTTCCTGTCCCTTCTTGGACATTTAGTGTCCGAAAACTATGCCCTCTTTCACCATGAAGTGGTATTTTTCCTAGTTTAAGACCAGGTTTGTTTCTATGCATATCCGTAGAACCAGTTCCAAACTATTAAGGTATTCCTCGAAAGTTTTGCCAAAGACAGAAAAGTCATCTATGAAGACTTCTAAATTATTCTTGATCATATTCGAGAAAATTGACATCATGCAACGCTGAAATGTTGTTGGGGTGTTATACAATCCAAAGGGCATCCTTATGAAGGCGAATATCCCATACAGACAGGTGAACATAGTCCTCTCCTAATATTCTAGAGCAATGGCAATCTGATTATAGCATGAGTAGCCATCTAAGAAGCAATAAAATGCATCCCCTGCTAATCTGTCCAACATCTGATCAATGAAGGGCAATGGAAGTGATCTTTACGAGTGGCATTATTTAGCTTCCTATAATCCATGCACACCCTCTAGCCTGTCACGGATCTCGAGGGGATTAGTTCGTCTTTATTGTTCTGAACCATGGTTATTCCACCCTTTTTGGCACACACTAGACCGGGCTGACCTACAAGCTATCAAAAATAGGGTAAATTATCCCAGCATCCAGCCATTTTATGACTTCTTTCTTGACTACCTCATTCATGCTGGGATTTAGTCTCCTCTGGGCCTCGATTGTTTTGTCATGGTAATCCTCTATAATAATTATTCCAGCCCCCGCGTATCGAAATGCCCTTCATGAAAACACTGTACCATATGAAAACACCTCCCTGAGTACCGAAACACTGGCCATTTTTACTTAGGCCCCTACTAAAATAGTTACCTACATACCGGTACGCTAAGCCTGGAATGGCTTACTCGTACAGAAAAAGGAACACTCGTACCGGTACACCTGGGACTTGAAATGTCCATTTTTGCTGGTTTAACATGCTTTTGAACATTCCAAAACATCCTGACATGCCCCTAACACACATCCAACATATTCAAGAATCAAACCATACCAAGACAACCTAATTTCTACATCAAATCATGGCATCATACTTCAATTGTAAATCTAGAGGCATGCTTCTTAGAAAACCAATCAAGCAAAGCATGAAACTTCAAACCAACACCACAAACAATCATTAATGGCCATTTACAACCCAAGAACAACAAAACAAACTTGCTCAAACAAAGAGTTTAACAAAACATCTCCCAAAACAACAACGGAACCCCCATTGCCCTTATTACATATAGTCTATATCAAAAACATACTTTGGCTACCAAGTCTTGTTATGACCCCTTGCTTTCCGCTGCCTTACAAGCCTTTGATTCTCTGCATTGATGGACAAAGAGAGCATAAGCACACTAGGCTTAGTGAGGAACGCTCAAAAACAAAACACCATCAATGCATTTAAAACCATTTTCCAACTACATATTGAAATCCCATTTCAATACATGTTTACACATCATATAAAAATCATGCCTTAAAAATTATGCACTTTAACATTTTCAAATCCAGCATACTCAATGCTACACGTATCATTAACCAATAGCAAGTCCCATTGCTCAACCTCAATTTAAGCCTTCTCATGCATAACAACCATATGCAAAGCTTAAAGAGTAAACATGTATAAATCACATTATACAACATAAACCTTTCAATGATACATTAACAATTATATTGGATCCCAAGTGATAATTAACCAAGTTCCATTTCTAATAGAGTTCATCGGATACACGGATTCAACAAGTGTTCTTCCAATACTTCAAGCCATCTCAACCAGAATAGCGATACGTTCACAATCGCGGTACCTAAACAATCGGGTACACTTTCAACCCATGGGGACACCAATCCCTTACATCGGTTAGATGCTTAATCCACTAACGGGAGTTTACGGTACTGTATAACCCTTCTACCGTTAGGGTACTTGGATGGAGTTTTCGGTACACTGATCTAAACCCCTCAACATCCAAGGCGACTTATTATAGTGCACTATCAATCCTATGGCTGACCAACTATATCACATAACAATTTTAAAACCACATCATTTGCTAATATAATTAACCATTTACCATTTACCTCAATGTTTTTAACAAGCATTAACCAAACCAATTTTCCAAAGCAACAACCATGCTTTAAAACACAAGTATAAACCATATACTTACAAGGATCACTTATCATGTGCATCATCCAGTATTTCATGCTTAAAAATAGTAACTATAGCTCTTTAAGTGTTTGGCAGAAAAGAATTGCAGAGAAAAGTTGAGAGAAAAGTTACGTTAAATTTCTTTTAATCCAATAACTAACTTTTTAATATCAAAACTCTTTTAATTATTCATAAACCACATGTTTAAAATGACTTAATTGAAGAGAGAAACCATCAGGCAAAACATGGTAATATAGCTCCTTAAGGATTCTAAGAATTTGATCCTTTTCATTTTAGTCACCTTTAAAAATAGTTTTCAAAAATTACATTTTGGTCACTTACCAAAATGTTACCCTTCCAAACCTCATTTTCTAAAATTGATTTCACCAATATTTTTTATATATTAAAATATGATTTTTAACCATTTTCCATATTTTTATCTTACCGAAAAATATTTACTCCCGAATCCGACTCAAATCCCTACCCAATTCAACAACCTTGACTTGCGTTTTCACGTGGCTTTCTTAACATAGCGGTGTCTCACAACACCTAACAAGCTCAGCCGTTTTGCCATGCAAAACCTTATTGCTGGTATCAAAGATCTCTACCAAATCCTTATCATAAGATAAACCTGATCCCAACTCAATGCCTTCCACCGGTATAACATACGAGGAATCCAATCGATACCCCCACAATGTCATCACATAAAACACATCATGGAACCCTCCAATACAGGAGGTAAACCCAAACAATAAGCAACAGGACCCATACGCCCAACAATCTCATGTGGTCCACCAAAACCTCGGCTAAACTTCCCTTTCAGCCCAAAACTCACCACTTTCTTCTAAGGCGACACTTTCATGATCACCCGACCACCAAGAACACAATCTATAACACTACACTTCAAATTCGCGTAGGATTTCCGACAATCCAAAGCCGCTCTCAAGCGCTCACACGTCAACTTTACTTTCTTGTTGGTGCCTTACAAGACATCATACATGGGAACGTAATTTCCCCCCAACCTCAGCCCCATACACGAGCGTACGGTACTTCCTACCACACAACGCCTCGTACGGTGCCAACTTAAAATCACAATAACTGGCATGCGCCTCAATCAAAACAATATGCCTCAACTCAACATCATGAGACACCATTTTCCAATCTTAAAATCACAACACCCTATCATCATTACCATGTAAATCCATCAAATTCCTTCCCTGATAACCTAAACATGCGATACAAACACATCAACACAAATTTGCCTCTCGGCCATCAAAGCCTCCATCACGTATCACACTCCAACCGTGAATATAACATATTCAACTCCACCGTAGCCCTCATAAACAAAGCATCAGCTACATTCCCTACTTGGGTGATATTCAATCACCAAACTATAATCCTTAAGTAGCTCTAACCATCCAAGATGTCAAAGATTCAAATCATCATTCATTTCATTTTTTAACCACTCATGATATGCGTACACAACACACCCCCTCAAAGAATTGGTGTCTCTAAACCTTTCAACAACCACTACACGACAAGCTGTCATGCGTATGACAAATGCGCTCATGCACCCTTTACTACCTAGATGCATAAGCCGTAGTTCCCTTGCAATGCTACAATATCAGCCAACCTCGATGTTAAATAACTAGATCTAGCAAACCCACGAACTGCTATCTCTAACCTTGATTGCTAAAAAACGAGTGCAAACCAAACTCCCAAGAACTAAACTTTAACATCCTCTTAAAACCTTGAGAACTCCAAGAACCATATTACCAAAAACCACCTACATACGCTACCTTACTAGCACCATTACTCCACTGACTTCCAATCAGTCATATGTAAGTGTGAACATATGTATGCATGATTACTTATATGCCATCATAGATTTCTATGTGTATGTATACAAAACCTCTAATGTCATGCCCAAATGTATGCATGTACTGAGATATTTACATATACATATAAGTGTTGTTGCACCGTGCATGTTTAACTGTAACACTTAAAAAAATGAATAAAAAATTAGGAGTTACAGGTCAGGGGATTCAAACCCGTGACCTGTGGCTTTTGGACCCTTCACCTAGCCAATTGAGCTAAACAAGCTCTTAGTTATCAAGAGCCACCGAGTTTATTTTAGTATGTATCAATCAGAGTTTCAAAAAAACTATTAAACAAAAAAAATATCTTGGTGGCATTTATTTCGATCTATCGAACCCCAAGGGTCAGTGTTGTCGACCCTTTCTTTCTTTCCCAAACCTCATTCGATCGGCCGCCTTATCTTCTCTGCTGCGCCGTCGTGGTTTTCACCACCGTCCTCGGTGTGATTGCCCATATTTCGGGAAACCAACCCCGTTCACCACTCACCCAACCACCACTCTGTTTGCTGCAAATTAACCGTCAAAGCGGCTAAGTTTAGAGTTTCAAAACCCATTTCGAGATTTTTTCATTTTCGGCCATCCCTGTTGACCGTTCGTGAACCGCCCACTGATTTTGGACCCACGACTTGGTGGCAACCAAAACCCAGCCGTCTGGTCGTAGGTCCGACGTCTAGAAGACCTTCGCCGGTGTTCGAACCAATTTGGTAAGTAATATGATCTTCTAGATTCAGACTTTACGCATAGGCCGGTATAGGGGGTTACATTAATTGTTAACAACTACTAATAACATCTCAGAACTAGAATTCCTTGCAACATACCAAAAACTCATAATTTCCAATTAAAGAGCAACATTCACTTCTCCCCAAAAATTCCACTAAATCGTTCATATTTATCGATCAAAACCCTTTTTAGTGCTTCTGCACATGGAAAGACCATCTTTAGATACAACAACCAACTGAACCAAAACTTAGGGACTACCTAACTCATCATAACTATGAAAGCAACAGATGCATAGATCAAACAAAAGGACATAACCAAGATCTCACACTGTCGTACTCCTTACGGAAGGCAAAACTATACACAATCACATCCTTTACCTTCAACTGATAACATCCGACCCTCAACCCAATCTTACAAACCAACAAAGCACCCTAAACTGATCAACAACACATCACCTTGATCAGCTACCAAAAACCAATGCATATCCAATTGCACCATTCTTATTTTCCACAATGACACCAACGCAACCCCCCGACAAAACACAATGCCTAATAAACCCTTGATCAAGCAACTCTTGAAGTTGCGTCCTAACCTCTTCAACTCCCTCGAGCCATGCACAGAGAGCAATTGACACCGGAGCTATATTTTTCATACAACTCAATGCCAACCTCAACCTCACAATCCAGTGGCAAATCCGGCCATTCCTTTGAAAACACCCAAAAACTCACATACCGTACGAATATCCTGAGCACGTACTTCATTTGACCCCAGATTCATAACATAGGCTAGCAATGCCTTGCAACCAAAATCCATCTAACGACTCGCTTTCAGCGTCAAAACATCATTAAACAAGAATTTACCATTCACGCCCGTGATTACCACCTTGTAATCATCAACAAGTTTCGAGGCAACCTGCTAGGATTCAAAATCCACCATAGCTGTATGTTCCAGCCACTAATCCACACTCAAAATTACATAAAAATCATGGAGCGGCAACTCCAACAAAACAACCGCAACTTCAGGACCTTATACCATCAAAGGACATTTTCAAATATCCTTGTTGCAACAATCGTCCCACCGGAAGAACTAGCCACCTGAATTCCCACAACTATCACTTACGAGACGATCGTTCAAACCACAATTCCCACAAACATTAACGATAACAAGCACAAGAGTTTACACTCTACATATGGAATGTGGATAATCTCGCCTCATGTAATCACAAGATCCACATACCCAACATGTACTACATATTGTTCTAGTCTGAGCATTCTGACCCCGCGGTCCTCATCCAGCACTATCATCACCTCGCCTCAACTCAAGGCGACATCTTTTATCACAATTCCTTTTAGATCGAGCACTACCGAACTAGAATCCGCAATTCTCTTGCAAGAGCCAAAACCTCCCCACGAAACTAATAAACCTAGGTTATGCTCAATGTACTCCGCCCGTGTACCAGCACGTCAAAAATGGTGTAGTCAAAAGACAACATAAACACCTTAACATCCTGTACCAATTCATACAGAATCGATCACAATGATACTTCTCTACCGGTACTGGTTCAGGAGCATATCTGCTCAACCGAGCAAACTGTACCCTAAAATCGGCCGCATACATACGACCCTGAACCCAAGCCATAAACTATCGTTCCTTTTCATCCAAGTGTCTAAACCCCAGAAACTTCTTCTTAAAGAAAGCATGGAAAAACTCCCATTCCACATCATCAGGTTCCACGCCCTTAGATACAGTTGTCCACCACTAAAAACATCATCTTGCAATAGGATACAACACATCCCAACTTACGGGTGCCAATATACCCCATTTGGTCCAAACATGAATAACACTAGCCGTCCATATCTTGGATGCCTCGAGTGACAACCCACGGTGCTCAATTTCTCCCAAACTACAAGGATATTCCAACGGCAACCTCGTTCGCCCAACAGATGGTGCAAACACATGAACTTTGGCATAAACAGCTTAAAAGCTCTAAACACCGCCTATAACAAGGCATCATATCACCCAACATTGGCCCAATCGACATAGGTGGTACATACTTTGAGGTGACAAAAACACAGGAGACACAACACTCTCCTCAACTAACTGCCCAAAGGCAACAACATCATGCTCGTTCTCATTTCTCCTCTCGGTCATAACATGGCACATTTTCTAAGGCATGATAATCATTTCAAAACAAAAATAGTCAGGCCAGCCGCGAGTAAGGATCCAAGACTTCCATTTCAAAATCATAACATTTTAGACTATAATAATATGGCAATGGGTTTCCCAAAATTTTCCCCAACATGGCATACAACAACCACCGGGCATATTACAATCACCGTGTATATCAAACACCATATAACAACACACAATAACATCACAACAATCAAACTAACTCCCAACTATCGCAAATCTAGCTCTGATACCACCAAATATAACTCCCTCAACCCAGCCTAGTTGCAAGACCAAACCGGTCGAGCTATATTAGGTTTACCGAAGTAAACCGAGAAGATTAAACCTGAAGCACGCTTATTTTTTATTTTATCTTGTCTAGATACATTATTATTATCCTATATGTTCATACCGACCTCTGATAAAAACCCAACTCAATCGGGCGTCGAATTGACATCCAATTGATCATATTTGCAATTTAGGGACCAAATTTTAAATTAAAAAAAATGTAGGATCTTAGCTCATTTTTATGTTACCAGTCTTTAATTAAGCAGGTTTCATGATTACAAGTTAAAAATCAAGTCAAAAAGATCATCCAAACTCATTTAATTGCATTCACAACATTTAAGGACCAAAACGTAAGAAAACAGAACTTTAGAAGATTCCAGATAACCAAATTAACTACCACCGTACCGGTACGGACAAGGGTGTTTCGATACCCTTCACTATTTTAAAACCCCAAAATTCTAGTGGCTAATTTCTGTTCTGATAAGCCCCCGCGTATCGAAAAGCCCTTCATGAAAACACTGTACCGTATCGAAACGCCTCTCTGAGTACCGAAACACTAGCCATTTTTACTTAGGCCTGTACCGAAATAGTTGTCTGCGTACCGGTACACTAAGCATGGAATGGCTTACTCGTATCGAAACAGGAACACCCGTATCGGTACCCTGGACCTGAAATGTCCATTTTTGCTAGTTTAACATGCTTTTGAACATTCCAAAACATCCTAACATGCCCCTAACACACATTCAACATATTCAAGAATCAAACCACACCAAGACAACCTAATTTCTACATCAAATCATGGCGTCATACTTCAATTGTAAATCTAGAGGCATGCTTCTTAGAAAACCAATCAAGCAAAGTATGAAACTTCAAACCAACACCACAAACAATCATTAATGGCCATTTACAACCCAAGAGAAACAAAACAAACTTGCTCAAACAGGGAGTTTAACAAAACATCTCCCAAAACAACAACGGAACCCCCATTGCCCTTATTACTTATAGTCTATATCAAAAACATACTTTAGCTACCAAGTCTTGTTATGATCATTTGCTTCCCATTGCCTTACGAGCCTTTGATTCTCTGCATTGAAGGACAAAGAGAGCATACACACACTAGGCTTAGTGAGGAGCGCTCAAAAACAAAACACCTTCAATGCATTTAAAACCATTTTCCAACTACACATTGAAATCCCATTTCAATACATGTTTACACATCATATAAAACATCACGCCTTAAAAATCATGCACTTTAACATTTTCAAAACGAGCATACTCAATGCTACATGTATCATTAACCAACAACAAGTCTCATTGCTCAAACTCAATTTAAGCTTTCCCATGCATAACAACCATATGCAAAGCTTAAAGAGTAAACATGTGTAAATACATTATACAACATAAACCTTTCAATGAAACATTAAGAATTATATTGGCTCCCAAGTAGTAATTAGCCAAGTTCCATTTCCAAAAGAGTTTATCAGATACACGGATTCAACAAGTGTTCTTCCAACACTTTAATCCATCTCAACCCAAATAGTGATACGTTCACAATCGCGGTACCTAAACAACCGGGTACACTTTCAACCCACGGGGACACCAACCCCTTACATCGGTTAGATGCTTAATCCACTAACGGGAGTTTACGATACTGTATAACCCCCTCTACCGTTAGGGTACTTGGATGGAGTTTTCAGTACACAGATCTAAACCCCTCAACATCCAAGGTGACTTATTATAGTGCACTATTAATCCTATGGCCGACCAACTATATCCGATAACAATTTTAAAACCACATCGCTTGCCAATATAATTTACCATTTACCTCACTGTTTTTAACAAGCATTAACCAAACCAAATTTCCAAAGCAACAACCATGCTTTAAAATACAAGTATAAACCATATTCTTACAAGGATCACTTAACATGTGCATCCTTCAGCATTTAATACTTAAAAATAGTATCTCAAATACTTTAAAGCATGCTTAAATAGTAGGTACAATGTAAATCAAAACAAGTGCATAAAAATTATTTTACACTAGCACGACCGAGAGAGAAAACCACATTTTACCTACTTTTGAGTTTAAACCAGCGTTTCAAGCTTAGTTTAAACTCTCATAAACCACCTTTAAAATATTCCAAAGCTGGAATCCACCTTCTCACTCACCGATACACGAAATCAAGCGTCTGAGGCCTCCAAATCTTCATCGATCACTTCCGGATCCATCTCCCCTGTTTTAACCACATTGCAATAGAGGATTAATGCATTCAAAACAATGCAACAACAAATCCTCACGAACTTCCACAATCCTCTCACAAATACCCAACCATAACAACCGAAATCATCATCTAATCCTTTCCAAACACAACCCAGATACAATCTAACAATATAACACTTACATAATCATCAATTAACACTTAAAAACAAGATTAACTCATCCAAATACTTCCTGCAATTAAACAGCCACCACAACTTCACAAAAACACAAATCTAGCAACCTTCACAACTAGGGATTCAAGAGTTTCAGGATTCCATTGTTAAAATCAACTTATCAACATTATATTAAATCCAAAATATGATTAAAATCAACCTCAACACTGGAAAAACAGATCCAATACGAATCTTTCACTTTTTCATCAACTTAACCCAATTAAATCAATATAAAAACACAAGATCAGAATATAAACTATAAATCAAGGATCAAATATTTGGGGAATATCAATAAAGAACCATTCAATAGAGGAGATCATGAAGCTTACCTCTATTATGTGATTTCTCCCTTCAAATGATTGTTTAAAGCTAGGAAAACACAAGATTTCAATGAGGTTTTGTAAATCAAAGTTAAAGAATCAATTACAAATTAAGAATATAAGTAAAAAGATCTATCACCTCTGGATTTTGATGAAAACAATAATGTTTGGAGAAAATAAGTGGAGAGAAAAGTTACATCAAATTTCTTTTAATCCAATAACTAACTTTTTAATATCAAAACTTTTTTAATTATTTATAAACCACATGTTTAAAATGACTTAATTGAAGGGAGAAACCATCAGCCAAAACATGGTAATATATCTCCTTAAGGATTCTAAGAATTTGATCCTTTTCATTTTAGTCACCTTTAAAAATAGTTTTCAAAAATTACATTTTGGTCACTTACCAAAATGCCACCCTTCCAAACCTCATTTTCAAAAATTGATTTCACCAGTATTTTTCATATATTAAAATATGATTTTTAACCAATTTTCATATTTGTATCTTTCCAAAAAATATTTACTCCCGAATCCAACTCAAATCCCTAACCCGGTCCACCAGAATGTCTAATAAACCTCAAAATCGCTAGGACCAAAACTGGGGCGTTACAACGACAACAATTAACAACTTTCAACCTTGGTTTATTTGCAGAGCAGATTTTAAGTTAGTATTGCCTCGGCCGATGGCAATACCCTGAGTTAATTACCTTTAGCATCTATCTGTCTATAGTGAGTTTTCAAACAATTAACTTGGCAAAGTTTTAATCTTTACTCCTAAGGGGTAGAATTACTTCCAAAGTAAGCTCATCTACTTGAATATCTTCTGTCAAAGTTTCTCTCCTTAGTATTTGGTAATTAATCTTTATCTATTAAGTCTGTTAAGATATTAGGGGATAATGAACATTCAATTTCAATTGTCGTATGGCATAAAATATGATAAAAATAAGCGCTAGCAAAATAGACAAAAATGCCAAGACATTCAATTATTAAAAGCCTAAAATCAGGCGTTCATCACAAACACCCCAAGCCAACTTAAAGAATTAGTTCATGGCTGGGGAAACCATCAACAAAATATCATTTTCAAACATCACCATAATAACAAAATTAAAACTAAGAGAAATAGACAAAGGAGATTCGTCGATACAACCGTTCAATGGATCCAAAGCTCTCGGTCACGGCCTGGTCGAACTACGATTTGCCCTTTACTTTCTTTCTTCACCACGGTGCAACCTCCTTGTCTCATCCATGGGCTTCCTCATAGACGCTCATGAAAAACCTAGTTTGGGTTTGATTTTTGAAAGTTTGTTACGCACCAATGTAGATGCGTTATCTTCTTATCTTCTTTTTGAATTAGGGCTGACCTGGTCTTGACTAACGGCTAACTGACCGGGCATCGATTATTCTTCTTTTGCCAATCGAGCTTGGCAATTCTCGTCCTACTTTTGCCAACGACACTCCACATTTCTCTTCTGCTCCACTTGTTTTCTACCAACTGCTCCTGTCTTACTCCTGACCTGCCTATCGTAGCAAAGAAATACCCCTTTACTCTGGCAAAGAAAACCCTACGTTCCTTAACTCCTAAATGCAAATGCATGAATCTACTAGCTAAATCTACAAGTATGTACTCAAAGTCAAGCAATAACATGGCATTATATACGTGAAAAGTAGAACTTTTGAGGAGTTAACAACTGATTAGGTCGATTCGGTTAAAGGGCCACCGTCTTAGGCGACCAGAATCGCCCAAGAAGGCGCGCGGTTGCCACGCGCGGCCAAAATGGCCAGAAAACGCTAAATAACTCAACCATTATATCATATAACTGGAATCAAGTCGAAAATCTTACCAAACTTACCAAAATAGAGGGGAAACAGTCAGATTTAACGTAGCTCCGATGAGTCTTAAAATGGCTACTGACCGACGATCGACGATAACAGTTCTGGTCGCCTCAGTTTCTTGAGTCGGTGATGGCCTCAAATGCACGCCACAACGTCAGACGTCGATGGAAAACACAGAAAATAGAGATGGCAAGTAGAGGTTCTCTAACAAACCTTCAGACCAATTTTCACGGCGAATGACGGGGAAACAAGGCAAGTGGCTGAGGGGTTAGGTTAAGGGTGTAACAACGAACACGCTAGTGGTGGCGGTGATGGCCACGACGGAGGTGGATGAGATCAGACGTCGGACGATTATGGGTAGGGAAAAAGCTTGAGAGAATTTTGGATTCTCTCTATTTTTAGATTCAAAAGGTCATTGAATATGGGTAGGTGAGGAGTCAGATCAGAAAAGAACAAAAAGTCAAAGTACACTTGAAGGTTTTACTCTCAGCTAGAACCTGCCCAGTTAGCATAATTGAGGAAATAGTTGAAAATCAGAAGAAAAGAGAAATTAGTTGATTGGTAGAAATATTGAATTTGAAAAGAAAAACAACTAACTATAAAAGAGGTCACGCTTTTGGCAAAGGAGGAATTGCCGAGCTGGAAGCTGAAATATATCATATTTTATAGATGATATCATGACTGACCAAGATCTGGGGAGGAAGATCATTAGATTTCAACAAAAGGTGTTAAATTTAGAGAGCTCTCTTGAAAGAGATTGAGTTGGATTTCACCGGAGTTATAGTAAAATTGAACAGATTAGGGAATGAAGGCTATCAGGATTATCTTCTTTTTCTTTGACTTTCTTTTAGTTTATCTTATGTTTATTAATTTATCGCATACAATATATTTTGGTTGTTCGAGCCCCACTTATTGTATAAGACCTTGATGAAGATACAACTATACATAAAGTCAAAACAACCTAGATCAGAAAATCATATACAAACAAGTCCAAGAACAACATGATCTAGAAGAGTTTATTCTAGAGAAAATTCTACAGATACGCCCTCATATATGACTTAAGTTCAACAAGACCTCCAATAATATAAGGTTTGTTGAACACACCAAAAGAATCTTTATAAATGAGCAAAATATTCATGGTGAAAGTTTTGCTAAACACATAATGGGTGTCTACGTTGAACGTGAGGGATTAATGGGTATGTGTATTATGTGAACCCTATGTCAATAACATTATTCTATAGTTCCATGCGAATGTTGGGGACCACTTGTTAAAACATTGAGTCAAATTTATATAGACAAACATATGCAAGAGGCATCTATCATTTGTTTACTCCAATAATAATCAACGAGTTCATGAGTTATGACCTAGTGGACACTAATAAATCAAAACTCAAGTACAAAAGAATAATGTTTGACTTGATTGAAGGTGCTAAGACAAGCTGGCAAAAAGAGCCAACCTTCAACCAGACTTCTCTTTAACTTGTATTAAGACCACGCTTTGTATATTTCAAAGAAGATTACCTGAATTGTTTACAAAGTCTTTACAAATGGAAATATTTAATCTTGATCAAATCATTTATTACGAGATTGTTTCTTTTTTCAGCTCTAAACACAATTTAATCATACAGATTAAAACCACAAAATTATATCAACTAAATAAAACGTAGACGTTTAGCAAAATTTCAAAGGTCATTATAAAATCCAAAAGAAATTCAACTATTAAATGCATGTCAAACCAACAAGCCTCAAATAAATATAATGTCCCAAGTCCCAAATACAAAATATCCGAAATAATGATAGTAGATAAAATCAAATGCCTGTAAAACCATACTGTATAATAAAATAAAGTCTGATGATACAAAATCCTCCAAGTACCGTACGCCTAAGCCTGACTATCTTAAAGAGGAACTAAGGGGGAGTAAGCTATGAAGCTTAGTGTGTCTCTAAAGTGCAGATAAAAACACAAAATAGAAATTCGAACAACAAGTATAGTTCAACAGTCATCACAATATACATATGCATACAATCTGAGACATAAAATGTAATGTCATGCACCCATCTCCATACACCATCTGAAGAGTAAGGTTCCCCAGAACCACTCTAACTACATCGTCACCATCTGAAGTGGAACGACCCGAAGGTGGAACCACTGATCTGAAGCAGAATTCAGCCCGAAGGGTGAACCCACTGAACTTCCCCGTACAATTTTCCCAACCCAAATGATATGACATGTTCCGATTTATATTTTTCGAATCTAAGAGTATATTTGATATATTAGTTTAGTTTGAGTGCATATGATATATGTTCGATATTATTTTAGTCTGATTCTGATATCCGATGCGTGTCATGCCATTATACAAAACATACCATAAATCACAGATCATTCATTTAGTCGCATATACAACATGCACGCATAACATAGAGTACAAAAATGATATAGAACAGGAAGAGACACACATTAGGTAGCTAATAACTCAATGTCGAGAGTGACGTCTCCCACGCTTAGTTCTAGTATTCGGTCAGACAGAGTCAACACCTACGAGGTCAACAAAACATAATTGATCACTACTACTATAACACACTAACATAATTACTAAACGAAACCATACTCACATGCATAACTCGTAGGCTATGCAGAAAGAGGTCGAACAAGTGGTGGAGGAGGAAGGTTCTCAGGCTCCGAGTCAACGTCACCTGAACATATTAACATATTCGAATCAGATTCTAATACCCAAGATTCTTAAAATATTGAATATAATTAATTGTAGATAGGAAAATGGCCTTTCAGGTTTGGATTTGGAAAAACGGGCAGCGGATTTGGAATCAGAACGTCGAAAAACATACAGTTGACTTGGATCGCAAAAAGTCAATACTGAACTCATCAAAAGTCAATGCTGACGTTAGCCGGTCAACGAGTAGGGTCAACGGGTCACAGTTTTAACGGGTCGGGTCAGTCAACGGGTCAAGTCGGGCTATCCATCATGTTCGGTTCAAAACTGCCGGTTCAGTTTGATCTATACAGTTCGCTCAAAAGGTCTGGTTCACACAATGGTCCAGTTCAGTTTAGATTGGGCTCCCTCGTGATCGGCCGAGATCGGTCTCTCTCACAAAGGCTCATTAGCCAAATTGGGCTGAACCCAAACTTCATCCACACTGGCCCGCTATACCTATTGTTGTAACAACCAGCAACTAGGGTTCCTGCAACACCCTTGGTGGCCAGGGTTTCAGACCCCAAACAGCGACAACCACAAGCATGACGACGGAGGCGGCAACGCAACAACTCGGTGGCGGGTTGAGGTGACATCCGGTGACCAAACCACCCTTTACAACCATAAAATAGCAAAGCAAAATTGGGCGTCTACCATACCCTCTCCCAACGAGCCAAAGCAAACGAAAATGACAACCCCAAAAGCTTACCCAACTCAGATTCAATGAGGAAAATGGGGAGATTGGCGGAATAAATGGTGGCGAACAGCGGCACAACGAGAGGTCAAAGGATTTCTCACAGATCTCTCACAAACGGTAATCAATGAGGAAGAGACAAGGTTGGGGTTTGCTCGCGGGTCAAGGACAAACATGATGCTAATGGCCGTGCAGGCCACGGACGACGGTTAGGGCTGGTCGGAGTTTCTCCGGAAGCAAGGGGTGAGAGGAGATATGAACGAGAGAGAGAGTTTGAGGGAGAGTGAGAAGGCGGCTGTAGAAGTGGGGACAAGGGAACCGAAAAGTCTTTAGGGCTGAATATAGAGTGTATACCCAAATAAAATGGGTAAATTACACGATAAGGGTCCCTGAAATGTTCTCAATTTAGTCTTCCCTTCCAATTAGGTTCTGAAACAAATTCTCAAATTATTAGGGTTAGGAATTAGGGATTTTATGATTTGGAATTTTTAAATTGGGGAAAATTTGGGGTATTACAACAACATCAAGGTATGAGTTAAGTAGATTGATCATCTTAAAAAGAGCTAAAACTGAAAAAAAAATGTGGGCATAGTTGTTGCAATCAAACAAGGTTTGGAAACTTACCTTCGAGGTTGATTTTTGGCATTTGTTTAGACCAAAAGAAAAGAAAATTTTGAACACCTTTCAGATTATTACTTTTGTTATTTCTTGGTTTGTAATAATTGATATATCTTTTGCTACTATACTTTTTCTAGTGTTTGACATGCTATTATTTTATTCTAAAATCTATTTTATAATGGTGACAGTGTCTTTAGAGGGAGTTTTTGATCAAGGAAAGTATTATACATGTGTGTTGCCTATATCGATATTTCTCTTTGTTGTTTGTTGTTGTCTAAAAAGGTCAAAAGGAGATATTGTTAGTACAAAATTATTGCATTAAGTTTCGGTCGTGTAGTAGTGACCATTGATGCCACTCTCTAATTGATTGCTTTGTTTTGATAAAAAAATTGATTGCTTTGTTTGTTTATTAATTTGATATGTTCTTTGTTTATTTTTTAATTTAACATGTTCTTGGCATTGACTTGATTGTTGTATTTACTCACCGACTAAAATAATTTTTTATTTATTTTTAATATCTTAGATATCTTATTTCACTTTGAATCATTCTCTAA
Organism: Hibiscus mutabilis; assembly: GCA_019671005.1. Classification (NCBI taxonomy): domain Eukaryota; kingdom Viridiplantae; phylum Streptophyta; class Magnoliopsida; order Malvales; family Malvaceae; genus Hibiscus; species Hibiscus mutabilis. Next base: position 26,837,327 of record CM033750.1, on the reverse strand, counting down.
TTCCAAGAAAGTACTAACGAGTATCTTATTTCACTTTAATGATCGTTTGATGATTTGCTATAAAATGGATCAACCTTTGCTTGATTGAGCATCGATTCCAATATGTTATAAAAAAATTCCTTACAATGTTGATGTGTTTTTTCTTGAGAGACTTGAAGAATTCCCGATGAACTCTTTAAAGGGTTTGGTTAATCTTTGATATTGTACAAGTATGCATTGGTCAATTATGCTCATCAGTAAAAACAACACTTACAAAAGCATGGTTTATTTTTGAAAATTTATAATTATATATATTGACTTTTTGAAAGTGTAAATATTAGTGACTAAATATGTTATTATATTTATTAAAAGAATCACGTCAACATTTTCGTTATCAATTTAATAGTTGGTGACCAAAACAAAAATAATCAATAGTATTATTGACCAAATTAAAAAAGTTTTAAAATTTGATGACCAAAACAGAAAATACTAAATAATCGAGTAGATAATCGAATAGCTAATAGTGTTAAAAATAATGATAAGTTGTAATAATTGAGTTTATCATAATAAAATTATATTTCGTTGAAAAATATTTTAAAGTTGAGGGGTAATATGGGGACAAAAATCTTTAAAAAGATCGTTATTAACTAAGAATACTAGGCTACATGGAGTAATTTCGAAACATATTTTTCCGCCGTTCCATTTCGATTTTGTTTCATTTCATCATTAGCTTGTGACTGTTCAAGTGTCCGAAGTTCGATTTATACTCTTATTTATTTATTTTGGGTTTTGATAATATGAGTTAATTTTGAAGCTAAAATTTTTGGTTAGATGCTGGGGGACTTAAATGTACTTGAAGATACCCATCTAATATATTCTTTTGATCTTTGGAGTGAACAATCAGTGACTATTACTTGTTAATTAGCAAGAAATTATAGTTCAAGCCGATAGCTTCTTAATCCCATATTTGAAACAGTTCTAATACTTTTTTTTTACATTTTATTCTAAAATCTACACGTTTTACTGATTTCTAGACTAGTGGAATTAACCCTTTGCATATTTACGTTGCCATGCTAAGTTGATTCTTTGATATGGGCTGTGAGCGTTACATAATTGCTTCTATATTGATGTTTGCTTCTCTCAACTCCTTATTGTTAGTATTTGACAGTGGGAACTTCTACTTTAAATAGATGCATAGGTTAAAAATGCCTTGAGTGACCTGTGCTATACCTTGGCTTTTTTATACTTACTTTGATAAGAGATTGACGTGCCATGAGTTACTAGGAAGAATGGAACTACATAAAGCTAGAAGAATCACCTATCTGCTGTAGACTGTATGCCAGTTCATTTTATACTTGCTTTTGGGCATTCGTTCAATTCAATTTGGGTTTGGTGATTTTCGTTTACTTAATACTGGAAGATAAGAATGTTGGATTAAAATTCAATAAAAGTGGGCACATATGTATAATGTACGTTGCTATTATAAAGTTTAACACGTAATTAAGTGACCAATTATGTTACACGTGTTATAGGTACTAAATTGTCATGGAATTAAAAGTGTAGATACCATAAGTCAAATTTATAACTCAACGAGGGACAGAGTTGTAAATATTAATAAACTATTTTAATTCAGTTTATATAAAGGGTAGTGGTCCCCGAGATATAGGTTAACTTGCATATCTCTTTTCCCCGTCTGAGAGTTGTGTGGCAAGAGGTAATCTATCATCTTGGAAGATCAAACCCTCTCTGAAAAATCTCCATCGATGGATTCATGTACGCTTCCGCAAATCCAGTCTTTATTCTTAATGATTTGACATATATATAGATCTTGGGTTTATATTCGTATGAATATTTTGGTTCTAGCAAGTGGTATCAACGACAAGTTATGTCGAATCATTGAGAATTCAATTAGGGTTTAAATGTTTGGTATGTTTTGAAAATTTCCGGTTACCCTATCTGCGATTGTGATGTTTCGCATCAATTAGGATTATGGAGTTTTGTTGTTTCTTGCGTCACTAATATGCAATTGTGGATATTTGTTTTTCAATTTGGGAGTTTCTTGTACGTAGAAACTATATATGTTGGATTAGGGTTTGATCTTAATAGGTTTTAAAGTTCACGATTTGGAGTTTGCGTTTTACAATTTATATTTGTTGCGCAATAATATGGAATTTGGGTTTTGCTTTTGTTTTCCGATTTGCTTTAATGAATTTTCCCTTAATCATTCAATTCTTCCTTTCATTATGTTGTTGAAAGTAAACTAATTGTATAGATTATGTGTTGTATATTATATTCAGGTTAGAAAATTCATTAACAGTACACTATTTTCAGAATATGAATATGCCCTTAATATTTGTATTGTTTTTGCTTTTTAAGTGATGTCATATTTAGTTTACTGTTATGATATATATATTTTATTTAAAATATATATTTAATTCGGTTAGATCAAAATTTTAGTTTTGATTATCAGGTATAAAAATAAATATTTGGAAACGGATAAATTCATGTTTTGGCTATGTCTAATATTTTAGTGGGTTAATTGAAACACAATGTCACCAAAGTGACCACTTCTGCGTAGATTAACTTATTTAAAATATCAAGATGTTTGTGCTTTTGTATTTCATGCGTTTATTAATTGGCCCAAAGGAAAATTAATATTTGGCCGAATTTCAAATAACACCTGTGGTAATAAATGTGTGACAATTATAAGGTAATTTATGTGTGCAATACGTTAGTCCAAAGATTAACCTGTTGTTCGACATGGTTTATTGTCAATGTTTGATTGCTACAACAAGAGTACCGCTTATAGTTAATATTACTGTCAAAAGACTTGATATTAATGTTGTGTTTGGTATCTTGAGGGGAATTAGTCATTATTTTGAATTTATTTGTTACTTATGAATTATTGGTGTGAGCATATTTATTTTTTTATTTATTTTGTTCTACATTCAGCTAGTTCTTCTGCTGCCACAATATCTGTTAATGTCAATTCTATACCCATGCTTAATGGGACGAATTTCAAGGAATGGAAAAGGCACTTACTGATAGTTCTTGGCTGTATGGACATAGACCTTGCGTTGAGGGAAGGACAACCTGCACCTCTCACTGCGGCAAGCACCCTTGATGCAAAAAGGGATTTTGAGAGGTGGGAACGTTCTAATCGCATGATTCTGATGATCATGAAACACAACATTCCATAAACCTTTAGGGGTGCAGAATCTGAAGAAATTATTCAGGCTAAGGATTTCCTTGACAATATTGAGCAACGTTTTGTTAAAAACGATAAGCTTGAGATGACATTACTTCTGAATTCTTTGATGTCTATGAAGTACAAGGGTCAAGGAAATATAAGGGAGTACATTATGGAAATGTCTCATATTGCTTCAAAACTTAAGGCACTTAAGATCAAGTTTTATGATAATTTACTCGTCCTTATGGTTTTGGTATCACTTCCTGCACAGTTTAACCAATTTAAAATTAGTTATAACTGTCAAAGGGAGAAGTGGACTCTAAATGAGCTCATTTCTCATTGTGTTCAAGAGGAAAAAAGGTTGACGCGTGAGAAAACTGAAAGTGCTCATTTGTCTAGTGCCTCTAAAGACAAGGACAAGAAAAGGAAATATCAGAATGAAGCTGCTAAGGGTCCAGCTCAAAAGAAACAAGAGAATGTTCCAAATAATTGTTTCTTTTGTGACAAGCCTGGACACATGAAGAAAGATTGTACCGAATATCACGCATGGCGTGCAAAGAAAGGTATGAATCTTACTTTGGTCTATTCTGAGGTTAATTTAGCTTCAATACCTAGAAACACTTGGTGGTTAGATTCTGGTGCTACTACTCACATAAGTGTTTCTATGTAGGTTGCCTGAGCTACCGAAAGCCAAGTGATGGTGAAAGAAACATCTTTGTGGGCGATGGAAAATCGATGGAAGTGGAAGCAATTGGGCATTTTAGGTTGTTATTAGGAACTGATTTTTATTTGGATTTGAAAGACACTTTTGTTGTTCCGTCTTTAAGGCAGAATTTAGTTTCAGTTTCTTTGTTGGACAAATTTGGTTATTATTGTTCATTTGGAAACAATCAGTTTACTTTGTATTTAAATTCAAGTATTGTTGGAACTGGTTATTTAAATGCTTGTGATAACCTTTATTTGTTAGATACAATTGCATCCTATAATGAAACCTTGCATGTGGAATCATGTGGTACTGAGGGAAAATTAAATAAAGAAAATTCAGCATCATTATGGCATAAACGCTTAGGTCATATATCAAAGTGTAGGATTGAGCGTCTTGTGTCTAATGGTATTTTAGAGTCCCTTGACTTCACAGACTTTAATGTTTGTGTTGATTGCATCAAGGGAAAGCATACCAAAACTAAGAGATTAGGTGTCAATCGTTCTACAGACGTCTTAGAATTAATTTATACTGATATTTGTGGGCCATTCCCTACGACATCTTGAAGTGGTCAACAATATTTCATAACATTCATAGACGATTACTCACGTTATGGGTACCTATATCTCATTCATGAAAAATCTCAGTCTTTGGACGTGTTCAAATCCTATAAAGCTGAAGTTGAGAATCAACTCAATAGAAGGATTAAAAAAGTTCGATCTGATCGTGGTGGTGAGTACTACGGTAGATATGATGGATTAGGTGAACAATTTTCAGGACCATTTGCAAAGTTCCTAGATGAATGTGGTATTGTCTCACAGTACACCATGCCAGGATCACCTAGTATGAATGGTGTTGATGAGAGACGCAATAGGACTCTTATGGATATGGTAAGAAGTATGATTGTTCATTCTACCTTACCTGAGTCACTCTGGGGAGAAGCATTAAAGACAACAGCGTACATTTTGAATAGAGTACCCACTAAAGCAGTTGAAAAGACACCTTATGAGCTTTGGGTGGGTAAAAAGCCCACTCTAAAGCATTTTTACATTTGGGGATGTCCAGCTGAGGCAAGGCCTTATAGGCCACTTGAAAAGAAATTGGACTTCAAAACAGTAAGCAGCTACTTTATTGGTTATTGTGAACGATCTAGGGGTTATAAATTTTATGATCCCATAATTAAGAATATTTTTGAGACGGGAACTGCAATATTTTTTGAGGATGTTGAGTTTGGAGGGAGAAATAAGGTAAGAGACATTGTCTTTGAGGAGGAATTGAATTTTAACTCAGTTCCTACTATCACTTTTGATGATGTTCAAGTTTCTATACCGATCATCAATAAAGAAGTGAATCCGGAACCTCAACAAGACAATGTCGAACAGCTTCCTCTTATTCAAGATGAGGTAATTGTTCCAGAAGAACAAATTCAACAACCTCAAGAACAAGTGCCATTAAGGAGATCCACAAGAGAAAGGAGAAATGCTATTTCGGATGATTATATTGTGTTTCTCAAGAAAATGAGGATGACAATGGAATGATGGAAGATGATCCGATCAACTTTCATCAGGCCATGCAAAGTATTAACTCTCAAAAGTGGATTGATGTCATGCAAGAAGAGTATAAATCCATGCAAGACAATAAAGTTTGGAAACTTGTCCCATTACCTGAAGGTGCAAAACCAATTGGTTGTAAATGGATTTTTAAAACCAAGAGAGATGCAAATGGTAATGTGGAGAGGTATAAGGCACGTTTTGTAGCTAAATGTTATACTAAAAATGAAGGCATTGACTATTCAATGACTTTCTCTCCGGTTTCATCGAAAGACTCATTTAGGACAAACATGACACTTGTAGCTCATTTTGATCTTGAGTTAATTAGATGGATGTTAAGACTGCGTTTCTCAATGGAGACATAGAAGAAACAATTTATATGGTGCAACCAAAAACCTTTGAGTAGGGAGACCCAAAGAATATAGTTTGCAAATTAACAAAATCCATCTATGGACTCAAACAAGCTTCTCGTCAATGGTATCACAAATTTCATCAAGTAATTGTCTCGTTCAGTTTTGAGATGGATATTGTTGATGATTGCGTGTATCACAAGTTTAGTGGGAGTAAGTACATATTTTTGGTTTTATATGTCGATGACATTTTGCTTGCCACGAATTATATAGGCTTACTGCACGAAACCAAGAGATTTCTATCTAAGCATTTTGAAATGAAAGATCTTGGGGACGCTTCTTTTGTTTTAGGAATTCAGATACATCGAGATCGATCTCGGGGTATTCTTAGATTGTCAAAAAAGAACTATATCGATAAAGTACTTAAAAGGTTTTGCATGCAAAATAGTAAACCAATAGACACCCCTGCCACTAAAGGAGACAAGTTTTGTCTTGCCCAATGCCCTAAAAGTAATCCTGAAATTCAAGAAATGCATAAGATTCCTTATACATCAGCTATTGGAGTCTAATGTATGCTCAGGTATGTACGCGTCCGGATATTGCGTACATTGTTGGGATGTTAGGTAGATACTCAAGCAACCCTGGTATGGACCATTGGAAAGCAGCCAAGAGGGTTATGAGGTATCTTCAGAGAACAAAAGATTATATGCTCACATACAGGAAATCAGATCATTTGGAGGTCATAGGGTATACGGATTCTGATTTTGCTGGGTGCCAAGATAGCAGAAAATCTATATCAGGCTATATTTATCTGTTAGCTGGTGGAGCTATATCCTGGAAAAGTTCCAAACAGACACTTGTAGCTTCTTCCACTATGGCATCAAAGTTTGTAGCATGCTACAAGGCATCAAATCATGGAATATGGCTGCGAAATTTTGTCACTGGGCTACGTATTTTGGAGAATATAGAAAGATCACTTAAATTATTTTGTGACAATAAATCAGCAGTGTTGTATTCCAACAACAATAGGAGCTCGTCTAAGTCAAAGCACATTGACATAAAGTTCCTAGTTGTGAAATAAAGAGTGCAAAGTGGACAAATATCCATAGAACACATTGGGACAAACTCTATGATAGTGGATCCGCTCACAAAAGGTTTATCACCCAAGGTCTTTCATGAGCACACTGCTCATATGGGTGTTACATCATTTAAGGATATTATTGTTTGAGTGGGAGTTTGTTCGCTTTATGTTTATGTTTATTTTCAGACGTTTATGTATTTGGTTATTTTCTGATCAGAAATGAAGTATTCAGTTTATTCACTCTTTTCTTATTTGGATAAGGACCTCACTTGTGTTTAAAGTGGACTAGTTGGAAGTAGGCATGTTCGGTTCACATTTACATGTAATTTCCATGCTACACATCAATGATTGATCTATGTCATTTGATTATATTTGCATACGTGACCATTGATGGGTCCAGTCATGATTGATATGGCGAAGGCCGCTTTGATCCTATATGGATATAATTGATGGACGAGTTTGTTATAGAATACCTATTACATGATAGCAAATTTTTGAGCTCATAAGGTTGTACATTTGTCAGGAAACATATGTTGCCCAAGTGGGAGATTGTTGGATTAAAATTCAATAAAAGTGGACACATATGTATAATGTACGTTGCTATTATAAAGTTTAACATGTAATTAAGTGACCAATTATGTTACACGTGTTATAGGTACTAAATTGTCATAGAATTAAAAGTGTAGATACCATAAGTCAGATTTATAACTCAATGAGGGGCAGAGTTGTAAATATTAATAAACTGTTTTAATTCAGTTTATATAAAGGGTAGTGGTCCCCGAGATATAGGTTAACTTGCACATCTCTTTTCCTCGTCTGAGAGTTGTGTGGCAAGAGGTAATCTATCATCTTGGAAGATCAAACCCTCTCTGAAAAATCTCCATCGATGGATTCAGGTACGCTTCCGCAAATCCAGTCTTTGTTCTTAATGATTTGACATACATATAGATCTTGGGTTTATATTCGTATGAATATTTTGGTTCTAGCAAAGAAGTCCATGTTTCTTATAACATTTACCATTTATTTGCTGAAAATGCTTGCAGTTGTAATTCTGACTACTATATACCGGTGTCTCATATGTTATGTATTTAAACTTTTGATTTCAATTATTGAGACCTCCAGGATGCAAAATGGATAATGCACCTGCTGCTAAAGCTTTTGATGCGCAAACTTCTGCTGGCACAGATTCAGGATCAACTATTTCTACTTAAGATGCACCGTCAAAGCTGTCATCATGGGTTCTAAAAATTTCTCAACCATTTGCTACCTCGCAAGAGAACTCACCTACAGGAAATGCCGGAAAATCAACTTTTTCACGCTTTACTAGTGGACTAGGGCTGCGATTGTCTCCAAAATCTCCTCCTGCTAATGATAGTGTTGATGGAGCGTCACCAACCACGCAGCCTGGATTCCTTGGAACAATTACAAAATGCATACTGGACTTATCTAAAAATACAGTGAAAGCTGTACAGGTCAAGGCTCACAGAACAAACGGAGATACCAGGTGGGCTGTATGCTCTTTTTCCCCATATAAGTGCTTCTCCAACCTTTTTTAATTAACATAATTTCATATGTGATTTGTCTTGTAACAGTTGGTTTCTACTATGATTTGAATCTGAATATTTGTGTATTTACATGTGCATCTCTACTACAGGAAGGAGGATTTGACTTAGGTATGACATACATCACTGAGAACATAATTGCTATGGGTTTCCCTGCCTGCTGGTGGCATGAGATCTGGGATTTCCTAAATAGATGAGAAGAACCCTGTTCTGACCACATAAGTTTTGATAGTATTTTCTTAAAATAAAATTTGTTAGTTGTTCAGGATTTATGATATATTAAACACCTTACTGGACTGCGTGCGATGATGATAAGGTGTCTTTGCTGCAGTGCAACTCACTGAAATACTGCTTTATTAATTATTTTTATTGATGAATGGGGGGGATTATTTTTTCTGCTTCTTTTAATAAGCCTTCTTTGGCAATCGTCTGTCCTTGAATAAAAACTACATACTACAAGATTTTGGTCAACTTTTACACCCACCACTCTTCAATATGAACCTTTTTGCTTGAGGTTGCCGGAGCAGTTCATGTTGAGGAGGCCTTTTTTTTCACTAATTCATATTTATATTTGTGTGCAGGACAAGTACAAAGTGTATAACCTTTGCTCTTAAAGACTATATGATGCCTCACTCCTTGAAGGGAAGGTATGCTATGATTTGTTCTGGGAACTCACTTGGGAATTTGTTTACTTCTAATTCTTTACCTGGGTTTTTTCCTTGAATTAGCTGGTGGGACTATGCTCAATGCCTATTTGTTTAGCTTTGATAAAAGAACCTTTTTATCTCTTAATTGGGTAACAATGTCAGCCTTTTTTGGTATCTGAAAAATATTTACAACTTTCATTTGGTTGAACCCATAGGGCAAATCAGAAACAAAAATAAGTTCAACTCTAAACAACGAAATCAGCTTGTTAGACTATTTTCCAATGGAATTCATTAGGAGAGGATGGGGTAGAGTCTATTTCACTCAATGATGAAATTAGTCATTGGCGGGGCAAGTCGATTCCTCCTAAACTTTGACGAAAATCTCTACCTTTTATTTCCCACTCAAAGCATGTATTATCTGGCTATAGAATGTTTATTTTGATACAAGTTTTGATACAAGTTTTGTAAGTTTCGTTACTGAAAATTTATCAAAAAATTAAGTATCGATTCTTAAAAAAAGTATCAATACTTGTAGAAAAAACTAAAAAAATTAACCGAAAATGTTATCAAGTAGTCTAATATTTTTAGTTCAAGAACAAGTTTCGATACTTTTGTCCCGAACTGAAAATTTATCAAAAAACTATGTATCGATACTTACAAAATAAATATAGATACATGTAGAAAAAAACTCAAAAAAGACAACCGAAAATTTTATCAACAAATCTAATATTTTCAGTTCAAAAGAACAAGTTTTGATACTTATTTTGTAAGTATAGATACTTTGTCCCAAACTTCCATTTTTTAGCCACACCATAGACATGCCGCACATTAGACTCCCCGTATTTGAATCTTCCTAATAATAACTAAGTGAGAAATCTCATATTCTCATTGTTAAGTTCATTTGCTTCCTCATGTTTAGGGTTCAAACCTAATCCTGGATGCTATTTATCTTTGGTTACGACTACCGTACACTGGTATTTTTGTTTGAATTTTGCTATTCAATCCTGGATAGAGAACTTCGAAATTAACAGATGAAATCGGCATGCAGTCATTTTTTGATATCTTAGCTATCAGCCTAGATTAAATTGTGATGAACTTTCAATACCCTTCCTGTATACTATTCTCTTCTCAACAAAGAAGCATCCACGCACCAAGGATCTATCGGTATGTCTGCTTGATTGTTTAGTGTAACAACTGTAGGGACCTTTTTGAAATCGTTAAAAAAGAGGGGTTTTTGTCTTTTTCTTCTCTTTTTGGAAAATATAAAAAAGGAAAATTCTTTTCGTATTTTTGAAAATAAATTTTTTAGAAAATCTTGGCATTTTTGAAAATACAAAAGATTTGGAGTCGCCACCGACCACTAGGGTAGGCCGGACACCATAAAACTAGAGATTCACTTGGAAGCAGGTTCGAGAGTTGGTTACGCGTGGGGAAGGATTAGCACCCCTATCACGGCCGGAAATCGGTACCAAAAATATGTGTCGCCTTTAATTGATGGAAATTATCAAGATTTAAATTGACTTTAATTAAATGGTTCGTGGTTGAATACAAATTTTAATTAGACGGGCTTTTATCAAATTGGTGAATTTGAATTAATTAAACATTTAGTTAATAAGAGTGACGATACCTCGGACCATAGATTAAACCGACATCGAATAAGCTTGACTACCGTGTTAATTTATGGTTCGAACTTCATTCATCACCGTTATGCATGATGCAGACAATTAAGAATGATGTTATGAGTTGTCAAAATTTTATTTCAAATTATATTTACTTTCAGGCGGTAAGAATTAATTCGAATATTTGGTCAACATCCAATGAGCTTGGACTGTTACGACACAAATATCGGAATTAATAAATACCTCATTTTTATAAGTTACGTTAATTAACCAAATGCATGTCTATTAAAACATTAAAGTTGACAATTAAAATGCATGACAAAGAATTACATGAAATTAAAGCCTAAGCCCACTAAGGTCCTAACCTAAAAAGGCCCAAATTATGAAAATAATCAATTAGTGATCTAATTATTAACTAGGTTAGTCTAATATTAACTCTAAATTAATTAATTCCTAAAAAAACTAAAAAATCCTAATATTTTATGGATTATCTTGAACCATAATAATTAATTCGATTAATTTTAAACTAGTACCCCAATAAACCAAGGATTCTATTTAAAATGAATCGAATTAATTAATTATGATTTTATTAAATTTTCATATAAGCCAATATTAAAGTTATCCTAAAGGGTAATTAAGAGGTGTTCAATTAATTTAATGAATTTAACATTTATCCCAATAAACCAACGATAAATTTAAATTAGTTAAATTAAATCGAACCTTTAATCTAACTACGACTTTGAAAAATTAATCCTAAATTTAATTTAATTAATTTAAAACTTATGCTCTAATAAAACGAGAGCATAATTTAAATTAATTAGATTAAATTATCCTAAACTAACCTAAAAAGCCCATCTAAAAAAAACACTAAGAGGAACTAATACAAACAAACAATTGTAAATAAAAGAGGAACTAATACAAACAAACAATTGTAAATAAAGGCATATAAGAAAATAAATAAATAACATAAATTAAAATGCACCAAATAAATATGCAATGAGGACTAGACTATGACAAACTAAAAAGAAAGAGGGACCAAAAAGAGGATTATGCCACTGGAGAGGGCCAATTGAAAGAAATTTAAAAACAAGGGATTTAATAGGGTATTACCCCTTTTTAAAAACCAAATTAAATAAAACGTGAGACTAAATTGAAAAACAAACCAAAAGAAGAGGGACTGCGGAGAGAAGTAAAAAAAAAGTGGAATAGCCTGGGGCGGGTAATTTAGGAATACGGAGAGATTAAAGGTAAATTAAACCATTTAAAATCAGGATTAATTTCGAAATAAGGATGAAATTGTAACTCGAGGAAAACTGTGAAGGACCCAGGGTGATATTAAAAAGAGCAAAAACCCCTCTCGTGCGTAGTTAAAAGACATGGAGGGGTTTATGTAGTAATAAAACCTTTTAAAATTTGGGAGGGGTATAAATGCGTTGTTTTGGGGAAAAATCGGCCTAAGCCATTTAAAACAAATCGGCCTAAGCCATTTAAAAAAACATCTTAAGCCATTTTAAAAAAATCTTTTAGCCGTTCTGAAAAAAACCTCTAAGTTGATGATGAACGCTGTCGTGGTGTTCATCTTCAACCCAAAAATTGATGGTGCTTCGTCACACCTCCTACCACCGGCCGCCGTTCTAGTAGCCGTAAATCACCGCCGGCCGCCATTCACCAGCGCCGATAAACCTTCAAAAACACCCATATGCTCCTTTCCTCCTATCAAAAAATAAAGACGATCTTCGTTTCTCCAAAAAAACTCTTTTCACCTAGATCTAAAAAGAACCGAACCAAAAAACTTTAACAAACCTTTCCGTATTCGGTTCACCTCTTGAAACCCGAAGGTAGTGGGCTTGTCACAGGTGGAAACCTTAGACGGCCGACCAAACCCCAAACTCAAGGTAAAAACCTTTCCTAGACATAGCTTCTCTCTTCTTTTTTATCTATTATGCATGCGAAAATCCGAAATGGATACCTCAAAATCTGTTGTTTGTATTTCTTTCGAATCCCGAGGTCAACCGTCCTCATTTACAAATATTTCGGTTTCTTTATATAGTCAGGGATGATTAAAACATATTTGTTTAAAAGAAAATAAAAACTATAATGCTATTGGTTGATCTACCTAAATTTGGTCGGATTCATGTTGCTCTTTCTGTTTTTCGGCCCTGACTTATGTTTGTGGTTATTGATTTTTTGTTTTTGTTTTTTTGTATGTATTTGGCTTTGACTTGTTTGTTTCATGTTGCATGCGCCACTGAGGGAGAGCCGGACACTGGAAGGGATTAGAATGGTCACGCATAGGAGTTTGACACGCACGTGGTGTTAGCCGAACGGTCGCGTGTGAGCGCGTAGGGCGAGCTGAGGAGCCGCACGTGGGCGCGTGCGGGGTCTGGAAGCTTCTTCCTTCAAATCGAATCGTTGGTGTGATCCTTGATCTGACGGCTGAGATTGATGCAGCGCTAAGGGGCATGATAACCCTAATTAGGGTTTCCTTTCAAGGTATCTGGACCGTTCGATCAATCAGCCAAATCTGACGATCTAGATTTGGCTGCGCAAAGAGATAAAAGGGAATTAGGGTTTCGGTGTAATCCGGTCTTTAGGGTTTTATTATTCGGGCCCAAAATAGGCCACTTGTAACATTAATAGTTTGGGTTTTTAGATAATGTTAATGGACTGTTAAACATTGGGCTTGTTATTTATTTTAAACTATATTATTTAATTAATCTTTTTGGATTTTCTGTTTAGATATAATAATAATATAATATTATAATAATATAATAATAATGATAATAGTATAATAATAAAATAATAAACTGAATTAATAATGATAAATAATAATAATAATAATAATATAATACTAGTTTAAAACATAAATCGAAATACTAAAAGTAGTAATAATGTAAAATAAACAAAAGATAATAGTAGAAACTAATAAGTTTTTGTATTTTCCAAATCATAATAGACTAATAGTAATAGTTATCATAATAATGACACTAATAATATTTTGAGGTTTTTAAACATAGTGAATAATATATATATATATATATATATATATATATATATATAAGGTATTAAAAGTCCGAAGCCCATTATCCCAAATATTAAAGATAATGAAAAAGTGGGTTAACACCCCAGATAAAATTGGTGATTATAGCTGCCCCTCTTTGCTTATCCTTGTAGAACAAGAATAAAGCAAATACCATAAGCACTAATTTTATCTGACTTTCTTGTCTGAAGATTCTGAGCTACGAGTCCCTCCTATATAGAACTGTTCGCCCTTCCTCTTCCTAAAATTATTGCTTTGAGATTCCCGAAAGATGGTGCCCTAATTTCTGGTCGCATTGACACTGAATGATATCTCATCTTGAGACTACTGGAATTCCCTCAATCTTTAGATCCTTGGCATGGGGTGGTACATCGCCTTGAGGATCCCGACTAATGATGTCTCGATTTCTGGTCACCTTGACACTGAATGGTATCTCGCCTTGAGATTACTAGAATGCGCTTGATCTTCATCGCCTTGGCATGGGGTGGTACCTCGCCTTGAGGATCTCGACTGATGATGTCTCGATTTTTGGTCGCTTTGACACCAAATGATATCTCGCCTTGAGACTACTGGAATGCCCTCGATCTTCATCGCCTTGGCATGGGGTGGTACCTCGCATTGAGGATCTCGACTGATGATGTCCTGATTTCTGGTCGCCTTAAAATCGAATGATATCTCACCCTGAGACTACTAGAATGCCCTCAATCTTTATCACCTTGGCATGGGATGGTACCTCGCCTTGAGGATCACGACTGATGATGTCCCAATTTTTGGTCGCCTTGACACTGAATGATATCTCGCCTTGAGAGTACTGGAATGCCCTTGATGATATCTCGCCTTGACACTGAATGGTATTTACTTATTCTTTCCTAAAATGTAAGGTCTTATTCCTATTGTTTTTTAAATACCCAAAAGAAACAGTCACAATAATTCGATGATGCTAGTTAGCATGAGCCTATCTTAAGGATGCCTAACAGTTCATGATGCATGATAAAATTTGGTCAATGCCCGGATGTCTTCCTTTTTGGCTTCTCGTTTCAGCTTTCTTTCGCTTTCCCTTTCATTTTTGTATATTTTTTTTTGTCTCTTCTTGTGTTAGAATTCAGACCCGTTCAATTTTCTTCTCCAAAACTTTGCTCCAAAGCGCCCTTTCAGATTTTCACTTTAGATTTGCTTTTTTTTCTCAAAGCGCTCTTTCCGGGCTTTCACTTTAGAAAATTTTATTTTTCTCTTTTTCTTTCTTTTTTTTGGCACCCTTTCAAGTTTTCGCCTTTGCCTCGTTCGCTTCGAATTTCGACAAGAAAGGATATCACTATATTTTCATTGTAAATTCCATCAACCTCATATTTAGTGCCCCCTAGCCCTAACTTGGGCGGATTCCTCTTGATGGGCTCCTTTTCTGCCTTAGGGCAACCTGCACTTAATAGTTCAAATCACAGTAATGCCCAGAAATCCTTTGTGTTTCAATAATCTATGTCAATCTATTTGCAAGATGCTCATGGAATAAACAAAGGAAGCGAGTGAATAAAATTTCATTGATATAAGAGATGTTGGAATAGTTTGAGAGTCATGGAAAACATGAGAAGATGAAAAAGATATATATAAATAGTTTACGGTACAACGCCCCCACACATTGATTGTATAAGTGATGCGAGAGCCCATCGGCCGTGGTAGATTTCTCACTCGCCGTCCTTGACTAAAATTTCTGATACCCAAAATGAATTCCACCATAAAATGAAGTAGGGCCCCTCAACTTGAACAGACGTCGAACATCAAAATTTATCTAAACCATCATTTTCAAATTTTTGATTAAGACCCTCTTTTGGTTTCAAGACACCCGTTTTCGAGTTTCCATCTTGAACCCTCATTTTTCTTTTTCTTTCTTCTTTTCTTTTTTCTCTTTTTTCCCTTTTTTCATACTTTGGACGCCTTTTTGGATTTTCACCACATGTATTTTCATTTTATGAAGCACCATTTCGGGTTTTCACTTTACCTTTTTTCTTTTTTTTTCAAACATACTACTTCTTGAATGAGTTTGAGTTTACAGGATTGTTCAATTCTCTCCCATCCACCTCTGCTAGGATTAAAGCTCCCCCGTAGAAGTTATTCTTCACAATATACGACTCTTCCCAATTAGGCATCCACTTCCCTCGAAAGTCTTTTTGAATTGGGAATATTTTTTAAGTACCAGATCCCCTCTTGAAACTCCCTTGGGCGAACCCTTTTGTTATAAGCTTGCATCATCCTCTTCAGATACATTTGGCCATGACAAATGGCCCTCAATCTTTTCTCTTCAATAAGGTTCAAGTAATCAATCCTTGCTTGCATCCATTCGGCATAATCTAACTTTACTTCATTCAAAATCTGAAGTGATGAAATTTACACCTCGATAGGTAATACTGCTTCTGTTTCGTAGACCAAAGAGTATGGCGTAGCTCCCGTGGATGTCCTCACAGAGGTCCGGTAAGTGAACAAAGGAAATGGTAACTTCTGATGCCAATCCTTGAACGTGTCTGTAGTTTTTGCTATGATTTTTCTTGATATTCTTGTTTTCCGCTTCCACTGCCCCATTCATCTTGGGACGATAAGTAGTAGAATTATGGTTTACAATCTTGAACTGTTCACACACTTCGGTCATTACTTTGTTGTTCAAATTGGAAGCATTGTCAGTGATGATTCTTTCTGGCAAACCATAGAGACAGATAATTTCTTTCTTCAAGAACTTGCATACGGTCACCCTCGTGATGTTACCTAAGAAGTAGCTTCCACTCACTTGGTGAAACAATCGATAGCCACTAGGATGAAGCGATGCCCATTAGAAGCTTTCGGGTGTATTTGACCAATGACATCCATGCCCCAAGCAGCAAAAGGCCATGGAGAATTCATTGTGTAAAGTGGCACTGGTGGAGAATGTATCTTGTCTGCATAGATTTGGCATTTATGACATTTCTTTGCATATTTGAAGCAATCTCCCTTCATGGTAGACCACAAATATTTGTACCGCATGATTTTCCTAGCCATTGAGAAACCATTGGCATGGGTCCCACACAAATCGTCGTGTACCTAGGCTAAAATTGTTTCTACTTCTCGGGCATTGACACATCCCAGTAATATCTGGTCCTTACTTATCTTGTACAAAACCTCTCCATCTAGGAGATATCCCAATGCCAACCTCTTAATAGTTTTTTTATCGTTATCGTTGGCTTTCTTCGGGTAAACCTAGAACTTGATATACTGAAGGATATCATAGTACCATAGATTTCCATCCTCTACCCCTTCCAGATTATAGCAATGGGCTGGTACCTCAAAAATTTGCATCTCAATTGGCTTCATTTCGGCCTTTGGGCTTGCCTCAAACATGGCGGCCAGAGTTGCTAAGGCGTCAACCATTTGATTATCTTCTCTTGGTAGATAGGCGAAGTTGATTTCTTCAAAAATTTTAACAAACTCTTGGATTAGATCGTAGTACTTGACTAACTTCTGATCTCTTGTCTCCCATTCTCTCTGGAGCTGGTAGATCACCAAAAATGAGTCCCTAAAGACCTGAAGCACCTTGATCTTTTTTTATGTCCGTGCGGAACACCATAACACAAGCCTCATACTCGGCTATATTGTTGGTACAGAAGAATTTCAACCTACTTGTAATGGGGAAGTAGACCTCTTTGGGGGAAACCAATACTGTCCCAATTTCATGGCCTAGGGCATTGGATGCTCCATCAAAATAAAGCTTTCAAGGCTTACTCTCTAGAATAGCCTTTTCTTCAAACAACGCCCCAATCAAATCTTCATTCGAAAAGTTGAAATCCAATGGCTCATAGTCATCTAAAACGCGGCTTGCCAATAAATCCGCCACCACACTTCCTTTTACTGCCTTTTGGCTTACATAAACGATATCAAATTCGGACAAAAACATTTGCAAACGGGCCATTTTCCCGGTTAGCGTTGGTGCCTTCGTTAGAAATTTCAATGGATTCATCCACGAAATCAAATAAGTAGTGTGATACAACATGTATTGCCTGATTCGTTTAGTAGCTCATATCAAGGCACAACATAGCTTTTGGATTAATGGGTATCGCGTTTCGCACTCGATGAACTTCTTGCTTAAATAATAAATGACCCTTTCCTTCTTGCCAAACTCATCATGTTGTCCTAATACGCACCTCATTAAATTCTCAAAAACTGTTAGTTACAGAATTAATGGTCTATTAGGTACCGACGCCACTAAGATCAGGGCATTGGTTAACTATTCCTTGATCTTATCTAAGGCCTATTGGCAATCTTCGTCCCATATCCCCAGGTTATTCTTTCAGAGCAAGCTGAAGACAGGATCACATTTATCAGTCAATTGGGAGATGAATCGAGAGATGTAATTTAGCCTTCCCAAGAATCCTCAGACTTCCTTTTGTGTTTGAGGTGGCGAGAGATCTTGAATTGCCTTCACTTTGTGAAGGTCGATCTCGATCCCCTTTCGACTAACCACAAAACCTAAGAGTTTTCTAAACGTAACTACAAAGGTACACTTGGTCGGGTTGAGCTTTAACTAGTACTTTCTCAACCTTTGGAATAGCTTCTGCATATTCTGAACATGTTCTTATTCAGTCCGAGACTTGGCTATCATATCATCCATGTATACCTTAATCTCCTTGTGCATTAGGTCATGGAATAAGGTTACCATGGCTCTTTGATAAGTTGCCCCGACATTTTTAACCCAAAAGGCATTACCTTATAGTAGAACGTGCTCCATATGGTTACCAAAGTGGTCTTTTCCATGTATTCGAGGTGCATTTCAATTTGATTATACCCTAAAAAACCATCCATGAAGGAGAACCAAGAATGCCTCGTGGTGTTGTCAACTAGAATATCAATGTGAGGCAGAGGGAAATTGTCCTTGGGGCTTACCTTATTAAGGTCCCTATAATCCACGTACATCCGTACCTTTCCGTCCTTTTTGGACAGTAGACTATGTTGGCTACCCATTTTGGGTATTTAGCAACTTTTAGGAAACATGCTTCAAATTGTTTCTTTACATCTTCCCTAACCTTTAGCAGCATATCAGGTCTCATTCCCTAAAGCTTTTGTTGGACGGACCTGCATTCTGGCCTTATGGGAAGCATGTGTAACAGCTTTGTGCTCACTCCGGCAGCCGCATTGTTCGGCTGATCCGAGGCCGGCGAGAAGTAACGGTGACCACCCAGCCCTTGTCACACCATGCCGTCGCTACTTTCGTGCCCCCGAGCTCCAGAGTCGCTGTTGCATGGCCCTCTCAGCTGCCCTCGATGCGAAAAAATGCGACACAACACCACCGATGCAACAATGGCGACAGCCTCACCATCGCTGGACCACCCGCAACCGCGCCGTCGCCGCTTTCCCCTCCAACCGAAACTTGCAGCCATTCAAAGAGAAAGGGTTAGATTATCTTGATTCGAATATGGAAGAAAAATGGGAAGAATCAGCCCCAAATTTGATCCGATTTGAATTAAAATTAAGACAAAATCTGCCCCAAATCACTTCCAAATCTGCATCAAATGAAAAGGAAAGAATCACCCAAAAATTAGGGATTTTTTTATTCCGAATTTCTTTGTAATTCTGGCAGCAAAACTCCTATAAAAACCCACTCATCCTATTGCAATCACACACCAGAAATACAGAGAAAAATAATTAAAATTCGTAACATATTGTACACAAATTCTATTAGAATAGAAGCAATCAAGCAAGACTCTTTTTTGGTATTGTGTTCTCTCATTTTCTACTTTATTTTTTTATTTCGAATCTAACAGACAAAAATGGGAAAATGTTTGCCTTAATCTCGTTTTAAGATTCCTACGTTATATCCTGAATTCGAATATTTGGTTTATTTTATTAAAAAGGGTTTTGGTTGTTTTTCTAAAAAAAAATTGTCGCCGGCGGAAGACGGCCGGCACGGCGGTCCGTTCCTGATGTTCTTCATCCTTGAAGAACACCAAGAACATTTGGGAGAATTTGAGATATGGGAGTTTGATCTAAAAATTTTGAAAGGAAAAAATAAAGAGGTATTTATGAAGTTGGGTTTTATACCCATGTGTTTTAAAACAAATTGGCTTATTACACTCATTAAATCCCTCCGCCATACTTATTTTTGCTCCACAAATCAATATTTTCAGTTACTTCAAAATGGTCACTGTTCGAAAATTCCCTTTGGATCCATTTTTTTATTTTCACAATTCGGTTCTTTTTTTCTTCTTTACATTTTAATTTAAAAAAAACTTTTGGAAAGTCATTTATTAAAAAAATAATGTTAACTTTAATTTATTTTTTTGGGTTCAAATACAAAGTGTTAATTTTGATTCGGGAAGGGTGCTTTCTTTTAAATAATTGTGTTTTTTTATATGCAATTAATTTATATTTATTTTGTTTATTTTCTTATGTTGTATTTTAATTATTTTTAGTTTAGTTAAAGCATCTAGGATTAAGTTCTTAAAAACTTTAGTTAGAGCCTTAAAGTTTAATAAAAAATCCCTTCACATTAAATTAATAAAACACACTTAATTACATCTGAACCCCAATAGGTAAAATTTATTTAGACATTCTTTAGGATAATAATCGCTAACTTAGAATAAATAAAAACTTTAACACACTAATTATTTCTACGATTTCTTGTTAAAAAAGTGAAATATAATTAATGTGATGTCTTACCAAGAGGAGGTAATGGGTTAGCGCCAGAAGTGTTGGTGGTGATTAAAGTTTACTCTCTGGATGTTGGGGCCGTTAAAATGGAATCATATTCATAAATGGACAATAATTTAAATTTTACACGAACTTGCAAATTCCGACATTAAAACTTTTTGTAATTGGTTAGGCTACAATTTTTGGGCGTTGTGGGGGTGGTAACCCTTCCCCACATGTAACCGACTCTCGAACCCGTTTTTAAGTTTTCGCATACCAAAATCGTTATTTTAATAGAATAAAAATGATTTTATTAAAATGACCCTTTTTAGGTGATCCAATCACACCTTTTTTTTAAAAGATTGGTGGCGACTCCGTTGTTTTTGGCTTTTATTTTATTTTAAAAAAATCGTTGAGACCTCCTCAAAAAGGTTGCGACAGCTTGGTGACTCCGTTGGGGACATTTGTTGTTTTTACAAAAAAGAGAGTCAGGCCATAAGCCGATGACACCTTGTTTTAATGTCGAATTTGCAAGTTCGTATAAATTTAACTTAATTGTCCATTTATGAATATGATCTCATTTTATGCATTTAAAATTTGGTTATAAGCTCTACACCCGAGCTTTTTCCCATTCATTTAAGTGGGGGAAACGGTATTGCTCTCGTGGGAATACTGATTCTCCGTATGGGCCTAGTAAGTACCTTCGGGGCTCATATGGCCTATGTCTTCGTGAGGATACTGATCCTTCGTATGGGCATAGGAAAATGGGTCCCCCTGAGTTGAACTTGATTCGTTTGAAGCCTATAATGGGTGAGAATCAGGGACCTTGCTACCCTTAGTAGGGACAACAAGGACAATTCCGGAACCTTTTAGAACCCAACCCGTGTAAGAGTCTAGAAGCCTACCCATTAGAGCCATGTGGAAAACCCTAGGCTTTGAATTTGGTCAAAATTATTTCCTAGGAATAGTCTGTGGAGACATGTCCAGAAGTGTTGAAATACACTGCCCAATTACTATTTGTACAATGAAATTATTTTGGACCTTTTTGTGTTTTCGAAGTATTAATCATTTCTTTTTCTTGTCTTGTTTTTGTTTTGCATGTTTTCATCCTCATTCCATATCTAGAAGGGGTTGATTCTCGAGACATTTGCTCGATTAGAAAATAACTCTTGTCATGGATGAGAGGTACCTAAAAAGGAATAAGACAATATAGATGTACGTCACTGGTCTGAGGTCAACCAGCAAGACACGGGGATTGCCGGTCAATCATGAGACAGAGACATCAGAGTATGCCCATATAAGTGTCAAACAAAATTGTGTACACGAGTTGGAGAGATATGAGGCTGTTTTGACCATTCAACAAAGCAATTGTTCTTGATACCTACGGTGACATAGCATATCTGCTACATATGGAGGTGGATGAACCATTCCTCAAGGCATTGATTCAATTCTGGAATCCTGGGTATTGTTGTTTTACTTTTAATGGTGAAGATATGATGCCTACAATTGAAGAGTATTTTGCACTTTTCAACTTACACAATATGAAGAAGGATCGAGTTTATGCTAAACCTCCTAAGAACAAGAATGTCCACTTGAGGCTCAAATCTTTTGCTAGCATGGGAGATGGATGGGTAAAAGGAGTGCTACAGAAAAGAGGGGGCAACTTTTCCTTCCCTTGGTGGGGCATACGAAACATAATTCCCACTCATCCAGATAGGGAAAAGAGAGTGGATCTCTTGGCTATAGCAATCTACGGCTTGGTTATCTTTCCAAGAGTATTAGGCAATATGGATGTGGCTATGCTAGACTTCTTTGAGCAGATGAAAAGGGAAACCAACCCAGTGCCAGCTGTACTAGCAGAAACCTTCATCTTTTTGAATGCGTGTCAAAATTTGGAAGGTGTGCGTTTCAGAGGGTATGCACCTTTGCTCCAGGTTTGGGCTCTTAGCCATTTCTGGAAGTGTCCTACCATAGCTTTGACTAATGTATTCTCTCCAAACTTTTCTCCACTCTGTGAATTTTTGGCAAAAGAGTGGCCTATAGCTAAGAGGAACAAGTGGGTTAAGACCGTCGGGATCAGGACATCGTATAGAGAGTTCCATGGATGGGCTACACTAAGGTTTTGTAAAAGTGTAGGGATTATGATTATCTGATGCTTCTATGCCTATGGGGTAGAATCGGTTGTGCCCCCTTACTAGCGTTGCGAAAGTATGGCTCTCGACAGTTTGTCCCCTTCACTACGGGTCTTGACTTGTCAGAATTCGAGTTTCAAAGGGAGTTCAGATAAAAGATCCAAACCATCAATGATTCATGGAGGCATTGCTACCTCATGAAAGTAGAGCACGATAATAAGTGTATGTTCACCCCCGATTACGATGTATGGAGGCATGCCAGGGTGAATGAAAAAGTTTTACCACATACTCTGGGGCAGGCTAAATCCTTAGAGGAACATCTGAAGGCGGTCCCATCTGAGGCTGATATTCTGAGAGCCGAATTAAAGAGGGCCAAGGCTGAGATTGAAAACTTGCAAAGCCAGCGCACGAAGGACTTATTCGAGGCAAGTCTAGATGTGGACAAGTATAAGGGAGAGATAAATCGGGTAGTAAAGATGTATAATGATCTTGAAGAAAATTTTGAGATTCAGAGGGTGGATTTTCTCAAATTTTTAGGCTACGCTCCGAAATGCTAATTTGAGGAAGACTCCAAAGCAGCGGAGGCAAGAAATTGAGCAAACTGTGGGAAAAGAAAGAGAGCATGGCAAGAGAGAAATTGAAAAATACAAATGATTGCTGATGGATGAGAAAAAGAGGTGGAAGCAAGTAGTAAGAATAAAAATAACAAGCGGGCCCTTAAAAAAGAAAAAGAAAATGTGGCTGCATGGATGAGGAAAGCCCATGACAACAAGGTCCGTTTGTTTGAGTTGCAGATGGTATGTGATGAGAAAAAAGAAGCTGAAATGGAGCCAAGCCTCCGCTGTTGAGTTGCAAGCCAGGGTAGCAGAGCTGAATCATTCACTGCACAGGTTCCAGAATCATCATACTTATATCGAACTCTGAGCTAGTCTGAGTGAGAATGATACATTGAAGAAGCAAGTAAAGCTATGGAAGGCATTATTCAGGAGTACAGAACAAAGATTCTGGTTCTCGAAGATATCAATGAAGGGGGCAATGACTATTGGTTTACTCGGCTTAGAGACAATGCCAGAAGGTTCCAAGAACGAGATGAATTTGACAAGAGCGTCATGACCCAGATACAAGATGTAGCTAAGCATGTAAGGATGTTAGCTACTAAAGCTATGACCCTTCACCAGTACATTAGGCCAGTGGGACCAAGGCTTATGTGGTTGATTGAATAAATTAAGGAGTTGGGTGCTCGGGCTGAGATGTACTCGTAGAAAAGTCAAAATCTTTTGTAACAAGGACCTTTGGCATCCAATAAGAATTATTTCTAGAGCAATTACTTACAGAATCAATGCCCTTCACCTATATTCAAGCATTTTTGATTTATTGTTTGTTTCTTTGCATTAGCTTAGTTTCTGAAATTGCATACATTCACAAATTTTAAGAGATTAATTAAATGACATAGCAGAACTTTCAAAATTGCCAAAGTTTCACACAAATACGGTACCTGCTCTCAAACCAAAGCAATGGCCATGGAAGATATATTAACAACCCTAGAAATCAACCATAAAAGCACCCAAGATAGGTTAGACAAGATAGAAAAAGATTTGAAGGAAGAGATTTTGCAAGCTCAGAAGAATACGGTCACTCAGATTGCAACCATGCTAGGGGTTTAAAGATCATGATAGGGGGAAGACATCTGAAGCTATTGATGCTTTGCCACAATTTCTGGGATCACCTAAGCCTAGATTCCAGCTCCATTTGGGAGGATTTTCTGCTAATGCCCCAAATGAGTCTAGGTTCAATAACGAGGAAACCCAAGAGGATGAGGTGTCTGACCTCGATGAAGCCGTAGATAGAGCCAAAATGGACAAGAAATGCGAGGACCGATGTGACAAGCTAGAGGAAATCATCAAATCTTTCCAAGAATGAAGCATTCATAACGGCCTAAATGCTAGAGATTTAAGTCTGTTGACTGATTTGGTGATGCCTCCAAAGTTTAAGACCCCTGAGTTCGAGAAGTTCAATGGAACTACTTACCCTTCGGCACATCTGACCATGTATTGCCGAAAGATGTCAGTGTATTTGGATAATAAGAAACTGCTCATTCACTACTTCCAAGACAGCTTGACTGGATCTGCATCTCGTTGGTATACACAGTTGAGCAGGGCTAATATATGATCCTAGAGAGATCTATCAAGGGCATTTAATGAACAATACAAGCATGTGACTGACAGGGCCCCTAACTGACTAGTATTACAAGGAATGGAACAAAAACATCGTGAGAGCTTCCGCCAATATGCACAGAGATGGCAGGATGTGGCTGCTCAAGTTCAGCCACCATTGCTGGAAAATGAGATCACCCCAATGTTTGTGGAAACCTTGAAAGGTGCTTTTTATGATCGAATGATACATTATACGACAAAGAGCTTTGTAGACATGCTGATGAATGAGGAATTAATCTTGGTGGCTGTCAAGAATGGGAAACTCGATGGAGGCAAAACCAAAAAGCCTTATAAAAAGAAGGACAATGAGTTTAGTATGACTAGCACCTATAACCCTAATTACTCAAAAGGGGTGGTTCTTAACAAGTCTGGTACCCCAGTCGCAACTTCACCAAATCCACCAAAAGAAGAACGGAAGTACCAGGGGAACCCAAAGACCTATTTCGCTCCCATTCATATGACCTATGCAGAATTATTCTCAGAATTGCTCAAATCACAAATGGTGTTACCACGGCACGTTCCACCTTTCTTACCCCCGTACCCACAATGGTACAATAAAAAGGCACAATGTGATATCTTGTTGGGGCTAGGGGGCATACGATCAAAAATTGTACTACTTTTAAGAGGGTGGTAGATGATTTACGAAAATCTGACATGCTATCATTTGACACATCTGAGACCTGTGGGAGTCCCTTACCGAATCACCGAAAGCAGAGGCAAATGCAATAATTGAAGAAGAAGGAATGATGACTAAGAAATGTGTGTCAGAAGTCAAAGCACCTTTGAAGTGGGTGTGGGTTGAAATGATAAAGGCCGTATTATTGAATGAGGGAATCAGAAAGGAGAGAGGCGATGATTAGCCTTACTGTGAGTATCATGAAGAGGAATGACATCAAATCTAGCTTTGTCTAGAGTTCAGGAACCTGGTCTAAACTAAGATGATTAGCAAAGAACTCGAGTTCTTCGAGTTGAAAAACATGCACAAAGTGATAGAAGTCTGTACGTCGAATGAGTCTGCGATCATGAAAGACTTTTTAGGAATTAAGCCCTTGGTGATCAAGGCCAAGGTAAGAAGTGGTGAACCGCCAAAATATTTAGCCCTACGAGTAATAATAAGAGCACCAGCCCCTTTTCCATACAATGACAACATGCAAGTACCTTGGAACTATGCTTGCACAGTGATAAATCCATGAGGTATTTCATCTAAGGTGGAGTTAGTGGAAAAACCAGTCAATGAGGTAGGCCACTTACAAGGAGTGGAAGATGTTATTCACCACAAGTCATCGCGGAAAGGGATGCAACCCAGAGGAAGGCTGCAGCTAATGAGTTAGGAAAAGAAGTCGAAAGGGACTTTTTCTCAGAACCCCCCCAAAGTATCACGAGCCTGTGAAGGAGTCTGAGGCGCAAGAATTCCTAAAATACTCAAACACATTGAGTATAGCGTGGTAGAGCAGCTTTATAAACTCCCAGCAAGAATCTCTATGTTGTCACTTCTCTTGTGTTTTGAGGATCATCGCGATGCTTTGTTGAAGGTTATGAACCAAACCTTTGTACCTAAGGAGATAATGATTAACAAGATAGACAGGTTGGTCAATAATATCGCTGTGGAAAACTTTACCTCATTCAGTGATGAGGAAATTCTAGAAGGTGCCGATATTTCTACAAGATTCAAAGGACACATGCTACCAGGAGTCCTCATCGATAATGGGTCGGCCTTGAATGTTCACCCTCTGGAAACTTTGAATAAGCTGTCGATAGATAGCTCTCACATGAAGGCTTATCAAAACACTGTAAGAGCATTTGACGAGACTCAGCGAGAGGTACTAGAGAAGATTGAAGTACCCTTACAAATTGGGCCGTCCACTTTTGACATCGACTTTGTGGTGATGGACATTAAACCCACATACAGTTGCTTATTAGGGTGCCCTTGGATTCACGTGGCAGGCGCAGTCCCCTCTTCCCTACATCAAAAGCTAAAATTTATGGTCGACAGATAGTTGGTAATCGTCCGGGCTGAAGAGGATATTATTGCGTCAGCGTCTACTGACGCATCCTATATTGAAATTGATGAGGGTGCACTCGAATGTCATTTTAGAATGCTGAAGCTTGTTAATACAACCTTTTTCACTGAAGGGAGTAAGATTCCTATGTCAGGATTATCCAACAATGCCAAGATGCAAGTCAAGGAGACCCTTGGAAAAGGGGCTGAGATAGGAAAAGGTTTTGAGAAATAGCATAAGGGGAGTTTGTACATCGTAGCTATCCTGGAAAAGAGGGATCGATTTGGGTTGGGATTTAAGCCCAACAATCTGTAAAGGAAGACCGCTATGAAGTGGAAACAAGAAAGAAGAAAGGCTAGGCTGAAAGGAGAAGAGATTGAATGGGAACCAATGACGTTTACACCCCTGAGTCACATTTTTAGATCTAGAGGGTTTTTGAATCCAAGTGCCTTAGTTGTTGAGGAAGAGAAAGAAAAGAATGGCCTAAATGTGACCTTTAGGGAGTTGAGCATCAACACTATGACGGACTGGGAGAAAGGAAACAAGTACTTGTCCATGATTCGACCCTGCTATGAGCTTAATAACTGGACTGCTGAAGAAATTCATGTAGTTTTTAAATCCTTTACAGAGTAATTCTCAAAACAAACCCTTTTTCTTTAGGCCCGAGGGCAACAAGGGATCTTTTGTAAAGGGCCTATGTCAAACCATTATGGTTTTAATTTCAATAAAGATGCATTTACCAATAACCATTGTGTGGCAAACAAATAAAACTATAGATAAACCTAAAAAAACCCTAAAACTATAAACAAAAAATAACAAAAACACAAAAAGTCATTCATTCATTTGTGTTTCCATCGCCTTTGTATATATTTTTATCTCATTTCCTTTCAGGTCTCCAGATATCAATGGTATAAATGACTTCGAGTCAAACCCGAAATTGACTTTGAACTGCCCATGTGCTTAGAAGTGTAACATCCTTATCAGTATTCTTTACCCATTACTAGCAAGAATGCCCCAGAATGAATATGCTAACATTCCATAGTAGTTATTTACTAGAAAATTTTCAATTAATTCATTTTACCATTTATCGCGTAGTATCATAATTCAATTTTTTAACCAACCGAATTAATTCAAATTTCAAGCAGTAACTTAGCAGTTCATATCTATGATATTTAAGGAATATAACTACCTAAAAATTGCCTAAATTAAAAATCAAATTGATTACCCTATTTATTCTTTTCTTATCATTACCCGATTTTTATACTAGTAATTTATCTAACTCTTTTTAATATAACATAGCTACTCACCATTCATAGTAAACATGAACTAGTTTATAAGCTATCACAAACTTTATCTAAACTAGTTATATACCAACTAATTTTAACATATACATGCCAACTAGTATTATCAAAATACATCAAAAGATGACATTACTGATACCGTGATTATACTCATGTCTAGTAGGATGCCAGCTACTCATTACTCCGATTTTTGCTTTCTATCTACACGTGAAAACCATCACACGCTAAGTATACACTTAGTGAGGCAATAATAACAATATACAGTGTAATACAACATGACTATAATTAATATCATGTAACAATGTTCACGCATCATGATCACTATTTATGTATCACCGTCATGTTAATCATATATTAAGATAATATAAACTGAATATAAATTTCTTACCAATATACTTGTCATTTACTTTGAGAGTTCATAAACTCTTTTACCTGTTTATCAATTATTTACCAATATACCATAGCCCAAGTATAAACCTATGAGGACCCTGGGTACTCGAGTCAAATATGCACAAAAGTGCTAATACACACAAGTTCGTGCCCATCATAATACACATAAGGTCGTGCCCACCATAATACACATAAGGTCGTGCCTACCATATACACTAACTATCCTTTATATACACTATAGTGCTAAACCGAATATGCAGCGTGCTGCTGGACTCTATGGCATGCCAACTATACCCTGTCCCTCAATGACATACTTGGGCATATATTCCATATTTATTTCATCCATGGCAATGTATATCAACATAATTTAATATTGGGCAGTTCATACCCGAAATAACATTCATAATATAACATCATATATAACTAGTGATCCATGCATTTATATTCAACTTTGACATATTTAGAATATGTTAAACATATGATTAATGACATAAGTATCATGCCAATTATAAACAAGGTAGACTCATCGCAATTCTTCCTAATGATGTATAAAACATCCATGTATCATGTTATATATGCATTGTGTCGCGACTATTTTTGAAATCGGGTGAATAAAAATAGCCTGGCGATCGATCTTTTAGAAAATTAGTGTTTTCTGGCCATTTTTAATTTAATCTTGAAAATTTAGGGTTTTTCATATTAAATCGATTTTTCCTTTATTTATCATTGAAAAACATTTCGGAGTCGCCACCGATCATTTCGTGGTAGACGGACACCGAAAAAACAAACCAGAGATTCTGTCTTAAAAATTGGGTTTGGGAGTCAGTTACGTGTAGGGAAGGATTAGCAGCCCTCGAACGCCCGTTATCGGTACCTTTAATTTTACGTGTCATTTTGGCATTTCGAATAATTATTTAAATTTAATTTATCCCATAAATATTAGTTGAATTTAAATTTTGAATGCATATATACTTTTATAAGGAAATTCATTTTGTTCGAATATGAGATTAAAAGCACCCCGTTAGGTGGAACCCCTATTCATATTTAAAAATGAATTTCCAACATAAAAGGTTTTTAATGAATGTCCTTTTATTGTCTTGTTGATTTTATGTATTAATCCTAAAAGGTTCTAATTAATTAATCATTTAAATCTTGAACATTAATTAATTTAATGGCATTTATGAGAAAATGTCAATTACTTGAACACTTCCATATATTTAAAGCCCTTAAATTAATCATATTCCTAATCGATTAATTCTTCTAATTAATTAAAGTTCTATTCCTAATTAGGGTTCTAACAATTTATTATTTAATTATAAGTGAAAATGTATATCGAATATACATCTTTATGACCAAGGCTGAGATAACACCCTATTATAAACAATGGAACACCATCCAGATTTGAACCTCAAAGATTCTATTCAATATACATTTAATTAACTACAATGTATCTTAATTAATTATCTAATTTTAATTAAGGACTAATTTTTTTATTTAATTTTAAGTATAATGTATATTAAATATAATTATAAAATTCATGTTGAGATAACACCACATTGTAAATAATAGATCATCATCCAAATTAGAATTTTAAAATTGTATTTAATATGCACTTCATTACTACAATTATCTACCCTATTTAATTATTGAAATCCTAATTAGAGATCCTACACTAAAGGCTCTAATATTTAATTAAATTAAGTGTATTTAATTGTCTAATATTTAATTCTAAATGCCTAATTTAAAACATGCATCACATATAAAATTAATTGCATTTAAATACATAAAATAAATAAATAAAGACTAAATTAAGAAAAAATTAAACACAAAGCTCAAACTATTATTAATGGACCATATTAAAACAATTACAAAAATATAAGCCCAAATTACAAATCCATAGTGAACTAATTGAAAAGAATTGCAAACTAGAGGGAACCACTGAGGAATTCGAGGACTAAATTGAATGAATTGCAAAGGTTAGGGGAAAAACTAAGAGGGGAAATGACTAAATTGAGAGAAATCGAAGTTTTGGGAAAAAAACCAAAGGGTATTCATTTAGAAATGCGCGGATCTCGGGTCAACCCGGATACAACGCTCGAACCCTTGCTCAACCCGACACCAAAATGGTGTCGTGTCAACTTGGCTATAAATAGCCTAAACCCTGGTCAACTCGGCCATAATAACCCACATGCACACTCTCTCCCCTCTCTCTTCTCACAGATTCTCTCAACTTAAACATAACTCAGTCCAAAAACCAAACCTCCCACTGATCAAAAGCTCATGTTCTTCGTGTGTTCATCACCAAAATCCTCTAAAATCCCCTGTTTGATCCTTCCCAAACACCAAAAACATTAGCTTCATGTTTTATATCGATCAAACCCTCATATTTTACCCAAAAATCATCCATGTTCTTCATATTTCCTCACTTTAATCTTTAAAAACACCAAAACTCCTCTCCTCACCTGTTTCTCAAAATCAAAAACCCAAACCATGTTCTATATTCTTATCTGTTCTTCCCGATTCAAGAAAACCCTAGAATTTTTTACCTTTCTAGATCTAGGTCCACCGTTCCTTAACCTTTCTAGCATGTTCGCCGGCCGTCGAAGGCGATGCCGGCCTCCTCCGGTCATCATCTTTGGTCACTTCTGCAACTCCGGTCATCCCTAACCTTTCTTCGACCATCGTTTCCCTAGCTCCGGCCACCGTCCTTCATTGTGAGACAATTTTCAGCCACCGTGCCGAAAACTTAAAATACCAAAAATCCTCCATTCTTCCTATTTTTTCACCTAAACCTAGATCTAAACCCCGATTAAACAGAATCTCCTATCTTCCCCACCTAAACTAACTACCCAAACTAACTCCTCTCATTTTCAACTCAATCAAAACTCTAAACACTCTCAAATGACCACCGAAACAACTCCGGCTGCAAAGGTAAGTTTCCAAAGGCCTTTTGCTTACTATTTTTTTAAATTTTCTTTTTAATGAACCTAGATCTAACAGTTATTTGTTTTTTCTTTGTTACATGAACAAAATATTTAAGCAGTATCCTCTGAACTCTCAGGTAACGGCTTCTCCAGCATCCTCTGAACTCTCAGGTAACTCCTCGGCTTCCTCTCTTTCTCTTCAATTATTCCCGTAATGATTGAGTAATTATTACTATCATTAATTAACTGTTCATTATCTCTCCAAGGTATTTA
Source organism: Hibiscus mutabilis (assembly GCA_019671005.1). NCBI lineage: Eukaryota > Viridiplantae > Streptophyta > Magnoliopsida > Malvales > Malvaceae > Hibiscus > Hibiscus mutabilis. The sequence goes on along the minus strand of CM033750.1, from coordinate 26,805,731 downwards.
TAGCGGGAGTTGTTGTTGACGTCATAGACTAATAAACTGTTAACAGCTGTCCTAGGCTGGGGCTTGATCCGGGTGAAACATAAGAGGGTGAATGGTAGTGTGCCACGTGTCTGTTTTTGGCAGGCAAAAGAAACATAGTTGTGCTAGTTTGGGCCTTTACCAAATTGGGCGGGAATTTTAGAATTTAAGGATGTAAATGGACCTTGTAATTTTGATTTCGAAATGTCTGGGCTTTGTATATGAACTATTTATGGACTTTATTCATTTATTATATTTACTTAATTATTATTTATACTATTTATTTATTTATTTAATTAAGCCTGGTCAAAATTCGGGTATTAGAGTTGCCCCTGTTTACTCATTACTGAGGAACAGGGATGAAGCAAAGACTAAAAATACATGAAATTTGCTCAAATTCACAAGCTCTCCTCTTAACAACTGAAGTTTGAAGTTGTTCTTCTAATTATGATGTTCTTCTAATTACGAAATCCTTCAATCTTCTACCAAACCGTAGAGTCTGAAGCTGATCTTCTAATTATGAAATTCTTCATCTTCCAAAGTTTGGCACTGCTAATTGAAATCCTTGACTTTTTGAGGTTTGAAGCTGTTATTCTCATTATGAAATTCTTCATTCCTCGCTCTTTATTGATCCACCTTTCTGTAAGGCATTGAATAAGCGAACTCTTCTCATTATGAGCTCTTCTTTCTTCACTAGGCGAGTTCTTCTCATTAGGAACTCTGGGACGAGCTCTTCTCATTAGGAGCTCTTCATTCTTTTCTAAGAAGATTCTTTTTATTAGGAATCCTGGAACGAACTCTTCTCATTAGGAGTTCTTCATTCTTTGTTGGGCGATTTCTTCTTAGTATGAACTCTTCATTCTTGGTAAATGCCTGCCAAAACAGATTAAAATGCTTTGATGAAGGTTAGTATGAACCTAATTTCTACATATGATGCATGAGCAATGATTCCATTAGGAAACAAAAAGCAACTGCTTCCACTTTCTGGATAACTCATCGGACTCCACTTGATTGTGCTTCTTCACTAATTCTCGACTTGCTCTGACACTCCATCTCATACTCTGGACCAGCCTTTAAACCTTTTTTTCTGCTTTTTTGGTCCTATTCTCTAAAGCGCTCTTTTAGGTTTTCACTTTAGGTTACTTTTGTCAAAGCGCCTTTTTGGGTTTTCACTTTAGCTTTTTTAAGGCACCTTTTTGGGTTTTCACCTTTTTCTTTATTTCTTTTTCTTTCTTTTTTTTCTTTTTCTTTTTCCTTTTTCTTTTTTAGGCGCCCTTTCGGGTTTTCACCTTATCTCTGCATTCCCTCTTGTTCACTTTCTATAATCCCAACTTATTCAACTATTAATTGATTCAGACGCTTCTTTATTTTCCATATTCATTTCTGTTGGCGCAGCACTCCGCTCAATCTTCTCTTTATCCACTGCTCTTCATTAACCTGAAGTGCAAAGGTTCACCTATATACTTCAAAACACAGCAATACCATGAAATCATCTATTTTTTTATGAATTATGCTAATCTACTTTCATGATGCTTTAGAAATAATAACAGAAAGCTCGAAAGCGAATTCATGAATTTTATTGAAGCTTATCAATTGGAATACAATAGATCTGAAAAGGTTACGGCAAACAGAAACAACAAAACAAGAAACAAAGTCAGGTCTTTGAGTATCCATAGCTTGAAGGATTCAGCCACCCTTTCGACCAATCATAGCTTTGAACTTGAGCCCTTGTCCAGCAGACTTCAACGTTGACAAGATGTTTACAGATGTGAAACCCTTCCAAAATACCAGTATCCAAGAGGTCTTAATTGCCGGATGCCTTATCACAATCCATCTAAGCCGCCCTTTATAGGTTTTCAACTCAGATCCTCCTTTGGTTTCAAGACGCTCTTTGCGAGTTTCCATATTGAACCCCCTTTTCTTTTTCTTTCTTTTTTCCTTTTTTTGAATCTTCGGTGCCCTTTTGGGTTTTCACCTAAGATTATTCCACTTTGTGAAGCGCCCTTTTTGGGTTTTCACTCTACTTTTTTTAATCTCTTTTTTATTCTCCAAACGTAATATTTCTTAACTGAATCAAAGTTTACTAGCTTGTGTCAACGCTCCTATGGAGAAGGCCTTTTTGACAATATACGGTCCTTCCCAATTAGGCATCCATTTCCCACGAAAATATTTGTGTATTGGAAAGATCTTTTTTAGCACTATAACACCCTCTCAGAATTCTCTGGGCCAAACTTTCTTATCATAAGCCCACATCATTCTCTTCTGGTACATTTGACTATGACATATGGCTTTCAACCTTTTTTCTTCGATAAGATTTAACTGGTCATACCGAGTCTATACCCATTTTGTTTCATCCAATTTTACTTCAGACAAAACTTGAAGAGAAGGAATTTCAAACTCAATTGGTAATACTACTTCCATTTTGTAAACCAGATAATATGGCGTTACCCCGGTAGAAGTTCTTATTGAAGTTCGATATGCAAACAATGCAAAGGGTAACTTTTCATACCAAACCTTGTAGGTATCTGTTGTCTTCGCTATGATTTACTTAATATTCTTATTTGTTGCCTCTACCGCACCATTCATCTTTGGACGATAGGCTATAGAATTGTGATACAGAATTTTGAACTGCTCACACGCTTCTATCACCACCTTATTATTGAAATTAATGGCATTGTCAGTACTGATTCTTTTAGGTAGTCCATAGCGACAAATGATATCTTTCTTCAAGAACTTGCAGACTGTTGATCTGGTGTTATTGGCATAGGAGGCTGCTTCTACCTACTTGGTAAAGTAATCGATGGCCACAAGGATAAAACAATGTCCATTAGAAGCTTTGGGATAAATCTGACCAATGACATCTATGCCCCATACTACAAAAGGACATGGTGAATTCATTGTGTGGAGAGGTACTGGAGGAGAATTGATTTTTTCTGCATATATCTGGCACTTGTGACATTTCTTAGCATACTCAATGCAGTCCTCTTCCATAGTTGACCAATAATACCCATACCTCATGATTTTTTGAGCTATTGAAAAACCACTAGCATGTGTCCCACATATTCCATCAGGCACTTCATCCAAGATGCTTCCAGCTTCTCGAGCATCAACACATCTTAATAACACTTGATCTTTTCCTCTCTTATATAGGATTTCACCGTCAAGCATATATCCTGGAGCTATTCTCCTAATAGTCCTTTATCAACATCATTCACCCTGCTGGGATAAATCTAGAATTTGATATACTATAAAATATCGTAATACCACGGGTTTCCATCTGCCTTTTCTTCTATACTGTAACAATAAGCGTAAGTCTCGTAACTCTACATTTGATTGGTACCATATATCCTGGTTTGTTTGCTAGAAATACCGAAGCCAGTGTAGCTAAGACATCCGCAATTTGATTGTCTTCTCTAGGGAGATATGTGAAACTGATTTCTTCTAACTTTTTCATCAACTCAAGGATCAATTTTCGATATTCAATCAACTTTGCATCCTTTGTTTCATATTCTCCACGAAGTTTATAAATCACCAGTGCAGAGTCTCCATATACTTTCAAAATCTACATCTTTCTTTCAATAGCAGCTCGCAGATCCATGGCACATGCCTCGTATTCTGCCATATTGTTAGTGCACAGAAATTCAAGTTTACTTGTGAAAGGATAATGTGTATTATCTGGGGATATCAATACTGCTCTAATCCCACATCATAGGGCATTAACTGCTCCTTCGAAATATAATTTCCAAACGTCATTCTCTGCAATTTCCTTTTCTTCTGAAGAATGTTCATTACATCTTCATCTAGGAAATCAAAACTCAAGGGCTCATAGTCTTTCGAAGCACGAATAGGCAAGAAATCTGCTATTGCACTTCCTTTTATTGCTTTCTGATTTACATACACAATATCAAATTCTGATAACAACATTTTCCATCTAGTCAAACTTCCAGTCAAGGCTGGTGCTTCCATCAAGAACTTCAATGGATCAAGACTGGATATCAACCAATTAGTGTGGTATACATTTATTGTCTAAGTGTATGATTTACCCAAACGAAGGCACAACACAACTTTTGAATTGGCGGGTATCGTACTTCACACTCTGTGAACAACTTACTCAAGTAATAGATGGCTCTTTATTTTCTTCATGTATCATCATGTTGCCCCAGCACATACCCCATCGAATTCTCGTGAACAGTTAAGTAGCGAATAAGCGGTATGTCCGAAACCAGTGCTACCAAAATTGGAGCATTTACTAGATATTTCTTTATCCTGTCAAATGTTTCTTGACATTCTTCATCCCATTCACTTGGATTGTTCTTTCGACGCAGCTTAAAAATTAGATCACATTTATCAGTCAATTGAGAAATAAACTGAGAAATGTAATTCAATCTCTCTAGGAATCCTCAAACTTCTTTTTGTGAACATAGAGGAAGCAAATTTTGGATCGCCTTCACCTTGTCTGGATCAATTTTGATTCCTCTTTTGCTAACCACAAAGCCTAGGAGTTTGCCAGATCTAACTCCAAAAGTGCACTTATTTGGATTGAGCTTTAACTGGTATATTCTCAGTCTTTGAAACAATTTTCTCAAATTCTGAATGTGCTCCTCTTCAGTTTGGGACTTGACAATCATATCGTCCACATACAATTCAATTTCTTTGTGCATCATGTCATGGAAAAGAGTCACCATGGCTCGTTGGTATGTTGCCCCAACATTCTTTAATCCAAAAGGCATTACCCTGTAACAATACGTACCCCACAAGGTTATAAACGTCGTTTTGTCCATGTCTTTTGGGTCTATCTTTATCTGATTATATCCCAAAAAACCATCCATGAAAGAAAACCACGAATGACCTGATGTATTGTCCACCAGAATATCTATATGAGGCAGAGGAAAATTATCTTTTGGACTTGCTCTATTCAAATGTCTATAATCAACGCACATGCGCACTTTTCCATCTTTCTTTGGCACCAAGACTATATTAGCCACCCATTTCAGATATTGTGCCACTTTTAAAAAACCAGCGTCAATCTATTTTTGTACATCTTCTTTGATTTTCAGTACCATTTTTGGTCTCAATCTTCTAAGCTTTTGTTGAACCGGTTTAAATTATTGCCTTATTGGTAATTTGTGCACCATGATATATGTATCCAATCATGGCATATCTTGACAAGACCAGGTAAAAACATCCTTGAATTTTCGCAACAGATCTACCAACTTTTGTTTTATCTCTGGTGAGAAGGAAGCACCAATCTTCACCTCTTTTTTAACTTCTTATGTACCCAGATTTAGAATTTCTATCTCTTCTTTATGAGGTAAGATCTGTTTATTCTCTTTTTCTACCAACCTCAGTAATTCACCAGGTATTTCACATTATATTTCATCTTCGACCTCATTAACTTCCATTGAACACTCTGGCGCTCAAAATCTATCTTGGGATCAGGTTCAGAACCATTCATACAATTAATAGTTTAAGACCTGCAAGAAAAAAATATATTTGGAAAGGATGCAAAAAAATAAGAAAGATGTTTGCCATTTATGAATCATAATGAAAGCATCTTTACTGAAAGTAAACTTGCATAATAGCACTTTACAGATAATCCCTCATACTCGGGGGCAAAAGTATGAGGTGGTTCTTGACATTTACTCTGTTTTATTCTTAAAGACTAGAGGAAGATCTTCAGAGGTCTAGTTGTTCAAGGTTTCACCAGGAAAGCATGGACGTATTCCCTCCATAAATGTGCTAGGCTGGGATCCCTCAAATACACCATTGATGCACAGCTTCCCCACACTTTCACCAAAGATCTCCTCTTCTTGGAGCCTCACTGTCTCCTGGTTTTCTTTCTCTAGTTACTTTTCTACGTTGACAAACCCACATGACTTGAAGGTTCTTGCTAGGTTTGAAAATATCATAGGCTCCTAAGTTACTTCAGTCCCTAAAAAGCGGGCCCTTCTTCGGTCCTCATTCTTTTTCAGATATTGCTTTTTCTACTGAAGATTAGGCTTAATACCAAGCCCAAAGCGATCTTTCTTCATCAAAACATGCTTAAGATGCAGACATCCCTGTAAATCCTTTCCAAGTCCTTGCCCCTCGGCCAAGTGTTTCACGAACCGTAATCTTGGTGCAATTTGGTAGCTTCGGGCAGGGCATCAGTTTTCCTCAGCAACAAAGGTCACATTTATAAATTCAAAAACTCGAAATGAACACTCTAGAGCACTTCCATCAGCTTCAATATACGGAGCTTCAGTTGACACAAAAGCAATAATGTTCTCCTCAGTCCCAATACTTACTAGTGTTCCTTCGATCATGAACTTCAGTTTTTGGTGCAAGGATGATGGTACTGCGCCAGTAGAATAGATCCAAGGACTTCCCAAAAAGCAATTATAGGTTGGCTTTATATCCATGACTACAAAATCAACATTGTAGAGCATGAGCCCAATTAACAGTGGCAACTCGATCTTTCCCAAAACTTCTTAAAATGTTACATCGAAAGCCCTCACTGTATTCTTGTAGGTCTTCATATGGGAATCATCAATTGCCAATCTTTGTAAAGTCTCCATGGGCAAAACATTCAAAGCTGACCCATTATCAACCAACACTCTAGGAAGAACATGCCCCTTACAATGAGTTATAATATTCAGGGCCTTTACAGATCCCATCCCTCCTTCTGAGATCTCATCATCACTAAAGTTAATGTAGTTATCAATAGCTATATGATTCACAATTTTGTCTAGCTTGTGTACCGATATGTCATTCGAAACAAAAGTCTAATTAAGCACCTTAATCAAAGCATTGCGGTGTCTTTTTGAACTCAACAATAGCTCAAGGATGGAAATCCTAGCTTGCTGTCTCTTTAAACACTCAACAATGCTATACTTATTGTGTTTCAGAAATTTCAAGAACTCTTGGGCTTGTTCCTTAATAACGGGCTCATTTATTTTTGGGGTTGGTTCTTCCCCAAATATTCTCTCGGGTACTACTGGAGCCTTTGCTCTCTCTTTTTCTAGCTCTTTAGAAACTTCCAGAGAATAAATCTCCCACTTCTGGTGAAATGCCCAACTTCGTTCACCATCTCTCCATCAAACGTTTCTATTTTTTCTATCTTTTCTAGCTTTTTTACCTCCTCTAGAGGCTTTGACTTTTCAGGTACTGTCACATTAGAGGCATAATTCTATGGGACCCTTCGAGTGTCTTTGAATGCAAGTAGTGTCGGGGCAGAGATCACAACCTTAAGACTTACTACCGGTTTTACATTATTGGAAACACTTCCAACTTTTGGCCTAGCAAAAATGATCAATGGTCAGTTTACTCCATATTTGCTTCTAGAACTTTCAGAAGTACACACCTCTGCTTCTTTCCTCTCTCCCATCTTCTCAAAGAGCTCAATCTCCTTGTTATTCATCATTCTCTGGATCAAACATCTGAATCGGCACAATGCTGGATCTCATGACCATTCTCTTGATGATACTCACAGTAAATGTCTAATTCCACTACTTCCTCAACATTCATAACGATCTGTTTCATTCTAGTATTGTATAATTGTTCAAATACCCATTTCAAAAGGTGATCTGACTTTAGATATATTGGTCTTCAGCCGCTTGGCTTCATCATCTTCCTCAATTACATTCACTCCTCGTCCTCCGTGATTTGGTAAAGGATTAAGTGCTATGTTAGGCTCATCAAATTTTAGCACACTAGTATTTACCAAATTTCGGACCACCTTTTTGAATGTTGTGCAATTTTCAATTGTATGCCCCGAGATCCCAACGTGATATTCATAGTGTGCTTTCGGATCATACCATGGAGGATATAGAGGTTGTAAGGGCATCATATAATAAGGTCTTACCAAATTCGTATCAAATAATTACGGATACAGCTCCGTATATGATATTGGTAGAGGTGTGGAGTTCACCCGGTCATTTCTCGAGCCTAGAGAATCCTTCCTATTTGTATTATGTGAACTTCCTGATGCACCAGCCGATGAAATTGTAACATTTTTCAGGGCCTCATAAGCACTCGTATTATTCACTTCATTGTCCTTCCTTTTAGAAGTCTTACGTGAACTATCTCCACTTTTCAATCTTCCACTCTTAATTGTTGCTTCAATCAATTCACCAGTCATCACCATGTCAGCAAAATTATGAATGGCATTGTAATACCCCAAAATTTACTAAGTTGATTAAGGGTTATTTAGTACTAAGATAATAGCTTAAAAGCTAACTTAGTGACTAAAATGACAAAAATGCGAAAGTTAGGATTTCTTTAATTATAGGTTTTGGAAAGGAAATTTCTAATGTTTAAAGGTATCATGTGATAGATAGTGAATTGAATAAGGTATTATTAAAGTTTGGTTAAATTCCAAGGAAAATTGGAATGGAAATTGAAGTTTAAAAGTTTAGTGACCAAATTGTAAACTTTGGAAATTTCATGACTAAAGTATAAACATTGGAAAATTTTGGGGACTAAAGTTGTAACTCCCCAAAAGTTAAGGGTTTTTATTTCTTAAATAAATAGATCACCTAAGGGTGTGGATAGAATGTGAAGATTCTGGTTTGATCCAATGGAATTCAGATACCCAGATTAGGTCAAATTATTTTGAGATTTCACCACACGATAGATTAAGGTTATCAAATTCTATTACAAGTGCTGAGAATATTTTTAGTTCGATTCGAGATGAATCCTACACTTTAATCCTGAGTAAAATGATTAATTATCGGTATATCGAATCAAACGGAAAAATCGAGAGACTGGTCCAAAAGTTATGGAAAAGTCATAAAATGCTATTTTAAGAATATTTTATTATGGTTGATTGAATTCTAACTAGATTTAGTTAGATTTTAATGGAATGAAAATTTGGAAACAAACTAGTAAATAAAGATTAGTTGGAGGGTAAATTGGTCATTTAGCAAGGATGGCAATTTTGAAATATTTGAAAGTTATAAAGGGAAATTTTGGAAGAAGGAAATTGAAGATTTAATCTTGGCCCTTGATTGATGATAAAATCAATCTCAACCGTTGGATAAAAAGGGCAATTTGGTAATTTCACTATTTAAATGAATTTTAAATTCATTTTTAAGGTACAAGTGGCATAATAGAATGAAAATAAAACAAAGGAGCAAAAAGATGAAGACTCTTCATCTTTATATTTTTGAAAACACAAGGGGGAGGAAGAGAAAATTTTCTAAGTTCGATTCAAGCCCCGAAACTCGATTTTCAAGTAATCTTTCGAACTACAAAGCTATTATTCTCTTCAAGCTCTATCTTTTGATGTAAATAATTCATGGAATACATGCTTGATTGATGATAATTTTCATGATAAATAAATTAGGGTTTATGGACCAATTGAGGGTTTTAAGATTTTATGATTTCATTATTGAATTCAAGTTGGAATTAAACTTGTATGATGTTAAAATCAAGTTATTAAGTTGGGATTTAAACCCTACATATTTCAGTTTAAATGGATAAGATTAGGGTTTATGGATTCAAGTTTAATTTAGGGTTGGTGATGTTGGATTAATGATCTAGTAAGCTTGAATTGTTGTTTGGAAGCAAAACCCTAAGTTAAATTGTGTAGGGACCATTTCGGAAAATTGAAAATTTGAAGGATCAAATCTGACTTTTTAGAATTTGGAGTGTATTTATGTTATTAATGATGTTAGAGGCAAGAAAATGAAGTTAGAATGCTAAATTGATATTGAATTGAATTACTGGCCATTTTGACAATTTGTCAAAGTTAAGTGACCAAATCAAAATTGAAGTTCTGTATGGGGGCTAAACTTGATTTTTAGTTGTAATGATGGAGTTAAAGTAGTAATGTTTAATTGAGGACTAATTTGCAAAGTTAAAAAGCTTGAATCCTTATCTTTGCATTTTAGTGACTATTTTGGCAAAGAGGGAAAAATAAGACTGAATTATTTTGAATAATTATTTGCTAAAAAATGTGATGAGTTGGTGGTTCAAAGCTAGTAATTGGACTAAATTGAAAAGTAGAGAAGTAAGGAGAAGTTAATATAAAAAATTTGAAGTTATTTATGGAAGTTGTGTAGAAAACTGGATTATGGAAGTAAGTTTGAAAATTCACCATAAATTCTACAAAATGGCTAGATGGTGAATTTTATATCGATATAAATATTTGTTCGTCTGGTTTCATCTCCAACAAACGGAAACTGATTTCGAGCTACGAGCAAAAAGATATGAATTTTAAGTGGTGAAAGGTCAGAAAGGCGGTCTGTTCCAAATTTCAGCACTATAGTTGACTTTGAAAATTCACCATAAATCGTACAAGATGAATTTGGAATATTAGTTTATATGGGTGAAAAGCTTATCAAATCTAGTTTCTTTTAGAACAAACGGAATCGAATTTCGAATTGTAGATTATTTTATAGAAATATTTCTTTAGAGGTAATGCAAACTGCCAGAAAATGAGAATTGATGCACTTTGTATCTAAGGTTGATTAGTAAGCTTGAAAGGGGTTAATGGAAGTTCAAATTGGTCACTAAGGACCATAATGAGTTTTTGAACAATACAAGGAAGAAAAGAAAGCGATTGGAGATTTTGTATTCAAATGATTATATTGGACAATATGTCTAAGATTTTGTTAGATTGGGATCTAACAAATATTTTACTTAGTTGAATTATGAAGTTAAGTTCGAATCAATGGAGGTTCGAGGAACAATGAAGAAAAGGATCAAAGAGGACTTAGTGAGGCATACTAATACATGGCCCAGGTGAGTGCAATTGCATGCATATCGTAATACATCGATATTTATGTCATTGAATATATGATTGATATAATATCAATATGTTAAGATTTGAGAAATAAAATGCATTGATCATTTGATTACTTGCATTGATAAAATTGAAATGTTATTCCGGGTATAAACTACCCAATGTTGATATATATATTGATATATGTTGCCATTGATGAAATAGATTGAGGATGTAAAGCCCAATGTATGATATAAAGATTCAAAGGTATAGTTGGATATCCATAGAGTCATAAACAGCTGTATAAATATTCTAAGCACTTCAAGGAAAGTGAAAATTTATTCTAAGCACTTCAGGTAAAGTGCAAATTTCATTAATGGTATACTCCGGTAAGTATACCGAAGCACTTCTGTGCTAAGCACTCCCGGTAAAGTGCAATAATACACTATACTCCGGTAAGTATAAGGGGATGACTCATGTACATAGAATCTCTTAATTTGATACCTTGGGCTAAATAAATTGAAAAGAATAAAAAAGAAACAAGAAGATAAGCTTGAAAGCTTGCAAATAGAAATAGAAGAGGTATTGGTAAGCATTGAAAGCTTACGGATGGAACCGACAACGGTATCAGTAAGATATAATCTTATTACTTTGATTTACATATTTATTTATGTTAATGAGCATGTAATGGTAAGGTGATCATATGCATTGTTAATCATTAATATTGATATTATGACAATTGCACTTGAATTTGAATTATTGCCTCACAAAGTAAATACTTAGCGTATAATTGTTTTACACGTAGGAAAGAAGAAATGGTTGGAGTAAGGAGCATATACAGACATCATCAATCAATAACAGGTACATCAGTATCAGTAAGATATCTTTTAATACCTTTTGATATTTACTAGTTGGCATGTATATTAAAAGGATATGCTTGTTCTGTTAGAAATTGTATTTTATTTGGTATCTAGATGAATTTTAAATCATGTAGTTTTTAGGCAGCTTTCCTAATTATATAAAGACAAATTAAATTGATAAGTTGCTGCCTGAAAATAAACTCGATTTGAAGATGAAAATATTATTTTTAAGCTTTACGCGAATAACTAGATTTGTAAATAAAATCTAAATACATTGTAATATTTTTAAAGAAACAAAATTTTACCGAATTACAAATGTAGAGGGTTTTACGAATGTTTTGTGATACCTCTGACTCGTATTCAGTGATGGATACGAGAAAGAGGTGTTACATTTATTAGTATCAGAGCTACAGGTTTAGCCAATTCTCGACCTAAATGGAAATGGTTTTATGTTAAAAAGAGTATACATGTCACTAGGATATCAATATTATTGATATGATGTTTTTATGATCCAATTGATGTCGTTCCTTACTAATGTAAATTGGGAGGAATTATAAGAAATATTTGAGTCAAGAAAGCATGACGAGCTAGTAAATTGGAAGCTTTGGAAGGAATCAAGAGTAGTAATAATAAGGTTAATGATAACCCTTTGGATAAATCGGAACAAGAAAGGGGTACTGGTACAACAAGGAGTGTCTGTGTCGGATTAAGGAACTTAAAAGTTCGAAAGCACCTGAATTAAAAGGAAAAGCAGATTACGGTCTAGTGATTTTTGATTTATAACTAAATAACCTAAGGATTACACTGGACGGATTCCACTGTTTGGATATCGAGAAATTAGATGGAACTGTCATGTTGCTTCGAGATTTAAGCTAGATTTGAAAACCATCTGAATTTGCTTCATAGCCATGATTGCACATATCAGTCTGAGTTTATAACATCAGGACTGATACAGTTTGGGATGATCCGAAAATCATAGAAGGTATAGCTCATCTTTTTGGATAAACTTGTATTAATGTTGATGGGTCCTAGCTTTACACATTCATATATAAGTACAAATTTGAGTGGTGAACAAGATATCCTTTTAGAACCCATTTCAAGTAATATAGCCGTCACAAATTTGTTGGGTTGTAATGTAAGGGCGAGCTGAACATATGGAATTGCTCGATAAAAACATAAGAAATAGAGTTCCCGATAAACTTAATGGAATTATCTTTCAAGGATTTTAAGATGATTTTAGGCATGAATTGGTTACCTTCCTATCAGGTCATGATGAATTGTCGTATAAAGTGACTAGTATTGAAAAAACATGGAAGGTACAAAAATAGTAGTAGTTAATAAAAGAGTAAATCCCTTCTCCAATGTAATTTCAGTTGTTTTATTAAAGAAATTGTTGTTATAAGGTTGCTATGTTTTTTTAGGAAATGTAGGGGATACTCGGGCTATCGAAGTTAAATTGGAAAATAACTCGACTGTCCAAAAATATCCGAATGTATTCCCAGATGGGGTACTCGAAATTACCTCTAGATTGAGAGGTGAAATTCAAAATAAAGATGTTACTAGGCATTGCGCCTAAATTAATGGCTCCGTATAAGATGGCTTCGACCGAACTTCTGGATTTATAGGTGCAATTGCAAGGAATGTTAGGTCAATGTTTTATAAAGCCAAGTGTGTCGTCTTGGGGGCGCACCAATGTTAATTGTAAAAGAGAAAGACTAATTTCCATCAGCTCGATAAGGTAATAGTAAAGAATAAATATCTTCTTCCGAATACTGATGATCTTTTGATTAGTTAAAAAAGGGGCATAGCTATGTTTTCCAAAATTGACCTTCGGTCGGAATATTATCAGCTAAATATCAAGAAAGAAGAAATTCTAAAGACAGCTTTTCTGACTCGGTATGAATACTATGAGTTCGTAATGATGCCTACGACATTTATACAGTGAACGATGCTATATTTATATAGGTCGTAAAACTTTAAAGTATACGCTTATTAAAGAAGAGTTGAACTTGACACAAAGAAGTTAGATCGAGCTTTTTAAGAATTATGATATGGCCATTGACTATCATCTAGAAAAAGCTAATGTGGTAGCTTACACTCTCAGTCAAAAGACAATTGTTGCCTTAAGAGCTATGAATGCAAGATTGACATTAAAAGAAGATGGTGTTCTGATTGTCAAGTTAAGAATAAAATTTACCATATTGGATTAAGTAAGATATCTTTAAAGAAAGGATGAGAAATGTTGTCAAGGTTCAAACAAGTGGAAAATAGTGAAACTGAAAACTTGGAAGTTAGGTTTGATAGATATTTTTATTATCAAGGAAGAATTTCTATCTCAATGATGGAAACTATATGTTGACCTTGAAAGAAAAGATATTTAATATGAAGTTAAGGATAAAGTATTCCTTAAAAGTTTCACCTTGGAAGAAGCTGGTATGGTTTAGACAAAAAGAAAGTTAATTCCAAGATTTATTGGACCATAAGAAATTGGGGAAAAGAGTTGCTCTGGTAGCTTATAAGTTAGTTTTATCTTTGGAAAAGAACAAGAATTATAATGTATCGATGCTCAAGAAGTATTGATTCGATCTCTTGCATGTCATTATTCCAATGAAAATAGAGATTCAACCACATTTAATATACGAGGAAGAACTGGTAAAAATCCTAGCACATGGAGTCAAAGAACTAAGAAAACAAGACAATCCCGTTTGTTAAAGTTCTTTGACAAAAAAATTGTAAGGTTAAAGAAATGACTTGAGAGAAATAAGAAGAAAATATGATAAAATAGTTTCCTCACCTTTTGGAACCAAGTACGTATTGAAAATTCGAGGACAGATTTTCTTAATGGGGAGAGAATTGTACTACCCCAAAATTTACTAAGTTGATTAAGGGTCATTTAGTACTAAGATAATAGCTTAAAAGCTGACTTAGTGACTAAAATGATAAAAATGCGAAAGTTAGGATTTCATTAATTATGGGTTTTGGAAAGGAAATTTCTAAGGTTTAAAGGTATCATGTGATAAATAGTGAATTGAATAAGGTGTTCTTAAATTTTGGTTAAATTCCAAGGAAAATTGGAATGGAAATTGAAGTTTAAAAGTTTAGCGACCAAAATGTAAACTTTGGAAATTTCATGACTACATTATAAACTTTGGAAACGCTTAGGGACTAAAGTTTTAATTCCACAAAATTTGAGGGTTTTTATTTCATAAATAAATAGATCACCTGGTGTGGATCGAATGTGAAGATTCTGGTTCGATCCGATGTTTCTATTATTGGGAAATTTCATTCAAAGTTTAAATGGAATTCAGATACCCGGATTGGGTCAAATTATTTTGAGATTTCACCATACGATAGATGAAGGTTATAAAAGTCTATTACAAGTGCTGAGAATAGTTTTAGTTCGATTCGAGATGAATCCTACAATTTAATCCTGAGTAAAGAGATTAATTATTGGTATATCAGATCGAATGGAAAAATCGAGGGACTGATCCAAAAGTTATGGAAAAGTCATAAAATGCTATTTTAAGAATATTTTATTATCGTTGGTTGAATTATAACTAGATTTAGTTATATTTTAATGGAATGGCAATTTCGAAACAAACTAGTAAATAAAGACTAGTTGGAGGGTAAATTGGTCATTTGGCAAGGATGGCAATTTTGAAATATATGAAAGTTATAAAGGGCAATTTTGGAAGAAGGAAATTGAATATTTAATCCTGACCCTTGATTAATGATAAAATCAATCTCAATCGTTGGATAAAAAGGGCAATTTGGTAATTTCACTATTTGAATGAATTTTAAATTCATTTTTAAGGAGAAAAAAGATGAAGAATATTCATCTTTATATTTTCCAAAACACAAAGGGAGAGGAAGATAAAATTTTACAAGTTCGATTCAAGCCCTGAAACTCGATTTTCAGGTAATCTTTCGAACTACAAAGTTGTTCTTCTCTTCAAGCTCTATCATTTGATGTAAATAATTCATAGAATACATTCTTGATTGATGAGAATTTTCATGAGAAATAAATTAGGGTTTATGAACCAATTGGGGGTTTTAAGATTTTATGATTTCATGATTGAATTCAAGTTGGAATTAAGCTTGTATGATGTTAAAATCATGTTATTAAGTTGGGATTTGAACCCTACATATTTTAGTTTATATGGAGAAGAATAGGTTTATGGATTCAAGTTTAATTTAGAGTTGGTGATGTTGGATTAATGATCTAGTAAGCTTGAATTGTTGTTTGGAAGCAAAATCCTAAGTTAAATTGTGTAGGGACTGTTTCGGCAAATTGAAAAGTTGAAGGACCAAATCTAAATTTTTAGAATTTGGAGTGTATTTATGTTATTAATGATGTTAGAGGCAAGAAAATGAAGTTAGAATGCTAAATTGATATTGAATTGAATTAGTGACCATTTTGACAATTTGTCAAAGTTAAGTGACCAAATCGAAATTAAAGTTTTGTATGGGGGATAAATCTGATTTTTAGTTGTAATGATGGAGTTAAAGTAGTAATGTTGAATTGAGGACTAATTTTCAAAGTTAAGAAGCTTGAATCATTATCTTTGCATTTTAGTGACTATTTTGGCAAAGAGGGAAAAATAAGAAGGAATTATTTTGAATACTTATTTGGTGAAAAATATGATGAGTTGGTGGTTTAAAGCTAGTAATTGGACTAAATTGAAAAGTGGAGAAGTAAGGAGAAGTTAATATAAAAAAATTTGAAGTTATTTATGGAAGCTGTGTAGAAAACTGGATTATGGCGGTAAGTTTGAAAATTCACCATAAATTCTACAAAATGTCTAGATGGTTAATTTTATACCGATATAAAGATTTGCTCGTCTAGTTTCGTCTCCAACAAATGAAAATGGATTTCGAGTTCCGAGTAAAAAGATATGAATTTTTAAGTGGTGAAAGGTCAGAAAACAATATGGCAGTCTGTTCAGAATTTCAGCACTATAGCTGACTTTGAAAATTCGCCATAAACCGTACAAGATGAATTTGGAATATTAGTTTATATGGTTAAAAAGATTATCAAATCTAGTTTCTTTTAGAAAAAACGGAAACGAGTTTTGAGTTGTTGATTATTTTATAGAAATATTTCTTTAGAGGTGCTGCAAACTGCCAGAAAATGAGAATTGAAGCACTTTGTATCTAAGGTTGATTAGTAAGCTTGAAAGGGGTTAATGGAAGTTCAAATTGGTCACTAAGGACCATAATGAGTTTTTGAACAATACAAGGAAGAAAAGAAAATGTTTGGAAATTTTGTATTCAAATGATTATATTGGACAATATGTATAAGATTTTGTTAGATTGGGATCTAACAAATATTTTACTTATTTGAATTATGAAGTTAAGTTCGAATCAAGGGAGGTTCGAGGAACAAAGAAGGAAAGGATCAAAGAGGACTTAGTGAGGCATACTAATACATGGCAGGTGAGTACAATTGCATGCATATCGTAATACATCGATATTTATGTCATTGAATATATGATTGATATAATATGAATATGTCAAGATTTGATAAATAAAATGCATTGATCATTGATTACTTACATTGATAAAATTGAAATGTTATTTCGGGTATGAACTGCCCAATATTGATATATGTTTCCATTGATGAAATGTTATTTCGGGTATGAACTGCCCAATATTGATATATGTTTCCATTGATGAAATAGATTGATGATGTAAAGCCCAATGTATGATATAGAGATTCGAAGGTATAGCTGGATATCCATAGTGTCATAAACAGCTGTATAAATAATCTAAGCACTTTAGGTAAAGTGCAAATTTATTCTAAGCACTTCAAGTAAAGTGCAAATTTTATTAATGGTATACTCCGACAAGTATACCGAAGCACTTCGGTGCTAAGCACTCCAGTAGAGTGTAATAATACAATGTACTCTGGTAAGTATAGGGGGATGACTCGTGTACATAGAAACTCTTAATTTGATACCTTGGGCTAAATAAATGGAAAATAATAAAAAAAGAAACAGGAAGATAAGCTCGAAAGCTTGCAGATAGAAATGGAAAAGGTATTGGTAAGTATTGAAAGCTTACGGATGGAACCGGCAACGGTATCTGTAAGATATAATCTTATTACTTTGATTTACATATTTATTTATGTTAAGGAGCATGTAATGGTAAGGTGGTCATATGCATTGTTAATCATTAATATTGATATTATAACAATCGCACTTGAATTCGTATTATTGCCTCACTAAGTAAATACTCAGCGTGTAACTGTTTTACAAGTAGGAAATAAGAAATGGTTGGAGTAAGGGGCATATACGGACATCATCAATCAATAACAGGTACATCAGTATCAGTAAGATATCTTTTAATACTGTTTGATATTTAATAGTTGGCATGTATATTAAAAGGATATGCATGCTCTAATAGAAATTGTATTTTATTTGGTTTCTGTATGAATTTTAAATCTTGCAGTTTTTAGGCAGTTTCACTAATTATATGAAAACAAATTAAATTGATAAGTTGCTGCCTAAAAATAAACTCAATTTGAAGATGAAAATATTATTTTTAAACTTTACGCGAATAACTAGATTTGTAAATAAAATCTAGTTATTCGCGTAAAATAATCTATTTACAAATCTAGTTATTCGCGTAAAGTTTAAAAATAATATTTTTATCTTCATTAACCATATTCCTTCAAGTCTTGGATCATTTTCTTACTGGATTTTGCATTATCCTCGTACATTTTCTTAGAATCATTCATCTCCTTCGCAGCCCTATCCAACTGTTCAGATAAATCATTGATCATCATGCTTGTACTTCCCTTTTGAATCTTCTTACACTCTGAATGGGTTTCCTTTAAATCCTTCAATTCTTGGCTGAGTTTCTAATTTTTTTCATAAAACTCCTTTTTCTTACCTTTTTGTACATCTACCTCTAGCAATGCCATGGATAGCTTCTGTTTCAGTTCTTCAATTCGTTTCTCATACCCCTTCAACTCTTTCTCATGATCATGTTTCAACTTCTCTACTACTAAAGGTGCATCTCTCGCACGTTCATTGATCAGACCAATATTACCGATTTCTTTTCGTTGAATGTCATCACTAACCCTTCAAGCCTTCCACTGCGCATAATTTCGCATAACCTCTATGCCAGCAGTAGTAGGAATAAACTGTCTCGATCTGAATTGTCGGGACACCAATAGCGGGCAATATGTTGTTCCTCCCCAAACTCCTAAAATCAGAACCCAATCAAATTTCCCATATCGGTACAAATAACTTACCAAATTCAGCCAAGGGGCTTTCCAGACAATATCTGAATCTTTCATGTTCAAAAAACATTCTTTCCACTGTTCTTCTGTCATTTTCTCAATCGGACATGCTGCAAGATGCTCCTCTAGCGGTGAATAATCAGTGCAAAATCTACGAGCCCTATAGGGTGCAACCTATCCATGACCTCAAAACCACACATCTAATAATTGGGCACAACCCCAAAATCTTCCTTCTCCTGCTCTTCTACAAGCAGTTAGGGTTTTATAGGTCTCTGCCAAAATGGCTGGCACCGGATTTACCTTGTTCTTTAAGCGCTCAAATAGCCCGAGAGTTGATAGATCGATATAATCTGGCGTCCTTGGAAATAACACTAACCCGTAAATACACAAGGCGCACAAGCTTCTTTTCCTCTCTGGTTCATCGCTCGTTAAAATTAACTCTTGAATTACCTCCCAGTGTATGTGTTCATTATCCTCGGTTACTTCATCGTTCCCTTTTTGACTTAACTTTCCATTAAACCAAACATCATTTTTTTCGGTGACCATTTTCAACTTTCTTCTAAAGGTTGAGTTGTTATGAGGTCTCGTGTAAATATTGTCTCTTTCAAATTTCGGGCAATGTAAAAAAGCCTTAAATTCTTCCAGTGTCGGTGTCATATCCACTTCTCCAAATGTGAAGCAATTTTATGCAAGATTCCAATACTGTGTCATAGCCCTAATTAATCATCGATCAACTGGAACATCCAACAACATTACTATATCCCCGAATTCAAACTAAAAAAGCTCGCTTCATAGTTTTGTCTCATTGTTCCCATATCCTTTTAAGTTTTGGTAAACAACTGTTTTGTCCTTAATTCATTCTAGAAATCTCCTTAGTCCATGATGCATAATCTCCCCTAATACTATATCCTTTGACGAACTGGGTTTCCTCAGACCATGACCAGACTGCGGTATTATCCTCTCCCTGTCTATCGGACCCTTCAGGTGTATGAGACATTTTCTATTCGATTAACTTCGAACTTAATACCCCTATGAGTATAATTATGATGCAAAAACATATAACAAAACATAGAAAACAAAACAAAAGAAACTGTGTCAGTATGGTGAAAATAAACTTGTAAACAAAAATAATTACTGTAAAATAACACAATTTTATTGCATAAAATTAACCAGAGAACAGTTTATTTTGCCTTCAAAAATAACCAGAGAAAAGAATTTAAATCAGCAACACCCTGTCCTAGGTCCCCTGTTTGGCTTTAGTGGGGTAGGTTTCTATTACAACATGTGGGTTTTGATCTAGACTCTGGGTACCCGAACTACGTTACTAGACTAGTAAGACATCAATTCGGGAGTATACGACCCCTTATAGCGGAGGCGTAACCTCACGGTGTATAAGGTTGGTATACCGGAAGGAGGACAAAATCCGATCACAGATTTGAATAACTCGCGTAAGATCATGCCTCACTCCTACTTAAAGGTGAAAAGCCCGGGTAGAAGGCTTATGCATGTATGTCATTTTATATCACACAAGAAAAAGCTACTTGCATTTTTCCAGAAAATTCATCCAATAATTATAGAAAAAATTAAATTTAAATTACTGTCAAAAAATACCAATATGCCACGTAAAATTAATTAGACATGACTCTCGATTTTTTAACTTTTCCCAGCGGAGTTGCCAAGCTGTCGCGACCATTTTTGAAATCGGGTGTATGAAAATAGCTTGACGATCTATCTTTTAGAAAATTAGTATTTTTTGGAAATTTTTAATTTAATCTTGAAAATTTAGGGTTTTTCATATTAAATCAAAATTTCCTTTATTTATCCTTGAAAAACATTTTGGAGTCGCCACCGATCACTTTGTGGTAGACCAGACACCGAAAAAATAAACCAGAGATTATGTTTTAAAACTTGGGTTCGGGAGTCGGTTACGTATAAGGAAGGATTAGCACCCCTACGAACGTTGTAGACTCTCTAGGTGAAATGCTGGCAAAAGTGGCAAAAGATATGCGTTGGAAAGTATAAAAACGTGCCAAGATGAGTCTTTTACGTGCAAGTATACACGGTCTGCAAGTAATACAGCTGGTAAGCTGAGCATCGATCCCATAGAGATTGAATTGGAATTCAATTGCTTTGATTGTTACTTTCCTTAAGAAAAAGTTGATTTGTTTTGATGTTGGTTTTGGAAATAATTGAAAAGAAAAGAAATAAAAGTAAAGTAAAGACGTTGGCAAGGCAGGTGTTTTAATGAATGATGAGCGTTGGCAAGGAATGCCTGGTTTTCAGGCTATTCATGTCGTGCCAGCCTTTAATAAGAACCTGTCTTGGCATTGTTTTTCGAGCATACTCAAAATTAGCAAAGCCTCTCTCGATGATCATTGCCCTAAATTGATCATGTAAAAACCCCTATATCTCTATAGTGCATGCTTTTAAATAAACCAATTTGATTAAGATCCAATCTATACTCCTAAGGGGTAGATTTCACTTCTGAAGTAAGTTCATCTACTTGAACGACTTCTCTCGAAGCTTCTCTCCTTAGTATTCAACAACTTAATCGTTGCCACCCTAAGTCTGTTAAGATATTGAGGAGCAATAGGCCAACAGTGCCAACTCTCTCTTGGCATAGTATTTAGGAAATATTAAAGTATGCCGAATAGATAAAATATTGCCAAGGCAGATTTATTATCAAAAACTAAACATGAAAACAGTGTTTCAATGCAAACATCCCCCGCCAATTATGAAATTAGTTCATGGTGAGGGACTTAACAAAAAAACCACAAACATTTCCCAAGTACATCATCATTTAAAACAAAATAAAATAACTTGAAAGAGAAAATGGGCTAGAAGGGGTCTCTCGATGCAGCCCTTCAAGATCCAGGCTTCTCGGCCAAGTTGGTCGGACCACACTTTCTAGGTGCAGCCGGTTGTCAATCGTCACACACCAACTCCTCACTCCGATCTTCTTCGCTCTCCCAAATGTTAGCTTGGTTGGTGTTTAAATAGGTGTGCGAGGAAGGGATAGGATTAGCTCTTCAAATTTTGAACTTCAACTACCCAAGGGATAAAGGATTATCATCTTATCCAAATTTGAATGAGAGCTGATCAGGCTAGGGCTGACATCATACTACCGACGCTGCCTTGGTGCCCAAGCATGGCATGAATCTGCCAACAAGTCTTGGCACCATCTTATCCGCTATTTTTCCAGAGATTGATCCAATTTCTATCTTTTCAGAGCCTGATCATTTCCTATTTTTTGGGGTCCAACAGCTTCTTGGCGTGGCATCAAGTTCATTTCTCTGCCAACCGGTGCTTGGCATTGTCTGGTCTATCTATGCCAACAGCACTCAGTATTCTCTTTGGCACTCCTTCATCTATTGCTTTTCTGGGCCAAATCCTATGCCAAAATTGCCAACAGAACAACCCTTCACACTGGCATAGACAAAACTCTAAACTCCTTATGCAAATGCATGATTCTAACATCCTAATGCAACTAAACGTACCTAAAAACAAGAAAAAACATTGTAATATTGGCATTAAAAATAGTACTTTTGGAGAGGTAACACACCCCCAAACCTAACTCATTTCTTGCCCTCAAGTAATGCAAACAAAATAAAAACAAAAATTGTGAAAAAGATACCTCGACAAAATTTTTGTTGAATGCCAACGTGTGCTGGCAAGAAGAATTTGGCTCTATTTTTGTCCTCAGTATCTCAGTGCAATAATGCCAAGCAGGTAGTAATTCAAGTGCAGCAATATAACTCTAGTCTAAGTTTATGAAGGGTGCAGATATGTAGGCAATATGCATAAAGTATCCTTTCACCCCCTTAGCCAATTTTACTACCTAAACTCATATTTTTATCATTTTTTCTTCTTTTTTTCTTCTTGCCAAGGGTTTCTGTTGGCATTAATTTAAGCTTGCTTCGTGACACTATTTAGCGTGAGAGATAAGAGGGAGCATACCACGAATCCCCACCTTAATCTAGACATCACTAGGCTTTCTCTTCAACTCATACTCTAAGGTTTTGGACTTGAGAACTAAGAGGGAGCAAACCACGAAGCCCCAAGTAAGTTATTATCCCTAGGTAGAGGAAAGTTCATTTCATTTTTTTCTTGCCTTGGCAGAACATAGTTGCCTTATTTATTTCTTTTTACTCTGGCATCATTTTTTTCTAAATCTGAGCATAGTTTTAAAAAGTCTAAGCTTGCTAAGGAACTAGATACATACTACGCATTAAGTGTAAGTTCAATTCCCTAAACTAGAGATCAATTGCGAAGCAAACCTGGCAAACTACGCTGCTGGTATGGCATGACAACTAACGATTAAAGTTTCCTCATAGGCCAGACACCTAGATCAAATTAAACTTGCCTAACAAATGCTAACATTTTTCAAAATTAAACCGAGGCAAAAAATTTTTTTTCTTTTTTTAGTGGTTCGGTATGCATCTATCTAAATGACCTAAATGGCATGGCAACAGAATTTAGACATGAATGTATGGCATGGCATAAATGTGAGAAAATGCACACCCCCAAACCCAAGATGTGCATTGTTCCCAATGCATGGAACAACACATATATACAAGAAAAATAGAAAAAAATTAAAAATGCATGATCATGTAAATGCAATGGAATGAAATGTAAAAGAGTTTAGGAAGAAGAGGACTCTCCTTCAAAGACTATTTGCCATGCAGCACGGGTTTTTCTTCTCGCAAATGGCCCTTAGTTAGGGGCCATTTGCTTCATTCTTTTCAAGCTCAGTTTTGAAGAGGCAATGGAGGCTCCAACTTCCTCCTTTTCCTTGGCAGGCTTTGATGCAGTAGGTGCATCGGTGGCATCAAATGGTGTATGTATATCATGTGTCACTGGCGACTTGGCTTTGGTTTCCTTTGTTTCAGATGAAGAATCAGAACTAGCAGACTCGAGTTGAACTAGAGAAAACAGGACTGTGGCATTGGATGGGGTATGAACTGGGCTAGCTGGCATGGCATTGTCGCTGGCAGAGAGCTCAGCAAGGAAGTTTTGAAACTCTGGCACAAAATCAGTTGATAATTTCGTAAGAGCCTCTCTGATCAAAACATCCCTGGCCTGGATGTAGTGTCGCATCTTGACATTGAGCTCCTTAGCCTTTTCTAGCTTTTGGAGAATAATCTTCTAGCGTTGGTGAATTTGGGACAGCATTGCCATTGAACTTTCTGGAACAGTTTCTGGTATGGTTGCTGGCGCGGCTTTTGATTCCTTGGGCTTTGGCGTGTGTGCCCTTGCCTTTCCCTTCCCCTTGTCCTTAGGTTCGGCAGCAACAAGATTTCTCCATATAGCACCAGTAATTGTTGTTCCTTTGATCGTTTGCCCTTTATCCGTATCAAGCCTCGGCACATCATGGAGCATGCAAACGTTAGAAATCAACAAAGGGAAAAACAAGCTGCCAGTACCTTTCGTTGCGTACTTGTAAGTTTCCTCAACAATGAGCTTGCCAACATTGATTTTGTGCCCCATAACAATAGAGTGCAACAGATCATCCTTTCTTCTGACACAATCTCGTTATGGGATGTGGGCATCAGATTCACCTTTAGAAAGTGATTTCATCCTCTCCATTGGGGCTTCAATGCTAGCCTCTTCATTGTACTGTGCCCCTTGGATGACACTGTCCATGCCGTGCCAGGCTCGCACAAATCTACCAGCAGCCTCTTTCTCTTGGTAGCGTTCATTGAATCCGCGTACTTGAAATACTCGTCCTCTACACCATCTAACTCAAACATATTATTTATATACCCTTCATAGAAATGAACACATTTACCTCTAATCATCAAGAATGGCGAATCCTTGGTCACAAGGTGCGCATAGAATTCTTGGACGATTGTGGCATAAACCTCCCCTTTTTGCTGGCAAGACTGAGTCCATTTGTGCAAGTTAATTGTAGACATGACTTCCAGAGGGAAGCCATTGTTCGTCTCTGTGTTGAGGTCAAATTGCTTCTCATAGAAAATTCCTTGAGGCAAAATTGGATTCAAAATTTTTCTTGATCTCCTCGTTGAAGAATCGCTTGAAGAGGATAGAGGATGAAGCCATTGAAACTCGTTGAAGGAACTTGAAACGATGTTGAAAGATGAAGAAAAAGACGATTTGGGTTTTGCACTTGCTTAACGAAAAGAAAGTAAAAAGTGAGAGAGAGATGTTTGATTCCTTTAACCGGCAAAAGTGAGAATGTGAAAGGTTTTGGGTTGGTTGAGTGTTTTAATGGGAGGAGTAATTAGGGATAATGATGAAAAAAAAGAATTAAATTAAAAGAGGTGATCTGATAAGGGTGAAGTGATAAGGTGATAGGTGTAAGATAGGGTAAGGATTGGAGTGATAAGGTGTTTGGTTCAAATTTTAACCCAAATTTTGGGCGGCTAGGGTTTAAGGTCAAAAGAAAAATACTCTCCCTCCTATTGAATGGGCCGGTCAAGCTAGGGTTTTTCCCATTCTTCCAAATTTAGCACCGTCGCATGCCAAGTTGTTCTGGCACTATGTCTGGCAGGCTTTGCTATTGGGACATCAGCTCTTGCCAAATAATCCCGACATTATTCCTGGCATGGTTCATGGCATAACGAATCTGCGTAACTCAAAGGAAACCTTTCAACACAGTAAAGGAATAAAAATTGAAATATAAAAAGAAAGCAAAAAACAAATAAAAACCTTGAAACCTAAAAGACAAATAAAACAATTATCCTAATATTTACAAAGGTTCAAACCAGATGGTGTTTTTATGTTACCTCTGCCAAGAGGAACACCTCTTTGGCATTATTCTGATCATCTTCTATGTAGTGCTTTAAATGTTGGCCATTCACCTTAAAGATTTCTCCCGTCTTCAAGTTCTTAATGTCCACAGCTCCATGACCCGTCCATCTCGATCTGAGTTTCCCTAGAAATAACTTAAGCCGTGAGTTGAATAACAAAACACGTTGGCCTACCTCAAACTGTCTTTGCATTATCCTATTGTCATGCCATCATTTTGCCTTCTCCTTATAGATCTTGGCGTTCTCATAGGCTTGTGTTCTGAATTCTTCCAATTCATATAGGTCTAGCAACCTTTTTTTCTCCAACAGCACTGGCAGATGACATGGTTTTCCGAAAACAAGTCGAAATGGTGACGTACCCAAAGGAGTTTTAAATGCAGTCTTGTAAGCGCACAAGGACTCGTCTAGTCTCAAGGACCAGTCCTTCCTTGATGGATTAATAGTCTTCTCTAGAATATTCTTAATCTCCTTATTTGAAATCTCGACTTGTCCGTTTGTTTGTGGATGATATTCCGTGGCAATTCTCTGCAGTATACCATACCTTCACAAAGCTTTAGAGATTAGATTACATTTAAAATGGGTGCCCTCATCGTGAATAATCACCATAAGGGCACCAAATCTAGTAAAAATGTGTTTGAATCGTTTGTTGGCAGGGTCACAGCATTTACCCATTTAGATACATAGTCAACAGTCACAAGAATATATACATTACCAAATGAAGGTGGAAAAGGACCCATAAAGTCTATCCCCCATACATCAAATAAATCCACATGCATAATGTTTTGGAGTGGTAGTTGGTGTCTGCCAGAGATAGTTCTTGTCCGTTGGCATCGATCACATGCCTTGGCATACTCATGGGCATCCTTATATAGTGTGGGCTAAAAGAATCCTGACTGCAGTACTTTGGCAGCAGTCTTTACCCCCCAAAGTGACCTCCATATGGTGTGGCATGGCATAGATGTAATATGTTATGATGTTTATCCTCGGGCACACACCGGCGGATCACTTGGTCTGCACACTACTTGAACAATATTGGCTCGTCCTAATAGTATTGCCTAACTTCCCGCAAGAACCTCTTCTTGGTATTGTATGCCAAGTCTGGTGGCAGAATGTTACTTACCAAGTAGTTGACAATGTCAGCATACCATGGCATGGCATTAACTTCAAGCAAATACACGTAAGGAAATTTATCCCTTATAAAATTGGTCTTACCATCTTCAAGATATACTCTAAACGTGAGAGATTGTCAGCTACTAGGTTTTCACTGCCCTTCTTGTCTCGAATCTCAAGGTCAAATTCTTGAAGTATGAGCATCTATCGGATTAGTCTAGGCTTGGCATCCTTCTTTGCCAAGAGATAATTCAATGCCGAATGATCTGTAAAAACAACAACTTTGTTACCAATTAAGTAAGATCTAAATTTGTCAAAAGCAAATACAACTGCAAGAAATTCTTTCTCAGTCGTAGAGTAGTTCAGTTGTGCTTCATTCAAGGTTCAGTTGGCATAGTGGATGGCATGAAAAACCTCACCATGCCTTTGTCCCAAGACTGCTCTAACGACATAGTCATTGGCATCGTACATGAGCTCGAAGGGCTCACTCTAGTCCGGTGCCACAACTATAGGGTCATTGATTAACTTCTCTTTAAGCTCATGAAATGATCTCAAACAAGAATTTTCAAATGCAAAAGTGGCATTATGTTCTAACAACAAGCATAAAGGTTTAGCAATTTTTGAAAAGTCTTTAATAAAACGCCGATAAAAATCAGCATGTCCTAAAAAACTCCTTATATCTTTAACACTTTTTGGATGCTGTAGTTGTTTAATTACCTCGACTTTTGCTTGATCCACTTCTAACCCTCTCTCAGTTACCTTGTGCCCAAGAACAATGCCCTCCTTCACCATGAAATGGCATTTTTCCCAATTCAACACTAGGTTTGTCTCTATGAATCTCTTCAAGACTTTCTCCAAACTCAGAAGGCATTCCTCAAATGTTTTGCCAAACACTGAGAAATCATCCATGAACACTTCCATGTTATGCTCGATAATATAAAAAAATTGGACATCATGCAATGTTGAAACGTTGCCGGTGCATTACATAGGCCGAATGGCATCATTCTGAACGCAAACGTCTCTGAGAGCACGTGAACGTGGCTTTCTCTTGATCATCAGGGGCGATGGCAATCTTATTATAACCTGAATAACCATCCAAAAGACAATAGAAAGCTTTACCTACCAACATGTCTAGCATCTGATCAATGAATGGCAATGGGAAGTGGTTCTTCCTCGTGGCATTGTTCAGCCTCATATAGTCCATGCACACTCTCCATCCTGTGATAGTTCTGGAGGGGATTAATTCAGCTTCACTATTTTGTACCACGATCATGCCACCCTTCTTTGGCACGCTTTGCCACGGGCTAACCTAGGAGCTATCGAAAATGAGATAAATAATCCTAGCATCAAGCCATTTTATAATATCTTTTTTCACTACCTCTTTCATGCTTGGGTTTAGCCTTCTTTGGCCTTCAGTGGTCTTGCCATGGTACTCCTCCAATATAATCTTATGCATGAAAATGGTTGGGTTAATACCTCTGATGTCTGCCAAGGTCCACCCTAATGCTTGCTTATAATCGCATAATATTCCCAACAATCTTTCCTCCTGATCAGTAGTGAGACCAGTGGCAATGATCACTGGCAGAGTTGAGTGTTCACCTAAATAAGCATACTTCAAGTGATCTAATAGTGGTTTTAGTTCCAACGCTGGTGTCTCTTCAATTGATGGTTTATGTGCCTTGATTTCTCTATCGGCCAACTGTAATGGCTTAAAATAACTCACCTCTTCAGCCTCCAAGACTGGTTCTTGTGGTTTCTCAAACAGATCAGCTATGCCATCTAAATTGTTAGCATCAAATTCTGTATCTTGGCATAACTGAGCCATGTCCAAAGTGTAAATGGATTCTATTATATCCTCTGCTTGGCACTCATCAGGTTCATCTGCACATTTCAAAGCTTAAAACACATTAAATGTAACATGCTGGTCATTCATGCGCATTGTTAGTTCCCTTTATGAACATCAATTAAAGCCCTACCCGTAGCAAGAAAAGGTCTCCCCAAAATAATCGGGACATTAATATCAGCCTCATAACCCAAAATGATAAAATCAACTAGAAAAATAAATTTATCTACCTTTACCAACACATCCTCAATCTTACCCTTGGGATGTGCATAGGGTCGGTCTGCCAGCTGAAGTATCACTATGGTAGGTCTTGCTTCTATGCCAAGCTTTCAGAAAACTGACATTGGCATCAAGTTGATGCTAGTTCCTAGGTCACACAGTGCCTTGCCCATGAATTTGTTGCCAATGGTGCAGGGAATAGTGAAACTTCCTGGATCTTTTAGCTTTGGTGGTAATCGGTTTAGGATCATGGCACTGCAGCCTTCGGTCAGAGCAATAGTTTCAAAGTCTCCCAACTTCCTCTTCTTAGACAGGATGTCTTTCATGAATTTGACATAGTTGGGCATTTGCTCAAGGACTTCTACCAATGGAATGTTGATTTGCAATTTCTTAAGAACCTCCAAGAAGCACTTGAACTACTGATCTTGCTTATGCTTTTGAAGTCTTGCTGAAAATGGTGGTGGTGGATAAACATATGTCGGCACTGCTGCCATTGCCAAGGCAGTGCTGGCATTAGTCTATTTGGCATCGGTATGCTGTCTGGCATCAGTGCTGGCATCATCTGCTTTTGGTTGCTCTTTCTTTGCCTCACTGGGATTATCTACTAGTGCTGGCTTCTAGACTTGGCAGTTATTTAGCTGCTTAGCAGCCCTCTCCACCTCACACTATTTACCACTCTAAAGAGTTATGGCTTTACATTGTTCATTTTCTTTGTGCCGAGCGTCTTCTGTGTCACTTGGCAATATTCCTTGGGGTCGATTACTGAGTGCATTGGCAATCTTCCCTATTTGGACTTCCAAGTTTCTTATTGATGCTGCCAAACTCTGGACTGTGGCATCATTCCTCTCCATGTACTTTGTGAGTGTGCCACCTTGGTTGAGTCTCTGCCCTTGCTGAAAATTGTTTTGGCCTTTCTGTGGCATGGCATTCTGATAGAATGTTGGCATGGCATTATTATTCTGCCTCTGGGTATTCTGGCACTAGGCATTGTACTGGTTACCTCCCTGATTTCCCCATGCTAAACTAGGGTGTTGTCTCCAACCTGCATTATAAGTATTGGAGTTAGGATTATAGTAACTATTAACATTGCCAACAAAGTTTACCAATTCAGGGTTAGCAGGGCATTCATCCACATGATGATTCTATCCACAAATTATACATAAAGGATTTAATGCTTTGACTTCCTGGACTCGTTAATGCTAGTAAGGTTGGAAATCTCGGCATGAATGGACGGTAGTTTGTCAACCTGAAATTTCCCATTGGTTTTAGTTTCGGTCCCAAGTCTTGCAACAGGATATTCAAAATCATTGATTGCAATTCTCTCTAAAATTTCAACAGCCTCAGTATATGTTTTGTCAAGCAATGAACCGGCTGCTGAAGCATCAACAACAATCCTTGTTTGTGCGTTCAGTCCATTCTAAAAGGTTTGGATCTGGTCCAATTTGGGAATCCATACATAGGAAACCTCCTCAACAGGTATTTGAATCTTTC
Source organism: Hibiscus mutabilis (assembly GCA_019671005.1). NCBI lineage: Eukaryota > Viridiplantae > Streptophyta > Magnoliopsida > Malvales > Malvaceae > Hibiscus > Hibiscus mutabilis. Next base: position 26,775,469 of record CM033750.1, on the reverse strand, counting down.
CCATGCATCATATAAAGTTTCATCATCAGCCTGCCTGAGTGTAATGATCTCACCTCGCAGTTTGACAGTGAGTGTTGGTGGCTGGAATGTTGTCAAGAACTTCTGGTATAGGTCTGCCCATGAAGTAACTGAGCCAGGTGGCAAGGAGTTAAGCCAAGCCTTTGCTCTTTCTCTCAAAGAGAAAGTAAATAACTCCAGTTTCACGGTATCTTCAGGTACTCTATTTTGTTGAAATAACTAGCAAATCTCCATGAATTGCTCTAGATGTTGCCTCAGATCTCCAGTGAGTGCTCCATCAAACTGACCTACATAGTATGAATCATTACTGGTTTAAGTTTGAAATTGACAGTGTTTCCTTCTGTGCCAACAAGTCCTGGCATCAAATTGTCAATGGTTGGTGCCGAATGTTCTCTAATAGGTCTCTCATTGACAACTGGGACAACCGGTGGTGGTGGTATCTCATTATTAGTGGATTTCCTCCATTGTTCACCACACCATTCCCTCCACTACCTTGGTTTTGCATCTCTCGAAATCTTCTTTTTAACCTCAGCAAGGTTTTCTCAATTTCCAAATCGTATGGCCACTCGCCCAACACATGATGGCTTCTGGTCATACACCGACAAAAATAAAAGGTAAAAACAAAAATAAAAATGAAAGAAAAACAAGTAAGAATTTAAAAACAATCAATTTTGTTGCAATCTCCGGCAACGGCTCCAAAAACTTGTAGACTCTCTTGGTGAAATGATGGCAAAAGTGGCAAAAGATATGTGTTGGAAAGTATAAAAATGTGCCAAGATGAGTCTTTTGTGTGCAAATATACACGGTCTGCAAGTAATACAGCTGGTAAGCTGAGTATCGATCCCACAGAGATTGACTTGGAATTCAATTGCTTTGATTGTTACTTTCCTTAAGAAAAAAGTTGATTTGTTTTGAAATTGGTTTTGGAAATAAATGAAAAGAAAAGAAATAAAAGTAAAGTAAAGATGTTGGCAAGGAAGGTTTTTTAATGAATGATGAGCGTTGGCAGAGAATGGCTGGTTTTCACACTATTCATGTCGTGCCTGCCTTTAATAACAACCTGTCTTGGCATTGTTTGCCGAGCAGATTCAAAATTAACAAAGCCTCTCTCGATTGTCATTGCCTTAAATTGATCATCTAAAACCCCCTATATCTCTATAGTGCATGCTTTTAAATAAACCAATTTGATTAAGATCCAATCTATACTCCTAAGGGGTAGATTTCACTTCCGAAGTAAGTTCATCTACTTGAACGACTTCACTCAAAGCTTCTCTCCTTAGTATTCAACAACTTAATCGTTGCCACCCCAAGTTTGTTAAGATATTGAGGAGCAATAGGCCAACAGTGCCAGCTCTCGCTTGGCATAGTATTTAGGAAATATTAAAGTATGGCGAATAGATAAAACATTGCCAAGGCAGATTTATTATCAAAAACTAAACATGAAAATAGTGTTTCAACGCAAACATCCCCCGCCAACTATGAAATTAGTTCATGGTGAGGGACTTAACCAAAAAACCACAAATGCTTCCCAAGTGCATCATCATTTAAAACAAAATAAAATAACTTGAAAGAGAAAATGGGCTAGAAGGGGTCTCTCGATGCAGCCCTCAAGATCCATGCTTCTCGGCCAAGTTGGTCGAACCACCCTTCCTAGGTGTAGCCGGTTGTCAATCGTCACACACCAAATCCTCACTCCGATCTTCTTCGTTCTCCCAAATGCTAGCTTGGTTATTGTTTAAATAGGTGTGCGAGGAAGGGATATGATTAGCTCTTCAAATTTTGAACTTCAACTGCCCAAGGAATAAGGGATTATCATCTTATCCAAATTTAAATGAGAGCTGATCAGGCTAGGGCTGACGTCATACTGCCGACGCTACCTTGGTGCCCAAGCTTGGCATGAATCTGCCAACAAGTCTTGGCACCATCTTATCCGCTATTTTTTTGGAGATTGATCCAATTTTTATCTTTTCAGAGCTTGATCATTTCCTATTTTTTTGGGGTCCAACAACTTCTTGGCGTGGCATCAAGTTCACTTATCTGCCAACCGGTACTTGTCATTTTCTCGTCTATCTATGCCAACAGCCCTTGCCATTCTCTCTGGCACTCCTTCCTGTGTTGCTTTTCTGGGCCAAATCCTATGCCAAACCTGCAAAATTGCCAACAAAACAACCATTCACATTGGCATAGACAAAAATCTAAACTCCTTATGCAAATGCATGATTCTAACATCCTAATGCAACTAAATGTACCTAAAAACAAGCAAAAACATTGTAAGATTGGCATTAAAACAATACTTTTAGAGAGGTAACAAACGCCCGTTATCGGTACCTTTAATTTTACGTGGGATTTTGGCATTTTGAATAATTATTTGAATTTAATCTATCCCATAATTATTAATTGAATTTAAATTCTGAATGCAGATGTCCTTTTATAAGGAAATTCATTTTGTTCGAATATGAGATTAAAAGCACCCCGTTGGTGGCACCCCTATTCGTATTTAAAAATGAATTTCCAACATAAAAAGTTTTTAATGAATGTCCTTTTATTGTCTTGTTGATTTTAAATATTAATCCTAAAAGGCTCTAATTAATTAATCATCTAAATCTATGAATATTAATTAATTTAATGGCTTTTATGAGAAAATGTCAATTACTTGAACACCTTCCTTATATTTAAAGCCATTAAATTAATCATATTCGTAATCGATTAATTCTTCTAATTAATTAAAGTTCTAGTCCTAATTAGGGCTCTAACAATTTAATATTTAATTATAAGTGAAAATGTATATCGAATATACACCTTTATGACCAAGGCTGAGATAACACCTCATTGTAAACAATGGAACACCATCCAAATTTGAACCTCAAAGACTCTATTCAATATACATTTAATTAACTACAATGTATCTTAATTAATTATCTAATTTTAATTAAGGACTAATTTTGTATTTAATTTTAAGTATAATGTATATTAAATATAATTATAAAATTCATGTTGAGATAACACCCCATTGTAAACAATGGAACATCATCCAAATTAGAATTTTAAAATTGTATTTAATATGCACTTCATTACTACAATTATCTACCCTATTTAATTATTGAAATCCTAATTAGAGATCCTACACTAAAGGCTCTAATATTTAATTAAATTAAGTGTATATAATTGTCTAATATTTAATTCTATATGCCTAATTTAAAACATGCATCACATATAAATTAATTGCATTTAAATACACAAAATAAATAATGACTAAATTAAGAACAAATTAAAACACAAAGCTCAAACTATTATTGATGGACCAAATTGAAACAATTACAAAACTATAAGCCCAAATTACAAAGCCCAGTGACCTAATTGAAAAGAATTGAAAACTAGAGGGAACCACTAAGGAATTCTGGGACTAGATTGAATAAATTGCAAAGGTTAGGGGACAAACTAAGAGGGGAAAGGACTAAATTGAGAGATATCGAAGTTTTGGGGAAAAAACCAAGGGGTATCTGTTTAGAAATGCGCAGATCTCGGGTCGACCCGGATACAATGCGCAGACCCTTGCTCGACCCAGTACCAAAACAGTGTCGTGTCAACTCGGCTATAAATAGCCTAAACCCTGGTCAACTCGGCCATAACCCACATGCACACTCTCTCTCCTTTCTCTTTCTTCTCACAGATTCTCTCAACTTAAACATAACTCAGCCCAGAAACCAAACCTCCCACAGATCAAAAACTCATGTTCTTCGTGTGTTCATCACCAAAATCCTCTAAAATCCCCTGTTTGATCCTTCCCAAACACCAAAAACATTAGCTTCATGTTTTCTATCGATCAAGCCCTCATATTTTACCAAAAAATCATCCATGTTCTTCATATTTCCTCACTTTAATCTTTAAAAAGACCAAAACTCCTCTCATCACCTATTTCTCAAAATCAGAAACCCAAACCATGTTCTATGTTCTTATCTGTTCTTCCCGATTCAAGCAAACCCTAGAATTTTCGACCTAACCTCGCCGTGACCACTACCCCTAGATCTAGGCCCACCGTTTCTTAACCTTTTCAGCATGTTTACCGACCACTAGAGGCGATGCTGACCTCCTCTAGTCATCGTCTCTGATCACCTTTGCAACTCCGGTCATCCCTATCCTCTCTCTAACCACCGTTACCCTAGCTCCTGCCACCATCCTCAACTGTGAGGCAATTTTTTGCCACCATGCCGGAAACCTAAAATACCTAAAATCCACCATTCTTCCCCATTTTTCACCTAAACCTAGATCTAAACCCCGATTCAACAGAATCTCCCATCTTCTCCACCTAAACTAACTACTCGAATCATCTCCTCTCATTTTCAACTCCACCGAAAGTTTAAACACTCTCAAATGACCACCAGAAACAACTTCGGCTGCAAAGATAAGTTTCCAAAGGCCTTTTGCTTACTGTTTTTTAAAATTTTCTTTTTAATGAACCTAGATCTAACAGTTATTTTTTTTCTTTGTTATAGGATCAAAAGATTTAAGCAGGAGGCTACGTTTTAGAAATCGGAAATGTAACTTCGGTGACGGTGCAGCTCCGGTGACGACTTCTCCAGCATCCTCTGAACTCTCAGTTAACTCCTCGACTTCCTCTCTCTCTTCAATTACTCCCATAATGATTGAGTAATTATTATTTTCATTAATTAACTGTTCAGTCTTTCTCCATGGTATTTATAGCGGGAGTTGTTGCTGATGTTAGAGACTAATAAACTGTTGACAGTTGGCCTAGGCTGGGACTTGATTCGGGTAAAACACAAGAGGGCGAATGGCAGTGTGCCACATGTCTATTTTTGGGGGCAAAAGAAAGATAATTGTGCTAGTTTGGGCCTTTACCGAATTGGGCAGGAATTTTAGAATTTAGGGATGTAAATGGACCTTGTAATTTGGATTTTGAAATGACAGGGCTTTGTATATGGACTGTTTATGGACTTTATTCATTTATTATATTTACTTATTTATTATTTATACTATTTATTTATTTAATTAAGCCCGGTCAAAATTCGGGTATTACACATTGCACTCACTTGGTGCCTCACTAGTAAACCTTACTATAGATTTTAGCTTTACTCTTGTATTGTTTCCTTGTCTTTAAACTTGCTCGTATTACGATCTCGATCACGACCTATAAAAACATCATTTACCAACACATACAATTCAAAACATATGTTAGCATCATTCTAACATAGGCGCATATTAGGAAATAAATTTTCTAAAAATCCTTTCGATATTAATTTGATACTAATTTTATTTCACAACATCAGTGTTAACTTAATACTTCAAAATAATATTTCAAACCCCTTACTATTTATATCCATCAATAATTCACAAGACATTTTCAAATCTCACAATTTAACCATAATATGAATTCTTTTAGAATTCATTTCAATATTTGCAAATTATTTAAAATGATCCATTTCCTTTGAACTTCAAATTCAATCACTTATAACATAATCAAATATTCCAACAATATATTCAAGCTTAACACACTAATTTCTAGTCAATTTCCATTTCAATCCCATATTTCCTTTAATATGCTATTTGATCCTCAACACTTTGCAAACTTCTAAATTGGTCTAAACAACATTCTAAACCTTGTAGAATTATTCTTACATCATTTCTAGTCTTAGGGAAAATTTCCATAATTTTCTCTAATTTTCTCCCTAAAGGCCGAATATGAAGGGTTACTATTCTCAACATTTCCAACTTGATTCAAGCATGACTTTAGCTTCTAAACAACATTTCCAAGCTTCTACAATCATTTCTATATCAAAATCAATCCAAATTCAACTTCATATCAAAACACTAACTTTAACCAAATTGGAATTTAACCATTTTCAAGTGTTTACAATCATCATACAAGCTTAGACATGATTCTACAACATCAACTTTATCAAAATCTAATCTTAAATCATCAAATTTGAACATCGCCTTCATCCACTTTATTCATGAAACTAAGGATTTAATCAAGGAAAGCATGAATAATTGGACCAAATGATAGAGAATTTCATGTAGATCAATTCCTTGTTCCATGCTTTCATCCAAATTCCAACTAAATTAGTTTGAAAATCAAAAAGAAAACTTTTACATACCTTAGAAGAAACTCACGAAATATGAAGAGAAGTGGAGAAATTTCATGAAATTTCAATTGTTTTTAATTTAGGCTATTTGTCATGTATTTATAAAATTTCAATTTAAAATTTCTTTTATGGAAAAATGACCATTTTGTCCTTTTAATCCAATGCCTCTTATTTTGCCACATGACAATCTACTCATCCAAGGGTCAAAAATAAACCAAGAAGTTAGTGATTACCAACTTTGCCCTTATAAATTTCCAAAATTACAATCTTGCCATTTTCATCCAATGGCTCGTATTTAACATGGAAAATCTACTTTAATCCAATGGTCCATGCTAAATCATACCATTTTAAGACATGGAAATGGCATTTTTAACCTTGCTTTATCATACTTCAAAATATCCTGAATATTCAGTTCAATCCGATTATCCGAATATTTTTCTAAACTTTATCCTTTATAGCCATTAATACAAACTCCATACAAAAAAACCGGGTAACAGTAAAATGTCATTCTTAGGGTAAACTATTAATTTACGGGACTAAAATACATAATTTTTGAAAATTACAATTTAGTCCCTAGACTTTTCCTAAGTTTATACTTTAGCCACCAAACTTTCTTCTTTTTATTTTGGTCACTACCCAAAATTTTGAGGTATTACAAGAAGAGGTTGAAGAGTACGACAATGAGGAGGAATATGATTTGCCCAATGATTTGCTCAGGTTGGTGGGTGAAGAAGGAAAACAAATTCTACCTTATAAGGAAGAATTATAAATTTTGAATCTCGGCACCGAGGAAGAGAAACGAGAAGTGAAAATTGGTACCACTATCATTGCCAAGACTCGAAACAGTTTAATTGAGCTTCTAAAAGAATATAAAGACATTCACGTGGTCGTACCAAGATATGTCTGGCCTTGATACTAACATCGTCGTGCATCGACTTCCCATAAAGACAGGATGTGAGCCCGTAAAGCAAAAACTCAGAAGGATGAAAATTGAAACGCTTTTGAAAATCAGAGATGAGGTGAAAAAGCAGTTTGACGCAGGATTTCTCAAAGTGGCCAAGTATCCAGAGTGGATGGCCAACATTGTCCCAGTTCTAAAAAAGATGGGAAAGTGCGTATGTGCGTCGACTATAGGGATCTCAATAGGGCAAGACCACTTTCGTAACACTATGGGGAATATTCTGCTATAAAGTAATGCCCTTCGGTTTGAAGAACACAGGGGCAACTTACCAAAGAACCTGGTGACCCTTTTTCATGATATGATGCAAATGGAAATAAAGGTGTATGTAGATGATATGATCGCTAAATCTCGATCAAAAGTAGAGCATATTGTGAACCTGGAGAAGCTTTTCCAAAGGTTGAGAAAATTTCAGTTAAAACTCAACCCTACCAAGTGCACCTTTGGGGTTACATCGGGATAATTGCTAGGCTTCGTTGTGAGTAAAAGAGGAATTGAGATCGACCCAGATAAGGTCAAAGCCATACAGGAACTCCCACTTCCTCGTACACAAAAGGAGGTCAGGGGCTTTCTGGGGAGTTTAAATTATATTGCCCGTTTCATCTCTCAATTGACAGATAAATGTGATCCAGTATTCAGGCTCCTTCAAAAGAATAACCCAGGAACATGGAATGAAGAATGTCAAGCAGCCTTGGAAAAGATTAAAGAATAGATGAACAACCCTCCTATATTGGTTCCACCCATTCTAGGAAAACCATTGATCATCTACTTGACGGTGTATGAAAACTCCATGGATTGTATATTGGGGCAACATGACGAGACTGGGAGGAAAGAAAAAGCAATATATTACTTAAGCAAGAAGTTCACCGACTGTGAAACCAGAGATTCCTCAATTGAAAAGCTGTGTTGTTCTTTGGTGTGGGTAGCTAAAAGGCTTAGGCAATATATGTTATGCCACACTACTTGGTTGATTTTGAAGCTAGATCCTTTAAAATTTATGATGGAAGCACTGACCTTATTAGGAAGATTGGCCCGCTGGAAAATGTTACTTTCAGAATTCGACATCCAGTACATAAACCAGAAAGTAGTAAAAGGGAGTGCCATACCTGACTTTTTGGTAAGTCGAGCCTGTGAAGACAATGAGGCATTGAGATTTAATTTTCCTGAAAAAGATTTGATCACGACTGAGGAAAGTGATGTCCCAATAGAATCATGGGTTATGCATTTCGATGGTGCTGTAAATGCTTTGGGATGAGGCATCGGGGCAGTCTTGGACTCACCTGAAGAAAATCATTATCCGTTCACTAGTCGGCTCAATTCTTTTGCACTAACAACATGGCAGAATACGAGGCTTGCATCCTGGGTCTACGAGCAGCTATTCAAAGGAAAATCAAAACCCTGAGAGTTTATGGGGATTCTACGTTGATTATCTATCAGATTCGAGGGGAATATGAGACGAAAGATGCGAAACTGATAGGATATCATAAGTTGGTCTTCAACTAATTAAAAATTTGATGAGATCACCTTTAAGTATCTCCCTAGGGAAGATAACCAAATGGTTGATGCCTTAGCCACTCTAGCCGCCACGTTTAAAGAAAGTGAAGGTGCTGAAATGATGCCAATCAAATTGCAAATGTAGGATTCCCCAGCTCACTATTATGATGTGGAAGAATAAGCGGATGGTCTTCCATGGTATTATGACATCCTACAGTATATGAAGTCTCGGCAGTATCCACCTCGAGCGACTGAGAATGAAAATAAATTGATCAAAAAAATGGCATCGGGATATGTTCTTGATGGAGAAATCTTAAACAAGAAAAGTTGAGACCAAGTATTGTTGAGGTGCGTAGGGGCTAAAGAAGCTCAAATGATCTTAAAAGAGGTTCATAAAGGGGTTTGTGGGACTCACCCTAGTGGTTTCACCATAGCCATAAGGATCATGCATTTTGGGTATTATTGGTCAACTTTGGAGAGAGATTGCATTAACTACTCTCGAAAATGCCACAATTGTCAGATTTATGCTGACAAGATACATACACCCCCACAGCTTCTCCATGTCATGTCAGCCCCTTGGCCCTTTTTTCATGTGGGGTGGGATGCCATCATCCAAATTCACCCTAAAGCGTCAAATGGGCATCAATTTATTCTAGTAGCCATCGACTACTTCACTAAGTGGATGGAAGCAGTCTCATATACGAATGTCACTAGATCTACGATTTGTAAATTCTTGAAAAATAGATCATTTTCCGATATGGTTTACCAAAGAGGATTATCATGGACAACGCCTCCAATTTGAATAACAAGATGATAACCAGAGTTTGTGAGCAGTTTAACATCAAACATCATAACTCAGTGACTTATCACACGAAGATGAATGGGGCTGTAAAGGCTGCTAATAAGATTATCAAGAAGATAGTTGCAAAGATGGCCGACACTTACAAAAACTGGTGTAGACTCTCTAAGTGAATACTGGCAAAAGGGGCAGAAGATATGTATTGGAAAAGTATAAAACAGTGCCAAGATAAGTCTTTTGTGTGCAAGTATACACGGTCCTCAAGTCATACGACATTTAAGCTGAGTATCAATCCCATAAAGATTGACTTGGAATTCAATTGTCTTTGATTGTTACTTGCCTTGAGAAAAAGTTGTTTGTTTTGAAGTGGTTTTGGAAATAATTAAAATAAAGTAAGACGTTGGAAAGGAATGTGCTTTAATGAATGATGGGTGTTGGCAGGGAATGCCTAGTTTTCACGCAATTCATGTCGTGCCCGCCTTCAATACAACCTGTCTTGGCATTCTTTGCCGAGCAGATTCAAAATTAGCAAAGCCTCTCTCAATGGTCAATGCTCTAAATTGATCATGTAAAAACCCCTATATCTCTATGGTGCATGCTTTTAAATAAACCAATTTAATAAAGATCCAATCTATACTCCTAAGGGGTAGATTTCACTCCCGAAGTAAGTTCATTTACTTGAACAACTTCTCTCGAAGCTTCTCTCCTCAGTATTCAACAACTTAATTGTTGCCACCCCAAGTCTGTTAAGATATTGAGGAGCAATAGGCCAATAGTGTCAACTTTCACTTGGCATAGTATTTAGGAAACATTAAAGTATGTCGAATAGATAAAACAATGTCGAAGGTAGATTTATTATTAAAAACTAAAACATAAAACAGTGTTCAATGCAAACATCCCCCACCAACTATTAAATTAGTTCATGGTGAAGGATTTAACCAAAAAACCATAAATGTTTTCAAAATACATCATCATTAAAAACAAGATAAAATAACTTGAAAGACAGAATGGGCGAGAAGGCATCTCTCGATGCAGCCCTTCAAGATTTAGGTTCTCGGACAAGCTGGTAAAACCACCCTTCCCAGGTGCAGCCGGCTGTCAATCGCCTTGCAGTCCAACTCCTCACTCCGATCGTCTCTCAATCGATTGATCTCTAAAGTCCTTCTTGGTTGGTGTTTAAATAGGCATGCAAGGAAGGGATAGGATAAGCTCCTTATTTGAATTTTAAATGTTGAAGGGATAAGAGATAATAATCTTATCCCAATTTGAATGAGAGCTGATCAGGCTAAAGCTGACGTCATATTGTCGACGTTGTCTTGGCATCCAAGCTTGGCATGAATCTGCCAACCAATCTTGGCTCCATCTTATTCACTATTTTTTCAGAGATTGATCCAATTGGTATCTTTTCGGAGCCTGATCTTATCCTATTTTTTGGGGTCCAACAGCTTCTTGGTGTGGCATCAAGTTCACTTCTCTACCAACCGGTGCTTGGCATTGCCTGGTCTATCTGTGCCAACAACACTCAGCATTTTCTCTGGTATTCCTTTATGTTTTGCTTTCTGGGCCAAATACTATTCCAAACCTGCCAAATTGCCAACAAAACAACCCGTCATACTAGCATAGACAAAATTCTAAACTCCTTATGCAAATGCATGGTTTTAACATCCTAATGCAATTAAATGTACCTAAAAACAAGAAAAAGCATTGTAATATTGGCATTAAAATAGTACTTTTGGAGAGGTAACAACTGGCATGAAAAGTTACCATTTGCCCTTTATGCTTACGGACTGTTGTACGAACATCCACTAGGTAACACCATTTTCATTAGTATATGGAATGGAGGTTGTGTTGCCAATTGAGGTCGAAATTTCATCTCTGCGTGTCATAATGGAAGCAGAACTTGAAGAAGTATAATAGGTTCAAGCGAGATATGATCAGTTGAACCTAATCGACGAAAAAAGGTTGAAGGCCATTTTTCATGGACAAATGTATCAAAGAAGGATGATGCGAGCTCATGAAAAGAAATTTCACCTAAGAGAATTTGAGAAGGAGATTTAGTATTAAAGAAAATAGTGCCAATCCATAGAGATTCTCGAGGAAAGTGGGCACCCAATTGGGAGGGGCTTTACGTCGTAACAAAGGTCTTCTCAGGATGAGCATTGACCTTGGCTAAGATGGATGGAGATGAGCATGAGAATCTGGTAAACTCAGATTCGGTCAAAAAATATCATGCCTAAAGAAAGAGTATGGAAAATAGAAGAGGAATCGAAAGGTGAAAACCCGTAAAGGGCGCCTTAGATACCTAAAAAAGAAAGAAAAAAGAAAATGAAGAAAAATGAAGAAAAAAAGAAAATGAGGGTTTAAGATGAAAACCCGTAAAGGGCGTCTTGAAACCAAAGGTGGATCTAGGTTAAAAACTCGCAAAGGGTGGCTCGAATTGTTCACGGGTTAGGAATGCATCAAATGAATCTCTCAGAGACTTGACATATCAAAAGGAATTTTGTATCTTAATACATTATTGTCATTTTCAAAATCTACTCAGCAAAGGCAGCATGAAAGACATCTTGCGGCGTTTTGACAAGAGAATTTTGACCGTTGACATCGGGATACTTGTTTTTCCTGCTTGTAACCTTTCTTCTATTTGCCACAATATTAATAAAATATTTTAGAGACCTTTTTTTCCTTCCTTGTTTGTGCCTTTTTTATTCACATATATGAGTATCTTATATTGAAATAAGAACCAATAAAATTGACATCATTAAAACATGCAAAAGATTTTTGTTCATTACTTTGAAAAGGGTTTAAAAAGTATAGGGACTATAACGCATTCCATGGTTAAGTTCTGAACTAGGGGCATGAGATTTTAAGGCATAAGAAGAGATTAAGATAAGAAAATGCCAGTATCATTCGAAGACATTCAAGGTAGAAATAAGCTTTGCTACAAGGATTTATATGCAAGCGCTTCAAAGAGCCTTGCAGGGGCAAGCATCTGAGAACTCACAAGAAGCTTTGAGGATGCTTGACATTATTTTAAGGCAGCATGATTGCTAAACCTTCTCCCACAATGAGAACAATTTTACAGACATTGAAGGAGATGCCCAGTGATGCTAAAGCTTTCATTCAAGCTTCTGGGAGGATGTGAGAGATTATATTCCCTCAACCAAGCAAAGGCTAAAAGAGTGTTGAAGAATATAAGGATAAAAGTCAGTCCTCTCAAAAGCAAGATAACTGGATTGAGTGACCAGATCTGCAAAACTCATATGTTTTCTCTAAAGCAAAAAGATTCAAAGAATAAACATCTAGCATGGTTGCTTATCTGGGCTGAGCAAGTAAATGTGCAAAGGAAAAACCCGAAATAAAAGAGAAAATTTAAAAATGAAAAAAATAAGAAAAGGACATGCATTCATGTGTTAGGCATCTCTAGGAGCATGCTCATCACAATCATAGCATTTGTTAAATTTCGACAAATATAGAACCTGCTTATCTATTCGAGCATGGGGGGAATAGAATTCGCCTATCCATTTGGGCATGAGAAGAGTATAACCTGCCTATCTACTCGAGCATGAGGAGAATAGAACCTGCCTATCCATTCGGGCATGAGGAGAGTAGAACCTGCTTATCTATTCGAGCATGAGGAGAATAGAACCCGCCTATCCATTCAGGCATGAGGAGAGTGGAACCTGCTTATCTATTCTAGCGTGAGGAGAATAGAATCTGCCTATCCATTCGGGCATAGAAGAGTAGAACCTGCTTATCTATTCGAGCATGAGGAGAATAGAACCCGCCTATCCATTCGGGCATGAGGAGAGTGGAACCTGCTTATCTATTCGAGCATGAGGAGAATAGAACCCGTCTATCCATTCAGGCATTAAGAGAATGAAATCTTATTTTTATCCAGCGAGTTTGCAATTGGTGAAAATCAGTGTCTTTTATTCTTTGCTCTATACATGTTTCTCCGGAATGAGAAAAGAGGGGCAGCTGTTGTCACTGAATTTTCACCCTTATTTATTATTTTATTATCATTTTTTATATAATTATTATTTTTTATTTATTTACTTAAAAAGAGTCCACCTAGTTTAAATAAGAATCCATTTAGTTAAATTTGGGTCCATTAAAATTAAAAAAAGAGAGATCTGACGATATTTGTTTCCCATATTTGTTTAAATAAGAGTCCACCAAATTGGCCCTAATACAAAAACCCTAGCTAACCATATTTGTTTCCCATGTGCAGCCTCATATCAGCCGTTAGATCTAGGGTAGAGATCTAACGATCCAAATTGGACTAGAAAAAAAAGAGGGCAACCCTACTTGTTCCATCACGCGCCTCTCGCGTGTAACCCACGTGCGCGGGTTCTATCCCAATAGAAGCTGCCTAGGCCGTGTGCTCACCTCAGCAGCTGCGTTGTTCGGCCGATCTGAGGCTGACGAGAAGTGTGGTGACCACCCAGTCCTTGTCTCACCGCGCCATCGCTGCCTTCGCACCCCCAAGCTCTAGGAGATGTTACTGCATGGCCCTCTCCAATGCCCTCGATGCCAACAGTCATGGCACCACACCACCGCTGCAGCAATGGCGATGGCCTCGCCACAACTGGACCACCCAGTACCGCACTGCCACCGTTTTCCCCTCCAGCCGAAACCTGCAGCCATTCAAAGAGAAATGGTTAGGGTTAGGTTATCTTGATTCGAATATGGAAGGAAAATGGGAAGAATCAGCCCCAAATTTGATCGGATTTGAATTAAAATTATGACAAAATCTGCCCCAAATCACTTCCAAATCTACATCAAATGAAAAGGAAAGAATCACCCAAAAATTGGGGATTTTTTATTCTAAATTTCTTTGTAATTTTGGTAGCAAAACCCTATAAAAACCCACTCATCCTATTGTAATCACACACCGGAAATACAGAGAAAAATGCTGAAAATTTGTAACATATTGTACTCAATTTCTATTGGAATAGAAGCAATCAAGCAAGACTCTTTTTTGGTATTGTGTTCTCACATTTTCTACTTTATTTATTTTTTTATTTCGAATCTAACTCACAAAAGTGTGAAAATGTTTTCCTTAATCTCGTTTTAAGACGCCTACATTATAGCCTAGATTCAAATCATTGGTTTATTTTATTAAAAGGGGATTTAGTTGTTTTTTAAAAAAAAATCTGCCGCCTTCATACGGCGCCCAGTGCCGATGGAAGGCGGCCAACTCGGCGGTCCGTTCCTGATGTTCTTCTTCCTTGAACTACACCAAGAACATTTGGGAGAATTTGAGATATGGGTGTTTGATCTAAAAATTTTGAAAGGAAAAAGTAAAGAGGTGTTTGTGAAGTTAAGGTTTATACCCATGTGTTTTAAAACAAATTGGGCTTATTACACTCATTAAATCCCTCCGCCATACTTATTTTTTCTCCATAAATCATCATATTTTCAGTTACCTCAAAATGGTCATTGTTTGAAAATTCCCTTTGGATCTATTTTTTTATTTTCACAATTCAGTCCTTTTTTTCTTCTTTACATTTTAATTTTTTCTAAAAAAAAACCTTTTGGAAAGTCCTTTATTTAAAAAATAGTGTTAACTTTAATTTATATTTTTTTTGTTCGAATACTAAGTGTTAATTTTGATTCAGGCAGGGTGCTTTCTGTAATCACTCATTTTTGTCCGAGTTTTAGTATTATTAGTATTATTAAAAAAAGCAAATAAATAATAAATAATAAATAAAAAGGGGGAGGGGAGCACAAGGCTCCATGTCACCCACCTCACCCCTCACTTTGCCTATAAAAAGGGACATGGGGGGCATTTGAAGAATGAATCGGCAGTGGCATGGCCAAATAAGGGGGCTTACGCTCCCAGCTAGCCAAGGACCGGGGCAGTGTCCTCGGTCCTAACCGATTCGATCGGGGTCCTATTTTGGATCCAATCTAGTTAATTTTTGGAGAGGTCGTGATAGATCTCGGTGGGGTTCAGTCGGAGTTCGTCATTCGAGCTCCTAGTTAGGTATATTTTCTTTCCTTTTTATTTGTGTTGTAATTTTTATGATTTAATGAAGTAGTAGTTAATTTAAAATTGTGTTTTTTAGTTTGTATGTTTATTTATGTTTTAGATTAGTATTTATTATGTTTTAAATTTATGCTTTATATTAATATTTTATTTATGTTAAATTTATTTTTTATTTATGTGTTAGATTAATATTTATGAATGTTAGCATTTTATTTATGTTAGATTTGTTTTTATTTATATGTTAGATTAATATTTATGTATGTATGTTTTAGATTAGTATTTTATTTATGTTAGATTAATATTTTATTATGTTAGTATTTATTTATATTTTTATCGCATTGTATTTATTTTTATTTGCCATGTTTTTAAGTTGCATAATGGAATATAAATTGTCAATGTGGTGCCCTTTTATCCGAGCGTAAACGGGGGCAGTATCAGGCGTAGTGATGGTGGTTGGGTGTTTACTCTTGGATAACAAGGCTTTTAAAATTTACCCGCACTTATAACCGAATTTTAATCTAATTGTCACTTTAATCCGGAAAGTTTAATATTAATAAAGCGGTAATTATTAAAGTAACAATTTTGGGCAGTGTGGGGGTGCTAATCCTTCCCCATCCATAACCGACTCTCGAACCCAACAAGTTTTCAAATCTATGGTTTTATGGTGTCCGACCTACCTAAGTGGCCGGTGGCAACTCCAATTTCCAAATAAAACGAGATTTATTTAAAACCCCACGGAAGACATTATTTTCAAAACAAAACAATAAATAAAAATACATTTTTTAGCGTAAAAGGATATCGCTACAGATGGCGACTCCGCTGGGGACATTTTTTTGTTTTTTTCAAACAAAATAAAGTGAGTCGAGCTTTTTAAATAATTATCGCTTTATTAATATTAATTCCGGATTAAAGTGACTATTAAACTTTCGGTTATAATTGCGCGTTTATTTTGACGCATTTAAAATATGGCATATAAACCCATTTTTTTAAGTGGGGGAAAATGCTAATGCTTTCGTGGAGATTTCGTTCTCCCGTGTAGGCCTAGTAAGTACCTTCGGGGCTCGAGTACCTTATGCTTTCGTAAGGATATCATTCCTTCGTGTAGGCATAAGCGAATGGGTCCCCCTAAATTAAACCCGGTTGAAAGGAGCCTATGATCGGGGGCCTTGCTACTCTTAGTAGAGGACAACAAGGACAGTTCGGGTACCTCTTAGCCCCAACACTACATGTAGAGAACATATAGAAACCCACCTCTTTAGAGCCATGCAGATAACCTTAGGTGTTTTAGACGGGATAAATAGGGTTGTTTTGTTTGTTTACCTTATTTAATTTGCCCTTTTATTTATGTATTTATTATTTTTATCCGGTACTAACTCATTTCTTTTTGTGTTTTATTTTTATTTTACACATACTTTTGTTGCATTATCATTGCATCCACATTACATAGAGGCGCTGATTCAAGTGGTTTGCCCGATTAGAAAATCTTTCATCATGGAAAAAAGGTGTCTTAAGAAGGACCGCATTGATCCAGTCGTGCGACATTGGTCAGAGATTAATCAACAGATCTGAGGTAACAATTTTCCGAGCAAGCGTGTAGTGCCAAAGTATACACAAGAGACCCTTGTAACCCCAGACATGGAAGAAGCACCAAGGTTTATCAAGTTGCTCAAAACTATCGAGGAGCTAGGAGGTAGAGCTAGGGCTTATGTGTAGAACTTTGTTTTGTAATTAAGACTTTTTGTAATAGGGACTCATTTTGTAATGTGGACCCTTTTTGTAATCTGGACCCTTTAGTTCCCATGAAAGTCGTTCGAAAGGGTGATGACCAGCGGAATCAACTCCTTTATTTGCATTCATGTTGCATATCATGACATGGTGTTGATTCAAGAACAGTTCATTAAAAGGCTTTCAAAATAGAAAAAGTTTGCTTTGCCAGAAATGATAATATTACAGTATCAAGTTAGGCCGAGCAAAAACCAATCGAGAAAGAAGACGATACGATAGTAAGGCACGTGCGATGCAGAAGATTCAGTCAGGACCGCAGAACCCCAATTTTAAATCTTCACATTTAACCCTTTTGTAAAAATCTCAAAGATTTTAACTTAACTCCTTTAAAAAAATTGAAAATATTATTATTTTGCTTTGAATCTTTTTCCCTCCTAAAACTTTTAGAATAAAAATAATAACAAAAAGAAACCTAAAAGTTTTATTTTTTAAGTAAGTTAAAACTTTTTGATAATAAAAAGGGGGAAATTTTTAAACCAAATAATCCTTGAGCATTTTATTTAAAACCCCAAAAAGTTTTAAACTACTCCTCTAGGATCGATAGAATCCATCCCTGTTTAGACGTATTATTCGTTTGCACCCATATCTATAGAAGAAAAGATCTTGTCTGCATTATGCATGCACTTGTTGATGTCATTTTTAGAAGCCACAGAAATAAAGATCATGACGTCACGAGTCCCTGGAATAGAATAAGAGGAGAAGACGAAGTCATCCATCATCCTGAAGACGACGTCGAGACGTGGAGCACAGGTTTTGCTTTCTGAAGTCAAGGTATCCAGAATAAATCCAACTGTTACCTGTAATTCTTTATTAATTTATTGCAAACAGACATTATCTCTATTGAAAGTTTTTAAAAGACTGTTCGAGAATCAAGATCGCATTTGCATGCATTCTCGCATTTATAGGGTATTGATTCCCGAAGTGGTTTCTCAAATCTTAGAAATTATTCATAATTGGCAAAGGGTCGTCTGGTCAGATATTAGAGGGCACGGATCCAAGGTTTTGTCCCAGAACAAGATCGGAGACAATAGAAGAGGAACCATCTGAAGACTTCAGGTCAGACATGGTACTGGTAATGAGCAAAGTAAAGTGCAAGACTTGAAAAAAGCAGAGGGAAGAAGTGATGAATCAGATGAATACTTTGACGAAAGGTAAGCGATCCATCGAACCGAAAGAAGAATTGATTAAGGATCAGAATAGAGAGCAGGATAGTCAGAATTCTACCTCCAAGCCAGCCAAATACGACAAATTGAACCCTTTTGTGATCCGCATCAATAAAAAGGCGGAAGGTATGTCTGAGTCGGGCTTTCAAAAAGTAGAGCTCGGTCTAGAAGAAACCCGAGAAGCAAGTAATGAAAAGAAGTACATCTCGATTCCTGTGAGGTACACCAAACTACTCCTAATGTTCATCGAGAAGAGCCTTATTACCTCGGTGAAGCCTCTAGCGAAGACACCGTCTTATCCGAGAGATTACAACATACGTGCTAGAGGTAATTACCGTTTAGGAAGTTTGGGTCACAGTATTGAGGATTGCGGGGCCCTGAGGAACAAGTTCAAGATCTTATCGCGATGAGAATTTTGGGTTTCGAAGACGGAGTTCCCCAATTCTATAGTGAGATAACGATCACCCGAGGGGCAAAGTCGAGGAAAAATTGATATCCAGGACAAAGTTCGAGTAATATTGAAGTGGGTCACTCAAGCGAGTTAAATTTGAAGATTGGAGATAGGGGCATCCCAGGAGAGGGATATTCTTTCGAGTTTAGCCAGCTCAGATAAGAGAGAGATCACTTGGATAAAATTAAATTTGCAGAATGATCACCAGAAGCTTTACCGAGTGTTTAAGAATATCAGATTGGGTCACCTTTAAAGAATAGATGAACGGTGTTGTTTAGTTGAAGGACGACTAAGAATATTGGAAGAAGAGAAACTAGTCAAGCAAGAATCAAGTCAGGCTGTTATTAGGTAAATTTGAGGAAATTGGGAATAGGTACGACAGTCTCCAGAGATGAGCTACAAAATAACTTAGCCATTAACAAGAGTTTTGGAAACAAGTTTACGACAGAGCAATGACAATCCAACACTCTTCAGTTGGAAAGTAAGGAGTAAGTGGAATAGCTCGAGACTTCTTTGCGTGAATACGAGGTTCGTGTAGAAGTTAACAAACAGGTCGCTGTTGAAAATGTTGTAGGGATAACTTCCAAGCTGCGAAAGACTAAGCAGGGGATAGATGAAGACCCGAAGATCGATATTACCCGAGCAGGTAAGGCAGCTCAACAAGGTGGCAGGCTTAGTCATAACATGGACCAAGTGTTGGACCACGGAGGCAAGTTGATCGGACTACTAGATGAAGTTAAGAAAGTAGGCACTGAAGCTTATCAGTAACTGTAAATATCTAATATCTGATATAATGAAACCTTTTAGCCTCAATTAACGTCATTCTATGGGGATCACTTTTGGAACCAATACTTTACTACATTCATGTTTATATTTTAGGATTGTATTGTATTACATTGTACAATCTTGGCATATTTTACATGACATTATCATTACCAAGTGCGGCCTCCCGTAGATGAAGAGGAAAGTGACTTCCATGCCACATTTCTTATTTCTTCTTTGATAAGGTGCTCGGGAAAATGAATGCCAGATTTGAGGACTTCATGACAGTTAGAGAGAGAATCAAATATGCACTCCGGGACCTAAGTTTAAAAGACCAAACATGCCTAGGAGCAGAAGGAAAGAAAGAGATAAATGGGTACCACTTTCGAAGGTTCTCGTGATCGTAAGAGAAGAAGACATGCAGATTCCTCCGAATCACCGACAAAAATTCCTCGAACAAGTACATATTTAGAGATATTCGGAGTATTCCATCTCGGACATATGGCCTCATCTGGTCAAGGGTTAGTACCTTACCTCAAGGCCGATAAAGATTATGCCCAGCTCATTTTCTCACAGTTTTGATCCACACAGTATATGTGAGTTCTACATTGAGGCGCCGGGACATGACACTAAGAAATTTGGGGTCGTTAATAGAAAAAATCAAGAAGCTGGTTGACGAGAGAGTTGATCCAGCGGTGGAAAAATAAGAGAAGAGGAAAGCCTACACTACAAAGGACCAGAATGAGTTAGTACTCGGGAGGTAGTCCAGAGGTCCCTATAGTTTTCCCATCAGTTCACAAAGAAATTCTCAATGTTTTAAAAAAAATCTCAAACAGATATTTTTTAGAATTAAAAATCACATTTCCATTTAGAAAGCATTTTTACATTCTTGATTCTTTAAACATTTTATTTTTATGGGGTAGTTTTTGTTCTCCCATATGCACATACACGCATTTTTGAATGGACATATGTATATATCATTTCTATACCAGGTCCTCGAATTTTGAATGCAATAGTACATTTGCTTCAGATCCAAAGATCAACTCTAAGTTGCATATATTTAGAAGAGATTGAATGTTGTGGGGATACTGTAAATGTGAGTATCTGCTAGTTTACTTAGGCTAACAGAGGAACAAAATGAGTGTTTAGACAATGGGCAGTTCCCATTTTAGGAATTTATCTTCTCAAACACTTGTCGTTTAAGATCCTTGAAACGAAAGTTGACCCTAAACCTCTACCCCTGAGGGCTTTCTCAAGACATATGTGAATGTGACGAAGAATGGTATTCTTTTACTTTACCAGAAGACAGAGATAAGACCAGACAAATTGGATACAAAGATCAGAAAATCATCAGAAGAAAGTGGTTGAAAACAAGGATATGTCCAAACGAAAAAGCAAAGAAAAGAAAAAAAATGGCAATCATAAGGCCGAAGCAATCCAGATTAAGTAAATATCAGAAGAGCTGCAGAGAGGCAATTAACTTCGAGCAGAATATAGCATCAATACCAGTATAGATACGTGTTGATTCGAGGATACATTTATAGACTCGAATAAGAAGAAAGATATTCAAGGCTAAAAACCCAAAATGGGCAGTCTAAAACAAAAAACAAAAAAGAGAATAAAAGAAAAAAATAAAATAAAAAAGAAGAAGAAAAAGAGAGAGAGAAAAAGGAAGAGAAAAAAAGAAAAGAAAAATGGAAAAACGAAAAAAGAAAAAGAAATAAAGAATATTGTATATGCTTCACACACAAATCAAACAATATAATAACGAGACTTCAACTATGAGCAAGAGACACAAGGAATCCACATTTCAAGTAAATATCAGTTTTGAAAATTAGTATAGAATCTCAAATTGAAGCCAAGTCAAGACAAGTCGGCCCGAAGATTGTCAATTTCGAAAAAGGAAATGACCTCTTGGGTGAAAACCCAAAAATGGGCAGTCTAGAGTAATCCTAAAAATAAAGAAAAAGAGTAGTCTGCCTGAGCATGCTGGCATCAATATCCAACCAAAATACATTGATCTGAAGGTACAGAATAAGGAAGTGACCTCTAGGGTGAAAACCCAAAAAAAGGCAGTCTAGAGCGATCCAAGAGAAAAAGTGAAAAATAAGAAAAGAAAAAAAGAAGAGAAAAGAAGAAAGAAAGAAAGAATAATATTTCATCTAGGTGTGCCAATCACAAGAATTCCCATAAATGTATTCGTAGTCCTTCATTCAAAAACTCTCAGTTTCGGGGAGTTTTGGAGGATCAAACATTCTTGAACAGAAAACGAACATCAGTGCATGCCGGAATGCAAGGCAGACTACAGTAAAAGAGAAAGCAAATAAACTCTAGGGTGAAAACCAGAAAACGGGCAGTCTAGAGTAATCCAAAAAAAGGGAAGGAATAATGGGCATATCCAAGTGACACAAGTACAAAAATACTATTTCACTTAACCATAAACCAAAGGCCTACATTACAAGCCCCCAAAGACTATTCTGATCATCCACAGATATCCAAGTTGAATGAGAATGTCCAGATTTCATTCCGCCTATAAGGGTTAACTTTGCTTCAAGGAACGTCAAACTTCGAAGCGCTTAATCGACACCCAAATGAGGGAAGAATGGGGCATGGTGAGATAGTGAGATTAAGAGAGCCACCTTAAACGGGGTAGAAACTAGGTAGGGTTGTTCCTCTCAAAAGCCTATTAGACCAGAAGAAACTATACATTTGCATATATCTCCACAATGGTCAAGATCTTCTAAACATGCGCTTCATTAGAGTTGATCTCTGGCAATTTGAAGCAGATGTGCTATGGTGTTTGATATTTTGGGGGCAAACATGTTTTAAAAGGTTTGACATTTTCTCCCAAAGTTTTTATGTTTACCATTTCCCCCAAACATTAGTTTTTAAAATGTTTGGCAATATACCTCGAATTTTGTTTACCATTCTCCAAAAATTAATTTTTTTAAAAATGTTTGGTCCTTAAAAAAAAGAAAAGAAAAAAGATGTTTACCATTTGTTCCAAACAATGTTTTCAAAATGTTTGGTATCCCCTCCAAGTTGCGATTTTCAAAATGACTGTTATCTTTTCAAACAATCATTATTTTTTTGAAATATACACAAGTAAATTGCCTTTTGCATTACTTTAAAAATGAACGATGATGAGATTTAAAGCATGGGGACCGATAGTTAGTTCTCGTCGAAATGCTACGAAATGATCAAGGATGAGCTCAGGGGATGGAAGCATTTTGGCTCACCTTGGTGACTAGAAATAGATCAAGGCTCTATATGACGGGTCAGAAAATTCAAAGCAGTGAAGCCCGTGGTTGAATGGGGCAACGCCAAGCGAAGAAGATGACAAGGGTTCTTATAAGAATAATATAAGAACCAAAAAATAATTTATGAAGACGGGTGATAACCCTGAAGACAAGAAAGCCTTCCGCACAAAAGGTTTGAAAACATGTAAATCTAGATTCGAAGTGATTGATCAAATGAGGATTTAAGAGCATACAGTGAAGAAGTAAAGAGATGAAGAAATCTGAGGAATGACCTTTCAGGGTGTAAGACTTTAGAACAAAAAAGGGCTGAAAGAAAAAAAAAGAAAGAAAAAAGAGAGACAGAATTATATCGCGAAAGGGTTAAAAGAAATGAATCAGATAAATAACTGATCAAAGGGCATACTGCAACAAAAGAGAAGAAAGGAAATTTGAGAAATAACCTTCCAGAGCGTAAGACTTTAGAACAGAAAAAGAGAAGAAATAAGAGAAAAAATAAGAAAAAGAAAGAAAAGAGAGTGAGAGAAAAATGATGATAAAAAGAGAAGAAGAAGAAGAAAGAGGTAAAAGAGAGAAAAGATGGAAGAAAAATAGAGAAAAAAGAAAAGAACAAGAAGAAAAAGAAAGCACGACATTGCATGCATCATATTGATAGAGGCATGTCAATTTTTGCTTGCTTTTAGACAGGTATTTGAAGAATTGTCAAAAAATTTACTAAAGAAAGAAAAGATCGGCAGCCTTAGTAGCGTGAGTCTAGAAAGATCGGCAGCCTTAGTAGCGTGAGTCTAGAAAGATCGCAGCCTTAGTAGTGTGAGTCCAGGAAAATCGATAGCCTTGGTAGCATGAGTCCAGAAAGATCGGTAGTCATTTTGGTGTGAATCCCAAATGCGAACATAGGGGTTCTATATAGGAAGGGCCTATATTTTCGAGCACTCGCAATGAAGGGTTCTATATAGGAAGAATATGTAGCTCTGAGATTTCAGAAGCTAAAAGTTATATATAGGAAGGACTTGCGACTCTAGGGTTTGAAGACTAGCAGTTCTATATAGGAAGAACTCCTAGTCGAAAGAATCCATCTGTGACGCAGAAGGTTTTATATAGGAAAAACCCACATTAAAGGCGAAGAGTTCTATATAGGAAGGACTCCAAGATTTACCTTCTCAGAGTGAAAGGTTCTATATAGGAAGAGCCCTAACTCCAGGATTTCAAGGCAAAAAGTTCTATATAGGAAGAACTTTTAGTCAGAAGGATTCGCCTGAGAAAGCGAAAGGCTCTATATAGGAAGAGCCTATAGCTTCAAGATCGGGAGGTGAAGAAGTTCTATATAGAAGGGCTTCCGAGCCTGAAGATTCAGCCGAGGAAAAGCAGAGAGTTCCAAAAGAACACGTGATTCTGAAGCCAATGACAAGGAAGCATGACAAAAATAAGTGCTTTTGATCTTTGCTTTGTTCTTGTTTCACAAGAACAAGCAAAGAGGGGCAACTGTAATCACTCATTTTTGTCCGAGTTTTAGTATTATTAGTATTATTAAAAAAAAGCAAATAAATAATAAATAATAAATAAGGGGGAGGGGAGGGGAGGGGAGCACAAGGCTCCACGTCACCCACCTTACCCCTCACTTTGCCTATAAAAAGGGGCGTGGGGGGCATTTGAAGAATGAATTGGCAGTGGCATGGCCAAATAAGGGGGCTTAGGCTCCCGGCTAGCCAAGGACCAGGGTAGTGTCCTCGGTCATAACCGATTCGATCGGGGTCCTATTTTGGATCTGATCTAGTTAATTTTTGGAAAGGTCGTGATAGATCTCGGTGGGGTTCAGTCGGGATTCTTCATTTGAGCTCCTATTTAGGTATATTTTCTTTCTTTTTATTTGTGTTGTAATTTTTATGATTTAATGAAGTAGTAGTTAATTTAAAATTGTGTTTTTTAGTTTGTATGTTTATTTATGTTTTAGATTAGTATTTATTATGTTTTAAATTTATGTTTTATATTAATATTTTATTTATGTTAAATTTGTTTTTTATTTATGTGTTAGATTAATATTTATGAATGTTAGCACTTTATTTATGTTAGATTTGTTTTTATTTATATGTTAGATTAATATTTATGTATGTATGTTTTAGATTAGTATTTTATTTATGTTAGATTAATATTTTATTATGTTAGTATTTATTAGTATTTATTTATATTTTTTATCGCATTGCATTTATTTTTATTTGCCATGTTTTTAAGTTGCATAATGGAATATAAATTGTCAATGCGGTGTCCTTTAATCCGAGCGTAAACGGGGCTAGTATCAGGCGTAGTGATGGTGGTTGGGCGTTTACTCTTGGATAACGGGGCTTTTAAAATTTACCCGCACTTATAATCAAATTTTAATCTTATCGTCACTTTAATCCGAAAAGTTTAATATTAATAAAGTGGTAATTATTAAAGTACCAATTTTGGGCGGTGTGGGGGTGCTAATCCTTCCCCATCCGTAACCGACTCCCGAACCCAACAAGTTTTCAAATCTCTGATTTTATGGTGTCCGACCTACCTAAGTGGCCGGTGGCGACTCCAATTTCTAAATAAAACTCGGTTTCTTTAAAACCCCACGGAAGACATTATTTTTAAAACAAAACAATAAATAAAAATACGTTTTTTAGCGTAAAAGATAACGCTACACTTTCTTTTAAATAATTGTGTTTTTTTATATGCATTTAATTTATATTTGTTTTGTTTATTTTCTTATGTTGTATTTTAATTATCTTTAGTTTAGTTAAAGCCTCTAGGATTAAGTTCTTA
Organism: Hibiscus mutabilis; assembly: GCA_019671005.1. Classification (NCBI taxonomy): domain Eukaryota; kingdom Viridiplantae; phylum Streptophyta; class Magnoliopsida; order Malvales; family Malvaceae; genus Hibiscus; species Hibiscus mutabilis. The sequence continues at coordinate 26,749,905 of CM033750.1, read as the reverse complement.
AAAACTTTAGTTAGAGAAGTTTAATAAAAATTCCCTTCACATTAAATAAAACACACTTAATTACATCTGAACCCCAATAGGTAAAATTTATTTAGACATTCTTTAGGATAATAATCGCTAACTTAGAATAAATAAAAACTTTAACCTACTAATTATTTCTGCGATTGCTTGTTAAAAAAGTGAAATATAATTAATGTGGTGTCTTACCAAAAAGAGGTAACGGGTTAGCGTCAGAAGTGTTGGCGGTGATTAAAGTTTACTCTTCGGATGGTGGGGCTGTTAAAATGGAATCATATTCATAAATGGATAATAATTTAAATTTTACACGAACTTGCAAATTCTGACATTAAAACTTTGTGTAATCGTTAGGTACCAATTTTTGGACGCTGTGGGGGTGCTAACCCTTCTCTACACGTAATCGACTCTCAAACCCGTTTTTGAGTTTTCACAAGCCAAAATCGTTGTTTCAATAAAATAAAAAATGATTTTATTAAAATGACCCGTTTTTAGTTGATCCAATCACACCTTTTTTTAAAAAGATTGGTGGCGACTCTGTTGTTTTTGGCTTTTATTTTTTAAAAAAAACTGTCGAGACCTCCTCAAAAAGGTTGCGACAGGCATATCCCGATATGTCTATGCAAACACATCTTTGAACTCTAACAACAGTTTTACCAAATCCTGCCTCACTTCAGGTGATAAGGTGGCGCCGATCTTTACCTCTTTTCTTTCTACCTCGGTTCCCAAATTTAGAATTTCCAACTCTTTTTGGTGTGGCAAGATCTGTTTCTCCTCGCTTTCCATCAGTCTTAACAATTCGTCTGGGACCGTATACTCTACTTTATCATCCCCCTCACCTATTTCGGTCGAGCACCTGGATTGCTAAAAATCTACCATAGGACTGAATCCATAATCATTTATACAATCAAGATTGAGGGGCCTGCATAAGTTTGGAAATATGTATTGGGGATAGAAATGAATAGTTTATGAAATGTATAAATAAATGAATAAATAATGAATGAGATGAATGTTATGTTTGCCATTTAATAAAAATATAGAGAAAGCATCATTTTTATTGAAAGTAAATAGATTTTGACATAGCCGCACTTTTACAAAGGATATTTGTTGCCCTCGGGCAAAAGCAATGGTGTTGTTTCGAGAATTACTTTGACTTGAACCTAAAAACTACCAGTATTTCCACACTGGTCCAGTTGTTGAGCTTCTCTCCCGAGAGGCACGGACAGATTTCGACCCAAGGCTGGCTAAACTTGTCACCCTTGCAGATTACCTTTACCCCCATTCCCTCCAAAGCTTCACAGATCAATTCTTCCTAGAGGTACTTCTCGCTTCCCCGCCTTGCTTCTTAGACTTTCAGCTCAAGATTCACAATTCCACCAAATACAAAAATATTCTTGAGATCCGCATAAGTGATGGGAACCCGCAGAATCTCCTCTCCTCTCCTCTGAGTCGGGTCTTCCATTGTTCTTCTCTTCCACTATTATTTCTTTTACAGAAAATTAGGCTTATAACCGAGCCCAAAGTGATCATTCTTGTAGATAACACTCATAGGACACAGACGTCCTTGGAGATTCCTTCCCAAACCTCTCCCTTTCTTCGCTCATTTCCCTAGAGTTTCTGACACCTCTATCTTGGTACAATTTGATAGTTTAGGACAAGGAATACGGCTTCCCTCGACGACAAAAGTGGCGTTGACGAACTCCAAGGCCCTAAAGGCACATTCCACCACCTCTTCATCGGACGAAATGTATTGAGCGTCTAAAGTTACGGAAGCAATGACATCTTGTTCGACATTGATTGTTACTAGCTTCCCTTCGATAACAAACTTTAATTTTTTGTGTAGAGAGGATGGAACAGCATCAGCTGAATGTATCATTGGCCTTCCAAACATAGAATTGTAGAGGGCCGGATGTTCATTACCATGAAATCATCAGTATACTCGCTTGGACCAATGAGTAGGGGTACTTCAATTTTCTCGACAACTTCTCGTTGAGTCCCATCAAATGCTCGTACGATATTCTGACAAGGCTTCATGTGAGAGCTGTCAATGGGCAGACGTTGCAAGATAGCTAAAGGCGTGACATTTAAGGTTGAGCCATTATCGATAAGCACTCCTAGCAGCACACGACCCTTATAGTGGGTGGTGATATTCAGAGCCTTGGTGGACCCTATTCCCTCATCCAGAATCTCATCGTCACTAAAATTAATATAGTTATCGACATTGATATGGCCAATTATTCAGTCTAGCTTGCTGACTGAGATGTTACTTTAAACGAAAGTCTGGTTTAAAATCTTCAATAGTGCTTCGCAGTGTTTTTTCGAGTTTAACAAGCGGTCAAGCATCGAAATTTGGGCTAGCTATTTTTGAAGTTAATCTACCGAACTATACTCACTATGCTTTAAGAATCTCAGAAATTCTTTAGCTTGAGCCTCAGTTACTAGCTTATTGAATTTCAGAGGCGGCTCTTCTCTAAATATCTTCACGGGTTCAGAATCAGTTACCTTGCCTTTACCCATCGGCTCTTCTATTGCCTTTGAAGTTTCTAGAGCGTAATATCGACCACTCCTCGTGAAATGCCCCACATAGTTTATCCCTTCATGGTTTGGTTTCACTGGCTCCTCTTCCGCAGGCTTTAGTCCCTCAACTAGCTTCTCGCCTTCTTGTGAACTTGAACACCCCGGGATTAAAATATTGGCAATGTAATTCCACAGAACCATATAGGTATCTTTGAAGGGAAAGGACACCGGGGCAAAAATTATCATCTTAGGGGCCATCGTAGGGCCTTCTTCTTGTGGTGTGTTTTCTTCGCATGACTTGAAACCGAGTACAAACGGCCTTATTACATTGTACTTGGTGTCTGGACTATCCAACTTGCAAACTTCTAATTCATTATTTCTTTCTTCTTTCTCAAAGAATTCAATCTCTTTATCATCCATCAATTTTTGAACTACTTGGTGGAACTCTTCGCAGTCTTGTATCTCATGATCCCTTGATTGATGGTACTCGCAATATGGACCATAACCTTTCTTCACAACCACCATTCCCTTATGAACAAGGCAAGCCATACACAACTGTTGAAAGACCCACCTCAATGGCGATGTTACCTCAGACACACTAGCTTTTGCTCTTCGGGCGTACCCTTCTTCCACAACGTTTACACCCTGACCTCCATGATTCGGAAAAGGGATTGTTGGATGTACTTGGCTCCCCCAACTGTAATACTCCAGTCTTGATCAGATTCTGAACAAACTTTTTGAATGCTATACAGTTTTCAATTGTATGGCCCGGGACATCGGCATGGTATTCACAGTGTCCTTTATAGTCATACCATGCCAAATAAGGGGGTTGAAAGGGGCAACTTGTTGAGGCCGAAATAAATCTGCCTTGTACAGTTGTGAGTAGATTTCTTTGTAAGTAATTGGCAACAGAGTAAAAGACCTACCCTCGCCTTTCTTTTTAGGTCTTTTATCTTCCCTTTTGCTGAAATTTCGAGAATTTCCAGTCGTGGTTTGGGGCTGGGATATGGTGAAGTTCTTGATAGCCTCATAGGCGTTGGTGTTGTTGATCTCGTGATCCTTCTTCTTGAACTGTTTGCGTGGCGGTTCCCCTCCATCAATCCTCTCACTTTTAACGGCTGTTTCAATACGTTCAGCGGTCATTACCATGTCAGCAAAATTGCTAATGGGATTACTGATCAAATGATCATAGAGTGTCTCTTTTAGCGTGTCCTCAAACACATGAGAGATCTTATTTCCGTGAACATGTGGATGGACTTGTGCCACCATGTCACGCCACCTTTGGGCATACTCACGGAGGCTCTCGTTTCTTCTTTGCTCCATCCCTTGTAGTAGAAGCTGGTTTGGGACCATTTCAGTTATATACTTATATTGGTTGGTGAAAGCCATGGACATATCCTTCTTCGACTTAATATGAACTTGGGTCAACTGGTTATACCACCTCGTGGCGGGTCCTACCAGAATGTCTTGGAAACAGTGTATTAATAGCTTCTTGTTTTCTGTAAACCCGACCATCTTGTGGTAGAACATGGTCATATGAGCAGTGGGGCAATTCGTCCCATCGAACTTCTCAAACTCTAATGTCTTGAACTTGTATGGGATTTCTATATCAGGGACTAAACTAAGATCCCTAGCGTTCAGCCCATAAGTGTAACACCCTTACCAGTATTTAATTCTTGATACTAGTAAGGAATGTCACCTAATATTTAACCGTGTTTTATAATATTTAATTTAACCAAAATAGCAATTTTCAAAAATTTCAGTTTATCGCGTAAAACCAATTATAATTTTTTTTTACCTGTCAAATAACTTCTGCTTCCAGGAAGCAACTTGGCAGTTTGTAAATACACATTTTAATTAAGAAGACTTCCTGAAAACTGCCTAAATTAAAAATGATCTTGATTACTCTAAAAATTAAACTTTATAACTTTACCTGATTTTTCATTACTAATAATTTCTTTAAACTATTATAATCCATATTATAAAGTAACCACTTATCTAGATATTTATATTACAAACCATATCTAGATCAGTTAAAGCGAGCTACTATTAGTTTATACATGCCTACTAGAGATAATCAAAATACATCAAAGATGTAAATTACCGATACGACTATTATTCCTCCGAATGATGATGCCGATATTCCTTACTCTTGCCCGAGATTATTACCTACGTGTGAAAACCATCACACGTTAAGTATAGACTTAGTGAGGCATTATAATTATTTAACATAAATCAACATGCTTGAATTATAACAATAATAAATTAAACATGCTATTTGATCACTATTCTTTCTTTTCCTTATGTTAATCAAATATTAACATAATATATCCGGATTCATAAATCCTATTAATATCCTTGCCATTATCTGAGAGTTTACCTACTCTCTAATTTATTAACCATTTATTATCAAATAAATTATTGCCCAACATAGTTTGAGGACTTGAGTACACAAGTCAAAACTGCACCGAAGTGCTAAGTGACCGCACATAAGTGCTAAAGAACCACACCTAAGTGTTAATAAACAGTACTGAAGTGCTAAACCGCTGGACTCTATGGCATTCCAACTATACTCTATACCTCAGTTACTTATTTGGGCACACTTTCCAATTCCATATTCAATTCATCCATGGAAATATAATTGAATACTGGCAGTTCGTACCCTAAGTATAACATAAACATACATACCTGATATATCTAGTGATCAAATGCATCATAGCTCTACCTTTGACAATTCTCAATATGTCAAATATAAGTTTATGATATCATTATCAAGCAATTATTAATAAGGTAGTCTTATCACAAGTCTTCCAAATGATAATCATAGTATTTTCCATGCATAAAAATGCACTCACCTTGACACTTTATACTCTATCAATATTCAACTAGCCTCACTAAGTTCAACTTCGGTCTCGTTCCTTTCCTCGATTGCTAATTCATCTTGATTTTGTTCATAGTCTTGAATAGGGTGTTTCGGCCAAGCTAGAGAAAGATGAAGAGATTTCTTGATTTTTCTTTTGACTTAATTTAGGCCATTTGTCCATTATTTAAAGTATCTTAATTAAAAATTCTTTTTATGGCAAAATGACTATCTTGCCCCTTTAATCCAAGGTTCTATAAATTGCCACATGTCACTTTAATCATCCAATGGCCCAAATTAATCCAATGAGTTAGTGGTTACCAACTTTGCCCTTGCCATCTTCAAAAATTACCATATTTCCATTTTTCATCCAATGGCTAAGATTAAACATGGAAAAGTAATCTTTGATCCAATGATCCATATTAATTTCCATTAAAATAAGGCATGAATACTGGTAAGGGTGTTACAATAAGAACCATCCTCGTCTTCCCTTACCCGAAATTTCTCTTCAAGGTCCTTTCTTGTTTCTTCCAACTGTTTTGAGAACTCCGCTTTCACGTGGTTCAATTTCTCTAACTCATCAAAGTCTGGGATGTTATATCTGACATTTTTAGTGTTTGCAAAAGTTACACCTGATTAAGCTGGGTAGAGGCGCTGGCCTGGTGTGAAGAGGATACCCCTTATTGAGGTCTAGGTGTAGGGTTGATGAAGAGAGGGTTTTTGAAGACTGGAGAAAACGAAGGGTGCCCCGGGTTTTGAGCGGGGTTTTCAACGGCACCCTTCCCTCTCGAGTCATCTCTCCAACTGATTTGTAGCATCTGTGATATTTCTTTCATCATATCTTATTGTGACTTGATGATTGTGTCTCGTAGTTATTGTTGCGTTCGTTCCAACTGACCCCTAAGATCAGGCTCCAACTTAGCGAAGTTCTCTTCTATTTTCCTGGCTTGAAGACGTGTGCAGTATGGATGTGGAATGTTTGCAATTAAAAGAACCAAAATGCTCTAAAATAAGAAGTCTTTTAATTAATTTTGATAGTTTAATAAAATATACAAATAAATATGTCATGCATGAATGCAAAGAATAACACTGATTCTGGCAAGTATCATCATTAATGCCATTGATCGAAACATTGTTTCATTACAATAATTCAAAGAAAATCCGCTACGCATACGGTTCTAAGCTAGCGCCTAAGTCAGCAATATCCCTCAAGACCCAAACAAGCCTTTCTCCCTCCTCAGATTCATCGTCCACGTATTCTTGGAGCTCGATAGCATCCTCCGCTAAGAACTGTTGCTTTTGGGTGATCCCTTGCAGCTGAGTCATCAAGTATGCCAATTCTTGCTCTTACTTCCAAATAGTGTAAGCTGTAACCCCCTCGACCCGACCTAGCCGCAAGACTGAACCAAGCGAACTACATTAGGTTTACTAAAGTAAACCAAAAAGGAGAACTTGGAAAAACGCAACCATTTTTTCCCTTTATATTGTCTAGATGTTGGTTATTACCCAACGTGTACATACAAACAACGAGTGGAAACCCAACTCGATCGGGCATCGAATTGATATCCAATTAGCCAAATTACAAGAATAGGGACCAAAACATAAATTTATAAATCTATAAGGGTTAACTTGTAATTTCATTTACAAATCTTTGATTAGTTAGGTTATAAGCATACATGCTAAATTTCAACTTAAAATGATCATCCGAACTCATCCAATTGCATACGTAACATCCAGTGACCAAATTGTAATTTCCATTATTTCGAAGAGCCAATTCCACAATTAAAGTTACCAATCCTCAATTAAACCAATTACATGCATACTGGTGAAATTTCGGGTCAAAACAATCATTCAAACTCATTTAATTGCAAGTAAAACAACTAGGGACTAAAATGGAAGAAAACAGAAACCTTAAAACATACTTTCAACTAACTTAACCACTGCCCGTGTCAATACGCGGGCAAGTGTATCGATACGCCTGAGAATTCACAAAAACTCTGGATTCTAGTAGCTCAAAACCGTATCGATACACCTCCTCGAGTATCGATACGCTATGCTTAAAACCGTAGACCCGTATCGATATGGTAACTCGTGTACCGATATGCTAAGCCTAAAAATGTGCTTTCCCGTATCAATACGGTTATCCATGTATCGATATGCTATGCCTAGAAACACTTACCTGTATCGATACGGGCACACACGCATCGATATGCCCTGGCCTGTAATTTCAAAATTTGCTGGTTTTAAACCTTGCTTTGGGATTCTAACACCTAAGCGTGCTTCTAACAATCAAATAGCATCATCATAGATCATTATCCATCAATTTACCATAGATCAAACCTCAAGAAATGTTCATCATGCTTCAAGGCTAACTACAGGCATGCTTCCTAGAACCCAAGCAACCAAAACATAGACCATAAGCAAAATCCATCAAACCAAGCTTATCATAAGTCCAAAGCAACAAAGTAAACTTGCTCAAACAGAGGGGTAACCACTCAAACCCTCCCAACAACATTTAAGCCACATTGTATTTATTACTACTTAAAACTCAAACATATTTTGGTAATTCAAGTCTTGAGTGTTCCCTCCTTGCTTACTAGGCCACTTGCACTTAACCAATCTGCATTGATGATAAAAGATAGCGTAAGCAATCATTGCTTAGTGAGGAGCGCTCAAAATACAAAACATCATCCAATGCAATTTCAAACCATTTTAGAACAATCATGCCATTCTTTCAAAACATGCACTTAATCTTTATAAAAACCAGCATATTAAACCATATGCAATATGTATCATGGATTTCCACGGCATATTCTCATATGCAATTTCCTCACTTAAGCCTACCCAAGCATAACATCCCATATGCAAAGCTTAAGGAGTATAACACGTATAAATCACATCATTCAAACCAATCCATCAACATGATACAATTTTAAACATTATATTGGCTTCCAAGTGATTCGTTACCATATACATCCTTTCCATAAATCATCATTAACATCGGATACACGGATTCCCCAAGAGATTTCTCAATCTCTTGCAGCCCATTGGCATGGAGTTGTGCTACACATGCACCACCTCTACACTACCAAGGCTAATCCTTCAACTTGGAGTACACACACTCGACGCATCAACCTCTACAGCTCATGGCTGGAGTAAAAGCCATCTAAGTGTTACCTCAACAACATTGGGGTTCACGTGATCAGAGTAAGTACCTCTCGTACTACCTCTACAACCACAGGTGACTTATTATAGTGCACTTTAAATCCTATAGTCGGCCAATTATATCCGATAACATTTCCATAACATTTTCAATTCATCACTTTCCAATATAATCCACTTTTGTAACATACCTCACTGTTTTCATATGCATTATTCAAATCATTTCATTATGCATTAAACCATGCATAAGCCATGTTCTTAAACATTCTTTAAAATCATGCATTACTTTCCAAATGCATCTAACATTATTTCATATCAATTCTCAGCATTAAACCATGCTCATTTCATGCATAAAACAGGAGGTAAACAATCATTTAACAAGTGCATTCATAAATCATTTGCCAACCGAAATCGAGAGAGAAATCCACTTTACTTACTTCCGAGCCTTAGACCAGCGTATCAAGCCTAGTCTAGACTCCCATTAAACCTTTTCAAATCTTTGAAAAGCCATTCTTATCCGTTTCACTCACCGACAAAGCAACGCCTCTCTTGCTGATGCCAAATTAAGCTTTCGGCTACTCCTCAACACCAAGGTTCACTTCTGGATTAACTTCCCCTATTTCAAACACATCAAAACAGAGGATCCAATGAATTATAATGCATCCAAACTCACAGCAACCATCAATTAACATTTATCTAACTATAATCCCCTACAACACCACAACCTATAAACCAAAAACATCATCGATTCACCAAAAACCTCAACCCATCCCACAACTACGAATCTCAACCTTCAAATAACATCAAAACAACAACATAAAACAACCTTATACCTCCAGTAACCAATTATTAACCTCAACACCTCAAAATCTCTTAACTACCAATCTAACAAACTAGAGATTCAATAGATTTTGGGATTCTATCATCAAAACTCACTTCATTATCATATTAAACATCAAAATCAAGGTATAAACCAATCCTTAACTCAGCAAAAACATATCACCACGAATTTCTTCAATTTTTCATCATAAACCATCAATTAAACCATAAATCCGAGTTTAATTAATCAAAACCAAATGAAAATCATATAAAATGGATCAAGAACTTAGGAATTTCAATAAAGAACCTTTCATTAGATGAGAAGAATGAATCCTTACCTCCAATGCTGATATCTCCCCTCAATTGCTTTATAAACCATGAAAATCAAGGTAGAAACAATAAGTATTTGATGTAAAAGCTTTAGAAATCAATTGGAAATAAAAAACTCTTTGAAATCCTAATTTTACCTGAAGAAATTGAAGCTAGAAATGTGTTTGGCTGGAGAGAATTTAAGAGAAAGAAGTTACAAAGTTAGTTACGTGAAATTCTTTTAAAAAGCTTGTGTTTAATTAATTATCTCCACTATCTATACCTCTTAAAAACTTAATTAAAAATATTTAATTAAAGGGATAAAACTGATGAAACCCTTTTGGATTATTAGCTCCTTAAAGATTCAAAGTTTTGACCCATTTTCGAAATAGTCACTAAAAACAGTTTTGCAAACTTTGCGTTTTAGTCACTAACCCAAAATGTCCCATTTTCAAATTTCTTTTTCCAAAATTGTTTTCACCAAAATCATTTATATAATTAATAAATATTTTAGAATATTTTCCCATATTTTTATCCCTTATAAAAATATTCAATCTAATTTAAATCCCGAATCTGACTCAAATCTCTAATTTCGGTCCACCGGGCCGACTAAACCATCCCAAAACCTCTAGCCCAAAATCGGGGTGTTACATAAGCGGCAAACCGAATTCGTTCCATTTTCAGCATTTAATAAACTTGAATCGCTCTCCCAAAGCTCTCTACTTGATCCTTGAGTTGTTGGACCTCGGTCTCTAAATCCTCGATCCGACCCTTCAAATTCTGGTTTTCTGAACTACTAGCTTCTAGAATTTTTGGTAGAACCCTTATGCCTGAAGAGAGACTTTTCCAACCGTCTAACTTGAGCCTTTAATGCCTCGTTTTGGCGTTGCTCATTTTCAAGCTGCTCTAAATGAGTGGTCTGTAGATTCTCCATCTCTTGCGTCATAACAAGCACTTGGTCCTTGTGCTCGTAGTACTTCCTCTTATAAGTTTCAGCTTTAGCCTTATCCTCCTTAAGTCTGAGCTCAAATCATTCGCTTAGCCTATCATTCGCGATCCTCTTACCCTTATTTAGCCTTTGCAACTTCTGAATCTCTTCCTTTTCTGACTTAAGCTCGAGTTCCAACATATCATTCCTCCTTCGTAGACTTTTAATTTCTCCTTCGAGTTTTGTCTTGTCTAAATTGAAGTTGAACCTATCTTGATCGGCTTTTGCTTCTAGCTGAATAAATTTCTTTTGCTCCTCTTCAAGTTGCTTCATCATCAAATCAACGTCGGTGGGAAGCATAACCAACCTTTCTTGAACCGACCTCATACCATCAGGATTCAACTCATTAAATATTGTCGTTGACACAATTGAACCACCATACTTCATATTCGAGAGTCATCATATACAGGGCACTCAAAATCTTGACTCGTATTGCATTATTCCATGCAGAAGAAGCGTTATACACCTTCCTTTTGTAGAACTTTTCGATCCCATAGTCTACGTTGAACTCATTTAGTCCGCTTGTGGATAGGACAAATTGTTTAGAACCATGCTGTCTCAAAACCAAAAGAGGTGCGCAAGCCGTATGCCCCCAAAAACCAAGTAATGGTACCCATGAATGCTCCCCGCATCTATAAAGAATATTCCTCGTGAATAGCCACAGAGCTTTCCAAACTATATCTTCATCTTTTAGGTTTTGTAAGACGTCTAACCATACCTCTTCGGATCTTCCCGTTGGCCAATCTCTTTTTTGTTAGAATTCTTCTAACGGTGAGAATTTGCCATCAAAGATAGGCCTCAAGAAGTGAACGTCAGTCCAAAGATGACTGTAAAACTAGACTGTTAAAAGCTGAGGGCATCCTAAGAAATGACCCCTACCATGTCTTCTATAGAACCCCAAAGACTGGAAAATTTCAGCCAAGATAACAGACACTGGGTTGGTCTTTCCACCCAAGCAATCAAACAAATCTAATATTGTTGGATTGATGAGTCCTAATGCTTTGGGGAACAGAACTAGTCCATAAATTAATAATGCAAAAAGGTCTTGCTAGACTTAGCCCACTGGATATACTGAAGCTAATTATAAAATTCCTTCCCACTTGAGGTGCTCCTTCTTGTTCTAAGTGGTAACTTGATTTTCGACCCAAGATGGTAAAGTGTCAGAGAACCTAGTTAGCTTGGCCCGGAAGGACTTGTTCTTGGGTTTTTTGGAGTAGACTCGATTCTCATCAATCTTCTTGCAATTTACGAGGGCTAGATACTCCTCATTTTTCAGGGTCAAATCAATATTGCCAATTGTGAAACAACTGCATGCCGAATTCCAAAATCTCACCAAGGGTTGGAGTAATGACTGATCAACTGGGACATCTAACAATTATGCTATGTCATCGTATTTGCTTCTGAAAACACTTTTTGCCTCATAATCCCAATTGCGCCATACTGATCTCAATCCTGACATATCATTGTATTCCGTGTTCATGAAAGTTTTGGTTGACATCGCTAACCTATACCCGGCAGAAATACTGTCCCCATTATGAAGTTGTTCACCTTCTGACCATACATGTACCTTGGAGTTTTTTCATCACTGCTCGAACCAGGTCTCCCATTGATCAAGTATTTAACTTTAGACTATTTTCGATCAGTGTTTTCATCATGATATGATAAAATATGCAAAACAAAATATAAAAGGGAAAAGAATAAAACACAAAAAGAAACATGCTACTAATGAACTAAAAAATAACAAATCCAAAATTGAAAGACAAAGAACACATAAATTAGGGAGCAACAGACAAAAAGATACAAAAAAGAAAACCCTAACCACATCAATTCTAGCCTACTATGGTTATCTGCATGGCTCTAATCGGGGTGGGCTTCCTAAACTCTCACACATGGGTTTGGTTCTAAAAGGTTACTCGAACCTATCTTGTCGCCTACTAAGACAATAAGAACCCTAAATTTTGGCCCATTACAGGCTTGCGAATTGGATTCAATTTCAGGGGAAGCACAACCTAGTGACGTGGAGGGCTACATGTCAAAAGGTGTGGATCCCGGAAGTGAATTACCGACCCGCTACTCCCATGGGTATGTGGCATTTCACTCCCACTCAAGGACACAGCTCGGGTATAGAGCTTGATGATCATGATATAACACATGTCGATGATTCCTTAGAAATTAAATGGGAAATTAATTCGAAACCACCAATTATCAAATCCCGGGTAATTAAAGTTATATCTTCAAAAAGAAAGAATTAATTAAAGTCAATTTAAATTTTCAAAATTTCCATCATTTAAAAGCAACATATATTTTTTAATTGGCTTAACTCTCATTTTTGTAAAAAACAAAAATGGTCCCCAGCGGAGTCTCCAGCTTTAGCGACCTTTTTGAAATCACTAAAAAGAGGGGTTCTAGTATTTTCTTCTATTTTGTAAAATATAAAAATGGGGAATTCTTTTTCGTATTTTTGAAAACAAATTTTTTTAGAAAATCTTGGCATTTTTGAAAATGAAAAAGACTTGGAGTCGCCACCGGCCACTAGGGTAGGCCAGACACCATAAAATCAGAGATTCAGTTGGAAGCGGGTTCAGGAGTTGGTTACGTGTGGGGAAGGATTAGCACCCCCATCACGCCCGAAAATCGGTACCAAAAATATGTGTTGCCTTTAATTGATGGAAATTATCAAGATTTAAATTGAGTTTAATTAAATGGTACATGGTTGAATACAAACTTTAATTAGACGGGCTTTTATCAAATTGATGAATTTGAATTAATTAAACATTTAATTAATAAGGATGACGATACCTCGGACCATAGATTAAACCGACATCGAATAAGCCTGACGTGTTAATTTATAGTTCAAACTTCGTTATCACCTTTATGCATGATGCAGGCAATTGAGAATGATGTTATGACTTGTCAAAATTTTATTTCAAGTTACATTTACTTTCAGACAGTAAGAAATAATTCGAATATTTGGTCAACATCCAATGAGCCATGACTGTTACGACACAAATATCGAAATTAATAAATACCTCCTTTTGTAAGTTAAGTTAATTAACCAAATGCATCTCTATTAAAACATTAAAGTCATATGAATGACAATAAAAATGCATGACATAGAATTACATGAAATTAAAGCCTAAGCCCACTAAGGTCCTAACCTAAAAAGGCCCAAATTATGAAAAATATCAATTAGTGATCTAATTATTAACTAGGTTAGTCTAATATTAACCCTAAATTAATTAATTCCTAAAAAAACTAGAAAACCCTAATATTTTATGGATTATCTTGAACCATAATAATTAATTCGATTAATTTTAAACTAGTATCCCAATAAGCCAAGGGTTCTATATGAAACGACTCGAATTAATTAATTGTGATTTTATTAAATTTTCAAATAAGTCAATATCAAATTTATCCTAAAGGGTAATTAAGAGATGTTCAATTAATTTAATGAATTTAACATTTATCCCAATAAGCCAAGGATAAATTTAAATTAATTAAATTAATTCGAACCTTAAATCTAACTACGGCTCTAAAAAATCTAATACTAAATTTAATTTAAAACTTATGCCCCAATAAAACGAGCGCATAATTTAAATTAATTAGATTAAATTATCCTAAACTAACCTAAAAAGCCTATCTAAAAAACACTAAGAGGAACAAATACAAACAAACAATTATAAATAAATGCATATGAGTAAATAAATAAATAAATAACATAAATTAAAATGCACCAAATAAATATGCAATGAGAACTAGACTATGACAAAATAAAAAGAAAGAGGGGCCAAAAAGAGGATTATACCACTAGAGAGTGCCTAATTGAAAGACATTTTAAAAACAGGACTTAATAGGGTAGTACCCCTTTTAAAAACCAAATTAAATAAGACAAGGGACTAAATTGAAAAACAAACCAAAAAAAGAGGGACTGCGGAGAGAATTAAAAAAAAGCGGAATGGCCCGGGGCGGGTAATTTAGGAACACGAAGGGATTAAATGCGAATTAAACCATTTAAAATCAGGATTAACTTCGAAATAAGGATGAAATTATAACTCGAAGAAAACTATGAAGGACCCAGGGTGATATTAAAAGGAAGGAAAACCCCTCTCGTGCTTAATTAAAAGACACGAAGGGGTTTATGTGGTAATAAACCCTTTTAAAATTTGGGAAGGGTATAAATGCGCTATTTTTCTGGGGGGGGGGGAATCAGCCTAAGCCATTTTAAAAAAAATCCTTTAGCCGTTTCTGGAAAAAAAAACCTTTGAGCTGAGGATGAACGTCACAGTGGTGTTCATCCTCAACCCAGAAACCGATAGTGCTCCGCCGCACCTCCTACCACCTGCCTTCATTCCAGTAGCCGTAAACCACCGCTGGCTGTCGTTCACTTGCGCCGGCAAACCTCCGAAAAACACCCAGATGCTCATTTCTTCCTCCTAAAAACAAAGACGACCTCTGTTTCCCCAAAAAAAACCTTTTTTCACCTAGATCTAAAAAGAGTTGAACCAAAAAACTTTAAAAAAAACCTTTCCGTTTCTAACCAGCCCTTTTAAACCCGAAGGCGGTGGGCTTGTCACCAGAAAAAACCTTAGACGGCCTACCGAACCCTAAACTCAAGGTAAAAACCTTTCCTAGATATAGCTTATCTCTTCTTTTTTATCTATTATACATGCGAAAAGCCGAAATGGATACCTTAAAATCTCTTGTTTGTATTCCTTTCGAATCCTGAGGTCAACCATCTACGTTGACAAATGTTTCGGCTTCTTTATATAGCCGGGAATGATTATAACGTATTTATTTAAAAGAAAATAAAAACTATAATGCTATTGGTTGATCTGCCAAAATTTGGTCGGATTCGTGTTGTTCTTTGTGTTTGTCGATCCTGACTTATGTTTGTGGTTACTATTTTTTTGTTTTTTTTATGTATTTGGCTCTGACTTGTTTGTTTCATGTTGCATGCACCACTGAGTCAGAGCTGGACACTGGAAGGGATCAGAACGGTCGCGCATGGAAGTTTGGCGCGCGCGTGGTATTAGAACGGTCGCGCATGGAAGTTTGACACGATTGAGCGCGTGGGGCGAGCCGAGGAGTCGCGTGTTGGCGCGTTCTGGATTTGGAAGCTTCCTCCTTCATTCGAACCGTTGGTGTGCTCCTTGATCTGACAGCCGAGATTGATGCGGTGCCAAGGGATATGATAACCCTAATTAGGGTTTTCTTTCAAGATATCTAGACCGTTCGATCAATCAGCCAAATCTGACGGTCCAGATTTGACTGTGCAAATAGATAAAAGGGAACTAGGGTTTCGGTGTAATTTGGGCTTTAGGGTTTCATTATTCGGGCCCAAAATGGGCCACTTGTAACATTAATAGTTTGGGTTTTCAGATAATGTAAATGGACTGTTAAACATTGGGCTTGTTATTTATTTTAAACTATATTATTTAATTAATCTTTTTGGATTTTCTGTTTAGATATAATAATAATAACATAATATTATAATAATATAATAACAATGATAATAGTATAATAATAAAATAATAAACTGAATTAATAATGATAAATAATAATAATATAATACTAGTATAAAACATAAACCGAAATACTAATAGTAGTAATAATGTAAAAAAAACAAATGATAATAGTAGCAACTAATAATGTTTTTGTATTTTTCAAATTATAATAGACTAATAGTAATAGTTATCATAATAATAATGACACTAATAATATTTTTGGGGTTTTTAAATATAGTGAATAATATATATAAAAGGTATTAAAGCCCATTATCCCAAATATTAACGATAATGTAAAAGTGGGTTAACACCCACATAAAATTGGTGATTACAACAACCAAGAATATATCACTACCCATATGTTATAAAAATGCCATTTGAAGCTGAGCATGTATACGGCATACCAATTTGAAATAATATGCCTGCATATTTTGTTGACAGCCTGAAGATTTTTGGTTTTGTGCGCCAAAGAAAGGAGTTATGGTCTTTGCTTTGCCAGGGGAGCCAGGTCTGGGGACTTCAAAATTCATTTTCATGATCGCCAGGGAGATTTTTACTGGTATGTTAGGGACCTCACCCCTATAAAATTATCTCCAGAGTCGTATTTATGATTTGCGACTAATTGTTTCATGATTCCCCCTCTTTTGATTTATCAGTTGGTTAAACACGACAATGATTGAAAACAGAACAGTTCTGAATACGAGTGAGCTTGATTGGTTTGACAAGGTAAAACAGAGTGTGAGATGTAATTTTATTGTGATGTTGACTTGGGATCTTCATTTCTTTCTGGACCAAATAGATTCTTCTGTGATGTCATCACCTTCCCTTTTGTAATACGCAGAGGAAATCGTCATTCCCTGGTTTCGAGGTTGAGGTCGTGCTAGTAGATTATAAATAATAGCACTGTTCCAACAATGCCCCAGACTGAAACTACTGCCGTCTGCCAGTAAGCAAGATGAAAGCTCTTAGACTGGTGCTGCATCAATTGAAACCTGTGAAGCCCCTTCAAACGAAAATAAAGACTCGGTACATAGTGACAAGGACGATTTGTTCTCAGACGGCGAGGCAGAACACTCTGGTTCATCGAAGAATAAGGCAGCGTCTGCAGTGGGAGTAGCAGCCTCCAAAACCGAAACAAATACCAAATCAGATCAAGTAGCAAGTTTGGTCAACTCTACGGAACAAGGTTCTTTAGGAAGTGGAAACTCCCAACAGATGCATGCCACTAGAGAGCCAAGAAAAGGTGGTGGCAATGCTCAAGTTTCAAGCTCAGAAAGTGAATTCAGGCTGATGCATCTGTTTTCAGCATTGGAGATGATGAAGACTATGAAAGTGAGTAAAGCGGGGCAGAACATAATAGATGCCGAATCTCTCTGTACATAAATTGGCTTGCAACAACTGTTATAAATTCATTCGCTTCATTTGTATTTTGTATTATCATCGGAATGTGGTTGTCTTCTGTGTTGTATGTTGAGAAATGCTACTACTGTGATGTTATAATAAACGTTGCATTAAATTGTGAATCAAACTTACTGGAATAAGAAAGTAATCTATGACAAAATAACTTTTATGGTTGATTATAATGCTAAAATCAAAAGTTTGATATTTTAGTGTATTACTAATTACTACTCTCTCTGTCTCACTTAATATATCCTTTTTGTGTTTTAAAATTGTCTCACTTAAAATGTCTCATTGAAAAAAATCAACAACTTTTATAAGACACATTTCATTTTATACCTTTTTTTAGTTTCCAACAAAACAAAATTTAACTTTTTAAGGATAAAATTGTCGTTTCAATTAGTTTATATCATCTTTCTTACACATTTTTATACAAACTTTTTATTCCTAAAACTGTGTGAAAAGTCAACAATGGACAAAATAAATGAGACGGAGGGACTATATAATAATAAAAGTGCATCAACAAATAATTTAATTGGATGAAGTTTAAAATAGACTTCGTATTCTTATTAAGTTACATTTATTATTCTGGATTAATTATCATTTAACTAATATTATCATTTTATACTAAATAGGTGCATTAGCTTCAAACAATTAATCTTTTTCATTCAAATAACATCAAGGAAAGTCATTGAATAAATCTAGATTTTAGTATCATTTGAGATGTGCTTTTATCACATAAAAAATTAAATTATTATCATTATTTGATATGTTCGACTTCCATTATCTAATATTTGTTACTTTTTAATATGATTTGGTATTTAATATTTCAAGTTTGTTTTTTAATATTTCAAGTTTGATACTTTTAGCTGTTATTTTGGCCGTGTTGTAAGGCTTGCAACTCAGTCACAATTTCAACAATATACTTCAAGGCTTTGTAAGTTAAAAAAGAGAGCATTAGACTAGTAGGTCCAAATGTGATGCCATCGATAATAACTTTTCAGAGGTATTTAATTATGCTATTTTAAGGGTTAGATTTAAGTTTGTTATTTCAATGTTTGAGCATATAAGGCATTATGTTATGGTTAGGCTAGTTGAACACAAAAAAAAATTAATTAGCTGGAAAGGTGAATTGTGCCTCGGAATTGCAAAAACACTTGAAGTACATAAAGTTAATAGTGCTTTTTGCCATGTGTCATAGAGACACGTTTGTAATTGATATTAGGAGCTGGATTGCACATGTAGGATGTGGGACTTAATAGCTATTCCATGCCCTCTTGCAATATGTTTCATACTGTATGGGGAAAAATTAAAAGACTATGTACTTGATTTATACAAAAATGATGTATATAATGAGTTATACAGTGGTTCTATACCCACTATCCCTAGTGAAAAATCTTGGACAGACACTAAATGGGCCTCCTTAATCCACCATTGAAGATAAAATTAACTGAAATACCAACGCATAAAAGAAAAAGAGAAGAAAGAGAAGTTCGTAACAAAAACAAGTTTACGAAGCGAGGAGCAAAGATGAGTTGTAGCCTGTGTGGACTTATTGGACATAATATAAGAAAATGTCTAACAAAAAAAAGAAATATATGTTCAGTTAATATAACAATGCGTTTTTATGTGACATATATGTTTCTTATATTCAATTGGTTATTGACTAACATTTACGTGTAATTGATAGGTTGAGAATGAAGGTGTTCGAATGTGCTCCACCAATGTAGACTGATTCTTTTCCACCAACTCAACCACCAATAGTAGAATCTGCTCCACCAATGCAAACTAAATCTACTTTACCAACTCAACCACCAACTATACCACAAGCAAGAAACCCTAAAAAAGGTAACAACAAATCGGGTAAGTATTTGTCTAGTTTTTATGAAAAAGTGAAAACTCATGTAGGCCTCCAATTATAAAGTTAAAATTCAAGGTTGTTTTATTGTAATTATATTTACTAAGAGAAATTTAATTATTTACTTATTATAATGGCAAAAATTCTTGATTTCTAATATGTTATCTTTTCCAAAAATCTACCAGGAAGGGTGTTATTGGACCTACATTGATGGTGGAGGAGTTGGGATAGCAGAAAGTCAATGATGGGGTAAGTCTGCAGTAAAAATGGTTTGCTTAGTTTATTGTTACCAATTGGTTATTGACTAGCATTACGGCTAATTGATAGGTTGAGAATCAAGGCATTCGAATGGAATCTACTCCATCAAAACCAACTGAATCTTTTCCACCGATGCCAACATGTGCTAGGGAAACTAATTTTGGTCCACCAACTCAGCCACAAGCAAGAAGCCCTACATTTAAAATGAAGGTAACAGCAAATAGAGCTGTTACAAATTTGGTATGCGGCAAAGTAACCAAAGCGATAAGACATAGACCAAGACATGCACAGGACACAAGATTTAACGTGGTTCAGCATAGCCTACCTCTACGGACGAGACAAACGAACAATCCATTAATAACATAGAGAACTAGAAGAGTACATATACATGATAACCCATGTAATCCCAAAACTCGGTGTACAAATCCCATGACCAGGTGGAACCAAAACATTCTTCTCAACATCCCTACAATACCCATCTCTACAACGTAAGCACAATAGTTGTAGAGCTCCTAAAAGTGGTTACATCTCTCCAGAGTAATTCCCCTTCTCTCTTATTCTCTCATAATTCAAAAGGTTAAACCTAGTCTATATTTATAGACCCAAATACTTGGTCACAAAGAAACCTTATTCAATAAGATCTCTACCTAAAATAGATATTTACTCATTGAAGAAATCCTACTTACCTAGTAATCTTCAACCACTAGAATTACAATGAAATCCAACTTAATTGACAATTAGAATTTGAGTCAAAATATAACAAATCTCCCCCTTGACACAAATTTTATTCGAGTATTGGTCTTCAAGTCTTTAACACTTCAATTTTTACGTAAGCCAAATATCCGTTGAAGCATCGTCGCCAAGTCTTCAATAACTCCAATTCTTACGTAGTATCCGTTGAAGCACTGTCGAATTTTGAGAATTACCCCCTGCAACAGAAAGCACATTGCAGCAATACTCATCTGCATGTTTCCAACATCGCACCACAAAATCCGCAGTAAAAATTCCTCCAAAATCGCGCAGCTCGAACCATAGCTCTGATATTATTTGTTAGGAATTTGTTAAGTAGAAAAATAACCAAAGCGATAACAACATAGACCAAGACATGAACAAGAGACAAGATTTAACGCGGTTCAGCATAGCCTACCTCCACAGACGGGAGAAACGAACAATCCACTAACAACGTAGAGAACCCAAATAGTACAAATACATGATAACCCATGTAATCCCAAAACCTGGTGTACAAATCCCATGACCTGGTGGAACTAAAACACTCTTCCCAACATCCCTACAATACCCATCTCTACAACGTAGGCACAATAGTTGTAGAGATCCTAAAAGTGGTTACATCTCTCCAAAGTAATTCCCCCTCGCTCTCATTCTCTTGCTCTCTCATAATTCAAAAGGTTAAACCTAGTTTATATTTATAGACCAAAATACTTAGTCACCAAGAAACCTTATTCAATAAGATCTCTACCTAAAATAGATATTTACTCATTAAAGTAAATCCTAATTACCAAGTAATCTTCAACCACTAGAATTACAATGAAACCCAACATAATTACCTATTAGAATTTGAGTCAAAATATATCAAATGGTATCAGAGAAACGAACAATCCTCTGACATGTCTCTAACATTGCACCGCAAAGTCCACAGCAAAAATTCTTCCAAAATCGTACAGCTCGAACCATAGTTCTAATACCATTTGTTAGGAATTTGGTATGCGGCAAAATAACCAAAGCGATAACGGCATAGACCAAGACATGCACATGAGATAAGATTTAACGTGGTTTAGCATAGCCTTCTTCTACAGAAAAGAGAAACGAACAATCTACTAATAACGTAAAGAACCCAAAGAGTACAAATACATAATAACCCCTATAATCCCAAAATTCGGTGTACAAATCCCATGACCCGATGGAACCAAAATACTCTTCCCAACATCCCTACAATACTCATCTTTACAACGTAGGCACAATAGCTGTAGAGATCCTAAAAGTGGTTACATCTCTCTAGAGTAATTCCCCCTCTCATTCTCTTGTTCTCTCATAATTCAAAAGGTTAAACATAGTATATATATTTATAGACCCAAATACTTGGTCACCAAGAAACCTTATTCAATAAGATCTCTACCTAAAATAGATATTTACACATTAAAGTAGATCCTAATTACCAAGTAATCTTCAACCACTAGAATTACAATAAAACCCTACTTAATTGCTAATTAGAATTTGAGTCAAAATAACACCAAGAATTTACATAGAAAACCCAAAAGAGAAAAACCACGGGCAGGGGATGAGAACTTTCACTATGATGGAGAAAGAGATTACAACTGATTTAAGATGTTCTGTCTAAACCCCTAATCCCTAGTATCTATTTATAGGGATAGATTCCTTGTTTACAGATGAAACTTGCATAGAAACAAATTCTACTCAAACTGAGTTTCTTACCTTTAATTAATATAAAGTAAACAAGATCTACTAAAAGTAGGATTCTAACTTTAAACCAAATGCCAAAAGAATTTGGATCACAACCCTAACAAATCTCTACCTTGAGACAAATTTCTGTCGAACAATATCTCTACATCTTCCACGAAACCCCCTCAAGGGGTAGTCTTTAGCAATGAACACCGACCGAATCCAAGCTTTGCCCAAGCTTGGATGTACAAGGTAATTTAGCCTTCACGTCAGTAAGATCAACATTAGTGCCAACTTTGCTCACAACTATATCACCACGAGCAATAACACGACCGCGATCATTAATGGCATTACAAACTTTCTCATTATTTATCTTTGAAGCAAACTAAACTCTCTTAAGCTTCTCAAATCCGTTATACCCATAGAATTCAACTTTATTCTTCTTTTTAAATTTGTTTTTCCCACAAAATCAAACTCTTTTCTGGCTACCAAAACCGTTAAGCCCACAGTTGTCATGTTCAACACAAAATCCTCTTTTACTTGATTCAGTCAAGACACATTCACCAATAACATCGTCATTTGACACACAAGAGGAAACAACGGATGCATCACCTAAAATAGTTAAACCTTGTAGAACATAAAAATTGGCTGCTCTTTTATACCTTTTCATCATAACGAGAGTGCCCTTGCAAATTTTCATAGCTCCACCTTCATTGGAGTATCTGTACCCTTTTGAATCTAGAGTACCTAATGAAATTAGATTTCTTCTTAAATCCGGAACATGCCTCACATTACCAAGTGTTCAAAAAATCCCATCAAACATCTTAATCTTGATTGTGCCAATACTTGCAACTTTATAAGAGACATTATTTACCAACAAGACAACACCTTTAGATACAGGTTTATACGTTGCAAAAGATTCCCAATTTGGACTCATATGAAAACTACTACCAGAGTCAAGAATCCACTCCTCACTCCCTATAGAGTATTCGCCTGAAGCAACTAAAAGTTCACCATCATTATACTCCTCTGCAATATCAGCTTCATCTTTACTGGAGTTCTAATTCTCAAACTCCCTCTTTATCTTATTTTGTAATATGTAACACTCAGATTTAATATGACCTTTTTTTTACAGAAATAACATGTTTTACCTCGATTTGACGACTTGGACCTGCCTCTATTTTGATTGCTAGAATTACAATCATATTTTCTTCCGCGGTCTGAACTAGTCGATCCATGGACCATGAGACCCTCTGCTTGAAACTCGAAGCCGGTAAGATGTTGCATCTTGTCATGTGAATTCAAATTATCATATACCTCTTCAAGAGTAAAGGTATCACGACTGTGTAGGAGGGTGCTTCTAACAGATGAATATGAAGTGGGCAATGAGAAAAGTAAAATCAAACATAAGTCTTCCTCATTGTACTTTACCTCTATCGTTTTCAAATCTGAGACGATCTCCTTGATATCGGTCAGATGGCCGTCAAGACACAAACCTTCTGCTAACTTGTGGGATTATAAGCATTGCTTTAGGAGCAACTTGCTGGTCAAAATTTTTTTCATGTAAATTGTTCCAATTTTTCCCATAAGTCGATAAATGTCTTCTCTTTGTGAACATCCTGCAAAATATTGTTTGATAAGTGCAAATAGATCTGGAAAGCAGATTTCCTATCCTTACGGTACTTTTCTGTATCTAACCATTCTTTCGGCATATTATCAAATCCATCTAATGCATCATCTAAATCCATCTAAACAAGAACATCTCGAACCTTCACCTGCCATAGCGAAAACCTAACGTTGCGATCCAGCAGCAGAATTTCATACTTCACCATCTTCATTATCCTGAGTAACCTGAAAAGCTCTTATGCCAATTTATTAGGAATTTGTTATACAACAAAATAACTAAAGCGATAGCGACATAGACCAAGACACGCACAGAAAACAAGATTTAACGTGGTTCAGCATCGCCTACCTCCACGGACGAGAGAAACGAACAATCCACTAATAACATAGAGAACCCAAATAGTACTAATATATGATAACCCATGTAATCCCAAAACCCGATGTACAAACTCCTAACAAATTCCTAAAAGTAGTTACATCTCTCTAGAGTAATTCCCCTTCTCTTATTCTATAGTTATCTCATAACAAAGTGGTTATATTTTGACTCAAATTCTAATTGGTAATTAAGTTGGGTTTTATTGTAATTCTAGTGGTTGAAGGTTACTTGGTAATTAGGATTTACTTTAATGTGTAAATATCTATTTTAGGTAGATATCTTATTGAATAAGGTTTCCTGGTGACCAAGTACTTGGGTCTATAAATATAGACTAGGTTTAACCTTTTGAATTATGGGAGAACAAGAGAATGGGAGAGAGAGAATTACTCTGGAGAGATGCAACCACTTTCAGGTTCTTTACAACAATTGTGCCTACGTTGTAGAGATGGGTATTGTAGGGATGTTGGGAAGAGTGTTTTTGGTCCCACCAGGTCATGGGATTTGTACACCCGGTTTTGAGATTACATGGGTTATCATGTATTTGTACTCTTCGGGTTCTCTACGTTATTAGTGGATTGTTCGTTTCTCTCGTCTGTGGAGGTAAGCTATGCTGAACCACGTTAAATCTTGTCTCTTGTGCATATCTTGGTTATGTCGTTATCGCTTTGGTTATTTTTTCGCATACCAAATTCCTAACAAATGGTATTGGAGCTATGGTTCGAGCTGCACGATTGTGGAGGAATTTTTGCTGCAGACTTTACGGTGCGATGTTGGAGACATGCCGGAGGAGTACTGCTGCAACGAGCTTTAAGTTGTAGGAGGAGTAATTCTCAAAATTCAACGGATACTACGTAAGAATTGGAGTTGTTGAAGAGTTGGCGGCGGTGCTTCAACGAATATTTGGCTTACGTAAAAATTAAAGTTGTTGAAGACTTGAAGACTAATGCTCGAATAGAATTTGTGTCAAGGGGGAGATTTGTTATATTTTGACTCAAATTCTAATTGGTAATTAAGTTGGGTTTTACTGTAATTCTAGTGGTTGAAGATTACTTGGTAATTACAATTTACTTTAATGTGTAAATATCTATTTTATGTAGGGATCTTATTGAATAAGGTTTTTTGGTGACCAAGTATTTGGGTCTATAAATATAGACCATGTTTAACCTTTTGAATTATGACAGAACAAGAGAATGAGAGAGTGAGAATTACTCTTGAGAGATGTAACCACTTTTAGGTTCTCTACAGCTATTGCGCCTACGTTTTAGAGATGGGCATTGTAGGGATTTGGGAAAAGTATTTTGGTTCCACCAGGTCATGGGATTATATGGGTTATCATATATTTGTACTCTTTGTGTTCTCTACGTAATTAGTGGATTGTTCGTTTCTCTCGTCCGTAGAGGTAGGCTATGCTGAACCACGTTAAATCTTGTCTCCTATGCATGTCATGGTCTATGTCGTTATCACTTTGGTTATTTTCCGCATACCAAATTCTTAACACATATCAACAATTTATTTTACGTAAAAATAAGCAAAGCGATAACGACACAGACCAAGACATGCACAAGAGATAAGATTTAACGTAGTTCAGCATAGCTTACCTCCACGGACGAGAAAAATGAATAATCCACTAATAACGTAGAGAACCCGATGAGTGCAAATACATGATAACCCATGTGATTTGAAAACCCGGTGTACAAATCCCATGACCCGGTGGAACCAAAACACTCTTCCCAACATCCTTACAATACCCATCTCTACAACGTAGGCACAATAGTTGTAGAGATCCTAAAATGGTTATATCTCTCCAGAGTAATTCCCCTTTTCTCTTATTCTCTTGTTCTCTCATAATTCAAAATATTAAACCTAGTCTATATTTATAGACCCAAATACTTGGTCACCAAGAAAACTTATTCAATAAGATCTCTACCTAAAATAGATATTTACTCATTAAAGTAAATCCTAATTACCAAGTAATCTTCAACCACTAGAATTACAATAAAACCCAACTTAATTACCAATTAGAATTTGAGTCAAAATATAAAAAATCTCCCCCATGACACAAATTCTATTCGAGCATTGGTCTTCAAGTCTTCAACAGCTTCAATTTTTACGTAAGCCAAATATTCGTTGAAGAACCGTTGCCAAGTCGTTAACAACTTCAATTCTTACGTAGTATCCGTTGAAGCACCGTAGAATTTTAAGAATTGCTCCCCCTGCAACTGAAAGCTCATTGTAGTAATACTTCTCTTGCATGTATCCAACATTGCACCACAAAATCCGCAGCAAAAATTC
The DNA here is from genome assembly GCA_019671005.1 of Hibiscus mutabilis. Taxonomy (NCBI): domain Eukaryota; kingdom Viridiplantae; phylum Streptophyta; class Magnoliopsida; order Malvales; family Malvaceae; genus Hibiscus; species Hibiscus mutabilis. Next base: position 26,723,508 of record CM033750.1, on the reverse strand, counting down.
CTCCACATCGCGCAACTCAAACCATTGCTCATGATACCATTTGTTAGGAATTTGGTATGTAGCAAAATAACCAAAGCGATAACGACATAGACCAAGACATGCACAAGAGACAAGATTTAACATGGTTCAGCATAGCCTACCTCTATGGACAAGAGAAACGAGCAATCCACTAATAACGTAGAGAACCCAAAGAGTATAAATATATGATAACCCATGTAATCCCAAAACTCGGTGTATAAATCCCATAACCCGGTGGAACCAAAACACTCTTCCAATATCCCTACAATGCCCATCTCTACAACGTAGGCACAATAGTTGTAGAGATCCTAAAAGTGGTTACATCTCTCCAGAGTAATTCCCCCTCTCACTTATTCTCTTGTTCTTTCATAATTTAAAAGGTTAAACCTAGTCTATATTTATAGACCCAAATACTTGGTCACCAAGAAACCTTATTCAATAAGATCTCTACCTAAAATAGATATTTACTCATTAAAGTAAATCCTAATTGCCAAGAAATCTTCAACCACTAGAATTACAATGAAACCCAACTTAATTACCAATTAGAATTTGAGTCAAAATATAACAAATCTCCCATTGACACAAACTCTATTCGAGCAATGGTCTTCAATAGCTTCAATTTTTACGTAAGCCAAATATCCGTTGAAGCGCCGTCGCCATGTCTTCAACAACTCCAATTCTTACATAGTATTCGTTGAAGCACTATTCAACCGATTAAGAATTACTCCCCTGCAACTAAAAGCTCGTTGCAACAATACTTCTCTAGCATGTCTCCAACATCGCACCACAAAATTCGTAGCAAAATTCTTCCACAATCGCGCAGCTCGAACCATAGCTCATATTACAATTTGTTAAGAATTGGGTATGCAGCAAAATAACCAAAGCGATAATGGCATCGACCAAGACATGTACGTGAGACAAGATTTAACATGGTTCAGTATAGCCTACCTCCACGGATGAGAGAAACGAACAATCCACTAATAACGTAGAGAATCTGAAGAGTACAAATACATGATAATCCATGTAATCCCAGAACCTGGTGTACAAATCCCATGACCCGGTGGAACCAAAACACTCTTCCCAACATCCCTACAATACCCACCTCTACAACATAGGCACAATACTTATAGAGATCCCAAAAGTAGTTACATATCTCCAGAGTAATTCCCCTTATCTCCTATTCTCTTGTTCTCTCATAATTCAAAAGGTTAGCCGAGTCCATATTTATAGACCCAAATACTTGGTCACCAAGAAACCTTATTCAATAAGATCTCTACCTAAAATAGATTTTTACTCATTGAAGTAAATCCTTATTACCAAGTAATCTTCAACGACTGGAATTACTATAAAACCCAACTTAATTACCAATTAGAATTTGAGTCAAAATATAACAAATCTCCCACTTGACACAAATTCTATTCTAGCATTAGTCTTCAACAGCTTCAATTTTTACGTAAGCCAAATATTCGTTGAAGCGCCGCTGCCAATTCTTTAACAACTCCAATTCTTACGTAGTATCCGTTGAAGCACCATTGAATATGGTGAATTACTCCCCCTGCAACTGAAAGCTCGTTGCAGCAATACTCCTCTTGCATGTCTTCAACATCGCAACACAAAATCCGCAGCAAAAATTTCTTCTAAAACGCGCAGCTCGAACCATAGCTCATGGTACTATTTGTTAGGAATTTTGTAATCTTGTTGAATAAGGCTTCTTGGTTATTTTTTCGTAGAGGTAGGTTATGCTGAACCACGTTAAATCGTGTCTCTTGTGCATGTATTGGTCTATGCCATTATCGCTTTGGTTATTTTGCCGCATAACAAATTTCTAACAAATGGTATTATGAGCTATGGTTCGAGCTGCGCGATTGTGGAGGAATTTTTGCTGCAAACTTTATGGTGCGATGTTGGAGACATTCCAGAGGAGTATTGCTGTAACGAGCTTTCAGTTGCAAGGGGAGTAATTCTCAAAATTCAACAGTGCTTCAACGGATATTTAGCTTACATAAAAATTGATGTTGTTGAAGTCTTGAAGACCAATGTTCGAAAAGAATTTGTGTCAATTGGGAGATTATTTATATTTTGACTCAAATTCTAATTGGTAATTAAGTTGGGTTTTATTGTAATTATAGCGGTTAAAGATTACTTGGTAATTATGATTTACTTTAATGAGTAAATATCTATTTTAGGTAGAGATTTTATTGAATAAGGTTTCTTGGTGACCAAGTATTTGGGTCTATAAATATAGACTAGGTTTAACTTTTTGAATTATGAGAGAACAAGAGAATGAGAGAGGGGGAAATACTCTGGAGAGATGTATCCACTTTTAGGTTTTCTAAAACTATTGTGCCTACGTTGTAGAGATGGGTATTATAGGGATGTTGGGAAGAGTGTTTTGGTTCCACTGAGTCATGGGATTTGTACACTGGGTTTTGGGATTACATGGGTTATCATGTATTTGTACTCTTCGGGTTCTCTACGTTATTTGTGGATTTTTCGTTTCTCTCGTCCGTAGAGGTAGGTTACGCTGAACCACGTTAAATCTTGTCTCTTGTGCATGTCTTGGTCTATGTCGTTATCATTTTGGTTATTTTGTCGTATACCAAATTCCTAACAAATGGTATCAGAGCTATGGTTCGAGCTACGCGATCATGGAAGAATTTTTACTGTAGATTTTGCGGTGTGATGTTGGAGACATGCCAAAGGAGTATTGCTGCAACGTGCTTTCAGTTGCAGGGGGAGTAATTCTTAATCGATTCAACGGTTCTTCAATGGATACTACATAAGAATTGGAGTTGTTGAAGACTTGGCGGCGGTGCTTCAACGGATATTTGGCTTACGTAAAATTTGAAGCTGTTGAAGACTTGAAGACCAATGCTCGAATAGAATTTGTGTCAAGGGGGAGATTTGTTATATTTTGACTCAAATTCTAATTGGTAATTATTATAATTCTAGAGGTTGAAGATTACTTGGTAATTGGGATTTACTTTAATAAGTAAATATCTATTTTAGGTAGAGATCTTATAGAATAAGGGTTCTTGGTAACCAAGTATTTTGGTCTATAAATATAGACTAGGTTTAACCTTTTAAATTATGAGAGAACAAGAGAATGAGAGGGGGAATTACTCTAGAGATATGTAACCACTTTTAGGTTCTCTACAACTATTGTGTCTGCGTTGTAGATATGGGTATTGTAGGGTTGTTGGGAATAGTGTTTCGGTTCCACCAGGTCTTGGGATTTGTACACTGGGTTTTGGGATTACATGGGTTATCATGTATTTGTACTCTTCGGATTCTCTATGTTATTAGTGGATTGTTCGTTTCTTATGTTGAACCACGTTAAATCTTGTCTCCTGTGCATGTCTTGGTCTATGTCGTTATCGCTTTGGTTATTTTGTCGTATACCAAATTCCTAACAGTTATATCATTCGAGCATTGGTCTTCAAGCATTGGTCTCATGTATTTGTAATCTTATTGAATAATTAGCAATTAGAATTTGAGTCTATATTTATAGGCCCAAATACTTGGTCACCAAGAAACCTTTTTCAATAAGATCTCTACCTAAAATAGATATTTACCCATTAAAGTGAATCCTAATTACCAAGTAATCTTCAACCACTAGAATTACAATAAAACCCAACTTAATTACCAATTAGAATTTGAGTCAAATTATAACAAGAGCAAATAAGGAAATCAAATACAATGTTAAAACACATGGGCCAATAGGAAGAACAATAATGCAAGGTTTGAGAATTTATACGAATGAAACAACAGGGATCCAAATTCTAAATGTAAGTTTTCATTTACTAAAAGAAGAAATAAAGCATTGTCATAATTGACAAGTTTAATAATATTTTCTTCTGCATTAACAGCTTGGCAGACCAAGTAAGGTGTTGTTTTCTCGGCCTCATAGTAGGACCTCTCAGCTACCTTCTGCAACATTTCAGCCATCTACATTAACACCTTCTTGCCCTGCTACAGTATCTTCTCAACATGCCACAATCGTCTCTGAGCCTCCACAAGCAATGGTTCAAAAATTGGCCATAAAGAGACTTCTCCCTAAACCCATCATATGGAGACCTTATAAGTTTGATGATATTAATTGTCTAAAAAAAATTATTAGTTAATGTTGATTTTTTTGTTATACCAAACTGCTTCTACTAGATGCTTAGAACTTTTTATCAGTTAATGTACAAGGATGTCTCTTTTTTGTTTTGAAGCAGAAACTTAGGCAACATTAAGAGGTCAGAATTATTTTTGCTTTGAGCCAATTGTAGCAAGTCCTCTATTTTTGTGTATCGAGCAACTTACTTCTGATTATGAATGTCAAAATGGCATCATTCCATTTGGATTGCTTACTTTCCATTTTATTACTTTGAAAATGGCATCTTATAGAAATAAAATACTTTTCATAGAGATACTTCATTACATTTTATAGAAACAAGTTCATCTTAATTGATAGCAAAAAGTTCATCACATCTATCAAATTTATGCTCTCTAAAGACCAAATTTTTCCAAAATATATATTATCCATGAAGTAAAAAACGCTATCTTATAGAACAATGGATTGCTCCTCATATTTGTCAATTTCACCTTATATGATCTAATTTTCTCTTTTTGATATCCCATTGTTGTTCTCAGCCTTTGAACTTCATCCATTTTGACAAGTTCCTTCAATTCTTTGTTTTCAAATTTGAATTTTTCATTCTCGATCATCACCATTTCTAGTTGAGCTCTCAACTCTTCAACTGCAGATTCATTCCCTTCTTCCTTGTCAAGCCACTAAAAAATTTACAACGATTCTAGAAAAAAAATTCAAGTCAAACACATATTAACATAAGCAAAAATCAAATTTAATAGATGCTTCACGTGTGTTTCAGAAGTAAATACAACCTAAAAAACAACCTGACAAAGATTAAAAACAAAATAAAAAATTGAAACCCGTTAACACAGTGATGATTATGTTTTCATTTTTAGCAAACCTGAATTGATCTAATTTATAAAGAAACATATCGGTTGGGACAAAGTAATAAGCAAAAAATTCCTAAGAAAACAACCACATTACTCTAATTTAATAGAATTTTTTTGAAAATTATGAACGTTAAGTTTACAAAATTCATATTACCTCTTTCACTTGCGAACACCCATAAAATCTCCTTCCTTTGCTGTAAGGCATATTCGATCTGCAAATGGGACTCTAATTATGCAATGACAATACACGACCCTTGACCCACTATTAAATTTTGAAGATCCAATCGACATCTTCAAGCCAAAATAAGAAATTAGGGTAAATTTTAGGGTTTCTCACTTGGATAAGAGAATGAATGGAAACCCTAGATCGAGATGGGTTAGAAAAGAGGGGAGAAGAGTTTCAGGCGAAAGATAGTGAAGATCATAACCAATTAAACTTTAATCTTTATGTAACAAGAACAAATAAAAAAAAATTCCTTGAGAACATACTTTTGTTCATAAAGAGTGAGCATGAGAAGAGCGAGGGAAAAGATGGTGAGGGTTTACAGTAATTCGTAAGTTTTACCTTTGGGTAATATTAGATTTAGGTTAAAATATTATTTTTGTTTTTTTTTAATTTTAAACTTTTGTATTTTCTAAAAAAATAAAATAATAATAATAATAGTCCATGTGTCTTATCCTGATTGGGCAACAATTTTTTTAAACGGTTACTGACGGTAGGCACCTAAAATTTTAACATTTGATACTTCATGCACCTATTATTACAAAAAAAATACTTTATGCACCTAAAACTCAAAAATGTATACTTTAAGCACTTATTTTTCATTTAAACCTTTTTGTAAATAAGATAAATATATAATATTAAAAATAATTTGAATCGGATCAAAGAATTTTTATTCTAAATTGGACTAATGCTTTTAAAAAAGAAATCGATCTGAATCTAAATTTCAAAAAAATATTCATTTATTTTTTGATAAATCAAATAGAACCCATCAAGTACGAAAAGAATTGGCGACTTCTTTTTAAAAAGAAATCGATCTGAATCGATCACTAATAAAAGAAATCTTCATGCTTCATGGGATTAACTTAGATTGATTTTAATACCTATAAAAGTCGAAATTGGCGACTTCTTTTTCTTGTTTTAAAAGCAAAGGTTCTGGCATATGAATTTTTGACCAAATTTTCAATTTGGGCCGGCAGTTTTGACAAGCCGAATACAAAATTAAACACAATATTACTCACTAAACTTCATCGAAAATATGTATAATATTAGGAAAAACTACACATGTAGTCACCTTGTTTTTCTGTTTTGGTCAATAGCGGTTAATTAATGGTGATACTGATGTAGATTTTTTTAAAATCATTTTTTTCTCTTTATCAGGATCAGGATCGTTATTTTTTTAATTATTTTATTTGACCAATATGGTTATTATGCAGTTGTAACACAATATAGACTAAATAAAGATTTGAGTGAAAATAATAGAAGTATTCAGTCCAACTTGGTGGCTGGATGTTGGGGAATATGCAAAGGGTTGGTGGTTTGATTTTGCAGCCCTGCACATTCTTATTTTGTTTTATTTTCTTTGGATTTGTTAGACGAAAAAAATGTCACCACCATATTAGTTAAATAAAATAACGGGTAAAGTTCTTAAATGGTCACTGAAGTTTGTTAAAAAATAAAACGGTAACTAAACTTTCAAATGCTACAAAATAGCAATTAAATTTTATGTTTTGTAACAAAATGATAACTCAGTTGTTAAGTACTTAACGTGGCTGTTATAAAACTTTGTATAATAGCACATTTAATCCTCTATATTTACACATTCAATCAATTTAGTCCTAATTTAAAAAATTCACTAAATTTAACACTCATTATTTATACATTCTTTCACTTTGGTCCTTAAAGCAAAATTCCAAAGTTGTGGTCCACCAATGCGTGTCTCGTGCTCGTACCCTGTATGCTCCCGTTACCGATCAAGATCTTCCTAACAGCCCAAAGTTCAAATGAAGGGCCAGTGACAATAGTCAAAGGAGTGTTTCGCTATACACACTGCTGTAAAATGTAAATAGGGAGAAAAATAGAAAAGCTACCTGTCGGTCATGAATTAGAAGACTGATGAAGTTGGATCTGGTCAAGGAGATTAGCTCTGGATTTATTGACAGCATCAAAGCAGAAGTATATATGATCCTCAAGTTCTTTGAGCTTGTCAAAAAAATTGGTCTGGTTATTGCCAATTAGGCTAATTGCAGAGCCAGTAGTAGCACGGTGCAAGAAGCCAAATCTACAAAGAGATTTCTTGTGGTGGTGATCCAGCTGCTCCTTGAGCTGGGAGAAACTACGGTGCATTTCTTCGATGTTATGGAAGTCAGGAGATGGGAAAGCATGCCATCGAATGGGACGAAAACATCCAGGGCCTAGTTACAGTGCGAGAGATGGACAGAACTTGGGTCATAAGGGAATTCTTGAAAAAGGTAGGTAACGAAAGCATACAGGGTACGAGCACGAGACACGCATTGGCGGACCACAACTTTTGAATTTTACTTTAAGGACCAAATTGAAAGAATGTATAAATAACGAGGGTTAAATTTAATGAATTTTTTGAATTAGGACTAAATTGATTGAATGTGTAAATATAGAGGATTAAATATGCTATTATACAAAGTTTTATAACAGCCATGTTAATTACTTAACGGCCGAGTTACCATTTTGTTACAAAACATAAAGTTTAATTATCATTTTGTAACATTTGAAAATTTGGTTACTGCTTTGTTTTTTTAAATAAAGTTCAATGATCATTTGTGAACTTTACCCGAAAGTAATTAAAAATACACGTTGATGCTTATAAGGAGAGAGAAAATGATATGGAAAATAAAAAAAAAATTTAAAAATCACTTCAGCATCACCGATAATTTTTAAGGGTATGTGACAAAAACAAAAAAGAAACATAATGTTAGGAAATTTTTTATGAAAATTTTAGTTTGGTGACCAAAACAGGAAAACAAATATAGTTTGATGACCACACGTGTAGTTTTCCCTATATGTTAATCACAATCCGAATCATTTAAGTTCATAGAACTTATTCCACCTTATCTGAAGTTAGATTTATGCAATCATCAGTATCCTGTTTTGACTAGAATTTAAACTCATTTTTACTTAAAATGTCTTCTCCACATCCAAACAGATATTTTCTTAGAAATGTAAACAAATCATCGAAACCAATCCCTACAAATCACACGTAAATAGCAACTAGTAAATTAAAACAACAATTACAAAATTCAACAAATAGTCTCAGTAGAAAAACGGATGATGTTCATAACATCAACCCAAATTCTATCACTTAAAGTGTTAAAAAAACAACAATTACAAATTCAGAAAAGAAAGGAAAAACTCAGGAAATTAGCTATGCAACAAATAGTTAACAAACCATTATTCAGGAAAAATATTTTTAACAAAGCTGACTGGTTTGTGATAAAAGAAACCCAGCTAAAAGAAATCAGAATAAAAAAATAAATTCTTTTTCTCATTAAATTTGTCATTTATTGCCTTTTTTGTTAAATATTTTAATTTAGACTTTTTATTACTTTAAATTTATTATTGATAAAATTGTGAAAAATATATTTTAAACGCCTTCAATCGAATAGCTTTTAAATATATATTTTATAAAATTGATTTAACTAAAATATTTAAAATAATTATGGTAAAACAAATTTTAAAAATAACTTAAAAATTAATATTGAACATATATTTATTTAGAACGGAGGGAATACAATAATAAAATAAAAAGGAAATAAAGAAATGAGATATGGAATTGGTAAAATAAAAGAAATGCGTTGAGAAGATAAAAAATGGAAAAGACTGCAGCAAGAACAAGCAAAAGAAAACCAAACTACAGAATACATATATATTGAACAAGACTGGTGTTTCATTAAATACGGCAAGAAATAATGATAAAGAAATAAAACAATAAATAAAGGTACAATATTTTTTTAATCAAAAATAAAGGTTGAAGATGAATGAACCAACCCCCCGGACAATACATTAAAAGCTCCCTTAGACCACACAAGTTCAATGAACCAACCCATCAAACCAAATTAAAAGCTTCCTCCACCCCACAAACACATTGACCATATTTGGCAATTAACGAATAACGAATAATATATTATATTAAAATAATAGATAGTTAATAGTATTAACTGATTTAATTAGCAGATTACATTAATTAATTATATAATAGTGTTTGATAAAATTAACTAATAACTTATAGTTGTTTGATTATTTGAACAAGCAAAATAATATATAAGGACATGATTATATTTGATACTTATTTGGATAATTTATTGGTTATTAACATTTTGTACCTATTAATAATATTAATTAAATTATGAAAATTATTTTTTTTAATATCGTTACTGAGCATATATGAAGATGTACACAATAATTTTTTATTTTTGAAATTATTTTTTTAATATAATTTTAATAATTATTAAATTTAGATGTATATATTAATTTCTTATCTATGAAATTATATTTTAAATATAATGTTATTAATTATTAAATTTATATGTATTTATTAATTTATATATTGATTTCTTATTTATGAAAATGTTTTTTAATTTTATTAATTAATCAAATTTATGTTATTTAGAGAAATTTTTATAATTATCAAGGATAAAATAGTCTTAACAAGTCTTTTATCCAAACCTCTAGGGATGTTTTTCAAAATGAGAGGTTTCACCTCAATCCGCTATTAAAATCCTTTATTTATCAAACATCTAAATTAGCGAATTTGACTGATCAAATTTCTAAAAATGCTCTAAACTTCTAATTTTAGCTCAAAAAGTTATTTACCAAACAAGGTCATTGTCCAATAATTTTGAAAAAGGCAAAACTTAATTAAAAAAACAAAAGTGAATGTAAACCAAAGAGTTACTAAAAAGACATAAGATATCCCCCTTTCTCCCAATAAATAAATAAATGTAACCCTATCATCCACTATATATATATATATGTATGTATATATATATATGCAATGATATTGTCATAAATTCCGGTTGAATTGCATCGGGTAGAATTTTTTTTTCTTCTAAATTTGGATTCGTCCCGATCTCGATTATATCATCCTTAAAATTTGACTCACCACAAATTTAAATTTCAAAAGAAAATATATATTCTTATCATGTTAGATTAGAACCCATCGAATTCAAATTAATTTGTCATCTATATATATAATGATATTTTTGTAAATATGTATAATATTTGATTAGGATAGAAATTTTTTATCTTAAACTCTAATATGATCCGACCCCTAATTATCTCTTCCTAAAATTTGACCTACTCGTTCCTAATCCGTTTTTTTTTCTAAAATCACCTTGTCAAATCAAGATCCGTTGAGTCAAAAAATATTACCATCCTAATTCCACCTCGTCCAGTCTCCGTGAAATCTTCCTGCAAACTCGTAAGACTAAAAGATAATATAAAGTTTGGCGATTACTAATAAAAGAGATCTTATGCTTGATGGGATTAAATTAACTCGATAAAAGTCAAAATTGGTGACTTGTTATAAAAGCAAACTTTTGGGGCACATAAATTTGGGTCAAAATTTACAACTTGGGCCGGCCTTGTATATTTTGATGCTGGAAACAAGCCGGTTCATGGATCCAAAAGTGGGCAACTGGAGAGGATGCTGTAAGCAAAATCCCAGCAGGATTATGGAGAGTTGGAAGTTTAGTTGTTAAGTACTTCTTGGCTTCTTGCCAATATATCAGACCTTAGCATTGAAGTCAATAGAAAACTAAAGTAAGAAATTGGATATATTATCCTAAATTCCAATAATCTCCTTTTATCCTAAATTTCAATAAGAAAAAGTTCACCCCCATAAGATCGGATTAGAAGCCGTGAGAAGGAAGAATCGAAATTGGTGACCTGTTTTAACAAGGAACATGAATTTTTGTCTAAAACTTCAACTTGGGCCGGCCTTGTATATTTTGAAGCCGAATTCAAAATATTACTAGCTAAACTTGATCGAAAATATGTATTATCACAATCCGAAACATTTAAGTTGATACAACTTATTCCAGCTCATCGGAGACAGAACACATCGGGTGACAAATTTCAAAATTCTGTCACGTAACCCAAGCACATAAAAGATATTAATAATGATACACCTACAACTTGAGGAAAACAAACTCTTCAATGGCAGGGACTTGGCCAATCCTCTGCAAAGATTGTTTGCTGGGTTGGTCATCCACTCCTATAGCCATCACTGCTTGCTTCCTCGGCGCAATCCTCCCCACACTCATGAAGCTCACATTCACATTCTCCTCCCCCAAAATACCTCCCACCTTACCTATCATGCCAGGCTGATCAACCTGTCTGCAAAGGATAATGCTACCCTCCAAGCTTACATCCACTTCGAATGACCCTACCTTTGTCAAATGCGCAATTCCATCCTTCACCTTTCCTTCCACCTTAATCTCACCCGACTCTGATATGGCGCTCGCAAATTTTGATTCCACATTGCCAATCTGAACCTGGATGGACTCTAGTGGGCTCTCTGATGAACCATCCGTCATGATGCGTTCCTCCGTAATCCTCAGTCCTCTTTGCTTAGCAGTGTAATCAGCATTAACTAGGTTCACATAAACACTGGAAATAGGCTCAATTAGGCCCTTGGTGATCATCGCGCGCAGCAACCTTGTGTCAAGGTCATCAGGTGCCCTAGAGGAAGCATACGACACTTTCACGTTTTTAACACCACTTACGCCTGTTACCAACTGGACAGCCAGCCTCCCGAGTTTCTCAGCGAGTTCCACATATGGTTTCAACTCTGTTAGAACCTGCAGGGGAAGTGAAACATCAATCCTGAATTACTAGAACGCAAAGAAGGGAAAAGTAAGGCCATAAACAATAAAGTTATGGAGGAAAATTACTAACTCAACTCATTGCGTACCTCAGCAGGAACCATTGGTGCATTGACAGCAGTCGCAGCAAGTTCCCCTTGCAAGGCTCCAACAACAGCTTCAGCTATTTCAATAGCAACTCCTTCCTACAAAACATAACAATGATTCATTTGATAATATCATTCAGCAACAAGTAGATATGGGCATACGCATTGATTAAACAATCAACTCACCTGAGCTTCCATTGTACTGGCACCTAGATGTGGAGTCACCGTAACTCTCTCGTGCTGCACCAACTGGCTGTCCTGTTTCGGTGGTTCCTCAGTGAAGACATCAAGAGCAGCCTGAGCGACGATTCCAGCGTCCAATGCCCTCACAAGAGCCTCTTCATCAATCACACCCCCACGAGCAACATTGACAATACGAACACCTTTCTTCATCTTTGCAAATGTCTCATCATTGAGGATTTTATTAGTAGCAGGGGTGAGAGGCATGTGCAGAGAAATAAAGTCTGCATTAGCTATGGCTTCCTCAAAGCTCACTAGCTCCACACCTATAGCACGAGCACGATCAGCTGAGGCATAAGGATCATGTGCAATAACATGCATACCAAGCCCCTTGGCTCGACGAGCTACTTCTGATCCAACCTTTCCAAAACCCAACACAGCAACTGTCTTCCCAACCAGGGATACACCCACATATTTGTTCCGCTGCCACTTCCCTACATCATCAAAAATACATTAATATTAGAAATCTAATAGATAACAACTGAGAATCAATGATTTAAAATGCTAGATCTCTTATTTGATTAAAAAAAATAACTGAATCATAAAAAGTAGATCTGATTAATCTAACCTCCAATCGGATTTTAAATTGAAAACTTGAAAATGAGGCGATGTGATAACAGCTTTGTCACATGAATATGCTATGGTGATTTTCAGACTTACAAATTACAGAATATTCACCTTGGCATATCAAAAGAGTTTTGCAAAATGTGGTGTTTAAGGAAGTTCTCGAGTATAATAAGTAATATTTACTTTAATGGTTAATCATTTTGTTCTCATTTAATTCAATCAAATCGAATCCTAGAAAAATGTATTAGTATTATTAATTATACGCTTAAGGCAAAGTTAGCATAAACACTGATTACTAGCCTCGTAAATGTAAAAATAGACTTCAGATCTAAGCAATCGACAAAGGTTATAAGCATTGCCAAACAAAGCAAAACATAACAAAACCACGACATCATTCTCACCAGCCTTAACGGAAGCATCGGCTTGAGCTACGTTTCTAGCCATGGCAGCCAAGAGCGCGATCCCGTGCTCAGCCGCTGCAACAGTGTTAGCGGTAGGCGCATTAACGACCAAACAACCATGCTCGGTGGCGGCGGCCAGATCCACATTGTCGATCCCAACACCAGCTCTCCCAACGACTTTCAATCTCCCGCCAGAAGATTCGAAGACCTCGCGGCTGACTTTAGTTCCGCTGCGCACAATTAAGGCATCACATAGCGAGATCTTGGTGCAGAGCTCTTCGTGGGAGAGGTTGTAGGAACAGTCCACGTTGGCGAACTGCTTGAGCAGCGTCAGACCCGCTTCGCCGAGTTTCTCGGCGACGAGTACGGTAGGTTTCCCGGACATAGATGCAGAGGAAGCGGTTACGATTAAGAAACGACGTTGTGGACGGGAGGATGGGCGCGAAAACCGCAGGTTGTCACGGAAGGTGACTGAAAATGCGGAGGGAAGGCGCGATTTAGAGGAAAGGGAAAGGTATGGGTTTTTGAGAGCCGGGGTTTTGAAAGAAGCCATTGGTGCTGTGCGAAAAGCTGAAGATTTGATAGGTTTCCTAGAAATGGGGAGCAGCGAGGGCAGGTCAAGAAGAGTGGCGAATTTATATTTTGGTAGATTTGGTGAAGAGAGTGACAAGGGTGGAAGCGTGTAATTACGCCAACTTGATGAGAGTGGGGGGAAAAGGTTATTTCTTTTCCCCACTAAAAACGCCAAATTATTTTGTGTTATTCTATACGTTCAATTTTGGTGAAATACAATACAATGAATAGAATATAGATGCCTTCTTTACATTCTTGAAAAAGTTTTTTTTTTCTTTTTCTTTTAAGAGAGAGAGATTTCATTAAAATTAAAAAGGTGTAAAGAATATATCTGGTAAAATTATCGATTGTTTCCCGCTGTTTATCTAGCAAATAATGGAACACATGAAAACTTCTTTTAAGTAATTTTTCTTAGTTTGTTCCAAAAAAAAGTAATTTTCTGTGTCCCTAAACATTGACACTGTCGGCTTTCGAAGACGAAAAGTTTAGACAGTAATGATAGTCAATGGTAAAAATAAAATATAAATTAGATTAAATCCAAGCGAGCAGCCCAATATGGCAGCTGCCAAATTAAGTTTTCGGGATTCAACCGTTTCTATATAAATTATTAGGATGCATTTAGATGAGGAATTTCGTTAAAGAGATTCAAAATTACAAGAAATTCTTTTTTTTACATTTTCGCACTAAAATTCAAACACAAGTAAGACGAAATAATATGAATATTACTAACCACTAAGTCAATTAGTGAATCTCAAAATTATAAGAAATTCTAAGAGTAGATTTTAATAGTTTGAATTTTTATTCAAAGTTCACTATTTAATTATAATGTTTATCTTTTTATATTTTATATGAGTATTATTAAAATTATTTATGGTCCTGTTTGGCATTTAGCTGACAGTTGATAACGGATTACATTAGCTGATAGTTGATTACTTTAGATGATTTGACTAGCAAATTTTATAAAAGTGTTTGGCAAAATAAACTGATGGTTGTTTGATTATTTCAACAAGCAAAATGACATATAAGGACATGATTATATTCAATATTTATTTAAATAGTTTATTAGTTATCAATATTGCGTATCTATTAATATTAATTATATTATAAAAATTATTTTTTTTAATATAACATTACTAAGCATATTTGAAGTATCTATATATTATTTTATTATTTATATAATTATTTTTAATAAAATTTAATTAATTATTAAATTTAAATGATATTTGAAGCATATGTATTAATATTATATATTTGAAGGAGAATAATTATTTAAATTATATATGAGAGTATATTTACTTCAAAATTATATGTGAGTTATTTAAATACAAATATAAATGTGTGAGAATAAAAAGAAAAAAATAAAAAATATTAGCTTACAAATATCACAATATAAAATAAAATAGAAAAAGTTAAATTTAGGTTATATGGAGATTTTTGGTAATTGTTAAGGGTATAAGAGAATTTACAACTCTTATGTCAAAACTTCTAATTTCAAAAAACTCCATTAACAGCTTTTTTAAAATGAGAAGTTTTACCCCAATCTGATATCTATTTGTTATTCACCTAACATCCAAATTAGCGAATTTGACTAGTCAAACCTCTAATTTTAGCTTAAATCTCTAATTTTGATTCAAAACATTGTTTACCAAATATGACTTATATATTTTTGTGAATCTAACATGTTTTTTATATGATTTATTTCAAATATCATTAATAATTTATAATTATTTTTAATAATCTATTTTTTAAAATAATTATTTATCTAAAAAAATATTTTAAATTTTAGGGTAAACTACACCATATGCCACTAAACTATTATCACTGACTCAGAAATGCCACCGAACTTCAGAAATATTCAAATCTAACACCGAACTTTACTTTTTGACTTTTTATGTCATTCTGTTGTTAACACTTAACAGAACCGTTAACTCAAAAATGTTTCGTTTTGCTAGAGGACAAACATAAAAAAAACATGCACCTATGTGAGTTTGAACCCAAGACTGTCAAATACAATGAAAAAGCCTTAACCACTAAATCAATATAAAATTATGTAATGTTTTACCATAAATATCATATAGGTCAAACTACACTTGAGAATAATTTAAATTATTTTATGAAATAAATAATAATATAAATAATATTAATATATAAATAATATAAAATGTATTATTTACATATATACCGATATGTAAAAAAAATTATATTTTTTATATTTTTATATATTATTTTAAAAACCCAAAATATTCATAAAAATAATATATAAAAAACCATAAACCTTAAACTCTAAACTACAAACCCTAAACTAAAAACTTTAAATCTTAGGGTTTAGGGCTTGTGATTTATAGGATTTTTATATATTATTTATAATATATATATAATTTTTATGAATATTTTGAGTTTTTAAAAAATAATATATTTATATTATAAATAATATATAAAAATATAAAAAATAATATATTTTTGTTTAAATAATATAAACTTATTGATTTGGTTCAATCAAATTATTTTATGAAAAAATAATATTATAAATAATATTAATATATAAATAATATAAAATACATTTATATATATACATATTAATATCTATAAATAAAACTATATTATTTTATATTTATTATATATTATTTATAATATAAATATATTATTTTTTAAAAACTCATAGCATTCATAAAAAAATATTTATATCATAAATAATATATAAAAACCTACAAACCCTAAACCCCAAATATTGAGATTTAGGATTTAGGGTTTATGGTTTAAAGTTTAGGATTTAGGGTTTTTTATATATTATTTGTATAATATTTTGGGTTTTTTTTAAAATAATATATATATTTTTAAATATATTGGTATATATGTAAATAATATATTTTTATATTATTTTTATATTTTTTAATTACTATATTATTTATATATTTTTTGGGTTTAAATCTCTACAGGTGTATGGGTTTTAGGATGAGTACCACGTGCGCCAAACACCGCTGAACACCACTAACGCTGAACATTATTAAATTAATTAATAAATATTAAAAATCTCAAGGGCTTAACATACAATTATAATTTATTTAAAATAAATTTTCAATTACATTATTTTCTATATATTTTTTATTTTTTATTTTTTTCAAATAATTGGATCAAATACCAATCATAGTCAATCCATAAATTAAAAACCCTAAATCTTTTCCCCAAATTAGAACCCTAAGTTCCCTGCAGTACGAAAACAAAAATCCCTAGCTTTTCTCCCCCGAATTTCCCAACTCTTGTTCACGATTTCTGCTAGAGATTCGTTTCGATTGGCAACTTAAAGTTGTGGATTTCTTTCTTAAGTGTCACGTCGGTCTTCTATTTGTGAGATTCGGTTTGCTTTGGAGAGGTGATTGTGCAGAGAAGGCAGGGTATTAATTTAGGGTTTTAATTTAGAAATTTGAGTTTAAATTTGGGAAATTAATTTAGGGTTCTAATTTGGAGAAAAGATTTAGAGTTTTTAATTTAGGGGTTGACTATAGTTGGTATTTGATCCAATTATTTAAAAAATAAATAAAATTACAATATATATGAAAAATAATTTAATTAAAATTTTATTTTAAATAATTTATAATTGTATGTTGAGTCCTTGAGATTTTTAATCTTTATTAATCAATTTAATGGTGTTCAGCGTTAGTGGTGTTCAGCGGGGTTCGACGCCCGTTGTAGAATTTTCCATGGGTTTTATTATTTTTCTAAGTAGTAGTTTAGTGGTATTTAAATTTGATTAAATTTTAAATGTCATTGTCGAAAAACACCTTGCAGGTTAAGATTAAATTTGATCATTTACATGAATTTGAATAATTTTTATGCCATAATTGTGTTTTTTATACTATATAAATGCATGTAATAATGGGTATTAGGCTCGACGAAATTCGTATCGATGGTTTTTGATAATCTAGATTTATTCAAAGACTCGGTTTTAATGCCTAAAATTTGTACATAGCCGATTACTATTTATATTAATATTGAAATTTGCGAGTCCAACTAAAATTTAAATTAAAATCTGTTTATGAATCCGAGTTCATTTTAAAGGTCTCATTATTTCAAGGAATAAACAAAGATCACCACCCACATCTAAAGTACTAACCGAGTCTATCCTCTTAATAATAGAACACCACATTAACAATTTATATTAGATCCAAACATGCAATACGAACACAATTTTAAAAAAATCGTATATATATATATATATATTAAATAGAATGTAAAATGAAGCAAAAATATGATAAGTGCAATTTTGCGATTAGTTTTAAAATAAAATTTTTGACGAAAAATTATCATATATAAAAGTATTAGAGTGAGAAATCACGTGGTTTTATCTTCTATTTGTGTAGTATTATCATGATTGCAGATAAAGCTTGGTAGTTACAGCGATTGAGAAATCAGCGATGCGATCTGACAACCATGGAAAACAATGCTGGACCTTATTCGTGTCTAACTTGCCATTGCAATTACATTGGAAAGAGATATGGCAAGTGTTCGACAAACACAAAGTTGTTGTGGATTTTTTGTACCGAACAAATTAGCAAGAGATGGCTCAAGATTTGAATTTGTGCGTATGAAATTCAAAGCGGACGCTGATAGAATTATCGAGCGTTTCAATGGCTTTTGGCTTTACGGCTCGCGAGTTAGAGTGGTTATGGCGCATAGAGATGCGAGAGACTCATTTTGGCGAAAGAAAAAGGGGAATTCAAATTATTCACATGGCAATCGGATCGGTGTTCATACGGAATCCAAGGGCAATCAAATCACTCAAAATACAGGTTCAAATCGGACAGGGATGGCGTCACTAAACAAGAACAACCGAATTGCACAAATACCAGTGTCAAGTCGGACAAGGAATTTAGTGGCGTTGCGCCAACCAGGTATTGAATGTAAACTGATTGAAGGAGTTATTGATGATGATAAAATTGAAATTCTATAGAATTATTCTTTAGGCTATTGTCGTAAAACATATCAAATTGTGGAATTGGTTATGGAATTTAAAAGGGCCAATATTAAAGGAGTAACGGTGATGAGAATCGCAGGTTCATTGGTTCTTCGTATGTTCACTAACAGGGATGTGAGAAAGAAAGTTTTAGATGAGGGATGTTTAGATAGGTGGTTCGAAAATGTGATGAATTGGACACCAGAGATAGGAATTCCGAATAGAATGGTATGGCTTTCGGCAAGCAGAATTCTAATTCATGCTTGGTCGGAAAGAACTTTTAAAAATATTGCCGAGATTTGGGGTGTTTTGGTGCGAGTGGATACTGAAACGTTGGCTCCTTCGTCTTTCGAAATGGGTAGATTTCAAGTGGAGACTGATTGGATATACAAAATTGATGAAAGTATTGATCTACAGGTTAGTGCAAATACATTCTGAATACGGATTTGGGAAGTGGACGAAGCCATTGGTCTAAAATGTGAATATAGTGGTGAGATCAACAACGATTCAAGTGTGGAAGACACTGAGTTTGTAAGTGATCATAGTCATAAACAGCAAGATGAGATTCCGAGTGGTACGAGGGTGTCGAATTGCCCAAATTCAGAACAAGGGACTGTTATACCAGACTCATTATCGACAACAGCACCAAATTCATGGCAGATTAATAAATTATGGGAAAATAATAAAAGGGAGGATTGGCGTGTGATGGAGACACCGGTGGGGTTGATGGCTTGGATGGCCGATGAAGAGTGGGTTTGGTTACGAGCGAAAAAGAGTATCGAGAGAGTTTATATGTGTTGGCTAATGAAGATTGCGGATTCATTGAGAGATCAGGGGAGGATCGGCCAAGATTGGATTTAGATGGACGGTCATATACGGGGGATGTTCCCTTGCCATTAGATGAGCCCCGGTCTAAGATTCCTAGGGTTGATAAAGCTGTGATAGTTGATTACAATGGAGATCAACGACGAGTAAGGCAAGTTTCAAAAATAGTTTTAAGTTTTCTAAACTCTGAAGAAAGGTGTGAGGCTAAAAAGCGATTGGAGAAAAAAGGTAGAGGCCGGCCATGGAAAAATCCGCCTAATTCACCACCAATGTCTAATGGGTTGCTCTCAGAATCAGATTTTTTTTAATAGGAAGCGTGTGCTATTGAGAGAAGCGAGGGAAACGTTGGAGCTGGGAAAGCTTATTGGTGCAAAAACCATAGGAAACGATGAGATTGTTAAAGATATTGAGCGAATTATAGAGGCAAGAGAGAAGCAACATTAGCGTTGAAAGATGTAGATGTTGACGCGGATTCTATGAGGACATGGAACGATATTGGAGAAGAAAACGTTCAGATGATAATACTAGAGGTTGTTGGATTTTGGATGACTGGCAATGTGATTTTAGGGGGTTTATACCCCATGCGTAGTGGAGGAACAAGCTTTGTGTTGTGGCCATCCCCTCTATAGGACCACAACCGAGTAGATATACCGTGGCTAGCTATGTATAAGGCCCCATGGTTGAGTAAGTAATAAGTTGTCCTTGTTTCAATCATTATTATGTTTAGGGAAAAGAGTCTGTATTTCCATAGTTAGGGAAGAATGTCCTCGTTTCAAGCATTTCAGTGTCTACTCGGGTCATTTCCATAAAATTGTTTTCGCATATATGTAGGGGGTGGACAGTCGGCAGAGTTTGGACTGATCCACTGGTACAGGTACGTATCCTACACACCATCGAGGCGGCCCCTACCGCCCAAGTCGATGGTGTGGGTGAGTCTTCTTTTGTAACCCGAATATTTTCTTTTATTTAATAAAACTACTTTTTCCTTCGGGGAAGGTGGGGGTCGACTATGGGCATCCGCTATGCCCTACGGTATCGACTCGTGGCTTGAGGGATTATGTTGTGGCTTGAGACCTGACGCGTTGTTTGTTTTATCTGGGACAGATCTATAGAGAGCAAGGTTGACTCGATCGGGAAGCGTCCCTTTCAAGTGCCGCACGGTTGACTTACCGAGTAAACAAAGATACACCTAGATCAAGGGCTGACTTGGTCGGGAAACATCCCTTCCTAGTGCCGCACGACCTACTTGTCGAGTGAACGAAGGTATGGCCGTGACACTTGGTATCAGAGCAAGGCTTTCGAGCCGGGTTGATGTGAATTTAAACTTTGTACGACATTAGATGGTTGGACTCCACACCAAGCGCCCTCGTAAAAGGAGTGGGTTGGGTGAGTCCACAATGTGAAATAAATTGAGGGTTGGTTAGTGCACGGAGGTGCCTGACTATTGTTTCGGGCACAGAGGTGCTTGGTTATTATCTCCGCGCAGTGGCGCTCATTCCTTTGGCACAGTGGTGCCCGGGCCAGAATTTGTTGCACAGAGGTGCATGTGAGTTTTATAGTGGAGAGCCAGCGCACAGAGGTGCCCGTCGGTAACCACTATAGCGATCAAGCATACGCGGTGCTCGATCTTTATATTGCATGAGGTGCTAACGAGTTGGACCTGGTGGGATCGAGACACGAGGTGACCGACGCTAACCACCATGGTTGTTTTAGTGCGAGAGGCTCTTATTTCTTATTGCACGGGGTGCTAATGAGTTGACTCGTGGGATCAAGACACGGAGGTGACCGACGGTAACCACTATGGTTGTTTCAGTGCAAGAGGCACTTATCATTTATCGCACAGAGGTGCAAACGAGTTCAAACATAGTGTCATCAGTTTACGGAGGTGACTGACGTTACGCACTATGGTTGTTTTGTGTCGAGGCACTCAATATGTCTTGAAGCCTTAGCTGGGTCGTCATAGTGAAATCAGTACACAAGAGGTGTCTGACGTTAATCACTATGGTTACCTCAGTATTGAGAAGTCGACTACTTGTGAATTGTTGATGCATGTCTCGAAATCATATTGCAAAAGCGGTACGAGGTGCTCGTCGTTAACCGTAAAAATGATTATCCTTAAGCATGATGTCACGTGGAAAGTAACCCCTATGGGGCTCATTTATGTTCAACGCAGAGGCGCTTGTTGTGTTGAAAAGAATAATGTTGTTGGTTTTGTGGCACAATAGTGCCTAACTTGATCATTGAGAATCTGACAATTATTTTTTTTCTTTTCTTTCCTTGGCACAATGGTGCTTGGCTATGCTTGCAGGATACCGGGGTGCATATTTACTTTTGAAATGGCTAAAAGTCGAAACAATAGGTCGGTTGACCCTGATAAATTTGAAGAGCTGGAAGCTGCAGTAGCTGCCATGAGAGCTCATATGGTCACAAGCGATCGTGTTAGGGAAATTGAGGAAGCCCAACAGGAACTGGCGGATGCCATAAAGGAACTCAGTAATGAAGCAAAAGAAGCTATGAGTGACCTTAAGAACGAGTTGGCAGAACTCAGATGTCTTGTCAACCTAGTCCAAGTGGCCGTAGGCAATTCAACTGTAGGTGACAGGGGCCAGAGGGCCAAGGTCCCAGATCCCCAGCGGTTTGAAGGGAACAGGGATGCCAAAGAACTTGAGAATTTCTTATTTGACATTGAACAATACTTTCGAGTAGTGCATACAACCTCAGATGAGGACAAGGTATCCACCGCCTCGATGTATTTGACAGGGGATGCTAAGTTGTGGTGGCGGTCCAAGTTCGATGGCAATATGTGCTCCGTCAAGACTTGGGAGGAGATGAAGAAGGAATTGAAGAATGCATTCCTCCCAGAGAATGTGGAGTATAATGCACGGAAGAAGTTGAGAGAGCTCTCACACACACACAGGACAAGACGCGAGTATGTGAGAGAGTTTGCCGCGTTAATGTTAGACATCAAGGATATGGCCGAACATGACAAAATGTTCTACTTCCTAGAAGGGCTCAAATTATGGGCGAGAACAGAGGTCCAGAGACAAAGACCGCAAAATGTGGTTGAGGCGATGGCTGCTGCTGAACGACTTAGTGATTACAGTGAAGGTTCCACAAAGCGTAAGGGCACACCCGCAAGTGGCGATGGCAGTAGTCGGAGCAATGGGAATGGTAATGTCAATGGCAATAGTACGGGTAATGGCATTGACCATGGTAACGGCAATGGCAGTGGGATAGCGAGTTATAAAGTGGCACGAGTAGAGAAACCTTCAACTTGGGGAAGAGATAGAGGACAGAATAATGATTCCTCTAGGCGAGGGCTTCGCTGTTTTCTTTGTCAGGGTCCCCACCGACTGGCAGAATGTCCACAGAGGAGTGCACTATCGGCGCTGAGAACTACCCCAAAAGGGTTGGATCAGGTTGGCCACCAATTGGATGACAAGAGGGATGAACCAGCTAGAATGGGTTCCATTCGGTTCTTATATTCTATGCAAACAGAACAAGACAAGGCTAGGACTGAACCAAGGAGAGGCTTGATGTATGTGAACATAGTTTTGAATGGGAAAGGCACAAAGGCCTTGGTAGACACAGAGCAACCGACTCCTCATTTCTCCAGAGGAAGCTGAAAGGTGCAATCGACTCGACCAAGGATGTGGAAGGCGAATAAAAGCTGTGAATTCTGAAGCATCAAGTATATGGGGAAGTGTAAAGAATGTGAAGACCAAGATTGGATCATGGGAGGGAATGATTAGCTACACAGTAGTCCCTATGGATGACTTTGATGTCGTCATAGGTTTAGACTTCATGATAAGTGCGAAAGCCGTCCCCGTCCCTTCGGCGGGTTGTTTGATCTTCCAAGGGGAGCAACGAGGAGTGGCAGAGGCCAAAATTCTTCCAAAGGCTACTGGGAAGACGTTGTCAGCAATGCAATTATACAGGGATGGAGGAGATGTGTCCGGGAAGCGTGAAGCTCAAGTCCGCCAAGTCAACGAGGACGTTGACAAATTAGGTGGGGGAGAATGTTGTGGCCATCCCCTCTATAGGACCACAACCGAGTAGATATACCGTGGCTAGCTATGTATAAGGCCCCATGGTTGAGTAAGTAATAAGTTGTCCTTGTTTCAATCATTATTATGTTTAGGGAAAAGAGTCTGTATTTCCATAGTTAGGGAAGAATGTCCTCGTTTCAAGCATTTCAGTGTCTACTCGGGTCATTTCCATAAAATTGTTTTCATGATATATGTAGGGGTGGACAGTCGGCAGAGTTTGGACTGATCCACTGGTACAGGTACGTATCCTTAACAACCATGGAGGCGCCCCTACCGCCCAAGTCGATGGTGTGGGTGAGTCTTCTTTTGTAACCCGAATATTTTCTTTTATTTAATAAAACTACTTTTTCCTTCGGGGAAGGTGGGGGTCGACTATGGGCATCCGCTATGCCCTACGGTATCGACTCGTGGCTTGAGGGATTATGTTGTGGCTTGAGACCTGACGCGTTGTTTGTTTTATCTGGGACAGATCTATAGAGAGCAAGGTTGACTCGATCGGGAAGCGTCCCTTTCAAGTGCCGCACGGTTGACTTACCGAGTAAACAAAGATACACCTAGATCAAGGGCTGACTTGGTCGGGAAACATCCCTTCCTAGTGCCGCACGACCTACTTGTCGAGTGAACGAAGGTATGGCCGTGACACTTTGCATATGAGTGAATGGTGTGATTTGCTTGGTGATTGCTCACTCTAGTATGTCTTGAAGAGGTATTCAATGTGACTTATCGGTTGACTGAACGACATTGTAGTTCTTTCATGGATCGAGGTAGAGGTGGTTTGTTTCGTGGATTTTAAATCAAGATCGAAGACCATAGAAATTTTGGTGTTGGTCGAGACGACCGGCTGATGCTTCTGTGTCTCTGACTTTCATAATATACTCTGCGAAGATAATAGGTTGGCTGAGGCATTGGCGAAAAATAGTGTAGAGCCTGCCCCATGGTTACAAATGGCTGTGTAGTATAGTGGGCACCTTTGATATGTCGTTTGGGACTTTGGCGTGTTTGATTGTTGCTAGGACGTGTTGTGTTCTTTGCTTATATGTTGCGTGGATGCTTTTTTTTGGTGTCATTTCTTATACACTAACATAAGTACTATTTTTCTCTATTTATGATTCATCTTAATAAATCATACTTCTTGCTGATCAAAAAAATATGATAAGTGCAATAAAATTTTGTAAATCTAAACTGAAAATAAATGGTAGAGTGAACCGAATTAAACATTTTTGGTGAATCAGATTAAATATTTCCTGTCGAACTAGGTCCATCCGAATCAATTTAGTTTTGTGCCTAGAAGATGCATTACAGACAATACTATATTAGCCCAAGAGGCGATTCATTCTATGTCTAACAAGACTGGAAAGAAAGCTTAGATGACCATCAAAGTTAATCTCGAGAAAGCATACGAACGACTTGAATTGGACTTTATTGAAGAAACTTTGATTGAAGTTGGTTTACCGAATAAGATTATTGGTCTTATCATGCACTGCATTCGATCGATGTTGACCCAGGTTCTTTGGAATGAGGAGGTTACGAAGGATTTTAAGCCCACACAAGGTATCTGCCAAGGAGATCCGTTATCACCATACCTTTTCGTTCTTTGCATGAAGAAGCTTACCCAGGTTATTGCGCATAAAGTGGATAATGGCGATTAGAGAAGAATCAATCTTTCCCGTAACGAACCTCGCTTATCCCATCTATATTTTGCTGATAATCTAATACTCTTTGCAGAAGCGTCGATGGTTCAAAGTGCAATTAGCAAAATAGTCTTCGATAGGTTCTGCGATTGGTCGGGACACAAGATTAGTGTTTCTATAACGCAAATTTATTTCTCCAAAAAATGTGTCTTATCTCTATGAATGGATATTGCTCATGGTTTTGGCTTTGAGGTTGTTGCCAATTCAGACAATTACCTTGGAGTTCGTCTTCTCCACAATAGGGTAACTAAATTGACATATGAATATTTGGTTGATCATGTTAAAAGAAGATTATCCGGATGGGCAGCTCGTACATTATCGTTGGCAGAAAGAATAACATTCGCTAAATTGGTGCTGCAAGCAATTCCAGTGTATACAATGCAGTCGACGGTGCTTCAAGAGGACTATGTACAAAGATTGAAAAGATAATTCGACAATTTATTTAGGGTAATGGTAATGACAAAGTTGGATTATCCCTTGTCAATTGGGAGGTGATGCAACAACCTCTCGAGTGTGGTGGACTAGGTCTTCGTGTCTTATCCCAGCAAAACCACGCATTCTTTATAAAAATTGGGTTTCAAATGGTCTCTAAGAAAAATAATTTGTGGATCTGAATATTCAAGTCAAAGTACATATAAAAAGGGATTTTACCAGGTGATCTCTGTAGAACCAATTGTTCTCGACTATGGAAGGGACTCAGTACAATGTGGCATGAAGTTTATAATAGTGTGTTTTGGGATATCTGTAATAGGAATAAATAGATTTTTTGGATAAATATTTGGTTGCCTAAGGAAGAAAGGTTATCGACTTACTACCTTGGTCAAGGGAATTCGCCACCAACCAGTGTTGCAACAATGGTGACAGACTCTAGGTAGTGGAATTGGAAAAATTGTGGATGCTAGTGGTTGAGTATGTTAATCGTCAGATTATACAATCCGCCCACTGCATCATTCGTTCAGCAGTGATACATCAAATTGGTGTTGGGAGTAAAACCAAGTATTTTCAACACGCATGGCTTACCATTCGTTGAATATGAGTGAAGGTTTAGTCACTAATGTCGACAGGAAACTTATATGGCTTAAAGACTTCCCAGAATGAGTACGTGTCTTTTTATGGCTTACGAAGGGTCAAAGGCTTCTCACCAATGTAGAGAAATCCCTTCGACTTTTAACATCTTTTCCTCTATACTAAATTTGTCGACCATGTGATGAAAATAGTGATCATGTCTTAAGGTCTTATGTCTTTGCATATAATATATGGAACAAGTTATTTCATCCTTCTACATTGGCGGAGTTTATGGTCCTTCCCTTTGATGGTTGGTTAATGTAAAATTTAATACTTCAAGAGAGTGTTGCTGTATGTTGAAGTATCATTCTCAACAGAATCTGTTAAATTTGTTGAGCTATTTGTGCTAGGCCGTCAGTTAAGCCGTTAATTGGTTAGACCCATTAGTTATAACAGACTAACTCAAGTAGTGACAGTTTTGTTATACCAGCTTGGGCTATATAAAGGTAGAGTTATTATACTCTGGCTCAACTCTTTTTCAATTAGTTGAAGCCTACACCTCAGATTATTCTATACTCTCTTTTGCCGTTTCTTTCTATGATCTATTCATCATGGTATCAATTGCTAGGTTTCTCTGATCTCTTTTCACTTTCGTTGCTCGTTTTCTTGCTCTCTTATCATTCGTCTTAACCATGCCTGATTCTCCTGCCGCTGTTACGATTTTTGGCAATGACGATTCTGATAGTTTTCGTGGTGGGCGCACTTTCACCAATAAGAAAGTCAATATATTACTCGATGAGTCTAACTTTCTCATTTGGAGGTAGTAGGTTCTTCTCACGATGAGGAGCCATCATCTCGAGAAGTTCCTTAATGGCACTGTTATCACACCGCTTGAGAAAATCTAGAAGCCGAACGGTTCTATGGCTGACAACGAGGCATACGAGATGTTTATCGTACAAGATAGTGTCTTGGCGTCGTGGCTTTTGTCAACTATGAGTTCGCATCTTCTCTCTCACTTTTTTAGAGCTGAAACATCAGCTCAGATCTGGAAGATTGTGGTTGAGTATTTTAGCAGCTAGTTGACAACCACTGTTATGAGTTTAAACTTCAAACTGCGCGCGGTTCGAAAAGGTGATCGAAGCATGAGGGTTTACATATCGAAGGTTAAAGAAATATGTGATGCGTTGGCATCATGCGGTAGTCCGATATCCACGATGGAGCAGATTACAACCATCTTAAACGGTCTTTCTGCAGAGTACAGGCCGTTCATGGTAGTTATCACGATGAGTCGTGAGTCGTTTACACTAAAAAAATCACGGCTGTTCTTGTAGATGCCTAAGCACAACACGCCATCTTTGATCAGTCCTACTCGGTTCTGATGGTGGGTAATAATGTTCAACTCTGTACGGCCTCCAGCAACATGTCTAATGATGATTCTACATAGAGATCACAATCTCAAAATGCTGGGCAAAGTGGTTGAGGACATGGTTGCAATCGATTTTAGTGCCAGTTATGTGGTAAGATGGGGCACCTTGTGGATCGGTGCTATCGGCGGTTCGACAAAACATTTCTCGGAATGACAGCATCTACTCAGAGGTCTCGCAACGGTAAAGGTTCGTCTTCAGTTAATGTGTGTTCTGCTAATGCTAATGTGGCAAGCTGGCACATCTGATGGGTGGTACATAGACACGGGTGCAACTCACCATGTCTCATCTGATGCCTCAAATGCTCACCAGTATCATGATTTCTCTGGGCCAGGTAAACTACTTGTCGGTGATGGTAAGGGATTACAAATAGCAAAGAATGGTCATTCTGCCATTGATTATAAATCTAGAATACTTGTGTTGAATGATTTGCTTATTGTTCCCCAAGTTACTAAAAATCTATTTTCGGTGTCCAAGTTAGCTAAGGACAACCGAGTTTATTTTTAGTTTCATGCCAATCATTGTTTTGTTCGTGATGAGTTGACTGGTGAAGAATTGCTGCGAGGTGTTGAAGAAGATGGCCTTTACACTTTTAATAATGTTGTTTCTGATGCAAATTGTGCTCAAGCGAATATTGTGCAAATAAAGTGTACTGATTACGAACTGTGGCATCGTAGGTTAGGACACCCTACACATCTGACATTAGCAACAGTTCTTAAGAATTGTAAAATTTCGTTCCCTGCAAAAGATAATAAATTCTCTGTTTGTTATGCTAGTCAAATTGGAAAGAGTTATAAGCTTCCTTTCTTGAGTCTAATACAATGTACAGACAACCATTTCAGCTTGTTTTCATAGACTTGTAGGGACCAGACCACGTATCATCTAATGGTTATCGTTATTACGTTTCGTTTTTTGATGCTTGTACTCGTCACACCTGGTTATTTTTGTTGAAAGAAAAGTCTCAAGCAATTGCTGCATCAGTTTTTGATGATGGTTCGTACTCAGTACGAGGCTGTTGTTAAAGAGGTCCAGAGTGAATGGGGGTGAATTTTGTAGCCTTTCATCTGTTCTTGTTGAAGCTGGAATTCAACACCGCGTTCCTTGTCCACACACGTCGGAGCAAAACGGTGTGGTAAAACGTAAACATCGACATTATAAAGCTTGCTTTGAACCTTCTTTCTCAAGCATCCCTGTAACACCCTTAACGTATATCCGATATTCGAATACCCATTAAAGATGTTACGAAATTTACTAGATGAATTCCGTACTTGTAGATATATATTTTTTAATTGAAAACAATTCTGGTCAAACACAGCTAGTTTCGACCCTGAATTAGTTTTTAAAACTTAAATATTGGTTATTAAATTGAAAATGTAAATCAAGGTGAAAACAGTGTGTGTTGCCTAGATCATTTCTTCATTTTAAAAATTTCTATGCAATAAGGACTTAACTGAAATAAAGGTCTAACTTGTTTTAAATCACATCAACAAATGGTTATACACATGCCCACTAGAAATTATCATAGTTTAGAATGTCTTACTGATGTATGTAGAATGCAGTTTGACCTCGATGCTCGGCTCCTCAAGATTTGCACTTCCCAGACAACCTACGTGTGAAACAAACACACGCTAAGCATTCACTTAGTGAGACAATTATTATTTAAAGTAAAGTATTTCAATAAAGAAAATTTTGTATAATTAAATAAAGCTTTGTGTGTAATATATAAGAATATGGAATCGTAAATACTGACTTATCGAAGTCGTTCCTCTGTCATATAACCTGTAAATTCAACATCTCATACATATATATATATATATAAGGCAATGTTATGCCAAATCAGACCTCATTAGCATGCCAATTATACCAAAAATTCTCAATATGCATACAATGGGCTTTAAAATTCATTATCATGTACTTTTCGGTTATTAACAATTATCATATCAATTTACGATTCAATCATTTTTCTTTTTAACATTTTAAGACCAAGTACAAAATATATATATATATATATATACATAAAACAAGTAAGTATGAACTCACCTGGGCTATTTATTATTTTGCCTAACTAAGCTTACTCATTAATCTTTTCATTTACTTGAATACTTGTACCTTCCCAGTATTTTCTTGCAATTGTAGAAATCAATCGAAAATACTTATTACTATACACTTACTTAATTCGAGTCTAACATTGCCAATAAAATATTAATGTTTGCCATATATCTTATTTTGGGTCCTTAGTGACCATTTTGAACATTAAATAATTGTTCAAACCCATTTTTGAACAATTTCCATAATTGATTACTTATTTTGGACTATTCTCTTTTTAGTCCTTAAACTTTACAAAAGTGACATTTTAGTCACTACTTTACTTTTGTACATAAACTCATGTACAATTAAATCATTTATTTATTTCTAACATCCTTAGAAATTTTCTTTCAACTTTCAACTTTATTCAACTTGGTCCTTCACTAAATCCTTTATTTTGTCCTTAAAATTTCATTTCTTGTCATTTCAATCCTTCAACCTTCAAAACATGCTTGAATCTTCAATTCTATCAATTATTCATCAATTCAAGATCAATCCTTTATTTTTCTAAAATTGCTGAATTGGTCCTTGAATTTCCAAAAATTTCATTTTGGTCCCTAATCACCAATTCAAGCTATTTCAACCATAATTAATCATTTCCAATGCTAAAATAAATTTCCAATAATTCCCCCTAATTTTAAATAATTTTTGAAATAGTCACCAAAATTCCAACTTGAGAAATTATTCAATCTAAAATCAAAATCAAACCCCTAACTTCACAATTCCTTCAATTTCATCCTTAATTTAACATCACAATCAAAATCCCTAAATTCTAGGGTTAGGGTTTATAACTTAAACATGGAATTTATCCAAAATTCACACTCGACTCCATGTTTACAACATCAATTCTACCATAAACAACCTTAATTCCATCAAATAACATTAAAAGCATAATCTTCCTCAATCAAGAACATAACTTATACTCATCTATCATAAATAAAAAAAAATACCATCAAAATATAGAGAATCGAGCATAGATCACTTTACCTCAATTAATTTTTCTTGAAATCTAACTTTGATCCTTGAATTTTGATCTTGAAAATTTGAAAACCCTACCCCCTTTTATTTTTGGGTGTTTCGAACAACAAGGGGGATGGAAGATATTGTGTTTTCTTTAAAATAAATACACATGTTAAAGATTAAAGGAATTTTTAATTCATTTAAATAGTGAAATTACCATCTTGCCCTTTTATTATAATGGCCATGATTCAATCTCATAAAAATAAATGGCTAAGATTTAATCCATGTGTTTTTAACCTTTCAAATTTACCCTCAAAGTTCCAAGATATTCCAAAAATGCCATCCCTGACAAATGACCAATTTGCCCTCCAACTATACTTTAATTACATCAAAACTTAAAAATTGCCACTCCATTAAAATTGAACCAAATTGGTTCCAATCTAACCAGCCATGCCCCAAAATATCTTATATTTTTATTTATGGCATTTATTCGATCTAAATATTCGATTTTCACTTAATACGATTTCCACATTTCCTTCCTTTGAACTTTAAAGCTTTATAGCCACTAATATAGGCCTCGTACGAAAAATCCGAGTAACACGAAAGGGTCACTCTTGGGGGCGAAATATTTATTTACGGGGTTAACTTACATAACTTTTGAAAATTACACTTTGGTCCCTAAACTTTTCCAAAGTTTATACTTTAGCCACAAAACTTTCAAAATTTCCATTTTAGTCACTAAACTTCAATTCCCGCTCCAATTTTCCTCAAACTTTTACCAACTTTGAAAGTAACCAATTTAACTCGCTATCTATCACATAATACTTTTAAACCTTAAATTTTTCCTTTTATAAAGACTTAGACTGAATTTTCTTAACTCAGTCTATTATTCCGATAGTTATAGAAAATCTCCATAAAATAAAATTTCTCTTAGAAATCCTTTATCTATAATACATTCAAACATTCTTTACTTTTACTGAGCCCAAAATATTGATCAGAAACACTTTTATGGGACCTTCGCGGAGGTCACCCATCCTAACATTTCCCTGGCCTGAGCACGCTTAACAATTTTATTCAATCCAAATTCAATACCTTCCACTCTATTTTAATTTTAAAAACTGATATCAAGGTTCTTATTTCGATTAGATTCACCCTTATACTGAATAAAATCACTTGTTGGGGAAATTTACACTTTAATCCTCAAACTTTTCCAAGTTCACACTTTAACCACCCCGAACTTTCAAAAATTACAATTTGGTCACTAGTCCAAAATTTGAGATATTACAATCCCTACCCCTTAAATTTTGGTCACACGCAATCGTTAATGCAGTATACTTAATCAATCTTCTACCCATGAAAGTCCTTGCTGGTGTATCACCCTCTGAAAAGCTTTTTCATCGACTGCCAGATTACAATTTTCTGCGAGTATTTAGATGTCGGTGTTTTCCGCACCTTGGACCACTTTAGAATCACAAATTAGAGTTTCGATCACATCCGTGCACGTTCTTGGGGATCAGTCCTCAACATAAAGGCTATCAATGTCTCATGCCTAATGGTAAAGTGAATGTTTCATGCCACATTGTTTTTGATGAAAGTAATTTTCCTTTTGCAGATGAAAAAGTAATAAGTGGATGTGCAGTTGAGTCTGATGTTGCACACAAGTCAGCCTCCCTTAGAGTAATGCCAAGAATCGTTGGATAAATGCCAATTCCTCTAGTTGTGGGTGGTCAGGACACTGCTATGTGCATACCTAGTCCCACGACAGAAGGCAGTGGTTATCCTGAAAAACCAATGTGTAATTCTGCCGCTGAAGCTTCTGTGTCTGGTCAAGAAACTGCTGCACTAAGCCCCTAAAATAGTGTAGCCGAGCCTGATAGAGGTGAAGCCGAGCAAGATGGCAGTCCAGCTCAAGAAAACCTTGAAGCTCATGGCCCTTTAGATGAATTGAATGAAGGGGCTGTTGTTACCATGCACCCTAAAATGTGTGCACCTGCTAAAAGCTCAGCTCAAGCGGCAGCTAGTGCCTCAGCTCAAGAAATTCCTAATAGCTCTGCTGAGATAAATGATCGTGTTGCAAATCCTGTGGGTGTTGCTTCTAATGCACATAGCATGCTCACCGGGAGAAAAAGAGGCATATTCAAGCCCAAGTTGTATTCTACTGCAGTACAAATAAATTAAGTACCAGTCAGCATTGATGAAGCATTGGAGTCCACTGTCTGGAAGGACGCAGTTCTTGCATAATATAATGCATTAGTGAACAATGAAACATGGAAGTTGGTGAAGCAGCCTGATGGTCGAAGAGTGGATGGGTGCAAGCAGCTATTTCATATAAAATGAAACCCAAATGGCTCAGTAGCAAGGTACAAGGCCCGACTCTTAGCCAAGGGATTTTCTTACCCGAGCAAGATTTTAAGAATACCTTTAGCCTAGTGATTAGGTTCTCAACCTTGTATATTGTTCTATCATTGGCAGCCACAAACAAATGGAGTTTGCACCAAATTGATGTTAATAACGCGTTTCTTAATGGTAAGTTAGATGAAGAAGTCTTCATGCAACAGCCATCGGGTTTTGAATAACATGATTCTGATGGGAGTACGCTGGTCTGCAGTTTGCAAAAAGCTTTGTACAGACTTCGCCAAGCGCCACGCAATTGTACACTAAACTTTACAACTATCTTGATGATATTGGTTTTAGAGAGTCTAAAGCTGATACATCTCTGTTTATATGTGATCCAAATGGTGTTGTTACGTACTTGTTAGTGTATGTTGACGACATAATTGTTACGGGTCATTCGAATTCTCACATTGAAAGTGTCATAGGCAACTTGAGCAACAAATTTGCCTTGAAAGACCTTGGAGAACTTCAATTTTTCCTTGGGATTGAAGCCTTGCGAATCGATAGTGCATTACATTTAAGTCAGAAGAAATATGTCCTTGAGCTGCTAAAAAAACAAAATGCAGCAGGAAAAACCTACACCCACACCAATGGTTTTCTCGGTTAAACTTGTCCAAGATGATGAGAGTTCTCTTATATATGCACATGAGTACCGAAGCATAGTTGGGGCTCTTCTTTACGTGTGTCACACACGCCCAAACATCACGTTTAGTGTGAATAAAGCCTCCTAATATATACACATGCCTAGTGAAACTCACTTGGTTGCTGTTAAAAAATATTGCGCTATCTTGCTGGCACATCAGACTATGGTCTCTTGTTAACACCGTCGGATAAGGGAGCGACGAATGTGGTGGCTTATGCCGATGCAGATTGGGGCAATAGTCTTGATGATAGGCGGTCGACGACCAGTTATTGTGTGTACGTCAACAACTGTCCGATTGTATGGAGCTCGAAATGATAAAAATTTGTCTCACGTGTTAGGATTGTCGGTACACCTCATGGCGCAGCGAAAAATTAACCCGACGATCTCACCAGAAATCCATCTACGAAAAATCGAATTCAGGAGGAAATGATGCGTGATTTATCTTGGGTTTTGTAAAAATAGCAAATCAGCAGTGCAGTCACGATTAGTTCGAATCTCAAGCCTCCATAGAAACAACTCGACCTCTACTCAGTTCACCCGGTTGAGAGCAAATTTTTCTTTTCTCAAAAACTATTCTTGAGAATATTTCGTAAAAAGCAAGAGCACAGCTGCTAGACCACACTTCTCCTTTTATATCCACTTCCCCTAACCCTTAGGGTTTTAATCTGAATTTTATATCTATTAAAAGAATTATAATCATAATTACATTCTTTTAATATTTATTTATTAAATCCAGGATAATTAAAATTACGCATATATATCAAATATAAATATATATTAATTTTAATTATATACTTCATTCATGTACAATAAAATTATACAATTATAACTTGTTTGATATTTGCTCAATTTAACCATTGAGTGTGACCCTCTAGGTTCCTGTAATATTAGTAGTAATTATTAGAACCATTCTAATATTACAAACAATGAGTGACATCTAGCAATTATTTTGGTCATCTAATTTACAAGAAGTCATGATTCGACATAACATCTTCGTGACTAACTTCTTTATGTATTATATCCTTTTGTCCTTTATATCTAGAATAGGCACAAGTCCTGGAATAGTCACACTTGTATAGCCCATCTAATATTTCTTGATATCTAAAGCAGACTACAATAAACGAATAACTTATGATATCTCATATCAAGTTGTTTGAGCATGGCCATGCATTTCTAGTTTCACTCAATCAAGTGGCATGTGATAAAACTCCTATTATGTAGGAGGGACAAATCTTATCTTGATCATTCACACCCCACTACATATATCATGATATGTTCAACATCAATCTTTATAGTGCGACCAGTCACAGGGCATGTTTAACTGTACCAAAACATACGACAATATATGTTGAAATAGTAATGATCTCAAGTCTAGGGATCATACATGTAGTCACCACCATGAGCAATATTGTGACCGTCACATAATAATCCAAGACATATGCTCATACCGAGTCAATCCAATATGTTGTTCTCTAACAACATACTCATATATCTATTTTGACATCTCTATGTCAATGACAACTCGTTGTCATCAATCAACTATATGTTAGCCTAGAACGTATTATTATTGTCCAAGCCTATAATAATACTCAGCTAAGGTTCTTTTAATAACAATCATATTATTATATGGACTTAATTATCTTTCAGTTTATTTAAGACACATAAGTATACCTGAAAAATAATAATGGCAATGCCTTTATTCAATAAACATGGTAAAGAAAACATACCAATACAATCATCTCATGATTGGTCTTTGGGCATACTCTAACAATCTCCCACTAGCACTAAGACCAATCACTCACATATCTAATACCGAGTGACTCAGTGTGACGATCATGCTTCTAGTGTGTTAGAGGCTTATTCAAGGGATCAGCAATGTTATCATCTGTGTGTACTCTATATATTTCCACATCTCCTCGATTTATGATCTCTCGAATAAGATTGAAGCACCTTAGAATATGTTTTAAGCATTGATGAGATCTGGGTTCTTTTGCTTGTGCAATGGCTCCATTGTTGTCACAACGGAGTTCTATAGCATCTGATATGCTGGGAACAACCCCTAGTTTAGATATGAACTTCTTGATCCAAACAACCTCTTTTGCTTCTTCACTGGCTGTAATATATTCAGCCGATGTTGTAGAATCAGCTACTGTGTCTTGCTTTGAACTTTTCCAACTCACAACACCTCCATTAAGACAAAATACAAAGCCAGATTGCGATCGTGAGTCATTGTCAGTTTGGAAGCTAGCATCCGTGTAACCTTTTACACTAAGCTCTTCTTCACATCCATATACAAGAAATGTATCCTTAGTTCTTCTCAAAAACTTAAGGATATTTTTAACTGTAACCTAGTGACCTTCACCAGAATTTACTTGATACCGACTCATCATGCTTAAAGTATACGATACTCCAGTCGAGTACATATCATGACATACATGATAGAACCAATAGCCGAAGCATATGGAATCTTATTCATATGTTTTCTTTAATGTGGTGTTGAATGACACATTTCTTTTGAGAGTGATATACCATGTCTCATAGGTAAAAATCCTTTCTTGAATTCTTCTATGCTAAATCTTTTCAGCACTTTATCTAAGTATGTACTTTGACTCAAACCTAGGAGTCATCTTGGTATATTTCTATAGATCTTAACTCCTAAGATATACGCTGCCTCACCCAAATCTTTCATAGAAAAACAACTACCTAACCAAGTCTTGACAGACTGTAAAGTAGGTATATCATTTCCTATGATTAGTATGTCATCTACATACAAGATTAGGAAGAAAACAATGCTCCCACTAGCCTTCTTATAGACACAAGGCTCATCTTCGTTTATGATAAAACCAAAGTCTTTGATTGCATCGTTGAAATGAAGATTCCAGCTTCGAGAAGCTTGTTTTAGTCCATAAATGGACCTCTATAGCTTACAAACCTTTTCAACATCTCCTAGAGAAACAAAACCTTCTGGTTGTGTTATATACACATTTTCTTCAAGTTTCCCATTAAGGAAAGCGATTTTGATGTCCATTTGCCAGATTTCATAATCATGGAATGCAGCTATTGCAAGTAAGATATGGATATATTTAAAATAACAACATGGGAGAAAGTTTTTTCATAGTCTATGCCATGAACTTGTCGATAACCTTTAGCGACCAGTCGCCCCTTGTATGTTTGTACATTACCATCTATGTTGGTTTTCTTCTTGAAAACCCATTTACACCCTATAGGTTTGAGCTCTTCAGGTGGTTCAACCAAAGTCCATACTTGGTTTACTGACATGGAATCCATCTCAAACCTTATGGCTTCAAGCCATTTCTCAGAGTCTGGGCTCGACTCTGCTTCTTGAAAAGTTCTAGGCTCATCTTAGTCCATAAGAAGAATGTCGCCATGTGTGGTAATGAGAAATCCATATCTCTTAGGTAAATGGTGTTCTCTTATGGACCTTTGCAATGGTTGTGTTTCCAAATCTGTTGATTATTCCTCAACAATTTGTAGAGCTTGCTCAACCTCTAGTTCATTGATTTGTTGTTCTCGAACTTTTCCAAGTTTAATGTTTCTATTATTCCCATTCTTCGAGAGAAATTCTTTTCCAAGAAAAACTCTCGTTCGAGCAACAAACACTCTGTTCTCACTAGGATTGAAGAAATAATATCCTTTAGTTTCTTTAGGATATCCAACAAAAATGCACTTTTGAGATTTAGGTTCGAGCTTTGTAGACATCTAATGTTTGACATAAGCTTCATAACCCCAAATCTTCATAAAAGAATACTAGGACGCTTCTCAGTCCATATCTCATATGATGCCTTTTGAATCGATTTAGATGGAACACGATTTAGTGTGAAAACATATGTTTCAAGTGCATGTCCCTAGAAAGAAGTCGAAAGATCACTATGACTCATCATTGATCAAACCATGTCTAACAAGGTTCGATTTTTTCTCTCAAAAACTCTATTCCACTGTGGTCTACTAGGTGGTGTAAGCTGTGAGACAATCCCATACTCTTTCAAGAGTTCATCAAACTCTATGCTCATATATTCTCCACCTCGATCCGATCAAAGTGCCTTAATACTCTTGACCAATTGGTTCTGTACGTCATTCTTGAATTCCTTGAACTTTTCAAGGGCTTCAGATTTATGGCGCATAAGGTAAATATACCCATACCGACTAAAGTCATCAGTGAATGTAATGAAGTATTGGAACTCATATCTAGCTTGTGTATTCATTGGCCCACATACATCACTATGTACTAATCCCAATAAATCATTTGCTTACCCACCTTTATTATTAAAAAGAGCCTTAGTCATTTTCCCAACAATCAGGGTTCACACACATCAAATTGTTCGAAAACAAATGAATATAAGAATCTATCTTTATGGAGCTTTGATATGCGTTTCTCACTTATATGGCCTAAACGATAGTGCCAAAGGTAAGTTGATTTGAGTCATTTATTTTTGACCTTTTTGTATTTATGTTATAAATGGTATTATCTTGATCCAAAATGTAAAGACCATTGATCAATTGTGCCGACCCATAAAAGACATTATTGAGATAAAACGAACAACAATTATTCTTGATAATTATCTCAAAACAAATCTTGTCCAAACAAGAAATAGAAATAATGTTTTTAGTCAAACTAGGCACAAAATAGCAATTCTCTAAATTTAATTCAAGTCCTCTAGGAAAAGGTAAAACATATGTCCCTATAGCTAATATAGCAACTCTTGCTCTATTTCCCACTCGTAGGTCCACGTCTCCTTTAGCCAGATTCATTTTCTTTTACAGTCCCTGTACAGAAGTACAAATGCGGGACCCACAACCGGTATCTAATACCCAAGAAGTAGATATTAACATCAATAACATAAATACCTGGAACGGACGCTCTGCTTGCTTTTGCCTTTCTGACCTCTTCAAGGTAAACATGACAGTTTCTTTTCCAATGTCCGGTATTGTTGCAGTGGAAACATTTTCCTTCCTTGCGCACTCCTCTTTTAGGTTTCAACACATCATTTCCTTTGGGTTTGGCCTTGTCATTACCCTTAGGCTTTGCCACTGCTTTGTTCTTTCCCTTTTCTTTGTCCTTGCGGATCATCAGAATAGGCTTAGGTCCAACCTTTTTCATGTTACTTTCAACAGTTCGTAACATGCCGAGTAACTGTGGAAAAGTCTTGCTCATTTCATTCATATTGAAATTTAGGAAAAATTGATTAAATCTATCCGGCAACGATTGCAGGATGACATCAGTGGCCAATTCATCCTTGAGAGGAAATCCTAATTTCTCCAACATTTGGATATAGCCATCATCTTGATGACATGAGCTCTTACAAGACATCCCTTTGCCATTTTGCATTGAAATAGAGCTTTATAGGTCTCATACCTCTCTTGACGTGCTTGCCCCTCATACAATTCCTTGAGGTTTTGAATCATATCGTATGCAATCATATCCTTATGTTGCTTCTGAAGCTCAAGGTCATGGTGGCAAGCATTAGACATCCTATGTCTAACATGTCATCTATGTATTTCTTATACTTGTCTTTTTCAGCTCTACAAGCAGTAGCTGCCGGTTCACCAAGAACAGGTTCTTTAATGACATATTCCTTTCGTTCTTGCTTGAGAACAATTCTCAAATTACAGAACCAGTCAAGGAAGTTCAAGCCATTCAGCTTATCCTTCTCAAGGATCGATCGCAATGATAGTGTGTTGTTGTTTGCCATTAATTCTACAACAATAGAAATATATAAAGTAAGTAAATTTACCAAATTTTAAAAAATTTATAAAAAGGTCTTTATTCATAAATTACTCATACTATTTTATTCAAAATTAAAAACCCTCATATTTTAATTTTGAAAAACTTCTCAAAAGTTTTCTAGTGAAAAATGATGCTTATTTACCCTTATCCTAAGTCATCTTTGGCTTTTCTCTTTGGATAATGGTTATTTAGGTAAGCAACACTTTGCTAATCACATCTCATGCAACTCCTTCATTTGGTGAACAACTCTTGTTCTAATCATCTTATGATTTATCCAAATAACTAACCTCTAGGTTTCTAATCCTATTCGAATAACCTAGCTAAGCTATTAACAATATTTCAATCGGCGAATATCACTTGCTTATTCTTTGCGTTTAACCAAGATAGACTTATATGCCAAAGCTTTGGCAAAACCCACATAATATAGATAGAGGTCTTAACGAGGGTAAATATTGGACGGTTAGATTAACTTTAATATTATGGAGGGATTTTCATTATAATCTCATCATTATTCCTTTTAATATTAGGTCCTTATTGATCTCATCAATTTATTAGCATGTTAACATACCATTCATTGCACCACATACATGATATATATAAAACAATAAATAAAATGAAATGGTTATAGCCCAAATAAAGAACGAAGGTGGCCCATCCCAAGACAATGGGAGAACTAAAAAACCTAAAGATAAAGACAGCTTCTCAAGCATCTTCTCACTTTAGTCAGTCCATTCTTATGCTCCTTTGAATCTTCACATGATTACACTTTGAAAAACTCGTTTTACATACGAGAGAGTAAGATGAGAAGAGAAATACAATAGAAGTATAGAAAGACACGACATACAGGTCGTATTTAAAAATTACAACTTTTGTAAATAAACTAAAAGGGCTTACGGGGCTATAACCATGCATTCTCAAACATTGTACATATCAATCAAAACATACACATATTTTATCTTGTTTATTAAAATTACCAAAATTGTTCCTACGACCTTTGTTGCCTACTTGGTTTAACACTTCGACTACTGTAGAAAAACCTCACAATTTGATAACTTTTATCAAAAGATTCATGTTTTTTTGGGATTTTTCAATCCCTAAGGTTTTTAGCACTGGAACAACCATTGTTCTTCTGCCGAAAATGATCTGCTATCATATCCGCATGTTCATCATGTTAACAATTAACATACAAACATTAAAACCTTATAGCAACAAACACGTGATTAACGTTTAACCATCAATTGTAAAAACTTGTTTAAAACAGATTAACATATTAACCACAACTAGATTCAATTTCTTTGTTTCGCACAAATATCGCATACTCGTCAAAAATAAAAAAGCAAAACATGCATCTCATACAAACACATCAACCAAGTATTTAACCCGAATT
The DNA here is from genome assembly GCA_019671005.1 of Hibiscus mutabilis. Classification (NCBI taxonomy): domain Eukaryota; kingdom Viridiplantae; phylum Streptophyta; class Magnoliopsida; order Malvales; family Malvaceae; genus Hibiscus; species Hibiscus mutabilis. The sequence continues at coordinate 26,682,634 of CM033750.1, read as the reverse complement.
CACATCGTACAAGTGGCTCTGATACCACTGTTAGGATCATCGGTAAATCCTATGGCACAATAGAAAATTAACCCGACAATCTCACTAGGAATCCATGTACGAAAAATTGAATTCGGGAGGAAAAGATGCATGATTTACCTTGGGTTCTTGGAAAAACAACAAATCAGCATTGCATACATGATTAGTTCAAATCTCAAGCCTCCACGAAAACCTCTCGGTCTCTACTCAGTTCACCCGGTTGAGAGCAAAATTTTCTTTTCTCAAAAGCTGTTCTTGAGAATATTTCGTAAAAAACAAGAGCACGGCTGCAGATCACACTTCTTCTTTTATATCCATTTCCCCTAACCCTTAGTGTTTTAATCCAAATTTTATATCTATTAAAAGAATTATAATCATAATTACATTCTTTTAATATTTATTTATTAAATATGAGATAATTAAAATTACACATATATATTATATATATATATATATGTATATATATGTTAATTTTAATTATATACTTCATCCATGTACAATAAACTTGTACAATTATAACTCATTTGATATTTGCTCAATTCAACCCTTGGGGTGTGACCCTGAAGGTTCTTGTAACATTAGTAGTAATTATTAGAACCATTCTAATATTACAAACAATGAATGACATCTAACAATGTATCATGCTCATCTAAGTTACAAGAAGTCATGATTCGACATAACATCTTCGTGACTAAATTCTTTATGTATTATATCTTTTTGTCCTTTATATCTAGACTAGGCACAAGTCTTGGAACAATCACACTTGTATAGCCCATCTAATATTTCTTGATATCTAGAGTAGACTACAATAAACAAACAACTTATGATATCTCATATCAAGTTGTTCGAGCATGGCTATGCATTTCTAGTCTCACTCAATCAAGTGGCCTGTGATATAACTCCTATTATGTAGGATGGACAAATCCTATCTTGATCATTCACACCCCACTACATATATCATGATATGTTCAACATCAGTCTTTATAGTGCGACCAGTCACGGAGCATGTTTAACTGTATCAAAACATACGACAATATATGTTGAGATAATAATGATCTCAAGTCTAAGGATCATACATGTAGTCACCACCATGAGCAATATTGTGACTGTCACATAATATTCCAAGACATACGCTCATAGCGAGTCAATCCAATATGTTATTCTCTAACAACATACTCATATATCGATTTTGACATCTTTATGTCAATGACAACTCGTTGTCATCAATCAACTATATGTTAGCCTAGAACGTATTATTATTGTCCAAGCCCATAATAATACTCAGCTAAAGATCTTTTAATAACAATCATATTATTATATGGACTTCATTATCTTTCAGTTTATTTAAGACACAGAAGTATAACAGAAAAATAATAATGACAATGCCTTTATTCAATAAACATGGTAAAGAAAACATATCAATACAATCATTTCATGATTGGCCTTTGGGCATACTCTAACATCACGGTCAACAATCGAGACAGAGTATCGAAGTATTGCGGATGTTGTATCCGAACTTACATGGGTCAAAGATTTGTTATTGGATATGAAAATATCTCAAGGTTTGATTTCAGTTGTGTGGAATGATAATACCAGCGCCATTGCAATGTCGGCAAATCCTGTGTTTCACTCACGATCCAAACATGTCGAGTTGGATGTTCATTTCGTCTGTGAAAAGATTGCACAAGAACAAGTTCAAGTTAACTATATGCCCTCTGAACATCAAGCAACAGACGGGTTAACCAAACCTCTTTCCAGGCCATGTTTCCAATTGTTCAGAAATACGATGAATGTTCATATTATTGCTCAGCATGACTCAAAACTGGAGAGAACAGAGAGAATGTTGAAGTATCATTCTCAACATAATCTGTTGAGCTGTTTGTCTGTTGCTAGGCTGTCAGTTAAGTCATTAATTGGTTAGACTCATTGGTTATAACAGACTGACTCAAGTAGTGAGAATTTTGTTATACCAGCTTGGGCTATATAAAGGTTGAGTTATTATACTCTGGCTCAACTCTTTTTCAATTAGTTGAAGCTTACACCTCAAATTATTCTAGACTCTCTTTTGCCGTTTCTTTCTATGATCTATTCATCACTGTGTGTAATTTCGATCGGGGTACTCTTTTTCCCACTATTTTCTGGCAGTTGTGGAAAAGGCGTTGTAGTGCATTTCTTGATGAGTAATATGTCGAGATTGCTCTTAGCTTCTGAATACGCAGCTAGCAATATTGTCCGCAAAGGAAAAAGGAACAAAAGGCTGCATGGCTGGGCTCAGTGGTTCCGTGTTGGATGAGACAACAACGTGGTTGGACCAAAGCAAACGCAGATGGAGCTTGTAATACCTTGAATAACCAAGCTGCTGTATGAGGAGTTTTTCATGATGAACATGAGTATTGGATCTTTGGATTTACAAGGAGCTTGGTATTTGTTCGGCTTGCATGGTAGAGCTATGGACGTTTCATGGTGCTTTAGAGCAAGCATGAAGGCTGGATTTATGTCGCCTAGAGTTAATAACTTGGAAGGGGTGATTATTCTTAATTGCACCACAAGGGCTTTGTTCGACAATATTTTAATCGAGGAGATTCGTGATCTATTATCACGGTGTTAGGATATAAGGATACGATATGTTCGACGTGAGTTGAATGCAGTTGCTAATAAATTGGCCTCTCTCTTTCTCAGAATTAACCAATTAGAGAAGTTGTTTTCCATGACTCACTTGATGTTGTGGATGCGCTCATCCTTTAGGAGCAAGAGTCTAGTTTTTAGTTAGCTCTCCTTTGTTGTAGAAAAATAAATAAATGCTATAGTTAAATGAAAATAGACTTTTAGTAAAGTAAAAAAATTGAAACAAATAGATTCGAAAAATATTTATGCACATAATAATCATATGCATGAATAGACTATGCGAACATAATAAAAAGGAAATAAAGGATTAGAAAGTAAACAATAATTCAAAGGATAAAATTTTTATAAAAATTTCATTTCTCTTTCTCTGAAAATGAACCAAACAAAACCTATGAATTATTTGAATGGATTTTCTTCAAGTCCATCCATGCTCTTCCATTTTTCCAGAAATTGATTAAACTTCATTGTGTCGGCCGTCGCTCACCGGCGTCAGAAAACTAAACCACTAACACCATTCGATTCCATTCCTCAATATAAACTCAAATCAGCTGTTAGATTATATCCAATTTTGATCTAATCTGACATACTCTTTTGCCTTGTCTCAGCTCTTTCCATTTTTCGCATACTACAGTGATGGGGAGAAGAGTTGGCATGGCCTCTTCCATAGAAGACATGTCTAGGAAGCTAGAGGAGTCACGAGTCTCTCTAGGATTAAAGCGGCTTGATCATAATCGTTGATGGGGATCAAATATGACGATCAAGAGTGTTAAAGATCCAACAGTTCAGATGATTGGTGCTGGTGATGTGGCACAAATTTTGTTGGGCTCGAATACGTCAACCGAATATCGCCAAGAAGGGTGAATTGGCTTTGAAAGAATTGTGGTGGAAGCAATAGAAAATTAAAACTTTAGACAAAATGATTTTTAGTGGTTTGCCTTTCTAATCAAAGTCTACATCCACCAAGACTTATACCCTAAAGTCTTGTCTATTTCTCTCTCAAAGAGAATTATAAAATAAGCAAACAAGGAAAACCTCTTTAGGCAAATTCTTTGCACGCTAAAGCTCTTATCCAAAATCTAAACACTTGAGCAAATATAACAATTAGGCTGACACGTGTGTTCTACAAAGAAATATGACAAAATTAAGTACAAAGCAATTTCTCTATCATTGAATGTTGGCAAGGATGTTTCTTGTTCTTTCATATCTGCTTGAAGAGGTCTTTTAAACCCTCTAATGACTTCATGACCGTTACTAGCCATTGGGGGTTGTTAAGAGCCGTTGGGACTTTATTTCACACTATAAATGCATTTCTGGTGCAGTGGGTATCGATACGTGACCTTTCGTATTGGTACCTACCTTAAAGAGAAAGAGTTGTTACAAGAATTTAAAGTAGGGCATACAGGTACACGATACCTGAGTATCACTATGGGCCCTTGCGTATCGCTATAGCATAGCCAGTACCGGTACGAAATTGGTTCATTGGAAATTGAGGAAAACACTGCGTATCGATACGCGTACGACCATACCGATACGAGATGTTAAGGATAGGTACGAGGAGTACCGTACCGATACTCACAGACTATTTTTGACTCTTAGGCTATTTTGAAATAATTTGTTTAAGTCAAAACACCTTAAAATAATTTCAAACATATTTTTCAAGTAATTTAGACTTTGAATTATTTTTGCAAATTTATTTAAGTCCAAAAACATTTTTTTTATTAAAGTTATATCAAAGTAAATATCTCAACAATCCCCTTTTTTGATATAACAAAATCACTTAAAAATTTGTTTTTGAAACTGACCCATCAAAATTTCTTATTTTAAAACCACAAGTTTGACAATTGTCAAAACAATCGATTCCATAAATCCACTTAATTAAATAAAAATAAAAGAGTTTACAAAATAGGAACTCCAATTAAAATACACCATTTGACCAATAATAGTAAATCAAATAAAGTTACAGACTCGACTGTGGTAAGGTCCTATGAATAGGAGTGTTCATGGTAGGTTAACCGTACCGTTTAGCTTAAACGGTCAGTTAACCGTTATAGCGGTTGTTGAATTTTGCTAACCGTAACCTAACCATTAAGAAACAGTTAACCGTCAACGGTTAAGACGTGGCTAACCGACAGTTCGGTTATAGGTTAACCTGTAACCTATTATAAATTTTTCCACACATGTTCACTATTTTTTTAGAAAATAATATAATTATCTTTTCTATAAATATTATATTAAAATATTCATAAAAATACTTAAATAAATATATTCTAATCACTTACGCCATAATTAAAAATGGGGCGTGTATATTTGTATCTGTGAGTTGGTTTCTTAAAAGTTATTTTATATTATATATATATAAATAATTTAATAACAGTTAAACTATAGGTTAACCATTAGTCAAAATTCGTAACTGTAACCATTAACCATCATTTTTAACGGTTCGGTTAACCAAAACCGTTTAACTTTAACGGTTCAGTTAATTAACCTGTAAAATGTAACGGTTATACTGGTTAATAGTTATGGTTAATGGTTACAGTTAATTATGCACACCCCTACCTATGAATACAATTAGTCCAAACTAAAACACCGGGTACTGTACTTTGAAGTTGGCTCAGTGCTGGGAAATCTTCCTCGATGTGCTCCTCCAAATGAAACCTGTCAACCTTCGCACGGAAAAACCACAATTCCGCACACTGAGCTAACAAAGCTCAGTGGTACATTTCTACTCTACCGCAATTAATGAATATCATAAAACAAGCATGCATGATAATATAATTAAGAGTGCATAGAAATGCTTCTCAAGTATAAGGATTGTCTTCTAGCCTACCCTAACTAGAGTTCACAACCATGCCTCAAGACATCATTAAATATAAGAAGACTCGCATGCCATCCCAGGCTTACCATACTTAAGGTCACACAGCCCATCAAGTTACTTGAGCTCACACAGCCCACCGAGTTATGCATTCCATACCCTGAACACATAGCCCAAGGGTAAAATAGCCAACATCAATTATCCATACAACAACTTAAATAATATACATTCCTTAAGAAATGGCCAATGAAGCCTTACATTACCCGTGCTCTCACAGCCTTCGGGTTACCTGTGAGCATATAGCCGTCTGGTTATTGGACCATATCCGGATCACCATAGCCACAGATATGTCCTAGACATACTTGGATCACAAAAGCCACAAGCAGTCTTTACTTGAGGTCATTCAGCCAATCAGGTTACTCGAGTTCACATAGCTCATCAAGTTTTGATTCCTTATCCTGATCACATAGCCCAAGGATAGGTTTCTAACCGCATCCAGATCATATAGCTCATGGATACGTTGGATGTACTCGATCACATAGCCCAAAGTATACATCCCCTTAACTAACTGCCCTTGCACTGACTCTAGGACATCCAGATTCCTATCCAAAACACATACGATAACATATGCTCCCCGAGCATCCATACATCTAAACAAGAGATAAGAGGCATCAAGCTAACCATTACAAATTCCCCAAGGCATATTTCATTTGTTACAATAATTAATCTATATCTTTCTAGCCCATTTACAATATTCTCATTAGATCATCTCAATATTCCTTGTAACTAGCCTATATGGGCGTCGCTTCAGCACACAGCATCAACCGATCTACCACGGATCCCTAAGGATTACTAGTACAAGCAACTTGCCCAATTATTGCCAAGCCATTAGCCATTTATTCTACATGCGGGTTATAAACCCTAATTTCTTGGTTTTAGAATTTATTTTATACCTTTAGGGACTCATTGGACCCTTTACCACGAATTATAGGACGCCCAAACGCGACCTCAAAATTCTTGGGCAAATTACTCTATGAGTACCGATACTCCTACCTGGGTATCGGTACACCCCTTTAGGTATCGATACTCTTACCCGTGTACCGATAGTCAAACTAGGTTTGAAAGAACTTGGTCTTCACCTCGTACCAACACGCCAACCTCCGTATGAGTACCCAATACCGGTACGTAGACCACTCTGTATCGATCCCCAAGCTGTATTGGTACTCCTCCAAATGAATACTAGTACGCGAAAGCCTCCCCCAAGCAATGTAACAGTAGTTCCAATACGCCTCAAGCGTATCAATACGCAAAAACACCACTGGAATTCTCACCAAGCATGGGGTACCGATACGTGACTAGCTGTACCGATACTCCCCTCACATTAAGCCCATTTTTCATACAAAGACGTACCGATACGGGACACCCCGTACAGGTATGCGAGCCCAGATTCCAAAATATAAAACTTAGGATTTCACAATCCCAACCACTAACCTAAATGGTTAAGCCCCAAAATATTCCTACATGTTATTTAGGGTATTTTAGGTGGTTTGCTACCAATTTTACACCTCAGCAACACTTAATTCTTGATTTGCCATTAAAGGGGTTTTAAACTTCTAAAACCTTAACTTTGCAACTCAAACCATAAATCACATAAAGCAATCATTTAGGATCCCCATGAAATGAAAGAGTTAGAAATGTACTAACCTTAGGCAAGAAAATCTCGGAATAAGGCAGCAATCCAACTTCTTCCTTTTTTCTTCCTTGGACCAAGCTTCAAACTCAGCCTCCACCAAACCAAGAGATGAACACTTTAAAAGATAGATTCTTGCTTGCTGATGAACTCCTCCTTGATGACCAATCTGAGATTCTCACTCAACAATAACAAAATACCTCTTTTACCTTGAGTTGGGTGGGTGTTTGAAGGGGAAGATGGTAGGAAGAAGATGGAGACAAGAATGACTTCATCGTTCTTCCAAAGATGCAAAAAATAAAGAAGGCATCATCCTTTGTCTTCCTTTAAGGGGAATTTACCCCTTTACCCTTCATTAATCCTTCCTCACCCAAACGCAAAAACAACATCCAAGCCCAACAACTCGTGGAGGTCCATAAAGCCCGATATTTTGGCCTAACATATTTCGAACATCCAACCGAAAGTGGCGATCCAAGGCCCGGGTCAACGTCTATTGTTGACTCAAAAATCTAGTTCGTTACAACTCTCCACTCCTTCAAGAAATATCACCCTCAAAATTTTTAAACGGAGAGAGAAGATGAAACCAAAACATATCCAATCATTTTGCCATTCCAACAAGATCACCTTGATTAGGGAGAGTTTTCCCTTATCCTACCTTAATCGAAACAATAACACTGAACCACTTGTTCTTTAACCCCTCACCCAAAAATTCTAACGACTTAATCACCACAACCATTAACACTCACAACGAGCCTTAAAGCAGAGCAAAAAACCAACCTCAAGCCATGTTGTCCAAACACCAATCCAAAGAACTCAAATCCTATAAATTCTACCTCGGATAATAATTCTTTCTACTAGCATCCAATATTCGAAACCCTAAACTTAGACCTCATCAATGTCTAAAATGTTGCACCATTCCCACAATATATTGTCAGGAACATAACATATCTAACAACCATACCTCTGTCAAACATTAAAGGACATGCAAAACCTTGACAACCGAACCTTATCACTAATCTACCTTAAACTAATGGCTCTTTTTTCCAGACTTGACCCACCAAGACGAGATTTAAAACTTCACTCTATCTGAACTTGCCTCTCACACGAACGAAAACCTCTTACGATTCATGCGATTCCACGATTAAACTACTTGATTTTGAGAAATAACCATATCACTTACGAACTCACACTAGCAACCAAAACTAACTAATCTATCACTAAAGGTTTAAACATCTTCTTCCAACCCCTCACTGGGTCCCAACATTTAAACATGAGAAACCATCTAACTGCTCTCAGAAATTTCTAATTGGTTCCTCCAATAACATTTTTTTCCAACACAACCATCCGGTTACCCACAACACGGATATTGATCCCATATTTTCGTTGCGCTACTTTGATAACCCTTCACATTTCTTGTCTTACCTAAATATAACTCACCACATGCTGGGTAAAGAGACTCTCAACTCCATAGAATCTAGGTTGAAATGTGTACTTGCTAGACTAGATGTATTTATGACTTGCCCTTAAAGCTCCATCCAACGACTCCACCATGCATATCACAACCTTCATTTACCTTTACGCGGTATCTTTACTTGAACAACATACAGAACCCTCACATCTTATAACAAAAATAAGGTTTTCGATCTCATGAAATAGGCAACAGTCTCTCACCATTACACCATGGCTCAACACATCCAAAGACACCACCCAAACCACTCTAACGCATGCACGTCCTAACTCATGCACGCCCTAAGGTGAAACACTTGGAAACGCCATCCGCATGGTTATTTGCACAAGTGAGTCCCTAACAAGGAGTTCGTTGGGTCCTATACCAAGACGCGATGGACACCAACAACAAACTCAACCTTACCCTTATCGTTGTTCCAACTCACGATCAACTGGTAAAACTGCTCACTCACCAAGGGTACCTCCATACCCTCAAAACATCCACAACTCTAAGGCCAGAAACTCTCAACCCTCACATTTACAATGCAAGCTAAAAACATCTTGTAATATATAGAACCTTTCTTGAGCTACCACCATAGAGCACAATGTCCACTTTAGAGAGGTAAAGATTCTACACATCTAACACCAACAACCAAATTCAAACAATCTGAAACTTCACAACTTCTCGCTCGTAACTCACGGCATACTTGCACTCTCAACAACCATATATGGTAAAAACCTTATATAGCAGAAGATGCAATTCTAGTTACCATCTAAAGCAACAACAAACTCGAGATCTACCAAGATATACATTCACAAGAACCAACCCATTACACATCCAAAGAGCTAAACGGCTATAAAAAAACAACTGGAATCCAAAATGGAACTTAATTACCTAACATATCCCGAGCCGTAACGCTGTCATATTTAGTCTGAGCAGCAAGCTGTCTAGAAACGCCTCGTACGTTAACCCCAGCGGTAGATCTCACAGGACCTCTACCTCGATAACCTGACGGTTCCCTAGCTCTACCTCTAGCAAGATTCTGATCATGCCGGGAAGTAGATAACCTCTGAGACTGAGCTGGTGTATCCTCATCCATAATTGGGCAGTCATTTGCCATGTGTCTTGGTGTTTGACACTTGTAGCAAACTCTCCAAAGCAAAAAACATACTCTAAGGTGATGTCGGCTACAATGCTTGCATACTGGTGGAAGTGACACACCAACTGAAACATTTGTACTCCTTTCTGGAGTAAAAAACAAAGAACCCCTATGAACTTCGATCTAGATCCTGAACCTACTATCGGTAGCTGGTCTAAAGCAATTCTCTTCGAACCCTTCGAAGCACAACACCTCTTATACGGATATAAAAAGGACCTATAAGATCCTGGTCTTCGTATCATGGCCTCTAACATCTTTTGTCTTACCGGTGTCGTATCCTAAAGCCGTTCCAGTTCCTTTGCACTGTTAGCTAGTTCTGAAAATGTCCCAAGTGGACCCACTTTCACATGCAACTAGATCTCAACCCTCAAACCTTGTCTAAACCTCTTGTACCTCAACTCTTCCATCGTACCAAACTCTGGTAAGGTCCTACAAATACAATCGTCCAAACTAAAACATCAAGTACTGTACTTTAAAGTTGGCTCAGTGCTAGGAAATCCCCCTTGATGTGTTCCTCCAAAAGAAACCTGTCAACCTATGTACGAAAAAACCACAATTTCGTACGATGAGCTAACAAAGCTCAGTGGTACATTTCTACTCTACCGTAATTCATGATATCATAAAACAAGCATGCATGATAATATAATTAAGAATGCACAGAAAGGCTTCTCAAATATAAGGATCGTCTTCTAGCCTACCCTAACTAGAGTTCACAACCACGCTTCAAGACGCCATTAAATATAAGAAGACTCGCATGCCATCCCATGCTTACCATACTCGAGGTCACACAGCCCATCAAGTTACTCGAGCTCACACAGCCCATCGAGTTATGCATTTCATACCCTGATCACATAGCCCAAGGGTAAAACAACCAACATCAATTTTCCATACATCAACTTAAATAACATACATTCCCTAAGAAATAGCCAATAAAGCCCTACATTACCTGTGCTCACACAACCATCAGGTTACCCATGATCACATATTCGTTGGGTTATTAGACCATATCCAGATTACCATAGCCATAGATTCATCATATACATACTTGGATCACAAAAGCCATGAGCAGTCTTTACCTGAGGTCACTCAGCCAATCAGGTTACTCGAGTTCACATAGCCCATCGAGTTTTAATTCCTTATCTTGATCACATAGCCCAAGAATAGGTTTCTAACTGCATCCAAATCACATAGCCCATGGATACGTCAGATGTACTCGATCACACAACTCGAAGTACATATCCCCTTAACTAAGTGCCCTTGCACTGACTCTAGGACATCCGAATTCCTGACCAAAACACATAAGATAACATATGCTCCTCGAACATCCATACATCTCACCAAGAGATAAGATGCATCAAGCCAACCATTACAAATGCCCCAATATATATTTCATTTGTTACAATAATTAATCTATATCTTTCTAGCCCATTTACGATATTCTCATTAGATCATCTCAATATTCTCTATAACTAGCCTATATGGGCATCCCTTCAGCACATAGCAGGGACCCCAAATTTCCACACAACATCAACCGATCTACCACATATCCCTAAAGATTGCTAGTACAAGCAACTCGCCCAATTATTACCAAGCCATTAGCCATTTATTCCACATGCGGGTTATAAACCCTAATTTCTCAGTTTTAAAATTTATTTTATACCTTTAAGGACTCATTAGACCCTTTACCATGAATTATAGGACCCCCGAATGCAACCTCAAAATTATTGGGCAGATTACTCTGCGAGTACCGATACTCCTACCTAGGTATCGGTACACCCCTCTAGGTACTGGTACTCCTACCCATGTACTGATACTCAAATTAGGTTCAAAATAACTTGGTCTTCACCCCGTACCAATACGTCAACCCACGTATGGTACCCAGTACCGGTACGTAGACCACCCTGTATCGATCCCCAAGCTGTACTAGTACTCCTCCAAATGCGTACTGGTACGCGAAAGCCTTCCCTAAGCAATGTAATAGTAGTACCAATACGCCCCAAGCATATCAATACGCGAAAATGCCACTGGAATTCTCACCAAGCATGAGGTACCGATACAACATGTATGCCCTTCACATTAAGCTCCTCTTTCATACAAAGGTGTATCGATATTGGACACCCCGTACCGGTACGCGAGCCCGGATTTTAAAACCTGAAACTCAGGATTTCACAATCCCAGCCATTAACCTAAATGGTTAAGCCCCAAAATGTTCCTACAGGTTATTTAGGGTATATTAGGTGGTTTGCTACCAATTTTACACCTTAGCAACATTTAATTCTTGATTTTCCATTAAAGGAGGTTTAAGCTTCTAAAACCTTAACTTTGCAACCCAAACCATAAATCACACAAAGCAATCATTTAGGATCTCCATGAAATGAATAAGTCAAAAATGTACTGACCTCAGGCAAGTAAATCCCGGAAGAATTCAACAATCTAGCTTCTTCCTCTTTTCTTTCTTAGTCCAAGCTTCAAACTCAACATCCACCAAACCAAGAGATGAACACCTTGAAAGGTAGATCTTTGCTTGCTGATGAACTCTTCCTTGACGACCAATTCGAGATTCTCACTCAACAATAACAAAATACCCATTTTACCTTGATTTGGGTGGGCGTTTGAAGGGAAAGATGGTAGGAAGAAGATGGAGACAAGGATGACTTCATCCTTCTTCCAAAGATGCAGAAAATAAAGAAGGCGTCAACCTTTGAGGGGAAATTACCTCTTTACCCTTCATTAATCGTTCCTCACCCAAACATAAACCCAACATCCAAGCCCAACAACTTATGGAGGTCCACAAAGCCCAATATTTCAGCCCAACATATTTTGAACATCCAACCCAAAGTGGCGGTCCAAGGTCCGAGTCAATGCCCATTGTTGACTCAAAAATCTGGGTCGTTACAAATTGACTAAATCAAGAAACCGAATGAAATAGATAACAGATAAGAAAAGAACAAACATAGAGTTTCAAAAGGGGGATTTTGTGTACCTGAAGCTACAGCCCTACAAGCAGACATCCCTAACCTTGCAAACAAACCTAAAGTTAGCTGCAAGGTTTTATGACCCTTATAAAATTTTGAGGAGAATTGGAATGTTTGCATATAAACTTAAATTACATGCTACTTCGAAGATTCACCCTGTCTTTCATGTCAGCCTGCTTAAGAAGAAGATCGGATATGGAGGAGTGGCTTCCATTGATCCTCCTGAAGTGGGAAATAATGGCTAACTCCATGTCTACCCAGCATTGGTTTTGGATAAACGCATGGTCAAGAAGCAGAATTGTGCAGTGACTCAGTTGTTGATCTAATGGTCGAATTTGAGAACCGAGAACACCACTTGGGAGGACTACACTGTGTTAAAATCACAGTTTCCAGACTTTGATCCTTGGGGACGAGAATCAACTACTGCGGGGGTATTGTCGTGTCTATGACTAAAAAATTAGGGTTGGAAAAGAATGAATTGGGAACAAGAAAATTGGGGGGAAATCGGAACCATAAGGCACGTGAAGAAGCTGAAGAAAAGATTAGTAATGAAACAAAGACGGTGCCGTTTCAAATACAAAACATGGGATCAAGGAGGAATTTGAGTCAGCCGGCCTGTTTGAAAGAACAACTGCACATCAACCCGTGTTATCAGATGAGGTTGTAAGTGTGGAGAAGCCGTTAAGCTGTTGGAGGAGAGAAAATACTACATGTGTCATATTTTTCATGCTTATTTTATTTTCAGCATTTGTTATTAACATATATAAGGATGATTGTAAAAAAGGAGAGATTTTTATGTTGAAATTGAATGATAACTTTCTGAGCTTCTTATTCCCAAAATTCTTCAATCTTCTTCGACCCTTTCTTACTTCTGTTTTGAACGTAACACTATTGCTCCATACTGTATCAATTTCAGGTTCATATTAATTTATTTTAAATAATTTATTATAAATAATTTATAAATACGGTTAAAATAGTGATAAGTATTTTATTTATTTATTAAATATATCTGGCACGATTTTAATTATGTTAGTGAAAAAATTTATCCACGATACATTAAATAATAGTCCATATATTTTTATTTTTTTAATTTTGGTTAGGTCTAAAATATGAATCTTAGATTTTATTTAAACTTATATTTGTAAATGACTAATCTAAACCTGTTTTGAATCTTTTCATAGTATTTTTAGTTTTTAGAGAATATTTATTTTGTTTTTAATTTAATATTTAATTATTTTACATGATTTTTTATTAAATTTATTTCCCCCACTTTTATACAATGACATTCTAATATGTTTTAATGTTTATATTATAATATTATATAATTTATTTTTATATGATATAATTTATATAATATATAATTATCTTATAAATTAAGAAAGTAGGTTGGACTAGACTCAAGGCCTTGAAGGGTTAATTTTTTTTTCCAAATTTATTTTTTGGACCTAAATTTTTATTTAAATCGTCCCATTTTCAAGCGAGCCTTTAGGCTTAGATGGGTAGAGTAGCTCTCGAACAAATCTATGTCAGTAAAAATATTTAGCTTATTATACAAATTCATATATGAAGTTGATAATTGACACTTAATTATGTCAATATTTTTACTTGTTAATATGATGCAAGAAACTTATTTGGATGTTGAAGTGATACTTCAATACAAGTTTCAATTTGAGATTAAAAAAAATGGCACCAATTTGAAAAAAAAATGTCAACTTTAAATACAATATATAAAATAAACTAAAAATACTAATTACTCAAACCGTGATCTATTTTTTTTAAAAGGGCTAGGGGATTGATCTTGAAAGGACCAAAATTTTCAAGGAGTCGGAACATTTTGATTTGGTTCAAATGGGGGTTTATCTAGGCATTTGCATCACTATTCAACGCGTCAAACTTTACGTCGTTCATTATACATTCTGGATGATCAATATTAAACAGAATCGAAGAGGCAGTACACATCACCCGATGGGCAAACGTGTATGCAACAACATTAGCAAGACGATTAACATGATTGCATGCCGACCGTTGAAAAATCCAAAATTGGATTCGCTAGCTTGTGAACAATAGTAATCGCATCACCCTCAATAATAACATTCAACCACGCAGTAGCAATAGCCAACATCATTCCATCAGTGAAAGCCATTGCTTCTTTTGTTTCGGCAGAGTGAGGACTGAGGACCATTCAATGTGCGTGCGAAACCAGCGACACATAACCTGAAAAAGGTGCTCCCTTTGTTCCTTAAAAATGGTCTTTTGTTGACTTCTTATATGGATTTAGGAAAGAAAAAAATTGTGTAAGAAATGTAGGGGTGAGCAAAACTCGACTCGAAAAAACTGAATTTTTAACTCGACTCAAGGCAAAAAAAGTCGAGTCGTCTTAACTCGACTCAAAATTTTATAAACTCAACTCAAAAAATATTTAAATAAAGTTTGAGTTGTAAAATGGGAATTCGAATAACTCCAAATTTTTAATAATTAGCAGATTAATTTTTAAGTTCAAGTCGAGTCATTCAATTCTTCCTAATATATATATATATATTCATATCTTATATGATTAGAGAAAGTTGTTTAAATTGAAATCAAACCGTACTATAACATGATAAATAATTATAATTAAATTCGTATAGGAACTTAAAAACTTGACTCGACTAAAAAAATCAAATAAAGTTTGAGTTGTAAAATATGACCCATCAACTCGAATAACTCAAAATTTTTTGACTCGACTCTACTTGACTTGACTCGATCGAACGCTCACCCCTAAAGAGATGCTTTGTAAAATAATTGAAATGACAATTTCATCATTGAAAAGTTAAAGTTTGTTTTGTTGGAAAACTAGGAAGATGGTAGAAAATGAAATCTGACTATTAAAAATTGTTAAGTTTTTTAAATAGATAATTTAAGTGGGACAAATTTAAAATACAAAAAGGAGAAATTTTATGGAAAATGAGAGTATTTTTTATATTTTATTGAAATTACTTTTTACCCTTAATTATTTTTTTGATAAATCATAATTTTAATCTCATTCTTACCTAGAGGGGAGGAAAATGAGGACCCTAGGGGTAGGAAGGGGTGCTCATAGTGGGTCTAGAACCCATGACCTAAAGGAATATGAGGGGACAAAGATGAGTAGCTTGGTCAACCGACCAAATGTGCTTGCTCCTCAATTATTTAACTATACATGATTATTTTTTTTTCAACAATTTCTACCTAGGGGAGAGGAAGGGGGAATTTGCTCCTAATGTGTTTAGAGCTCACAACTTAAGAAGAGAAAAAAATGTGTCAACTGAGAGCTCTAATCACTTACTATAGAAATCGTTGACAACTCTACATGATTGTTAAACTAATTGTCTATGCATGCATAATTATACATTAGTTTTTTTTTATTCATTAATGTTCATATTAATTGTTAGACATAAGTTGACAGAACCTTACAATCACCTAAATATTTTTATTGAGTATAAAATAATATATTTTTATAATATTTATGATGAATATGCAGTTATTTTATTTGTAATTTATTATGAATATGTATTGGTTATGTTCACATATAATTTAATATATAAAATATAGTTTATATATTCAAAATAAATTTTACAAAAAAATTTAGGCTTAAATCAAAAGAAATTAATTTAACTAATGTAAATAAATATTATTAACTTGCTTATTCAAAAAAAATATATTAATAACTTGTTACGATCAAATGTAGTGTAAGAATGAATTATAGTCCAAGACATAGTAATTACTTATAGATATTTAGACATGTTACACTGGTGTAAAATGAATAGTTTGAAGGCTATTTTTCATCTAAGCCACCAATTTATATTAATTATTTATTTAAATATATATATATATATATATATCAAAATATTACTAATGAGTTTTCATAGTTTTGTATATTTTTATTATAATTTAAATCAATTTATTTAATAAATAATAATATTAACAAATTTAAACATCATTTATATTATTCTTAATTTTATAATATCATGTCTAAAATGAATATTATTATTTTTCAAAATACTTTTTAATAATAATAATAAATACTAAAATTTTAAATTTAATTTTTCAAATACACTTTTTTAAGAACATTTTTGCAAAAGCATTCCAAAAAGTATTGAGTCTAATTTTATTTTAATACGGCGATTTATTTTTATTTTTATTTGTTTTAAGTCGGTGATACGAAAGAACAATTTAAACATCGTTATTTTAAGGTAAAATTAAAGAAATATTTTCTTTTAAAGAAATAATTGAAAAAATATTTTTCATTAACGATTATGTAAAAAAATATCCCTTTCAGTCTACGTAAGGCAAATTTACTTTTGGTTAAACACAAGTTATGTGTTAAGTGAGCAAGTAAGAATTTAAAAAATTAATTTAATATTTTCTTTTACACAGAACTCGTTTTTAGCTAAGCGCGAGTTCAAAACTCGCTTTTGACTAAACGTGAATTTACCTTACGTGGACTGGAAAAGAATATTTTTCTATATAACTATTAATGGGATAATTTTTCAATTATTCCCATAAAAATATTTCCTTAATTTTGCTTTATTTTTACTTAAAATAATTAAATATTTAAAAGAAATGACATACCCTATTACAGAAAAACTAGTGGGAAATTATGACGTGCACGTGAAAAAGATTATTTTTGCCGCATACCAAAATAATGCAAGATCCCTGTCGTATAAAACAAAAGACTACCGATTTATTTATTTGGGTAAACTATACAAATAGCACCAAACTTTCAGGATATTTTTATTTTGATCACTAAACTCTTAAAATTTGTAATATAGTAAATGAACTTTTAATTTACATTCATTAAGGTCATTCCCGTTAACTGCCGTTAAAAAATGCTAGTGTGACAGTTAAATTTTTTTTCTTCCTTTTTTTCTTTTTCCCTTCATTGACTGAACTTTCCTCCATGGATGAATCTTCTTATATTTGCAATCAATCCGTGAAAAATAGCATACTAAGCAATGAAATATTTTTTTTACAATCAAATCTCTCTAATTTTTAAAAGTTCATTTAAGGCGAAAAAAAAACGAGAAAAAGAAAGAAGGAAAGTTAACTGCCACATCAACATTGTCTAACTACAGTTAATGGGAATGACCTTAATGAAAATAAATTAAAATTTCAATGACAATATTGCAAGTTTTAAAAGTTCGATGACCAAAATGAAAGTACCCTAAAAATATGGTGACTATTTATATAGTTTACCCCAATTATTTTTGTAATATCCCAATTTTTGCTTAGTGACTAAAATGTAATTTTTGAAAGTTTAGGGGTTAAACTGTAAACTTTGGAAAAGTTTAGGGGACCAAAGTGTAATTTTAAAAGTTATGTAATTTAACCCCGTAAATGGATAGTTGACCCCCAAGAGTGGTATTTCCGTGTTACCTGAATTTTTCATACGAGGCTTATATTATTCGAAGTTGGATCGAATAAAAATTGTTAAGCGTGCACAAACCAGAGTAGCACAGGGATGGGTGACCTATTGGGAAGGTCCCACATTCGATATTTTGACTGATAAAAAGGATTCATTTTGAGTCAGTAATATTCGTAATGGATTGTTGAGATAAGATTTCTAAGAGGAAATATATCCGATAAAATTTTTGGTAATTATCGGTATATCGGATCGAATTGAAATTTTAAAGATAGTTCCAAAGATTATGGGAAATTCATAAAATATTATTTTATGAATATTTTATTAATGTTGGTGGGCTCTAACTAGATTTAGTTAGAATATGATGGAGTGGTTATAAAGCTCAAAGAAAGGAAATTTGGAAATCGTATTGAGTGAAATTCGAATAATTGGATCGAATAAATATCATAAATTAAAATTTATGATATTTTAGGAAGGAGGCTGGTTAGAATGGAACCAATTTGGTTCAATTTTTATGGAATGGCAATTTTAAGTCATGTAAGTAAATAAATTCTAGTTGGAAGGCAAATTGGTCATTTGCCATGGATGACATTTTTGAAATATTTTGGAACTTTGAGGGCAATTGTGAAAGGTGGATTAAACATGGAATTAATCATGGCCATTGATTTTTGATAAGATTAAGTCTTGGCCATTGGATGAAAAGGGTAAATTGGTAATTTCACTCATTAAATGAATTAAAAATTCATTTAATTTTCAACACATGGATAAAATAATTAAAAGATGAGAAAAATCTTCCTCGTCTTATTTTCAGCTGTTCGAGTACAAGAAAGAAAGGGGGAGAAAGGAAAAATTTCAATTTCAAAGCCAAAATTAAAGAATCAAGGCTAATTTCAAGCAAAACAAATTAAGGTAATTTGTTCTATGCTTGATTCTATACATTTTGATAGTCGTTTTGCATGATAAAGTCAAATATAATTCATGTTTATGGATAAAATATGGTTATGGAATTTGAAGTCTATGATGGAAATTAGAGTTGTATTTAGTAGAATTGATGTTGTAAACATGGAATCAAGATTGAATTTAGATTAATTCCATATTTTAGGTTATAAACTCTAACCCTAAATCTTGGGGATTTTGTTTAGGGAGTTAAATTGAGGATGAAATTGAATATATTATGATGTTGAGAGCTTGAAATTGATGTTAAATTAAATAATTTCCCCAATTGAAATTATAGGGACCATTTCGAAAAGATTGAGAAAATTAGGGGAAATTATTGAAAATTTTATTTTTATATTAGAATGGATGAATTATGATTAAATTAGCTTGAATTGATGATTAGGGACCAAAATGAAAAATTTTGGAAGTTGAAGGACCAATTCGGCAATTTAGGAAAAAATTAAGGATTGGTCTTGAATTTATGGAAAATTGATAGAATTGAAGATTCAGGCATGTTATGAAATTTAAGGGATTGATATGTTAAGAAAGGAAATATGAGGGACCTATTTCGAAATGAAAGTATAGTGAAGGACTAAATTGAATAAAGTTGAAAGTTGAAGGAAAAATTTCAAGAATGTTAGAAAATAGATGAATGGTTTGTTTGTACATGAATTTATGTACAAAAGTGAAGTAGTGACTAAAATGTTACTTTTATAAAGTTTTAGGACTAAAAGGTAATAGTTCAAAATTAGTAAATGATTATGAAAATTGTTCATATTAGGCTTGAACAATTGTTTAAATGTTCAAAATGGTCACTAAGGACCTAGGGACCAATTCGTTAACTTTGAAGAATATTGGGGAAATTTTCAGAAAATTTTATATTCGAATAATTATGTTTAAGAATCAAGTTAGCAATGTTAGATTTAAGTCGAATACGAGTATGGTAATGTATATATTAGATTGGTTTTATACAGTTCTAAAAGAGATCAAATGAGAACCAATGATAAAAAGAAAGATAAGAGCCTTGAGTAAGCTTAGTGAGGCATACTATTCATGGCCCAGGTGAGTGCATTTGTATGTTTTAAATTGCAATTAGGAAGACTAGCGAATAATCAGCCTTAATTTTAAAAATAGTATTGCCTTATATATATATTGAGCTACTGCATGTTGCAATAAAGATAGATTAAATGGAATATGAAGTATGAATTATTATTCTGAGAAATGATGATGATCTATGTTTGCCATGACTATTTATGATGAAGCATGAAACATGAAATGTCTATTTATATGATTAATTATGATGTTGAGTTGATGATGAAAGAAATGGCCAAGTATTGTGTATGAGAGTCCATGGTATAGTTGGCATGCCATAGAGTCTTTAGCAGTTGCACCCTCATGTTCATGTTATCAAACATATATTGCGACAAAATGATTGTGTCGC
The DNA here is from genome assembly GCA_019671005.1 of Hibiscus mutabilis. Classification (NCBI taxonomy): domain Eukaryota; kingdom Viridiplantae; phylum Streptophyta; class Magnoliopsida; order Malvales; family Malvaceae; genus Hibiscus; species Hibiscus mutabilis. The sequence continues at coordinate 26,662,151 of CM033750.1, read as the reverse complement.
ATGCACCCTAGGGATCCACACCCACTGTGCCCGAGTGCACTGTTGAGGTGCTTCATGTTTATGGGGAGCAAAGAGCGTCCCCGAGTACGTACTCATCTTCACGTTCACGTTAGACACTACAATGTCATTTCAAGATGACTCACGTACCTCTATCTCATATAGCTTGCTTTGGGCAATGATAAAAGAATCATGTCACGTAAATGAATCATGTCATGTAAACGAATCATGTTACATATATGAATCATGTTACATATATGAATCATGTCATGAATATGAACCATGCCATGTATATGAAATATGTCATGTATATAAACCATGCCATGAATGCGAAACATGCCATGTATATGAATTAAATCACGTATATGAATCATGTCAGGTAAAAGAATCATGTCATATAAATGAATCAAGTTATGTATATAAATCATGTTACGTATATGAATCATGACATGTATACAAATTATATTACGTATATGAATTATGCCATGCATATGAATTTTGCCATGTACACGTATCATGTTATGTATATGAATTAAGTCATGTATATGAATGATGTCACGTATATGAATCATGCCATGTATATGAATTATGACACGTATATGGATTTTGCCATGTATATAATTCATGCCATATATGTGAATTATGCCATGCATATGAAGTATGTCATGTATGTGAATTATGTCATATATATAAATCATGTCATGCATGTGAATTATGACATGTGTATGAAATATGACATGTATGTGAACTATGCCATGTATATGGTTTACTTGATAATGATGGAGTATTGGAAACTAGACTAAGTTAGAAAAATTATGACTTGCACATGAATATTGACTGACTATGAAAACCTTGTTAGTACGATACTACCTTAAACAGAAACTATGCTAGGTTAGTGTATAACATGTATTGCTTTATTTTATGTTTTGATAAATAAGATTATTGCCTCACTAAGTACGTACTTAGCGTGTGTTATTTCACACGTAGGTTCTCCCAAGTAGAATGGCAAGAAGGAGCTATTAAATCGGAAAATCAAGTTATATTAGTAATCACGGTATGTACATCTTAAGTTGTAAGTTTGATGTCTAGTGGGCTTGTACATATATGTAGTGGATTTAAAGAGACAAACTGTTTTGTAATCTTAAGTTTATAATTTGTTTATGCACTATTACAATGTATGAATTTAGAAATTGGTTTGCTATAAGTAGTTATATTTTTTGATATAGTTAAGTATAGTTTAACCCTAATCGCGTAGTAATTTTAAAATCAAGAAAGGGTCTAGGCAGGACACATAGTTTTCTCCCTGAATTATATTTTTATTTCAATAACACATTTATAAATTTTATAAAACAATTCAGGGTTAAAACTAGCTGCTATAGACTGACGTAGTTTTTAATTTAAAACCGAAAAAGGTTAGACTACAAGATAAAGTTTGAAAAAAAATAATATTCAAGTCAAGTTTTTCTTAATAACTCTATAACATCTTTAGTGTATATTAAGTTTACGAATATACGTTAAGGGTGCTACAATTTAATGGGAATACAAACAAAAATTCTCTACCTTTTCGATGCTCTTTCTATGCTCCAACACTAAATAATTAAATTCTAAGCCGTAACTCTAAATTATAAATCTTAAACTTTAAACAAAAAAATATATCATACTTCAAATTCTTTAAAATCAAATCTTAAATCATAACCATAAATATTAACCATAAATTTTAAATCTAAATAAGTATAAATAGAGGAAAAAAGGACAGAATTTTATTGGGAAAATACAGAGATGGACCCTGAACAAAAAAAGAAAAGAAAAACCAATGAAATTATTGTTATATTATTTTAGCACGGAAAGATGATTGCAATTAATAATTTATTTATGGAAATTAAAAGCATCACCCACCATGTGCATTGTGCTGTCCATGTCAAAGTGCAGATTGGCCCACCCGCGGATGATTTAAAGTTTTTTTTAATAGAAATCCTTTACTCTTCCAGATTTCCTTATTTACGGTCTACTTAAAATTTTAAAACATTTAAATTTTATTTTTAAAATTTTAAAAAGTTTTAATTAAATTTTCTCAAAACTTTTAACATTTTATATTAAAATTTTAAATTTTAAATATTTTTAATTAAATTCACTCTCATTTTTTGATTTTTTATTAAATCTTTCAAAATTATTAAACATTTTGGTTAAACCCTCATTTTTTTTAAAATTTACGTTTAAACCTCAAATAAGTTGGCCCCCTCAAACTTGTTTAAGATAAAATATTTTGAAATTATTCAAATATTACAAAAATAATTTAAAGTCCAACAAACTTGAAAAATATTTCAAATTTTTAAAACCTCAAATATATGTATTATTAATTATTTTATAATTAGAAAATATTTTTGAGTTGTTTAACTTTTTTTAAAAATATTTTTAAAACTTTTAAAAACATATTTGGCATTGTTCATGAATAAGGAGTATAGGTGTGCACGGTTCACGTACAAGTACGACACATTATTCACGTACCGATACACACTGTTCATGTACGAGTACGTCTTGAAATTTTGCAACGAATCTTTTCTTTTTAAGTCAGTACCGATACGCCAAGTTGAGTATCGATACCTACAGTTGTAGAAGTGCATTTAAATTGGGAAAACCCCCAACGGCTCCAAACCTTCCCCAATGGATATAAACGGTTAATATCTCATTCCACACTATAAATACAAGTCAAGGAAACTTGAAAAACAAGAGGACGGATATTCAAGCTTAAAGATCAAGAGAGTAGAGTTTTTCATTGTATATTTTGTTTATGTCGTAATTCTTTAATCCAATCCTAGGAAGCCAAATTGTGTAAACACCCACCTAGAGAAGTATTATGTTTATATTGTCAAGACTTCATAATTGAGGGATAAATTCTAGTTGATCCTTGGAAAAACTAGGGAGAGTGTTTTATCTTATCCCGTAAAAAGATATGTTGTAAAGATTATCTATTTGTCCTGTAAAAAGAAAGAATTTATGGTAGTGAATTGGGAAATCCTCAGTGTAGATGCTAAGGTAGTAGATGTAGACATCGGTTGAGAAGGTCGAACGTGTTATTTTGTTTACCTTTTATTTTGATTTTTGCTTTCTAAATTTAAAAAGAGTCTTTACATCTTTCATTGGCGATTCTGTTGAAGAATTCGAGCCTATCAAAACTTTTAGTCCATGTTCCGCCACTGTTTATGTTCCTACACTAAAAAATTAGGTTTATAGTTTAAGATTAAGGTTTTGAGTTAGAGTTTAAAATTAGCGTTTAAGGAATTGAGGGTATAATGTATTTTTTTAGGATTTAAGGTTTAAGACTTAAAATTTAAGATTAGACCCTAAAATTTAATTTTTTAATTTTATGGTATAGAGAGGGACAAAAAAAACATATGATTTTTGTTTTTATATATAAAAAGATAATATTATACCTTAGCAGTAAATAACATTATGAAGTACAACGTTCGATAGATAAGAACAGTTGGCATAAAATTAAGTGGGAGACACATAATTTAAAGATGAATGCGTAAAATATGAGCAGTTCGATTAATTTCTCGTTGTACATGTTGTATCAAAAAATCTAAATTTTGAGATTTACTAATTGGCCTAATAATTAAGAATGTTCATTTTACTATATTTTATATGCGTTTGAATTTCGACATAAAAATATAATATCTCACTATTTAATTAAAAAAAATCTAGATTTCAATAAGGATTAAACGCATCTCCTACAAAAAAAAAAAAGCCTACCGTAGAAATATCACCGGATACAGACAACAGTTTGGACACCACATTCAACATATCACCCTCCACGAGTATTATAAAAAGGGCAAAGTACACAAATGTTCACTAAACTATTCCTAAAAATATAAAATGGTCATCAAATTTTCAAAAATTACAAATTGGTCATTAAACTTTAGTTTTTATTTTCAAAAGGTCACTGAGTCGTTAACTGTCGTTAACTGAGAGACATGACAGTTGCGAAAATTTGTATAATAACACATTTAATCATCAATATTTACATATTCAATCAATTTAGACATCAGTAATGAGGGTTAAATTAGGAATAAATTGATTAAATGTGTCAATATGGAGGATTAAATGTTATATTATTTAAATTTTTATACTTTTCACCGCACCCAATTAACGACAGTTAACGGCTCAGTGACCATTTTATAACAAAAATTAAAGTTTAATGCCCATTATATAACATTTAAAAGTTTGATGACCATTTTATATTTTAGAGATAATTTAATGACCATTTGTGTGCTTTGCCTTATAAAAAGTCATCCCATCATGGGGAGAGGATTTCTTATAAAAAAATCATTTCAACCGTTTTCGATTTGGGAATAAATTTGAAAAAAAAAGTATTACTTATTCATCGTGTTTTAGTATGTGAATGAGTAATAAATTAATTTTATTTAATAATTTATATTATTTGATTTTGAACAAATAAAATGAATATAGTTATTTTGAAAATTATTATTTTTTACTTGAGTTTTTACATTTCTTTCTAATTTTAAATTTAAATTTGGAGTTAACTGTATCGTACGTTTTCAAATTTTAACATTAATTCTAAATTGGTTTTCAAACTTTTAAATAATCTATTTTTATTCCTAAATTATGACCCTCATTTTAAATTGGTCCTCAAACTTTTGAACATTTCAATTTCATCCCAAAACTATGATGCTCATTCTGAATTGGTCCTCAAACTTTTAAATATTTCAATTTATCCCAAAATTATCAATATATGCTAATCATATCCTATGTTAATAAAATCATTATAAGAATTATTAGTTTTCATGTAAACACTGATGTGTATTATATAATAATATGAAGTGACATAAATGTAAATTGATGATGAAATTGGAACCAATTTAAAATGAAGGCCATTGTTTGGGATGAAACTAAGACATTCAAAAGTTTGGAGACGGATTTAAAATGAGAGCCATAGTTTGGGGGTGAAATTGAAACAATTCAAAAGTTTAGTGCCCAATTTAAAATGAGAATCATAATTTTGAGACATGTGATGCAAACGACTCTTAAATATATATATATATATATATATTAATTCAATTTTATGTTAAACTAATTATTTTAAAATTCATGTAATAATTATAAAGGGTGAGAAAAACTTGACTCGAGACGAAAAAGTTGAAGTTTTTGACTCAACCCAAAAAAACTCAACTTAGCTCGAATTTTAATTTCATAAACTCGACTCGACTCGAAAAGTTTTCAAATAAAGTTTGATTTATAAAATAAGAATTCGAATAACTCGAATTTTTTTAGCAATTCGTGGATCGATTTTCAAGTTCGAGTTGAGTCCGTCGACTTTGCCTAATATATGTATATCACATATAATGAAGATATATATATAATATATATATATATCTTATATGGTTATAAAACATCGTTTAAATTGTAACCAATTAGTACCATGACATTATAAATATAGGTAGACTACATAAATAGTTCCCCAACTATTGAGCTATTTTTTTGTTGAGTCCCCAACCCTTCTAAATCTAAAACTCCTTTAAACTTCTAAATTTATGCATTATAAATTTCTTTTTTTGGTATAATACATGTCGATTTTATGATACATGTCCGAGATTCGTGGCTCACTTTTCTAACAATGTCATCTCCAAAGTTTTAACTCAGGTTATCTCCTTACCCAACCTTGTTGGCTATCCATTATAAATTTTAAATGAAAAAGAAAACATTTGTAGGAGAGCAATGGTGGTGATGGGGATGGAGTTGGGGATAACTTCAAGAGGGACATGAGAGTGTTGCAAGAACTCTTCTCTAAACTTAACCCCGAAGCTAAGGAGTTCATGCCTCATTCAGTTGCAATCCATGGAATCAATGGATGACTTTTCACTAGCATTATTTTTTACGAAACCATAGCATACCAAGGGATGACAATGGCAGCTGGAGTCTTAACTTCCAATTAGTTTAATTCATTATTACTTTGCAAATAGGACAGAACATTCGTGTTTTAAATAACAAAGCTACCCCCATTGTACACAAATTTCACCCTCAAAACATTTATTTCCTACCAAATCTCTTATTTTCTTCGCAACTTGTTATACCCGCTCGGGCCTCCAGAACCAACAATCTCTAGAAAGATGAATCAATCTCCAAAACACATACCAGAGCACATTGCATCCGCATTACGCCTCAGCAAGCAAAGTCTTGTGACTTGGTCTGGAGTCTCTCTCTTTAGGACTACTCTGCCATTGACATGACAACCATCAAGTCCATCGACTATATCTGACTCAGTCCCATCGAACAGTGTCAGTGCCTCTTACCTATAAATACTCCATGACCAGAGAGGAACAAGACACCCAACATAACATACTCAATACCTCTGTTCCTTATTCTCATCATCCTTAGTGGCTCTCCGCCTACATTAGAATGGGTGAAGCACCACTGATCGTCGTCAACTACCATCTCCACCTCTTTGTCTGGTGCCCGATATTCCTGGCATTAACAATTGGTGCGGTGAGCGTGGAGATCCTCACAACTAAAAGAATCGGTTATGATAATCTCTCAATTTCAGGTTATCTCGATCGCGAGAAAGAGAAGAACAGCAAGATGAGATGACAACTTCTCGCCACAGGAAGCTGAGGGTTACGTCGAGGTGTTGACGAGATGGCAACTTCTCACTGAAACCGAGGGCAAAAGTTAGCTATCAGGTGAGGCTTCACCACTGTCTTAACGAAGCTATGCCTCACCGCATGAGCCTGCGAGTTACCCCTCCACCGTGAGAGTCCGCAATGATAGGGATGGAGCACTTCAAATGCAGTCACCGCCGAATTTGCAACAGGTGCACACGAGATCCATTCTTGGGAAAGCTTCAATCCTCGAACATTGTAGGGAATCCCTCGGACTATTTCACGAGGGCAACATTAGGAGAACGTCGGTGAAAGTGGCTTCTCGCATTAAGGATGCACTCTGTCAAGGCGAGAAGCCATGAAGATCAGCTTGAAGATGAGGAGATGCACATGCAACTGAACTCAGCAGATATGAGAGGCCCCACCCAAAGGAGAACCCCTTTTTTTCTTTTTCCATTTTTAGTATTTTTTACATGTAAAATATGTATGCCACCTGCCACTATTAGCGGCTTAGAATTCAGACATCCCTGAAGCGGATGCCCTTCAATGTACACGTAATCTTACAATTTAAAGGGTAACCCCTCCTTTGAGATTGCCGACATGTACAGGAAACATTGAGGTTCCCAACAATGAAGCACAAAGTGGAATCAATGCAACAATAATGTCTCTACTACAAATACCACAACCCCAAATCCATTCCCAAAACTTCCATGTACCAGGGGAAAACCCCTTGCTTATTGAAAGCACCCTAAGTATTTGATACAACACTGACAAAATGCTTGAATTTCCATAAATGTATGGATGAATACCCGGATGAATGTATAGCTTTTTGAGTGCATATTAGCAAAAATTTTCCATTCTCCTATGTTATTACTTTGTTATGCATATTAAACTAATTCTCCACTCACCTAAAATCTCTGCCACACACGAATAACTTCTCCAACAGTGTTGAGATTAACTTCGCTCAATTATGCGATTGATTTCTCCAAGGGTGTCGAGACAAGCTCCACCCATAATACAATTACTCTTCAAGAGTGTGAGATAAGCTCCACTCAAAGTTGCGCATGTTTTCTTCAAGGGTGCCGAAACAGCTCCGCCCAAAATCATGATTTATTCTCTAAGAGTATGGAGAAAACCTTCACTCACAACATGTTTAACCCTCCAAGAGCGTCGAGGTAGCTCCGCCTAGTCAACGACTAATTCTCCAAAAATAACAAGATACCTATGACCATCCCATGCTATAAGCATTGCGTTTCTCCAAGAGGTTGAGATACCCATGTTTCATGCCAATTAAGGTATGTGGTCGCTATGAACACATGGATGCCTCTGAGTTCCTCTCCCAATTGCCGCGGGCTATTATAGAATTTTGAGGGATAAAGATGTAATAAGCTCGTAACTAGTCTATAATTAGAGCAAGTATACTCGTTGATCAAGTAATATAATGATAAGTAAAGTGTCGAACCCACAGGGATTGGAGTAACAAACTCAATGTTAGCGATAGTGCCCTAAGGCCTATTGTATGGGCATGCTATTTTGATTATTGAATTTATTATTATGATAAATTTGCATGCTTTTGTATCCTTGAATATTATTATTCTAAATATCCTTAATCAGTTATTATTGTGGGAACAATAATAAGATAAGATTAATATGAGGTTTGATAGATATTCATAAGATGAATATGTGAATGAGATTCAAATCAAATTCATATATCTATTTGTTGAGAACAAATATTAGGATCGACTCATCTTAAGATTAATACATGGATTAAAGTTATATATTAATCTTATACAGTTGTGGCATTGAATCCTTAGACCTAAAATTGCCACGGTTCTCAACATGATAACTATTATGTCTTGACATAGTCAAACATCGTTTTTAATTGGATGATTATAAAGGTTATGCTTGAACATAATAAGGAATCCTGCAGTGAGATATGAGTGATTAAGATGAAATTTATCCCTCTTAACATAAGAGAGATATCTTTGGGCCCCTCGATGATTGAGACTGAGAAATGCATAGCCGTGCTCAAATGAGTTGATAGATATCAATGTCATCTGTTTAGTCAGTTCAATTGGGCATCGAGAAACTAAAGATAGAACGATATAAGGTTAACATTTTCCATGCCTTATATTCTATCAAGATATCATGAGATAAAAAGATTATGACATAAATTGAATTACGGTTGTCTCGGATTATGAGCTTTTCATTTAACTTGGGTAGTCATAATGTCTTGCTAGAGGCCACTTATGACTTGTAGAATAAAATGTGATTTTATCTACTACCAACGTTAAATGAACCTATAGGGTCGCACACTAAGAATGAATAACAATGGTTGTGGTTATTACTCTCAATAATAAATTTAAGATAATGTGATTATTTTAAATTATATTATTAGAGATTATTTATTCAAATTTAAAAGGTTAAATTCGTAATAGAATATCTTATTTATTTTATTATTTTATGAAAATAATATAAATAAATAATATTATCAAATAATCTTATTATCTAGATTTGATTGAATTTAAATTCCTTATTAGATAAGGAATCTATTTTAGAATTTATTATTTATTTATTTTAAATAAATAACATTATTAAATAAATCACTTTATCTAGAGTTGGTTGAATTTGAATTCTTTATAAGATAAAAGAATTCATTTTAAATTATAATTTATTTAAAAAGAGTTTTAATTAGATTATAATAGTGAACTCAACCTAACCCTATTCAAGTCATATATATGATGTATGCCAAGGGTTTTGAAAGGGATCTAGGGATTTCGAAATAGCCACAAAAATTACAAAACTAGATTTTCGAAATCTTGATTGGAACTAGCATTCTGATAGCCGTTCGTCATCCATTCGCGTGTGGATACTTGTAGAGGGCGGTCGTCTTTCACAAAAGGCAGTGCCTTAACACAACTGGATTCCTGAATCAAAATTAAGGTAATTTTTGATCTCTTCTTCGTACATTAATATGATTGCATGAGATCTTGGAAATTCTTCATATGATATTTTTTTCGATGTGTTTATTTACTTGATTAGATCAGTTTATTTCCTATGAAACCCAACACTCAAAGCAATTACACTTAAGAGTTATTGAAATAGCAATTGTGTAGTGATGGAATTGTAAACTAAATGCGATAAAAGTAAAGGCAACAATGATCAAAAGGCAAACAGATGATGTAATAGATGTTCATATAATTATGGATGTTGGGTTTATTGCCTAAGAATTATGCTTAATTAACATTCAAATTCTATAATAGTTGGCAATAAATGTCGACGTAAACCAGTTATATTCTTATCTATTCGATAGGGTTTTCTAACTAACTCCTAGACTCTATCGATACCTAGAATTTGATAACAAGAAGCTATGGCAATACATGTATGCGTAAACCCTAACAACTTATTATCTATTCAAGTTCCCCTTATTAGTCATTAAATTCCTAAACTTATGTCTAAGCTGGATTAGAACCTAAGTTAATAGCTTAAGCTCCACTGCTCATGTTTGTCTAACTTAACTCTCTCGATATCAAGTCATAGATCGATAATTAAAAGGCATCTTTCAATAGCTCTTACAATAATTATGCATGAAGAACAATGAATAAAATAGATAAGGAAAAGATGCTATAACATTGAACAACTAATTAAAACATAAAATCTTAAAAATAATAAACCCAACCAAAGAGTATTTAGCTCATGTCTGAGCAAATATCATCCATAATAAAAATAGTAAATGTCATGGCAGTTTGACAAAGCAAGAGAGAAAGAAGCCAAGCATCCTCAAAACTGTGCTGCAACACTCTGCACTCCTCAAGCCTCTCTTTATAGCTCTCGTCGTGTAAAGAATCCTCTTGACCCTTAAGTATGGTGGTTCTCTGATAGTAGAAGACAAATGGTTGTTGTCTGTGATCAAGCTCTCTTTGTTTGTAGCCCAAGTTGTCATTATATAGGCAAAAAAGCCAGGGTTAGGGAACCTTAAAATGCGCAAAGTGTAACGCCCCGATTTTGGTCCTAGCAGTTTAAGGTGAGTTAGATGGTCCGGTAGACCGAGTTAGAGATTCAAGTCAGATTCAGGAGTGAATATTTTTCTGAAAGATAAAAATATGGAAAAATGTTTAAAAATCATATTTTGTTATATTAAAAATATTGGTGAAAGTAATTTTGGAAAATGAGCTTTGGAAGGGTGGCATTTTGGCTGGTGACCAAAATGCAACTTTTGAAAACTGTTTTAAAAGGTGACTATTTTGTAAAGAGTCAAAACTTTGAATCTTTAAGGAGCTATTTTAAAATTTGGTCTAATCTGATTTTTTCCTTAATTGTGATTATTTTAAAAAGGTTTTTATTAAAGGAATTTAAAAGGATTTAGTCAAAAGGTGGTTATTTCTTTCAAAATATAATTTGACGTAACTTTTCTTCTCTCACATTTTCTCTCAAAACACTCTCAACGAAACACTCTTTTTCCATCAGAGATTTAAGGTAATGATCTTAATTTCTTAACTCATTGTTTTGCTAAATGATTTCTCAATTTGTTTTCCAAAAATCTCATTGAATTTCTTTGTTTTTCAAGAGGAAAAACCATCCAATTAAGGGGAAACTCATTCATTGGAGGCAAGTTTCGTTCTTCTCCTCTATTGAAAGGTTCTTTACTGAAATTCCTAAGTCCTTGGCTCTTTACATATGTTTTCTAATAGATTTTGATTAATTAATTATGGATTTTAGCTTAATTAAGGTTTATTTGACGATCTTGTGATTTTCGATTTGGATTTATTTTTTCTAGAGATGTGGATTGATTTCAATCTTATTTTGGATGTATTATAATGTGGACAAGTTGTTTTTAATAATGGAATCCCGAAATTGGTTGAATCTCTACTTGTTTAGGTTGTTAGTTAAGGGTTTTTGGGTTGTTTAAGGTGTTTAAGCATTGCTAGAAGTAGAAGGATGTTATGAATGAGTTTTTAGATGTAAATTGATGAGGTTTGAAGTTTTGAATCGCTATATTATGGCTGGGTTAAGTTAGAGTAGCGTTTGAAGTTAATTTCGGATGAGATTTGAGTGGGCATCTTGAGAGCTACGAGCTTTTGGATTGAAAAAGAGAGTTGGATGCATTTTAATGCATGTTTCCTCTAGTTTTGTGTGACTGAAATAGGGGAGAATCAAGGCGTAGCATATTGAGGTGGTTCTAGACTTGCCAGGAGCTTGTTTTGCAGTAGCAAGCAAGGCAAAATGAAATCGGTGAGTGGAAACGGTCTTAAAAGTCTTTCAAGGATTTGAAAGTGGTTTTGGAAGTTTAAGTTAAGTTTGTCACACTTACCTAAGCATGCAAGTAAGTTTCCCTCCTTTGCTCTTTAATATCGGTTCGAATATGAGCATGTGTGATTCATGTTTTAGTCGTAGACATGATTTGTTTTACATACTAAAAATGCATGATTTTAACGTACATATGCAGTGGCTTGAAAGTATATTTAATGTTACTGAGCATTGGTTTTATTCCGGTCAGGAATGTGGTATTGCTATGGCAATGTGATTTGCATATTTGGGGAATTTGTGTAATGTATTGTAAATCAGTGAGTAAATGGTTTTGTAAATGATATATTGGCTATGTGACAAGGTGAGAAAATATTTGGATATAGTTGGCATGCCATAGGATAAAGTGCACTATAATATGGCTTAAAAATCGATCATGGGTTAAGAGTCCTTGAGGTATAGTGGTCGGCTACTCGGGCTATGTGCTATCACTTGGGTTGAGTAATCAGTTCCACTTTGCGATCGGCAAGGTTGTAAAGTCATGCGGTCCGCAAGGGGTAGTTTTGATGATGGTCGGTCATTAAGATAGATCCGTGTATCTGATGTATAAAGTTAACAGTCGATTAACTAAAGATTAGCGGTCTCATAATCAAGGATAGTGGTCAACTATCCAGGGTCACTATAATTGCCAATATATGAAAAATCCTAATGTTGAATCTATTTTATAATGCTTTGGGATTTAAGCATGGTTTGTATATAATGCTTTGGGATTTAAGCTTGCTTTGTATATAATGCTTTGGGACTTAAGCATGGTTTTGTACTTAACGCTTTGGAATTTAAGCATGTGGTATATATATATATTGTTTTGCGTATGGTCGATATGCATGTTTTGATTTGAAACTATTAGAACTTGCTTAGGATGTAAGCATGGGTTGAAAACAAGTGTTGGTTTTCAATAGTTTAAATGTATCATTATTTTAAGAGCATCCCCACTAAACAAGTGTGCTTACGCTCTATTTTCTCTAATGGTGCAGAGCATTAATGCTTGGAGGCAGCAAAGGCAAGGATTAAGTGATCCAAAGACAAGACTATTTGAGTATGAACTCAGTTTTATTTTACGGATAAAAAGGCAATGTGTTCACCATGGATTTCGGGATATGTAATTATGTTATTCCCTAGTTTTGAGCATGTGTAATTCTATGATTTTAGAGTTGTTTGATGTGGTTATGCATTTTGTGCATCGTTACCTATGGTTGATATTATGCGGTTACCTAAGTATGCATATAGATGGTTTTGCTGGGATGGTATGCATTGATGAGCTTAACATGTTGAGTATGGTTTGGAAATGATGTTGGTATGGTGCTTGTGTTGAATAATAATTGTTTGAGCATTTTGGTATGTTGGGTGAAGTGATTTAGGGAGCATGCCTCTAGAGTAATCTATATGGTAACATAAGCTTGACTTGTTGCTAATCCATGGTGCAAGTGTTGAGTTATGTATTGATGAGTGTTTATATGCATGTATGCAAGTTGCTAGGACCCATATGCATCTAGATATGTGTGTAAAATCAACTAAAAATAACATTACAGGTCCAGACGTATTGAAACAGGCATCCCTGTACCGGTACGACTAGGCCATTTTAGGCATAACATTTCGATACGCGAGAAGGTGTTTCGATACGGGACAACCTTTCTAGGCTTAGTGTTTCGGTACACGAGCAAGTGTTCTGGTACGGTCCTTAACGTTTTGGCTAGGCGTTTCGATACGTGAACAAGTGTTTCGATATGAGTTTTGGTTACTAGAATCAGAGTTCTTTTAATTTGTAAGGGTGTACCGAAACACCTGTACGCGTACTGGTACGGCTGCAGTTAAATTTTTTGTTTTGGAATCTTTGAAGGTTTTGTTTCTCTCATTTCAGTCCCTGAATGTTTATGTTGCAATTGAATGAGTATGAGTGGTTGTTTGACATGAAATTTGACATGTGAGTATGGAAATGGACTAATTGAGGATATGTAACCTTAATTTCAACATTTGGCCTATAATTTTATATATTTGCATTTTGGTCTTTAATCTTGTTTATGATTCAATCGGTTGTTCTTTTATGAATCGCTTCCTTCAAGAACTCACCTGATGCAAGCATGTACATGTAGGAATAATAATTTGCATCTAGACAAGATAAAATGAAAGAAATGGATCAACTTTTCGTAACCTATCTCCGGTTTGCTTCGGCAAACCTAATGTAGCACTCTTGGTTTCGTTGGGCGTCTAGGCCGCATCGAGGGGGTTACATTTGTTGGTATCAAAGCCAGTTACGAAAGGTTAGGATGTTGTTGTTGACTGTATATCATTTTTCTTTATGCATAGTGATTGTGGATATGTTCGGTGCTTGATTTATATCATGTCGGGGGTATGAATTGGGAACACATTTCCTATTACTGAGGTTTTAAAATATTTTATAAGATGGTCTTGGATTCTTTGCCTTATGTTAGCCTGACTTTAATGTGTTTGATGCTTTTGTTAGCATGGCTCGACGTGAGACATGTTCTATGGCTGGTAATGCCAGAGTTGGGCAGAATAACATTGAGGAAGAGAATCCCACTAATGTCTTACCTCCCTCTTCTCCGTTAGTTCTACCCATCGATGTTGGGGTTGGTGGTGTGACCCAGGCTCATCAAGTGCCAGTTTTTGGTGATCTAACTCCGTTAGTTCAGGCAATAATCAGAGTTTTTCAAGCAACGATGGTTGGAGTGCATGCGCAGGCACCGACACCTACTGTGGCGGTTAACCCAGAATTACCTTTGGAGTGTCTTCACAATTTGAGAGGTGTTAAGTTCAGGGGTTTGAGCCTTAAGGCAGCCGAAGGATGGCTGAAGAGTACGATTTGTATTCTGAATCAGATGGGCTGTAATGATGAGCATAGGCAGGGTTGTACCGTGTCGTTATTGCATGGCGATGCCTATCATTGGTGGGTGACCACAATTGCTAATGTTCTGGAGCCTGATGTAACTTTGGAGTTCTTTTGAAGAGTTTTCAAGAAGAAGTATCTTGGTCCTCAGTATTTGGATGCGAGGAAACGTGAGTTTATAGCCTTGGTTTATGGTGGCATGTCCGTGGTAGAGTATAAGGTGAAATTTGTCCGGTTGAGTCAGTATGCCACATAGTTGGTTCCGGATGATCTTGAGAGGTGTAACAGGTTTCGCTATGGGCTGGTGAAGGATATCAAAACATATCCGTTGGCTGCGGACTATACAAATTTTGATGTTCTTGTGAACCGTGCTAAGGATATTGAGCAGTCCTTGAGGGTATCGAGACAATTTTTGGGCATGGGCTTGAATAAGCGATGAGCTGATTCTAGCTATTTTGGGAAGCATAATAGGAGCTTTCGAGATAAGAGACATAAGTCAGATCACAAGTGGGGTGGTGGCCATAGTAACCAAGGTGTTCGTATTGTAGATGAGTGTGAGTGTTACGGTAGACGCCACACAGATGAGTGTTGGGGAAATACCATGAGTTGCTGGATATGTGGACCTCCTGGTCACATAAAGCGTGACTGCCCTCGTGTTGTGGGTGATGCACCGGTTTGGGCTATTGTACCTACTAGGGGCCAAGGCCGTGGTAGGGGTAATTTTCAAAGGCGCGAGGATGGGCAGAGATCTGTGGCTCATGTTGTACAACAAGAGAATGAGGGGCCAACACAGATCTATGCTCATCGTGAGGGGCGCAATGACACTGATGTGATCGCATGTACTTTCACCTTGCAATCTTTGTCATTATTTTCTTTGATTGATTCAGGGTCTACTCATTCGTATATCTTAAGTGAGCATGCATTGTTGTTGAATGTTCATGTTGAGATCTTGGATGTTGGCACGTTGGTAACTAGTTCTTTTGGGGAGACGGTTACAACAAAAAGTTTGTACAATTGTTGTTCTTTGACAATGCAAGGTCATGAGTTTGCCTTGGATTTGATAGAGTTGCCATTTCATGGTTTTGACATTATCTTGGTATGGATTAGTTAAGTGAGCACAAGGCGGTGGTGGATTGTGAATCAAAAAGGATTTCTTTGAAGTTCGCCGATGACTATGAAGTTGTGGTAGTGGGTAAGAATGTGAAATTCTTGTCCAATGTTGTTTCGGCTTCCCGAGCGGAGAAGGTGATGTTTGATGGTTGGCAAGCTTACTTGGCTATTGTTATAAATCCATAAGCCAATGGTGTTCGGGTGTAGGACATTCGGGCTGTGTGTAATTATCCAGAAGTTTTTCCTGAAGAGTTATCGGGTTTACCTCCGGATAGGGAGGTGGAGTTTAGTATTGAACATGCAAAGGTACAACTCCAGTGTCTATTGCTCCTTATCGGATGACACCGAAAGTGTTGAAATAGTTAAAGTCTTAGATCTAGGAGTTGTTAGATCATGGGTTCACTCGACCAAGTGTTTCTCCATGGGGTGCTCCAGTTCTATTTGTAAAGAAGAAGGATGGATCGATGCGTATGTGCATTGAATATCGCCAGTTGAATAAGTTGACGGTGAAGAACAAATATTCGTTACCACAGATTGATGACCTATTTGATCAGTTTCGCGGGGCAGTAGTGTTTTCGAAGAATGATTTAAGGTCGGGGTAGTACCAGTTAAAGGTGAAAGATGTGGATATGCATAAGATGAAATTTTGTATGAGGTACGGGCATTACGAGTTTTTGGTGATGTCGTTTGGCTTGACGAATACCCCGGCGGCTTTCATGGACATGATGAACAGGGTGTTCTATGAGTACCTTGATCAATTTGTGATGGTTTTTATCGATGATATACTTGTGTACTCTTGTACCGAGAAGGAGTATGATCGGTATTTGCGGGTTGTGCTGCAAGTATTGAAGGATGATCGGTTGTATGCTAAGTTGAGCAAGTGCAAGTTTTGGCTCAAGGAGACGGTGTTTCTTGGACATGTGGTATCCGCGGAGGGTATTCGTATTGATCCACTAAAAATTAAGGCTATTCTTAATTAGAAACAACCTAAGACCGTGTCGGAGGTACGTAGTTTTCTTGGGTTGGCTGGTTATTATCGCCGTTTTGTAGAGGGATTCTCTAGTATTGCAGCTCCATTGATGAAGTTGTTGTAGAAGAATATTCCTTTTGTATGGGCGGAGAAACAACAACAAGGTTTCGAGAGGTTGAAGGAAGTTTTGACACATGCTCATGTGTTGGTTCAACCGAAGCCTAGGAAATCTGTGGTTTATAGTGATGCATCGTACGCTAGTTTGGGTTATGTGCTGGTGCAAGATGAAAAGGTTGTGGCCTATGCGTCGAGGCAGTTGAGGTTCACAAGTGCAATTATCCAACTCATTATTTGGATCTTGCTGATGTGGTATTTGCCTTAAAGATTTGGCAACACTATTTTTATGGTGAAAAGTGTATAGTCTTTACGAATCACAAAAGTTTGAAATATTCGATGTCTCAAAAAGATTTGAATCGTAGGCAACGAAGGTGGTTGGATTTGCTTAAGGATTATGAATTGACTATTGAGTATCATCTTGGAAAAGCCAATGTTGTTGCGAATGTGTTGAGTCGTAAGGTGGCGGTTGAGCTTAGGGCGATGTTCTCGAGGTTGAGTGTGACACGAGAAGGTGGGTTGTTGGCTGAATTGCAAGTTAAGCCTACGTTGTCACAGTTGATTAAGGCTAAGCAACCATTTGATGATTCCTTGGTTCTTCACGTTAAGGACATAGCAGATGGTAATCCAATGGATTTTCATTTTAATGATGATGATGTTTTGTGCTTCAAGGGTCGAATAGTGGTGCCAGAAGTCCTAGAGCTCAGACATGCTATTTTGACGGAGGCATATTCTAGTCCTTTTGCTATGCATCCTGGTAGTACCAAAATGTATCGTGATTTGAAGGAAAGGTACTATTGGGTTGGTTTTAAAAAAGATGTGGTAGAGTTTGTGTCCAAGTGTATGGTGTGTCAGCGGGTTAAAGCTGAACATCAGTTTCCATCCAGGTTGTTGCAACCGTTGAGAATCCTGGAATGGAAATGGGAGAGAATCACCATGGATTTCGTGTTAGGGTTGCCGTTGACATTGGATAAAAGAATTCTATTTTGGTGATCGTTGATAGGTTACGAAGTGTGCGCATTTTTTACAGTGCAATACGACGTACACCTTGGACAAGCTAGTAAATTTGTTTATCTCTGAGATTGTGTGTTTTCACGGGGTACCAAAGTCTATCGGTTCAGATAGAGATCTGAGGTTCACATCAAGGTTTTGGAGATTTTTACATCAGGCTTTGGGTTTGAGGTTGAGTTTTAGTACCGCGTATCATCCTCAGACGGATGGGCAGTCTGAGCGTGTTATACAAGTCTTGGAGGATATGCTGAGGTGTTGTATTATAGAGTTCCAAGGAACCTGGCTGAAGCATTTACCATTGGCTGAATTTGCTTATAATAACAACTATCAAGTGAGTATAGAGATGGCACCATTTGAGGCATTGTATGGTCGGAGGTGTCGTACGCCCTTGTGTTGGACTGAGGTAGGGAAAAACATGTTTCCTTGCCACATGTGTTGAAAGACACGAATAAGAAAGTTAAGTTTGTGTGTGAAAGCTTGAAGGCGGCTGCGGATCGGTAGAAATCTTATACAGATTTGAAGTGTAGGGAAATTGAATATGCGGTGGGCGATCGTATGTTTTTGAAGGTGTCACCATGGAAGAAGGTGATACGGTTCAGACATAAGGGAAATCTTAGTCTGAGGTTTATTGAACCGTATGAGATCGTTGAGCGTGTAGGTCCTGTGGCTTATCGGTTGAGGTTGCCTCCTGAGCTTGAGCAAATACATGATGTGTTCCATGTATGAATGTTACGGAGGTATCAGTCGGATCCTTCGCATGTTATGCCAGTGGAACATATTTAGTTGAGACCGGATCTATCCTTTGATGAGGAGCCGATGGAAATCCATGATTCTAGTAGCAAAGTTCTACGTGGTAAGACGATAGAATTGGTTAAAGTCTTGTGGCGACATCGGGGTATCGAGGAAGCCACTTGGGAAAGTAAGATGGATATGCTGGAGCAATTTTTGCATATTTTTCCTCCAGGTAAATTTCGAGGACGAAATTTCTTAAGAGAAGGAGTGTCGTAACACCCCGGTTTTGGGCCTAGTAGTTTAAGGCTAGTTAGAAGGTCCAGTGGACCGGGTTAGAGATTTGAGTTGAATTCAGGAGCGTATATTTTTCTGAAAGATAAAAATGTGGAAAATGTTTAAAAATCATATTTTATTATATTAAAAATATTGGTGAAAGCAATTTTGGGAAATGAGCTTTGGAAGGGTGACATTTTGGCTAGTGACCAAAATACAACTTTTGAAAACTGTTTTAAAAAGTGATTGTTTTGTAAAGAGTCAAAACTTTGAATCTTTAAGGATCTATTTTACCATTTGGTCTAATCTGAGTTTTTCCTTAATTAGGATTATTTTAAGAAGGTTTTTATTAAAGGAATCAAAAGGATTTAGTTAAAAGGTGGTTATTTCTTTCAAAACACAATTTGACGTAACTTTTCTTCTCTCACATTTTCTCTCAAAACACTCTTTTTGCATTAGATGTTTAAGTTAATAATCTTAATTTCTTAACTTATTGTTTTGCTAAATGATTTCTCAATTTGTTTTCCAAAAATCTCATTGAATTTCTTTGTTTTTCAAGAGGAAAAACCATCCAATTAAGGGGAAACTCATTCATTGGAGGTAAGTTTCATTCTTCTCCTCTAATGAAAGGTTCTTTACTGAAATTCCCAAGTTCTTAGCTCTTTACATATGTTTTCTAATAGGTTTTGACTAATTAATTATGGATTTTTAGCTTAATTGAGGTTTATTTGATGGATCTTGTAATTTTCGATTTGGATATGTTTTTTTCCAGAGTTGTGGATTGATTTCAATCTTGTTTTGGATGTATTATAATGCAGATAAGTTGTTTTTAATAATGGAATCACAAAATTGGTTGAATCTCTATTTGTTTAGGTTGTTAGTTAAGGGTTTTTGGGTTGTTTAAGGTGTTTAAGCATTGCTGGAACTAGAAGGATGTTGTGAATGAGTTTTTAGATGTAAATTGATGAGGTTTGAAGTTTTGGATCATTATATTATGGCTGGGTTTAGTTTGAGTAGTGTTTGAGGTTAATTTCGGTTAGTTTTAGATGAGATTTGAGTGAGCATCTTGAGAGATACGGGTTTTTAGATTGAAGCAGAGAGTTGGATGCATTTTAATGCATGTTTCCTCTGGTATTGTGTGACTGAAACATGGGAGAATCAAGGAGTAGCATCTTGAGGCGGTTCTAGACTTGTCGGGAGCTTGTTTCGCGGTAGCAAGCAAGGCAAAGTGAAATTAGTGAATGGAAACGGTCTTAAAAGTCTTTCAAGGGTTTGAAAGTGGTTTTGGAAGTTTAGTTTAAGTTTGAAACACTTACCTAAGCTTGGAATTAAGTTTCCCTCCTTTGCTCTTTAATATCAGTTCGGATATGAGCATGTGTGATTCATGTTTTAGTCGTACACATGGTTTGTTTTACTTACTGAAAATGCATGATTTTAAAGTACATATGCAGTGGCTTGAAAGTATATTTAATGCTAGTGAGCATTGGTTTTATTCCGGTCGGGAATGTGGTATTGCTATGGCAATTTGATTTGCATATGTGGTGAATTTGTGCAATGCATTGTAAATCAACGAGTAAATGGTTTTGTAAATGATATATTGGTTATGTGACAAGGTGAGAAAACATTCAGATATAGTTGGCATGCCATAGGATAAAGTGCACCATAATATGGTTTAAAAATCGATCGTGGGTTAAGAGTCCTTGAGGTATAGCGGTCGACTACTTAGACTATGTGCTATCACTTGGGTTGAACGGTCCGTTCCTCTTGTTGATGTGAAGCTTGCGGTTGGCAAGGTTGTAAAGTCATGCGGTCGGCATGGGGTAGTCTTGATGATGGTCGGTCATTAAGGTAGATCCGTGTATCTGATGTATAAAGTTAATGCCCGGTTAACTAAAGATTATCGGTCGACTAATCAAGGATAGTGGTTGACTATTCGGGGTCACTATAATTACCAATGTATGAAAATCCTAATGTTGAATCTATTTTATAATGCTTGGGGATTTAAGCATGGTTTGTATATAATGCTTTGGGATTTAAGCTTGGTTTGTATATAATGCTTTGGGACTTAAGCATGGTTTTGTACTTAACACTTTGGAATTTAAGAATGTGGTATATATATATATATTGTTTTGCATATGGTCGATATGCATGTTTTGATTTGAAACTATTGGAACTTGTTTAGGATGTAAGCATGGGTTGAAAAAAAGTGTTGGTTTTCAAGAGTTTAAATGCATCATTATTTTAAGAGCATCCTCACTAAGCAAGTGTGCTTACGCTCTCTTTTCTCTAATGGTGCAGAGCATTAAAGCTTTGAGGCAGCAAAGGCAAGGATTAAGTGATCCAAAGACAAGACTATTTGAGTATAAACTCGGTTTTAGTTTACGGATAAAAAGGCAATGTGTTCACCATGGATTTCGGGATATGTAATTCTGTTATTCCCTAGTTTTGAGCATGTGTAATTCTATGATTTTAGAGTTGTTTGATATGGTTATGCATTTTGTGCATCGTTACCTATGGTTGATATTATGCGGTTACCTAGGTACGCATATAGATGGTTTTGCTTGGATGGTATGCATTGATGAGTTTAACATGTTGAGTATAGTTTGGAAATGATGTTTGTATGGTGCTTGTGCTGGAAAATGTTTGTTTGAGCAGTTTGGTATGTTGGGTGAAGTGTCAATGGTGTCGTGCTCAAGGACATGTTATGAGTGGTGTCGTGCTCAAGGACATGTTGTTTCTGAGTGTTCCTAAAATCAAATAAGCTTGTTACCACCTTAATATGAACTTTAAAACACATTATACACCATTGAAGAATACTTGAACATATTAAGCTTGAGAATGAACAAACAAGCATATTTAGACCATCCAACATACTAAGCATGATTTATATAAAATTCAAAGGGTTAACATATAAGAAGATGTGGTTAACATAAATCAATTAAAACTTAAGACAATCAAATCTTACTCACAACCTCCAAATTGAGCTCAAAGGATGACCAAAATGATGAAGAGTTTGGCTATGTAGGTTTTTTTTTTAATTTGGAGCTTCAAATTTGAGAATAAATATGAAGGAAAAGAGAAGAAGAAATGATGAAGAATACTATAAGAAAAATAGGGATGAAGAGGACTGCCAAAACATAAATGTTTTTAGCCTTCTATCCCTTCAAATCCCGTTGAAAAAGGGATGGAGAGGTTTTTGGGAAGAAAAATGGTACAATTGCCCAAAGGTCCTTAAATTTCTAAGCTTTATAAAAAGACACCCCATCATCCTTTATTGGGACAAGTCAAAGGGATTTTAAAGCCCAATAGCCTTCTAATCTCAACAAAAACTCGAATATAAGATATAAATTGATAACCCAAAAGTTGGATTGGGATTGTTACATACTATCCTATTGACTTTACTGGGCAAGGGAAGTTGATTTTGGAATTTTAGTTGAAGCATTTTGAATGTGATATATATAATGATGTGAAATTGTAAAATTTGTCAGGCTTGTTTCAACTATGTGTTGTCGTGGCGAAGACATGAAAATCAAAAGCTTTTTATCTTCTTGACAGATTAAAGACTTTTGTTAACTCTTTTAGTGTCTACAACAATTAGTGAGCGATTGTTTTTAGCTATGACGGTCATAAAAAAAATATTGTGAAATAAGATGGAAAATACATTTCAGGCAAATAACTTGGTTATTAATATTGAAAGAGAGATTGTTGAGGCATTTACTTCTGATTCAATTCTTGATGATTTTGTTTATTTAAAAGAACGTTGTTCATAATTCTAGATAACACTATTATCAATGTATTTTGTTTTTTTTGTTTTTTTAGTACAGTACACAAACGGTCACTAAATTATCTCAAGAAATTCAAAATGGTCACCAAACTTTCCAAAGTTACATAATAAGCATTAAACTTTAGTTTTTGTTACAAAATGGTCATCGAGTCGTTAATTGTTGTTAACTGGGTGACATGGCAGTTATAAAAAATTGTATAACAACACATTTAATCCTCAATATTTACAGATTTAATCAATTTAGACATCAAGAACGAAGGTTAAATTAAGACTAAATTGATTGGATGCGTAAATATAGAGGATTAAATGTGTTATTATTCAAATTTTCGTAACTCTCACATCATACAATGAACGACAGTTAACGGTTCAGTGATCATTTTGTAACAAAAACTATAGTTTAATACCCATTATATAACTTTTGAAAGTTTGATGACCATTTTGTATTTTTTTGTACTGTTTAGTGACCATTTGTGTACTTTACCCTTTTTTGTGAACCGATAAATTTTAAGTTTTCATTTTATTAGTATAATATTTAGATATATAATTTACATTGACAGAACTACTAAAATACCTTAGTTAATAATAGGGTAAACATCACAATTGGTCACTAAACTATTCTTTCCATTTCAGGCATAGCGTTTTGATACACGGGAGGGTGTTTCGATATGGGACAGCCTTTCCAGGCTTAGTGTTTCGGTACACGAGCAAGTGTTCCGGTATAGTCCTTAACCTTTTGGCTAGGCGTTTCGATATGCGAACAAGTGTTTCGGTACAAGTTTTTTGTTACTAGAATCTGAGTTCTTTTAATTTGTAAGGGTGTACCAAAACACCTGCACGCGTACCAGTACAGCTGCAGTTAAATCTGTTGTTTTGGAATCTTTGAAGGTTCTATTTTCTCTCATTTTAGTCCCTGAATGTTTATGTTGCAATTGAATGAGTATGAATGGTTGTTTACCTGAAATTTGACATGTGAGTATGGAAATGGACTAATTGAGGATAGGTAACGTTAATTTCAACATTTGGCCTATAATTTTATATATTTGCTTTTTGGTCCTTAATCTTGTTTATGATTCAATTGGTTGTTCTTTTATGACTCGTTTCGCTCAAGAACTCACATGATGCAAGCATGTACATGAAGGAATAATAATTTGCATCTAGACAAGATAAAAGGAAAAAATGGATCGACTTTTCGTAACCTATCTCTGATTTGCTTTGGCAAACCTAATGTAGCACCTTTGGTTTGGTCGGGCGTCTAGGCCGAGTCGAGGGGTTACACAAAGCCTCTTTAATGAGGATCTTCCTTTCATGTATCATTCAATGAAGTCCATATCAAAGATAAGTCCATGTGTGAGTCAATCATCAAGAGTCAAAGTTTATTTCCTTCTCTACTGCACATCAAGAGGTGTTGCTCCACTCCTCCAACATTCCACGGCCTTGGTTGCTTCCTGTACATGCACCACTAGAAATACTACCCTTCCCATTAAAAGCATCAATATATATATAATTTAAGCTCAAGCACCATTAACTCTATAACTATATGCAAACTACTCCTAAATGCAACTATATGAGCCTAAACACATGTAATAATCCAAGTATAAATGAAAAAATATAGGTTCTCTACGTAGTCATCAAATACCCCAAAACTTGAATTTTTGCTTGTCCTCAAGCAATGCAAAACTAGACCTGAACCTAAGAACAAAATGATGGTTTTAAGGTTCTTCCTAATCTAATCTAAGAACAATACCTAATGTTTTAAAGGTTCCAACTAAGCTAAGGTTTCAAAAGTTCCAAAACACACTTCAACATTAATTCAATCCTTAGAAAAATATCAGATACATGTAATATAAAAAAGCTCAACATATTTTTTCATAGGATCAGTTCCACTGTAAGTACAGTGTGTGATGTGTTGCATACAGTGAATACTTAATGACCTTAGAGAATTTCAAGGATTGTTCTCTATTCTTGCCTAGCATTTTCTTATTTAGCACATTATTTTACTGCCTAAATTATTTAGTTCATTAAATTGTATCATGGGGGCTTCTCAGCTTATCACACCTACTCTTCAGACCTAAAAATAAGGTGGAGCAAACACCCTATCCCCGAGCCGTATGCGTAGAGTCATCCTGTGAAGACTTTCATTAACTCTTATGCTAGTACTACCGTTCCTACCAGGAAAAGTTAAATGGAGCATACAACGCACCTATTGTACTAATCTAGTAAATCATATTAGAGTGTCCCTCAATAGTTTTCCTTTGGCATCGAGTTTACTTATATTTTGATTTTCATTCTTCTTCTCGAACTTTATGGGAGTTTAAATTTTTAAGCCTTTATGTTAAAATTGAGTATTCAATTCATTATCATCAAATTATACTAAGGCATCAGAGAGTCGACCTAAAAATTTTCCTAAGGCTTCTTATGTTTTCGAAAGGTATGCAACGTGCAAGTATAATTTACACCAGAATCAACCCTAAGTTCAAATCACTAGAGCTTTTCACACATTGCTAACGCATTAAGCACAAATTCATCATAGGAATATCTTTATCAATGTAGCAACAGTTTTATCATTCTAAAACCATAGCAAAAGAACCTAAAAACCACTAACTATTTACAAAATAAAATTTTTTCCTAAGATAATCTAAGAAAAGAAAAAAAATTTACCTAAGACAATCTCCCCTAAACTTAAAAAGAGCATTGTCCTCAATGCAATGATAAAAATATAAACATAAATATTCAATGAATGAAAAAATTAAAAAAATGTAAAACAAAAAAAAATTACCTAGAGAGTTGTTGGGTGCGGGAAAGAGTGGTTCGTCGCGCCTTGCTCTTTGTTCGTTGTCCAGTACGAGGCGTGGTAGATGTAAGCTCTTCAGTAGCTTATGGTGGTGCAGAGGATGCAGGGGCATCCTGTGGCGTAGAAGCGGTGGTGGAAGCTAAGGAATTAGATGATTTAGACGTTTGTGGCAGACACCTCAGCTGTTCATCAATCTCATTGATGAGATTGATGACTCGAACAATAGTGACTTTGGTCTGAGTCTTTATAGTTTGAAGTGACCTTTTCTTTTCTTGAAAAATCAAAATTGAGTCGCTAAAAAAAGAACGTAGTCCGGTTTTCCTTTCGCTTTTTGGGAAAATGTTTGAAAATATGGGAAATCCTTCAAAAATTCGTGTTTTGGAAAACAAAAGACTTGGAGTCACCACAGACCACTTAGATAGGCTAGACACCATAAAACCAGAGATTCATTTGAAAACGAGTTCTGGAGTTGGTTACGTGCGAGAAGGATTAGCACCCCCATCACGCCCGGAAATCAGTACCAAAATATATGTCGCTTTTAATTGCTGGAAATCGTTGAAATTTAAATTGAATTTAATCAAATGGTTCGCTATTGAATAAAAACTTTAATTAGACGAGCTTTTGTCAAATTAGTGGGTTTGAAATAATTAAACATTTAATTAGTAAGGGTGACTGTTGTTAAGTGTTCAAAAGTACTATTTTTATTACCCTTTTTATTCTTATTATTTCTAGACTTAGGCTTATATTAGTTGCATTATTAGTCATTCATGCATGTTTGCATCGTTTCCTTGGTGGACAAGCTTGATTTAATATTTTGCTCAATTTTGTGGAAAAAGATACTGCTTTGGTGTGTTTTTGTGTGTGTGTGTGCAGAATCACTTGCCAAAGCAAGGCTGGAACCAGTTGCCAGGGAAATGCATAAAAGAGATGCCGAGCTAGTTGCCAGGCAATGCATGAAGGAGATGCCGAGCTAGTTGCTAGGGCAATTTTCGATAAGGAATACGATGATATGGTAGTCGAAATTGATGACTAGATAAGCCCAAGAAGATGTGGAGCAAAGCTAAATCCCAAAGGAGTTTGATTTCCATGAAGAGGTTAAAGAGAAATTAAATCCCAAGAAGATAGGAGAAGTTCTAGAAGGAATTTAAATATAATAAAGAATTATATTCTTTAAAGATAATTTAATTCCAACTTAACTTCCTCCTCAAAAAAAGACTTTGACCTAGCCCTATAAATTAAAGACCATGCCGTCAATTCCAAAAGAGGGAGATGAGAGAATTTTCGACAAGATCAAGGGCAAGGGAGATTTCGACAAAGCTCCATCCATTCTTCTTCTTTTTCTTTCTTGTTCAATTAGGTTTATGCTAGGAATTCTTTATCTTGTGTTTCTTTGGAACCTAGCCATGAACTAAATCTATTTGGCTAAGGTTATTGTGTTTTGTGGTTGTGAGAAACAATTGGATTTTGTTTAGGTAATAAGAGTTTGCACTTTCAATTCAAGGTTTACTCATTCTTGGTTTTTCTTCTTGTTTGCGAGTGAATTGGGAGAGGATCTCGTAATTTCATCTATTTATCTAATATCGGGAGAGTTAGATTCAAGAAACGAATGAGTATGGTCTTTATTCAATCTATTGATGGTGAAGATTAATTTGGCTTAGGAATAAGTTAAGGATTTCAATGGCTAAGAGGAGCGCAAGATTGGTTGTTGTTCACCCTTGATTCACGCAAGGATGTATTATCAAGGCATGAACAAATAGCTAGAGTTTCGAATTAGGGATAAGAAGAAACCATTGAAGAACGCTTCGCTGAACCTTGAAGTTGCTGCCCAATCACCCAAGTAGTTGCCCAGCTAGTCGCCCAGGCAACCATCGATTAGTTTCCAAGGCAACCCCGCTGTGCAAGTTGCCACGTCAACTGAGTTGCCCTTGCACTCTTTTACCAAGATTATCCAATTGGCTATCACACCTCAACTCACGATAACCTGGCCTATTCTCTCTCATTTTATTACATCTTCTTTTACTTTATTGCTTTCTAGTTTAGTTGTTAGTTAAACTCCTATAATCTTCTACTTGTGTTTCTTTTACTTTTTACAGTGCAAGAGATTAGATTCTTGAAGTGGCACCAATCCCTGTTGAGACGATATCTTTATACTATAACTTGCGACGTGTACACTTGCACAATTGCGGAGCACTTATTACGCGCAACAACTATACATCGGACCGTAGATTAAATCGACATTGAATAAGACCAACTACCATGTTAATTGACGTTTCGAAACAAGTACATAACCTTTATGCATGATGCGAACAATTAGGAATGATGTTATGACTTGTCAAGATTTTATTTCTAAATTAAATTTACCTTTAGACGGTAAGAATTAATGCAAATATTTGGTTAACATCCATTGAGCTAGGACTGTTACGACACAAATATCGAAATTAATAAGTACCTCCTTTTTACCATTTAAGTCAACTAATTAGTATCATGTCCAATTAACATAAATAAGGTCTAATGAATGACAGTATAAAAGCATGTCATAGAATTGCAAAAAACCTAGGCCCACTAAAGCCCTAGCCTAAAAAGGCCCAAATTATGGAAATTCAATTAGTGATCTAATTAATAGCTAGGTTAGTCTAATATTTACCCTAAGTTGATTGAATCCTAAAATACCCTAACATTTTATGGATTTACCTTGAATCACAATAATTAATCAGATTAATTTTAAACTATCCTCCCATTAAGCCAAGGACGGTATTTAAAATGAATCAAATTAACAATTATGATTGTAATTAAGTGTCCACCTAAGTTAAATATAATTTTTTTCCTAAAGTTACTTAATATATGTCAAATAAATTTAAAATTTAACCCAAAGAGCCAAGGATAAACTTAAATTAATTAAATTAATTTGAACCCTAATCTAACTACAGGCTTCCAACAATCTAGTCACAGATTTAAATTAATTAATTTAAGACCTATGTCCCAATAAACCAAGGGACTAATTTAAATTAATTATGTTAAATCAAGACCTAACCTAACTTAAAGAGGCCCAACATATTAAACTAAAAAGAAAAACAAGGATAAACATACATAAACATTAGCAATAAAAAAATCAGATAAATAAAAAGCATAAATTAAATAAAAAATAAACATGCAATGCAAGGAATAAAATAAACAAAATAAAAAATAGAGGGACAAAAAATGTGATTTTAACACAAAAGGACCAAATTGAAAGGATTTAAAAAATAGGGACCTAATAGGGTATTAACCTCTTTTAAAATTGAATTAATTAAAACGAAGGGCTAAATTAAAAGGCAAATAAAAAATGAGGGACTGCATAGGTAAATTGAAAAAGCAAAATGGCTTAAAATGTATTTTAAAGACATGAAAGGGGCTAAAACAGAAATAAATCATTTTAAAATCAGGATTGGCTTTGATATATGGACGAAATTGCAATTTGGGGAAAACTATGAGGGACCAGGGGAGCAATTTTAAAAGGCGAAAACCCCTTCCGCAGATAAATAAAAAATGCGGAAGGGTTTATGCTGCAATAAGCCCTTTTTAAAAATGAGGGGAAGTATAAATCTGTTATTTCGAGCAAAAATCAGCCCTTAACCCTTTTAAAATTTCTCCCCCTTTTACCCTTCTAGAAAATGCTCTCAACCTCGGATGAACATCGTCGTGATGTTCATCCTCAAACTCAGGGCCGTGATTTCCAAAATTTGGAGAAAGACCACCGTACCAACCATCGCCGGTCGCCGTGCACCAGCATCGAAAATCCACAAAATGACCACCAAAATCTTCCATTTTTACGCTGAACCCAAAAACCAACTTTGTTTAGCCAAAAAACACTTCCTTTCTCCCAGATAAAAAAACCTTCGATTTTTAAATTTTTTTAAACAAAATCGGCCCAAAAAAGAAAGAAACTTCAAATCCCTTCTCCTCCTCACTAGTTTCCATCATTCGACCGAGGATACTGAAGTAGATAGAACCAAGAGATCCGTCCTTCATTGGGTGAGGCCCTCGGACTACGGGAGTCATAACGACAGAGGGTAAAAACCCTGTATTCTCTTTTCCCTTTTTATGTTTCTTTATATTACATGCATGCAATGAAAGACGACGTAAGATACCTTAAAAATCTTTGTTGTATTCCTTTTCAAAATCTCGAGAGAAAGTACCATTTTTACATATGGTTAAGCTTTGTTATATAGCCTTTATCATTACAATAATTTTAGAAGAAAATAAAAAACCCTAAAGTTGTTATTGGTTGATCTACAAAAATTTGGCTGGATTCATGTTGCCCTATGTGATAGTCGGCCCTGACTTCCATGTTTGTTGTTGCTACTATTATATTTTTTTGCTTTGCATGCATTGCCTGCTCTAACTTGCTTGTTTTTTGTTTCATGTGCCACTATGGGAAAGCTGGGCACTGGAGGGGATCAGAACGGTCATGCATGGGAGCCGGATGCGCGCATGGTGCCAGTTGAAGAGTATCGAGTGAGTGCGTAGGGCGAGCTAGAGAGCTGCGCGTGGGCGCGTACGGATTTTGGAACATTCCCCGCTTCAAATTTGAGCCGTCCGATCTGCCCCGAGATCCAATGGCTGAGGTGATGCGGCGCTTGGATAAGGGAGGCCACTAGGTTTTCTTTTATCTGTGTAATCTGGACCGTCAGATCTTGATCAGATCTAAAAGTTGTAATTTGGCTGCGCATGAAAAAACAAAACAAAAGGTTAGGGTTTTTCTTTATGTAGATTAGGTTTAGTGGCGTAGGCCCCTTAACGGGCCGAACATGTAATATTACTTTTGGGTTTTTGTAAATGAACTTTGTAATAATAAACATTGGGCTTTTATTATTATATTATTTAATTTTTCCCATTTTTGTTTAATAATAATAATAATGATATAATAATATAATAATATAATGATAATAATTGTTATGAATATTTATTTATGTGGATGTCTATCATGATAAGAACTTTATCAAAGAGATTTGATTTACTTTATCATTATGAATATTATCTCCATTAATTATAGTTTAATGTATTATGTACTTCTTATGCCTATAAATAGATGATTTGATGAAGACATTGTACACAAGTCTTTAAGAATAATACAAATCTCCATTTTTTCTCTCATCTCTTTGTTCTTTTATTCTTGTTCGTTGTTCTTCGTTATTTTATTCACAACACGTTATCAACACGAGATTCAAATCAACTGAGGTCTTCATCGTTCGAATCCAAGAAAAAGTTATTGGAAAGAATTTGATTATAGGATGAACCAAAGATAAGTTTTTCTTCTCAATTTTTTATTTATTGATTGTTAACTTGATTTTAAATTTTTGAAAGGCATGAAAACATTTTTTACTATATTTGAATTTTGAGCATTGGGAAAAGATGAATTTACAACTTCTCACAAATCAAAAGATAATTTGACAAAGATGATCCGACTGTGTTTGGTTTGTATTTAACACCTAAAGCATGTTGTTTAATTTAACGTCTGGTGTAACATATATGTTCTTTGTTCTGTTGGTCTAATCCAAGTATATTGGCTGGACATCCCGTTCTGCGAGGCTATTGGTCTCAAATGAGGTTTTTAAAGGACCTTGTGAACTAGTTTAACAATGCCGCGTACGAGGATTAAATCTTATTTGCTCAAAAGCAATAATTTTTAGGCGTCGAAAAACTCGACAATAGACTTCTCCCAAGTTCAAGTTATGAAAATTCATCTTGATTCTAAAAAATTATGGGAAGAATTCCCAGAAGTGAATGCAAGCATGATGTTTATTCCATGCGATTATTGGATAAGTTTTCATTCCCTGAAGTGAATGCAAACATGGTAATTCAATATATGGTTAGTGGATAAAACTCGGTTATGTGGATGTTTCAAATTAAATTGAAATTTTATGGTCGAAGAATCACTTATTGGGATATGCTTAACCTTTCACGCAAACAATGTCGTCCTGTAGACACAATATCATAAAAAAGGTTTTTGAAAAGCTCATTGGCTCCACTCCATTCCCTGAAGTGAATGTGATATTATATAACGGAAGAATAAAGGTCAGAATAAAGGTCACATTATTAATTATGAGTACGGTCGATGCCATTGGCATAGACATGATAATTATTTTAAGAATGCTTATAACCACCAGAAGTGGGTTTATAAAGATGACAAGAATATATTAAGAAAATATTTTTTTTATGCAATGGTACAAACCATTAATCTCGTACTTGTCATACGCCGAAGAATTATGGATCTTTATCCACAATCATAAACGATAAAGAAAAGAAAATATAAACAAATTTTCTTTACGAAAATGGCGAAAATAATTATGGCGTTATTGGTCCAACTCAATTGGATATTGTTGATTTACTCATAACCCTTGAAGGGAATAGTTCACAATTTATTTTATTTCCTTATAATCCCTAAAGGAATAATTAATCTTTTATTTATTTTGCTTTGTGTTAGTTTGTTTTACTTATTATTTATTTATGTTAATTTGCTTTATGTTAATCTATTTTACATATTATTTATTTACGCTTTATGTTAATTTATTATACTCAGAAGAATATGATTACTTCCGAAATAAAATATGCAATAAATTGTGACAATTTATGCTTAGAAAACAGTGCAAGCACTCATACTATACAAAAGCACAAGAAATATTTTTACATTTAAATTGCAAGGGAAAAATGTGAGTACTATATCTCAAAGTACTAAAATATCAATACTCCGAAAGAGCAATAAGTTCTTGAGAGATTATCTTTGATAGATAACCGATTTGATATGATGTGCTATATTTAATATTTTCATTCCCCGAAGTGAATGGTACAAAGTACATATTTTTCATTCCTCGAAGTGAATGTAACAAAACACATATTGAAAGGTGCATAATTATGCATATTTCCCCTTTAAAATGCAAAGGAATAACACGAGTACTATATCCGGGAGTACTAATATCATAGAAGGCTCCGAAAGAGCAAATATGCTATTGCCAAATGGAACTCAATTCCATATTCACAATGCAATGTACTCGTCAAAGTCGCAAAGAGGCTTATTGAGTTTTAAAGAAATATATATCATATTGAGATTATTAGTCAAGAGGATGCTGACTATCTCCATATTACGAGTATAACTCAAGGCAATAAGAAAATCTTGAGAAATTACATGCACTGTCATCCGGATTGTACTACACAAAAATTAGTACAAAATTGAAGCTCACGCTATTGTAAACCAGAAGTTTATTGATAACTTTATTATTTGGCATGACCGGTTAGGCCATCCCGGTTCAATTTTGATGCGGAAAGTTATTGAATCTTCATGTGGTTATTCATTGAAGAACTGACGGATTCTTCAAAGTAATGTTTTCATGTGATGCTTGCTCTCAAAGAAAATTGATTATTCAACCATCGCCAGCTAAGATAGATTGTGAATCTATTAATTTTCTAGAACAGATACAAGGTGATATATGTGGTCCCATACACCCTTCTTGCAGATCATCTAGATATTTTTACAGTTTTAATTAATGCATCAACTAGATGGTCACATGTATCATTATTACCAACTCGCAACCTGGCGTTTGCGAGGCTACTTGCTCGGTTGATTAAATTACGAGCACATTTTTTTAGATTCTACTATAAAGATAATTCGTCTTGATAATGTTGGTGAATTTACTTCCCAGGCTTTTGATGATTTTTGTACGTCAATTGGAATAAGTGTTGAACATCCTGTAGCTCATGTTCATACACAAAATGGACTGTAGAGTCATTTATTAAACATATTCAATTAATTGCAAGACCGTTATTGATGAAGTCAAAACTTCCAATTTCTGCTTGGGAACATGTCATATTACATGCAGCATCACTAATTCGCATCAAACCAACAAGTTATCATAAGTTCTCCCCATTACAAATGGTTTTTGGTCAAGAATCAAATATTTCCCATCTTAGAATTTTTGGGTGTGCGGTATATGTTCCGATTGCTTCACCACAATGCACAAAGATGGGTCCTTAAAGGAGGTTGGGAATATATATTGGATTTGAATCTCCTTCAATAATTAAATATCTCGAGCCTTTAACGGGAAATTTATTTACAGCTCGTTTTGCTGACTGTCATTTTAATAAGTCAGTTTTCCCAACATTAGGGGGAGAGAATAAACAGCTGAGTAAAGAAATAAGTTGTAATGAATTATCATTTTGATCCACGTACCCAACAGTGTGAACTAGAAGTTCAAAGGATAATTTATTTACAAAACTTAATAAATTGCCAGTTGCTTTTACTGACCTTAAAAGAGTGACTAAGTTGCATATACCAGCTATGAATGCTCCAATTGAAAATTGATATCCCGGAAGGACAAACTCTAGTTGCTAATGAGTCTAACTCACGCCTAAAGCGTGGTAGACAAGTAGGTTCCAAAGATAAAAATCCTCAAAAAATAAAAGGAGCTATATCTTATGATAGTCCGATCGGGGAATCAATGAATTATGAAAATCTCTAGAAGAGATTAAAAGGTCTCCAACAAAGACATTATACATGACTCAGGTACCTGATAATAAAGAGATCTCAATAAATTATGTCATGTCTGGAAATAAGTGGAACCGAAATCAAATCGACGTCGATAATCATTTGCATGCAATATAACACTAGAAATTTTGGATTCTGATGTGGATTGTGAACCGTTGTCAATTTGACAATGTAAACAAAGAAATGATTAGCCAAAATAGAAAGAGGCAATTGAGGCGAAACTAAAATCTCTTTCAAGAGAGAAGTATTTATGAGATATAAATGGGTCTTTGTGAGAAAGAGAAATCAAAAGGTGGAAATCATGAGATATAAGTTCGTTTGGTTGCATAAGCATTCTCACAAAGACATGAAATTGATTATGAGGAAACATATTCCTCGGTGGTGGATGCAACTACTTTTAAATTTTGATTAGTCTGGCAATAAATGAAATGCCTTAGTTTCCGCCTAATGGATGTTGTTATATCCTATTTGTATAAGCCTCTTGATAATAACATTTACATGAAACTCCCGGAAAGATTTAGACTATAGAAGCAGTTAATTCAAGTTCTCGAGAATAATATTCAATCAAATTGAATAGATCCCTTTATTGATTAAAACAATCTGGACGTATGTGGTATAATCGCCTCAGTGAATACTTATTAGTGGAAGGCTATAAGAATGATCAAATTTCCCCATGCATTTTTATTAAGAGATTTAGCTCCGAATTTGTTATTATTGCTGTGTATGTTGATGATTTGAATATCATTGGGACTTCTGAAGAGATCTCAATGACAATGGAGTACCTAAAGAAAGAATTTGAAATGAAAGACCTTGGAAAGATAAAATTTTGTCTTGGATTAAATATTTAGCACCTAAAGGATGGAATCCTTGTGCATCAATCAACATACATAGAAAATGTGTTACGAAGATTTTACATGCATAACACACATCCGTTAAGCACCCCAATGGTTGTTAGGTCGTTAGATGTAAATAAAGATCCTTTTTGTCCCCCGAATAAGGATGAAGATCTTCTTGTTCCAGAAGTACCATACTTAAGTGCCATTGGTACACTAACATATCTGTCTAGTCATACACGACCTGACATATCATTTGCTGTAAATTTGCTATCGAGATTTAGTTCATGTCCAACCTGAAGACATTGGAATGGGGTCAAACATATATTTCTTTATCTTCAAGGTACGAAAGACATGGGGTTATTTTTTCCTAATCTATCCAAAACCGAATTGATTGGTTTTGCAGATGCAGGGTACTTATCTGACCTTCATAATGCTCGATCACAAACTGATTATGTATTTACATATGGTGGTAATGCAATTTCTTGGCGCTCTATGAAGCAAACAATTGTTGCCACTTTCTCTAATCATGTTGAGATTTTAGCTATTCATGAAGATAGTCATGAATGTGTATGGTTAAGGTCTGTAGTTGAAGACAATACAACTTGCATTGCTCAAGTGAGAGAAGGACACATAAAGGGTGATAGAACAAAACACATATCACCAAAATTTTTCTTCACTCATGATCTACAAAAGAATGGAGACATTGATGTCCAACAGATCCGTTCAAGTGAAAATTTAGCAGATCTATTCACCAAAGCACTTCATACTTCTACATTTGAGAAGTTGATTTTTAACATTGGATTGAGTCGTCTCAGAAATCTTAGTGATGCATAAATGAGGGGGAGTAAATACGCATTTGCACTATTTCCCCCTTAACCAAGGTTTTGTCCCAATGGGTTTTCCTGGTAAGGTTTTTAATGAGGCAACCTGTTATGCGTATCAA
The DNA here is from genome assembly GCA_019671005.1 of Hibiscus mutabilis. NCBI lineage: Eukaryota > Viridiplantae > Streptophyta > Magnoliopsida > Malvales > Malvaceae > Hibiscus > Hibiscus mutabilis. The sequence continues at coordinate 26,626,309 of CM033750.1, read as the reverse complement.
AAGATAGTGTACTCTTTTTCCTTCACTGGGTTTTTGTCCCACTGGGTTTTTCCTAGTAAGGTTTTAACGAGGCACATAGTTTAGGACATCCAAGGGGGAGTGTTATGAATATTTATCTATGTGGATGTCTATCATGATAAGAACTTTATCAAGGAGATTTGATTTACTTTATCATTATGAATATTATCTTCATTAATTAGAGTTTAATGTATTATGTACTTCTTATGCCTATAAGTAGATGATTTGATGAAGACATTGTACACAAGTCTTTAAGAATAATACAAATCTCCATTTTTTCTCTCATCTCTTTGTTCTTTTATTCTTGTTCTTTGTTCTTCGTTATTTTATTCACAACAATAATAAAATAATAATAATAATAATAGCATAATAATGATAATAATAAACCAAAATATGGTAATACTAACATAACTTGCGGTGTACTAATAATATTTTTGGGGTTTTAAATGAATAATAACAATATACCACATTCGCAAAAGCCCATTATTATAATGTTAGCACAAACTTGGTCATTCGATGAAAAAGGCATTTTAGTAATTTCACTAATTAAATGAATTTAAAATTCTTTTATACAAGACAAGTGGCCAAATTGGATGAAAATAAAAAGATGAAGACCATTCTTCATCTTCACATTTCGAAATATGAGGGGGAGAAAGAAAGAAAAATGGAGAAAAATTTTTCAAGTTCGATTCAAGCCCCGAAACTCGATTTTCAGGTAATCTTTCGAACTACAAAGTTGTTCTACTCATCAAGCTCTATATTTTGGTGTAAATAATTTGTGGAAAACATGCTTGGTTGATGAGAATTTTGTATGAGAAGAAATTAGGGTTTATGGACTCAATTGGGGGTTTTGAAATTTTATGATTCCATGTTGAAATTCAAGTTGAAATCAAGCTTTTGTGATGTTAAAAATCATGTTATTGAGTTGGGATTTAAACTCTACATGTTTTGATTATTATGAAGATGATTAGGGTTTATGGATTCAAGTTTGATTTAGGGTTTGTGATGTTGGATAAATGATCCAGTAAGTTTGATTTGTTGTTTGGGGAGCAAAACCCTAATTTAAATGTTTAGGGACCAATTCAACAAGTTTAAAAGTTGGACTAAATCTGATTTTTATGGAATTGGTGTGTATTTATGTTATTAGGGATGTTGAAGATATGGAATTGAAGTTAGAATGAAAAACCGATGTTAAATCGAGTTAGTGGCCATTTTGACAAATTGTCAAAGCTAAGTGACCAATTCAGAAATGAGGTTTTAAAGAAGGATTAAATCTGATTTTTAGTTATAATTATGGAATTAATATAGTAATGTTGATTTGAGGACTAAATTGCAAAGTTAAGAAGCTAGAATCCTTATCTTTGCATTTTAGTGGCTATTTCGGTTAAGAAGGAAAATTAAGGGAAACTATTGTGTATAATTATTTGATGAAGAAGGTGATAAGTTGATGATTTAAAGTAAATAATGGGACTAAATTGACAAATAGCAAAGTAAGGAGAAATTAGTATAAAGTTTGAAGTTATTTATGGAAGTTGTGTAGGAAAACTGGATTTGACAGTAAGTTTGAAAATTCACCATAAATTTTATGAAAAGGGTTAGATGGTGAATTTTATATCGATGTAAAGATTTGTTTGTCTAGTTTCTCCTCCAACAAACGGAGAATGATTTTGAGTTCTGAGTAAAAAGATATTAATTTTTAAGTGACGAAAGGTCAGAGAACATAGCACCAGTCTGTTCCGAAATTAGCACTAGAAATTGACATTGAAAATTCGCCATAAATCGTACAAGTTGAATCTAGGCTATTAATTTGTATGGGTGAAAAGCTTATTGAATATAGTTTCTTTCAGAAAAAATGTAATCGAATTTTGAGTTTTAGATTATTTTATAGAAATAAATCTTTGAAGGTAGTACAAAGCTGCCATAAATGAAAATTTAGATATTCTGTATCTAAAATTAGTTAGTAAGTTTGGAAGAATTATTTAAAGTTCGAAATGATTATTAAGGACCAAAATGAGGTATTTGACAGTATAAGGAAGGAAGGAATTTATGGAATTTTTTATGTTGAATACTTAGATAGCCTAATTGAATATTGTTAGAAGTGAGTTTAACAAATGTTTATTTACATGGATGTGATAAATGAAGTTGGATTCAAAACAAAAAGAAGATTTGAGGTTCTATAAAGGAAAAGATCGAATAGAGCTTAGTGAAGCAAGTTAATAAATGGCCCAGGTGAGTGCAATTCTAAATGTTTGCATTACATTGAAATTGGCATTGTATTTTTTTTATAATAAATGATATGATACAATGCTCGACATGGCAAGCTTGATGGAATACCAAGTACGAATTATTGTTTGCATAAATGATGATGCATTATACATAATGGTAATGTATGTCTATACAAGGAATATGGACAATAACAAGATTAAAATGAAACATGATACACCCTGGGGATCCAAGCCTATAGTGCAATTGGCACTAACGAGGTGTTTTTAATATAAGGAGCAAAGAGCGTCCTTATATGAGGAGCAAAGAGCGTCCTACCGAGTATGTACTCTACAAAGCACTACAGTGCAGATAGGCTACGGGGTTTCCATGAGCCTCTAGCTAGACACGTTAATAATAATACAAGAAGGTTATATGATAAATCACGAGCATGCAAATGACTGCATGATGATACATGAATCACATGATAGTGATGACACATGATCTATACGATACATGACACATGAACTATATGAAAGAATACAATGGCATGCAAATGATTGCATGACAAATTATGGTCATGATAAAGTATATGCAAATGACTGCATAACAAATGTATGTTCATGATAGAATACATATCATGCAAATGTTTACATGATAAAAGCAATGACCATGTTATGATATATGATGTTATGAAAGTGAGTTACATGATCGTGAAGTATGTTACATGATGAGTATAAAAAAAGATACATGATATAAGTTCATTGTGAAATACTTGCCATGTTACAGAGAAATGAAATGCACTTTAATATGACATACTGTATTTCATTATTTCATGTTATATACATAAGTTTTATTGCCTCACTAAGTTCGTACTTAGCGTGTGTTTTATTTCACACGTAGGTTCTTCAGATCAAACTTAGCAATGAGGAGCCACTCATTTGGAAGTCAAGTTATCGGTAAGTGAAAGTACGTACATCTTTAAAATAGCCAAGTACTAGTGGGCATGTAATTATATTTTCAAAGAACTGTTTGGTAAGCTTTAAAAGTATAAAAATTACAAATATGAAAGCATAAGAAATTATGAAGTATGAAAATAAAATAATGTTATTGGTATGATGAAAGTAAAATGGTTTGACTCAATGTTTAAACCTTATCACGTAAAATTTTTATAAACAAGAAAGGATCTAGGCAGTAAGCGACGTTTTCATCATGAATAAATTTTCTTTCAAATAACTTAATTTTATACTTTTTAAACCAATTCAGGGTTAAAACTAGCTATGATTGTCTAGAAATGTTTTCAGATAAAATTTTTGAAAAGTGCTATTTACTGATAAAAAAATAAAATAAAAAAATTTTAAGCCAGTTTTCAGTACATGTTTTAGTAGCATCTGTAATGTATATTCATATTACGAGTATACGTTATAGGTGTTACATTTGTTGGTATCAGAGCAAAGGTTTAGCCGATTCTAGAGTTTAAATTAAGTTAGAAATGATTTGTTAATAAGTACATGCCCCTAGGATATTATGGTAAAGATGTACTACTTGTATAACTTGACATGGCTCCTCACTAGTATGAATAAGATTGAATAAGTTACTGAATGATAACCAATAGTAGATATTGCTGGATCACAAAACACAGTTAAGTGTATTAATCAGGAGTAAGATTAGAGATAAGTAATTGAGGTATATTATGTTGTACCTCTAACTCCGATAAAGGTATAAAAAGGCTAAGGAGCTTAAAAAGTTAAAAGTTCTGAATATTATAGTGAAGACGGTCTAGTGGCCATCAATTTAGGGCTAAATAATGTTAAGATTATGATGGAAAAGATTAAAATTATTCATGGTGCAGAAAAGTTAGAAGAAGTTGTATCTTTGTTAAGGGAATATGCTTGAGATTGGTGGAAGAATACTGTACATATGGTAACCGTTTCTAAGGATAATTTTTTAGAAGTGTTTAAAGCAATATATATTAGTAATCAGTATAAGAAGAAAATGTTTCGATAATATTTAAGTTTGAAACAAAGCAATCGTACTATCTAAGAGTACGAGTTAGAATATAATAAGCTGGGTAAATTAGTAGTTGATCTGATGACGACTGAGAAGTGCATATGTGAGTATTTATAATGGATTATCCAGAAGAGCAGACTAGAAAGTCTATTCAAATTAAGAGATTTATAGTTATTCAACCTAGAGGATGAGGTCATGGTGGAAGTTAACAAAGGCAGTAATGCATATATCATAGTAGATATGTTTCAGTTTTATAATGAGCCCGTATTTGCTCTAATTGATTTGGGGCCTATTCATTCATATATATTAATGTTAAGATAGTGGCATAAAGGAAATATCTAAGAAGATATTTCTAGTGATGTGATTGTTAGTAATCTACCTGAACATAGTATAATAGTGACACAAATATGTAAGAAATGTTTGTTAGTGATCCAAGAGAATGAGTTTCCAGTGAACTTGATGGAGTTTCCATTTCATGAATTAGAGATTTTTTATTAAAAAGGATTTGGGTATCTTCTTATGATGTGGAGATAAAGTACAAGAAGAAATAACAATTATTTTCAGGACCGAAAAGTTCTAAACTAATTATTATAGGAAAAAGTAAAGGATTGCCTCAATTCAGTGATCTCAGCAACAAAGGCTTAGAGAATGCTATGTAATAGATAAGAGGTTTATATAGTATATGTGGTGGATATGCAAGTAGTAGGTAAGAAGATAGAGAATATTCCCAATGTATAGGAATTTTCAGATATGTTTCTTGATGAATTGTCAGGACTACCACTAGATAAAAAGATACAGTCTATAATTGATATTTATTTAGGAATAGAATTAGTATGGATGGTACCGTATGAAAGGGCGCCAACTAAATTAAAGGAGTTAAAAGACTCAATTATAAGGAGTTGTTAACTGAGGTTATATTCGATCGAGTGTAACACCATAGGGTGTTCCGATGTTAATTGTAAAGAAGAAAGATGGTTCATTACGATTAAGTACAATATTATAAGAGTAAGTCAGATGAACAGTTAGAGTGGATGATTCAGATTTTATAAGATATGATTAGAGCTTGTATTATGAAATTCTCTGGATCATTAGAAAGGTATCTTCTTTTAGCTAAGTTGCTTGAAATAATAGTTGTCAAACAACTATTAGAATGTCATCCTTTGGGGTTTTATATGGAGAAAAATGCAAGACTCAATCTAATTGATTTAAGTTACAAGATTGAAATGTACAAAGTAATTCAAATATAAGTGGAGTTGATATAGTTCAAGAAATGGAAGGCAAGGTAAGAATTATTTAGAACAATCTCAAAGTTGGAGCAAATTGACAAACGACATATGTAGATAGGGAGAGGAAAGCTTAGTCTTAGATTTATTAAGTCTTATGAGACTTTAAAAATGATTAGACCAGTGGCTTACCAACTAGTGGTACCGAAGGATATGAGTAAAATTCATGACGTGTTCTATGTGTCGATGCTTCAGAGGTGTTGATCGGATCCTTTACATGCCATTATTCTTGAGGAAATAAAATTACAACCAGATTTGACTTATGAAGAAGAACCGGTGAAAAATCTTAACATACAAAGTTAAAGAGTTAAGGAATAAGAAATTTTTGCTGGTTAAAATCCTTTGAAGAATCATAAAGTAAAGAAAATCCTTTGAGAAACTGAAGAGAGAATGAATAAACAAAATACGAAGTTGGTTAAAACGAGTAGACGATGAAAATTCGAGGACGAATTTTCTTAAGGGGGAGGAATTGTAATATTCCAATTTTTGGACTAGTGACCAAATTGTAATTTTTGAAAGTTTAAGGGGTTAAAGTGTGAACTTGGGAAAAGTTTGGGGACTAAAGTGTAAATTTTCCCCAACAAGTGATTTTATTATAAGGGTGAATCTGATCGAAATAAGAACCTTGATATCAGTTTTGAGAATTAAGATACAGTAGAATGTATTGAATTTGGATTGAATAAAATTGTTAAGCGTGCTCAGGCCAAGGAAATGTGAGGATGGGTGACCTCCGGAAAGGTCTCATAAAAGTGTTTATAATTGATATTTTAGACTTAGTAAACGTAAAGAATATTCGAATGGATTGTTGATAAATGATTTCTAATAGAAAATTTATTTTATGGAAATTTTTAATAACTATCGGAATAATAGACTGAGTTAAGAAAATTCAGTCTAAGTTTTTATAAAAGGAAATTTTTAAGTTTTAAAAGTATCATGTGATAGATAGTGAGTTAAATTGGGTAATTTCAAATTTGGTAAAAGTTTGAGGAAAATTGAAGTGGGAATTGAAGTTTAGTGACTAAAATGGAAATTTTGAGAGTTTGGTGGTCAAAGTATAAACTTTGGAAAAGTTCAGGGATCAAGGTATAATTTTCAAAAGTTATGTATTTTAACCCCGTAAATGAATAGTTCACCCCCAAGAGTGACACTTTCGTGTTACTTAGATTTTTCGTACGAGGCCTATATTAGTGGCTATAAAGCTTTAAAGTTCATAGGAAGAAAATTTGGAAATCGTATTGAGTGAAATTTGAATATTTTGATCGAATAAATGCCATAAATAAAAATCTAAGATATTTTGGGACATGGCTGGTTGGATTGGAACCAATATGGTTCAATTTTAATGGAATGACAATTTTCAAGACTTTTTGTAAATAAAGACTAGTTGGAGGGCAAATTGGACATTTGCCATGAATGGCATTTTTGAAATATTTTGAAACTTTAAGGGCAATTTTGAAAGGCCAATTAAAAATGGATTTGATCTTGGCCATTGAGTTTTGATGAGATTAAATCTTGGCCATTCGATGAGAAGGGCATTTTAGTAATTTCACTATTTAAATGAATTTAAAATTCATTTATACAAGACAAGTGGCCAAATTGGATGAAAATAAAAATATGAAGACCATTATTCGTCTTCAAATTTCGAAATTTGAGTGGGAGAAAGAAAGAAAAATGGAGAAAAATTTTCCAAGTTCGATTCAAGCCCCGAAACTCGATTTTCAGGTAATCTTTCGAACTACAAAGTTTTTCTACTCATCAAGCTCTATCTTTTGGTGTAAATAATTTGTGGAAAACATGCTTGATTGATGAAAATTTTGTATGAGAAGAAATTAGGGTTTATGGACTCAATTGGGGGTTTTGAGATTTTATGATTCCATGTAGAAATTAAAGTTAAAATCAAGCTTTTGTGATGTTAAAAATCATGTTATTGAGTTGGGATTTAAACTCTACATGTTTTGATTATTATGAAGATGATTAGGGTTTATGGATTCAAGTTTGATTTAGGGTTTGTGATGTTGGATAAATGATTTAGTAAGCTTAATTTGTTGTTTGGAAGCAAAAACCTAATTTAAATGTTTAGGGACCAATTCAACAACTTTAAAAGTTGAAGGACTAAATCTGATTTTTATGGAATTGGTGTGTATTTATGTTATTAGGGATGTTGAAGATATGAAATTGAAGTTAGAATGCAAAACCGATGTTAAATTGAGTTAGTGACCATTTTGACAAATTGTCAAAGTTAAGTGACCAATTAGGAAATGAGGTTTTAAAGAAGGATTAAATCTGATTTTTAGTTATAATGATGGAATTAAGATAGTAATGTTGATTTGAGGACTAAATTGCAAAGTTAAGAAGCTAGAATCCTTATCTTTGCATTTTAGTGGCTATTTTTGATTAAGAAGGAAAATTAAGGGAAACTATTGTGAATAATTTTTTGATGAAGAAGGTGATAAGTTGATGATTTAAAGTAAATAATGGGACTAAATTGACAAATAGCAAAGTAAGGAGAAATTAGTATAAAGTTTGAAGTTATTTATGGAAGTTGTGTAGGAAAACTGGATTTGGCAGTAAGTTTGAAAATTCACCATAAATTATATGAAAAGGGTTAGATGGTGAATTTTATACAGATGTAAATATTTGTTTGTCTAGTTTCGCATCCAACAAATGAAAACTGATTTCGACTTCAGAGTAAAAGGATATTAATTTTTAAGTGACGAAATGTCAGAAAACATAGCACCAGTCTGTTCCGAAATTAGCACTGGAAATTGACATTGAAAATTCGCCATAAATCGTACAAGTTGAATCTGGGCTATTTATTTATATGGGTGAAAAGCTTATTGAATCTAGTTTCTTTCGGAACAAATGGAATTAGATTTTGAGTTTTAGATTATTTTATAGAAATAAATCTTTGAAGGTAGTACAAAGCTGCCATAAATGAAAATTTAGATATTTTGTATCTAAAATTAGTTAGTAAGTTTGGATGAATTATTTAAAGTTCGAAATGATTATTAAGGACCAAAATGAGGTATTTGACAGTATAAGAAAGGAAGGAATTTATGGAAATTTTTATGTTGAATACTTAGATAGCCTAATTGAAATATTGTTAGAAGTGAGTTTAACAAATTGTTTATTTACATGGATGTGATAAATGAAGTTGGATTCAAAACAAAAGAAGATTTGAGGTTATATAAAGGAAAAGATCGAATAGAGCTAGTGAAACAAGTTAATAAATGGCCAGGTGAGTGCAATTCTAAATGTTTGTATTACATTAAAATTGGCATTGTATTTTTTTATAATAAATGATATGATACAATGCTCGACATGGAAAGCTTGATGGAATACTAGGTACAAATTATTGTTTGAATAAATGATGATGCATTATACATAATGGTAATGTATGTCTATACAAGGAATATGGACAATAACAAGATTAAAATGAAACAAGATACACCACGGGATCCAAGCCTATAGTGCAATTGGCACTAACGAGGTGTTTTTAATATAAGGAGCAAAGAGCGTCCTTATATGAGGAGCAAAGAGCGTCCTCCCGAGTATGTACTCTACAAAGCACTACAGTGCAGATAGGCTACGGGGTTTCCATGAGCCTCTAGCTAGACACGTTAATAATAATACAAGAAGGTTATATGATAAATCACGAGCATGCAAATGACTGCATGATGATACATGAATCACATGATAGTGATGACACATGATCTATACGATACATGACACATGAACTATATGAAAGAATACAATGGCATGCAAATGATTGCATGACAAATTATGGTCATGATAAAGTATATGCAAATGACTGCATAACAAATGTATGTTCATGATAGAATACATATCATGCAAATGTTTACATGATAAAAGCAATGACCATGTTATGATATATGATGTTATGAAAGTGAGTTACATGATCGTGAAGTATGTTACATGATGAGTATAAAAAAAGATACATGATATAAGTTCATTGTGAAATACTTGCCATGTTACAGAGAAATGAAATGCACTTTAATATGACATACTGTATTTCATTATTTCATGTTATATACATAAGTTTTATTGCCTCACTAAGTTCGTACTTAGCGTGTGTTTTATTTCACACGTAGGTTCTTCAGATCAAACTTAGCAATGAGGAGCCACTCATTTGGAAGTCAAGTTATCGGTAAGTGAAAGTACGTACATCTTTAAAATAGCCAAGTACTAGTGGGCATGTAATTATAGATAAAGAACTGTTTGGTAAGCTTTAAAAGTATAAAAATTACAAATATGAAAGCATAAGAAATTATGAAGTATGAAAATAAAATAATGTTATTGGTATGATGAAAGTAAAATGGTTTGACTCAATGTTTAAACCTTATCACGTAAAATTTTTATAAACAAGAAAGGATCTAGGCAGTAAGCGACGTTTTCATCATGAATAAATTTTCTTTCAAATAACTTAATTTTATACTTTTTAAACCAATTCAGGGTTAAAACTAGCTATGATTGTCTAGAAATGTTTTCAGATAAAATTTTTGAAAAGTGCTATTTACTGATAAAAAAATAAAATAAAAAAATTTTAAGCAGGGCCAAGTACATGTTTTAGTAGCATCTGTAATGTATATTCATATTACGAGTATACGTTATAGGTGTTACATTTGTTGGTATCAGAGCAAAGGTTTAGCCGATTCTAGAGTTTAAATTAAGTTAGAAATGATTTGTTAATAAGTACATGCCCCTAGGATATTATGGTAAAGATGTACTACTTGTATAACTTGACATGGCTCCTCACTAGTATGAATAAGATTGAATAAGTTACTGAATGATAACCAATAGTAGATATTGCTGGATCACAAAACACAGTTAAGTGTATTAATCAGGAGTAAGATTAGAGATAAGTAATTGAGGTATATTATGTTGTACCTCTAACTCCGATAAAGGTATAAAAAGGCTAAGGAGCTTAAAAAGTTAAAAGTTCTGAATATTATAGTGAAGACGGTCTAGTGGCCATCAATTTAGGGCTAAATAATGTTAAGATTATGATGGAAAAGATTAAAATTATTCATGGTGCAGAGAAAAGTTAGAAGAAGTTGTATCTTTGTTAAGGGAATATGCTTGAGATTGGTGGAAGAATCTGTACATATGGTAACCGTTTCTAAGGATAATTTTTAGAAGTGTTTAAAGCAATATATATTAGTAATCAGTATAAGAAGAAAATGTTTCGATAATATTTAAGTTTGAAACAAAGCAATCGTACTATCTAAGAGTACGAGTTAGAATATAATAAATTTGGGTAAATTAGTAGTTGATCCGATGACGACCGAGAAGTGCATATGTGAGTATTTATAATGGATTATCAGAAGAAGCAGACTAGAAAGTCTATTCAAATTAAGAGATTTATAGTTATTCAACCTAGAGGATGAGGTCATGGTGGAAGTTAACAAAGGCAAGAATGCATATATCATAGTAGATATGTTTGATTTTATAATGAGCCCGTATTTGCTCTAATTGATTTGGGGCCTATTCATTCATATATATTAATGTTAAGATAGTGGCATAAAGGAAATATCTAAGAAGATATTTCTAGTGATGTGATTGTTAGTAATCTACGAACATAGTATAATAGTGACACAAATATGTAAGAAATGTTTGTTAGTGATCCAAGAGAATGAGTTTCCAGTGAACTTGATGGAGTTTCCATTTCATGAATTAGAGATTTTTTATTAAAAAGGATTTGGGTATCTTCTTATGATGTGGAGATAAAGTACAAGAAGAAATAACAATTATTTTCAGGACCGAAAAGTTCTAAACTAATTATTATAGGAAAAAGTAAAGGATTGCCTCAATTCAGTGATCTCAGCAACAAAGGCTTAGAGAATGCTATGTAATAGATAAGAGGTTTATATAGTATATGTGGTGGATATGCAAGTAGTAGGTAAGAAGATAGAGAATATTCCCAATGTATAGGAATTTTCAGATATGTTTCTTGATGAATTGTCAGGACTACCACTAGATAAAAAGATACAGTCTATAATTGATATTTATTTAGGAATAGAATTAGTATGGATGGTACCGTATGAAAGGGCGCCAACTAAATTAAAGGAGTTAAAAGACTCAATTATAAGGAGTTGTTAACGAGGTTATATTCGATCGAGTGTAACACCATAGGGTGTTCCGATGTTAATTGTAAAGAAGAAAGATGGTTCATTACGATTAAGTACAATATTATAAGAGTAAGTCAGATGAACAGTTAGAGTGGATGATTCAGATTTTATAAGATATGATTAGAGCTTGTATTATGAAATTCTCTGGATCATTAGAAAGGTATCTTCTTTTAGCTAAGTTGCTTGAAATAATAGTTGTCAAACAACTATTAGAATGTCATCCTTTGGGGTTTTATATGGAGAAAAATGCAAGACTCAATCTAATTGATTTAAGTTACAAGATTGAAATGTACAAAGTAATTCAAATATAAGTGGAGTTGATATAGTTCAAGAAATGGAAGGCAAGGTAAGAATTATTTAGAACAATCTCAAAGTTGGAGCAAATTGACAAACGACATATGTAGATAGGGAGAGGAAAGCTTAGTCTTAGATTTATTAAGTCTTATGAGACTTTAAAAATGATTAGACCAGTGGCTTACCAACTAGTGGTACCGAAGGATATGAGTAAAATTCATGACGTGTTCTATGTGTCGATGCTTCAGAGGTGTTGATCGGATCCTTTACATGCCATTATTCTTGAGGAAATAAAATTACAACCAGATTTGACTTATGAAGAAGAACCGGTGAAAAATCTTAACATACAAAGTTAAAGAGTTAAGGAATAAGAAATTTTTGCTGGTTAAAATCCTTTGAAGAATCATAAAGTAAAGAAAATCCTTTGAGAAACTGAAGAGAGAATGAATAAACAAAATACGAAGTTGGTTAAAACGAGTAGGCGATGAAAATTCGAGGACGAATTTTCTTAGGGGGAGGAATTGTAATATTCCAATTTTTGGACTAGTGACCAAATTGTAATTTTTGAAAGTTTAAGGGGTTAAAGTGTGAACTTGGGAAAAGTTTGGGGACTAAAGTGTAAATTTTCCCCAACAAGTGATTTTATTATAAGGGTGAATCTGATCGAAATAAGAACCTTGATATCAGTTTTGAGAATTAAGATACTGATAGAATGTATTGAATTTGGATTGAATAAAATTGTTAAGCGTGCTCAGGCCAAGGAAATGTGAGGATGGGTGACCTCCGGAAAGGTCTCATAAAAGTGTTTATAATTGATATTTTAGACTTAGTAAACGTAAAGAATATTCGAATGGATTGTTGATAAATGATTTCTAATAGAAAATTTATTTTATGGAAATTTTTAATAACTATCGGAATAATAGAGTCGAGTTAAGAAAATTCAGTCTAAGTTTTTATAAAAGGAAATTTTTAAGTTTTAAAAGTATCATGTGATAGATAGTGAGTTAAATTGGGTAATTTCAAATTTGGTAAAAGTTTGAGGAAAATTGAAGTGGGAATTGAAGTTTAGTGACTAAAATGGAAATTTTGAGAGTTTGGTGGTCAAAGTATAAACTTTGGAAAAGTTCAGGGATCAAGGTATAATTTTCAAAAGTTATGTATTTTAACCCCGTAAATGAATAGTTCACCCCCAAGAGTGACACTTTCGTGTTACTTAGATTTTTCGTACGAGGCCTATATTAGTGGCTATAAAGCTTTAAAGTTCATAGGAAGAAAATTTGGAAATCGTATTGAGTGAAATTTGAATATTTTGATCGAATAAATGCCATAAATAAAAATCTAAGATATTTTGGGACATGGCTGGTTGGATTGGAACCAATATGGTTCAATTTTAATGGAATGACAATTTTCAAGACTTTTTGTAAATAAAGACTAGTTGGAGGGCAAATTGGACATTTGCCATGAATGGCATTTTTGAAATATTTTGAAACTTTAAGGGCAATTTTGAAAGGCCAATTAAAAATGGATTTGATCTTGGCCATTGAGTTTTGATGAGATTAAATCTTGGCCATTCGATGAGAAGGGCATTTTAGTAATTTCACTATTTAAATGAATTTAAAATTCATTTATACAAGACAAGTGGCCAAATTGGATGAAAATAAAAATATGAAGACCATTATTCGTCTTCAAATTTCGAAATTTGAGTGGGAGAAAGAAAGAAAAATGGAGAAAAATTTTCCAAGTTCGATTCAAGCCCCAAACTCGATTTTTCAGGTAATCTTTCGAACTACAAAGTTTTTCTACTCATCAAGCTCTATCTTTTGGTGTAAATAATTTGTGGAAAACATGCTTGATTGATGAAAATTTTGTATGAGAAGAAATTAGGGTTTATGGACTCAATTGGGGGTTTTGAGATTTTATGATTCCATGTAGAAATTAAAGTTAAAATCAAGCTTTTGTGATGTTAAAAATCATGTTATTGAGTTGGGATTTAAACTCTACATGTTTTGATTATTATGAAGATGATTAGGGTTTATGGATTCAAGTTTGATTTAGGGTTTGTGATGTTGGATAAATGATTTAGTAAGCTTAATTTGTTGTTTGGAAGCAAAACCCTAATTTAAATGTTTAGGGACCAATTCAGCAACTTTAAAAGTTGAAGGACTAAATCTGATTTTTATGGAATTGGTGTGTATTTATGTTATTAGGGATGTTGAAGATATGAAATTGAAGTTAGAATGCAAAACCGATGTTAAATTGAGTTAGTGACCATTTTGACAAATTGTCAAAGTTAAGTGACCAATTAGGAAATGAGGTTTTAAAGAAGGATTAAATCTGATTTTTAGTTATAATGATGGAATTAAGATAGTAATGTTGATTTGAGGACTAAATTGCAAAGTAAGAAGCTAGAATCCTTATCTTTGCATTTTAGTGGCTATTTCGGTTAAGAAGGAAAATTAAGGGAAACTATTGTGAATAATTTTTTGATGAAGAAGGTGATAAGTTGATGATTTAAAGTAAATAATGGGACTAAATTGACAAATAGCAAAGTAAGGAGAAATTAGTATAAAGTTTGAAGTTATTTATGGAAGTTGTGTAGGAAAACTGGATTTGGCAGTAAGTTTGAAAATTCACCATAAATTATATGAAAAGGGTTAGATGGTGAATTTTATACAGATGTAAATATTTGTTTGTCTAGTTTCGCATCCAACAAATGAAAACTGATTTCGACTTCAGAGTAAAAGGATATTAATTTTTAAGTGACGAAATGTCAGAAAACATAGCACCAGTCTGTTCCGAAATTAGCACTGGAAATTGACATTGAAAATTCGCCATAAATCGTACAAGTTGAATCTGGGCTATTTATTTATATGGGTGAAAAGCTTATTGAATCTAGTTTCTTTCGGAACAAATGGAATTAGATTTTGAGTTTTAGATTATTTTATAGAAATAAATCTTTGAAGGTAGTACAAAGCTGCCATAAATGAAAATTTAGATATTTTGTATCTAAAATTAGTTAGTAAGTTTGGATGAATTATTTAAAGTTCGAAATGATTATTAAGGACCAAAATGAGGTATTTGACAGTATAAGAAAGGAAGGAATTTATGGAAATTTTTATGTTGAATACTTAGATAGCCTAATTGAAATATTGTTAGAAGTGAGTTTAACATTGTTTATTTACATGGATGTGATAAATGAAGTTGGATTCAAAACAGAAAGAAGATTTGAGGTTATATAAAGGAAAAGATCGAATAGAGCTAGTGAAACAAGTTAATAAATGGCTCAGGTGAGTGCATTCCTAAATGTTTGTATTACATTAAAATTGGCATTGCATTTTTTATTATACATGATATGATACAATGCTCGACATGGAAAGCTTGATGGAATACTAGGTACAAATTATTGTTTGAATAAATGATGCTGCATTATGCAGAATGGAAATGTATGTCTATACAAGGAATATGGACAATAACAAGATTAAAATGAAACAAGATACACCCTGGGGATCCAAGCCCATAGTGCAATTGGCACTAACGAGGTGTTTTTAATATAAGGAGCAAAGAGCGTCCTTATATGAGGAGCAAAGAGCGTCCTCCCGAGTACGTACTCTACAAAGCACTACGGTGCAGATAGGCTACGAGGTTTCCATGAGCCTCTAGCCAGACACGTTAATAATAATACAAGAAGGTTATATGATAAATCACGAGCATGCAAATGACTGCATGATGATACATGAATCACATGATAGTGATGACACATGATCTATACGATACATGACACATGAAGTGTATGAAAGAATACAATGTTATGCAAATGATTGCATGACAAAGTATGATAATGATAAATTATATGCAAATGACTGCATAACAAATGTATGTTCATGATAGAATACTGTAATCACTCATTTTTATCTAGTCTGTAAATACATATTAGAATAATTATTAGTATATTAGCGTTGCATGTATACATTGTATTATATTATGCTATATGTTTATTATGTGCATGAGTGTTATTAATATATGTAAAGTGTGTGCATGTATATTATAAACTATGTATGTATACGTATTAAATACGGTGTATGTGTGTCGCGCATGTATCTATGTTTAGTACGAGCGTATTTGTTTTTACGGATAATGTGTGTAGATGTTATGTTAATTATGTATATGATTATATATGTATGTATGCTAGTATGTTATATTAATTAATGTTTGCATAGGTATATACGTATGTATTATCGTATGTATATTATTATTACTAATTGTTGTTATAACTAATATTAATATTATTGGGCTAATATAAAATGAAATCCAAAAACATGTTAAACCCAAATGAATAAATTGCCAGTCCAAGTCCATTACAAGTATGAAGTTATTAATATTATTACAAGGCCCGGTTGGCCCAAACCCAAAGCCCTATTTAATTCTAATTATTTTTGTGCAGATAACTATGGGCCGTTGGATCAAGATCTGATCCAACGGCCACGATCAAGCAGGGACAACATATCTAGCCAGCCGTGTGCACTACACGTCTGGACGGTTTGAGTGCCACGCGCGGACTCTTCGATATCCCACGTGTGCGTGAGTCCCACGCGCTATAACCCCTCGACTGCTGAGCCCCACGTGTCACGATCTGGAGCTGTTTCACCGATCGAGGTTTCATCTGGACCGTTCATCCTTCAAGCCAGCCCGACCGTTCGATCAGATCTGATCCAACGGCCGAGAACACCTCTGGCCAAAGACAGAACCCCCCACACCGCCACCATGCTTCCACCATGCCGGTCTCCAACCACCGCGTTCAGACACATCAGAACACAAGAAAAGAAAGATTATGTCAGTATCAGTCCAGATCTGAAAATAGATATTATATTACTTGTTACCAAACCAAAAGACAGGGCATATATGTATGAAACAAACAATTGTAAGGCAGCCAAGTTGTAATCGAAAAGAAAAACACAAAAAAAAAACAATCTTCAGTGGTAATACTCTTCTCTTTTCTTACTTTGTTGCATGCATACAAAAAATATACGTAGTAAATAAAAAGAAAGGTTTAGAGTTGTTGCCCTCATCGTCTGTGGATCTCCCCTTTACTAGTGACAAGCCTCTTCGGCCTTCCCAGGCCGAATATAGTGAACTGAAAGGAGTGGGAGGCCCTTTTTGGTTTCGTTTTGGGGTGAATACACTAAAAAATGGGGTTTTTCGTTTCGTATTTCTTAGATCTAGGACGGATATGGGCTTTTTCTCTAAATCCAAGTTCAGATTCGTGTTGAGGGTAAGGCAAGGTTCATTTTGGTGTGTTTTTTTGGGCTCGCCGGCGCCGGCTAGCGGTGGCTGGCGGTGGAGAAGACGACGGTCGGCCGCCGTTTCTGGGTTCATCAGAGGGTGGTTGAGAGAAAATGAGTGTTATAAAAACTGAAAAAATGAACGAAATGGAAAAGTTTGAGTCCGGCCAAAAAAAGGGGGTTTTATAATCGTTGTTATTTCGTGAAATGGGGAAATTACGTAATAAATCCTCCCGCATTTTTGATATTTTCATTTTTGTCTCGCCGCATGGTATATTTACAATTCCAGTCCCCCTTATATTTCAAAATCTTGTAATCCAGTCCCTAAATTACATCGAATCAGTTTTTTAATGGTAAAATTACCCCTTTAACCATCCCGCATTTTTGGATTTTTCACTTCGGGTCTGACCCTTGGTCCAATTACAGTTTTAGTCCTTTCAAGTTCAGTCCTGCTTGCATTTTCGTCCCTAAATTGCATATTATTGTCCTTTAATTTTTGCTACTGATGTTTATTTCTTTTCATTTCAGTCATGTTTCCATGTAAATACTCATGTTCGTTTATTATAATCGTGTATGTTGATGTAGTCTTTTGCCTTATTATATATCCCTCGTATATGCCTTGTATTTTCATGTTTACATGTATATGTGTGTTAAGTTTATGATGATTATGTATCTTCATGTACTTGTTCGGTTGTTCGTGTCACGTATATTATGTTGATATACTAGTTGGCTCGTACACAACATGTTTTGTATTTTAGCATGTATTGTATGTTCTCTTGGCTTTAGGGTTACGTGTTAGTACATTTTCTTTTTCATGTATAATATCTTGTTCTATATATGTTGAAATGTGTTTTATTTCTATATGTATGTCTTCTTGAAATATGTGTTTTTGTTCATACATGTATTTATTCATGCCTTGTCATTGTGATATGTAAAATTTGTTTTTATGTACTATTAAGATTAATATGTATATATGTACGTTTTAGTTACGTATTTTATTTATGTTAGATTAGTATTCTGTTATGTTAATATTTATTGCATTTAAATTATTTGCCATGTTTGATATTTTGCCTACTAAGATTGCATATCGAGATATAAATTGTCAATGCGGTGCCCTTTTATCCGAGCGTAAACGGGGCCAGTATCATGCGTAGTGATAGTGGTTGGGCGTTTACTCTCGGATAACGGGGCCCTTAAAATTTATTCGCAATTATAACCGAATTTTAAACTAATTGTCACTTTAATCCGGAAAATCTAATATTAATAAAGCGGTAATTATTAAAGTACCAATTTTGGGCGGTGTGGGGGTGCTAATCCTTCCCCATCCGTAACCGACTCCGAACCCAATAGTTTTTGAATCTCTGGTTTTATGGTGTCCGGCCTACCTAAGTGGCCGGTGACGACTCCAATTTTTAGTAAAATGCGGTTTTTAAAACCCCCACGGAATAAATATTTTAATACCCGAAAGACAACCAACACTTTGAAAAATCCGTTCACTTTTTTAGCGAAAAAGGACATCTCTACAGATGGCGACTCCGCTGGGGATATTTTTGTTTTTTTAAATAAAAAAACAAATGAGAGTCAAGCTTTTAAAATAATTACCGCTTTATTAATATTAGAAATTCCGGGTTAAAGTGACTATTAAATTAACATTCGGTTATAATTGCGCGTTTATTTTAACGCATTTAAAATATGGCATATAAACCCGTTTTTAAGTGGGGGGAAAACGCTAATGCTTTTGTGGAGATATCGTTCTCCCGTATGGGCCTAGCAAGTACCTTCGGGGCTCGAGTACCTTATGCTTTCGTAAGGATATCGTTCCTTCGTACGGGCATAAGCGAATGGGTCCCCCCTGAATTGAACCCGGTTGAAAGGAGCCTATAATGGGTGATGATCGAGGGCCTTGCTACTCTTAGTAGAGGACAACAAGGACAATTCGGGTACCTCCTAGAACCAAGACTGCATGTAGAGAATACATAGAAACCTACCCATTTAGAGCCACGCGGATAACCTTAGGTTTTAGACGGGATAAATAGGGTTGTTTTGTGTGTGTTTATTTACATTTAATTTTGTCCTTTTATTTATATATTTATTAATTTTATCTGAAATGTGACTTGTTTTTTTTCGCTTTTGTTTTTTTTTCATACATCATATATTTGCATCACATAAAGGTCTTGGATCAAGTGGTTTGCCCGATCAGAAAGTCTTTCACCATGGAAAAAATGTGTCTTAGGAAAGAAGAGCTTAATTTGTCAGTCAGACATTAGTCAGAGGTCAACCAGAAAATCCAAGGGACAGTTCGCGAAGCGAACGCGTAATAGCAGGGTACACCTATGTGAGTCTTCAACAGAACAACTTATGGGATCTTCAAAGCATTTGGGAAAGATGGGACCGAAGACTACAAGACTTGTTCTGCGATAGTTATGGCGACATTGCACAGCTGTTATATGTTCGGGTTAACCAGCCCCGCTCGAGCTATAGTCCGATTCGGAATCCGGCTTTTTGTTGCTTCACCTTCAATGGGCAGGACATGATGATGCCTGAGAGAAGAATACACTACTTTACTTAACCAGAAGAACATTCAGGAAGATTGGATCTATGCGAAGCCTCTGAGGAATCAGAATTACACTGCGAAACTCAAAGCCTTTGCGGGATGAGTGACAATTGGGTTAATGGCCTGCTTCAGATCCGAGGAGACAATACAGTTTTTGCATGGGAAAGTATTCGGGACATCATACCGACACATCCGCACGAGGCAAAGAAAATGGACTGTTCGCTTTAGGAATATATGGCTTGGTGATCTTTCCAAGAGTACTCGGGAACATTGACATAGCCATTCTGGACTTGTTTGAGCGGGTAAAATGGAAAGCAAACCCAGTACCAGCAATCTTGGCCGAGACTTTCGTTTCCTTAAATGCTAGCCGGAAACATGAAGAAGGACGTTTTTGAGGATGCGCACTGGTATTCTGGTATGGATTGAGTCACATGTGGAAGACACCGAGCGAGGGTCCCGCCGGGATATCCTTCCAAGGTTTTTCGCCTTTACGGGAGTACTTAGCAAAGGAATGGCGAGAGGATTTGAAAACAAAAATGTGGACTAGTTTCTTCAGGAACATTCAAGACGAAGACATAGCATGGAAGGTTCCATGGCTCGGTAAAGTTAATTATTTTCTATACAGTTGTGGTGATTTCAACTGGCTGATGATGTTGGGATTGCACAGAGGGATCGCCTGTGCTCCGTGTTTAGTGTCTCGACAGTTCAGATCATGACAGTTCATTCCCAATACCGCGCGGATTAAGCCAAACTGAATTTCTTTTCAAAGGGGAGTTCAAAGGAAAAATTCAGACCATCATGAGGGCCTGAGACCATTGTTTCCGGATCAGGGTAGAAGGAGATACCGAGCACATGACTACCCCAGACTACGATCTTTGGAGATGTTTGAGGGTTAATAATGTGATTCCTGAATCTGATCAAGGACCAGCAGTGTCACTCGAGGAGATTACAAGGGCGGTACCGTCTGAAACTGACATCTTACGGAATGAACTCGAAGAAATTAAAAGGAAAATGGACATCCAACAGACCCAACATGCGAGCGAGCTCTAAAGGCAAGCTTAGAGGTTGACGAGCGGGACGGGATCATTAGGCAGTTGAAGAAATTAAATGCAGATTTGAGCGACAAGAATGCTCTTTATCAAAAAGATGCCCTTCTACTACAAGCAAAAATACAGAAGGCCGGCCGGAGTCAATTCATAGCTGTGGAAAGAGAAAGAATGAATGGCATCTGTTTGGTGGAAGAAGAACGAGAAATCAACAAGAGAGTGATCGAGAAAGAGATAGAAAGCTGCCGGTTGGCTATGGAGGAAGAAAAACAGTCCTCCAAGAAGGCCATTGATCAAGAAAAGGAAAGATTCGGGCAAGAAATCAACAAGGGAAAACAAGTTGTCCATCATGAGAGAGAAAATTTCGCATTATGGAAAAGAAAGTCCATGAGTAGCCGAAATAGACTGTTAGAGATGCAAAAACTGTACGATGACACTATTCAAAGTCTGGAGCAAAGCCAAAGTCAGAATGGCGAATTAAAAGGAAAGGTGGCGGAAGTTGAACACTCTCTTTGAATATACTGCCAGAGAAATGGTTTCACTGAGCTACAAGAAAGAGAGCGCGAAGTAAGAGTGTTACGAGCACGAATTAAGTCCCTCGAAGCAACTGTTGAGGATTATAAGGAAAGAATTAGTGTGTTCGAGGAGGCTGCAGCCGGAGGGGACACCTATTGGCAAAAGAGATTGCGTGACGCTGCCCGGATGGTACAGGATAGGGACCAATATTACGCAAACCTGATGATGGACATAAAACGAGTCACCAGGCATGTGAATGATTTGGCCATCGAGGCTGAAACATTCCAACCTTTCATAGTCCCAGAAATGGAAAAAACTCCCAGGTTCAGCAAGATGCTCCAAGCAATTGGAAGATTAGGAGATAGAGCTAGAGCTTATCTATAGGACTCTGTGTTGTAATTAGATCTTTCGTATTAGGGATCTTTATTATGTAATATGAACTCTGTTGTAATCTAGACCCTTTAATTCCCGTGGAAGTAGTTCAAAAGGGTGATTACCAGCGGAATCAGTACCTTATCTGCATACATTCTTGCATTTGCATCATGACATTCGCATCATTATACATGCATTTATCTTTCTTGCAACCATATTAATGTTGTGAATATTGTTTCAGAGTGTGTGTGTGAAAATAGAAGCTAACCCGCAATCATTCATCACCCATACCTTACCCGGTTACAAAGCAAGCTCATGGAAGACAGGATAATCAGTTTAGAAAAAGGGCAAAAAGAGCTCGAGGCGAGGCTTGAAGAGACTCAAAGAAGCCTCAGTGATCAGATTGCTTAGTCACAAGCATCGATAGTATCCGACATAACCGTACTGTTGGCTAAAAGCCTTGGAAAAAGAGTGGAAGGAGAAACCGTTCAAGAACCAGAGGGTACCCCAGTTCACTACAAGGTTCAACCAATAGCACCAAACTCGGCTAGAAAGGTGTATATCGACCCTGCAGGAATGTCATCTAGTTTTCAAATAGGGGTACCTGAAACTCAACCCCTCGACGCTGAAGCACTCTATGAAGAAGAGGTGCCGGACCTGAACATGGTTGAAAGGATCAGGACCGAGGTAGAGAAAAAGTGGGAGGAGAGGTTTCGCCTCATGGAGGAAAAATTTAAAACGTTACAATCTATAGAAGAATTAGGAAATGACGCTAGCAACTTAAGTCTGGTGTCCGATCTTGTCCTACCGCCAAAATTTAAAACACCAGAGTTCGACAAATATGATGGAACCACGTGTCCTTCCGCACACATAACAATGTACTGTCGAAAAATGGTGGCCTACCTTAAGGATGAAAAACTACTGATCCATTGTTTCCAGGACAGCCTAACTGGAGCCGCGTTACGGTGGTACACCCAGTTGAGCAAGGCAAATGTTAAGACATGGAAGGATCTATCAAGAGCATTTACTGAGCAATATAAGCATGTAACAGATATGACCCCCAGTAGAATTATGTTGGAAAATATGGGGCAGAAGTCCAACGAAAGTCTACAGCAATATGCGCAAAGGTGGCGGGAAGTGGCCACCCAAATTCAGCCACCCCTCCCAGAACATGAAATTACGCCGTTATTTGTTAATACTCTGAAAGGGGCACTCTTTGATTGCCTCATTAATAATACAACGAAGTGCTTTGCTGACTTAATCAGGACTGGGGAGTCCCTTGAATTGGCAATTAAGAGTGGTAGAATTGATGGCGGGGAAGGGTCTCGGAAATATAGCAAGAGGAATGAAGTAAACGCCACCAGCACTTATACCACCCCGAAGAACTTGACAGTCTCACAGCCACAAGCACCTGTGGGAAAAACATAACACTCGAATCAAAGAGAGGAGAGAATCTCCAGAAAAGAGAAAGAGAGGAGAACTTTCACTCCCCTACCTGTTTCGTACTCGGAACTTTATTCCCAGTTGTATGAAGCAGACCTGGTCCGTCCATACATCGTTACTCCTGTCAATCCGCCCTTCCCTTCTTGGTATAATCCGAACGCGCATTGCGACTATCACGGCGGTACCCCTGGACATCCCACTGAGAAATGCCTTGCCTTCAAAAAACTTGTGCAGAATTTAATCGATTCTGGGATATTGAAGTTTGAAGAACCAAGTGTAGCTAATAATCCGCTGCCTAATCATGGGAGCAGAGGAGTAAATGTTATTGAAGAATACTTTTCCAGGAGGATTAAGGATGATGTGTCAGAAATCAAATCTCCTATACGGTGGGTATTTCAACAGTTATGCATGGCCCGTGTGATCGACAAAGGCATGATAACAAGGTAGAATGGATGTGGAGTGTATTGCGAATTCCACCAGAATGAAGGACAAGACATCCAAGAGTGCGATGAGTTCAAGAGATTGGTACAGCGATTGATGAATGAAAAGCAAATAGAATTCTTCGAGGAGCCCATGGGGAAGAAGGGGTCGGACGTACATATGACGGATAGCCCCAAATCTAAATACGGGAAGGATAGACCTTTTATCATCTCTCCCAGGCCAGGGAATGCAGGTGCCTCCCAAGGAGAAACCAACAAGATGAGTCCCAGGATCATCATTTCAACACCATCCCCATTCCTATTCAAGGATATGCGGCAAACCCCCTGGAATTATGCTGTAAATGTGACCACGCCAGAAAAACTAGAACATGGTCAGTTAAAAGAGCCTACGCTGAAAGACCAACAAAGCTAAAGCGATGTAAACATTTGTGAGGCCGGCCATTTCACAAGGAGCGGCAGATGTTATTCCTCCGAGGCTTTGAAAGCAACTGAAAAAGATAAGGGGAAGAATACAACAGTTAGCCCAATGCAGATATTTGGATAAGAACCTTCCCCAAAGATGAATGAGACGGTAACTGAGGCCCAAGCCAAAGAATTTATGAAGTTCTTGAGACATTGCGAGTACAACGTAGTGGAACAACTACGAAAGCAACCAGCCAGGATCACAGTACTGGAATTACTCTTGAGTTCAGAAAAGCACCAGGAGACGCTATTAAAAGTGCTAAATCAAACTTTTGTGCCCCAGGACATTTCTGTGACAAATCTGGACATGATAGTGGGGCATATCACTGCCTATAATCATATAACATTCAGTGATGATGAGATCCCTGAGGGAGGAATGGGGTCTACCAAAGCCCTTAACATCACAACCCACTGCAAAGGGTATGTAGTACCTGGCGTACTGATTGACAACGGGTCAGCATTGAACGTCTTGCCTATAGTGACCCTGCAAAAACTACCAATAGATGGTTCTCACCTAAAGCCCTGCCACAATTCGGTAAGAGCCTTTGATGGTACACAAAGAGGAACAATGGGAAAAATTGAGGTGCCTCTATTGATCGGACCGACTAAATATGTGATCGATTTTGTGGTGATGGACATAAAACCATCTTACAGCTGCTTATTGGGAAGACCATGGATCCATTCCGCAGGAGTTGTCCCCTCATCGTTGCATCAGAAATTAAAATTTGTAGTCGAAGGTAAATTGGTCACAGTAGAGGCTGAGCAGGAAATTATTGCTTCCGTGACATCAGACGCCCCCTATATTCAAAATGATGAAGATGCTGCAGAATGCTCGTTCCGAGCATTAGAGCTAGTGAATGCCACGTTCGTTTCGGAGGGAAGTCGGATCCCCTACCCCAGGTTATCTAATTGTACCAAGATGACCGTCGCAGAAACTTTAGGCCGAGGAGCCAAAGTAGGAAAGGGGCTGGGGAAGAAATTACAAGGAAACCTAAGAGCCAAGAATATGATAACCAAGAAGGATCGTTTTGGGCTGGGTTACCAACCAAGTGTCCAACAGAGAAAAGAGGAATATAAGAGAAAGGAAGAGCAAAGAAAAGCCAGATTTAAAGGAGAAGACATTCCGTGGAGACCAATGTCCTTTCCTAGTTTAAAAACCACTTTTGTCTCCGGAGGATTCTACCAGCCAGGTCAAGAGGTTGAAGAGGCAATTGAGGAAAATGACGTACTCAACCAGGAGGAGATACTCAATGAATCATTTGAAGGGATGTACATCAACATGATAGTTGGAAAAGACCGAGGCAGTAAAATGTTGACCAACATCCGCCCCTGCCGTCCCGAGGAAACACTCGATAACTGGAGATGCATTGATCTACCTATGGTTTTTAGGAATAGATCAGAGTAATGCTCCGAATCAACCTTTTGTTTTTCCCGTAAACAATGGTGATCTCTTGTATAGGGCACCTATGTTAACTTTTTGATTGAAATGAAAATATCCCCACTTTCCTGAATGACCAAAGTTTCATTTATTTCATTCATGCATTCTTCATGTTCATTCCCTTCATATAAAACCGTCTCTTTCCCAATACAATTTATTATCATTTAATGCAGGTCGCTCATGATTGACGATATGAATGATACTGGATCCAATCCTGGAGTGAATTTTGAATGCCCTGAGGTCTCAGAGGGAATTGAGGAAGGATATGATGAGATAGAAGGTGAGGTCCCGGAAGAGTTAAAGAGAATGGTAGCCAACGAAGAAAGGCAGATCATGCCCCACCAAGAAGAAACAGAAGTTGTAAACTTGGGGACTGAAGAAGAGAGAAAAGAAATAAAAGTAGGAACGATGATTTCCTTAAAAACCAAGCATGAACTGATAACCCTACTTCAGGAATTCAAGGATGTCTTCGCCTGGACTTATCAAGATATGCCAGGGTTGAATACTGATATAGTGGTGCACAAATTGCCAACAAAACCGGAGTGTAAACCAATACAACAAAAACTTCGGAGAATGAGACCATATATGTTGTTAAAAATCTGAGAGGAAGTAAAAAAATAGTTTGATGTTGGG
Organism: Hibiscus mutabilis; assembly: GCA_019671005.1. Taxonomy (NCBI): domain Eukaryota; kingdom Viridiplantae; phylum Streptophyta; class Magnoliopsida; order Malvales; family Malvaceae; genus Hibiscus; species Hibiscus mutabilis. The sequence goes on along the minus strand of CM033750.1, from coordinate 26,600,173 downwards.
TTCTTGGAGGTAGCCAAATACCCCGAATGGGTTGCAAACATTGTACCGGTACCAAAGAAGGACGGGAAAGTTTGTATGTGTGTAGATTATAGGGATCTAAACCGAGCTAGCCATACAGACAACTTCCCCTTACCACATATTGACACGCTGGTTGACAACACTGCAGGACACTTATGGTTTTCATTCATGGACGGCTTCTCAGGGTACAATCAGATAAAGATGGACCCTAACGACATGGAGAAAACTACGTTCATAACCATGTGGGGCACTTTTTGTTATCGGGTGATGCCGTTTGGGCTAAAGAACGCAAGGGCAACATACCAAAGAGCAATGGTGACTCTTTTCCATGACATGATGCACAAAGAAATAGAAGTATACGTGGACGACATGATTGTCAAATCCCGAACAGAGGAAGAGCACCTACAAAACTTGAGAAAACTATTCCAAAGACTACGGAAGTACCAGCTGAGGCTCAATCCTTCCAAGTGTACCTTCTCCGTTACTTCTGGAAAACTCCTAGGGTTCGTGGTAAGCAGAAGAGGGATTGAGATCGATCCAGATAAAGTGAAAGCCATCCAAGATCTCTCACCACCCCACACTCAGAAGGAAGTTCGCAGTTTCCTGGGAAGGTTGAATTATATCTCTCGTTTCATTTCCCAATTAACCGACCGATGTGACCCGGTCTTCAGACTTCTTAGAAAGAATAATCCTGGTGTGTGGGATGAGGAATGTCAAAGAGCCCTAGAAAAGATCAAAAAGTACCTGACAAATGCTCCAATTTTAGTCGCACCAGTACCAGATCGACCATTAATTCTCTACCTGACAGTTTTTGAGAATTCAATGGGATGCGTATTGGGGCAACACAATGAGTCAAGAAAAAGGGAGCAAGCCATCTATTACCTAAGCAGGAAATTCAATGATTGCGAAACGCGGTACCCGCCAGTGCAGAAGCTGTGTTGTGCTCTAGTTTGGGCTACCAAGCGGCTTAGACAGTAAATGCTGTACCATACTACTTGGTTGATATCCAAGCTAGACCCATTGAAGTTCTTAATGGAAGCGCCAGCACTAACAGGAAGGATGGCCCGATGGCAGATGCTCTTATCCGAATTCGATATTGTGTACGTTAACTAGAAAGCCGTAAAGGGGAGTGCCGTAGCAGATTTCCTAGCTAGTCGTGCTTCGGTCGACTATGAGGCATTGAACTTTAATTTCCCAGACGAAGACTTGATGTGCATTTCAACCGAGGAAGAGGTTTCAGATGATAAATCATGGAAGCTTTACTTCGATGGAGCCTCTAACGCCCTCGGACATGGGATAAGAGCAATGCTAATTTCTCCTGAGGACGTCTATTATCCTTTCACCAGTAGATTGGAATTCTTCTGCACTAACAATATAGCTGAATACGAAGCTTGCGTTATGGGACTGAACTTAGCTATTGAGAGAAAGGTTAAGGAACTTCGAGTATTCGGAGATTCATCCTTAGTAATTTACCAATTGCGCGGGGAATGGGAAACCAGAGACCCGAAGTTGGTCAAATATTATGAATTGATCCAAGAGCTCACCAAAGAGTTTGAAAAGGTCAGCTTCAATTACCTGCCCCGAGAAGAAAATTAGATGGCAGACGCCTTGGCAACCTTGGCATCCATGTTCAAAACAAACACCGGGGCAGAAATGAAGCCCATTGAGATGTGGACTTTTGAAAGGCCTCCTCATTGTTGTAATGTACAGGAAGAGATTGATGGAAACCCATGGTACTATGACATCTTGCAATATGTCAAGCTTCGAAAGTATCCAGAAGGGGCAAATGATAATGACAGAAAGACACTCAGAAAAATGGAAACAAAATATGTCCTAGATGGGGAAATCCTATATAGGAGAAGTCATGATCAGACATTGCTAAGATGTGTGGATGCCTGGGAGGCGAAGGAGATTTTAGCCGAAGTACATGACGGGCTCTGTGGAACGCACGCCAACGGGCTGTCTATAGCCCGAAAAATTATGAGATATGGTTATTTCTGGTTGACCATGGAGGGAGATTGCTTTGATTACGCCAGGAAATGCCACAAATGCCAAATTTACGCTGACAAGATTCACGCACCACCATCGCCTTTACACACCATGAATTCTCCGTGACCTTTTGCGGCGTGGGGGATGGACGTCATCGGGCAGATCCATCCGAAAGCTTCCAATGGACATCGTTTCATTTTGGTCGCCATAGACTATTTCACTAAATGGGTAGAGGCAGCGTCTTACGCCAACATCACAAGGACTACAGTATGTAAGTTCTTAAAGAAGGAGATTATTTGTCGATACGGATTGCCAGAAAGGGTCATCACCGACAATGCTTCCAATCTGAATAACAAAATAACGACGGATGTGTGCACTCAATTCAAGATAACACACCATAATTCCACAGTCTATCGTCCTAAAATGAATGGGGCAGTGGAAGCAGCAAACAAGAACATAAAGAAGATCATAGCAAAGACGATGGATACCTACAGGGATTGGCATAAGAAGTTGCCGTTTGCCCTTTTCGCCTATAGGACGTCCATTCGCACATCAACGGGGGCAACACCCTACTCCTTGGTGTACGGTACCGAAGCAGTACTCCTCATCGAGGTAGAAATCTCGTCTCTCCGGGTCTTAAATGAAGTAAAATTGGAAGAAGCCGAATGGGTGCAGGCCAGACTCGACCAGCTAAATCTCATTGATGAAATGAGACTAAAAGCCATTTGTCATGGTCAGATGCACCAAAAGCGGATGATGCAGGCATACAACAAAAAGGTGCGCCCAAGAGAATTCAAAGAAGGGGATCTGGTGCTCAAGAAAATCCTCCCGATTCAGAAAGATTCTCGAGGAAAGTGGATGCCCAACTGGGAAGGGCCGTACGTGGTAAAAAAGGGCTTCTCAGGAGGAGCCCTAATCCTAACAGAAATGGATGGAGACGAGCTGAAAAATCCTGTAAATTCTGATGCTGTTAAGAAATACTATCTTTGAAAAAAAAAAGAAAAGAAAAAGAAAATAAAAAGAAAAAAGAACAAAAATGGAGAGCTCAGGGCGAAAACCCGAAACAGGGCGTCTTAAAGCAGAGGAAGGACTTGAGTTGAAAACCCGTAAAGGGGTGGCTCAGGTAAATTGAAAAACTGAATATCCGAAGAGGAGGGTATCCCCATGAGCATCATGAAGAGGGAGCTTCAGGCAAAAAAATTCTACGCCGGTTGACAAGATCATGTATCATTCATATCGAAGATAATGAGGGATCTTGTATTTCATACTTAACTTTTCTTCTTTCTCATGTGTGTCATACCTCTTTTAAGATATCCCAAGCCCTTAATCGTAATAAAATCGTGTTTTTGAGCATCCATTCCTTGCCTTCTTGTTAATTTCAGGCAAATAAGCTAACATAGGCTTATGGTAAAACAAGAGATTTCTGAGCATTACTGTGATCTAACCTTAAAAATGTAGGTGATTAAAGAAAATGATGTTAACTTTGCCCTCTAGCTCCCTACATAACGGCTGTTAATAGTAAATGCGGAAAGCTTCAAACAACCAGATAGGATGACCAATGGCGTACGTCCTGTCTATTCAAGGAAAACATACGAGATAACAAGAGAGATCTCTTGGGTGAAAACCCAGAAGGGCACCCCTAAAAAAAACTCTCTAAAGCGAAAACCTGAAAGGGCACTTTAGAATTCCAAGTCGTAAATAGAGAAAAAGAAAGGTTGGAATGGTTGAACCTGACAGTGAAGTGGGGTATCGACGCCCGTGAAAAAGGAGAAAGTAAACAACAAGATCGAATAAGGAACAAAACAAGCCCACCAAGATATTGACACTCATGCATCATGAATAGTCAGGCATCATTAGGATTAGGAGCATGTCAATTCATTTGTCATAGCATTTTGTTTTATTTTAGACAGGTATCTGAGGATTCAAAGAGACATCGATGGCCATCGTGGTGTGAATCCCAAATGTGAAGACAATGGTTCTACATACAAAAGGCCTATGTTTCCAAGCGCCTGCAGAGAGACGTTCTATATAGGAAGAATCCTCCACTCCGAGGCTTCAGAAGCTGGAAGTTTTGTATAGGAAGGACTTACAGCTCCAGGGTGAAGACTAGCAGTTCTATATAGGAAGAACTCCCAGTCGAAGGAATTCACCCAGGACACACAAGGTTTTATATAGGGAAAACCTGTTGTGTTGAAAGCGAAGAGTCTTATATAGGAAGGGCTCCGAGCTTTACTGTCTTAGAGTGAAAGATTCTATATAGGAAGAATTCGTAGCTCCAAGATTTCAGAAGCTAAAAGTTCTATATAGGAAGGACTTACAGCTCCAGGGTGAAGACTAGCAGTTCTATATAGGAAGAACTCCGAGTCAAAGGAATTCACCCATGATACACAAGGTTTTATATAGGGAAAACCTGTTGTGTCGAAAGCGAAGAGTTCTATATAGGAAGGGCTCCGAGCTTTACTGTCTTAGAGTGAAAGGTTCTATATAGGAAGAACATGTAGCTCTGAGATTTCAGATGCCAAAAGTTCTATATAGGAAGGACTAACGGCTCCAGGGTTTGAAGACTAGCAGTTCTATATAGGAGGAACTCCCAGTCGGAAGAATCCATCAGCGACGTAAAAGGTTTTATATAGGAGAAACCAGCGTTGAAGGTGAAGAGTTCTATATAGGAAGGACTCCAAGCTTTACTGTCTCGAAGTGAAAAGTTCTATATATGAGGGACTCAAAACTCGAGGCTTCAGAGCGAAGGGTTCTATATAGGAAGAGCCTGTAGCTCCAAGATCGGAGGGGAAGAAGCTATATATAGGAAGGACTTACGAGCCCGAAGATTCAGCTAAGGAAGAGTAGAGAGTTCCAGAAGAACACGTGTTTCCAAAGCTACAAACAGGGAAGTCTGATAAAAATGAGTGCTTATGAATCTTTGCTTTGTTCCCATTCCACAAGAACAAGCAAAGAGGGGCAACTGTAATCACTCATTTTTATCTGGTCTGTAAATACATATTAGAATAATTATTAGTATATTAGCGTTGCATGTATACATTGTATTATATTATGCTATATGTTTATTATGTGCATGAGTGTTATTAATATATGTAAAGTGTGTGCATGTATATTATAAACTATGTATGTATACGTATTAAATACGGTGTATGTGTGTCGCACATGTATCTATATTTAGTACGAGCGTATTTGTTTTTACGGATAATGTGTGTAGATGTTATGTTAATTATGTGTATGATTATATATGTATGTATGCTAGTATGTTATATTAATTAATGTTTGCATAGGTATATACGTATGTATTATCGTATGTATATTATTATTACTAATTGTTGTTATAACTAATATTAATATTATTGGGCTAATATAAAATGAAATCCAAAAACATTTTAAACCCAAATGAATAAATTGCCAGTCCAAGTCCATTACAAGTATGAAGTTATTAATATTATTACAAGGCCCAGTTGGCCCAAACCCAAAGCCCTATTTAATTCTAATTATTTTTGTGTAGATAACTATGGGTATGGGTCGTTGGATCAAGATCTGATCCAACGGCCACGATCAAGCAGGGACAAAATATCTAGCCAGCCACGTGCACTACACGTCTGGACGGTTCGAGTGCCATGCGTGAGTGGGGTCCACGCGCGGACTCTTTGATATCCCACGCGTGCGTGAGTCCCACGCTCTATAACCCCTCGACTGCTGAGCCCCACGTGTCATGATCTGGAGCCGTTTCACCGATCGAGGTTTCATCTGGACCGTTCATCCTTCAAGCCAGCCCGACCGTTAGATCAGATCTGATCCAACGGCCGAGAACGCCTCTGGCCGAAGATAGAACCCCCCACACTGCCACCATGCTTCCACCATGCCAGTCTCCAACCACCGCGTTCAGACACATCAGAACACAAGAAAAGAAAGATTATGTCAGTATCAGTCCAGATCTGAAAATAGATATTATATTACTTGTTACAAAAGCAAAAGACAGGCATATATGTATGAAACAAACAATTGTAAGGCAACCAAGTTGTAATCGAAAAGAAAAATACAAAAAAAAACAGTCTTCAGTGGTAATACTCTTCTCTTTTCTTACTTTGTTGCATGCATACAACAAATATACGTAGTAAATAAAAAGAGAGGTTTAGAGTTGTTACCCTCGTCGTCTGTGGATCTCCCCTTTACTAGTGACAAGCCTCTTCGGCCTTCCCAGGCTGAATATGGTGAACTGAAAGGAGTGGGAGGCCCTTTTTGGTTTCATTTTGGGGTGAATACACTAAAAAAGGGGGTTTTTCGTTTCGTATTTCTTAGATCTAGGACGGATAGGGGCTTTTTCTCTAAATCCAAGTTCGGATTCGTGTTGAGGGTAAGGCAAGGTTCATTTTGGTGTGTTTTTTGGGCTCGCTGGCGCCAGCTAGCGGCGGCCGGCGGCGGAGAAGACGGCGGTCGGCCGCCGGTTTCTGGGTTCATCAGAGGGTGGTTGAGAGAAAACGAGAGAGAAACGAGTGTTATAAAAACTGAAAAAATGAACGAAATGGAAAAGTTTGAGTCCGGCCAAAAAAGGGGGTTTTATAATCATTGTTATTTCGTGAAATGGGGAAATTACGTAATAAATCCTCCTGCGTTTTTGATATTTTCATTTCTGTCTCGCCGCATGGTATATTTACAATTCCAATCCCCCTTATATTTCAAAATCTTGCAATCCAGTCCCTAAATTACATCGAATCAGTTTTTTAATGGTAAAATTACCTTTTTAACCATCCCGCGTTTTTGGATTTTTCACTTCGGGTCTGCCCCTTGGTCCAATTACAGTTTAGTCCTTTCAAGTTCAGTCCTGCTTGCATTTTCGTCCCTAAATTGCATATTATTGTCCTTTAATTTCTGCTACTGATGTTTATTTCTTTTCATTTCAGTCCTGTTTCCATGTAAATACTCATGTTCGTTTATTATAATTGTGTATGTTGATGTAGTCTTTTGCCTTATTATATATCCCTCGTATATGCCTTGTATTTTCATGTTTACATGTATATGTGTGTTAAGTTTATGATGATTATGTATCTTCATGTACTTGTTCGGTTGTTCGTGTCACGCATGTTATGTTGATATACTAGTTGGCTCGTACACAACATGTTTTGTATTTTAGCATGTATTGTATGTTCTCTTGGCTTTAGGGTTACGTGTTAGTACATTTTCTTTTTCATGTATAATATATTGTTCTATATATGTTGAAATGTGTTTTATTTCTATATGTATGTCTTCTTGAAATATGTGTTTTTGTTCATACATGTATTTATTCATGCCTTGTCATTGTGATATGTAAAATTTGTTTTTATGTACTATTAAGATTAATATGTATATATGTACGTTTTAGTTACGTATTTTATTTATGTTAGATTAGTATTCTGTTATGTTAATATTTATTGCATTTAAATTATTTGCCATGTTTGATATTTTGCCTACTAAGATTGCATATCGAGATATAAATTGTCAATGCGGTGCCCTTTTATCCGAGCGTAAACGGGGCCATATCCAGGGCGTAGTGATAGTGGTTGGGCGTTTACTCTCGGATAACGGGGCCCTTAAAATTTATTCGCAATTATAACCGAATTTTAAACTAATTGTCACTTTAATCCGGAAAATCTAATATTAATAAAGCGGTAATTATTAAAGTACCAATTTTGGGCGGTGTGGGGGTGCTAATCCTTCCCCATCCGTAACCGACTCCCGAACCCAATAGTTTTTGAATCTCTGGTTTTATGTTGTCCGGCCTACCTAAGTGGCCGGTGGCGACTCCAATTTTTAGTAAAATGCGGTTTTTAAAACCCCCACGGAATAAATATTTTAATACCCGAAAGACAACCAACACTTCAAAAAATCCGTTCACTTTTTTAGCGAAAAATGACATCGCTACAAATACATATCATGCAAATATGAACATGATAAAAGCAATGACCATGTTATGATAAATGATGTTATGAAAATGAGTTAAATGATCGTGAAGTATGTTACATGATGAGTATAAAAAAGATACATGATATAAGTTCATTGTGAAATACTTGCCATGTTACAGAGAAATGAAATGCACTTTAATATGACATACTGTATTTCATTATTTCATGTTATATACATAAGTTTTATTGCCTATCTAAGTTCGTACTTAGCGTGTGTTTTATTTCACACGTAGGTTCTTCATATCAGACTTAGCAAGGAGGAGCCACTCATTTGGAAGTCAAGTTATCGGTAAGTGAAAGTACGTACATCTTTAAAATAGTCAAGTACTAGTGGGCATGTAATTATATTTTCAAAGAACTGTTTGGTAAGCTTTTACAAATATGAAAGCATAAGAAATTATGAAGTATGAAAATGAAATAATGTTATTGGTACGATGAAAGTAAAATGGCTTGACTCAATGTTTAAACCTTATCACGTAAACTTTTTATAAATATGAAAGGATCTAGGCAGTAAGCGACGTTTTCATCATGAATAAATTTTCTTTCAAATAACTTAATTTTATACTTTATAAACCAATTCAGGGTTAAAACTAGCTACGATTGTCTAGAAATGTTTTCAGATGAATATTTTGAAAAGTGCTATTTACCGATAAAAAATAAAATAAAATAATTTAAGCCAGTTTTCAGTACTTGTTTTAGTAGCATCTGTAATGTACATTCGTATTACGAGTATACGTTATGGGTGTTACAATAACATTCATAATATAACATCATACATAACTAGTGATCCATGCATTTATGTTCAACTTTTGACATATTTAGAACATGTCAAATAAATGATTATGACATAAATATCATGCCAATATAAACAAGGTAGACTCATCGCGAGTCTTCGTTATGACGTATAAAACATCCATATATCATGTTATGTATGCATTGCACTCACCTTGGCCACTTAACACAATGCCTCACTAAGTCCTAGCTCAATCCTTTCTTTCATAGTACCTCGAACCTTCTTTGATTTGGACTTGACTTCATTAATCACATGAATAAAATAAAATATTTGTTAGATTCAAATCTAACAATACCTTAAACATGCTGTCTAATATAATCATTCGAGTATAAAATTTCCAAATATTTTTCCTTTCTTCCTTTTATTGTTCAAAAACTCATTATGGTCCTTAGTGACCAATTTGAACTTCCATTAATTCTTCCAAGCTTGCTAACTAACATTTGAATACAAAATGTTTCAAATTTCATTTTCTGACAACTTGCGCTACCTTCAAAGATTTACTTATACAAGGCAGAATACATACTGGATCTTAATTTCCTTTATATTGGAGAAACTAGATTCGATAACGGCTCTAACGGTATAAGCCACATAAATTAATAAAATCTACAAAAATTAGGAAAAATCACCGAATTCACATTACAGACTGACATGCAAAAAACTACTCTATAATTCTTTATTCATTCGAATAAAAATTCATATCTTTTAACTCAGAATTTGAAATCAGTTTCTGTTTGTGGAAACGAAACTAGACTAAAAATTCTTTCCAAGGTATAAAATTCATCATCTAACCATTTTTGTAGAATTTATTGCGAAATTTTAAACTTACTGCCATAATTCAATTCCAACATAACTTTCCATAAATAACTTCTAATTTACACCAACTTCTCCCTATTTCTCTACTTGTCAATTTAGTCCCATCACTTTACTTCAAATGACCATAATAAAGCTTGTATTCATATGTTCTATTTACATTCTTCATCAAAATAGGCTCAAACCTTCACTTCTCTAATTTCTCTTGATTTGTCGAGATGGTCACCAAATTTCAAATATAAGGATTCAAGCTTCTTAACTTTGCAAATTAGTCCTCCAATCAACATTACTACCTTAATTCCATCATTTTAACTAAAAATCAGATTTACTCCTTCTACATATCCTCTTTGCCAAATAGACCATTCAAGTTTGATAATTTGTCAAAATGGTCACTAATGTGATTAATCGTCGGTTTAGCATTCTAACTTCATTTTCATGTCTATAACATTATTAATAATATAAATACACATCAAATTCAATAAAAAATTAGATCTGGTCCCTTAAGTTTAAAGGTTGCCGAAATGGTCCCTATGCATTTAACTTAGGGTTTTGCTTCCGAACAACAAATCAAGCTTGCTAGATCATTAATCCAACATCACAAACCCTAAGTTAGACTTGAATCCAAAAACCCTAATCTTCTATATGCAAACTGAAATATGTAGGGTTTAAATCCCAACTCAATAAGATGATTCCAACATCATACAAGCATGATTCTAACTTAAAATCAACCATGGATTCATAAAATCATAAAAGCACCAATTTGTTCATAAACCCTAATTTCTTCCACATATAAAATCTCATCAACCAAGAAAATATTCTACAAATTATTTTCATCAAAAGATAGAGCTCGAAGAGTAGAACAACTTTGTAGTTCGAAACATTACCTAAAAACTGAGATTCGGGGCTTAAATCGAGCTTGAAAATTTCCCTCTTCCTTCTCCTCTTTCTCCATGGTTTATGGCTGGAAAAGCTGAACATTTTTTTTCATCTTTTTACTATTAAATTACACTTGTAACTATTAAATGAATTTTAAAATCACTTAAATAAAAATTACCAATTTAGCCTTTAAATCCAATGGCTAATTTAATCTCATCCAAAATCAAGGGCCAAGATGAAATCCATATATATTTCATCTTCCAAAAACGTCCTCACATTTCAAAAATATTTCAAAATTGCCATCCTTGCCAAATGACCAATTTGCTCTCCAACTAGTCTTTATTTACTAGTTTGTTTAAAAATTGCCATTCCATTATAATCTAACTACATTAGTTCCTTCTCAACTGAACACTATTCCATAAATATCATTTTATGATTTTCCATGGCTTATGGGACAATCTCTGAAATTTCAATTCAATCTGATTTCTCGATATTCACTAAATACTTCTACTATGATTTTACCTTTACCGAGCTATCAGATCTATTCCGAAAATTCTATATTTCCATAATGTACCTCATGTCATCATCCTTCATCCAATGGCATAGATTTAATCTTGAACTAGTAGTTACCAACCTTGCCCTGATAATTTCCAAAATTACGATCTTGCATTTTTCATCCAACGACTCATATTTAACATGGAAAATCAACTTAAATCTAAGGGTTCATATGTGATTTCGATGTAACCATACCTTGAAATCATGAATGGAAATGCAAGAGACAATATCAATGAAATCGGGACAGGCACCTAGCCAATCCCAAGACTTCGACTACACTCACCGATACCCCTGAAGCTTTTAGAGCTCTCTTATGACAACTCCCTTGTTCTTTAACTTGTTGGAAATTGAAGGTTTTGGTGATTCTTCACCTTGGTTCTCTTGAGCTACAAAAGAGATAGAAATCAAAAGGATTTCAATATCAATATTCAAATTCATAGCAACAACTAGCTATGAAAAACTATAAAAGTTGAGTCTTGAATCCCATGGATATTTTCTTAAGACTTAAAATTCTTGAGCATGAATTTAAAAATGATTTAAGCTATAGAATTGATGAATCGATGGAGGGCTTTTGCTTACCCATTCGATAGTAACACTATAATATAAAGAAATTGAAAGAAAGCAAAGCTTGGATAACGCTCCAATGGAGGTGCTTGCTTGGCTAGGTTGAGTGGTTAAAGATGAAAGAGATACTTGCTTGGTAAAACCTTAACCGGGTACGTCTTCTAAGCCTTCCCCCTTTCTTTTTCTTTCTTATTTTTAATTTAGCTAAGCTTTCCTTCCTATGAAGGAAACTTGGGTGAGCATTCCACGTAAGGAATGAATAATCCCAATAGTGGGATAATTATGAGCTTAATCCCTAAACTTTTCATTCTCTATACTTTTACCTCCAAACTTTCAATTTTCTCAATTTGACCACTAAGGTAAGTTTCAATGTTTACAATGGGATCCTTAAACAATGTCAATACTTAGTTAGGGTTCAATAATCCAATAATTAACCACTTGGTCAAAGGTTAATGTTACATTTTGACTTTCTGATGTAAAATAGCCAGTTGCTAGAATTGAATTCCAACTAGGCTCAGTTTTGGGGTGTTACAACTCTTCCCCTTAAAAAAATTTGTCCTTGAATTTTTACCTAAACTAAAGAGATGTGGGTATTTGTTCCTCATGGTCTCTTCCGATTCCCATGTAGCTTTTTCGATCTTGTGACTTCTCTAAAGCACCTTGACTAATGGAATGTTCTTTTTTCGATGTCTCTTGACTTCTCTTGCTAATATCTGTATATGTTCTTCCTCGTAGGTTAGGTTGAAGTTCCATCGATTCAGGCTCTATAATATGTGATGGATCAGATCTATATTTGTAGAGCGTTGATACATGGAATACATCATGAATATTTCTTAACTCCTGAGGCAAAGCTAGCCAGTAAGCCACGAGACCAACTCTTTCGATCACTTTGAAAGGTCCAATGAATCAAGGACTTAGTTTCCCCTTTTTACCAAAACGAAGAATCTTCTTCTATGGGGAGACTTTCAAGAAAACTTCCTCACCAACATCATACTTTATATCCCTCATCTTGAGATCAGTATAGGCCTTCTATCGGCCGAAGACAACCTTTAAGCGGTCATGAATGATGGTAACCTATTCTTCAGTTTCCCGAAGTAAGTTAGGGCCCAACATCTAGCCCTCGTCGAGTTCAGACCAACATAACTGTGTTCTACATTCCTTGCCATACAATGCTTTATACAGTTCCATTCTAATAGATGATTGATGACTATTATTATAATCAAACTCGATGATAGGTAGGGACCTCTCCCAAGTTTCTTCAAAGTAAATGACATATGCACGAAACATGTCTTTCAATATTTAAATTACCCTTTTTGATTGGCCATCAGTTTGCGGGTGAAAAATAGTATTGAGATTAATTCGGGTGCCCATAGCTCCTTGCAATGCTTTCTAGAATCGTGAAGTAAAATGTGGGTCTTAATCAGAGATGATTGGCTTGGGTACTCCGTGGAGTCTAACCACTTCCTTGATGTACAAGTCAGCTAACTTGGGAAGACCGTAGTCCATTTCGACAGGTAAGAAATGAGCTAACTTGGTAAAATGGTCAATGATGAACCAAATAGAATCATGCATAGCTGGAGTCAACGGTAGTCCACTGACAAAGTCCATGGTTATTCTTTCCCACTTCCATTGTGGAAGCTCAATAGGTTCTAGTAATCCTGTAGGGATACAGTGTTCAGCTTTGACTCGTTGGCACGTTAAGCACTTGAATATAAATTTTGTAATGGCTTTCTTTATACCAGGCCACCAATATAATTCTCGAAGGTCCTTATACATCTTCACTGACCCCGAGTGAACCAGGAAAGGGCTAAAATGAGCTTTCTTGATAATGTCATCATGGGGGGATTCATCATTCGGTATACAAATTCTATCACAAAAACACAAGAGTCCTTCAATGTTAACTTTGAAGTTAGGATCTGGATTACTCTGGAGTTTAAAAATAATGGCTTGTATTTTAGGGTCTTGGTCTTGCAACAACTTGATTCTAAACACTATGGTAGACTGAACTTGAAGTTCAGCTACTAAAGGTTTTAGTGTTTTTTTAGTTTGAAATGAGCATTGATAGCTCGAGGAGCTACAATGCGATTACTATACTGTGAGTTCAATGTAGTAATAAATATTCAAGGTTCAATATCCAATAATTTACTTACCAGGCGAAGGTTTGTGGTTGAGTGCATCAGCTACAGTTGTCCTTGCCCGTGAGATAATCAATTACAAGGTCATAGTCCTTGAGAAGTTTCGTCCATCTACTTTGACGAAGATTAAGCTCTTTCTATGTCAACAGGTATTTTAGGCTCTTGTGATCGGTGTATAGGTAGCACTTTTCTCTATAGAGATAATGCCACCAGATCTTTAAGGCAAAGACAACCGCAGCTAATTCAAGAACATAGGTAGGATGGTTTATTTCATGTAGCTTAAGTTGTCTTGAAGCATATGCAACAAACTTGCCTTCTTGCATCTATAACACCCCAGTTTTGGGCCTAGCGGTTTTAAGGGCTAGTTAGACGGTTCACTAGACCAGGTTAGAGATTCGAGTTAGATTCGGGAATAAATATTTTTGAGTAAGATAAAAAATGGAAAAATGGTTAAAAATCATATTTAAATATATGAAAAGTATTGGTGAAATCAATTTTGGAAAATTGGATTTGGAAGGGTGACATTTTGGTTGGTGACCAAAATGTAATTTTTGAAAATTGTTTTTAAAAGGTGACTAAATTGTAAAGGATCAAATTCCTAGAATCCTTAAGGAGCTATTTTAAAAACTTTTGGCGGGTGGTTTCTCCCTTCAATTAAGACTTTTAACATGTGTTTTAATTATTAATTAAAATGAATTTTATAATGAAAAGGTAGTTATTGATTTTAAAGAAATTTGACGTAAACTTTTCTCTCCACATCTTTTGTGCCAAACACTCTTGTTTTCATTAAAAATCTAGAGGTGATAGATCTATTTTCATGGATTCTTGATTTATAATTGATTCCTTATCTTTGATTTACAAAACCTCATTGAAATCTTGTGTTTTTCAAGCTTTAATCAATCAATTAAGGGGGAAATCACACAATAGAGGTAAGGTTCATTTTTCTCTTCTATTGATGGTTCTTCATTGATATTCCCAAGTATTTGATCCTTGATTTATGATTTATAATCTGATTTTATGTTTTTGTGATGATTAATTGATTTAATTTGGGATTAGTTGGTGAAATTGAAGAAAATCTATATTTGATCTATTTTCAAATGTTGAGGATTGATTTTAAACATGTATTAAATGTTTTATAATGTGGATAAGTCGTTTTAGCATTGGAATCTCGAATCTCCACGAATATTTAATTATTTAGGTTGTTAGATTTGTATTTTTGAGGTGTTGTGGTGGCTGTTTAGTTGTTGGGGATATAAGGACGATGTAATCTTGCTTTGAGTGTTGTTTGATGTAAATGGAAGTGTTAATTGATAGATTGCAGTTGGGCTGTGCTTGGAAAGAGTTAGATGATGATTTCGGTTGTTGTGGTTGGGTAATTGTGAAAAGGATTGTTGAGGTTTGCAAGGAATTGTTGTTGCAGTGTTTGAATACATTAAGATGCATTAATCCTCTGTTGTTATGTGGTTAAAATAGGGAAGGCTGGTCTGCAAGCTTTTGGTGAAGCTTTAGAGGCTTCGAACCCTTGAATTCGCATCGACAAATTAAAGTTTCGCGTATCGGTGAGTGAGAACGTGGATTTCAGCTTTGAAATGGTTTAAAGGTGGTTTATGGGAGTTTAAACTTAGCTTGAAATGCTGGTTTAAACTCGAAAGTAAGTATAAAGTGATTTTCTCTCTCGGTCGTGCTTTTACGAAATGGTTTTATACACTTGATTTGAATTATATGGTACCTACTATTTAAGCATGTTTTAAAGTATGTGAGATACTGTTTTTAATTATGAAATGTTGAAGGATGCACATGGTAAGTGATCCTTGTAAGTATGTGGAAATACTTGTTGAAAAACATGGTTTGTTGCTTTGGAAAAAGGTTTGGTTTAATGCATATAAAAACAGTGAGGTATGTGGTTAATTGTGAATTAAATTGGCAAGTGATGTGGTTTAAAAATGTTATCAGATATAGTTGCCGGCCATAGGATTGATATTGCACTATAAAGAGTTGCCTTGGATGTCGAGGGGTTTTATACGGTGTATCGAATACTCCATCCAAGTACCCTAACGGTCGAGGGGTTATATGGTACTTTAAACTCCCATTAGTGGATTAAACATCTAATCGAGGGTTGAGGTTGGTGTCCCTGTGGGTTGTAAGTGTACCCGTTTGTAATATACCACGATTGTGATTGTATCGCTATTCCGGTTGAGATGGCTTGAAGTGTTGTGAGGAAACCTGTTGAATTCGTGTATCCGATGAACTATTTTGTTAATGAAGCTTGGTTAATGATCACTTGTAAGCCAATATAATTGTTGATGTGTCATGTAATGGTTTATGTTGTATAATGTGATTTATACATGTTTACTATTTAAGCTTTGCATATGGTCTGTTATGCATGGGATGGCTTAAATTGAGGTTTAGCAACGAGATTTGCTGATGGTTAATGACACATGTTGTATATGGTTTAATATGCTGGTTTTTGAAAGTGTTAAGTGCATGGTTTTCAAGGCATGATGTTCAAATGATATTTTAAGTTATGTTTAAAAGATGATTGAAATGAGATTTCAATGTGTTATTGAGAAATAGTTTTAAATGCATTGATGGTGTGTTGTTTTTGAGTACTCCTCACTAAGCCTAGTGTGCTTACGCTCTCTTTGTCCATCAATGCGGAGAATTAAAGATTTGAAGGCAGCGAGGAAGCAAGGGATCGCCAAAGACTTGATACTAAGAGTATGTTTTGAACTAGACTATAAGTAATAAGGGAAATGGGGTTTCCGTTGTTGTTTTGGGAGGTGTTTCGTTAAACTCCATGTTTGAGCAATGCTGTTTTTCTGCTATTGGTTTGTAATTGGCTATTGTGGATTGTTTGTGGTGATGATTTAAGATTTCATGCTTTGCTTGGTGATAAGTGTTCGAAAGTACTATTTTTTCTTACCCTTTTTACTCATATTATTGTTAGACTTAGGCTCATATTAGTTACATAATTAGCCATTCATGCATTAATCCATGTTTCCTTCCATCGTTGAGCTTGATTGCATAACTTGGTTGTTTTTGTAGGAAAAGATGCTGCTTTGGTGTGTTTTGTGTGTATGTGCAGGATCACTTGCCAAAGCAAGGATAGAGCTAGTTGCCAGGGCAATGCATGAAGGAGATGCTGAGCTAGTTGCCAGGGCAATGCATGAAGGAGATGCCGAGCCAGTTGCCAGGGCAATTGTCAACAAAGAATAAGGTGATATGGTCGAAATTGATGACTAGACAAGCCCAAGATGACTTGGAGCAAAGCTAAATCCCAAAGGAGTTTGATTTCCATGAAGAGATTAAAGAAGAATTAAATTCCAAGAAGATAGGAGAAGTTCTAGAAGGAATATAATTATAATAAAGAATTATATTCTTTAAAGATAATTTAATTCCAACTTAACTTCCTCCTCAAAGAAGGACTTTAACCTAGACCTATAAATTAGAGGCCATGCCGTCAACTCCAAGGGAGAGAATTTTCGACAAGCATCTAGGGCAAGGAGATTTCGACAAGCTTCATTCTTCATCTTTTTCTTCCTTGTTCAATTAGGTTCATGCTAGGGATTCTTTATCTTGTGTTTCTTTGGAACCTAGCCATGAACTAAATCTATTTGGCTAAGGTTATTGTGTCTTGTGGTTGTGAGAAACTATTGGATTTTGTTTAGGTAATAAGAGTTTGCACTTTTCTATTCAAGGTTTATTCATTCTTGGTTCTTATTCTTGTTTGCGAGTGAATTGAGAGAGGATCTCGTAACTTCATCTATTTATATAATATCGGGAGAGTTAGATTCAAGAAACGAATGAATATGATCTTTATTCAATCTATTGATGGTGAAGATTAATCCGGCTTAGGAATAAGTTAAGGATTTCAACTGCCAAGGGGAGCGCAAGATTGGTTGTTGTTCACCCTTGATTCACGTAGGGATGTATTATCAAGGCATGCACAAGTAGCTAGAGTTTCGACTTAGGGATAAGAAGAAACCATTGAAAAACGCTCTGCCGAACCTTGAAGTTGCTGCCCAGACGCCCAAGTAGTTGCCCAACTAGTCGCCTAGGCAACCATCGATTAGTTGCCAAGGCAACCCCGTTGTGCAAGTTGCCACGGCAACTGAGTTGCCCGTGCACTCTTTTAACAAGACGATCCAATCGGCTATCACACCTCAACTCACGATAACCTGGCCTATCTCTCTCATTTAATTACACCACCTTTTACTTATTTGCTTTCTAGATTAGTTATTAGTTAAAACTCCTATAATCTTCTACTTGTGTTTTCTTTTACTTTTTACATTGCAAGAGACTAGATTCTTGAAGTGGCACCAACCCCTGTGGAGATGGTATCTTTTATACTATAACTTGTGACGTGTATACTTGCACAATTTCGTAGCACTTATTACGCGCAACAAGTTTTTGGCGCCGTTGCCGGGGATTGGCAATAGCGACTTTGTTTTTATTTTCTTGCATTTTCTTTTTACTTTTCTTGTTTAAGATTCAAAGGGCTAACAAAATTTGGTTTTGCATTGGTATATGACCAGGGCGAGACCGATTACACCAGAATATCCCTTTGATCCAGAAATCGAGCGAACCTTACAAAGACTTAGACTAAGGATAAGAGTAGCAATGGCTAATCAAGACGGCAATATAAATCAAGATGTTCTAGCTGGAGGAGGAGTGATTCTTGCATGAAACAGAACTATTTGAGACTATCTTGAAGAAGATCTTGATGGACTTAATCCAGGAGTTGTCGCACCTGAAATTGAAGCCGACCACTTTGAGTTGAAACCGGTAATGTTTAATATGATCAACACAATTGGTCAATTTGGCGGCTCAACAACTGAAGATGCACGACAACATCTTAAATCTTTCCTCGAGATTTGCAACTCGTTCAAAATACACGGAGTCACCCCCGATGTTTTACGATTAAGATTATTCCCCTATTCATTGAGGGATAGGGCGAAAGCATGGTTGAATAACATTCCTGCCGGATCAATAGGTTCTTGGACCAATCTTTGTCTTGATTTCCTTGCTCGGTTTAATCCTACAAATTTGACTGATAAGCTTCGTAACGACATTACTTATTTTCGGCAAGCAGATGATGAATCCATGTACGAGGCTTGGGAGCGATATAGAGAACTTCTACACAAATGCCCCCTACACGGATTCCCGGTGTGGACTCAAGTAACAATGTTTTACAACGCCGTGAATACACCAACAAGGATGATGCTAGACGCCTCGGCAAACGACATACTCCTAGATAAGTCGCCGGAGTAAGCAATGCAAATTCTAAACAGGCTTGCCAAGAATGATTATCAATTCCCTTCTACTAGAAGAGGAGGAGTTAGAGGCCAAGCCATAATAGATGAACTAGGATCATCATATTCAATTTCGGCACAATTGGCCACTTTAACCAAGATGGTCTAGAACATGCAAAAACCAAACAACACACATGAGGTCAAGGTAATGGATTCTTTTTGTGAGTTATGAGGTGATAACCATGATTCTTCTGAATTTATGCAGAATTCGGAATCCAGCTTCTATGTGGGGAACTACAATCGGAACAACAATGTGATGTCCAATACATACAATCCAGCTTGGAAGAAACACCCGAATTTTTCATGGAGTAATCCCAAAAATGCTCTAAACCAGAACAATCAGAATGCACAAGCATCGGGATTCCAGCCGAATATGCCACGGCAACAGTTATCGCAGCAACAACCGACAACATCTAGTTCTTTGGAAAATTCTCTAAATGCTTTTATGATGAAAACTGAATCTTATATGGCTGAGAATAGTAACTTCATAAAAAGAACTGATGCTTTTATTAACAGGACCGAGATGAGATTGCAAAACCAAGAGGCGGCAATCAAGTCAGACAGTTTGCTCAAAACCTGAATACTAGACCGCAAGAAGGTTTACCTAGCGATACTGAAGTCGCAAGAGGAACTGACCATGAGCAATGTAAGGCGATCACCACTAGAAGTGGCCAACAAATTAAAGAGGCTCAAGCCCGCTCATCAAACAAAACTCCACAAAAAGATCAAGACGAACCTAGCGGCAAAGCCTCAGATGCTAAACCAGGAATTGCCGCGGCAATCGGCAATAAGCATGCCTCGACAACCGACGATAAGAAAACTTTGGCAACTTGTGATAAGCATGCTTCGGCAACCCCAATTGATAATGCTTCGGGAACTCCAGTTGTCTCGGCAATGCCGTCAATCAGGTTCCAAACCAATGAAATGATCGAAGATATCCTACTTCCACCACCATTCCCACAAAGGTTGAAGCGACAAAAGCAAGAATATCAATTCATGAAGTTTCTTGATATCCTAAAGCAAGTCCACATCAACTTGCCATTGGTGGAAGCAATTGAACAAATGCCGAACTATGCCAAGTATCTTAAAGACATTGTGTCCAAGAGAACAAGGCTAGGAGAGTTTGAAACAATTGTCGCAATAGAGGGATGCATGGCCATGTTGCACAATCGTATGCCACCTAAGTTGAAGGATCCTGAAAGTTTCACAATACCCTGTTCCATTGGAAACCACTATGTCGGGAAAGCATTATTCGACCTTGGGGCTAGCATAAACTTGATGCCTAAATCAGTTTTCCAGAAACTAGGAATCGGGAAGGCAAGACCTACAACAGTTATGCTACAGCTAGCCGACATATCCTATATGCATCCAGAGGGAAAAATTGAGGACACACTGGTAAAAGTTGATAAATTTATTGTTCCCGCTGACTTTATTGTTTTGGATTGTGAAGCAGATGAACATGCACCTATCATTCTCGGGAAACCATTCCTAGCAACAGGGAGAACCTTGATCGATGTTGAAAAGGGAGAACTCACAATGAGGGTGAATGACCAGCAATTTAAACTAAATGTGTTCCAAACACTAAGGCATGCCGATGATCCAGAAGAATGGCAACTTCTTCATGCCACGACTGAGTTTAACTTCGACGAGGAATTTAGTTGCCTCGACAACTACATTGCCGATCAAGAGAAACCTGAGGAGTATGAAGAACCGGTTAATGAGGAACAACAAGAAGAGGCAAATTGGCTAGTCAATCGACCAGGTACATACTTTGAACCACTGGATTACTCAGGTAAGCTCAAAAAGCCCTCTATTGAACAACCACCGATTCTTGAGTTGAAACAATTGCCAGAGCAACTAAAATATGCATACTTAGGAACCGATAATACATTGCCTGTAATTATTTCTTCTAAGTTACAGCCTGAGTAGGAAAAAAAGCTGATCAAAATGTTGATGCTACATAAGAAGGCAATAGGGTGGACAATTGCCGACTTGAAGGGAATTATCCCGACAGTGTGCATGCACAAGATTTTATTGGAAGATGATCACAAACCTTCAATTGAGGCCCAGAGGAGACTGAATCATGCCATGAAAGGGGTTGTAATGAAAGAAATCATCAAGTGGCTTGACGTCGTCATTATATACCCTATCTCTGATAGTATATGGGTAAGTCCGGTACAATGTGTACCGAAAAAGGGAGGTATAATGGTGGTAAGTAATGAAAAAAATGAACTCATTCCAACCAGGACTGTGACCGATTGGAGGATTTGTATGGATTATCGAAAGCTAAACAAAGCCACTAGGAAAGATCACTTCCCATTACCCTTTATTGATCAAATGCTTGACCATCTTGCAGGTAAACCCTTTTACTATTTTCTTGATGGTTATTCAGGTTACAATCAAATTGCCATAGCACCAGAAGATCAAGAAAAGACAACCTTCACATGCCATACGGTACTTATGCTTTCCGAAGGATGCCGTTCGGATTATGTAACGCCCCGGCAACCTTCCAAAGATGCATGATGGCACTCTTTTCAGACATGGTCGAAGACTTCCTTGAGATCTTCATGGATGATTTTTTCATTTTTGGTAATGACTTCGATAGTTGCCTCGGCAATTTAGAGAAGGTGTTGGCAAGATGTGAAGAAACTGATTTAGTCCTCAATTGGGAGAAGTGCCATTTTATGGTAGATGAAGGAATATTGCTCGGCCACAAGATTTCATACAAGGGAATTGAAGTAGACAAAGCCAAGGTGGACGTGATCGAGAGATTACCCCCACCAAGTTCGGTTAAAGGAATTCGAAGCTTTCTTGGACATGCAGGTTTTTACAGGAGGTTCATTCATAATTTTTCTAAAATCACTAAACCCTTGTGCAATTTGCTTGAACAGGATAAAGTCTTCGATTTTGATGATTCTTGCACCCAAGCATTCAAAACCCTAAAGGAAAAGCTTGCCTCGGCACCCATTGTCGTTCCACCAGATTGGACGCTACCTTTTGAGCTCATGTGTGATGCAAGTGATTTCACGGTAGGAGTAGTCCTAGGCCAACGCACAGGTAAGACCTTCCATGTGATATACAACGCTAGTAAAACTCTTAATAGTGCTCAAGTGAATTACAAAACAATGGAGAAAGAGTTACTAGCTGTAGTTTTCGCATTTGACAAGTTCCGATCCTATTTGATTGGTACAAAGGTAATTGTTCATACGGACCATTCGGCAATCAAATATCTATTTGCTAAAAAGGATGCCAAACCTCATTTGATTCGTTGGATATTACTTTTACAAGAATTTGATATTGAAATTAAGGACAGGAAAGGAACAGAAAATCAAGTGGCCGATCACTTATCACATTTAGAATGCAATAGGGAGGAGGACGCGGATCTAGAGATATGCGATGCATTCCTGGATGAACAACTTTTAGTTGCCTCGGCAACCATGGATGCGCACGCCTCGGCAACTCTCGACGCCGCAGCAACCCTTGACGCGCATGCCTCGGCAATTTTGGGAGTGGTCGCCACGGCAGCACATGCCTCGGCAATACCCTGGTACGCGGATTTAGTTAATTTCCTTGTTTGTGGTATTTTACCTTATGGTCTTACTCACCAAGGGAAGAAGCGGTTCCACCATGATGCTAAGAATTACTTTTGGGACGAGCCTCTTTTGTTTAAACAATGTGCAGATCATGTTATACGCCGATGTGTCCCTGAAGAAGAGCAAAAGAATGTACTCCGGCAATACCATTCTTCACCCTATGGAGGAAATTTTGGAGGAACTCATACCGCGGCCAAAGTTTTGCAATCCAGTTTCTATTTGCCAACATTGTACAAAGATGCCCAAAACTTTTACAAGCAATGCGATTGTTGCCAGAGGACGGACAATATCTTTAGACGACATGAGATACCGCTCTAGAACATCATCGAGGTGGAATTGTTCGATGTATGGGGGATCGATTTTATGGGACCTTTCCCATCTTTATTCGGCAACCTCTACATTCTACTTGCCGTCGACTACGTGTCTAAATGGGTTGAGGCAGCTGCAGTTCCCAACAACGATTCCAAGACCGTACAACGATTCTTGCAGAAAAACATATTTACACGGTTTGGGGTGCCGAGAGCAAATATCAGCGATGAAGGCAAACATTTTGACAATATACTTATTGCCAAGATGTTGCAACGCTTCAGCGTATCACACAAGATTGCCACGACATATCACCCACAAACCAACGGGCAAGCAAAAATTTCCAACCGGGAATTGAAGGGTATACTCGAGAAAGTTGTAAATCCCTCTAGGAAGGATTGGTCATTAAGACTAGATGACTCGCTTTAGGCATATCGCACTGCATTCAAAACACCCTTAGGTATGTCCCCCTTTCGACTTGTCTATGCAAAACATGCCATCTACCGGTGGAAATCGAACACAAGGCATATTGGGCAATCAAGACCTTGAATATGGATTGGGAAAGTGTCGGACAAAACCGTTTGTTGGACCTCAATGAGATAGAAAAATTCCGTGCACTCGCCTATAACAATGCACGAATCTACAAGGAGAAAACAAAGCAATGGCATGACAAGAAACTATTGTCGCGACAATTCACGCCAGGGCAACTAGTTCTCTTATTCAATTCTTGGCTAAAACTTTTCCCGGGAAAGCTGAAATCAAGATGGTCGGGACCATTCGAAGTTGTCAAACATTCTCCCATGGTGTCGTGATAATCAAGTCCATCACTGACAAACATGAATTCAAAGTTAATGGACAAAGATTGAAGCACTACAATGGTGCCCATGTGGAACGTAACAAAGAAGTGGTCACCTTAGGAGATGCATAAGCATGCTCTCCTTTCGATATTTTATTTTTATTATTTTTATTATTTTCGACTATTTTTTTATTTTATTATT
Organism: Hibiscus mutabilis; assembly: GCA_019671005.1. NCBI lineage: Eukaryota > Viridiplantae > Streptophyta > Magnoliopsida > Malvales > Malvaceae > Hibiscus > Hibiscus mutabilis. Next base: position 26,576,279 of record CM033750.1, on the reverse strand, counting down.
TTTTTCTCGAACTAATTTTTCTTATTTTCGATTATTATTATATTTTCTGGATATTTTTTTTTTATCTTTCTATGTTTAAGAACCCCTTTACACATCTTTATTTATTTTCTTTTATTAGTTTATCTTTAATTTTAATCCTTATTTCATTTGTCTTTGAATTGTAGGAAAAGAGTTCAAGATAAAGAGGAATTTTGGTCCAAGAAGGAAAACATCTTCAACAAGGAAATTAATGGGCTGAATCTAAGGCTTACATAAAGCCTCCAACTTACCCTAATTAAACCCCCTTTGCCATCACCCTTCCCCTAAACCGAAACCCCTTTATTTTCTATCCAAAATTAATCCCACCCACCATATTTACTACCTATCTTTTCTATATAACCCATCACCCTTAACTTCCAAGAAACCTATTCCTACTTTTCATCTTGCAACTCTTTAGTTTCTTTTATTTAATTTTCTTTGTTTTTACAAAACTCACAACCAAGATCATCTATGGCATCCAAAATTAAATTTTTAGTTCATCCAAGTTCCTCCAAAGAACCAAGATACAAGAAGTTTGCTACACCGGTGGTTCAAGAAAGATTTCACTCCATGTTCGAAAGCCGGAAGATTTACGAAGAACAAGGCTTTGAATACTCCAACTCTCATCAAGATTTCAGCCTTGAACCATTCATCTTCGAGAGGATTGCACATCAAAAGTGGAAAATATTTTGCCATCAATCGGAACCGGGTAACATCTCATGGGTAAGAGAATTCTATGCTTACTCACCTAACCCGGATAATCCTTATGTTTTTGTTCGTGACAAGGCTATACTCATAAGCCCCGAAAACATCAACACCTTTTACGGGCTTTACATTGAGAAGGACGAGCATCAAGCCTTCGTTGATCAAATCACGCCCAAGCAACTCGACAAGGTGCTTCAAGAACTCACTCAACCGGGAACTTATTGGAACGACGGTAAATACAAGGGCACGGTAAATCGCCTTCGGCTTAAACCCGAGGCAAAACTATGGAATAAGTTTGTTAAAACTTCTTTAATGCCCACCACACACAATACTACCGTTGATATACCATGTCTTTTGCTCATACATTTTATTTTTCATAATCGCATCATTAACATTGGAAAAATTATTTGTGATGAGATTTTTGTATGTAGCTCAAAAGATAAGGGTTCTCTTTTCTTCCCTTGCTTAATTTCTAATCTTTGCAAGGAGATGCATGTCCCAAGTGAGTCAACCGACAAAAAGGCCCTACCAAAGTCCGGTTGGAATCAAGCAAAAATTCGAAAGCTAATGGAGAGGCACCGGAAAAATCCTCAAGGCCTCCAATTGCCGCAGCAACTCCTACCACCCCGGTAATCCCTAATGCCTAAGCACCTAACACCCGGGCAACTCGGCCATCAACCCCGGGACACTTTTAAGCACTCTTGCAACCATTGGCGAGCCACCTAAGGCAAATTAAAGAACGAAAACTAATGTTCATGCGGTACATGAAGGAGCACAACAATGCCATCACCCAAGTTATCCTAGAAAAGTACCCAGACAGTCGCATGCCGTTCCCAATCTTTCCTACCAAGATCATTGCCCCAGCAACCAATAAAGCAGTCGCCACGACAACCGCAACAGATGATGCCCCGACAACCTACATCGTGCTTGCACAAGCAGATGCCATGGCAACCAACCCTGAAGATGCCACGGGAACCAAAGCTAAAGACATCCCGGCAACCACTGCAAAAGCCAAAGGTAAAGCACCTATGCCTGAATCAACTCCTACGAAATCATTGTCTGATTTTTCAGATTCGGACGAGTCCTCCACTGCACCAACAAAGACTACACCAATTGAATCCTCCAAGCGAAAAGCCAATGACATTGATGAAGAGGACGATGGGGACAACCCCGTACGAGGATCGATTCCACCACTGGCAACAAGGAAACAACCATCGCGTTCAAGCAAGAGAATCAAGACACCAACCAAAAGGAAACTAATCATCCACGACGATGAACTCTCGGATTAAGTCCTCGTTTGTATTTTATTTTTCGTTATTTTTATTTTTCTTTAATGCATGCATTGATGACAATGCCTCACTCGAGTTTGGGGGGATTGTTATTAGTAGTTACCATGTTTAGTTACATTCATCTTAAGTATTACATTTAGGATACATAAATTGCTTGCCATGCCTTTAGTTGGAACAAGAATTGCCTAGATTTGATGAATATCCGATGATGACTTTGCCAATGCACTTAATTGATAGAACTTTTATTCTAGGATAACCATGGAAACACTTAGAATTTTACTATAATACTAAATTTGATGAAACACTGTTGTGGTTTGATTGATGTAAGGAATTCTAGTGACCTTAGGTTGATAATTAAACAAAATAGGGGATTAGAATAAAAATTGGATGAATGCTAGAGGTGCCCGAAATTGGCTCTAGCATGTGCTAAAAAATTGATCACTAGAGGTGCCCGAAACCGGCTCTAGTATGTGCTAAAAAAATTGATCGCTAGAGGTGCCCAAAACCGTCTCTAGTCGAATAAATTAATTAACTTAAGGAAACTAAAAACAAAACACTAGAGGTGCCCGAAACCGGCTCTAGTTAAAAAATGTTAAAAAGAACCAAATTAAGTAATTTGAAAACCTCTTGTTTGCATAGAATCTGAAAAATCAACTTGCACACAACTCCGCACACACTCACAAGCATTATAGTTTGATTCCGAGTAGCGCCTAAGTTTTTTGAAAAATGAAAAGCCAATCATACTTTGTGCCCCGGTTTTGAGAATTGAAATCAAGTTCAAAGCTAAGTTTGTGAAAATTGAAGTCTTGGCAGGTAATTATTAGTTTGCATTGCTTGAGGACAAGCAATAGTTCGAGTTTAGGGGTGTGATAAGTGTTCAAAAGTACTATTTTTTCTTACCATTTTTACTCATATTATTGTTAGACTTAGGCTCACATTAGTTACACAATTAGCCATTCATGCATTAATCCATGTTTCCTTCCATCGTTGAGCTTAATTGCATAACTTGGTTGTTTTTGAGGGAAAAGATGTTGCTTTGGTGTGTTTTGTGTGTATGTGCAGGATCACTTGCCAAAGCAAGGCTAGAGCTAGTTTCCAGGGCAATGCATGAAGGAGATGCCGAGCTAGTTGCCAGGGCAATGCATAAAGGAGACGCCGAGCCAGTTTCCAGGGCAATTGTCGACAAAGAATAGGGTGATATGCAGTCGAAATTGATGATTAGATAAGCCCAAGATGACGTGGAGCAAAGCTAAATCCCAAAAGAGTTTGATTTCCATGAAGATATTAAAGAAGAATTAAATTCCAAGAAGATAGGAGAAGTTCTAGAAGGAATATAATTATAATAAAGAATTATATTCTTTAAAGATAATTTAATTCCAACTTAACTTCCTCCTCAAAGAAGGACTTTGACCTAGCCCTATAAATTAGAGGCCATGCCGTCAACTCTAAGGGAGAGAGATGAGAGAATTTTTGACAAGCATCTAGGGCAAGGAGATTTTGACAAGCTTAATTCTTCATCTTTTTCTTCCTTGTTCAATTAGGTTCATGCTAGGGATTCTTTATCTTGTGTTTCTTTGGAACCTAGCCATGAACTAAATATAATTGGCTAAGGTTATTGTGTCTTGTGGTTGTGAGAAACTATTGGATTTTGTTTAGGTAATAAGAGTTTGCATTTTTCTATTCAAGGTTTATTCATTCTTGGTTCTTATTCTTGTTTGTGAGTGAATTGGGAGAGGATCTCGTAACTTCATCTATTTATCTAATATCGGGAGAGTTAGATTCAAGAAACGAATGAATATGTCTTTATTCAATCTATTGATGGTGAAGATTAATCCGGCTTAGGAATAAGTTAAGGATTTCAACGGCTAAGAGGAGCGCAAGATTGGTTGTTGTTCACCCTTGATTCACGTAGGGATGTATTATCAAGGCATGCACAAGTAGCTAGAGTTTCGACTTAGGGATGAGAAGAAACCATTGAAGAACACTCTGCAGAACCTTGAAGTTGCTGCCCAGACGCCCAAGTAGTTGCCCAACTAGTCGCCCAGGAAACCATCGATTAGTTGCCAAGGCAACCCCGTTGTGCAAGTTGCCACGGCAACTGAGTTGCTCGTGCACTCTTTTACCAAGACTATCCAATCGGCTATCACACCTCAACTCATGATAACCTGGCCTATCTTTCTCATTTAATTACATCGTCTTTTACTTATTTGCTTTCTAGATTAGTTATTAGTTAAAACTCCTATAATCTTATACTTGTGTTTTCTTTTACTTTTTACAGTGCAAGAGACTAGATTCTTGAAGTGGCACCAATCCCTGTGGAGACGATATCTTTTATACTATAACTTGCGACGTGTATACTTGCACAATTGCGTAGCACTTATTACGCGCAACACTTGGCTTGATTTTTGGGAAGCATGCATCTAGATTTACATTTGAAGTATGATGCCATGATTTATTGATGAACCTATATTGACTTGATAAGGTTTGATCCTTGAATGTGTTGAATGTAAGCTAGAAGCATGTTAGGGCGTTTTGGTATCCTTGAAAGCATGCTAAACCAGTAAAAGAGGACATTTCAGGTCCAAGCGTATCAGTATGTGTGTCTTTATTTTGGTACGGGCAAGCCATTTTAGGCTTAACGTATCAGAATATGGGCAAATGTTTCGGTACGAGCTTAGTCCACTTTTGGCCAGGGTTTCGGTTCACGAGTTGAGCGTATTAGAACGGGTGAGGCTTTTCAGGCATGGCGTTTCAGTACGCGAGGAATAGTTTTAGTACGTGGTATGTGCATTTGGCAGGGCATATAGGTACGTGAGGCGTATCGAAACGAGATTTGGCCATTGGAATTTAGGGTTTTTGAATTAGCAGTACTGTACCGATATGCATGTAAGTGTACTGATACGGCTACCGTTAATTATGTTATTTGGATGTTTTGAAGTTATGTTTTCTTGCATTTTAGTCCTTGATTGTTGTGGATTCAATTGAATGAGTATGGATGATCGTTGTGAGCGGAGTTTCGACATGTATTCATGAAATTAGATTAATTAAAGGCTGGTAATATTAAAAAGGGATAAGTCCTTGAATTTTTTAGAATTACTATTTGGTCTCTAAATTGTAATTATGCTCAATTGGATGTCAATTTGATGCCCGATTGAGTTGGGTTTTCGCTTGTGGTCAGTATGAACACTTAGATTAACAATATGCATCTAGAAAAGATAAAAGAAAAAAATGATGTGTTTCAAGTTTTTTCTTCACAGTTTACCTCTGTAAACCTAATGTAGCTCGATCTGTTTAATCTTGTGACTATGCTAGGTCGAGGGGGTTATATTTGGTGGTATTAGAGCTAGGTTTACGATATTTGGGAGTTGGTATGGTTGTTGTATCGTTGTTGTGAGTTGTAATCTGTTTTTTGCTATGCACGGTGATTGTAATATGCACATTGATTGTTTTATGCCATGTCGTGGGAAAGTTTAGGAAACCTATTGTCTTATTATTATAGTGAGATGTTTTGGTTTTGGAATGAAAGTCTTGGATCCTTGCTTAAGCTGACCTGATTGTTTTGTTTTTGGTAAAATACCATACCTTAGATATATTTTTAGCACGATGGGACCGAGGAGAGAGTTGAGATCTGGCACGATTTTGCTGCCATTTGGCATGGAAATGAGGAGGATGTAGTACCTCCTAAGGGGTTGCTGCCGCCCCCACCTAATCCACCTGTGGAAGTAGAGTAAGTACCACCTAAGCCAGTTGGGCCAGGGATGGGTGACATGGCACCATTGATTCAGGCCATGATCGGTGCGTTTCAAGCAATAGTTATGGGTGTTCATATGCCACACCAATGGTTAGGCAAATGGGTTTACCGTTAGAGCGTCTTCACAGTCTGGGCAGAGTTGAGTTCCGTGGTCTAGCACCAGAGGCTTTTCAGGATTGATTAGCCAGTACAGAGAGGATACTAGGTTAGATGGGTTTTACAAATGCTTGTAAGTTGGGTTGTGTTGTGTCCCTGTTTCAGGGAGATGCCTATAGCTGGTGGACCACTGTGATAGCTGGGATGGTACCTGAGGATATAACCTGGGAGTTCTTTTATGAAGCTTTTTAGAAAAGTTACCTGGGGGTCTGGTATCTGGACAAAAGGAAGAGAGAGTTTATGGCTCTAGTGCAAGGCGGTATGACTATTTCTGAGTATGAGATGCAGTTTGTGAGGTTGAGTCGGTATGCATCTAAGTTGGTTCCTGATGAGTGACAGCGATGTGATCGTTTCTGCTATGGGCTACTGCATAAAGTTAAGACATACATGCTTGTTGATGAATATGCAGATTTTGACGTATTGGCTACGCGGGCCAAGGATATCGAGCAGAACCTTGGTTTAGCTTCTGGGTCATAAGGCTTTAGCTCTGGTAAGAGAGATATGGATTCTAGCTTTGGCAGTGGTCAGGCTAAGAGACACTGTGATAAGAGGTATCCCCCTGATCAGAGACGCAGTGTATGTGTCATTGGGCATGGAGCACAGGGGCAGGGTACCCAGGTTAAAGCTCCACATAATACTTGTTGGGCCTACGGATCACGTGATCATCTGAGGCAAGATTGCCCATGTTTGGCTAGAGAGGGTCAGACACATGCAGCTGTTGTGGCTAATGCTTGTTTGAGTTGTGGGTCTGGTAACCATCTGAGGCGTGATTGTCCTTTGTTAGCTAGAGGTGGCCAGGGTGCTGGACCTGTTGTTGCTCCATAAAGAGGCCGTGGTTAGTTTCAGCTCAGGGATGGTGGGTAGAGGACTGTGGCTCACACAGTTGCTATCCAGTCTGAGAGAGGTAGACCAGCTAGAGTGTATGCGCACCGTGAAGGTCGCAATAACTATGTTGTGATTGCAGGTACATTCACTTTACAGTCTTTGCCGTTGTATTCTTTGGTTGATTCTGGTTCTACCCATTCATATATCCTGAGTGAGCATGCACAGTTGCTTGATATACTAGTTGAAATTCTTAATGTGGGTGTTAGAGTGACCAGTTCTCTTGGGGAGACAGTCATGGTTAGAAAGTTGTATCGTCGATGTCCGCTAATAGTTTAGGGACATGTGTTTGACGTGGATTTAATAGAGTTACCTTTCCATGGTTTTGATGTTATTTTGGGGACAGATTGGTTGACCGAGCATAGAGCCGTGGTAGATTTTGAGGCCAAACGGATATTCCTGAGGTTGTTTGATGATTTTGAGGTGGTTATGGGTGAGAACGCTAAGTTCTTGTCTAATGATGTTTCAGCTTTAGAAGTAAGACAAATGATGGATTTCGGATGTGAGGGTTTCTTAGCCTATGTTATGAATCCTGGTTCGAAGGATTTAAGGGTGCAGGATATCTGTACAGTATGCGAGTTTCTAGGTGTTTTTGGAAAGAGCTGCTGGGGTTGCCATCGGATCGGGAGGAAGAGTATGGCATTGAGGTTTATGTGGATAGGACACCCGTGTCAATTGCTCCGTATTGCATGGCCCCAAAGAAGTTGAAAGAGTTGAAAATGCAACTGCAAAAGTTGCTTGATCAAGGGTTTGTTAGACCAAGTATTTCACCGTGGGGTGCACTGGTGTTGTTTGTGAAAAAGAAGGATGATACGTTGTAGATATGTATAAATTATCAGCAACTGAACAAGTTGGCAATAAATAATAAGTATCATTTGTCATGGATTGATAATCTGTTTGATCAGTTTAGGGGTGTTTTTGTGTTCTCTAAGATGGATTTGAGGTCTAGGTACTATCAGTTGGAGGTAAAGGATGTGGATGTGCCTAAGATAGCTTTTCGTACGAGGTACGTGCATTATGAGTTTTTGGTGATGCCTTTTGGTTTGACTAATGCACCAGCTACTTTCATGGACATGATGAATCAGGTGTTCAATGAGTTTTTGGACCAGCTTGTGGTTGTTTTTATCGATGATATTCTTGTGTACTCTCGTACCGAGGAGGATCCTGATAGGCATTTGCGAATTGTGCTTCAGACGTTGTTGGCTAATCAACTTTCTACCAAGTTAAGCAAGTGTGAGTTCAGGCTTACGGAGGTTGTTTTCCTCGGGCATGTGGTATCGAACGAGGGGATTCGTGTTGATCTGCACAAAATTAAGGCTGTGATGAGTTGGAAAATGCCTAAGTTTGTGTCGGAGGTTCGGAGTTTCCTAGAGTTGGTCAGTTATTACCGTTGGTTTGTTGATGGGTTCTCCAGTATAGCTGCTCCTTTGACCAAGTTGTTGTAAAAGAATGTTCGTTTTGAGTGGACGGAGGATAGGCAACGGGCTTTTGAAAGGTTGAAGGAAGCTTTGACACGAGCTCTAGTCTTGATTCAGCCAGAATCAGGGAAAGAGTTTGCTGTCTATAATGATGCATCCTTTGTTGGGCTGGGTTGCGTGTTGATGCAGGAGGGTAAGTAGTTGCCTATGCATCTAGGCAGTTGAAGGTGCATAAGCGTAATTACCCTACTCATGATCTTGTACTCGCTGCAGTTGTTTTTGCCCTGAAAATCTGGAGGCATTACCTTTATTGTGAGAAGTGTGTAGTTTTTACGGATCATAAGAGTTTGAAGTATCTTATGTCGCGGAAGGAGTTAAATCTTAGGCAACAAAGATGGTTGGAGTTGCTTAGAGATTATGATTTTACCATTGAGTATCACTCGGGTAAAGCTAACGTTGTCGCTGATGTTTTGAGTAGAAAAGTTGTTGTCGAGTTGAGGGATAAGTTTGCTAGGTTGAGCGTGACGCGTGACGGTGGGTTGTTGCCGAGTTGCAAGTGAAACCGTCCTTGTCATAGTTGATTAAAGAGAAGCAACCACATGATGAGAGTTTAGTACAACATGTGAATGATATCATGGATGGAGGATTTTCATTTTAATTATGATGGGGTGTTGTGTTATAATGGTCATATTGTGGTGCTTGAAGATGAAGAGTTGAGACGTTTCATTTTGACTGAAGTGTTGCTAGTCCTTTTGGTATGCATCCCGGCAGTACTAAGATGTATCGGGGTTTAAGGGAAATGTACTATTGGGTTGGTTTAAAGAAAGATGTTGCTGATTTTGTGGCTCGATGCATGGTATGTCAGCGAGTAAAGGCTGAGCACCAGTTTTCTTTCGGGTTGTTACAGCCGTTAAGGATACCAGAATGGAAATGGGAAATAATCACCATGTATTTTGAGTCTGGGCTGCCTTTGACATTAACCAAAAAGGATTCCATTTGGGTGATTGTTAACCGATTTACGAAGTGTGCGCATTTTGTGCCAGTGCATACGACGTATATCTTGGATAGGTTGGCCGATCTGTACATCTCTAAGATTGTGTGTTTGCACGGGATGCCCAAACCCATAGTTTTGGATAGGGATTCGTGCTTTACAACAAGGTTTTAGGAGTGTTTGCATCGTGGTTTAGGAACACGGTTGAATTTTAGTACTTCGTATCATCCTCATACAGATGGTCAGTCGGAGCGTGTGATTCAGGTCTTGGAGGATATGTTGAGGTGTTGTATCATTGAGTTCCAAGGAACATGGGAAAATCATTTGCCTTTGGTGGAGTTTGCTTATAATAACAGTTATTAGGCTAGTATACAGATGGAACTGTACGAGGCTTTGTATGGTAGGAAGTGTCGTACACTGTTGTTCTTGGTTGAGGTTGGAGAAAAACACATTTCGATGCCTGATGTGTTGAAAGACACCAATGAAAAAGTGAATTTGGTATGTGAATGCTTGAGAGCAGCTTTGGATCGTTAGAAATCCTACGCGAATTTGAAGCGTAGGGATATAGAATATGCTGTTGGTGATCGGGTGTTTTTGAAGGTGTCACCTTGGAAGAAGGTGATGCGTTTTGGGCGGAAAAAGAAGCTTAGCCCGAGGTTTATTGGACCATATGAGATTGTTGAGCGTGTGGGACCAGTTGCTTATCGTTTGAGGTTACCTCTTGAGTTGGAGAAGATTCATGATGTGTTTCATATGACGATGTTACGGAGGTATCGGTCGAATCCATCGCATGTTATGCCGGTGGAGGATATTGAGTTGAGGCCGAATTTATCTTATGATGAGGAACCGGTGGAAATCCTTGACACCAGCAATAAGGTTCTGCGTGGTAAGACAGTTGAGCTTGTCAAGGTGTTGTGGAGGCACCGCGGTGTTGAGGAGGCCACGTGGGAAAGCAAATCAGATATGTTGAAATAGTTTTTGCATTTTTTCCTCCAGGTAAATTTTGAGGACAAAATTTCTTAAGTGGGGGAGAGTTGTAACGCCCCAGTTTTGGGCCTAGTAGTTTTAAAGGCTAGTTAGATGGTCCGGTGGACCAGGTTAGAGATTCGAGTCGGATTCGGGAATAAATATTTTTGAGTAATATAAAAAATGGAAAATGGTTAAAAATCATATTTAAATATATGAAAAATATTGTGAAATCAATTTTGGAAAATTGGATTTGGAAGGGTGACATTTTGGTTGGTCACCAAAATGTAATTTTTGAAAACTATTTTTAAAAGGTGACTAAATTGTAAATGATCAAATTCTTAGAATTCTTAAGGAGCTATTTTACCAACTTTTGGCTGGTGGTTTCTCCCTTCAATTAAGACTTTTAACACGTGTTTTAGTTATTAATTAAAAGGGATTTTATAATGAAAAGGTAGTTATTGATTTTAAAGAAATTTGACGTAAACTTAACTCTCAACTTTTCTCTCCACTTCTTTTCTGCCAAACACTTGTTTTCATTAAAATCCATAGGTGGAGATCTATTTTCATGGATTCTTGATTTATAATTGATTCCTTATCTTTGATTTACAAAACTTCATTGAAATCTTGTGTTTTTCAAGCTTTAATCAATCAATTGAGGGGGGAAATCACATAATAGAGGTAAGGTTCATTTTTCTCCTCTATTGATGTTTCTTTATTGATATTCCCAAGTATTTGATCCTTGATTTATGATTTATAATCTGATTTTAAGTTTTTGTGATGATTAATTGATTTAATTTGGGATTTGTTGGCAAAATTGAAGAAGATCCGTATTGGATATGTTTTCCAGTGTTGAGGATTGATTTTAAACATGTATTGAATGTTTTATAATGTGGATAAGTCGTCTTAACATTGGAATCCTGAATCTCCATGAATCTTTAATTATTTAGGCTGTTAGATTTGTGTTTTTGACGTGTTGTGGTGGCTGTTTATTTTGCTGGGATATAAGGACGATGTAATCTTGTTTTGAGTGTTGTTTGATGTTAATGTAAGTGTTAGATTGATAGATTGTAGCTGGGCTATGTTTGAAAGAGTTAGATGATGATTTTGGTTGTTGTGGTTGGGTAATTGTAAAAGGATTGTTGAGATTTGCAAGGAATTGTTCTTGCAGTGTTTGAATGCATTAAGATGCATTAATTCTCTGTTCTTATGTCGTTAAAACATGAGAGGCTGGTCTAGAAGCTATCGATGGAGCTTTAGAGACTTCAAACGCTTGAATTCGCATCGGTGAATTAAGGTTTCGCGTATCGGTGAGTGAGAACATTGATTTCAGGTTGAAATAGTTTAAAGGTGGTTTATGGGAGTTTAACCTTAGCTTGAAACATTGGTTTAAACTCGGAAGTAAGTATAAAGTGGTTTTCTCTCTCGGTCGTGCTTTTACGAAATAGTTTTATTCACTTGATTTGAATTACATAGTACCTACTGTTTAAGCATGTTTTAAAGTATGTGAGATACTGTTTTTAATCATGAAATGTTGAAGGATGCATGTGGTAAGTGATCCTTGTAAGTATGTGGAAATACTTGTTGAAAAGCATGGTTTGTTGCTTTGGAAATAGGTTTGGTTTAATGCATATAAAAACAGTGAGGTATGTGGTTAATTGTGAATTATATTGGCCAGTGATGTGGTTTAAAAATGTTATCGGATATAGTTGGCCGACCATAGGATTGATTGTAAGGGGTCTTATACGGTGTACCAAATACTCCATCCAAGTATCCTAACGGTTGAGGGGTTATATGGTACCGTAAACTCCCGTTAGTGGATTAAGCATCTAATTGAGGGTTGGGGTTGGTGTCCCCGTGGGTTGTAAGTGTACCCGGTTGTAATGTACCGCGATTGTGATTGTATCGCTATTCCGGTTGAGATGGCTTGAAGTGTTGTGAGGACACTTGTTGAATCCATGTATCCAATGAACTATTTTGTTAATGGAACTTGGTTAATGATCACTTGTAAGCCAATATAATTGTTGATGTGTCATGCAATGGTTTATGTTGTATAATGTGATTTATACATGTTTACTCTTTAAGCTTTGCATATGGTTTGTTATGCATGGGAGGGCTTAAATTGAGGTTTAGCAATGGGATTTGCTGATGGTTAATGAAACATGTTGGATATGGTTTAATATGCTAGTTTTTGAAAGTGTTAAGTGCATGGTTTTTAACACATGATGTTCAAATGATATTTTAAGTGATGTTTAAAAGATGATTGAAATGAGATTTCAACGTGTTGTTGAGAAATGGTTTTAAATGGATTGATGGTGTGTTGTTTATTAGTACTCCTCACTATGCCTAGTGTGCTTACACTCTATTTTTCCATCAATGCAAAGAATTAAAGATTTGAAGGCAGCGAGGAAGCAAGGATCTCCAAAGACTTGATACTAAGAATATGTTTTGAAATGGACTATAAATAATAAGGGCAATGAGGTTTTCGTTGTTGTTTTGGGAGGTGTTTTGTTAAACTCCCTATTTGAGCAATGTTGTTTTGCTGCTCTTGGTTTCTAATTGGCCATTATGGATTGTTTGTGGTGATGGTTTAAGATTTCATGCTTTGCTTGGCTTGATTTCTAGGAAGCATGCATCTAGATTTACATTTGAAGTATGATGCCATGATTTGTTGATGAACCTATGTTGCCTTGATAAGGTTTGATCCTTGAATGTCTTGAATGTAAGTTAGAAGCATGTTAGGGTGTTTTGGTATCCTTGAAAGCATGTTAAACCACCAAAAGAGGACATTTCAGGTACCGGTACGCATGTCCCTATTTCGGTACAGGCAAGCCATTTCAGGCTTAGCGTATCGAAACGCGGGCAGGTGTTATGGCTAGGATTTCGGTACGCGAGCTGAGCGTATCAAAACGGGTGAGCCTTTTCATGCATGGCATTTCAGTACGCGAGGAACCGTTTCGGTATGGGGTATGTGCATTTGGCAAGGCGTATCGGTACGCGAGGGCGTATCGAAATGAGATTTGGGTATTGGAATTTAGGGTTTTTGAAATAGTAATAGCTTACCGATACGCGTGTAAGTGTACCAATACGGCTACCGTTAATTCAGTTATTTGGATGTTTTGAAGTTCTGTTTTCTTGCGCTTTAGTCCCTAATTGTTGTGGATGCAATTGAATGAGTATGGATGATCGTTGTGAGGTGAGTTTCGACGTGTATGCATGAAATTGGATTATTTAAAGGCTGGTAACATTAAAAAGGGATAAGTCCTTGTAATTTTCTAGAATTACAATTTGGTCTCTAAATTGCAATTGTGTTCAATTGGATGTCAACTTGATGCCCGATTGAGTTGGGTTTTCGCCTGTGGTCAGTATGACACTTAGGTTTACAATAAGCATTTAGAAAATATAAAAGAAAAAAATAGTCGTGTTTCGAGTTTCTTCTTTTCAGTTTACCTCGGTAAACCTAATGTAGCTCGATCGGTTCAGTCTTGTGACTAGGTTGGGTCGAGGGGGTTACAACATCAATACACATCCTAAGCCCTGATGCGATGCATCACTATATACAACATCAAAATTGATCATCGGTACCGTTACGACACCACCCGTACCGGTACGCCTAGGTCTGTATTGACATTTTCTGTCTGGCTTTTTAGTTAAATTAAGGGCCTTAATCTTGTCCATTGACTACCAAATTTTACCAGCAAACTTATAAACATCAAATCCATATGCATGTCAGATTTCATGCCAATACAAACCCATTTACCAAGTTTTCACTTATTAGAGTATTTTAAGCCATTTTACCGACTTTGCCAAACACTAACATGCCATATTTCATATTTTAACCCATTCAACATGGTGAACCATATGTACATACAAAATAGGGCTAAAATAATTGTTAGCGTATGCCCAAAGACCAATCATAAGATGATTGTAGATGACATTTTTTTTACCTTGTTTATTCATAAAGAGGCATAGCCATTATTATTTTTAGTTATAATTCTGCATGAATAAATAAACTGAATTATGATAAAGACCTTAGAATAATATGGTTATTCTTAAAAGTCCTTAGTCGAGTATTATTGTGGGCATGGACAACAATAATGCATTACGACTAATATGTAGTTGATTGATGACAAAGTGTTGTCATTTGACATGGATATGTCAAAATCAATACATAAGTATGTGTTAGAGAACGACATAATGGACTGACCCACTATGAGCATGTTTCTTGGATTATTATGTGACAGTCAAAACATTGCTCATAGTGATAACTACATGTATGATCCTTAGACTTGAGATCATCATTATTTCAACATCGTGAGTGATATATTTTGATACAGTCAAACGTGTGTCGTAACTGACTGCACTATAAAGATTGATATTGGATATGTTACAATCTATGTAGCGGGATATGGTTGATCAAGATAGGATTTGTCCCTCATACATAATAGGAGTAATATCATAGCCCACTTGATTGAGTGAGACTAGAAATGCATGGCCAAGCTCGAATAAGTTGATATGAGATATCATAGTTATTCGTTTATAATAGTCTACTCAAGATATCAAGAAATATTAGATGGACTATACAAGTGTGACTATTCCATGACTTGTGTCCAATCTAGATATAAGGACAAAAGAATGAAATACATGAAAAGAGTTAATCACGAAGAGGTTATGTCGGATCATGATTTGTTATAACTTAGGTGACAATGACATATTGCTAGGTGTCACTCATTGTTTGTAATATTAGAAATGTTCTAATATTTACTACTAACGTTACAAAGAACCTAGGGTCACACCTAATTTTGAAATATGCATATATTAAACGAATTATATATATACAAATTTGTTGTACACAAATTTAGTTAAATTAATTGATATAATTTAACTATTGGATAAATATTAAAAGAAAATAATTATTGTAATTATGACTCTTTTAATATATAAATAATATAATTCGATTTAAATTAATATATATATTGAAATTCTAATTAAAGTTGAATTGGGATTATATGTATTAATATATATATTGAAATCCTAATTAAGTTGAATTGGAATTATATATATTAATATATATATATATTAAAATCCTAATTAAGTTGAATTATGATTATATATATTTAATATATATTTAAATCCTAATTTAGTTGAATTGGGATTATATATATTTAATATTATATATTGAAATTCTAATTAAAGTTAAATTAGGATTATATATATTAATATATATATATTGAAATCCTAATATGAGTTGAATTAGGATTACAAAGGCTATATAAAGGCATGAGAGATCTAGCCGTAATGAATGCTTTTTGGAAAAACCTCTAAATAGTTTAGAGAGTTTTATATGCTCATTTTAACTGGGCGAATTACGTAGAGGTCGGAGCATTATCATTGCGGCTTAGGAATCGACATCGTAGAATCGCGTGTGGATATCTATCTCCTCCAAATTTAGAATTCTAGATTTTAAATAGGTAATTCTTCACCCTTATTCACCTTGATTCGTTCCTCGTACATAGATCTCTGTGGTGATCGCCAAATTTTTTTCGCTGCGCTATGGGGTGTGTCGGCGAGACTCAATAGTGGTATCAGAGCCACTTGTACGATACGAATTCGGATTTTAATTACTTGTTGATGTAATTGTATGAGATATATGTTATTTTTTGATTTATTTAGCGAATATATGATATTTGTACGAGCAAATCGATTCAATCACGGTTAATCTGTTAATCTAGTTAAAAGATGTTCCTGAGATTGATGATTAAGAGTTAATCATCAGGATCTTTGTTGATAGGGTTTGAAATATTTTATGTTAATTGTTAACATATTCAATATGGAGTTTTAGGGTTTTAGATGTTAAGTGTTAACATATGCAGGTTATAGTTATATATTAGACTAATGGTTAGTCTATAGATTTTGTGCCGGGAACGTAACAAGAGTTGTTTCAATAAAGACCTCATGGAATTTAAAATCCTAAAAAAATGATAATGTTGATAAAAAGTTATCAAATCGTGAGGCTTTTTACATAGCAATTAAGATGCTAATCTTTAAAATTCCCCCACTGCTGACCGATCAGCAGCACCCTGTTGGCGGCCTCGCAGCCGCCAGACCCCAGCAAGGGGCTCCGCTCCTTGACCCCTATATAGGAACAATCTGGTAAGGCCTTAATAACAAACAACATCGTTATTAGTTTGATATGCACGGTGTTTGGAATACATGGTTATAGCCTAATAGCCCATTTAGTTTTATTTATAAGGTTTTATAAATACGGCATGCGTGTCATGCCTTTCTCTACTTCTATTGTAATTCTTTTCTCATCTTACTCCCTCGTATGTAAAATGAGTTTCTGAAATTGTAATCTATACGAAGAAGCATGGACCAGAGGAACGGGAGTATAGAAGTGATTTTATCCTTAGAATAATTTTGTTCTCCCATTGGCTTGGGACGGGCCACCTTAGGATATGGGCTATAACTATTGCATTCATATTTATTGTTTTTCATGTATATGATAAAATGAATGTATAAGATGCATGCTAGTTAATTGATAAGATCAAATGTTAAATGGTGAGATAATATTCACAAAACCCTCAATAAAATATTAAGTTTTTATTGCTTCCCAATGTTAACCCTCGTTAAAGTCTAGATCGATACAATATAAGTTCTGCTAAGGCGAGGTACTTGTATCTATCTTGGCCAAACGCGATGAATAAGCAAGTGATATTTGTTGATTGTAATATTGGTTAAAGACTTAACCGGATTACTCTAATATGATTAGAAACCTAAAGGCTAGTTATTTGGATAATCATAAGATGATTATGAACAAGAGTTGTTCACCAAATGAAAGAGTTGCATGAGATGAAATTAGCAAATGTTGTTACCTAGATAAACCATAATCTTAAGAGAAAAGCCAAAGCTGACTTGAGAATGTGAATTTTGGATCCTTACCCACTAAAAAAACTTTACATAAAGTATTTTTGACATTAATATTTGAGGGTTATTAATTTTAATAAAATTAGTGGGAGTATAAAGTCCTTTTATAATCAAACTTGGTAAACGTACTCAAAAAATCATATTTTATTGTTGTAGAATTATTTTAGCAAATACAAATTCATTATCGTTGCGATCGGTCCTTGAGAAGGACAAGTTGAATGATGCAAACTTCCTTGACATGTCACTGAAAGAAATTTTTTTCATTGTAATAAGACATGTCATTGGAAGGACTGCCCCATTTATCTTGAAAAGGTCAAGAAGGCAAAACAAAACGGAGCATCTACCTCAGATATTTATGTTATTGATATTAATTTATCAACACCTACTTCTTGGGTATTGGATACCGGTTGTGGTTCTCATATTTGTACATTTGTACAAGGACTACAAAATAGTATAAATCTGAGAAAAGAAGATGTGAACCCACCGGTTGGTGATGGAGCAAGAGTTGTTGCATTAGCTATAGGAACACATACTTTATCGTTGCCTAGTGGACTTAATTTATGTTTAGAGGATTGTTATTTTGTGCCTAGTTTGACAAAACATCATTTCAATTTCTTGTTTATACAAGATTGGTTTTAAGATAATTATTAAGAATAATTGTTGTTCTTTTATCTCAATAATGTTTTCTATGGTGTGGCACAATTAATAAATGGCCTTTATATTTTGGATCAAGAGAATTCCATTTACAACATAAATACAAAATGATCAAAAACAAATGACTCTAATCAAACTTATCTTTGGCATTGTCGCTTGGGTCACATAAGTAAAAAACACATTTCAAAACTTCATAAAGATGGAATTTTGGATTTATTTGTTTTCGAACAATTTGATGTATGCGAGCCTTGCCTATTTGGAAAGATGACCAAAGCTCCTTTTAATGGGAAAAGTGAGGGAGCAAGTGATTTATTGGGAATAATACATAGCAATGTATGTGGACCAATGAATACACAAGCCATAGGAGGGTTTCAATACTTCATTACTTTCACATATGACTTCAGTAGATATGGGTACATTTACCTAAAACATCATAAATTTGAAGCCCTTGAAAAGTTCAAGGAATTTTTAAAAAAGTTCAAGGAGTTTGGTGACCTTCTTAAGGAATGTGGGATTGTCTCACAACTTGCACCTCTTGGTACTCCACAATGGAATAGAGTTTTCGAAAGAAGAAATCGAACATTGTTGGACATAGTTCGATCAATGATGAGTCATGCTGATTTTCTAGTTTTTTTGGGATATGCGCTAGAAACAATGGCTTTCACACTAAATCATGTTCTATCTAAATTAGTTCAAAAACACCATATGAGATATGGACTGGAAATGTCCCAGTATATCTTTTATGAAAATGTGGGGATGCGAAGCTTATGTTAAACATCAAATGTCTACAAAAGCTCGAACCCAAATCTCATAAATGTAATTTTTAGGTTATCCTAAAGAAATAAAAGGATATTATTTCTTCAATTCTACGAGAACAAAGTGTTTGTTGCTCGAACAAGAATCTTCCTAGAAAGAGAATTTGTTTTCAGAAAAATAAGTGGGAGAAATATTAAACTCAAGGAAGTTCGAGATAACCACAAATCTTTGAATCAGAGATTGAACAACAACAAGTTCTACAAGTTGTTGAGGAACATTTAACTATTTTGGAAACACAATCACTGTTAAGATCCTTGAGAAAACTTAATGCGTCTGAGAAATGTAGATTTCTTGTCACATTGTATGGTGATGTTCTCTTCATGGATCAAGATGAGCCTAAAACTTATCAAGAACCAGCGACGGGCCCAGACTTTAAGAAATGGCTAGAGGCCATGAAATTCGAGATAGATTCTATGTCAGAAAACCAAGTTTGGACCTTGGTTGACCTACCTCTAGGGATTAAGCCCATAGGGTGCAAATGGGTTTTCAAAAAGAAAATTCGCATGGATGGTAATGTAAAAACATACGAAGGGCGATTAGTTGCTAAGGGTTTTTGTCAAATTCATGGTTTAGACTATGATGAAACCATTTCTCTTGTTGCTATGTTTAAATCTATATGGATCTTACTTGCGATAGCTGCATTTTATGATTATGAGATATGGAAATGGATTTTGAAACTGCTTTCCTTAATGGAAAACTAGATGAGAATGTGTACATGACACAACCTGAAGGTTTTGTCGATCCAAAAGATGTCAGAAAAAAATATACAAGCTACAAAGGTCCATTTATGGATTGAAGCAAGCTTTCCAAAGTTGGAATCTTCATTTTAACAATGCAATCAAAGAGTTTGGTTTTATCAAAAATGAGGATGAGCCATGTGTTTTCAAGAAAATTAGTAGGAGCACTGTTATATTCTTGGTATTGTATGTGGATGACATACTGATAATGGAAAATGACATACCTAGCTTACAGTCTTAAAAAAAACTTGGTTAGGAAAATGTATTTCCATTAAAGACTTGGGTGAGGCAACATACAAATTAGGAGTCAAGATCCATAGAGATAGATCGAGACGACTACTAGGACTGAGTCAAAATACATACATAGATAAAGTACTGAAAAGATTCAGTATGGAAGAATCCAAAGTGGGTTCTTACTGTTGCGCGTAATAAGTGCTACGCAAATGTGCAAGTATACACGTCGCAAGTTATAGTATAAAAGATATCGTCTCCACAGGGATTGGTGCTACTTCAAGAATCTAGTCTCTTGCACTGTAAAAATAAAAACACAAATAAAAGATTATAGAAGTTTAACTAATCTAGAAAGCAAATAAGTAAAAGAAAAGATGAATTCAATTGAGGGAGATAGGCTAGGTTATCGTGAGTTGAGGTGTGATAGCCGATTGGATTGTCTTGGTAAAAGAGTGCACGGGCAACTCAGTTGCCGTGGCAACTTGCACGACGGGGTTGCCTTGGCAACTAATTAATGGTTGCCTGGGCGACTAGTTGGACAACTACTTGGGCGACTGGGCAGCAACTTCAAGGTTCGGCGGAGCGTTCTTCAATGGTTTCTTCTTATCCCTAAGTCGAAACTCTAGCTACTTGTGCATGCCTTGATAATACATCCCTGCGTGAATCAAGGGTGAACAACAACCAATCTTGCGCTCCTCTTAGCCGTTGAAATCCTTAACTTATTCCTAAGCCGGATTAATCTTCACCATCATTGGATTGCATAAAGATCATATTCATTCGTTTCTTGAATCTAACTCTCCCGATATTAGATAAATGGATGAAATCACGAGATCCTCTCCCAATTCACTCGCAAGCAATAATAAGAACCAAGAATGAATAAACCTTGAAATAGAAAAGTGCAAACTCTTATTACCTAAACAAAAACCAATAGTTTCTCACAACCACCAAACACAATAACCATAGCCAAGTAAATTTAGTTCATGGCTAGGTTCCAAAGAAACACAAGATAAACAATCCCTAGCATGAACCCAATCGAACAAGGAAGAAAAGATGAAGCTTGTCGAAAATTCCCCTTTGCTTCCTCTCTTGGTCTTGTCGAAATCCCCTCTTGCTCTCTCTATCCATCTTGTCAAAATCTCCTTGATATTTATAGGGCTAGGCCAAAGTCCTTCTTTGAGGAGGAGTTTGAATTGGAATTAAATTATCTTTAAAGAATATAATTCTTTATTATAATTTTATTCCTATTAGAACTTCTCCTATCTTCTTGGAATTTAATTCTTCTTTAATCTCTGCATGGCAATCAAATTCCTTTGGGTTTGGGCCTTGCTCCATGTCATCTTGGGCTTGTAAAATCATGAATTTCGACATCCATATTGCTTTTTGTCTTTGTCGACAAATGCCATGGCAACTGGCTCGGCGTCTCCTTCATGCATTGCCCTGGCAACTAGCTCAACATATCCTTCATGCATTGCCCTGGCAACTAGCTCGGCATTGCTTTGGCAAGTGATCCTGCACATACACACACAAAAACACACCAAAGCAGCATCTATTTCCACAAAAATCACCAAGTTATGTAATCAAGCTCAACGATTGAAGGAAACATGGATTAATGCATGAATGGCTAACTATGCAACTAATATGAGCCTAAGTCTAACAATAATATGAGTAAAAAGGGTAAGAAAAATAGTACTTTTGAACACTTATCACACCCCCAAACTCGAACTATTGCTTGTCCTCAAGCAATGCAAACTCATAATTACCTGCCAAGACTTCAAATTTTTACAAACTTAGCTTTGAACTTGATTTCAATTCTCTGAACCGGGGCACAAAGTATGATTGGTTTTTTATTTTTTAGAAAACTGAGGAGTTACTCGGAATCAAACTATAATGCTTGTGAGTGTGTGCGGAGTTGTGTGCAAGTTGATTTTTCGGATTCTATGCAAACAATAGGTTTTCAAATTACTTTATTGGGTTCTTTTTAACATGTTTTAACTAGAGCCAATTTCGGGCACCTCTAGTGTTTTATTTTTAGCTTTCTTAAGTTAATTTAATCGACTAGAGCCGGTTTCGGGCACCTCTAGTAAAAAAAATTTAACGCCTCCTAGAGCCAGTTTCGGGCACCTCTAGTGATCAAATTTTTTAGCATATGCTAGAGCCAATTTCGGGCACCTCTAGCCTTCATCCAATTTTTATTCTAATCCCCCAATTAGTTAATTATCAACCTAAGTTTACTAGAACTCCTTAAATCAATCAAACCACAACAGTGTTTCATCAAATTTAGCATCATAGTAAAATTCTAAGTTTTTCCATGGTTATCCTAGAATAAAAATTCTATCAATTAAGTGCATTGGCAAAGTCATCATTGAATATTCATCAAATCTAAGCAATTCTTGTTCTAATTAAAGGCATGGCAAGCAGTTTATGTATCCTAAATGTAATGCTTAAGATTAATGTAACTAAACATGGTAATTACTAATAACAATCCCCCCCCAAACTCGAGTGAGGCATTGTCCTCAATGCATGCATAAAAATAACGAAAAATAAAAATAAAAATGCATACGAGGACTTACTCCGAGAGTTCGTCATCGTAGATGATTAGTTTCCTTCTAGTTGGCGTCTTGATTTTCTTGCTTGAACGCGATGGTTGTTTTCTTATTGCCGGTGGTGGAATCGATCCTCGTACGGGGTTGTCCTCATCATCCTCTTCATCAATGTCAATGGCTTTTCGTTTGGAGGATTCAATTGGTGCGGTCTTTATTGGTTCAATGGAGGACTCGTCCGAATCTGAAAAATCAGAAAATAATTCCGTAGGAGTTGATTTGGGCATAGGTGCTTTACCTTTGGCTTTTGCAGTGGTTGCCGGGGCATCGTCAGGGTTGGTTGCCGTGGCGTCAGCTTCCTTGGTTGCCGTGGCGACTGCTTCATTGGTTGCCGGGGCAAGAATCTCGGCGGGAAAGATTGGGAACTGCACACGATTGTCCGGGTACTTTTCTAGGATGACTTGGGTGATGGCATTGTTGTGCTCCTTCATGTACCGTATGAACATTAGTTGCCGATCTTCAATTTGCCTTAGGCGGATTGCCAATGGGTGCAAAAGTGCTTCAAAGTGTCTCGGGATTAATGGCCGAGTTGCCCTGGCGTTAGGTGCTTGGGCATTAGGGATTGCCGCGGCGGCAGGAGTTGCCGTGACAATTAGAGGCCTTGAAGAATCTCCCGGTGCCTCTCCCATTAGCTTTCGGATTAGTGCTTGATTCCAACCAGACTTGGGTAGGGCCGTTTCATCGGTGGACTCACTCGGGACATGCATCTCCTTGCAAAGATTAGAAATTAAGCAAGGGAAGAAAAGATAACCATTACCTTTTGAGCTGCATACAAAAATCTCATCACAAATAATTTTTCCAATGTTAATGATGCGATTATGCAAAATAGAATGTATGAGCAAAAGACGTGGTATATCAACGGTAGTATTGTGTGTGGAGGGCATTAAAGAAGTTTTAACAAACTTATTCCATAGTTTTGCCTCGGGTTTAAGCCGAAGGCGATTTACCGTGCCCTTGTATTTACCGTCGTTCCAATGAGTTCCCGGTTGAGTGAGTTCTTGAAGCACTTTGTTGAGTTGCTTGGGATTGATTTGGTCAACGAAGGCTTGATGCTCGTCCTTCTCAATGTAAAGTCCGTAAAAGGTGTTGATGCTTTCGGGACTTATAAGTATGGCCTTGTCACGAACAAAAACATAAGGATTATCCGGGTTAGGTGAGTGAGCATAGAATTCTCTTACCCATGAGATGTTACCCGGTTCCGATTGATGGCAAAAGATTTGCCACTTTTGATGTGCAATCCTCTTGAAGATGAATGGTTCAAGGCCGAAATCTTGATGAGAGTTGGAGTATTCAAAGCCTTGTTCTTCATGAATCTTCCGGCTTTCAAACTTGGAATGAAATCTTTCTTGAACCGCCGGTGTAGCAAACTTTTTGTATCTTGGTTCTTTAGAGGAACTTGGATGAACTAAAAGTTTAATCTTGGATGCCATGTATGATCTTGGTTGTGAGTAAAAACAAAGAAAAGAAAAGAAAAAGTTGCAAGATAGGAAGTAGGAATAGGTTAAGTGTGATGGGTTTTATAGAAAAGATAGGTGGTTGGGATTGGGGGAAATCGAAATAAGGGTTTAGGGTTTGGTAGGAATTTTTGACAAAGGGGTTTTGGTTAGGATGAATTGGAGGCTTTATATAAGCCTTAGATTCAGCCCATTAGTTTCCTTGTTGAAGATGTTTTCCTACTTGGTTTAGAATTCCTTCTTTATCTTGAACTTCCTTTCCTACAATTCAAAAACAAATCAAATAAGGATTAAAATTAAAGATAAACTAATAAGAAAATAAATGAAGATGTGTAATAGGATTCTTAGACTTGAATAAAAAAAATATATCCTAAAACTACTAATAATCGGCAAAATAATAAAAAAATAAAAAAAATTGAAAAAATGAAAAATAAATAAAATAATTAAATAATCGACAAAAACAAAAATAAAAATAAAAATAAAAATATCAAAAGGGAGAGCATGCTCATGCATCTCCTAAATTGACCACTTCCTTGTTACGTTCCACATGTGCACCATTGTAGTGCTTCAATCTTTGTCCATTAACTTTGAATTCATGGTTGTCAGAGATGGACTTGATTATCACGACACCATGAGAGAATGGTTTGACGACTTCGAATGGTCCCGACCATCTTGATTTCAGCTTTCCCGGGAAAAGTTTTAGCCGAGAATTGAATAGGAGAACTAGTTGCCCTGGCGTGAATTGTCGTGGCAATAGTTTCTTGTCATGCCATCGCTTTGTTTTCTCCTTGTAGATTCGTGCATTGTTATAGGCGAGTGCACGGAATTCTTCTATCTCATTGAGATCCATCAAACGCTTTTGTCCGGCACTTTCCCAATCCATATTCACGGTCTTGATTGCCCAGTACGCCTTGTGCTCGATTTCCACCGGTAGATGACATGTTTTACCATAGACAAGTCGGAAGGGGGACATACCTAAGGGTGTTTTGAATGCAGTGCGATATGCCCAAAGTGCGTCATCTAGTCTTAATGACCAATCCTTCCTTGAGGGATTTACAACTTTCTCGAGTATTCCCTTCAACTCCCGGTTGGAAATTTCTGCTTGCCCGTTGGTTTGTGGGTGATATGCCGTGGCGATCTTGTGTGATATGCCGAGCGTTGCAACATCTTGGCAATTAGTCATTGTCAAAATGCTTGCCCCATCGCGATAATTGCTCTCGGCATCCCAAACCGTTTAAATATGTTTTTTTCGCAGAATCGTTGCACGGTCTTGGAATCGTCGTTGGGAACTCAGCTGCCTCTACCCATTTAGACACATAGTCGACGGCGAGTAAGATGTAGTGGTTGCCGAATGAAGATGGGAAAGGTCCCATAAAATCGATCCCCATACATCGAAGCAGTTCCACCTCGATGATGTTTCGAGTGGCATCTCATGTCGTCTAGAGATATTGCCCGTCCTCCGCAATGATCACATTGCTTGTAAAAGTCTTGGGCATCTTTGTACAATGTTGGCCAATACAAACCGGATTGCAAGACTTTGGCATGTACGAGTTCCTCCAAAATGTCCTCCATAGGGTGAAGAATGGCATTGCCGAGTACATTCTGTTGCTCTTCTTCTTGAGGACACATCGGCGTATAACCTGATCTGCACATTGTTTAAACAAAAGAGGCTCGTCCCAAAAGTAATGCTTAGCATCATGGCGGAACCGCTTCTTCCCTTGGTGAGTAATGCCATACGGAAAAATACCACAAACAAGGAAGTTAACTAAATCTGCGTACCGGGGTATTGCCGAGGCATGTCTTTGCCGTAGTGTCTCGCTCCCCCGAATTGCCGAGGCGTGCGCGTCAAAGACTGCTGCGGCGTCGAGAGTTGCCGAGGCGTGTGCATCCATGGTTGCCGAGACGTCATGGGTTACCGAGGCGTCAAGGGTTGCCGAGGCGTTGAGGGTTGTCGAGGCAATTAGAATTTGTTCATCCGGAATGCATCGCATATCTCTCTAGATACGCGTCCTCCTCCCTATTGCGTTCCAAAAGCGTGATAAGTGATCGCCACTTGATTTTTGTTCCTTTCTTGTCCTTAATTTCAATATCAAATTCTTGTAAAAGTAATATCCAACGAATCAAACGAGGTTTAGCATCCTTTTTAGCAAATAAGTATTTGATTGCCGAATGGTCCGTATGAACAATTACCTTTGTACCAATTAAATAGGATCGGAACTTGTCAAATGCGAAAACTACAGCTAGTAACTCTTTCTCCGTTGTTGTGTAATTCACTTGAGCACCATTAAGAGTTTTACTAGCGTAGTATATCACATAGAAGGTCTTACTGTCGTTGGCCTAGGATTGCTCCTACCGCGAAATCACTTGCATCACACATAAGCTCAAAGGTAGTGTCCAAACGGTGGAGCGACAATGGGTGCCGAGGCAAGCTTTTTCTTTAGGGTTTCGAATGCTTGAGTGCAAGAATCATCAAAATCGAAGACTTTATCCTGTTCAAGCAGATTACACAAAGGTTTAGTGATTTTAGAAAAATCATGAATGAACCTCCTGTAAAAACCTGCATGTCCGAGAAAACTTCGAATTCCTTTAACTGAATTTGGTGGGGGGTAATCTCTCGATTACGTCCACCTTGGCTTTGTCTACTTCAATTCCCTTGGATGAAATCTTGTGGCCGAGCACCATTCCTTCATCTACCATAAAGTGGCATTTCTCCCAATTGAGGACTAAATCCGTTTCTTTGCATCTTGCCAACACCATCTCTAAATTGCCGAGACAGCCGTCGAAGTCATTACCAAAAACTGAAAAATCATCCATGAAGATCTCAAGGAAGTCTTCGACCATGTCTGAAAAGAGCGCCATCATGCATCTTTGGAAGGTTGCCGGGGCGTTACACAATCCGAACGACATCCTTCGGAAGGCATAAGTACCGTATGGGCATGTGAAGGTTGTCTTTTCTTGATCTTCTGGTGCTATGGCAATCTGATTGTAACCTGAATAACCATCAAGAAAACAATAAAAGGGTTTACCTGCAAGACGGTCAAGCATTTGATCAATAAAGGGTAATGGGAAGTGATCTTTCCTAGTGGCTTTGTTTAGCTTTCGATAGTCCATACAAACCCTCCAACCGGTCACGATCTGGTTGGGATAAGTTCATTATTTTCATTGCTTACCCTTTGTTATACCTCCCTTTTTCGGTACACATTGTACCGGACTTACCCACGTACTATCGGAGATAAGGTATATAATGCGGCGTCAAGCCACTTGATGATTTCTTTCATTACAACCCCTTTCATGGCATGATTCAGTCTCCTCTGGGCCTCAATTGAAGGTTTGTGATCATCTTCCAACAAGATCTTGTGCATGCACACCACGGGCTAATTCCCTTCAAGTCGGCAATTGTCCACCCTATTGCCTTTTTATGTAGCTTCAACATGTTGATCAGCTTCTTTTTCTGCTCAGGCTGTAACTTAGAGGAAATAATTACAGGTAATGTATTATCGATCCCTAAGTATACATATTTGATTGCTCGGCAATTGTTTCAACTCAAGAATTGGTGGATTTTCGATAGAGGGTTTTTCGAGCTTACCTTCCTTACGAGTAGTCCAGTGGTTCAAAGTATGTACCTGGTCGATTGACTAGCCAATTTACCTCTTTGGTTGTTCCTCATCGACCGGTTCTTCATACTCCTCATGTTCCTCGTGTTCGGCAATGTAGTTGCCGAGGCAACTAAATTCCTCATCGAAGTTAAACTCGTCGTGGCATGAAGTAGTTGGCATTCTTACGGATCATCGGCATGCCTTAGTGTTTGGAACACATTTAGTTTTACCTGCTGGTCATTCACCCTCATTGTGAGTTCTCCTTTTCAACATCAATCAAAGTTCTCCTGCCGCTAGGAATGGTCTCCCGAGAATGATAGGTGCATGCTCATCCGCTTCACAACCCAAAACAATAAAGTCGCGGGAAAAATGAATTTATCAACTTTTACCAGTATGTCCTCGATTTTTCCCTCTGGATGCACATAGGATCTGTCGGCTAGCTGCAGCATAAGCTGTTGTAGGTCTTGCCTTCCCGATTCCTAGTTTCTGGAAAACCGATTTAGGCATCAAGTTTATGCTAGCCCCTAGGTCGCATAGTGCTTTCCCGATATAGTGATTTCCAATAGAACAGGGTATTGTGAAACTTCCGGGATCCTTCAACTTGGGCGGCATACGATTGTGCAACATTGCCATGCATCCTCCCTCTGCGCTGCCCTTTGTTCAAACTCTCCTAGCCTTGTTCTCTTGGACACAATGTCTTTAAGAAACTTGGCATAGTTTGGCATTTGTTCAATTGCTTCCACCAATGGCAAGTTGATGTGGACTTGCTTCAGGATATCAAGAAACTTCTTGAATTGATATTCTTGCTTTTGTCGCTTCAACCTTTGTGGGAATGGTGGTGGAAGTCGGATATCTTCGATCCTTTCATTGGTTTGAAATCTGATTGACGGCATTGCCGGGACATCTGGAGTTGCCGATGCGTTATCAACTGGGGTTGCCGAGGCATGTTTATTGCCGGTTGCCACAGCAATTCCTGGTTCAGCATCTGAGGCTTTGCCGCTAGGTTCGTCTTGATCTTTTTGTGGAGTTTTGTTTGACAAGTGGGTTTGAACCTCTCTAAGTTGTTGGCCACTTCTGGTGGTGATTGCCTTACATTGCTCATGGCCAGTTCCTCTTGCGACTTCAGTATCGCTAGGTAAACCTCCTTGTGGTCTAGTATTCAGATTTTGAGCAAACTGTCCGACTTGATTTTCCAATGATTTGATTGCCGCCTCTTGGTTTTGCAATCTCATCTCGGTCCTGTTAATAAAAGCATTAGTTAATTTTATGAAATTACTATTCTCAGCCATATAAGATTCAGTTTTCATCATAAAAGCATTTAGAGAATTTTCCAAAGAACTAGATGTCGTCGGTTGTTGCTGCGGCATCTGTTGCCGTGGCATATTCTGCTGGAATCCCGATGCTTGTGCATTCTGATTGTTCTGGTTTAGAGCATTGTTGGGATTACTCCATGAAAAATTCGGGTGCTTCTTCCAAGCTGGATTGTATGTATTTGACATCATGTTGTTGCTCCGATTGTAATTCCCCACATAGAAGCTAGATTCCGGATTCTGCATACATTCAGAAGAATTATGGTTATCGCCACATAACTCACAAAAAGAATCCATTACCTTGACTTCATGTGTGTTGTTTGGTTTTTGCATGTTCTGGACCATCTTGGTTAAAGCGGCCAATTGTGCCGAAATTGAATCTGATGATCCTAGTTCATGTATTGTGGCTTGGCGTCTAACTCCTCCTCTTCTAGTAGATGGGAATTGATAATCATTCATGGCCAGCCTGTTTAAAATTTGCATTGCTTCTTCCGGTGACTTATCTAGGAGTATGTCGTTTGCCGAGGCATCTAGTATCATCCTTGTTGGTGTATTCACGGTGTTGTAAAACATTGTTACTTGAGTCCACACCGGGAATCCGTATAAAGGGCATTTGTGTAGAAGTTCTCTATATCGCTCCCAAGCCTCGTACATGGATTCATCATCTGCCTGCCGAAAAGAAGTAATGTCGTTACGAAGCTTATCAGTCAAATTTGTAGGATTAAATCTAGCAAGGAAATCTCGACAAAGATCAGTCCAAGATGCTATGAATCCGGCAGGAATGCTATTCAGCCATGCTTTCGCCCTATCCCTCAGTGAATAGGGGAATAATCTTAATCGTAGGACATCGGGGGTGACTCCATGTATCTTGCATGAGTTGCAAATCTCGAGGAAAGATTTCAGATGTTGTCGTGCATCTTCAGTTGCTGAGCCGCCAAATTGACCAATTGTGTTGATCATATTAAACATTGCCGGTTTCAACTCAAAGTGGTCGGCTTCAATTTCAGGTGCGACAACTCCTGGGTTAAGTCCATCAAGATCTTCTTCAAGATAGTCTCGGATAGTTACATTTGGTGCAAGAATCACTCCTCCTCCGCTCGAACATCTTGATTCATATTGCCGTCTTGATTTGCCATTGCTTCTCTTATCCTTCGTCTAAGTCTTTGTAAGGTTCGTTCGATTTACGGATCAAAGGGATATTCTGGTGAAGTCGGTCTCATACTGGTCATATACCAATGCAAAACCAAAGTTTGTTAGCCCTTTGAATTTTAAACAAGAAAAATAAAAAGAAAGTGCAAGAAAATAAAAACAAAGTCGCTATTGCCAATCCCGACAACGGTGCAAAAAACTTGTTGCGCGTAATAAGTGCTACTACATAAATGTGCAAGTATACACGTCGCAAGTTATAGTATAAAAGATATCGTCTCCACGAGGATTGGTGCTACTTCAAGAATCTAGTCTCTTGCACTGTAAAAATAAAAACACAAATAAAAGATTATAGAAGTTTAACTAATCTAGAAAGCAAATAAGTAAAAGGAAAGATGAATTCAATTGAGAGAGATAGGCTAGGTTATCGTGAGTTGAGGTGTGATAGCCGATTGGATTGTCTTGGTAAAAGAGTGCACGGGCAACTCAGTTGCCGTGGCAACTTGCACGACGGGGTTGCCTTGGCAACTAATTAATGGTTGCCTGGGCGACTAGTTGGGCAACTACTTGGGCGACTAGGTAGCAACTTCAAGGTTCGGCGGAGCGTTCTTCAATGGTTTCTTCTTATCCCTAAGTCGAAACTCTAGCTACTTGTGCATGCCTTGATAATACATCCCTGCGTGAATCAAGGGTGAACAACAACCAATCTTGCGCTCCTCTTAGCCGTTGAAATCCTTAACTTATTCCTAAGCCGGATTAATCTTCACCATCATTGGATTGCATAAAGATCATATTCATTCGTTTCTTGAATCTAACTCTCCCGATATTAGATAAATGGATGAAATCACGAGATCCTCTCCCAATTCACTCGCAAGCAATAATAAGAACCAAGAATGAATAAACCTTGAAATAGAAAAGTGCAAACTCTTATTACCTAAACAAAAACCAATAGTTTCTCACAACCACCAAACACAATAACCATAGCCAAGTAAATTTAGTTCATGGCTAGGTTCCAAAGAAACACAAGATAAACAATCCCTAGCATGAACCCAATCGAACAAGGAAGAAAAGATGAAGCTTGTCGAAAATTCCCCTTTGCTTCCTCTCTTGGTCTTGTCGAAATCCCCTCTTGCTCTCTCTATCCATCTTGTCGAAATCTCCTTGATATTTATAGGGCTAGGCCAAAGTCCTTCTTTGAGGAGGGTTTTGAGGTGGAATTAAATTATCTTTAAAGAATATAATTCTTTATTATAATTTTATTCCTATTAGAACTTCTCCTATCTTCTTAGAATTTAATTCTTCTTTAATCTCTGCATGGCAATCAAATTCCTTTGGGCTTGGGCCTTGCTCCATGTCATCTTGGGCTTGTAAAGTCATGAATTTCGACATCCATATTGCTTTTTGTCTTTGTCGACAAATGTCATGGCAACTGGCTCGGCGTCTCCTTCATGCATTGCCCTGGCAACTAGCTCGGCATATCCTTCATGCATTGCCCTGGCAACTAGCTCGGCATTGCTTTGGCAAGTGATCCTGCACATACACACACAAAAACACACCAAAGCAGCATCTATTTCCACAAAAAATCACCAAGTTATGTAATCAAGCTCAACGATTGAAGGAAACATAGATTAATGCATGAATGGCTAACTATGCAACTAATATGAGCCTAAGTCTAACAATAATTTGAGTAAAAAGGGTAAGAAAAATAGTACTTTTGAACACTTATCACTTACCTATAAAACATGGTATTTCTCACTCGAAGAAAATGTCTCCTTCAATACCTCAAGAAAGAGAGTGCATGAGTAAGATTCCATATGCTTCAGCAATTGGATCTATCATGTATGTCATGCTATATACTAGTCCAGATGTATCATACGCTTTAAGTATGACAAGTCGGTACCAGGTAGATCTCGATAAAGGTAATTGGGTCACAGTTAAAAACATCCTTAAGTACTTAAGAAGAACTAAGGATACATTCCTTATATATGGAAGTGAGGAAGAGCTAAGTATAAAAGGTTATACTGATGACAGCTTTCAAATCAATAAGGATGATTCACGATCATAATCGGGTTTTGGGTTTTGCCTTAATAGAGGCGTTGTGCACTGAAAAAGGTTCAAAGAAAGATACAGTAGCTGATTCTACAATAGAAGCCGAGTATATTGTATCATGCGATGCTGCAAAAGGTGTTTGGATCATAAAGTTCATATTTGAACTAAAGGTTGTTCCAAGAATATTGAATGCTACAGATCTATGTTGTAATAACAACGGAACCATCGCACAAGCAAAAGAACCCATATCTCACCAACGATTCAAACACATACTTAGGCGTTATCATCTCATTCGAGAAATTATAGATCGATGAGATGTGGAAATATGTAGAGTACCAACATATAATAACATTGTTGATCCACTGACAAAGCTTTTGACGCAGCAGAAGCATGATCATCACACTAAGTCACTTGGTATTAGATACATGAGTGATTGGTCTTAATGCTAGTGGGAGATTGTTAGAGTATGCCCAAAGACCAATCATAAGATGATTGTAAATGACATTTGTTTTTACCTTGTTTATTCATAAAGAGGCATTGCCATTATTATTTTTAGTTATAATTCTGCATGAATAAATAAACTGAATTATGATAAAGACCTTAGAATAATATGGTTATTCTTAAATGTCCTTAGTCGAGTATTATTGTGGGCATGGACAACAATAATGCATTAAGAATAATATGTAGTTGATTGATGACAATGTGTTTTCATTGACCTGGAGATGTCAAAATCAATACATAAGTATGTGTTAGAGAATGACATACTAGACTGACCAACTATGAGCATGTTTCTTGGATTATTATGTGACAGTCACAACATTGCTCATAGTGATAACTACATGTATGATCCTTAGACTTGAGATCATCATTATTTTAGCATCGTGAGTGACATATTTTGATACAATCAAACATGTGTCGTAACTGACTATACTATAAAGAATGATAATGGATATGTTACAATCTATGTAGCGGGATATGGTTAATCAAGATAGGATTTGTCCCTCCTCCATAATAGAAGTAATATCATAGGCCACTTGATTGAGTGAGACTAGAAATGCATGGCCATGCTCGAATAAGTTGATATGAGATATCATAGTTATTCGTTTATGATACTCTACTCAAGATATCAAGAAATATTAGATCGACTATACAAGTGTGACTATTCCATGACTTGTGTCTAGTCTAGATATAAGGACAAAAGGGTGTAATACATGAAAAGAGTTAATCACGAAGAGATTATATCGAATCATGATTTCTTGTAACTAAGGTGACAATGACATATTGCTAGATGTCACTCATTGTTTGTAATATTAGAAATGTTCTAATATTTACTACTAACGTTACAAAGAACCTACAGGGTCACACCCACAATTGAAATGAGCATATATTAAACTAATTATATATGTGCAAATTTGTTGTACATGAATTTAGTTAAATTAGTTTATATAATTTAACTATTGGATAAATATTAAAACAAAATAATTATTGTAACTATGACTCTTTTAATATATAAATAATATAATTAGATTTAAATTAATATATATATTGAAATCCTAATTAAAGTTAAATTGAGATTATATATATTAATATATATATATATATATTGAAGTCCTAATTAAGTTGAATTAGGATTATATATATTAATATAGATATATATTGAAATCCTAATTAAGTTAAATTAAGATTATATATATTTAATATATATATATATATATTGAAATCCTAATTAAGTTGAATTAGGATTATATATATTTAATATATATATTGAAATTCTAATTAAAGTTAAATTAGGATTATATATATATATATATATTAAATCCTAACATGAGTTGATTTAGGATTACAAAGGCTATATAAAGGCATGAGAGATCTAGCAGTCATTAATGCTTTTTGGAAAAAACCTCTAAATAGATTAGAGAGTTTTATATGCTCATTTTAACTAGGTGAACTACGTAGAGGTCGGAGCGTTATCGTTGTGACTTAGGAATCGATATCATGGAATCGTGATTGGATATCTATCTCCTCCAAATTCAGAATTCCAGATTTTAAACAGGTAATTCTTAACCCTTATTCACCCCAATTCGTTCCTCGTACATGGATCTCTGGTGGTTATCGCCAGATATTTTTTCCGTTGCGCCATGGGGTGTGCCGATGTGACCCACCACTAACATGTCTAAACCCTATGCCACCATTCTAGGAGTTCAAAGGCTAGGTTTACATTACTTATGGCTTGTGTGACTTGCTTCAAAACTCGCCTAGCTCCGATCCTTAATCCGACCAACCTTTAACCTAAAGCATGAAAATGAGATGCATTAGGCTTATATAGCCTAGTGAGGTAGTCAACAATAATAACATTAACGCTAATAATATCATTAACATATATATCAATGTAATTACATCTCAAATCATGTTTTTAGCATTAATTTCAATAACTTAATTCCTTAGATCGAAATGTAAATGTGGATACGTGAATTCCCAACCAACATCGCCAACAATAAATGGTCAATATCCTCCAACATCACCAATAAGACCAAAACCAACATATCCCGCCAACATCACCAAATAAAGCCTTAGCTCAAGGACCGTAGTCCACTCCATATCAATGAGCTCATGAGTTCTATGGCATGTCAATTTTATCCCATGTTCATTCGTATCCAAAGATTCAATACTTATGCCAATAACAATAATAATAGCACTAACGGTAACGGTAATAATAACAATATAGCTGTGACAATATTCAATAATCATTATGGCCTTTCTCAATGTTCCGATGGCATCAATGACAATGTAATGATTCAATGATCCTTATATCAATGCAATAAGCTTACCCAAGCTTACCAGTAGTACCTCCTACGTGATTTCGATGTAACCATAACTTGAAATCATGAATGGAAATGCAAGAGACAATATCAATGAAATCGGGAAACACACCTAGCTAAACCCGAAACTCCAACTACACTCAGCGATACTCTCAAAGCTTTTAGGGCTCCCGGATGACTCCCTTGTTCTTTAACTTGTTGGAATTTTAGGGATCTGGTGATTTTTAACCTTGGTTCTCTTGAGCTACAAAAGAGATAGAAATCACAAGGATTTCAATATCAATATTCAAATTCATAGCAATAACTAGCTATGGAAAATGATAAAAGTTGAGTCTTGAATCCCATGGATAGTTTCTTAAGACTTAAAATTTTTGAGCATGGATTTAAACATGATTTAAGCTGTAGAATCGATGAATCGATGAAGGGCTTTTGCTTACCCATTCGATAGTAACACTATAATATAAAGAAATTAAAATAAAGCAAAGCTTGGATAACCCTTCAATAGAATTGCTTACTTGGCTAGGTTGAGAGGTTGAAGATGAAAGAGCTAAATACTTGGTAAAACTTTAATTAGGTAAGTCTTCGAAGCCTTCCCCCTTTCTTTTTCTTTCTTATTTTTAATTTAGCTAAGCTTTCCTTCCTATGAAGGAAACTTAGCTGAGCATTCCAAGTAAGGAATGAATAATTCCAAAAGTGGGATAATTATAGGCTTAATCCCTAGACTCTTCATTCTCTATACTTTGGCCCCCAAACTTTCAATTTTCTCAATTTGACCACTAAGGTAAGTTTTAGTGTTTACTATGAGATCCTTAAACAATGTTAATACTTAGTTAGGGTTCAATAATCCAATAATTGACCACTTGGTCAAAGGTCAATGTTATAGTTTGACTTTCTGATGTAAAATTTTTGGTTACTAGAATTAAATTCTGACTAGGCCCGGTTTTGGGGTGTTACAGTACTGGAAACATTTCCAGCAGACATCAGTTGCCACTTTAGAATATTATGCATGTGGAGCTGTTTGATGTGTGAGGGATAGACTTTATAGGTCTTTTCCCCCATCGTTTGGCAATTTATATATACTTGTGGCAGTAGATTATGTCTCTAAGTGGGTTGAGGCTATTGCTCTCCCAACAAATGATGCCAATGCGGTTGCCAAGTTCCTTTACGAACATATCTTTACCAGATTCGGTGCCCCCAGAGCCATCATTCATGATGAAGGTACCCATTTTAAATGTTATTTAATCACTAAAGCTCTGTGCATGTACGGAATCCAGCAAAGAATTACCACTGCCTACTACCCTCAAACAAATGGCCATGAAGAAATTTTAAACAAGGAGATCAAGAATATCTTGAAGAAGACTGTGAACCCAACTAGGAAGGATTGGTCCTTGAGGCTAGATGTTTCTTTGTGGGCATATAGAACAGCTTTCAAAATGCCATTAAGGACTTTCCTACACAAGCTTGTATTTGGGAAGTCATGACATCTTCCGGTGGAGCTAGAACACCGAGCTTATTGGGCAACCAAGAAATTAAACATGGAATAGAAGGCTGTAGGTGAGAAGCGTTTGTTAGATTTGAACAAACTGGATGAGTTTAGAGTACAAGCCTATAAAAATTCTAGGCTTTATAAAGAAAGAGCAAAGATATGGCATGACAACAGAATAATGCCAAGACAGTTTAAAGTTGGGCAAAAAGTTCTGTTGTTCAATTCAAGGCTTAAGTTGTTTCCAAGTAAACTCAAATCTAGATGGTCAGGACCATTTGAAGTTGTCAAGCCTTATGCTTATGGAGCAGTAGACATAAAAGACTTGAAAATATAGACAACATTCAAAGTGAATGGCTAGAGATTGAAACATTATTGAGAAGAAAGTCAGAGGAATGCCAAGGAGATTATTCTCATGGCAGAGATTCAATAATTTTTGCTATCTCAGTTTGATCATTGTAAATAGTTAGGATAGTTATTTTCTTTCTAGCATTTTAGTTTAATTATTTTAGTTTTAGTTTTTCTGTTTTGAAAGGTTTTTGTGAGTGTTAGTGTAAGATATTTTGCTAAGGCAGTATCCCAGGATAGGCCGACATTCGGGTACCCATAATCAGGAGGATTGGTAAAACAAGGACACACTCAAAATCAGGCCCAGGGGAAAGTTAATTTTTTGTTGAACGAGAAAACCCTAGCCGCCGCCCAAGTGAAAGTTTAAACTTTGAAAAATTTTACCCTATTATTTTACCCTTTTCTTTTCCCATGCCTTCACCTCGTAGTCACCTAAACCCATCATTATTCGACTCCTCCTTACACACCATAATTGCCATAATATCATTACCTCCACTAACTCCACCTTAAACCAACTTAATCGTCTCTACTAATTCCTATTTAACTCTTAATTCCCCCTTAATCAAGAACTTTTCTCTTTTCCATTCTCTTTCTTTCAAGCCGAAAAGAAAAGTAAGAACTTATCCCTCTCTTTCATCTTTTACATCGATTAACCCTTTTCTACAAATTTCTTTCAATGGAAACTTTATCAGCACCGCCCTAAATTTTCTTCAATGACGAGATAAAGAAGAAGTATGAATAAAACTATGCTGCCTGAACCTTTTTCAACGAGAAAGTGTTCGAATTTAAGAATGAATCCAACTTGGGATATTCGCCAGAATTAGTTTCCATTGTCAAGAAACACAACTTGAGGTATTTTGCAAACAACCCGGGGAGGTTCACTTCACCATTGTTTATGAATTCTACGCCCACCGCACCACCAAGGCCTCGACTTTTCTGTTTGTACAAGGTAAATGTGTTCAATTTGATAAAAGTTATGTTAACCGCATGTTTAGTTTCGATGGTGAAAGGGAAGAGCATTTGACATTTTATTGAATCCATAGATGATGAAAATAGACGGTTGCTACTAAAGGATTTGTTCGAACCAGTCACAAAGTGGAATGTTTCTTCCAAAGGTAAAAGGATTGTGAAACGGCTGGCATTGAAACTACAACTGAAAGGCTGGAACCATTTCTTGAAGGCCAATCTTATGCCAACCATGCACAATAATACAATTTCAGAGGAGAGGATAACCGTGCTACACTCGATCATGATGGGAAAGAAGATCAATATGGGTCATCTAATCATTGACAAGATCTACAAATATACTGGTAAGGATTGTAGAAGTTTGATTTTTCCTTCACTAATCTTCAGAGTTTGCATGCAGCATAAGGTATCAAAGCTTGACTTAGTCAATATCCATGAATGCAAGGGAACCATCACTCCTGCTGTGTAGGGACAATTGATTGGAAGTGAGTCAAATGAGAAGGGCAAGGGAAAGATAGCCTAGCCAGAATCTGCTACCAAGATACCCAAGGTAGAACCTTCTACGCCCATGCTAGCTGGCACAATGGCATTGCTTTCCCAAATCTATCAATGCCAGGAGCTCATCTTGCAAAAGTTAGAGAAGGTGAAAGAACAAAATTTGGTGCTCTAGCAATATGTTGGAGGCAGGGACCATGCCCTAAAGATTACTCTTAAGGGCATGTCCACCAATCTTTTTCCATCATATCTTGAGCTCCCGACCAAGCTGCATACACCCGAAGGAATACCAGTCAACCTCTAATTTGTCTACACTTTAACCTAGTAATCTGATGCTATAGTACCAGTATCACTTATATATGTCAAATCTACTCAAGTCGAGACTTCACAAGAATCTGATGATGATGTGCCTACCAAAACTGCTATGCCACTCATTGCTCCTACCTCTTCCACTACTCCTGTACCTCCTGCCTCATCTAAGTTGGCAAGTTTGATTGAGGAGGTCCTTCAGGATGTGAAGGCCTCCACTACTACCTCAAAGCCACGGCTAAAAAGGAAGAAGCACATGACACAAAGTTGATGGAGCTTCATCAAGAGAAAGACCCACATCTCTCGCCCGAAACATTCCGAAGGGGAGTCCTCTTCCCCTTAACTCATTTGTTTCATATTTTTCATTGTTATCAAGAATTTCATTTGTATATGTGTGTGTTCTCATACATTGAGGATAATGCACACCTTAGGTTTGGGTGTGTGTGTTGCCTCACATTTATTGCCATGACATTCATTCATCTTTATGTTTCTGTTTGTATTATTTTATTGCCATATAGATTAGATAGAACCATGCATACCAAACTGATAAAAAATGAACTACAATATTTGTCATGGCTTGATTTTAAACTGATAATTTTGCCAACACATTGATAGCATAGTTAGAATTTGTACAAGTATGTCCTATCTGATGATGAAATTAGATCTTTAGTTAGCATGAGCCACCAGATTTAGTAATGCCAGGTTGCTTGGTAATTGATCTCTATCTTAGGGAACTTTAGTCTCACTAAAACACATATTATGCATCTAGTTCTCAAGACAAACTTTGGAATCTTGAAGCTGAACTTAGAATATAATAAAAAAATTTCTAGGGTAAAAAGTAAAAGAATAAGGCAACAATGTTTTGGCAACGACAAGAAAAATTAGAACACTCATTTTCCTTAGAGATAATACGTAGCTTAGGGCTTTGTGGTTTGCTTCCTCTTAGTTTTCAAGCCAATAATACTTTAGGGTATGAGTGTAATGGGCTAGCTTAATGATAAAGTCTGGACGTGGGGGTTCGTGGTATGTTCCCTCTTACTTCTCATGCCAAATAGCACCATGACGCAAACCCAAATTTAATGCCAGCAAAAGAAACCCTTGGCATAGCATAAAAAATGATTCTGAGTTTGGATAGTAAATTTGACTAAGGGAGTTAAGGGATAGTTGATATAAACCACTCGCACTTCATGCACACTTTATGACCATAGGTTAGAGTTATATTACTGCACTTGAATTTGCTGATATGTTGGCATTACTACTCTGGGTTATCTAAAGACAGAACTAGGGACAGATTTTACGTGCTAGCCTGTGTTGTTAATCATCAAAATATTTCTGCGGTACTTACTTTAGTTTGTTTTCTAGTTTTTTAGTTGCATTACTTGAGGACAAGCAATGAGCTAGGTTTGGGGGTGTCCTAACTTCTCAAAAGATCTATTTTTTACATATATATTGCCATACTATTTCTTATCTTTGGGTACATATTTGTGCATTTAGCTAATAGATTCATGCATTTGCATTAAGGAGTTGAGGAATGAATAAATTTCATTGTCAGAGTGAAGGGATACTTTCTTGTTGTGGAGGGTAAGTCAGGAGCAAGTTGGGCAGAAGTAAGAGAGAAATACCAAGTGCCGTTGGCGAAAGAAGGACGAGAATTGCCAAGCTCGGTTGGCAAAAAAAAAACGACCGATGCCTAGTCAGTTAGACATTAGTCAGAGTTAGGTCAACCCTAATTCAAAAAGAGGATAAGAAGATAACATGCCTACTTTGGTGCGTAACACACTTTCAAATCAAACCCTACCTAGGGTTTTCCACAAGTGCCTATATAAAGAAGACCAATGATCGAGCAAGAGGAGGTTCTGCCATGAGGAACAAAGAGAGTAGAAAGTAAACCGTGGTTCGACCAGGCCTTGACCGAGAGCTCTAGATCCATTAAAGGGGCTACATCAACGAATCTCCTTCTTTGTCTATTTCTCTTAGTTTTATTTCTTATTTGATGATGACGTCTGAAAACGATATGGTATTGATGGTTTCCCTAGCCATGAACTAATTCTTTAAAGTTGGCTAGGGGTGTTTTACGATGAACGTGTAGATTTTAGGTTTTTAATAATTGAATGCCTTGGTATTTTTTTCTATTTTCTTGCACTTGATTTTATCATGTTTTATGCCATACGATAGTTGGCATTGAATGCTCATTATCCCTTAATATCTTAACAGACTTAGGATATAACGATTAATTGCCAAATACTAAGTAGAGAAAATTCGACATAAGATGTTCAAGTAGATGAGCTTAGTTCGAAAGTGAATATACCCCTTAGGAGTAAATATTAAAACGTTGTCATGTTAATTATTTAAAAATGACACTATAGACATATAGGTGTTAAAGGTAATTAACTTAGAGTATTGTCATCGATAGAGGCAATACTACCTTAAAATCTGCTCGACAATAAAACCAAGGCTGAAAGTTATTAAATGTTGTCTTTGCTAGTGTGAAATCCAAGCATCTCTTGCCAACGCCAATCAATCATTTGGATACATTTGTTTGCCAAACTACTTGAATTCTCATTGCACATTCTCTTAGTCATTTTGTTAATTATGATTCGATCCTAATTACCAACCTATTCATTCCGATTCACAAGTAATTATTGTGGCATTTAATTCCTGGACAATCCCTGTGGATACAATACTCAGCTTACTGTTGTATTACTTACTGACTGTGTATACTTGCACGAAAAAGACCTTTTATTAGCAAAAATGATCAAAATATATATTTAAATCTTCGTAGAGCCTTTGTATGAACTTGAAACAAAGTTAGAAGGCTTCTTGAGTTGATTTTGCTGCATATTTTCACCAATCCATGCCTTCGGTATTGATACCACTCATATCGTACCAATACGGTCGATATTGTACCGGTACATAGACTAAAAAAGGGACAGTTTTGTCTCATTTTTGCCATGCCTTTTATGTATTTTGATTTATTTTCATAAATGGCATGTTAATTGAAATTCTTGTGTTTAATTTCATTTATTTATTTGAAATATAATATTTCTCTTGAATGTTTGGACTAACATTCTTTTTTTTGCTTGATTAAGGGGGAGCTAATTTTTTTTTTAAAATTCTTTCATGTTAAATTTCTTTTGGTCTTTTCTCCAATGCTATCTTAAACTTAAATTTGATTTCAAAATTTATTTTTAATTATTTTTATATAACGAAAAAGTGGAGAATATATTTGAAAAATTAAATTTCAAAAAGAAAAAAGGGAAGCTTTAAATATTTTCTAAAGATATTCTCTTTTTCTAAAATTATTTTTTCTAAGGGGTAGATTTTCAAGAACAATTTTTCAAGTGGTTTCATTATATCAAAAAGGGGGAGATTGTTGAGATAAAGATTTTGATATAACAAATTGAATAATGTTTTGGACTTAATTAGAATATTGAATAAATTATTTAAAGTCCAAATAACTTGAAAAATATGTTTGAAATGTTTTTTACTTGAAAAAATATTTTCAAAGGGTTTTAAAAGTAGAAAATAGGCCTTAAGTACTGGTACTCTATCCCAGGTATTGATACGGTATGGCCTGTACCGATATGGTCATGAAAAGTGCCGATACACTATGTTTTGGAAAATTATAGTGAGCACTTTTCGTACTGGTACTGACCCTCAGTACCAGTACGCAAGGACGCATACCGATACCTTGGTATTGAGTACCGATACGCGCTGTTTTTTTTATCTAACAGCTCTTTCTATTTAGGGTAGGTACCGATACCCAGACCTGAGTATCGATACCCACTACATTAGAAGAGCATTTAATGGTGGAAATTAATTTCCTAATTTCTCTAATCAACCTCCAACGGCTAGTATCGATCAAGAAATCATTAGAGGACTTAAAATGGACCTTTAAACAGCCATGGAAGAACAAGAAACCAGCTACCAATGTTCAATGTATAGAGAAAGTGTTTTTTAGCGTTAATTGTCATTTTTATTGTAGAACACACTTGTGAGCTTAATTATTATATTTGCTCAAGCGTTAGGATTTTGAATGAGAGCTAAATTGTGCAAACACTTTGCTTTTATGAGGTTCTCCTTGTTTGCTTATTTGTAATATTCTTTTAGGAGAGAGTGTCTCAAATATTTGAGGTATAAGCTTTGAGGGTTTGTAAAGGTTACTCTTGATCCTTGAAAAAGAAAGACAAATTAGTGAATTTGTGGAAAATCCTTAGTGAGAGCTAAGGTAGTGGAGGTAGACTTGGTTTAGAAGTCGAAACACTATAAATCCTTGTGTCCAATTTTTTATTTCCAATTGCTTCCACCACTTTCATTATAAAGCCAATTCACCCTCCTTTTGGCAATTCTGTTGAAGGATTTCGGTCCCAACAAATACTTTAAATACCTATTTGACCAAAAATATATACTTTAGGTACTTACTTTGTCGAAAAAATGTTTTAGGTACCTATTTTGACCAAAAGTATACTTTAGGTACTTAATTTAACCAAAAAGTATACATCAGGTACTTATTTTGACTAAAAAATACTTTATGCACGTAAATGAAAAAGTCAGTATACTTTAGGTACTTATTTGTAATATAAGCCTTAAGTTTATTGTCATAAGATAAAATTAAGACCGTATTGATAAAAATGTGTAAATAAGGAGGATTAAATATATAATTATACAAATTTACCTAACTAACACATCATCACTTCCATCTAAAGTTAAGGATCAATGGCTTGATTGAAACCATTTAATAATTGAGTGGTCTGATTGACAAAATTTATTGTTCGAGGGTCAAACTCGGATCACACCTATTGTTACGACCCGAATTTTTGAGTCAACATTTGGGCGTTGACCCGAGTTATGGAACTTCATGTTGGTTGGAGTAATTGGGTCGTTAGGCTAAGTTTGGGCCTTATTGGATAAGATTTGGTCTACATGTGATGGATAAGGGACTATTTAGTAAAGAGTGGTTCTTGGAGGTTTTATGATGTCATTTACCCACCTTTTGAATTAAAGGCTTATCCCCTTTAAGTGTTTTTGTCTTGGATGTGGGGTTGGGGAGCAAGATTACATCACCCTTCTTCCACCTTCTTTTTCTTCACCTCATCTCTTCATTTTTCACCAAGAACACCCATGGCCACCAAAGACTAAAAATCCAAACTTTCTTCATATATTCTTCCATCCAAGCTCCAAATTTTTAGTATGTTAATCTCCTCCCTATAAGCTTCAAGAAAAGTATAATTTCAAGGAAAAATTGTAAGTCATTTATGGTTTTTGGAAGTTTAAGGCCGTATGGTTTTCCTTTGGATTTAATGGTGTAAATTCATAGTTATACCTTCCCCTAAAGATTATTTAAGGTTTTGATTCGTTTTCCATGTTTGTATGGTAAGATGAGGTGTTGGGGGTCTTTCTTCAAGCTTGAGCCAAGAGGAAATGTTGAAGGAGCTTAGGCGAAGAGAGCATTTCGGGATTTTGGCTTAAGTTTATTACATTTCTGACTCCTTTGATTCTTGAAGACCATAAAGTGATTGCTTTGCTTGATTTTGTGGCTAAGATTGCTAGTTTTGGTATTAAGGTAGCTTAAAGTTTCATTAATGGTAAATCCTAGATTAAATGTTAGCAAGGTGTAAAAATGGTAGTAAACCACCCTAAACAACTCTCATAAGGTGTAGGTTTGAGTTAATGGGTTAAAGGTTACATTTTGAGGGCTTGGAAAATGATTTCCCAAGCCTTGGAAGCCATTTCTAGGCTTCGGTATCAGTACACATGGAGCCGTACCAATACCCTGTGTTCTGATTAACGAACACATGCCAAATTTAAAGGGAGTATTGGTATAGGTTTGAGCCGCATCGGTATCCCATGTTCAATTGATTTTCCAATAGCAGAAAATAATATCGGTATATTTAGGGCGTATCATACCAAAAGAGTATCGGTACACGAAGTCCATGTACTTGTACAGGGTCAACGGTTAACCCTTTCCTTATAAAAATAGAGTATCAGTAAGATCGAGCTAGGTATCGGTACCTAGAGACCCGTATCGATACTTATGGTTGGGTATCAGTACCTACTGGCATTCTGCCCAAAGATATTAATTTAAGCATGGGGGCTAGAAAATTGTAGGCTATGGCCCAATAAGCTTCTAATGGGATAAAATGAGCTATTAAATTGAGAAACTGAGATTTCACCATTAAGTGTGAGCAAGACGAGTTAGAAGCTTGCTTGATTATTCTAAGAACTCTAATGAATTGAGACAAAGATTAATACTCCCCATTATATACCATAGGCTTGGTAATGATAACAAAGAGAAAACCATGTTGGTTGGTGTCATG
Source organism: Hibiscus mutabilis (assembly GCA_019671005.1). Classification (NCBI taxonomy): domain Eukaryota; kingdom Viridiplantae; phylum Streptophyta; class Magnoliopsida; order Malvales; family Malvaceae; genus Hibiscus; species Hibiscus mutabilis. The sequence goes on along the minus strand of CM033750.1, from coordinate 26,531,846 downwards.
CCTTGGGGGCATTTTCTTGATAGCTTGGCTTGGTGCCACTTACCTTTTGGTTAGGTGTTTGAATGCTCAGGGAGCATGTATTGCTTTATGTTTCATGAAAAGGAATCTGGATATCCTGGAATCAGTACAACAATACTTATATAAGGGGATGCCTACTTTGGACTGAGTGAACAAGTACATCCAACGGATCCACGGGGTGAGTGATCTAGGTGCGGTTAGGAACCTATTCATGGCTATGGTGATCTGGATAAGGTAATAAATTTGATAGGCTGAGTGAGCTCGAGTAACCTGATAGGTTGAGTGACCTCAGGTAAGGACTACTTGTGGCAAATGTTATCCAAGTATGTCTAGGACATATCCGTGGCTCTGGTGATTTAGATATGGTCTATCTAACCAGACGTCTATGAGAAAATGGGTAACCCAAAGGTTGTGTGAGAACGTGTAAAGTAGGGCTTCGTTGGCCATTATGTAGATGATGTATGGATATGTTTATTTATTCATAGGATGTTACACCTTAAAATTTCCCCAATTCAGAAAACCTAAATTTTAGAATCCCTAAATTAAAAACCTTAATAATTAGGGATTTATATTTGAAACCCTAATTAAAAAATTGGGATTTGAATTATCCTAAAACATTTTTAGTGGCTAATTTGAGCAAAATCAAAAAATTTGGTAACCATTCTGAAATGCGGGTTAAATCTTGATACGCTTATCTTGTGATTTAACCATTCAAGAAAGGTTTATAATCACATTTTGTTTTTAACCCTAGTAGCAATTTCATTTTCGTTAGGCATATCTGCAGCCTCCAAAACCACACTCTCTTATTTTTTTATCTCACCATCACCCTCACCCCTTTCCATCTCTGATCGTGCTTTAACCGCTAGCCTAGCATTGTCTGTGTGCAACACCAACCATATCACTCTCTTCCTTGTGATGTCACGAGCAAAGCCCAACCTTTAGATTATCTGTGTCGGCCACCGTTAGTGAAAGAACGGAGAGAAACCATTCCAATCTCTTATTGTGCCACCGTTTGCCACAGAGCTCTGCTGTCGACCTCTCTTATATTCGTTTTTGGTAAGCCGTTTAGCTTGTTCTCCTTGTGTTTTGATGTTCGAATTGAGATGTGTCCAAGTGTGTTTGTGAATGACCTTATCATCGATGTGATTGCTACCCTTGTTAACCCTCTCGTCTACCTTGCAGTTGCACTTGCACTCCTGCCGTTATCGCACCGTTACCTTTGACGTCATCTTTTATACCACTTATGTTGGGGTTACAAAACCCTAGTTTCATATTAAGGTGAAGAGATAAGAATGCGGACAGTGTGTGGGGGGATTGGATGAGACCAAGTGGAGGGCCCATTTGCTGCACCTCTCTCCCATTGAACCAGGAATGCATTTAGTGAGAAGCCCAAATTCGTTGAGCCCAACTTGTGGGTGTATTTGAACCAGACTAAATTGGCTTGTACAACCCAAACTGATAGGAATAAACTGAACTAGTGAGCTAAACCAGATCTAAATTTTTAAACTGGACTGAACCAGACTGTTCTCTAAGTGAACCAAACCAGACTATTGATTTAACTATTTGACCAACTCGTTTGACCTTGGACCTGACCTGTTTGACTGACCCGACAGTTTATCAAATCTGACCTGTTAACTTTTAACTGAGTTGACCTTGACCAGTCAAGTTAATGTTGACTTTGACTTTGACCATTAGGGTTAACTTTGATCGTGGTTGACCAAAGTTGACTTTTTAGACAACCTTCATCTTGACCTTTTTCGACGTCCTAAGTCTGAATTTGTTGCTTGTTTTGTCAAATTCAATCGCAAAAGCTCTGTTTTGCTAATTAAAATTATTTTGTACTTAGTATATTAAGAGTTGAATATTATGTAATTTAATTCAGAATATTCTCGTGTTCAGGTATCGCCTCTAAGGCAGTTGAGTTGCCTCCAGTTATTCTAATTGATCGGGCATGTTCTACGAGATCTTCACGTGAGTTTTCTTTCATACTTAGTACTAGTATTTTAGTTAGTGGCTTAGTGATAGAAATGTTTATTAATGTAGAGTTACCTTGTATATTTTGATTCAGCTATACTTGAGCGTGAGACGGCCTACGACATTAGAGCTATTGTTTGCCTAAGGTGTGTTCTTACTATGCTATATATATGTGAAATGATATTCTATACTTGCTTGATTTATTATCTGATTGTGATTTGAGAATGTTTTAAAGCATCATGCATGGCATACTAAACTGCGTTTTTAAATTAAGCATCTGTTTTTTAGAAATGAAACAATCGTAAGAGTTTAGATTTATGATTTTCAAATTATATCATTGAGTCTTGGGATCAAAAATATGTTTGGAAAAAGTGAGGGAAACCTTCACACCGGCGAGGGCAACCTCCTCTCTGTATGATATCAGATAGTTGGGTATTGAGTCATGCATCAAACATCATATCATTATGATTCAGGCTTAATGTGTTTTCAAAGGATTTTATCAGAAAAATAAAATACTATTTTGTTTGTGTTTGCTTGCACTCTAGAGACACACTAAACTCTTTAGCTTACACCCCCGTAGTTTCTTCTTTTAGATACTCAGACTCTTTTAGGCGACTCGGTACTTGGAGTATCTCACTTTTATTTAGATATTATTATTCAGTATGAACTCTTTCCAATTATTTCAGATTATTATTTTATAATTTGGAAAATTTATGTAATTTGGACTCAGTAAACTTCTAAGATTATTTTGGCTTTTATTTTTTTGTCATTCATTAAGACATTTTATGCAACTTTTAGAATATTTTATGAGAAGTATTATTTTAGAGTTACTTATTTTAACCTAAAATGTGTTACTTGAGGGGAAAGTTTTCAAACACGACTTCCTAGATTCAGTCCATTTCTTCTGGGTCGGGTTTAGGGGGTTACATTTAGTGGTATCAGAGTCAAGTTCAACCCTCGGGCTGTAAGGTTCACAAAAGTTGTTTTCAAATATTTTTGAATTCAACATGCATCAAAAATATTTTGGATAAATAGGAATTTTTTAAAACACCTATGGTTTCACTTGATTTCATTAAATTATTATTAATCTGTTTTAAATCCAAGACTCCAGTACCGAATATGACTCTAGGTTATTATCTTTTGTATATAGTATATCATGCCACCGCGTAGGAGTTCTAGCTTTGTGATTGGTCGAGGTCGAGGCTGAACCACCATTTTTTGATAGTGATCGTATGCCCTCTGTGGATAAGACAGAAAAATGAGAATGAGGTACCAAAAAATAAGAATGGGTCAATGGGAGGACATCAGACAGGAAGTGATGACCCACTTGACGTTGAGGACATTGAGACAATTCATCTAGATAGTGCCATGGTGAACCGTGAGTTTCTGCGTTATTTTCGCCATTCAGAGGGTTCGAGGAAACCCATATCCACATAATTTATAGCTATTGGGATGAAATTGTTTGAGGGTAAAACTGGTACACATCCCTCTGATGTAGACTATTGACTAAAGAAATTACAACGGTTGTTCGTTAAGATGAGTTATCCTGCAAATCAAAAATTGAGGGCCGTTGTGTCACTACTAGAAGGTGAAGCTCAAAATTGGTAGGAGTTTGTGGTAGATAATGTTCCATCTAGTTAGGTCACATGGGAGTTTTTTCGACATGCATTTTAGGATCGATATGTGGGAGTCGAGTTATTAGTGAAGTGCCGCGTTGATTTTATAAACTTGAAGCAAAACAATATGTCAGTGAATGACTATGAAATAGAGTTTCAAAGGTTGGCCAAATATGTTACTGGGTTAGTTGTGACTGAGAAAGATAAGTGTGATTGGTTTTTAAATGGTCTTTGTCTACCACTTTAGAGAGAAGTAGCTACACATCATGAAAGGTGTTTAGCGAGCTGGTTGGTCGAGCTAAAACTGTTGAGAGGATTGATGCATGCATGAGAGAGGGGGAACATTGAAATGCTAGTCAAGTCGGGAAGCAACTAGATACATCTGCTCAACCTAGTTTTGTCAACTCATCTAGAAAGAGGCCTAGAGATGAGTCTGTTTCTCATAGTTATTGAAATGTTAGACCTATAGCATCGACAGTTATGAATGGTAGCGTGAGTAGTTCGAAAGTTCACCAGCCTATTTCTCTATGTGGTTATTGCAATAAGAAACGTAATGAAAAATGCAGATGGATGCAAGGAGCGTGTTTTAGATGTGGTTCCCAGGATCATTACCTGAAAAATTATCCACATCCACCTACTGGTTCATCCATACCGAGACAATCACAAGCATCAGTTCGGGCACCTCATGAAAGTAGAGGAAAGATTAGGTCAGTTGCTTCTGGTACTGCTAGTAGAGGTAGACATGCTTAGAGTGGTGAATCAGCTAGATCTGAGATTAGACGACCAAGTTTGGTAGATGCCACCAGAGTTTGTGATAGTTATGAGGATGCATCTGAGCACATAGCAGGTACATTTATGATGTTTTCAGTTCTATTTTTGGTTATGATGGATTACAAATTCAGAATGAGAAAGTATAAGTATCTGTCAGTTAGTTTTGAAATCTGTTGTTAAGTCTAAAAATTTCGAGGACGAAATTTCTTTTAAGGGAGGAAGAGTTGTAACACCCTAAAATTTCCTCAATTTGGAAAACCTAAATTTTGGAATCCCTAAATAGAAACCCTAATAATTAGGGATTTATATTCAAAACCCTAATTGAGGAATTGGGATTATCCTAAAACATTTTTAGTGGCTAATTTGAGTAAAATCAAAAATTTGATGACCATTCTAAAATGTGGGTTAAATCTTAGGACCTTTATCTTGTGATTTAACCATTCGAGAAAGGTTTATAATCATATTTTGTTTTCAACCCTAGCAATCATTTCATTTACCTTAGGCATATCTGCAGCCTCTAAAACCCTAGTCTCTCATTTTTTATCTCACCATCACCCTCACCCCTTTCCATCTCTAATCGTGCTTCAACTATCGACCTATGTGCAACACCGACCACATCATTCTTTTCCTTTTGATGTCTCGAGCAAAGTGATAAGTGTTCAAAAGTACTATTTTTCTTACCCTTTTTACTCATATTATTGTTAGACTTAGGCTCATATTAGTTGCATAATTAGTCATTCATGCATTAATCCATGTTTCCTTCCATCGTTGAGCTTGATTACATAACTTGGTAGTTTTCGTGGGAAAAGATGTTGCTTTGGTGTGTTTTGTGTGTATGTGCAGGATCACTTGCCAAAGCAAGGCTAGAGTTAGTTGCCAGGGCAATACATGAAGGATATGCCGAGCTAGTTGCCAGGGCAATACATGAAGGAGACGCCGAGCCAGTTGCCATGGCAATTGTCGACAAGAGCAAAAGTGATATGGTAGTCGAAATTGATGACTAGACAAGCCCAAGATGACGTGGAGCAAAGCCCAAACCCAAAGGAATTTGATTTCCATGCAGAGATTAAAGAAGAATTAAATTCCAAGAAGATAGGAGAAGTTCTAGTAGGAATACAATTATAATAAAGAATTATATTCTTTAAAGATAATTTAATTCCAACTTAAACTCCTCCTCAAAGAAGGACTTTGGCCTAGCCCTATAAATAAGATGGAGATTTCGACAACTCCAAGAGAGAGCAAAGAGAGGGGAATTTTGACAAGTCCAAGGAGGGTAAGAGGAGAGAATTTTCGACAAGCATCTAGGGCAAGGAGGATTTCGACAAGCCTCTTTCTTCATCTTTTTCTTTCTTGTTCGATTGGGTTCATGCTAGGGAGTATTTATTTTGTGTTTCTTTGGAACCTAGCCATGAACTAAATCTACATGGCTATGGTTATTGTGTTTTGTGGTTGTGAGAAACTATTGGTTTTTGTTTAGGTAATAAGAGTTTGCACTTTTCTATTTCAAGGTTTATTCATTCTTGGTTCTTATTCTTGTTTGCGAGTGAATTGGGAGAGGATCTCGTGATTTCATCTATTTATCTAATATCGGGAGAGTTAGATTCAAGAAACGAATGAATATGATCTTTATTCAATCTATTGATGGTGAAGATTAATCCGGCTTAGGAATAAGTTAAGGATTTCAACGGCTAAGAGGAGCGCAAGATTGGTTGTTGTTCACCCTTGATTCACGCAGGGATGTATTATCAAGGCATGCACAAGTAGCTAGAGTTTCGACTTAGGGATAAGAAGAAACCATTGAAGAACGCTCTGCCGAACCTTGAAGGTTGCTGCCCAGACGCCCAAGTAGTTGCCCAGGCAACCATCGATTAGTTGCCAAGGCAACCCCGTTGTGCAAGTTGCCACAACAACTAAGTTGCCCGTGCACTCTTTTACCAAAACGATCCAATCGGCTATCACACCTCAACTCACGATAACCCGGCCTATCTCTCTCTCATTTGATCTCATATTTTCTTTTACTTTATTGCTTTCTAGTTTAGTTATTAGTTAAACTCCCATAATCCTTTATTTGTGTTTTTACTTTTTACAGTGCAAGAGACTAGATTCTTGAAGTGGCACCAATCCCTGTGGAGACGATATCTTTTATACTATAACTTGCGATGTGTATACTTGCACATTTGCGTAGCACTTATTACGCGCAACAAGTTTTTGGCGCGGTTGTCGGGGATTGGCAATAGCAACTTTGTTTTTATTTTCTTGCACTTTCTTTTTATTTTTCTTCTTTAAAAATTCAAAGGGGTTACAAACTTTGGTTTTGCATTGGTATATGACCAGGGCGAGACCGACTTCACCAAAATATCCCTTTGATTCAGAAATCGAATGAACCTTACAAAGACTTAGACGAAGGATAAGAGTAGCAATGGCTAATCAAGACGGCGATATGAATCAAGATGTTCGAGCAGGAGGAGGAGTGATTCTTGCACGAAATAGAACTATTCGAGACTATCTTGAAGAAGATCTTGATGGACTTAATCCAGGAGTTGTCGCACCTGAAATTGAAGCCGACCACTTTGAGTTAAAACCGGTAATGTTTAATATGATCAACACAATTGGTCAATTTGGCGGCTCAGCAACTGAAGATGCACGGCAACATCTGAAATCTTTCCTCGAGATTTGCAACTCGTTCAAGATACACGGAGTCACCCCCGATGTATTACGATTAAGATTATTCCCCTATTCACTGAGGGATAAGGCGAAAGCATGGTTGAATAGCATTCATGCCGGATCCATAGCATCTTGGACTGATCTTTGTCATGATTTCCTTGCTAGATTTAATCCTACAAATTTGACTGATAAGCTTCGTAACGACATTACTTCTTTTCGGCAGGCAGATGATACGAGGCTTGGGAGTGATATAGAGAACTTCTACACAAATGCCCCCTACACGGATTCCCGGTGTGGACTCAAGTAACAATGTTTTACAACGCCGTGAATACACCAACAAGGATGATGCTATATGCCTCGGCAAACGGCATACTCCTAGATAAGACGCCGGAAGAAGCAATGCAAATTTTAAATAGGCTGGCCATGAATGATTATCAATTCCCATCCACTAGAAGAGGAGGAGTTAGACGCCAAGCCACAATACATGAACTAGGATCATCAGATTCAATTTCAGCACAATTGGCCACTTTAACCAAGATGGTCCAGAACATGCAAAAACCAAACAACACACATGAGGTCAAGGTAATGGATTCTTTTTGTGAGTTATATGGTGATAACCATAATTCTTCTGAATGTATGCAGAATCCGGAATCCAGCTTCTATGTAGGGAATTACAATCGGAACAACAATGTGATGTCTAATACATACAATCCAGCTTGGAAGAAGCACCCAAATTTCTCATGGAGTAATCCCAACAATGCTCTAAACCAGAACAATCAGAATGTACAAGCATCGGGATTCCAGCAGAATATGCCACGGCAACAGTTGCCGCAGCAACAACCGACGACATCTAGTTCTTTGGAAAATTCTCTAAATGCTTTTATGATGAAAACTGAATCTTATATGGCTGAGAATAGTAATTTCATAAAAAGAACTGATGCTTTTATTAACAGGACCGAGATGAGATTGCAAAACCAAGAGGCGACAATCAAATCATTGGAAAATCAAGTCGGACAGTTTGCTCAAAATCTGAATACTAGACCGCAAGGAGGTTTACCTAGCGATACTGAAGTCGCAAGAGGAACTGGCCATGAGCAATGTAAGGCAATCACCACTAGAAGTGGCCAACAACTTAGAGAGGTTCAAACCCGCTCGTCAAACAAAACTCCACAAAAAGATCAAGACAAACCTAGTGGCAAAGCCTCAGATGCTGAACCAAGAATTGCCGCGGCAACTGGCAATAAGCATGCCTTGACAACCGACGATAAAGACGCCTCGGTAACTTGTGAAAAGCATGCCTTGGCAACCCCAGTTGATAACGCCTCGGCAACTCCAGTTGTCCCGGCAATGTCGTCAATCAGGTTTCAAACCAATGAAAGGATCGAAGATATCCAACTTCCACCACCATTCCCACAAAGGTTGAAGCGACAAAAGTAAGAATACCAATTCAAGAAGTTTCTTGATATCCTAAAGCAAGTCCACATCAAATTGCCATTGGTGGAAGCAATTGAACAAATGCCAAACTATGCCAAGTTTCTTAAAGACATTATGTCCAAGAGAACAAGGCTAGGAGAGTTTGAAACAGTTGCCGCAACAGAGGGATGCATGGCAATGTTGCACAATCGTATGCCACCCAAGTTGAAGGATCCCGGAAGTTTCACAATACCCTGTTCCATTGGAAATCACTATGTCGAGAAAGCATTATGCGACCTTGGGGCTAGCATAAACTTGATGCCTAAATCGGTTTTCCAAAAACTAGGAATCGAGAAGGCAAGACCTACAACAGTTATGCTGCATCTAGCCAACAGATCCTATATGCATCCAGAGGGAAAAATCGAGGACATACTGGTAAAAGTTGATAAATTTATTTTTCCCGCTGACTTTATTGTTTTGGATTGTGAAGCAGATGAGCATGCACCCATCATTCTCGGGAGACCATTACTAGCAACAGGGAGAACCTTGATCGATGTTGAAAAGGGGGAACTCACAATGAGGGTGAATGACCAGCAAGTTAAACTAAATGTGTTCTAAACACTAAGGCATGTCGATGATCTAGAAGAATGCCAACTTCTTCAAGCCACGACAGAGTTTAACTTCGACGAGGAATTTAGTTACCTCGACAACTAAATTGCCGATCAAGAAGAACCTGAGGAGTATGAAGAACCGGTCGATGAGGAACAACCAGAACAGGCAAATTGGCTAGTCAAACGACCAAGTACATACTTTGAACCATTGGATTACTCAGGTAAGGAAGGTAAGCTCGAAAAACCCTCTATTGAACAACCACCGATTCTTGTGTTGAAACAATTACTAGAGCAACTAAAATATGCATACTTAGGAACCGATAATACATTGCCTATAATTATTTCTTCTAAGTTACAGCCTGAGCAGGAAAAGAAGCTGATCAAGATGTTGAAGCTACACAAAAAGGCAATAGGGTGGACAATTGCCGACTTGAAAGGAATTAGCCCGGTAGTGTGCATGCACAAGATCTTGTTGGAAGATGATCACAAACCTTCAATTGAAGCCCAGAGGAGACTGAATCATGCCATGAAAGGGGTTGTAATGAATGAAATCATCAAGTGGCTTGACGCCGGCATTATATACCCTATCTCTGATAATACGTGGGTAAGTCTGATACAATGTGTACCGAAAAAGGGAGGTATAACGGTGGTAAGTAATGAAAACAATGAACTCATTCCAACCAGGACTGTGACCGGTTGGAGGGTTTGTATGGATTATCGAAAGCTAAACAAAGCCACTAGGAAAGATCACTTCCCATTACCCTTTATTGATCAAATGCTTGACCGTCTTGCAGGTAAACCCTTTTATTGTTTTCTTGATGGTTATTCTGGTTACAATCAAATTGCCATAGCACCAGAAGATCAAGAAAAGACAACCTTCACATGCCCATACGGTACTTATGCCTTCCGAAGGATGCCGTTCGGATTGTGTAACGCCCCGGCAACCTTCCAAAGATGCATGATGGCGCTCTTTTCAGACATGGTCGAAGACTTCCTTGAGATCTTCATGGATGATTTTTCTGTTTTTGGTAATGACATCGACAACTATCTCGGCAATTTAGAGAGGGTGTTGGCAAGATGTGAAGAAACAGATTTAGTCCTCAATTGGGAGAAATGCCATTTTATGGTAGACGAAGGAATAGTGCTCGGCCACAAGATTTCATCCAAGGGAATTGAAGTAGACAAAGCCAAGGTGGACGCGATCGAGAGATTACCCCCACCAAGTTCGGTTAAAGGAATTCGAAGTTTTCTCGGACATGCAGGTTTTTATAGGAGGTTCATTCATAATTTTTCTAAAATCACTAAACCCTTGTGTAATCTGCTTGAACAGGATAAAGTCTTCAATTTTGATGATTCTTGCACCCAAGCATTCGAAACCCTAAAGAAAAAGCTTGCCTCGGCACCCATTGTCGTTCCACCAGATTGGACGCTACCTTTTGAGCTCATGTGTGATGCAAGTGATTTCGCGGTAGGAGCAGTCCTAGGCCAACGAACAGGTAAGACCTTCCATGTGATATACTACGCTAGTAAAACTCTTAATAGTGCTCAAGTGAATTACACAATAACGGAGAAAGAGTTACTAGCTGTAGTGTTCGCATTTGACAAGTTTCGATCCTATTTGATTGGTACAAAGGTAATTGTTCATACGGACCATTCGGCAATCAAATATCTATTTGCTAAAAAGGATGCTAAACCTCGTTTGATCTGTTGGACATTACTTTTACAAGAATTTGATATTGAAATTAAGGACAGGAAAGGAACAGAAAATCAAGTGGCCGATCACTTATCACGTTCGGAACGCAATAGGGAGGAGGACGCGGATCTAGAGATATGTGATGCATTCCCAAATGAACAACTTTTAGTTGCCTCGGCAACCATGGACGCGCATGCCTCGGCAACCCTCGACGCTGCAGCAGCCTTTGACGCGCATGCCTCGGCAATTTTGGGAGCAGTCACCACGGCAGCACATGCCTCGGCAATACCCTAGTACACGGATTTAGTTAATTTCCTTGTTTGTGGTATTTTACCTTATGGCATTACTCACCAAGGGAAGAAGCGGTTCCGCCATGATGCTAAGCATTACTTTTGGGACGAGCCTCTTTTGTTTAAACAATGTGCAGATCAGGTTATACGTCGATGTGTCCCTGAAGAATAGCAACAGAATGTACTCCGGCAATGCCATTTTTCACCCTATGGAGGACATTTTGGAGGAACTCGTATTGCGGCCAAAGTTTTGCAATTCGGTTTGTATTGGCCAACATTGTACAAAGATGCCCAAGACTTTTACAAGCAATGTGATCGTTGCCAGAGGACGGGCAATATCTCTAGACGACATGAGATGCCACTCCAGAACATCATCGAGGTGGAATTGTTCGATGTATGGGGGATCGATTTTATGGGACCTTTCCCATCTTCATTCGGCAACCTCTACATCTTACTTGCCGTCGACTATGTGTCTAAATGGGTGGAGGCAGCTGCAGTTCCCAACAACGATTCCAAGACCGTGCAACGATTCTTGCAGAAAAACATATTTACACGGTTTGGGATGCCAAGAGCAATTATCAGTGACGAAGGCAAGCATTTTGACAACAGACTAATTGCCAAGATGTTGCAACGCTTCGGTATATCACACAAGATCGCTACGGCATATCACCCACAAACCAACGGGCAAGCAGAAATTTCCAACCGGAAGTTGAAGGGAATAGTCGAGAAAGTGGTAAATCCCTCAAGGAAGGATTGGTCATTAAGACTAGATGACGCACTTTGGGCATATCGCACTGCATTCAAAACACCTTTAGGTATGTCCCTCTTCCGACTTGTCTATGGCAAAACATGCCATCTACCGGTGGAAATCGAGCACAAGGCGTACTGGGCAATCAAGACCGTGAATATGGATTGGGAAAGTGCCGGACAAAAGCGTTTGATGGATCTTAATGAGACAGAAGAATTCCGTGCACTCGCCTATAACAATGCACGAATCTACAAAGAGAAAACAAAGCGATGGCACGACAAGAAACTAATGCCACGGCAATTCACGTCAGGGCAACTAGTTCTCATATTCAATTCTCAGCTAAAACTTTTCCCGGGAAAGCTGAAATCAAGATGGTCGGGACCATTCGAAGTCGTCAAACCATTCTCCCATGGTGCTGTGATAATCAAGTCCATCTCTGACAACCATGAATTCAAAGTTAATGGACAAATATTGAAGCACTACAATGGTGCCCATGTGGAACGTAACAAGGAAGTGGTCAATTTAGGAGATGCATGAGCATGCTCTCCCTTTTGATATTAGTAGTTTTATTTTATTTTTATTTATTTATTTTTATTTTTGATTAAGTATTTAATTTATTTTATTTCAAATTTTTTATTTTTATTTTTTTTACTATTTCTGATTATTATATATATATATAGGATAGATTTTTTTTAGAATCCCTTTATACATCTTTATTTATTTTCTTTTATTAATTTAATTTTAATCCTTATTTGATTTGTCTTTGAATTGTAGGAAAAAAAGTTCAAGATAAAGAGGAATTCTAATCCAAGTAGGAAAACATCTTCAACAAGGAAACTAATGGGCTGAATCTAAGGCTTATATAAAGCCTCCAATTCACCCTAACCACAACCCCTTGTCGACAACTTCTCCCTCACCCTAAACCCTTTTTCGTTTTCCCCTAATCCCACCCATCTACCTTTTCTATAAAACCCATCACCCTTAACCTATTCCTACTTTCTATCTTGCAATTTTTTTAGTTTCTTTTCTTTTCTTTGTTTTTACAAAACTCACAACCAAGATCATCCATGGCATCCAAGATTAAACTTTTAGTTCATCCAAGTTCCTCCAAAGAACCAAGATACAAGAAGTTTGCTACACCGGTGGTTCAAGAAAGATTTCAATCCAAGTTTGAAAGCCGGAAGATTCATGAAGAACAAGGCTTTGAATACTCCAACTCTCATCAAGATTTCGGCCTTGAACCATTCATCTTCAAGAGGATTGCACATCAAAAGTGGAAAATCTTTTGCCATCAACTGGAACCGGGTAACATCTCATGGGTAAGAGAATTCTATGCTCACTCACCTAACCCAGATAATCCTTATGTTTTTGTTCGTGACAAGGCCATACTCATAAGTCCCGAAAACGTCAACACCTTTTATGGGCTTTACATTGAGAAGGACGAGCATCAAGCCTTCGTTGATCAAATCACTCCCAAGCAACTCGACAAGGTGCTTCAAGAACTCACTCAACCGGGAACTCATTGGAACGACGGTAAATACAAGGGCACGGTAAATCGCCTTCGGCTTAAACCCGAGGCAAAACTATGGAATAAGTTTGTTAAAACTTCTTTAATGCCCACCACACACAATACTACCTTTGATATACCACGTCTTTTGCTCATACATTCTATTTTGCATAATCGCATCATTAACATTGGAAAAATTATTTGTGATGAGATTTTTGTATGCAGCTCAAAAGATAAGGGTTCTCTTTTCTTCCCTTGCTTAATTTCTAATCTTTGCAAGGAGATGCATGTCCCAAGTGAATCCATCGATGAAAAGGCCCTACCCAAGTCTGGTTGGAATCAAGCACTAATCCGAAAGCTAATGGGAGAGGCACCGGGGATTCTTCAAGGCCTCCAATTGCCACGGCAACTCCTGCCGCCCCGGCAATCCATAATGCCCAAGCACCTAATGCCCGAGCAACTCGGCCAACAACCCCGGGACACTTTGAAGCACTTTTGCACCCATTGGCAAGCCATTTAAGGCAAATTGAATACCGGCAACTAATGTTCATGCGGTACATGAAGAAGCACAACAATGCCATCACCCAAGTCATCCTAGAAAAGTACCCGGACAATCGCGTGCAGTTCCCAATCTTTCCCGCCGAGATCCTTGCCCCGACAACCAATGAAGCAGACGCCACGGTAACCTAAACAGATGATGCCATGACAACCTACTTCGTGCATGCACAAGCTGATGCCACGGCAATCAACCCTAAAGATGCCACGGCAACCAAAGCTAAAGACATCCCGGCAACCACTGCAAAAGCCAAAGGTAAAGCACCTATGCCCAAATCAACTCCTACGGAATCATTTTCTAATTTTTTAGATTCGGACGAGTCCTCCATTGCACCAACAAAGACCGCACCAATTGAATCCTCCAAGCGAAAAACCAATGACATTGATGAAGAGGACGATGAGGACAACCCCGTACGAGGATCGATTCCACCACCGGCAACAAGAAAACAACCATCGCGTTCAAGCAAGAGAATCAAGACACCGACCAAAAGGAAACTAATCATCTACGATGACGAACTCTTAGAGTAAGTCCTCGCATGCATTTTTTTTATTTTATTATTTTTATTTTTCGTTATTTTTATGCATGCATTGAGGACAATGCCTCACTCGAGTTTGGGGGGGATTGTTATTAGTAGTTACCATGTTTAGTTACATTCATCTTAAGTATTACATTTAGGATACATAAATCGCTTTCCATGCCTTTAATTGGAACAAGAATTGCTTAGATTTGATGAATATCCGATGATGACTTTGCCAATGCACTTAATTGATAGAATTTTTATTCTAGGATAACCATGGAAAAACTTAGAATTTTACTATGATGCTAAATTTGATGAAACACTGTTGTGGTTTGATTGATTTAAGGAATTCTAGTAAACTTAGGTTGATAATTAACAAATTGGGGGATTAGAATAAAAATTGGATGAATGCTAGAGGTGCCCGAAATTGGCTCTAGCATGTGCTAAAAATTTATCTCTAGAGGTGCCCGAAACTGGCTCTAGTATGTGTTAAAAAATAATTGATCACTAGAGGTGCCCGAAACCGGCTCTAGTCGAATAAATTAACTTATGAAAACTAAAAACACAACACTAGAGGTGCCCAAAACTGGCTCTAGTTAAAACATGTTAAAAAGAACCCAATGAAGTAATTTGAAAACCTCTTGTTTGCATAGAATCTGAAAAATCAACTTGCACACAACTCCACACACACTCCCAAGCATTATAGTTTGATTCCGAGTAACTCCTAAGTTTTCCGAAAAATAAAAAGCCAATCATACTTTGTGCTCCAGTTCAGAGAATTGAAATCAAGTTCAAAGCTAAGTTTGTGAAAATTGAAGTCTTGGCAGGTAATTATGAGTTTGCATTGCTTGCGGACAAGCAATAGTTCGAGTTTGAGGGTGTGATAAGTGTTCAAAAGTACTATTTTTCTTACCCTTTTTACTCATATTATTGTTAGACTTAGGCTCATATTAGTTGCATAATTAGCCATTCATGCATTAATCCATGTTTCCTTCCATCGTTGAGCTTGATTACATAACTTGGTAGTTTTCGTGGGAAAAGATGCTGCTTTGGTGTGTTTTGTGTGTATGTGCAGGATCACTTGCCAAAGCAAGGCTAGAGTTAGTTGCCAGGGCAATACATGAAGGATATGCCGAGCTAGTTGCCACGGCAATACATGAAGGAGACGCCGAGCCAGTTGCCATGGCAATTGTCGACAAGAGCAAAGGTGATATGGTAGTCAAAATTGATGACTAGACAAGCCCAAGATGACGTGGAGCAAAGCCCAAACCCAAAGGAATTTGATTTCCATGCAGAGATTAAAGAAGAATTAAATTCCAAGAAGATAGGAGAAGTTCTAGTAGGAATACAATTATAATAAAGAATTATATTCTTTAAAGATATTTTAATTCCAACTTAAACTCCTCCTCAAAGAAGGACTTTGGCCTAGCCCTATAAATAAGATGGAGATTTCGACAACTCCAAGAGAGAGCAAAGAGAGGGGAATTTCGACAAGTCCAAGGAGGGCAAGAGGAGAGAATTTTCGACAAGCATCTAGGGCAAGGAGGATTTCGACAAGCCTCCTTCTTCATCTTTTTCTTTCTTGTTCGATTGGGTTCATGCTAGGGAGTATTTATTTTGTGTTTCTTTGGAACTTAGCCATGAACTAAATCTACTTGGCTATGGTTATTGTGTTTTGTGGTTGTGAGAAACTATTGGTTTTTGTTTAGGTAATAAGAGTTTGCACTTTTCTATTTCAAGGTTTATTCACTCTTGGTTCTTATTCTTGTTTGCGAGTGAATTGGGAGAGGATCTCGTGATTTCATCTATTTATCTAATATCGGGAGAGTTAGATTCAAGAAACGAATGAATATGATCTTTATTCAATCTATTGATGGTGAAGATTAATCCGGCTTAGGAATAAGTTAAGGATTTCAACGGCTAAGAGGAGCGCAAGATTGGTTGTTGTTCACCCTTGATTCACGCAGGATGTATTATCAAGGCATGCACAAGTAGCTAGAGTTTCGACTTAGGGATAAGAAGAAACCATTGAAGAATGCTCACGAACCTTGAAGGTTGCTGCCCGGACCCCAACTAGTTGCCCAGGCAACCATCGATTAGATGCCAAGGCAACCCCCACAGCAAGTTGCCACGACAACTGAGTTGCCCGTGCACTCTTTTACCAAAACGATCCAATCGGCTATCACACCTGAACTCACGATAACCTGGCCTATCTCTCTCTCATTTGATCTCATATTTTCTTTTACTTTATTGCTTTCTAGTTTAGTTATTAGTTAAACTCCCATAATCCTTTATTTGTGTTTTTACTTTTTACAGTGCAAGAGACTAGATTCTTGAAGTGGCACAAATCCCTGTGGAGACGATATCTTTTATACTATAACTTGCGACGTGTATACTTGCACATTTGCGTAGCACTTATTACGCGCAACACAAAGCCCAACCTTTCGATTATCCATTTCGGCCATCGTTAGTGAAAGAATAGAGAGAAACCATTTGAATCTCTTCTTGTGCCACCGTTTGCCACCGTGCTCCACCGTCGACCTCTCTCATATTCAATTTTGGTAAGCTGTTTTATCTTGTTCTCCTTGTGTTTTGATGTTCAAATTGAGATGTAGGCAAGTGTGGTCGTGATTGACCTTACCGTCGATGTGATTGCTACCCTTGTTAACCCTTTCGTCGACCTTGCAATTGCACTTGCACTGCCACCGTTATCGCATCGTTACCTCTGTCATCATCTTTATACCACTTCTGTTGGGGTTACAAAACCCTAGTTTTAGATTAAGGTGGAGAGATAAGAATACGGGTTGTGTATAGGATTGGGTGAGCCCAAGAGGAGGGCCCGTTTGCTGCACCTCCCTCCTATTGAACCATGCATGCATACAACGAGAAGCCCAAATTCGTGTGAGCCCAGCTTGTGGGTGTATTTGAACCGGACTGAACCGGCTTGTACAACCTGAATCGATAGGAATAATCTGAAATAGTAAGCTGAACCGAATCTAAATTTTTGAACCGGACCATTGTCTAAGTGAACAAAATCAGACTCATGACTTGACCGTTTGACCGACCCATTTGACCTTGGACCTGACCTGATAGTTGATCGAATCTGACCTGTTGACTTTTAACTGGATTAACCTTGACCAATCAAGTCAACATTGACTTTGACCATCTGTCAAAGTTGACTTTAACTTTGACTTTGACCATTAGGGTTGACTTTGATCGTGGTTGACCAAAGTTAACTTTTCGGACAACCATCATCTTAACCTTTTTCGATGTCCGAATTCGCTGCACCTTTTGTCAAATTCAAACCTGAAAGCTCTATTTCGCTAATTAAAATTATTATGTACTTAGTATCTTAAGAGTTGAGTATTATGGAATTTAGTTTAGAATATTCTCGTGTTCAGGTATCGCCTCTGAGGTTGTTGAGTTACCTCAAGCTGTTCTGACCGACTGGCCACGTTCTTAATGTGAGTTTTCTTTCATTGTTAGTACTAGTGTTTTTGTCGGTGGCTTAGTGATTGAAGTGTTTATTAATGTAGAGTTACCTTGTAGATTCTGATTCAGCTAGACTTGAGCGTGAGACGCGCCCACAACTTTAGAGCTACTATTTTCCTAAGGTGTGTTTCTTATTGTGTTATAGATTTGTGAAATGATATTCTAGACTTGCTTGATTTATTATCTGATTGTGATTTTAGAATGTTTTGAAGCATCATGCATAGCATACTAAACTGCATTTTTACATCAAGCATCATATTTTTAGAAATGAAACGTTCGTAAGAGTTCGAATTTATGATTTTCAAATCATATCATTGAGTTTTGGGATCGAAAATGTGTTCAGAAAAAAGTGAGGGAAAACTCCACTCCGTATGATATCGGATAGTTGGGTATTAGTCGTGCATCGGACATTATATCATTATGATTTAGACTGAATGTGTTTTCAAAGGATATTATCAGAAAAATAAAATAATGTTTTGTTTTTGTTTGCTTGCACTCTAGAGACACACTAAGCTCTTTAGCTTACACCCCCATAGTTTCTTTTTTCAGATACTTAGACTCTTTTAGACGACACGATACTTGGATTATCTCACTTTTATTCAAATATTATTATTATTCAGTATGAACTCTTTCCAATTATTTTACATTATTATTTTATGGTTTGGGACATTTATGTAATTTGGACATTTAGACTCTTAAACTTCTAAGATTATTTTGGCATTTATTTTTTTGTCATTCATTAAGACATTTTATACAACTTTCAGAATATTTTTATGAGAAGTATTATTTTAACATTACTTAATTGAATAAAAAATATTTAAACCTAAAATATGTTACTTGAGGGGAAGTTTTCAAACACGTCTTCCTAGATTCAGTTTATTTCTTCTGGGTCGGGTTTAGGGGGTTATATAGGACCGTACGAGTTATTGAGCCTGTAAACTCTAATGAAATGTTATTTTGTTATACAATGTTTTAAACTTATATCTTAAACATTTTGGGAGACTCAAATGTAGTCTTTGAATCTGGATCAGGTGTTATATTTAGTGGTATCAAAGCTTAGGTTTAGCTGGTTCTAAAAACCCCCAGGGTGGTATAGAGGTCGTGGTAAGGTGTCTAGTGAGTACAAGCCCCTAAATTTAAGTTGTCCTCTTCCAAGACTAGGAAGCCTGATGGTGCTACCTTATTTCCTTGTGTTTCAGGAAAGTTCGATGGCATGTGATGCCAAACATAACCAGGAGAGTTGTGAGGAGAGCCATGTCTCTCAAGCGGAAGACTTTGGTAAGGAATTTGTCCCAAATATCGGGGAAACGAGCCTTTCGGGTGTAACCGGAAGTGGAGGGACAAGCCATTTCCATAATCTTGCCTCTACTCTCTTGCAAGTGGTTCAAGCTATCCCAAGGCAATCTGAGACGCCTCGCAAGACCCTATTGAGCGGTTCCACCATTTTGGACCAAAAGTTTTCAAAGGTTTCGGTGAGGATGACCCGATCAAGGTTGACTAGTGGTTAAGAGACACTCAGAGGATTCTAAGGTAGATGAGGGGAAGTTTAGAGGATGACTGTAATCACTCATTTATATCCAGACATTATTAGTATTTATTATTATTATTATTATTAATTATTAATGTTTGATATTATTGTTGTTGTTGTTATTATAAGTGGGCTATAATAATTAAAAAACAGATCCAAATTAAATAAAAATTCATTTAATTTAATGTCCAAGTCCAAACTACAAACTAAAACCAAATAATTACATATGGCCTATTTTAGGCCCAAACCTAATTAAAGCAAGAAACCATAAAAGCCTAAATTTGGTCAGCATCCTTTTTTTCTTTTTTTGCAACCATCCCTGGACCGTTGGATCAAATTTGATCCATCGGTCCTGATTGAAGCCAAGCACCCTTTCAGATCCCGCGTGTGATACACGCCCTAGCCAGCTATCTTCTATCGCACGTGTGGAATGCACCGTCGAGACTGCTTGGCTCCTTCCCTGCACCCAAGCCTTCATCGACCATCTCCGTGGCCTTTTCAGCAGAGATCGCGCTGCCAATCGTACTACCATTTCCTTTCTCCCAATCACTATGCAAGGCAAAAAAAAGAATGATAGAAAATAAAAGGGATTTCAGTCAATGAATTGTAACCCCCTTGACCTGGTCAAGTCGTAAGATAGAACCTAGCGAGCTATATTAGGGTTTACCGAAATAAACCCTAAAGAAATTATAATTGAACCGGTCTTTTTTTCTTTTATCGTATCTAAATTCATTTTTAGGTCCTAAGGTGATCGTACAAGTTATTGTTAAACTTACAACTCGATTGGGCGTCGTTTCGATATCTAATTACTCAAATTAAGCTTACAAGGACTAAAACGTAATTTCCATTAATTATAATGGCTTTTATCAAATTAAGGTTTCCAATCCTCGGTTAGTCATGTTTCATGCCTCTATGTTAATTCTCAACTCAAAATGATCATTCAAACTCATTTAATTGCATAATTAAGAAATAGGGACTAAACTGTAGAGATTCTAAACATCAGACAACATATCAACTGAATTAACGGCCAACGTACCGGTACAGTGTCTTGCTATATCGAACGGTGCTTGAGTGTAATGGCGTACAGATACGGTCCTCAAGTGTATCAGTACGGCTTTATATATTTTGTAAATCAGGATTCCAGTAGCCATTGACCTTATCGAAACGGTTACCCTTGTACTGACACATTCACTATTTCTCCACTACGCGTACCGATACAGTTACCAGGCGTATCGGTACGGCTAGGCACAATTGAACATTCTAAGATGAGACAAGTCTCTGCATACCGACAACCTGAGGTCCGTACCGGTACGGTGAGACCTGTAATGACCTCTTGGTCCAACTTATGACACTTTGGCTCAATCTAACACCCTTAACTCAACCTCTAATCATCATATGGCATCATAAACATTCCATCATCAAGCATGGCAACATGGAAAGAGATCACACTAGGCATGTCATAATCAAACATTCACCTAAGAGCATGATTTCTACCCAAACATGCTTAATGTCTCCCAACCCCTCAAAAACAAGTATAAAGCATCATACAAGTCCAAAACAATAATCCAAACTTTTACAATAGGGAGTAACTCAAAACACATATCCCAAAATAACTCAGTCATATTGCCTTCTTATTACTACTTAGTACATATAAAACCAAACTTTGAAATGCAACGATCTTTGGATTCTCCCTTGCTCGCATAATATCCGATAAAGCTACTTCTCTACATTGATGAGGAAAAGATAGCGTAAGCTATAAGCTTAGTGATGGATTCGCAAAGACACTAATCAATGCATTTAAAACCATTTAATTCAAATCACATGTAACCGTCTCATGGCAAAACATCTCATGTTTTTCATGTCATCTAAAAAATGCACATATAAATCATTTTCTACACATGTATCATGGATTCAATCTCTACATCAATTTAACCTTCACACCACAACACCTTTATAACGAGCTTAAAGAGTAACACATTTATAAATCACATTATACAACATAATTCATTTCTCATGATATATTATCTCATATATTGGCTTTCAAGTGACTCAAAACCAGCAACCTTACATTTCTTAAAACACATCGGATACACGGATTTCTCAAGTGGTTCACACAACCACTTCACATACATACCTCAACCGGAGTAACGACACACTTGCCCGCCTCAACAGTTCAAATCAGAGTAACGAAACATTTACCCACCTCTACGTTTGGATGGATTAATCCACCAGTAGGAGAAAACGGAACATTTACCCACCTCAATTGTTGCGGTTCTCATAGTGGAGATTACGGACACTTAACACCCCTAGACACACATGAGGTGACTTTTTATAGTGCATTTTCAATCCTATGACTGGTCAACTATATCCGATAACATTTTAAACACAACCACGTGCCAATATATTCAATAAATCAACATTACCTCACTATTTTACATATGCATCATAACAATCCAACACAAATACATTAAACCATGCATTTTCATATTCTCAAAATACTTGCATAAATCATATGCCATTATCAAAAGTAATCGTCAATGATCATTCGCTACATCTTCAACTGTTAAAACATGCATAATACAGTGAATAACAATAGCCATAAACATGTGTATGAGATTTCATTTAACAAAATCAAAATCGAGAGAAAGCTCAACCGATACTTACTTCTGAGCTTACATAAGTTTATCAAACTTTATCAAAACTCCCACAACTCCCTTTCAACCTTTTAACAGCAGAAAAAACTTTTCCACTCACCAACAATCCAACGCTTGCTTGCCAATGCACAAATCAAGCCTTCGTAACTCTCGCGCTTTCTTCGAAAGGTAAAGGATTCAGCTCCCCTGCTTTACCCAATCAAAACAAAGGATTAAAACACAACTTTGTATCACACACCTCCAGCAACCAACAAACACAATCTCACCTCCAAAGAATCCATCAAACATTTTCCTAAATCTATCAAGAACACCACCAAACCCTACACAAACAAAGCCCAGCCAACATCTAACGATTCTAACACATCAACAACATCAATTAACATCCAAAAACAACCTAATCATGTCCTTATATCTCCAGCAACATCACATCAGCCATATCACACCAAAACCCAACTATAAACAACCTATAAACTAGAAATCCATATAGTTTCAGGATTCCATTGACTAATCAATCCTTTAAACTTTAAAACACATCCAAATTGGGATATAAATCAATTAAATCCATCACCAAAACAAATCCAATTCAGTTTCCAACAATTTTCCATGAAAACTCAATTTAACTATCAAATCATTGTTTAAATCACAATTCCATAATATAAATCAACGACAAAGGATCAAGAACTTGGGAATTTCATTAAAGAACCTTTAATTAGAGGAGAGAAACGAAAATCACCTCTAATTGTTGATTTCTCTCTTAATTGGCCAAGCTTTGATGAAATCCAAAGAGATTTTGCAAAGGAATTTGAAGTAATCAATTGGAAATCAAAAAGGAAATCAATGGAGATTGATTCCTGGAGATTTTGAAGTAGAAATCTTAGTTTGGTTGCTAAGAAAGTTGAGAGAAAAGGTTATGATAAAAGTAGTTACGTGAGAAAGTGTTTTTTTGACAATTAAAATCCTTTTTAATAAATCCTCATTTATCTAATTATTAAACTATTTAAAAATAATTTAAAAATAGCCTAAATTAAGAGAGAAATCTGTTGAAAAAGAATGTTCAAATAGCTCCTTAAAGATTCTATGTTTTGATCCTTTTTTCAATTTAATCACCAAAACAGTTTTGAAAACTTTCAATTTAGTCACTAGACCAAAATGTCTTAAAATCAGATTTAATTACCTCAAATTGACTTCACCAAATTACTTAAAATATTAATTAAGTAATCCAAAACATTTTCCATAATTTATTTTATCCCAAAATCTATTTTATAAATTTATTTTCTCGAAACTATTCAAATTGCCTAAACAAGTTCTCTTAAACCACCGACCTGATCCGGTCCACATCTAGGCCCATTTTCGGGGCGTTACAACTCTCCCCCTCTTAAGAAATTTCGTACTTAAATGTACTTGGCAAAAAAAGATGAGGGAACTGCTTCAACATATCCTTTTTGCTCTCCCAGGTTGCTTCATTTACACCGCGGTGTTGCCACAACACCTTTGCCAACTCTATGGTCTTTCCGCGAAGAACTTTGCTACTCAAATCCAGAATCCTCATCGGTTCCTCATTATAGGTCAAATCCGTATTCAACTCAATATCCTCGACAGGCATAACATGAGAAGGATCCGTTCTATACCTCTGCAACATCGACACATGGAAAACATCATGTATCTTTTCCAACTCATTTGGTAGCCCTAATCTATACGCAACTAGACTGACACGCTCCAACACCTCATACTGCCCAATAAACCTGGGGCTCAACTTGCCTTTCCATCCAAACCTCATCACCTTTTTCCAAGATGAAACCTTTAGAAACACACAATCGCCAACTACATACTAATTTCTCTTAGTTTCAAATCAGCATAGGACTTTTGGCGATCCAAATCTGCCTTCAAACGATCACTAATAAGCTTTACTTTCTCATTAGTATCCTTTAACATATCTGGCAAAGAAACATATTTCTCCCCTACCTCCGCCCAACCAAGTAGCGTACGGCATCTTCTACCATACAAAGCCTCATATGGAACCATCTAGATACTAGCCTGATAACTGTTATTATAAGCAAATTCCACCAATGGCAACTGCTTCTCCCACGACCCTTGAAAATCTATGATACAACACCGCAACATATCCTCCAACACTTGGATAACACGTTCTGACTGACCATCCGTTTGTGGATGATACGAGGTACTAAATTTCAACCATGTACTCAAAGCCTTATGTAAACATTCCCAGAACCTCACGGTGAAATGCAGATCTCTATCTGACACAATGGACTTTGGCACTCCATTTAACCTTACAATCTCTGCAATGTACAACTCTGCCAACTTATACAGATTATACATCGTATGCACAGCCAGGAAATGTTCATACTTCGTAAACCTATCCACGATCACCCAAATAGAATTCTTCTTTTACGATGTCAAAGGCAAACCAGACACAAAATCCATGGTGATTTTCTCCCACTTCCACTCAGGAACCCTCAATGGTTGCAACAACCCTGAAGGAAACTGATTCCCTGCCTTTACACGCTGACAAACCATGCAACGAGCCACAAAGTCCACAACATCCTTTTTCAAGCCAAACCAAAAATACTCTTTCTTCAAATCTTGATACATCTTCATACTCCCTAGATGCATATCAAAAGGACTCGAATGTGTCTCGATCAAGATAGTGCACCTTAACTCTTCATCCATCAACACCACCACTCGATTTTTTAAACACAAAACCCCGCCTCATTAAAACCAAAATCTGTTTGATTCCCATCCAATATATCCTTAACATGCGGCACCAACGCATCATCATATTGTTGTTTCTCTTTAATCATCTGCAACATCGAAGGCTTCACTTGCAACTCTGCCAACAACCCACAATCTTACGACAACTCAGTCGTGCAAACATCGCCCTTAACTCCACAACGACATTTCTACTCAAAGTATCCACTACCATATTAGATTTTCTCGGATGATACTCGATTGCCAGGTCATAATCTTTAAGCAACTCTAGCCACCTTCGCTGCCTAAGATTTAACTCTTTCTACGTCATCAAGTATTTCAAACTTTTATGGTCAGTGTATACGATACACTTCTCACCATAGAGATAGTGTCGCAAAATCTTCAAGGCAAACACCACCGCAACCAACTCAAGATTGTGTGTAGGGTATTTGCGCTTGTGCACCTTCAACTGCCTAGATGTATAAGCTACATCCCTCCCTTTCTGCATCAACGCACATCCCAAACCCACGTTGAATCAAGATTGGAGCTTGTGTCAAGGCTTCCTTTAGCTTGTCAAAAGCTTGTTGCCTAACTTTCGTCCACTCAAAACTTACATCTCTTTGCAACAACTTCGTTAATGGAGCAACAATCCTCGAAAACCCATCCAAAAATCATCGATAATATCCTGCCAGCCCTAGAAAACTACGAGCCTCTGATACAGACTTCGGTGGCTTCCAATTCACAATGGCCTTGACGAGAAAACACGAATTCCCACGGCCGAAACAACATGACCAAGGAAAACCATCTGTTTGATCCATAACTCATATTTACTTAGCTTGGCATAAAGCTTGTTGTCCAACAAAACTTGCAACACAATTCGGAGATGTCGATCATGATCTTCCTTGATACGATAGTACACAAGAATGTCATCGATGAACATTACCACGAATTGATCCAAAAATTCATGGAACACCCTATTTATCATATCCATGAAAGCTGCCGGTGCATTTGTCAAACCAAACGGCATCACTAGGAACTCGTAATGCCTATAACATTTGCAAAAGGCTATCTTCGGCACATTTTTATCCTTCACCTTCAACTGGTAATACCCCGACCGTTGATCAATCTTGGAAAACATTGTCGCACCCCAAAGCTGATCAAATAAATCATCAATCCTAGGCAAAAAATACTTGTTCATAATCGTCAACTTGTTCAGTTACCGATAATCAATACACATTCATATCATGCCATCTTTCTTCTTCACAAACAACACCGGTGCACCCCACGGTGACACACTTGGCCGAATGAACCCACGATCAAGCTGTTAGTGATCGTGCCCTAAGGCCTATTGTATGGACGTGATATTTTGATTATTAAATTTATTGTTATGATAAATTTGCATGCTTTTGTACCCTTGAATAATATTTTTATAAATATCCCCAATCAGTTATTATTGTGGGAACAATAATAAGATAAGATTAGTATGAAGTTTGATAGATATTTATAAGATGAATATGTGAATGAGATTCAAATCAAATTCATATATATTTGTTGAGAACAAATATTAGGATCGACTCATCTTGAGATTAATACATGGATTAAAGTTATATATTAATCTTCAAACTGTTGTGACATTAAATCCTTAGACCTGAAATTGCTACGGTTCTCAACATGATAACTATTATGTTTTGACATAGTCAAACATCATTTTAAATCGGACGATTATAAAGGTTATGCTTGAAAATAATAAGGAATCATGCAGTGAAATGTGAGTAATTAAGATGGAATTTATCCCTCTTAACATAAGAAATATATCTTTGGGCCCTTCGATGATTAAGACTGAGAAATGCATGCCGTGCTCAAATGAGTTGATAGAGATCAATGTCATTTGTTTAATCAGTTCAATTGAGCATCAAGAAACTAAAGATGCAACGATATAAGGTTAACATTTTCCATGCCTTATATTCTATCAAGATATCGTGAGATAAAAGGATTATGACATAAACTGAATTAAGGTTGTCTCGGGTTATGAGTTTTTCATTTAACTTAGGTAGTCATAATGTCTTGCTAGAGGCCGCTTATGACTTGCAGAATAAAATGTGATTTTATCTACTGCCAACGTTAATTGAACCTATAGGGACGCACACTAAGAATGGATAAGAATAGTTGTTGTTATTACTCCCAATAATAAATTTAAGATAATGTGATTATTTTAAATTATATTGAGAGAGATTATTTATTCGAATTTAAAGAAGTTAATTTCGTATTCTTGTAATAGAATATTTTATTTATTTATTATTTTTTTGAAAAATAATATTAAATAAATAATATTAAATAATCTCATTATCTAGATTTGATTGGATTTAAATCCTTAATGGATAAGGAATCTGTTTTTTAATATATTATTTATTTATTTTAAATAAATAAATAATATTATTAAATAAATCACATCATCTAGATTTTGGTTGAACTTGAATTCTTTATCAGATAAAGGAATTTATTTTATAATTTATTTAAAAGAGTTTTAATTAAATTATAATAAGTGAACTCAATCTAACCCCAATCAAGTCATATTTATATGTATGTATGCCAAGGGATTTTTGGAGGGTGATTTTTGAAATAGACACCAAACTACAAAATTAGATTTTCAAAATCTTGATTGGAACTAGCATTGCGATAGCCGTTCGTCGTCCATTCGCGTGTGGATACTTGTAGAGGGCGGTCGTCTTTCAGAAAGGTAGTGCATCAACTCAACTGGATTCCTGAATCAAATATCAAGGTAATGTTTGATTTCCTCTTCGTACATTAATATGATAGCATGAGATCCTGGAAATTCTTTATAGGATATTTTTTCTACTGCGTTTATATACCTGATTAGATCAGTTAATTTCCTATGAAACCCAACACAAGCAACTCCTGCAATTGTGTCTTTAACTTCTTTAACTCCTTCGATGCCGTACGGTACGGAGCAATTGATATGGAGCTGTATCCGCATACATCTCTATGCAAAACTCTACCTCCCTATCCGGCGATAAACCAGGCAACTCTTCCAAAAACACACCTGGAAAGTCGCAAACGTTGCGAATATCCTAGGCATGCGCTTCCTTCATATTCGCGTTCATCACATATGGTAAGTATAATTGACCCACAAAATCTAACAACCTTCACGCCTCTAATGCTGAAACCACATTTGACATGAACTTGACATTCTCACCCACAACCACAACTTCGTAATCTTTGGCAAGTTTTAGCAAAACTCGATTGGCCTCAAAATCCACTACCGCCCTGTGTTGAGACAACCAATCCATACCCAAAATCACATTAAAATTGTAAAATGAGAACTCCATTAGATCAGCCTTAAACACATGTCCTTGAACCATTAAGGGACAACTCCTATACAACTTTCTAGCTACAATCGTCTCACCAAAGGAACTGGTTACCCGCATACCAACATCTAACAACTCAACAGGTAAATCCAACAAACATGCATGTTCGTGCAAAATATAGGAATGCGTAGAACTGGAATCAATCAAAGATAACAAATGTATAAAGTGTAAGGTAAAGGTATCTACGATCACGTCGGTATCATTCCTCCCAAAACGGTTGTAAAAATCCTGTCTACCATTCCCTGGCTGAACCGCTACGGTATGCGCTACTACTCTATGTCCATCATCCCTGCGTTGGAAATGTCCACACCCGCACCCACGACCTCTTTGCGCTCCCGCAACAAGTGCATTAACCTGACCCTCTCTAGCTAACTGTGGACAATCCCTCCGAAGAAGATCCCTTGATCCACAACTCCAACAAGTGCCCACAACAGCCCAGCATTCCCCCGAATGCCTCCGACCACATCTCCTACATTCAAAAACTCCTGCACAAGTATTCAAACACTGGAAACCATGCCTAACACCATTTCCTCCATGCCTCTGATCCGAATGGTACCTTTTGTCTTTATGCCTCTTATAAGGATCCTTACCAACATCGGTTTCCACGCTCAACTTTCTTGATGAGGAACTCTTAGAACGAGTAGACAAACCTAAATTATGTTCTATGTCTTTTGCTCGAGACACCAAGACATCAAACTCTATGTAGTCCGTAGCTAGCATGTACGTCTTTACTTCTTTGTTCAACCCGTAATGGAATCGATCACACCTCTCTTGCATGTCTAGAACAAACTCATGAGCATACTTACTTAGCCGAACAACTATATCTCATACTCGGAAACAAACATGTTTCCTTGCTCCAAAGCCATAAACTCTCTCTGCTTCGTATCCTTGTACTGAGTTCCCAAATAATTCTTCTTGAAAGCCTCGCAAAAAAATTCCCAGGTAACATTGGCAGGTTCTACACCCGCGATCACAGTTGTCCATCAACTGTACGCATCTCCCTGAGCAATGACACAATACATCCCAGCTTGCGTACATCCGTACACTTTATCTGGCCAAAGATCCTTTCGGTACTAGCAAACCATTCCCCAGCTACTTTAGGAGCTAATCCTCGAAACTCAACACCACCCATGCTACGCAGACACTCCAAATGCAACCCCGTATTAACAACTGCAGGTGTCAGTACAAGAACATGCACTCTAGCCATGGCCACCTGGAAAGCTCCCGTCATCTCTTGAACCAACAGTGCCAAATCACCAAAACCAGGTACTAATGGTGCCTGAGGCGCACCACCCTCGACTCCAGCACTAGCAGGAGGATTCGGTGGAGGAGGAGGCAACTTTTCATCATGTGTGTCCACAACACTACCCATGTGAGCTCTAGTCTCTCGTCTCGGTCCCATACTAGATAATATGAGTCTAAACATGATAATACAAAAAACAAAACAATTAGGACAGCTTGCAGCAAGAATCCAAGTCACTCTTGTTTAAAAACAAAATTATTTAACTCAAGTAGTAATAAGGCAACGTGTCCCAAGGTTTAAACACCCTAAACATACATATATCGAATACCATTTTACAATTTCAATCATTGTGCATATCAAACAATATATTCAAGCACACAAACAACCATAACCCACTACCCAACAATCGTAACTTGGCTCTG
The DNA here is from genome assembly GCA_019671005.1 of Hibiscus mutabilis. Taxonomy (NCBI): domain Eukaryota; kingdom Viridiplantae; phylum Streptophyta; class Magnoliopsida; order Malvales; family Malvaceae; genus Hibiscus; species Hibiscus mutabilis. Next base: position 26,502,037 of record CM033750.1, on the reverse strand, counting down.
ATACCACCAAATGTAACCCTATTGACCCAGTCTAGTCGCAAGACCGAACCTAGCAAGCTATATTAGGGTTATAAACCCTAAAAAATTACAATCGAACCGATCTTTTTTCCTTTATCGTATCTAAATGCATTTTTAGTTCCTAAGGTGATCGTACGAGTTATTTTCAAACTTATAACTCAACTGGCATCGTTTCGACATCCAATTACTTGAATTAAGCTTATAGGGACTAAAACATAATTTCCATTAATTATAAGGGCTTTTATCAAATTAAGGTTTCCAAACCTCAATTAGTCATATTTCATGCCTCCATGTTAATTCTCAACTCAAAATGATCATTCAAACTCATTTAATTGCATAATTAAGAAACAAGGACCAAAATGTAGAGATTCCAAACATCAAACAACATATCAACTGAATTAACAGCCAGCGTACCAGTACAGTGTCTTGCCGTATTGAAATGGTGCTTGAGTGCAATAGCGTACCGGTACGGTCCTCAAGCGTATCGGTACAACTTTATGTATTTTGTAAATCAAGATTCTAGTAGCCATTGACCGTATCGAAATGGTTACCCATGTACCGACACCTTCACTGTTTCTCCACTACGCGTACTGATATAGTTACTAGGCATATCGATGCGGCTACGCACATTTGAACATTCTGAGCCGAGACAAGTCTCCGCGTACAGACACCCTGAGGTTCGTACCAGTATGGTGAGACCTGTAATGACCTCTAGGTCCAACTTAAGACATTTTGGCTCAATCTAACACCCTTAACTCAACCTCTAATCATCATATGGCATCATAAACATTCCATCATCAAGCATGGCAACATGGCAGGAGATCACACTAGGCATGGCATAATCAAACATTCACCTAAGAGCATGAGTTCTACCCAAACATGCTTAATGTCTCCCAACCCCTCAAAAACAAGTATAAAGCATCATACAAGTCCAAAACAATAATCCAAACTTTTACAACAGGGAGTAACTCAAAACACATCTCCCAAAACAACCCGATCACATTACTTTCTTATTACTACATAGAACATATAAAACCATACTTTAAAATGAAATAATCTTTGGATTCTCCATTGCTCGAGTACTGTTCGAGAAAGCTACTTCTTTGCATTGAAGAGGACAGCGTAAGCTATAAGATTAGTGAGGGATTCACAAAGACACTAATCAGTGCATTTAAAACCATTTAATTTAAATCACATGTAACTATCTCATGGCAAAACATCTTATGTAGTTCATGTCATCTAAAAAATGCACATTTAAATTATTTTCAACACATGTATCATGGATTCAATCTCCACCTCAATTTAAGCTTCACAACACCTTTATAACAAGCTTAAAGAGTAACATATGTATAAATCACATTATACAACATAATCCATTTCTCGTGAGGTGGGCAAGTGTGTCGTTACTCCGGTTGAGGTATGTATGTGAAGTGGTTGTGTAAACCACTTGAGAAATCCGTGTATCCGATGTGTTTTAAGAAATGTAAGGTCAACATAATTCATTTCTCATGATACATTATCTCATATATTGGCTTTCAAGTGACTCATAACCAGCAACCTTACATTTCTTAAAACATATCGGATACACGGATTTCTCAAGTGGTTCACACAACCACTTCACATACATACCTCAACCGGAGTAACAGCACACTTGCCCACCTCAACAGTTCAAATCAGAGTAACGAAACATTTACTCACCTCTACGTTTGGATGGATTAATCCACCAGTGGGAGAAAACGGAACATTTACCCACCTCAATTGTTGCGGTTCCCATAGTGGAGATTACGGACACTTAACACCCCTAGACACACATGAGGTGACTTTTATAGTGCATTTTCAATCCTATGACTGGTCAACTATATCCGATAACATTTTAAACACAACCACGTGCCAATATATTCAATAAATCAACATTACCTCACTGTTTTACATATGCATCATAACAATCCAACACAAATACATTAAACCATGCATTTTCATATTCTCAAAATACTTGCATAAATCATATGCCATTATCAAAAGTAATCGTCAATGATCATTCGCTACATCTTCAACTGTTAAAACATGCATAATACAGTGAATAACAATAGCCATAAACATGTGTATGAGATTTCATTTAACAAAATCAAAATCGAGAGAAAGCTCAACCGATACTTACTTCTGAGCTTACATAAGTTTATCAAACTTTATCAAAACTCCCACAACTCCCTTTCAACCTTTTAACAGCAGAAAAAACTTTTCCACTCACCAACAATACAACACTTGCTTGCCAATGCACAAATCAAGCCTTCGTAACTCTCTCGCTTTCTTCGAAAGGTAAAGGATTCAGCTCCCCTGCTTTACCCAATCAAAACAGAGGATTAAAACACAACTTTGTATCACACACCTCCAGCAACCAACAAACACAATCTCACCTCCAAAGAATCCATCAAACACGTTCCTAAATCTATCAAGAACACCACCAAACCCTACACAAACAAAGCCCAGCCAACATCTAACGATTCTAACACATCAACAACATCAATTAACATCCAAAAACAACCTAATCATGTCCTTATATCTCCAGCAACATCACATCAGCCATATCACACCAAAAACCAACTATAAACAACCTATAAACTAGAAATCCATATAGTTTCAGGATTCCATTGACTAATCAATCCTTTAAACTTTAAAACACATCCAAATTGGGATATAAATCAATTAAATCCATCACCAAAACAAATCCAATTCAGTTTCCAACAATTTTCCATGAAAACTCAATTTAACTATCAAATCATTGTTTAAATCACAATTCCATAACATAAATCAACGACAAAGGATCATAAACTTGGGAATTTCATTAAAGAACCTTTAATTAGAGGAGAGAAACAAAAATCACCTCTAATTGTTGATTTCTCTCTTAATTGGCCAAGCTTTGATGAAATTCAAAGAGATTTTGCAAAGGAATTTGAAGTAATCAATTGGAAATCAAAAAGGAAATCAATGCAGATTAAATCCTGGAGATTTTGAAGTAGAAATCTTAGTTTGGTTGCTAAGAAAGTTGAGAGAACAGGTTATGATAAAAGTAGTTACGTGAGAAAGTGTTTTTTTGACAATTAAAATCCTTTTTAATAAATCCTCATTTATCTAATTATTAAACCATTTAAAAATAATTTAAAAATAGCCTAAATTAAGAGAGAAATCTGTTGAAAAAGAATGGTCAAATAGCTCCTTAAAGATTCTATGTTTTGATCCTTTTTTCAATTTAATCACCAAAACAGTTTTGAAAACTTTCAATTTAGTCACTAGACCAAAATGTTTTAAAATCAGATTTAATTACCTCAAATTGACTTCACCAAATTACTTAAAAAATTAATTAAGTAATCCAAAACATTTTTCCATAATTTATTTTATCCCAAAATCTATTTTATAAATTTATTTTCTCGAAACTATTCAAATTGCCTAAACAAGTTCTCTTGAACCACCGACCTGATCCGGTCCACATCTAGGCCCATTTTCGGGGCGTTACAACTCTCCCCCTCTTAAGAAATTTCGTACTTAAATTTACTTGGCAAAGAAAGATGAGGCACCAACGCATCATCATATTGTTGTTTCTCTTTAATCATCTGCAACATCGAAGGCTTCACTTGCAACTCTGCCAACAACCCACCATCTTACGACAACTCAGTCGTGCAAACATCGCCCTTAACTCCACAATGACATTTCTACTCAAAGCATCCACTACCATATTAGATTTTCTCGGATGATACTCAATTGCCAGGTCATAATCTTTAAGCAACTCTAGCCACCTTCGCTGCCTAAGATTTAACTCTTTCTACGTCATCAAGTATTTCAAACTTTTATGGTCAGTGTATACGATACACTTCTCACCATAGAGATAGTGTCACCAAATCTTCAAGGCAAACACCACTGCAACCAACTCAAGATTGTGTGTAGGGTATTTGCGCTTGTGCACCTTCAACTGCCTAGATGTATAAGCTACAGCCCTTCCTTTCTGCATCAACACACATCCCAAACCCACGTTGAATCAAGATTGGAGCTTGTGTCAAGGCTTCCTTTAGCTTGTCAAAAGCTTGTTGCCTAACTTCCGTCCACTAAAAACTTACATCTTTTTGCAACAACTTCGTTAATGGAGCAACAATCCTCGAAAACCCATCCATAAATCATCGATAATATCCTGCCAGCCCTAGAAAACTACGAGCCTCTGATACAGACTTCGGTGGCTTCCAATTCACAAGGGCCTTGACTAGAAAACACGAATTCCCACGGCCGAAACAACATGACCAAGGAAAACCATCTATTTGATCCATAACTCATATTTACTTAGCTTGGCATAAAGCTTGTTGTCCAACAAAACATGCAACACAATTCGGAGATGTCGATCATGATCTTCCTTGATACGATAGTACACAAGAATGTCATTGATGAACATTACCACGAATTGATCCAAAAATTCATGGAACACCCTATTTATCATATCCATGAAAGCTGCCGGTGCATTTGTCAAACCAAACGGCATCACTAGGAACTCGTAATGCCTATAACATGTGCAAAAGGCTATCTTCGGCACATTTTTATCCTTCACCTTCAACTGGTAATACCCCGACCGCTGATCAATCTTGGAAAACATTGTCGCACCCCAAAACTAATCAAATAAATCATCAATCCTAGGCAAAAAATACTTGTTCATAATCGTCAACTTGTTCAGTTACCGATAATCAATACACATTCTTATCATGCCATCTTTCTTCTTCACAAACAACACCGGTGCACCCCACGGTGACACACTTGGCCGAATGAACCCACGATCAAGCTGTTAGTGATCGTGCCCTAAGGCCTATTGTATGGACGTGATATTTTTATTATTAAATTTATTGTTATGATAAGATAAGATTAGTATGAAGTTTGATAGATATTTATAAGATGAATATGTGAATGAGATTCAAATCAAATTCATATATATATTTGTTGCGAACAAATATTAGGATCAACTCGTCTTGAGATTAATACATGGATTAAAGTTATATATTAATCTTCAAACTGTTGTGACATTAAATCCTTAGACCTGAAATTGCTACGGTTCTCAACATGATAACTATTATGTTTTGACATAGTCAAACATCATTTTAAATCGGACGATTATAAAGGTTATGCTTGAACATAATAAGGAATCATGCTGTGAGATGTGAGTGATTAAGATGGAATTTATCCCTCTTAACATAAGAAATATATCTTTGGGCCCTTCGATGATTAAGACTGAGAAATGCATGCCGTGCTCAAATGAGTTGATAGAGATCAATGTCATTTGTTTAATCAGTTCAATTGAGCATCAAGAAACTAAAGATGGAACGATATAAGGTTAACATTTTCCATGCCTTATATTCTATCAAGATATCGTGAGATAAAAGGATTATGACATAAACTGAATTAAGGTTGTCTCGGGTTATGAGTTTTTCATTTAACTTAGGTAGTCATAATGTCTTGCTAGAGGCCGCTTATGACTTGCAGAATAAAATTTGATTTTATCTACTGCCAACGTTAATTGAACCTATAGGGTCGCACACTAAGAATGGATAAGAATGGTTGTGGTTATTACTCCCAATAATAAATTTAAGATAATGTGATTATTTTAAATTATATTGAGAGAGATTATTTATTCGAATTTAAAGAAGTTAATTTCGTATTCTTGTAATAGAATATTTTATTTATTTATTATTTTTTTGAAAAATAATATTAAATAATCTCATTATCTAGATTTGATTGGATTTAAATTCCTTAATGGATAAGGAATCTGTTTGTAATATATTATTTATTTATTTTAAATAAATAAATAATATTATTAAATAAATCACATCATCTAGATTTTGGTTGAACTTGAATTCTTTATCAGATAAAGGAATTTATTTTATAATTTATTTAAAAGAGTTTTAATTAAATTATAATAAGTGAACTCAATCTAACCCCCATCAAGTCATATTTATATGTATGTATGCCAAGGGATTTTTGGAGGGTGATTTTTGAAATAGACACCAAACTACAAAATTAGATTTTCGAAATCTTGATTAGAACTAGCATTCTGATAGCCGTTCGTCGTCCATTCGCGTGTGGATACTTGTAGAGGGCGGTCGTCTTTCAGAAAGGTAGTGCCTCAACTCAACTGGATTCCTGAATCAAATATCAAGGTAATGTTTGATTTCCTCTTCGTACATTAATATGATAGCATGAGATCCTGGAAATTCTTTATAGGATATTTTTTCTACTGCGTTTATATGCCTGATTAGATCAGTTAATTTCCTATGAAACCCAACACAAGCAACTCCTGCAATTGTGTCTTTAACTTCTTTAACTCCTTCGATGTCGTACGGTACAGAGCAATTGATATGGAGCTGTATCCGCATACATCTCTATGCAAAACTCTACCTCCCTATCCGGCGATAAACCAGACAACTCTTCCAAAAACACACCTGGAAAGTCGCAAACGTTGCGAATATCCTAGGCATGCGCTTCCTTCATATTCGCGTTCATCACATATGCTAAGTATACTTGACCCCCAAAATCTAACAACCTTCACGCCTCTAATGCTGAAACCACATTTGACATGAACTTGACATTCTCACCCACAACCACAACTTCGTAATCTTTGGCAAGTTTTAGCAAAACTCGCTTGGCCTCAAAATCCACTACCGCCCTGTGTTGAGACAACCAATCCATACCCAAAATCACATTAAAATTGTAAAACGAGAACTCCATTAGATCAGCCTTAAACACATGTCCTTGAACCATCAAGGGAAACTCCTATACAACTTTCTAGCTAAAATCGTCTCACCAAAGGAACTGGTTACCCGCATACCAACATCTAACAACTCAACAGGTAAATCCAACAAACATGCATGTTCGTGCAAAATATAGGAATGCGTAGAACTGGAATCAATCAAAGATAACAAATGTATAAAGTGTAAGGTAAAGGTATCTGCGATCACGTCGGTATCATTCCTCCCAAAACGGTAGTAAAAATCCTGTCTACCATTCCCTGGCTGAACCGCTACGGTATGCGCTACTACTCTATGTCCATCATCCCTGCGTTGGAAATGTCCACAGCCGCACCCACGACCTCTTTGCGCTCCCGCAACAAGTGCATTAACCTGACCCTCTCTAGCTAACTGTGGACAATCCCTCCGAAGAAGATCCCTTGATCCACAGCTCCAACAAGTGCCCACAACAGCCCAGCATTCCCCCGAATGCCTCCGACCACATCTCCTACATTCAAAAACTCCTGCACAAGTATTCAAACACTGGAAACCATGCCTAACACCATTTCCTCCATGCCTCTGATCCGAATGGTACCTTTTGTCTTTATGCCTCTTATAAGGATCCTTACCAACATCGGTTTCCACGCTCATCTTTCTTGATGAGGAACTCTTAGAACGAGTAGACAAACCTAAATTATGTTCTATGTCTTTTACTCGAGACACCAAGACATCAAACTCTATGTAGTTCGTAGCTAGCATGTACGTCTTCACTTCTTTGTTCAACCCGTAATGGAATCGATCACACCTCTCTTGCTTGTCTAGAACAAACTCATGAGCATACTTACTTAGCCGAACAAACTATATCTCATACTCGGAAACAAACATGTTTCCTTGCTCCAAAGCCATAAACTCTCTCTGCTTCGTATCCTTGTACTGAGTTCCCAAATAATTCTTCTTGAAAGCCTCGCAAAAAAATTCCTAGGTAACATTGGCAGGTTCTACACCCGCGATCACAGTTGTCCATCAACTGTACGCATCTCCCTGAGCAATGACACAATACATCCTAGCTTGCGTTCATCCGTACACTTTATCTGGCCAAAGATCCTTTCGGTACTAGCAAACCATTCCTCAGCTACTTTAGGAGCTAATCCTCGAAACTCAACACCACCAGGCTACGCAGACACTCCAAATGCAACCTGGTATTAACAACTGCAGGTGTCAGTACAAGAACATGCACTCTAGCCATGGCCACCTGGAAAGCTCCCGTCATCTCTTGAACCAACAGTGCCAAATCACCAAAACCAGGTACTAATGGTGCCTGAGGCGCAACACCCTCGACTCCAACACTAGCAGGAGGAGGCAACTCTTCATCATGTGTGTCCACAACACTACCCATGTGAGCTCTAGTCTCTCGTCTCGGTCCCATACTAGATAATATGAGTCTAAACATGATAATACAAAAAACAAAACAATTAGGACAGCTTGCAGCAAGAATCCAAGTCACTCTTGTTTAAAAACAAAATTATTTAACTCAAGTAGTAATAAGGCAACGTGTCCCAAGGTTTAAACACCCTAAACATACATATGTCGAATACCATTTTACAATTTCAATCATTGTGCATATCAAACAATATATTCAAGCACACAAACAACCATAACCCACTACCCAACAATCTTAACTTGGCTCTGATACCACCAAATGTAACCCTATTGACCCGGTCTAGTCGCAAGACCGAACCTAGCGAGCTATATCAGGGTTATAAACCCTAAAAAATTACAATTGAACCGATCTTTTTTCCTTTATCGTATCTAAATGCATTTTTAGTTCCTAAGGTGATCGTACGAGTTATTTTCAAACTTATAACTCAACTGGCGTCGTTTCGACATCCAATTACTTGAATTACGCTTATAGGGACTAAAACATAATTTCCATTAATTATAAGGGCTTTTATCAAATTAAGGTTTCCAAACCTCAATTAGTCATATTTCATGCCTCCATGTTAATTCTCAACTCAAAATGATCATTCAAACTCATTTAATTGCATAATTAAGAAACAAGGACCAAAATGTAGAGATTCCAAACATCAAACAACATATCAACTGAATTAACAGCCAGCGTACCAGTACAGTGTCTTGCCGTATTGAAATGGTGCTTGAGTGCAATAGCGTACCGGTACGGTCCTCAAGCGTATCGATACAACTTTATGTATTTTGTAAATCAAGATTCTAGTAGCCATTGACCGTATCGAAATGGTTACCCATGTACCGATACCTTCACTGTTTCCCCACTACGCGTACCGATATAGTTACTAGGCATATCGATGCGGCTGCGCACATTTGAACATTCTGAGCCGAGACAAGTCTCTGCGTACCGACACCCTGAGGTCCGTACCAGTATGGTGAGACCTGTAATGACCTCTAGGTCCAACTTAAGACATTTTGGCTCAATCTAACACCCTTAACTGAACCTCTAATCATCATATGGCATCATAAACATTCCATCATCAAGCATGGCAACATGGCAGGAGATCACACTAGGCATGGCATAATCAAACATTCACCTAAGAGCATGAGTTCTACCCAAACATGCTTAATGTCTCCCAACCCCTCAAAAACAAGTATAAAGCATCATACAAGTCCAAAACAATAATCTAAACTTTTACAACAGGAGTAACTCAAAACACATCTCCCAAAACAACCCGATCACATTACTTTCTTATTACTACTTAGAACATATAAAACCATACTTTAAAATGAAAATAATCTTTGGATTCTCCATTGCTCGAGTACTGTTCGAGAAAGCTACTTCTTTGCATTGAAGAGGAGAGCGTAAGCTATAAGATTAGTGAGGGATTCACAAAGACACTAATCAGTGCATTTAAAACCATTTAATTTAAATCACATGTAACTATCTCATGGCAAAACATCTTATGTAGTTCATGTCATCTAAAAAATGCACATTTAAATTATTTTCAACACATGTATCATGGATTCAATCTCCACCTCAATTTAAGCTTCACACCACAACACCTTTATAACAAGCTTAAAGAGTAACATATGTATAAATCACATTATACAACATAATCCATTTCTCGTGATACATTATCTTATATATTGGCTTTCAAGAGACTCAAAACCAGCAACCTTCCATTTCTTAAAACATATCAGATACACGGATTTCTCAAGTGGTTTAGACAACCACTTCACATACATACCTCAACCAGAGTAACGTCACACTTTCCCACCTCAACGGTTCAAACTGGAGTAACGGAACATTTACCCACCTTTACGGTTTGGATGTATTAATCCACCACGGGGAGAAAACAAAACATTTACCCACCTCAATCGTTGTGGTTTTCATGGTGGAGATTACAGACACTTAACACCCTTTGACAAACATGAGGTGACTTTTTATAGCGCACTTTCAATCCTATGACCGATCAACTATATCCGATAACATTTTAAACACAGCCACTTGCCAATATATTCAATAAACCAACATTACCTCACTGTTTTACATATGCATCAAAATAATCCAACACAAATACATTCAACCATGTATTTTTATATTCTCAAAATACTTGCATAAATCATATGCCATTATCAAAAGTAATCATCAATGATCATTTGCTACATCTTTCACTTTTAAAACATGCATAATACAGTGAGTAACAACAGCCATAAACATGTGCATGAGATTTCATTTCACAAAACTGATATCAAGAGAAAGCTTAACCGATACTTACTTTCGAGCTTAGATAAGTGTATCAAACGTTATCTAACCTACAACTCCTTTTCAAACCTTTTAACAACAGTAAAATACTTTTCCACTCACCAACAATCCAACGCTTGGTTGTCGATGCACAAATCAAGCCTCCGCAACTCACGTGCTTTCTTTGAAAGGTAAATGATTCATCTCCCCTACTTTACCCAATCAAAACAGAGGATTAAAACACAACTCTGTATCACACACCTCCAGCAACCAACAAACACAACCTTACCTCCAAAGAATCCATCAAACACCTTCCGAAATCTATCAAGAACACAACCAAACCCTACTCAAACAAAGCCCAGCCAACATCTAACGATTCTAAAACATTAACAACATCAATTAACATCCAAAAACAACCTAATCATGTCCTTATATCTCCAGCAACATCACATCAACCAGATCACACCAAAAGTCAACTATAAACAAGCTAGAAACTAGCAATCCATATAGTTTTAGGATTCCATTGATTAATCAATCCTTTCAACGTTAAAACACATCCAAATTGGTATATAAATCAATTAAATCCATCACCAAAATAGATCCAACTCAATTTCCAACAATTTTCTAATAAAACTCAATTTAACTGTCAAATCATTGTTTAAATCACAGTTCCATAATATAAATCAACAACAAAGGATCAAGAACTTGGGAATTTTATTAAAGAACCTTTATTTAGAGGAAATAAATGAAAATCACCTCTAATTGTTGATTTCTCTCTTAATTGGCCAAGCTTTGATGAAATCCAAAGAGATTTTGCAAAGGAATTTGAAGTAATCAATTGGAAATCAAAAAGGAAATCAATGGAGATTGATTTCTGGAGATTTTGAACTAGAAATATTAGTTTGGTTGGTGAGAAAGTTGAGATAAAAGGTTAGGATAAAAGTAGTTATGTGAGATTTTTTTTTTGATAATTAAAATCTTTTTTAATAAATCCTCATTTATCTATTTATTAAACCATTTAAAAATAATTTTAAAATAGCCTAAATTAAGAGAGAAATCTATTGAAAAAGAATGGTCAAATAGCTCCTTAAAGATTCTAAGTTTTTATCCTTTTTCGATTTAGTCACCAAAATAGTTTTGAAAACTTTCAATTTAGTCACTAGAACTAAATGTCTTAAAATCAGATTTAATTACCTCAAATTGACTTCACCAAATTACTTAAAATATTAATTAAGTAATTCAAAACATTTTTACATATTTTATTTTACCCCAAAATCAATTTTATAAATTTATTTTCCTGAAACTATTCGAATTGTCTAAATCGGTTCTCTTAAACCATCGACCCGATCCAGTCCAAATCTAGCCCCATTTTTAGGGCATTACAGGAACCATCCATAGTGTATTCATTTAATTTTTTCTTACGAATGTAAACAACCAAATTCGTATATATATATATATAATGTAAGAAAGCCATTGTACTCAGACTTCATAATCAATAAAAAAAGAAGGAACCTTTCGATGTATTTTTCCTCTCTTCTAATTCATTTCAAAATAAAAAAGAAAAGAGATTAGTGTTTATATGCCTTTCTCGGTTTCGGGCCACTGCCATGCACGAAGGCTGAGGTTGGTGTCACCGGTGAACGACAACTCTACTTTTATCCTTTCGTCTTCTTACTTTACTTTTTTGGAAAAGATCTCAAAACTTCAAAGTTTGCAAAAATGAGTCTTCAAACAAAAAACAAGGTTTCTTGGGACTTAATTTTATTTCAGATTTTGTAAAAAAAAGGTTTTTTAATCCATGGTCGGATTCAAGCATAGGAAGAGGAGAAGGTAGTTTTGGAGGTGTGTTTTGAGGTCACCGGTGCTTGTGAGCGGCGGCCAACGACAGGCCATGGTGGCCGAGGCGGCAGCTCACGACCAGTTTCTGGAAATTTTCATGAGTTCGCGATGAACTCATGAACCAAAAATGAACAATACAGAGAAAAAAGGTTTTAGTTTTAATCGGTTTTGAGAAAGGTTTAGAAAATGGAATATGTTTTTATAGTTTTTGCATTCATACCCGGCTTTGAAAATGGGCTTATTACTCATTTAAGCCCCTCCGCCCAAAATTAATAGCTCTCGCAGTCCTCCCGCATTTTTATTTTCTTCCATTTTGGTCCGAGAAGCCATGGTATATTCACCCATTCAATCTCTTCCCTTTTTTATTTGTTTAATTTAGTATGTATTTATGCATTTGTTTTCGCTCTTAAAGTGTTGCCCTTTATATAATACTATTTATATAGTAAATATAGTTATATGTAATATATATATATATATTGTATCATATATATATTTCTATATTTTCGTATGGTTTTAAAGGTATGTAATTTATTTCTTTTTTGGGAATTTTTATATACATATATGTTTATTTCCCTTACAACTGTATTCCCATAAGTATTTTATACCATATTTAGCTTGTCCTCATTTAATTAATATATTTTAATTAAATGCTTTCGAGTCAAATCTTTTTAAATGATTAAATTTCCTTTTTAAATTTGTTTTCTTTTACGGTATAGTAGATATTATATATATATATATGGTATTATATATATATATAGCCGTTTGATATATTATATATATAATTATGTTTTCATATTATGCATTATATTATATACCTTTTTTTTTTCTTCTTACGTAATATATGTAATGTATAATATATAGTATGATATTTTGATATATAGAAATGTATATATTTATTTTTCTTGGTATGTTATGTTTTAATATTCATGTTTTTTTAAGTTCGTGTTTATTTTTATTCATGTCTTGTATTTATTGACATCATATTTTATTCATGCATATATATGTGGCATATAGCTTTAGGCCTTATTGTTCTGGTATCCTAGTGAGAGTGTCATCTCGAGTCTCTAGGTGTCATCTCTTTTGGTATCGTGAATAGCAAGGCATTTTATTTATGTTATCATGCATGCATGCATTTTAGGGATCAAATTTTAAATTAAATCGAATTTTTTAATTGTTATTTGCATTTATGATACAAATCCTTTAGGTACCGATTTCCGGGCGTGGTGCGGGTGCAAACCATTCCCCACTTGTAACTGACTCCTGAACCTAATTTTAATCTCTGGTTTTAGCTTTTTCGGTGTCCGGTCTACCTTATCTAAGTGACCGGTGGCGACTCCAAGTCTTATTTTAAAATACGAGCTTTTCCGAAATTCCCCCCAAAATCAATTTTTTTTTCAAAGAGAGTGAACACTTCGAATTTTAAAATTAGTAGCTACAACATGGCGACTGTGCTGGGGATACGTTTTTTGTTTTTACTAAAATAAGAGAGTTAAGCATTAGTTGGATCCGTATCGTAATTATTAAAAATAAATTTTCAATTTAATTTAATTTATAATCCCTAACCTTGTTTGTCTATTGTTTTTATTCGTACGACGTCTGATAAATTGTCATCCATGCATGAGCTCTTCTCATGAGCTCCGCCCCTCAATAAGTGCGAGTGATTAATTTGCCTCGTGGGGTGCTCACCTCTGTATGGTGTGGTAATTCATTTCCAGGATTCGAACCTTATATTTTGTGGGGTCCACGCCCTCGTATGGTATATGGGTCGTATCCTATAGAATCGATGTTCTAGCGACAGTTCGAGTACCCTTTACTTTAGAACCTAACTGCATATAGTGGCCCATAGAGCACACATTTTAGAGTCATGCCGGAACTCTGTCCGTTTAGCGGTAACCCTCTTAGGCCTTGTTTGATATATTTGTAACTTTTTTTGCTATATATATCATCTATGTGCTTTTAATTGCTTTAATTTATTGCCTTTATCATTTTGTTATTTATTTTATTTATTCGATTATCTCACCGTAATGACTTGGTTTTCTGTTGGTGTTTGTTTTTTATTTTTTCCCTTTTCCTGCATTTATGTTGCATACCACATCATACCATAAATGTTGATTCGAGAACAATCCAATTTAGAGGGCATCCGAGATGGGAGAGAAGTTTATGATGCCAATTGCGATAATGCTAAAATATCAGGTTAGGCCGAATGAAGATAAATAGAGAAAGAAGACGGTCTGAATGTGAGATACATATCAAAAAGAGAAACGACATAGCTTGGACGCACTGTTTGAGATTTGGCTCGTTTGCACTCGGATCTACCAAAGAAAAGATTGTTTATGCTCTGCCTGCATAGGCTAGTAATCTTTTCGAAAGCCCCTAGGTACGTAGATTTTACTACCGTGGACCTTTTAAGCAGTAGAAGAAGAGAACGACGCGATCACCCCTCAGTCTGAATTTGCTTCACGGACCTTTTGAGCAGTAGAAGAACATATGTCTTTCTAAGGGTTGTTTGCGAATCGACACCTTATTTGTATTCATTGCATTTTATACTTATAGTTTGCCTTTCTAGTCTTTTTAGTCATTTATGACACATTTCAAGCATCAATTAATTAAATAATAAGATTCTTGGGGTTCGATGGAGTAATTTGGGAATCAGTTGAAGTTTTGTCATGGATGAAAGAATTGAACAAACTTAGTGAATTCGAGCAGTTAGAAGATAGATTAGAGAGAAAGGCCATGCAAAGAAGAATAGCTGATGCTTTCAATACAAGAGAGCTTTTCCTAGTCCCTGATCTAGTTATCCCGCCTAATTTTCAAGGTCCCCAACTTTAAGAAGCATGACGACACTAGTTGTCCTAGGACTTATCTGCCCACAGTTTTGACCATGGTGATGCTTGCAATTTCTATATGGAAGCACTGGGGCATTCCACCAGAAAGTGTAGACCGTTACTGGAAGAGATCAAGAGGTTGGTTGGAAAGAGAGTCCTAACACGAGATTTAATCCAGCAGTGGAAAACATGGGAGATGGGGCAAGCTTACACAACGCTAAAAAGGTCAGAATGATTTGTCACTTTGAGGATGATTCGAAAGTCCTTATGCTTGGGTTTCTCATCTTTTCATGAAGATGTTAGTTTGATTCCGCCACATTTTTTGTTTCCCCTTTTGAGAAAAATGCACATAACAAACACTATGGTTTAAGCCCTAAAGCAGTAGGAATATTTTGTAAAGACATATGTCTATTTATTTTTGTCAGAATGAAAAATTGCATTTTTTTCTTGTTTAGAAAACATTTTTGCATTCTTTGATTATTTAAACATTCAATTCATTACTATGGGATAGTTTTTGTTCTCTCATACACATATACACATATTTTTTTAAAATGCCATACATATATGTATATATCCTTTTATCATGACCTTGAATTTCAATTGCAATAGTACCTTTAATTCGAATCCAAACATCAATTCCAAGCTGCTTATGTTTAGAAGGAATTGAATGTTGTGAGGATATTGCAAATGCGAGCATCTGATATTCTATTTAGGCCAACGGGGGAACAAAACAAGTGTTCAGGTAAGGGACATATCCCATTTAGTGAATTCTCCTTAAGCATTTGCAGTTTAAGATCCTTGAGTCGAGTGTTGACCCTAAACTTCTACCACCAAAAGATTTTCTCTAGATTTCTATGAATGTGATGACGAATGGCATTCTTTCATTTTCCAAGGAGGAAGAAATGAGACCACATACATTGGATACGAAGACCGAAGAATCATTAGAAAGAAATTGTTTACGCTCAAAGAGTCAACCAAGAAAGTTGAAAGTTTCCAACATCAAAGTCGAGGCAATCAAGAATGAAAGCACTAAGTTGAACAATGCAATAAAGAGAAAGCAAGATACACATGTGAAATTCTCTATTCAATTTAAAAGAGCGAGAATTGATTAATTTGAGAAGAAACATGAATCAATACTAGTCAAGATACAGTATAGTCCAAAGATACATATTCCTAAATTAGAAGAAAAGAAATAAACTCTAGGTTGAAAACTCAAAAGGGGCAGTCTAAGAAGAAAAAAAAGAAAAAAAGAAAAAGGAAGAAAAGGAAGAAAACAAGAAAAAAGAAAAGGAAAATAGAAAAAAATACTTCTTATGAGCACAATCAGATCAAGCAATTCAAGAATGAGGCTTTAACTGGAAGAAATGAGTAAGACACTTCTACGTAATCCTCCATTCAAGTAAATATCAATTTTGAAGACATGGAGGGTTGGTCACCTTTGTATAGAAGTGCACATCAATGCTGAGTCAAGACGCAAATTGGTACAAAGATACATATTCCTAAATTTAAGGAAAAATTGAACTCTAAGGTGAAAACCCAAAAATGGGCAGTCTAGAGCAATCCAAAGAATGAAAGAGAAGATAATATGAGTATATCCAGGTCAAACAAGTACAGAAATGTGGTTTCGCTTAACCGTAACCCATGGCATGTACTACGAGCCTACAAAGACCATTTTGATCATACGTGGATATCTAAGTTGGATGAGTCTGTCTTCAGATTACATTCTGCCTGTAAGTTTTAACCTTTCTTCAAGGAACATCAAACTTCAAGTGCATGATCAACACCAAATAAGAGAAGGATGGGGCATGATGAGTTAGTGAGATTAAGAGAGCCACCTTAGATTGGTTAGAAATTAGGTAAGGGAATCGTTCCTCTCAAAAGTCTAATAGACAAAAAGAGAATGCATATGTGCATATACCGTCACAATAGTCAAGATATTCTAAGCATACACTTCACTTGAGTTGATCTTTGTTAATTTGAAGCAAATAGACTATTGCATTTGATATTTTGGGGCCAAACATTGGTTTTAAAAATGTTTGTCATTTTCTATAAACTTTCAGTTGTGAAAATGTTCGTTATTCTTTTCAAAATACAATTATTTTCTTATTTTAAAATATACACAAGTAAATTACCCTTTCTTGCATTACTTTATAATAAGATTTGAAGCATAGGGACCTAGAGTTGGTTTCTACCGAGATGCTTCAATGAGTTCGATAAAGAAGATTGAATTTGAGGATGAGTGTAGGGAACTAAGGCGTATGCTTTCCCTAATGTTGAGATAGATTGAAGACTCTGCATGTTGGGTCAAAGACAAGAAAATAGTTGAGCCCAGGATTAATTGGAACAATGCTAAACAAAAGGAGATGGTAAGAGTTCTTGTATAAGAATAGTATAGGGACCAAAGGCAGATTAGTTACGAAGATGGGTAGTAACCTTGAAAACGAGAAAGATGTTCGCAAGAAGATTTGAAAGAGTACTGTTAAATCAGATTTGAGATGAATATCCAATTGACAAGACAAAGCTTTAAGAGTATACTACAAAGAAGCGAAGCAAAGAAAGCTAAAAATGACCTTTTAGGGGACAGAAGATTGTTTCAACAATTCTAAAAATTTCATGCATCATATGTAGTTAGACATCCTTATGTTAGGAGCATGCTAACTTAAAAGCATTTTGCTTATTTTAACAGGTATTCAAAAACTAGCAACGACTTAGATCTGCAACTTCATGTTGAAGAGTTAGATCCCTTAAAGATTTCTAGTTCCGGTAGTCTCAAAGCGAGATACCACTTTTATTAAAAACCAATTCCTTAATTTTATCCTTCTATAAGGATGTTCTGCTTAAAACAAATTCCTTAATTTAGTCCTTCCGTAAGAATATTTTCCATAAATTAAATTCCTTAATTTTATCCTTACACAATGATATTTTTCTTAAAATCAAATTCCTTAAGTTTATTCTTCCACAAGGATATTTTTATTTAAAACAATTTTTTTAATTTTATCCTTCCATAAGGATATTTTTCTTAAAATCAAATTCCTTAATTTTATCCTTTCATAAGGATATTTTTCTTAGTATCAAAATTCTTAATTTTATCCTTCCACAAGGATATTTTTCTTAAAAACATATTCCTTAATTTTATTCTTCTATAAGGATATTTTTCTTAAAACAAATTCCTTAATTTTATCCTTCCATAAGAATACTTTTCTTAATATAAAATTCCTTAATTTTATCCTTCCACAAGGATATTTTTCTTAAAATCAAATTCCTTAATTTTATCCTTCCACAAGGATATTTTTCTTAAAATCAAACTCCTTAATTTTATCCTTCCATAAGGATATTTTTCTTAAAATCAAACTCCTTAATTTTATCCTTCCATAAGGATATTTATCTTAAAACCAAATTCCTTAATTTAGTCCTTCCATAAGAATATTTTTCTTAAAATCAAATTCTTAGTTTGATCCTTCTATAAAGATGTTTTGCTTAAAATCAACCCATTAACTTAATCCTTCCATAAGGATATTTTTCTTAAAATCAAATTTCTTAATTTTATCCTTCCATAAGGATGTTTTGCTTAAAACAAATTTCTTAATTTGATCCTTCCATAAGAATGTTTTTCTCAAAATCAATTTCTTAACTTAATCCTTTCATAAGGATGTTTTTCTTAATTCGATCCTTTCATAAGGGTGTTTTCTCAAGACTAAGGTTTTAAGCACTTGCAGCTCAAAGAGTCCTCCAAGGAAAAGCGAAAAGTTTCAAAAGAACTCGTGATTCCAAGGCTTCAAACAGGGAAGTAGGATAAAAATTAGTGCTTATGATCTTTGCTTTATTCTCGTTTCACAAGAATAAGCAAAGAAGGGTAGCTGTAATCACTCATTTTTATCTGGATATTATTAGTATTTTATTATTATTAATAATTATTAATGTTTGATATTATTATTGTTGTTTTTATTATAAGTGGGTTGTAATAATTAAAAAAACAAATCCAAAATTAAATAGAAACCCAATTAATTTATTGTCCAAGTCCAAACTAAAACCAAATAATTACATATGGCCCATTTTAGGCCCAAAACTAATTAAAACAAGAAACCCTAAAGCCTAAATCTGATCAGCATCCTTCTTCTTTTTGCGCAACCATCCCTAGACCATTGGATCAAATTTGATCTAACGGTCTCGATTGAAGCCAGGCACCCTTTCAGATCCCGCGTGTGATACACGCCTTAGCCAGCTATCTTCTCAAGCATGCATAGAACACACCACCGAGACTTCTTGGCTCCCTTCACGCACCCACGTGCCCAAGCCTTCATCGACCGTCCACATGGCCTTGTCGTCGGAGATCACTCTACCAACCGTATGACCACCGGGTTTCTCCCAACCACCATGCAGGGAAAAAAATAATGATAAAAAATAAGACGATTTTAGTTAAGGAATCATCCACAATGTATTCATTTAATTTTTACTTACGAATGTAAAAAACTAAATTCAGATATAAGGAATGTAAGAAATCCATTGTACTCAGAATTTAGAATCAATAAAAAAAGAAGAAACCTTCTGAGATATTTTTCCTCTCTTCTACTTTATTTCAAAATAAAAAAAATAAGAAAAGGGATTGGGGTTTATATACCTTTCTCAGTTTTGGGCCGCTTCCATGCACGGTGGCTGAGATTGGTGTCGTCAATGAACGACACCTCTGTTTTCATCCCTTTGTCTTCTTACTTTAATTTCTTGGAAAAGATCTTAAAACTTCAAAGTTTGCAAAAATGGGTTTTCAAATAAAAAAACAAGGTTTTTTGGGATTTCGGTTTATTTCAAATTTTGTAAAAAAGGGTTTTTTAATCCATGGTTGGATTTGAGATAGGAAGAGGAGAGGGTGGTTTTGGAGGTGTGTTTTAAGGTCACTGACGTTAGTGAGCGGCTGTCGGCGGCAGGCCATGGTGGCCGAGGTGGCAGCTCACGGCCAATTTCTGGAAAATTTCATGAGTTATCGATGAACTCATGAACCAAAGATGAATAATATAGAGGGAAAAATATTTAATTTTAATCGGTTTTGGGAAAAGTTTAAAAAATAGAATATGTTTTTATAATTTTGGTATTTATACCTGGCTTTGAAAATGGGCTTATTACTCATTTAATCCCCTCCGCTCAAAATTAATACCTCTTGTGGTCCTCCCGTATTTTTATTTTGTTCTATTTTGGTCCGAGAAGTCATGGTATATTCACCCATTCAATCTCTTCCCTTTTTATTTATTTAATTTAGTATGTATTTTATGTACTTGTTTACGCTCTTAAAGTGATGCCCTTTATATAATACTATTTATATAGTAAATATAGGTATATGTAATACATATATATTGTATCATATATATATTTCTATATTTTCGTATGGTTTTAAAGGTATGTAATTTATTTGATTAAATAGAGAGGTATTACATTCCCATATAGGGATTCGAACCCATACAAGATGGAACAATATAAGCATCCTTAGCCACTAGGCTAATTAGTATTTTGGGAATTTTTCATATACATATATGTTTATTTCCCTTACAATTGTATTCCCATAAGTATTTTATACCATATTTAGCTTGTCCTCATTTAATTAGTATATTTTAGTTAAATGCTTTTGAGATAAATCTTTTTAAATGATTAAATTTCTTTTTAAATTTGTTTTCTTATACGGTATAGCAGATATTATATATATAGTATTATATATATTATTTTTTCATATTATGCATTATATTATATATGTAATGTAATATACGTAATATATAGTATGGTATTTTGAAATATACAAATGTATATATTTGTTTTTCTTGTATGGTATGTTATCTTTTAATATTCATGTTTTTTAAGTTCATGTTTATTTTTATTCATGCTTTGTATTTATTACATCATATTTTATTCATGCATGTATATGTGGCATATAGCTTTAGGCCTTATTGTTCTGGTGTCTTAGTGGGATTATCATCACGGGTCTCCGGGTATCATCTCTTTTGGTATCATGAATGCTGAGACTTTTTATTTATTTTATCACGCATGCATGCATTTTAAGGATCAAACTTTAAATTAAACTGATTTTTTTAATTTTTCTTTGCATTTATTATATGAACCCTTTAGGTACCGATTCTCGGGTGTGGTGGGGTGCAAACTTTCCCCACTCATAACTGACTCTCGAACCTAATTTTAATCTCTAGTTTTAGTTTTTCCGGTGTCCGGTCTACCTTATGCAAGTGACGGCGGTGACTCAAAGTCTTATTTTAAAATACGAGCTTTTCCTAAATTCCCCCCAAAATTATTTTTTTTAAAGCGAGAGAACACTTCAAATTTTAAAATTATTCGCTACAATGACCTCGATTGAATTGTCTCCCTTCTTAAGGACAATGCACATGAATGGTGGGAGACTGTTGAGTTGGGACTATAGCTTGCACTTTCGACATGAGATGTCTTCTTGAACGAGTTCAAGAAGAATTACATCCGTGAGGTTCATATGGATGAGATGAGAGATCAGTTCCTGGATCTAGTTCAGGGGGACAGGACAATGTTTGAGTATGAGCAATATTTTCTATGGTTGAGCTGTTATGCCCCAGAGTTAGTTGCCTCCAAGGAGTTTAGGTGTAAGAGGTTTAGACATGGACTGAAGGTTGACCTTCAAATGCACGTGACAACGGGTCCACTTGAGATATTCTTTGAGCTAGCCAATAGTGCGAAGGCACTTGAGCGACTTCATGGTTCGACACCGAGTCAGGTTGAAAACTCTGGAGGCCATGTTGTAGGGACCCAGAACATCATAGGCCATTCTCAAGCTCTGTCTAGGAGGTTCCCTGCTCTAAGGGATTCAAAGAGAGTTACTTTAGATCAACTATAGAGGGATGATCGGGGATCCAAATCGAGATTTTGTAGGGGTTTATTGATTTCTGCTCTATATAAGAGTATTGATGGTTAAGTTAGAGCGTCGCTTCCACTAGCTTGTAAGCATAATGGTCAAAATCACCTTGGGGTATGCTTCTTACCTCGGTGGGTATGCTATAGGTGCCAGGAACTAGGTCATATGGCGAAGGACTATCCAGTTATAGATGATGTTACAATAGTTCAGTCTAAGAGGTTGACTATTTCTCGGCATGGTCAGGGTTCTGTGAGAGGTGATACTAGGACATCGTCTGGGTATCAGGGTAGAGGTCTTGTGAGATCCAATGTTAGAGTTGATAGTAAGGTACTTATACTTTATTTTGGTTTCAGTTGTTGCTCTGATGGAGACCTGATTTCTTGTTTATACTAGGGTATTGATTTTCGTTGAATAAGTGTTGTGGTAAGATTTAGAGGTTGATGTTGGATTGTTTAAGTCATTAGATTTGTATGTGTTTATATGTGCTAGATGGTAGAGGTTGGTCGGGTGAGCACGACGTATGCCTTGGTTTTTAAGCAAGAGTCTTAAAGTTTCGGTGTTCAAAATGAATTAGGTTCTTGGTAATGGGCGCGGGGAACCATTACCTCCCTAGTGGGAGTGCCATGCTCCTGCAATGTAAGTTTAAGAGAGCCTTGTAGGTTGCAAGGCTCTCTTAGCCCACGTAGTAGATACGAGGGTTTAGAGTTTGAGGCGTTAGAGTTGCATACGTTTAAGATGATGTGAGGTGCTCTTAGAGAAGTGAGCGATCGTACCTCATAATTATGGAATAGAACCCAGGATAGTGGTAACGTTGAGTTCGATGTTAGTGTCCATCACCTTGGGGTATAGCACTGACTAGACTTTTTGAGTAAGAACTTATTTGTAAAAGTGGGTGAATACGGATGTCATCGCCAAGTGGTTCACCTTGGGACGTGCCTGAGTTGGTATGGCAAAGAGTGGTGGCGCTAGATGTTATGAGTCAACGTGTAACAATGAATAATCGTTACCCATTTCTCGGGGTTGATGATCTTGTAAATGGTTGAAGAGTTTTGAGGTTTTTGTATGACCGTTCAAAATTTGAGTATCGTAAGTGAAAGTTTAAGGGAAGTTGTGATAAAGATTGTGTTTGAGGTGATGTTTGGACTTTAAGGACAAGCCGTGAAGTGCTTTGGGCTCATGAGTGCGTCGATATAATCTTGAGATCTATGATTTGGGTGTTTGCTCTACTGAGTTTTTAAGATGGATTGTCCACATGTATAGTAAAACAATGTGAATGTTTTCAGAGTAGCACAGCGAAAGTATGGTTTAACGGCTATGGTTACTTGGAACCAGGGTTCTTGTGTTGCAACGAGTCTTGTTGGAAGAACCATTTGGATATCCTTGAGATCTTGTTAAAGTTTAGTACAACTGTTCGTTGGAATTAAGTGGATGGGTTGAAAGAACATGTTTGAACCTTCGAGGATAGTTGGGTGAGTTTTGATCTCTTGTAAGAGTTAGTAAGTGGCAACAGTTTTCTTTTGGAATCAATATAGCTCGATTAATGAGTTTGCATGGCCACGAGTTAGCTTTTGATGGGTTGTGGCGAATTCAAGTAAAGTGAGATGCTAAGTTCTATCATGGTTGGCCAAGTTATGAAAAAGAAGTTGTTAGTTTAAGATAAATCGGTGGTAGAGTTTGAATGTCAAGGTTTTGCATGTCTCAAAACGTTTGGTCATGGTGTTAATAATAAACGAAGAAGTATTCCTTGTGGTATATCTTTGAAGAGATGTCGTGTTTCAGTCACATGTGAGGTTTTAGTTCAAGAGTTTTGAATCGCGAATATTGGTAGAAAGGATTGTTAACCGAGATGAAACTCATCAAAAGTAAGTTCCTTGGATCGATGTTGGGGCAGTATCATTTGGGTCCATCTTATGTTGCTCTAGTTTAGGGTTCAATGTGAGTTTTGTTTGATTGTTGGGAATAAATCGTTAGGGATTCATGAGAAAAGTGTTGATGAGTCTAGTGTTATGAGTTTTGGTTAAGAAAGTTCAGGGAGAAATTTTCAGTTTGAGGTGAACGTATGTGAGTTGTGTAATGGTTGTATCTGAGATAATTGCATCCCATCCTTTCGTTTAATTTTGAGGACAAAATTTCTTTTTAAGAGGGGAGAGTTGTAACGAATCGAATTTTTGTATGAACATTTGGGCGTTGACCTAGGTTATGGACCTTCGTGTTGGTATAAGTAATTGGGTTGTTAAGCTAAGTTTGGGCCTTATTGGATAGGTCTAAATGTGATGGATAAGGGACCATCTTGTAAGCGGGTGGTTCTTAGAGGTTTGATGATGCCATTTACCCACCGTTTTAATTAAAGGTTGATTCCCTTTAATTATTTTTGTCTTGGACATGGGGTTAGGGGAGCAAGATTACATCACCCTTCTTTCACACTCTTTTTCTTCTCCTCATCTCTTCATCGTTCTCCAAAAGCACCCATGGCCACCAAAGACTAAAAATCCAAACTTTCTTCATGTATTCTTCCATCCAAGCTCAAAGTTTTTAGTATGTTAATCTCCTCTCCATAAGCTTCAAGAAAAGTATAATTTCAAGGGAAAAGGGTAAGTTCTTCACTTATGGGTTTTTGGAAGTTTAAGGCTGTTTGGTTTTCCATTGTATTTAAAGGTGTAAATTCGTAGTTAGACCTTCCCCTAAAGATTATTTAAGGTTTTGATTCGTTTTCCATGTTTGTATGGCAAGAGGAGGTGTTGGGGATCTTTCTTCAAGCTTGACCCAAGAGGAAATGTTGAAAAAGCTTAGGGTAAGAGAGCATTTCAGGATTTTGGCTTAAGTTGATTACATCTTTGACTCCTTTGATTCTTGAAGATCATAAAGTTATTGCTTTGCTTGATTTTGTGGTTAAGATTGCTAGTTTTGGTATTAAGGTAGCTTAAATCTTCATTAATGGTAAATCTCAGATTAAATGTTAGCAAGGTGTAAAAATGGTATTAAACCACCCCTAAACAACTCTCATAAGAAGTAGGATTGAGTTAATGGGTTAAAGGTTACAATTTGAGGGCTTGGAAAGTGATTTCCTAAGCCTTGGAAGCCATTTATGGGCTTCAGTATCGATACATGAGGAGCCTTACAGATACCCTGTGTTCTGATTGACGAACACAGGCCAAATTTAAATGGAGTATCGGTACAGGCTCGAGCCGTATCAACACCCTATATTCCATTGATTTTCCAACAACAAAAAATGGTATCGTTATGCTTGGGGGTGTATCGGTACCTTAAGAGTATCGATACGCAAAGTCCGTGTATCAATACAGGGTCAACAATCAACCCTTTCTTTGTGAAGATAGAGTATTAGTACGCTCAGGCTGGGTATCAGTACCCAGAGACTCGTATCGATACTCATGGTTAGGTATCGATATCCACTAGGCATTCTGCCCAAAAATGTCGATTTAAGCCTGAGGGGTTGGAAAATTGTGGGCTATGGCCCAATAGGCTTCTAATAGGATAAAATGAGCTATTAAATTGAGAAACCAAGATTTCACCCTTGTGTGTGAGCAAGGCGAGTTAGAGGCTTGCTTGATTATTCTAGAGAACTCTAATGAATTTAAACAAAGATTAATACTCCCCATAATGTACCATAGGCTTGGTAATGATAACAAAGAGATAACCATGTTGGTTAGTGTCTTGCCTTGGGGGCATTTCCTTGATAGCTCGGCTTGGTGCCACTTACCTCTTAGTGAGGTGTTTGATTGCTCAAGGAGCCTGTATTGCTTTATGATTGATGAAAAAGAATATGAATATCCAAGAGTCAGTACTACGATACTTATATAAGAGGATGCCTACTTCGGGCTAAGTGAACAAGTACATCCGACGTACCCATGGCTGAGTGATCAGGGTGCAGTTAGAAACTTATCTATGGCTATGGTGATCCGGATAAGGTAATAAACTCGATAGGCTGAGTGAGCTCGAGAAATCTGATAGGTTGAGTGACCTCAGGTAAGGACTAGCTGTAGCTAATGTGATCTAAGTATGTCTAGGACATATACGTGGCTATGGTGATCCAGATATGGTCTATTTAACTTGATGGTTGTGTGAACACGGATAACCTGACGGCTGTGTGAGCACGGGTAAAGTAGGGTTTCGTTGTCCATTATGTAGATGATGTACGGATTTTTTATGTTTGCTTTGTGGATGCTATAGATGATAGCTTATGTACCCGATGGCTAAGTGATCAAGGTACGGTATGTATTAACTCGATGGGCTGGGTGAGCTCAAGTAACTCGATAGGCTACGTGACCTCGAGTATGGTAATGCTTTCTGGAAACATGTAGTACTTGTTGTATACTTAATGATACCTTGAGAAGGGTGATCTAAGAACTCTAGCTTGTGTAGGCTAGATGATAGCTCATAAATAGTAAAGCCTTGTCTATGCTCTTTAGACTATATTATCTTGCATGCTTATTTTATAATGATCACGAATTATGGTAGAGAAGAAATGTACCACTGAGATTTGTTAGCTCAGTGTGCGGATGTGTTGTTTTTCCGTGCGTAGGTTAATAGGTCACCCTTTTGGAGGAGCACATCGACAAGGATTTCCCAGCACTGCTTTGCTTCAGAGTACTATACTTAGTATTTAGTTTTGGGCTTATGTATTCATAGGACCTTACAAGTTATTGAGTCTGTAAACTCTATTGAAATGTTATTTTGTTATACGGTGTTTTAAACGTGGAGCTCTTGTTTTGTAAACTTATTTTTTACACTTGCTTATTTACATGGATTTATGAATATCTCGATGTTTCTTATAATGGCTAAACTTATGATTTAATTGGAAATTTGTTGGGTCGGATTTTGGGAGACCCGAATGTAGTACTTTGGATCCAGATCGGGATCGAGATGTTACACCTATAGTTAGGTGGTCATAGATATAGTTTACCCAATAATTTATAGTATTTATTGTTTTGGATGTTTTATTAGTTTCCAAATAGTTCAATATATATGATATTTTTTATTTAACCACTTGTATTCAACCCATTGACTGACTAATCCAAATCAGATACTGTAGAGGTCCATTATGGGGCAACCCTCCCAACACAATTTGCTCCGTTCACAATATCAGGATTCGAACCTTTGACATTGCGAAAGGTCTCTAGTGTCTCATCCTACTAAACCATCTAATTGTTGGTATATGATATATTTTCTAATACCGACTCTTATATCTCCTTGAATTATCCTTCTCTAATGTTCTATAACTATGTGATGGTGATTAAGGGTGTGCAAAAAAAATTCAATCCGATCGATCCATTTATCCGTTGATCCGATCTGAGAATTTGGATATGTAATTTATTTTTTATTTTTCGGATAATTCAGATCGGAGATCTGAAAATTCAAATTTTTATGGATATGAATCTTGTTATATTCAATATTTTTTCTTGTTATATATGAAATATTATCAAGTCCAAATTTGAAAACACGGATAAATATTTAAAAGTGTTTACAATAGAGCTTTAATTAATTTGAAATACCAAACATTCGACTCGAATATTACATATCCAAAATATGAGGTACAAGTAAAAATAATAGGGTCCTATGAATACATAACCCAAAGGTCTAAATATTGTACTCTAATGGTGCTTCTCCAAGTAATGTACCAACCTACTAATCTGTGAACAGAAACAACGATTTCGAACGTTGAGTGGAATTACCCCTCATGTATCTTCAAATGAGATTCGAGGACACGAAGCATTAGGAACATACATTTGGTACCACCTACCATGGTGTTGCAACAAACTTATCTGGGTATTCATATCCCACCAATCATCTAATCTATCAAGTAAGTGCCTACCCGGCACACAACAACAATTTGACCCCTAATATCCCCTATTGTTGCTAATAATCAACACGTCATCATTTACATTTATCAAGTTTTTACACAGTATGAAAGTGTACGAGTATGGAATCTCACTTATTAGGCTATTTATGACATAACACCTCTTAAGTAAGGCTTTAGGCCTTCTTCAATTTTTCTAGCCCAAACAGCTCATACGGAGCATTCGCAGGTAGAATGCCAAAGGGTATCGGTATTCGACTTCGAGTATCGGTACGGTACCCTAGTATTGGTACTGCATACGCGTACCGATACAAAATTAGCTCACTAGAATCTTTGGAGGTTACCAAGTATGTGTACTCAAGCTCGAGCATCGATATGGTACCTCTAGTACTGGTACAACCCACGCGTGCCGATACGAACTTTTCTCATTGGAATCATTGAAAACTTTAAGTACCGATACGGTTCGACCAATATCGATATGACCTAGAGTAGTGTACTGGTATCGGTTAAATATCGTATCGATACCCTATCATATTTCATCATTTTTCTTCATTTTGAACAAGAGGTACCAGTACTGACACCCCACGTCCCAGTATCGAAGCCCGAAAAATACTTTCTAAAAAATCCTCCAAACACTCGTGATAAAGTAATAAAGCGATCTTGCAGATTATGGGAGTTATTTAAGGTGATTTGCTACCATTTTTACACATTATTAACATCAATTTTTGAATTAAGCCATCAAACATGTCTTTTACACTAAAACACCCAAAAAACCAAATCAAGCATACAAAGCATCCATCCTTAGGATGTGCATGAAATAGAGGAGTTAGATATGTACTAACCTTATGCAAAAATCCCGAAATGTTACTTTAGATCGACATCCTTCAACTTTTTTCTTCTTCTATTGAATGAGGAGCTTCTCCAAATTCTATTGCACAAATCCACCAAGTGCAAAATGAATTACTATTCCTCTAAATAATTAAGAAAGATAACAAGAATAATTTAATTAACCAACTAAGCTTGAATTCTTTCTAAAATAATTGCTCCTTAAACCCTCAATTAAACTTTATCCCAAAATCTCCATAAAATACTTTAGAGTTTGTCTATAACTCATCAAATCACTTTTATACTCAATTTATTCTTCATAATGCTCCTTCAATTAATATTTCTATAATTTAACCCTAACTTTTTAATCTAGAGTTTTCATGATATTTTGGATTTTTCATAACTCAACTAAAAATATTTAATATTATACTCATCTTAAAGAGGACGTGACGGGGAACATTTTTGCATTACACAACACAACCCAAATTCTAAGTGGAAATGAAGAAAATGGAGAAAAAAGATGTAGACTCTAACCTTTGGGGGAGATGAATGATTTTTTCATCTTCTCTCTCTTCCTTCTTATAATAGACATTTTCTTACAAAAAAATAATCCATAAACCCACTTTAATCCAATGGTTTATAATTATCTATGCCAAAATATCTACAAATATGTTGGATAAATTATTCATTAAAGAGTTCAACTCTTCCATTGTTTTCACTTTAGACTTATGAACTTTATTTCTTTAAATTTTCATCCTTATTTTCCCATAAAACAAGTTCCATGAATTAATCTTTAATATTAAAATATCCCAAACTCGGATCCAAGATCCGAATGACTAAACCAAATTCAAGTCATTACAAATGTGGTCTAGCATAATAACATTTTTGTACCCGAAACTTATATATTTTATTAATTTTGTCCTAACTCGAAACAATTCAATAACTTTAACCCACTTTTTTAAAAATTTCATCAAGTTAGTCTTTTTATGATATTGTTAAAACAAGTGAGCCCGTCATACCAAAGTCGTAGTTGGATAATGGCTAAAACAACAGGAAGTTACTATTAAAGTATTATTATACCAAGAAAGTAATATAATATTTTGTCGGGACCATTTTTAACCGGTGTGAAATATCTTGACGATTAATCTTTGAAATTATATTTTTCCTTTTTAATTCGTTTAATCTTGAAAAATTAAGTTTTTAATGTTAAATTTGGTTTTAAACTTAATTAATCTTGAAAATGGGATTTTTCCTTTTTATTTAATTTTGAAAACCTTTTGGAGTCACCACCGATCACTTTGGTAGACCAGACATCATAAAAACAACCAGAGATATGTTCCTTTTAAAATTGGGTTCGGGAGTCGATTTCGTGTGGGGAAGGAATAGCACCCCCACAAACACTCGTTATCGGTACCTTTAATTTTACGTGGCATATTGGCATTTTGAATAACATTTTGAATTTAATTTAACCATTAATTATTAACTGGATTTAAATTCCAAATGAAGATATCCCTTTTATAAGGAAATATATTTTTATACGAATATGAGATTGAAAGCACCATCTTATGTTCGAGGCACCCCGTTCATATTCAAAAAAATATATTTCCAAAATAAAAGGTTTTAATGCATGATTTATTATTGTCTTGTTCATTTTAAGTTCTAATTTAAAAAGGCCCTAATTAATTAAATTTTTTTATACTATGAATATTATTAAATTTAAAGGCTTTTATAAGACATCACCAATTGCTTGAGCATCATCCATATTAAAACCCTCAAATTTTAGATAATATTCGCTAATTAATTTGTCATTATAATTATTTAAAATCTGAATTAAAGCTCTAATTAATTATCTAGGTTATTTATTAATTTCTAGGATTCTAATGAGTATTAAGTATTCCACTTAAAAGTCAATGTTGGACAACACCTCATTAAGATGGCATCACCCAAATTTGAACTCCAAAGTTTTCCACTTAGTACACATTAACTTTCTACAATTATCTCACTTAATTAATGATTAATTCCTAAATAAAGAACCTAAAGTCTAAGGCTCTAACAATTAATTAAAACTAAGTGAATAATTGTCTAGCAAATAATCTTATATGCTCAATTTAAAGCATGCATCACTCATATAAATTAAAGCAATTAAATTAAACAATTAAAAACATGAATAAATTGAAGGAATTACAAACTTTAAAGCTCAATTTCATTCAAATAGGGGCCAAATTGCACTACAATGTAAAACTTTGAGGACCAAAAACAAGATAAACCCAAGTATCACAAAACACGCAGATCCTTTATGCTCGACCCGTTAGCCGCACGCGGACTCTCTACACCTGGGTCCTTAAACGACTCTGTTTCACTCACTATATATACCCCAAAATTGAGTTAACTCATTCATTTCCCACCCTCACACTCTCTCTCTTCTTTCTCACACTTCTCAAACACTCTAAACTTAAACAACAAAATTCCAGATTTCCTTTTGTTTTTTTATCAAAATCACACCATTTCGTTTGGCGTTCATCATCATTCATCAAGAAAGTGGTGAACATTATAATCTTCGGCCAACAACCGCCATGAGCTCTGCCTTTGAATCTTCAATCATCACACTTCGGTCCCCTAAAGTTGTTCGCCAGCTACCGTCGTCGAGCGATTTCGGCCACCGTGCCATAATCTTAAAATTACCCAAAATTTCTAATTTTTAATCCTAGACCCTAAAATCTAACTTGTCTCATCAAAAACTCCTATCTTCACCCCTAAAACTTAACTACCCGAGCAATCCCTCTTCGACTCTGCCATATCAAATAAGAATTTCGGCCACCGTGACATTTCCAACTAAATTCGTTATAAATCTTCATTTTAATCTCATTTTTTAGTTAATATATTATGGTGTAAAATTGATTTTTTGTCTCTTTTCTCACAAGAATCGAATGAATGAAAGGAAATACCTTTTAGTGGCACTCTAGTGACGATCGGTTCTCTAACAGTGTGGTGACTCTGGTGACGATTTGAGCTTTTTGGTGTCGTCTCTGGCTTCACAGAGGTGGTTCAAATGGCTAGCGTCTCTTCAATTGTCGGTGGTTCAACTCCCGGTAAGCCTCTTTCTCTTTCTCCATTATTGTTTTATTTATTATTTTATTATTATTATTTATGGTATGTCATTAATGGTAGTTAATATCTGACAAATTCTCTCTCTTGCAGGTACTTATAGATGGGTGAAAAATGATGTCATTGTTGACGTCATTCATGACAGCTGGATCCAAATAAACCAAGATCCTCATGAAGCCCTGTCTAGCCAATGTTGGCGCGACACGTGTCCCTTGGGTATCAGATTTGGGCATCAAAAAAGTCTGAATCAAATTGTGTTTATTTGGGGTATTAGTTGTAATTTTGGGTATTTGGGCTTTATTATCTAGTTGGGTTTCAATATTTGAAATGTAAGGGATATTGGAAATGGACATTGGGCCGATTTTCATGAACATTTGGATTTTTATTCTTATTTAGGCTTTATGGGTATAAAATGGACATTTGTAGACTAAACATTTTATTTATGGGTTTTTTATATTTATTTATTTTTATTTACTAAGAGAATATAGTATATACCACTACTCAGGTAAAATTAGGATATTATAGTTGCCCTTCTTTGCTCATTAATATGGAACGGGAATTGGGCAAAGGCTGCAAAGACACAAATTTTATCCAAACTTGCCGACTGTCGCTCTGAGTTGCAAGTTCTTCTCATTATGAACTTCTACTCTTTCTTTTCCTTTAGAAAGCTTGAACAAGTTCTTCTTATTATGAACTTCTCAATTCTTCTACCAAGGCTAAACTGAAGTCTGAACTAGTTTTTCTGAAAAAATGCTGATCCACGTTTCTCTGCAAAAAAAGTTAACCCTCATCCACTATTGAAAATGTTAATCCACCTTTCTGTAAAGGTGTTAAACAAAAGAAATCTTCTCATATAAACTCCTCAATCTTTATTGAAAGTGTTGATCCATCTCTCTACAAAGGTGTTGAATAGTCAAGTTTTCCTGTAATGTCGGTGAAGTTTGAAAAGCTAAATTATTCGTTCTTCTAAAATACGGCAATTCCTAGAATGATCACACTCTCCATTATTTTGGAATGTTAATCCACCTCTCTGTAAAGGTGTTGAACAAGCGAGCTCTTCTCATTAGGAACTCTGAACTCTTTTCTGTGCGAGTTCTTCCCATTTGGAACTCTGTACTCTTTGCTAGGCAAACTTTCCTCATTAGAGGCTCTAGATTCTTTGCTGTGCGAACTCTTCCCATTATGAACTCTGGATTCTTTGTCTTGCGAACTCTTCTTATTAGGAACTCTATATTCTTTGTTGGGCGAACTCTTCCTATTAGGAGCTCTTAATTCTTTGCTAGGAATGTTGATTCACCTCTTCCTCTGGGGAAAATTGATCTTTTTCTGCCTATGGTATCTCGATCTTTCAGTTTGAAACTCGCATCAGATCCCTTGTTTCTCTTTCTCTGTTGATCAATCTCCTTCTATGCTTAAATCATTGTGACCAGCAAAAGTCGAATCTATCATTAATATTTCAATATTGATTGTACAATTTTGGTAAATCATTAAAAAACTTCAAATGCTTCAAAGAGAGGCGCTAAAACTTTTGACCAATTAAACTATTAATCTTCCTCATTTGATCCCAAGTTGATCAATCTTGTTTTCCATCCTCTAAACTTCCTTATTTTTCTTGAAACTGATGGCCCAAAAGGTGTAAATCTTTGATGATACCATGCACCCACTGTCTTACTGTGACGACACTCAAAAAGTTCTCATCATTTCCAAAGGTGTCAGCCCGAAGGACTTAGCATCATGCCCGAAATGTAACACCCCAAATTTTGTTAAACAGTATTAAGGTCATTTAGTACTAAGTTAGTAGCTTAAAAGCTAACTTAGTGACAAAAAATGGAAAAGCTAGGATTTCTTTAATTAGGAGCTTTAAAAACAAAGAAAAAAGGGGGAATTTCTTAGGTTTAAAGGTATCATGAGATAGAGGAAAAGTAGATTAGGTTACAT
The DNA here is from genome assembly GCA_019671005.1 of Hibiscus mutabilis. Lineage (NCBI taxonomy): Eukaryota > Viridiplantae > Streptophyta > Magnoliopsida > Malvales > Malvaceae > Hibiscus > Hibiscus mutabilis. Next base: position 26,468,334 of record CM033750.1, on the reverse strand, counting down.
GGAAATTTTGGTTGAAATCCGATAAAAATTGGGATGGGAATTGAAGGTTAAAGTTTAGTGACCAAAATGACAATTTTCAAAAGTTGGTTGCTAAATCATAAAGAAAGGAAAAGTTTAAATCTATAATAAAGTATTTGCTCAATAATTAATTTTATCCTGTAGATGGATAAATTCGGTCAGTGAGTAAAATCTGATATAGGTCCCAAGAATTAAAAATGTAGTATAAGGTATCAAATTTTAATCGAACCCTATTATTAAGTGTGCTCAAACCAGGGAAAACACTAAGATGAGTGACCTTCTGGAAGGTTCCATAAAAGTGTTCCTGATCGATATTTTAGACTCAGTAAGAGTGGAGAATATTTGTATGGGTTCCCGATAAAGGATTTCTAAGAGAAATTTTACTCGATGAGGATTTTCGATAATTATCGGAGTAATAGACTGAGTTAGGAAAATTCAATCTAAGTCCTCAGGAAAGGAAGATTTTATGAGATAATAGTATTTATTTTCCGAATATGGAAATATAGAATTTTTGGAATAAATCCGATAGCTCGGTAAAGGTAAAATCGCAGTATAAGTATTTAGTGAATATTGGGAAATCAGATCGAATTAAAATTTCAGAGACTATTCCATAAGCCATGGAAAATCATAAAAATAATATTTATGGAATAGTGGCCAGTTGAGAATGAACTAATTTAATTAGATTGTAATGGAATGACAATTTTGAAATAAACTAGTAAATAAAAACTAGTTGGAGGGCAAATTGGTCATTTGGCAAGGATGGCAATTTTGAAATATTTATGAAATTTTGGGGACATTTTTGGAAGATGAAATATACATGGATTTAATCTTGGCCCTTGATTTTAAATGAGATTAAATTAGCCATTAGATTTAAAGGCTAAGTTGGTAATTTCACTATTTAAATGAATTTAAAATTCATTTAATTTTACAAGTGGTAAGTTTAGTCAAAAATTGAAGGAAATTTGTTCATCTTTTCCTTGTGCAAACCGTGAGTTTCCAAGAGAAATAAAAAAGGAAAACAAAATTTTTCAAGGCATTTTGGAAGGTTTAAAGTAAGGTTCAAGGTATGATTATTCAGGAAAATTTTATCTATGTTCAATTCTCTGCATTCTGATAGTAATTTTACATATGGTTATGAAGAAGTGTTCATGTTCTTGAAGGGGGAGAAAATAGGGTTTGAAGAATTAAGTTAGGATTAACCTTGTTTTTTATGAATTACATGTTGTTTGCTTGTAATTTAGCTTGAATCCTACTCTAATCCCAAACCCCAAATTGGTCATCAAAATAGGGTTACAGTTTAGGGATTCATTTGTGAAATTAAGGATGTTTATGGAAGATTAAGCCTTGTACATGCTTGATTTAGTGATTGGATTAAAGAATTATGCTGAATTGCTTTAAGTGATCAAAATGAAAATTAAGTAAAGTTAGGGGCTAATCTGTTATGGCTGGAAATGATATGTACTTGGATTGAATTGATGAATAGCATGCTTAAATTGCTTAAATTTAAGAGTTGGGCGCTTGTATCTTTAAGTGACCATTTCGGCCAAGTAGAAAAAAAATTAAGGACCAGATCTGATTTTTATGAATTTGATGTGTATTTATATTGTTAATGATGTTAGAGACATGAAAATGAAGTTAGAATGCTAAACCAAAGATTAATCGCATTAGTGACCATTTTGACAATTTGTCAAACTTGAATGGTTTATTCGGCAAAGAGGATATGTAGAAGGAGTAAATCTGATTTTTAGTTAAAATGATGGAATTAAGGTAGTAATGTTGATTTAAGGACTAATTTGCAAAGTTAGGAAGCTTGAATCCTTATATGGAAAATTTGGTGACCATTTTGACAAATTAAGAGAAATTAGAGGAGTAAATGTTTAAGCTTATTTTGATGAAGGATGTAAAGAGAACATATGAATACAAGCTTTATTCTAGTCATTTGAAGTAAAGTGATGGGACTAAATTGACAAGTAGAGAAATAAGGAGCAGTTGGTGTAAATTAGAAGTTATTTATGGAAAGTTATGTTGGAATTTGAATTATGGCAGTAAGTTTTAAAATTCGCCATAAATTCTATAAAAATGGTTAGATGATGAATTTTATACCATTGTAAAGATTTGTTAGTCTAGTTTTGTTTCCAACAAACGAGAACTGATTTCGAGTTCCGAGTTAAAAGGTATGAATTTTTAATCGAATGAAGGTTAGAAAAATTACAGAGCAGTTTCTGCTTGGACAACTTTGTGACGTGAATGTAAGAAATTTTCATAACTTTTGTAAATTTTATTAATTTATGTGGCTTATACCGTTAAACCCATTATCGAATCTAGTTTCTCCAGTATAAAGGAAATTAAGATCGAGTATGCATTCCACCATGTATAAGTAAATCTTTGAAGGTAGCGCAGGTTGTCAAAAATATGGAATTTGAAACATTTTGTATTTAAATGTTAGTTAGCAAGCTCGGAAGAATTATTGGAAGTTCAAAATGGTCACTAAGGACCATAATGAGTTTTTGAACAGTACAAGGAAGAAAGGAAAATATTTGGAAATTTTATATTTGAATGATTATATTAGACATCATGTTTAAGGTATTGTTAGATTTGAATCTAACAAATATTTTATTTTATTCATGTGATTAATGAAGTCAAGTCCAAATCAATGAAGGTTCGAGATACTATGAAAGAAAGGATCGAACTAGGACTTAGTGAGGCATCGTGTTAAGTGGCCAAGGTGAGTGCATTTTTACTTATTTTATATATGTGATATGAGGGAGACTTGTGAGAAGTTGACCTTGATATTAATGAAAATGTATGTTGATCAAAGTTATGTAAATGGCATGAAATATTAATGGCATATGTGATACATTGATATGGCATAATGATTTATCTAAGATAAATCGGATTTTAGATTTTGGGTATGAACTGCCCAATATTGAACTATGAATGATAGTATTGATGGATTGGATATTGAATGTGAAAGTATTATATTGGTATGCCCGAGTACTAGTGTGAGAGTCTTTGGTATAATTGGATATACATAGAGTCTTAGTAATTGCGTTCCAGACACTTCGGTGTTGACTTCAGACACTACGGTGTTGCTTAGACACTTCGGTGTTAACATCAGACGCTACGGCGCTGCAGACACTTCGGTGTCAACTAGCACAAAAGGTGAGATAATGAGGAGCAAAGGGCGTCCTCGAGTACGAACTCATCACTAGACGCTACGGCATTGTAGACACTATGATGTCAGTTATGATGACTCATGTACCAAAGTATCACATTATATGGTACTTCAGGCTATAATACATGAAATGCATTTATGCAGGCAGTTATGTTAAAAATCTTAACGTATATTTGATTAATAAAGTAAATTTTTGATGATATGATATAAATTGTATTAGGAATGACTTGTCTTTTTGCAGGAAATGTATAGCATTATTAAGTGACAGAGAAATGACTTTGATAAGTTTATTTTATATTATTCTTTATATTGAAATGATTTACTTTAAATTATAGTTGCCATACTAAGTGAATACTTAGCGTGTGTTGTTTCACACGTAGGTTATTGGAAACTTACCGGAAGAGGAGTCAAGCATGTTAATCAAGCTGCAATCTGCCAAACATCAGTAAGACATTCTAATTTTATGATATTCTCGAGTGGGCATGTATTAATTTATTCGTTAATTGTTTAAAGGTAAAATTTTAATTGTTGTTTATCGCATAACGATTTTAAATTCAATAAAGAGCTTAGGCAGTGTACCTAGTTTTCACCCTGAGTTACATACTTATTTTAATAACTGACTAATATGTTTTATAAACCAATTCAGGGTCGAAACTAGGTGTGCCTGCATGACTTTGTTTTAAATTAGAAACTTAGAAATGGTCAACCACTGACTAGTTAAGCAAGAATAGTATAAAAAATATAAGTCAGGAAATCAGTTAAATATTTTAGTAACATCTTCAATGTGTATTTAATCATCGAATATCCTCTGAGGGTGTTACACGAAAGACTTAACATCATGCCTGAAGGACTTACTAATGACCTGAAGGATTTAGAATTGTACTGCACTTTTTGTCTTGGGCGGACAATCAAATGTTCTTATCACTCCTGATGGCCCGAAGGACTTAACATCATGCCCGAATGACTTACTGTTGACCCGAAGTTATTAGGATTGTAATGCACTTTTTGTCTTGTGCATACAATCGAATATCCTTATCACTCCCGAAGGTGATGGCCCGAAGGACTTAACATCATGCCCGAAGGACTTAACATCATGCCCAAAGGACTTATTGAAGACCCGAAGGATTTAGAATTGTAATGCACTTTCTGTCTTATGCATACAATCGAATATCCTCATCACTCCCGAAGGTGATGGCCCGAAGGACTTATTGATGACCCAAAGGATTTAGAATTATAATGCACATTCTGTCTTGTGCATACAATCGAATATCCTCACCACTCCCGAAGGTGATGGCCCGAAGGACTTATTGATGACCCAAAGGATTTAGAATTGTAATGCACATTCTGTCTTGTGCATACATTCGAATATCCTTATCACTCCCGAAGGTGATGGCCCGAAGGACTTAACATCATGCCCGAAGGACTTATTGATGACCCGAAGGCTTTAGTATTGTGATGCACTTTCTATCTTGTGTAGACAATAAAAAAATCCGTAACACCCCTTACCGAATCCATTACTGAATACGAGTTAGAGATGTCACATGACACTTGCACAATAGCACATATTTCAAAATCGATACAATTTTGTTTCATTAAAATATAAATAATTTACCATTTTCTAAAAGAATACTTAATCGCGTAAAATTTAAAACTAATATTTCTATGTTCGATCTGAACCTAGATTCAGGCAATAACATGGCAGTTCGATTCTCCTCTCTATAAATAATAACACTACCTAAAAACTACCTAATTTAAAAATCATTCGATTAACTAATTACAATGCGATTTCAACATATTTAATTAATAATATCCATTAAAAGTATTCATATTCATGTTTATAACATTACAACCATTTCCAATATTTTTTTGTATCAGAGTAACCAAAACATTTTATGATACATGCCAACTAATAATATCAAAAAGGGACATCGGGGATGTCTTACTGATAATCATGTACCTCTTCCAAAATAGATGATGTCTCCTATCACAGCTCCTTACTCCTTACGATATCCACCTACGCGAGAAACATTCACACGCTAAGAATAATCTTAGTGAGGCAACTAATAATTCAATAAATAACATTGAAAAATAATAATTTATGTAAATAAGGCAGTTCATATTAAAAATCACTATTCAAAGATTTGTGTCACCTTCATTTGCACCTTTCACTATTATTTAAATCATAGCCCAATGTAAGATAAATGAGAATGTATGGCATGCGAGTCACTATTGAGTATCCACATGTGCGAAAACAACTAATTTGGTATGCCAAAATATAACATTGTATCACTTTATCACTGAATAACCGCTGTAAACTTGTACAATGTCATTGTACCACTAGGTCATAGCTGCAGAACACAGCGTCACTGTTTCACTTTGTAATTGTTGTATATTTATACAACATCACTGTAACATTTATACTCCCACCTTATTGGCATGCCAATTATACAAAGAAATTTTATAATGCAAACAATGGGCTTTAACATTCACTACCATATATCATTCACTTATTTGAAATATCAAAAGATACAAATATTTCACAGTATCATATAAAAGTGCATTGGGCAGTTCATACCCGAAAATCATTCATAGTTCTTTTCAAGAATCATTGAAAAGATATCATTTGTGAATTGCCATTCGAGATAGACTCACCGCAAGTCTTTCTCATATCAAATAAAATAGTAGAAATGCACTCACCTGTTGCAGCACTAGAATGTTTTACCCTTAAACCCAACTTCACTTTTGCACTACTTGTTTGCCTTTAGAGTTGCTCGACTCTCGGTTTGGATTACGATTGTGATCTACAACAATTTCACCAACATATACAATTCAAAGTACATGTTAGTATCATTCTAACATTGATACATATTAGGAATAATATTTCCTAATAATTCTTTAACTTTCCAAAAGATTCATTTTAGTCCTAAGGACTCTTTTTAAACTTCCAACCAACATTTTCAAGTCCAACCCTCACATTTCTCATTCTTTACACTTGAGGATCCAAACTTTAAAATTTTACACACTAGTCTTTGAATTTTACCAAAATTTCAAATTGGTCCCCAAAGTTAACACAACTTCAAAATCAACCTTCTAATCACTTTAACTAAATTTTCCAATACAATACTCTTCAAAAACAAGCTTAACAACCAAACCCCTAAGCTTTCCAAAATTTACAACTAAATCCTCAACACTTTACAAACTTCCATATTAGTCCAATTAACATTTTAAAACTTACAAAATCATCCTCACACCATTTCTAACCTTAGGAGAATTTTCCAAAAATTTTCTCTTATTTTCTCCTAGTAGGCCGAATACCAAAGGTCACTTTGGCCAAAATTCCTCACTTGATTCAAGCATGAATTCAACTTCTAAACATCATATTCAAACTTCACACATCATTTCTACTTCAAATAAAGATTTTGCAAGAGTTTCCCCTAATTTTTCCATTTTCCCAAATTCAACCTACATCATAATTCATGAAATTTTCACTATTTGCAAGCTTGAAACAACATCATATTTAATCAAAAGAATCCATAAAACATGAAAATCCAAATTGTTCTTCATAAAACCTAATCCCCAAACTCAACATATAGACATGGAAACTACCCAAAAATTATACCAAATGAAAGAGACTTTGATGGAGATCAATTTTCTATTTCATGTCTTGATCCAAAAACCAACTAAATCTTGATAAAAATTGAATCAAAAATCCTTTCTTACCTTGGTATGATGGTTCGGCCAAGAGAGAAAGAAGATGAACAATTCTAGGCTTTTCTTTAATTAATAAACATGACAAATGGAATTTTAAATCTTAATTTATAATATAAAAATCTCCATTACTAGTAAAATAACCATTTTCCCCCTTAGATATAACCAATAGGATTACAACACTTGTCTTATTTTATCCAAAATAATCAATTTAATATAAAAAGTAAGGGCAAAATGACCAAAATGCCATCAATGAATCTTAGTATTTTCAAAAATGCCACTATCCCCTAATTACTAAAATACTGCATGAAATCGAATCCAAATTGAATCAAAACGATCCCAAAACTTAACACCATCTTCTTTTAGTCTATTTAAGACTCCCATAAAATTTTCATAATTTTCCGAGTTCGAATAGTCATCCGAATTAATTTTCAAAACTTCTTCCATTTATAGTTTTTTACACAAATCTCATACCAAAAATCCGATTCCCACCAAAATTCTTATATAGGGATAAACTATTCATTTTTAGCATAAAAATAATTATTGGGAAAGTTACCATGTTGGTCACTAAATTGTTCCCAACTTTTCACTTTTGTCACCAAAGTTTGAATTTTTACATTTTAGTCACTACACTAGAACCACAAACTTTTAAATCTTTGCAATTTAGTCACTAACCAAAAATTGGGGTATTACAATTCTCCCCCTTAAGAAAATTCATCCTTGAATTTTTAGAACGTACCTGGTTTGAAAAGATAAGGAAACCGTTTTTCCATATCTTTCTCTCTTCCCCACGTTGCTTCTTCCACTGTGTGATTTCGCCAAAGAACTTTAACAAGTGGAATCGACTTGTTTCTCAGTTCCTTGACCTCATGTGCTAAAATTCTGATCAGTTCCTCTTCATACATCAAATCTGGTTGAATCTCTACTTCTTCCAGAGTGATGATGTGGGAAGGATCTGATCGATACTTTCTAAGCATCGATACATGAAACACATCATGAATTTTATCCATTTCTGGGGTAGAGCAAGCTGATAAGCCACTGGACCAACTCTCTTCACAATCTCATATGGTCCAATAAATCTCGGACTTAGCTTTCCCTTTCGTCCAAATCGCAATGTCTTTTTCCAAGGTGATACTTTGAGAAACACTTTATCACCTACTTGAAATTCAATTTCTTTCCTCTTTAAATATGCATATGACTTTAGTCGATCGGTGGCTATCTTGAGATTATCTTGTATGATCTTTAATTTGTTTTCAGCTTCTCTAATTAGATCAGGTCCCAACACGTCCCGATCTTTCAACTCGTACCAATTCAAAGGAGTCCTGCACTTTCTTCCATACAAAGCTTCATAAGGTGCCATTTTGATACTTGCTTGATAGCTGTTATTGTAAGAGAATTCCGCTAACAGAAAATACTTCTCCCATGATCCTTGGAATTCAATCACACAAGCTCTCAACATATCCTCTAAAATCTGAATAGTTCCCTCTAATTGTCCATCGGTTTGAGGATGAAAAGCCATGCTAAAATTAAGTCGAGTACCCAGAGCTTTATGTAAAGATTTCCAGAATCTGGAAGTAAACCTTGGATCTCTATCAGAGACAATCGAGACTGGTACTCCATGAAGCCTTACTATTTCCTTAATATACAACTCTGCATATTTGTCCATAGAGGAATCAGTTTGGACAAGAATGAAATGTGCTGACTTAGTCAATCTATCAACGATTACCCAGATTGAATCGTTCTTGCTTAGAGTCAAAGGTAGCCCTGTCACAAAATCTATGGTTACTCATTCCCACTTCCACTGAGGAATGGAAATTGATTGCAACAAACCAGAAGGCACCTAATTCTCTACTTTCACTTGTTGACATGTCAGGCATTTGGAAACAAACTCCGTTATAGCTCTTTTCATTCCTAGCCACCAATATCGACTCTTAAGATATTGATACATCTTGTTTCCTCCTGGATGCATAGTCAAAGGACCATAATGTGCTTCAAAAAGAAGTTCTCTCTTTAACTCTTCATCTTCATGAATAACAATTCTTCCTCGGTAATATAAACATCCATCAAACTTAACTTTGAAATCTTTAGTCTCGCCATTTTTAACTTGTTTGAATCTTGACAAACATTCCATATCTCTTTTCTGAAGCTCATTTATCTGATCTACTAAAATAGGTCTCAAACTTAATTCGGCAATCAAAGCATCATTTTCTTTCAGTACTAACCTCACATGCATAGCTCTCAAGGCAGCAAGATCTTTCTACTGATGGCATCAGCTACCACGTTCCCTTTTCCTGGATGGTAGTCAATAACCACATCATAATCTTTTAGGAGCTCAATCCACCTTATCTTCCTTAAATTTAACTCCTTTTGAGTTAGCAGGTACTTTAAACTTTTATGATCTGTATAGATATAACATAGTTCTCCATATAGATAATGACGACATATCTTTAAAGCAAAAACAACCACTTCCAACTCTAAATCATGGGTGGGATAATTCCTTTCATGCGTCTTAAGCTGTCTGGATGCATAAGCCACTACCTTTCCTTCTTGCATGAGTACGCATCCCAAGCCATTATGAGAAGCATCACTATATACTACAAAATCCTTACCTGATTCTGGTTGCACCAATACTAGAGCTTCAGCTAAAATCATCTTCAATGTTTCAAAGCTTTCTTGACACTTATCCGTCCAAACAAATGGCACATCCTTTCTTAATAGCTTAGTTAGAGGGGAGGCAATCATCAAAAATTTCTTTACAAATCTTTGATAATAACCAGCCAGTCCCAAGAAACTGTGAACCTCAGGAACATCCTTTAGAGCTTTCCATTCCACTATGGCTTGTACTTTCTTGGGATCTGCTCTTATTCCCTCTGCGGAAACTACATGACCAAGAAAAGTAACTTCCTTTAACCAAAACTCACATTTCGATAACTTAGCATATAGCTTTTTTTTCTCGGAGGATCTGAAGAACAACACGAAGATAAGCATCGTGTTCCTCTTTCGTCTTTGAATAGACAAAAATATCATCAATAAAAACCACCACAAATCCAAATATGGCTGAAATATTCAGTTTATTAGATCCATGAATGCTGCAGGGGCATTGGTTAATCCGAACGGCATCACTACAAACTCATAGTGCCCATATCGAGTTCGAAAATCAGTCTTTGGAATGTCTTCTTCCTTAATCTTCAATTGATGATATCTAGATCGAAGATCAATTTTAGAAAACACAGCTACACCCTTTAACTAATAAAAAAGATCATCATTCCTCGGAAGGGGATACTTATTATTCACCGTCACCTTATTTAACTGACGATAATCTATGCATAGTCATATAGACCCGTCTTTCTTTTTCACAAATAACATTGGTGCACCCCAAGGTGACACACTTGGCCTTATAAAACCTCGATCCAATAATTCTTGTAATTGCGCCTTTAACTCTCGAAGCTCAGCTAGCACCATTCTATAAGGGGCCATCGATATGGGTGTTGTACCAGGTAACACCTCTATCTTAAATTCTACTTCACGATCTGGAGGTAATCCTAGTAGCTCATCAGGAAAAACATCTGGATATTCTCAAACAGTAGGAATATCTTCCAACTTAATTCCAACAGTTCGAGTATCCACCACATTAGCTAGAAAAGCTTGACAACCTTCTAATAGTAGCTTCTTCGCAAAAACTGCTGATATCACATTAGATAAAGGATTCATCCTTTCTCTCACTACTATTATCTCCTCACCTTTCGAATTTTCCAAGATTAATTGCTTTAAGCGACAATCCACAATGGCGTGGTAGAAAGATAACCAATCCATGCCTAATATCACTTCAAATTCTTCGAAAGGTAACTCCATTATGTTTGCCGAAAACTCTGTTCCTTGCACCCTTATCAGACAATTTCTACAAATTCTACTTACTCTCGCACTCTGACCCAATGGATTTGTTGCTATTATATCACTAGAGATAGGCTCTAATGGAATATCTCTATCTCCAACTAACTTGGTACTAATATACGAATGCGTAGAACCAGGATCAATCAAAACTAATACAGGCTTATCGTGAAGATAGAATGTACCTGTAATAATTTTTTAGTCATCCTGGTCCTCATTAGTTTGTATATTATAAACTCGAGCTGGGGCGCGCCTTTCCGCTTGTGAATCCGACTCAGATGGTCTTCCCGATCCACCTCTTCCTTAGCCTCTCGATGAAATCACTGCGGATCTTTCAGTTTGAACAGGTCTTTCCCCAAATATCAGTGGGCAGTCTCTCACAAAATGACTCATTTCTCCACATTTGAAACAGGCTCCTATCATCATTCGACACTGGCCCGGGCGATGTCTTCCACAAATATCATATTACTAGGGAACTGAATGAGCCGTAGAATTAGTCGTCTAGAATTATTTGCCTTTGCCAGCACCCGATCATTTATGAGAATTTGCAGCTGATATAGATTTTTTCTGATATCGAGAATCGGAACCCTTGCCCCGCTTGGATGAAAAAGAAAAAGAAGATGTTCATGATCTCTTGTTAGATTGCATTTTGGTTCTACTGTCTTTTTCGGCTGCACTCATTCAATTGCCTTAGCTTGGTTCACAACTTCCTGAAAGTTTGATAGATTCAAAGCCACCAACATTTCCTTTGGCTTCGTAGTCAATCCCTCTATAAACCATTCACATCGCTCTTTCTCTGTAGGTATCAAATCAGCAGCAAAACGGATCAACTTATTATATTCACATTCATATGCATAAATAGTCCAATTCCCTTGCTTCAAGCTGCGGATTTGATGCTTCAATTCTCTGATGAACTAGTCTCTGATATATTTATTTTTGAATTCCTTCAGAAAGAATTGCCAGGTCACTTGCTCGAAAGGAATGTGCATCGTGGCATTAGTCCACCAAAATCGAGCTTGATCTCACAGCAAAGAGACAGCTCCATCCAATTTATCCGTCTCAGAACAACGAAATCCATCAAGTATTATCTTTAAATCATTTAACCACATATCAGCAGCCACTGGACCATCATCTGAATCTCCTTTAAATTCAGGTGCTCCCAAACTTTTTAACTCCTTAACAATTGTCATACGGGGAGCAAGGGAAGCTTGTGGTTGGAAACGTGTCAGGTCGCTTCCAACGACTGAAGAAAAGTCCCCTGATCTTGCATAGGCATCCCTTGATGCTCTTGTGCTCCTCCTTGTCCTGACTAGGCCAGGAGATTATTATTAATCTCATTACTACCACTACCGGCTCCTTCGGACATTTCTCGTTCCATAGCTTGTTTATAACTCCCTGATTCAGACATCTATAACCAAATAACTACATTAGTAAGGAGCGACATCCATCAATTTCATAAACATCATATCAGTAATATTGATATTCTAGTGGCATGTACACACTTTTCAACACAAAACAATTTTAAGTTCAACCGACAATCGGCTAAACCTACAGCTCTGATACCATTAAATGTAACACCTCTTACCCGAATCCATCACTAAATACGAGTTAGAGATGTCACATGACACTTGTACAATAGCACTTATCTCAAAATCGATAAAATTTTAATTCATTAAAATATAAATAATTTACCATTTTCTAAAATAATACTTAATCGCGTAAAATTTAAAACTAATATTTCTAAGTTTGATCTGGACCTAGATTCATTCAGCAACTTGGCAGTTCGATTCTCCTCTATACAAATAATAACACTACCTAAAAATTGCCTAATTTAAAAATCATTCGATTAACTAATTAAAATACGATTTTAACATATTTAATTAATAATATCCAATAAAACTATTCATATTCATGTTTATAATATTACAATTATTTCCAATATTTTTTGTATCAGAGTAACCAAAACATTTATAAGATACATGCCAACTAATAATATCAAAAAGGGACATCGGGGATGTCTTGTTGATAATGATGTACCTCTTCCAAAATAGATGATGTCTCCTATCACAGCTCTTTAGTCCTTACGATCTTCACCTACGCGTGAAACATTCACACACTAAGAATAATCTTAGTGGGGCAACTAATAATTCAATAAATAACATTGAAAATAATAATTTATGTAAATAAGACAGTTCATATTAAAATCACTATTCAAAGATTTGTATCACTTTCATTTGCACTTTTCACTATTATTTAAATCATAGCCCAATGTTTGATAAATGAGAATGTATGGTATGCGAGTCACTATTGAGTATGCACATGTACGGAAACAAATAATTTGTTGTGCCAAAATATAACATTGTATCACTTCATCACTGAATAACCGCTGTAAACTTGTACAATGTCATTGTATCACTAGGTCATAGCTGTAGAACACAGCGTCACTGTTTCACTTTGTAATTGTTGTATATTTATACAACATCACTGTAACATTTATACTCCCACCTTATTGGCATGCCAATTATACCAAGAAATCTCATAATGCAAACAATGGCCTTTAACATTCACTACCATATATCATTCACTTATTTGAAATATCAAAAGATACGAATAGTTCATAGTATCATATAAAAGTGCATTGGGCAATTCATACCCGAAAATCATTCATAGTTCTTTTCAAGAATCATTGAAAAGATATCATTTGTGAATTGCCATTCGAGATAGAATCATCGCAAGTGTTTTTCATATCAAATAAAATAGTAGAAATGCACTCACCTGTTGTCGCACTAGAAAGTTTGACCCTTAAACCCAACTTCACTTTTGCACTACTTCTTTGCCTTTAGAGTTGCTCGGCTCTCGGTTTGGATTGCGATTGTGATCTACAACAATTTCACCAACATATACAATTCAAAGTACATGTTAGTATCATTCTAACATTGATACATATTAGGAATAATATTTCCTAATAATTCTTTAACTTTCCAAAAGATTCATTTTAGTCCTAAGGACTCTTTTTAAACTTCCAACCAACATTTTCAAGTCCAACCCTCACATTTCTCATTCTTTACACTTGAGGATCCAAACTTTAAAATTTTACACACTAGTCTTTGAATTTTACCAAAATTTCAAATTGGTCCCCAAAGTTAACACAACTTCAAAATCAACCTTCTAATCACTTTAACTAAATTTTCCAATACAATACTCTTCAAAAACAAGCTTAACAACCAAACCCCTAAGCTTTCCAAAATTTACAACTAAATCCTCAACACTTTACAAACTTCCATATTAGTCCAATTAACATTTTAAAACTTACAAAATCATCCTCACACCATTTCTAACCTTAGGAGAATTTTCCAAAAATTTTCTTTTGTTTTCTCCTAGTAGGCCGAATACCAAAGGTCACTTTGGACAAAATTCCTCACCTGATTCAAGCATGAATTCAACTTTTAAACGTCATATTCATACTTCACACATCATTTCTACTTCAAATAAAAAAATGCAAGAGTTTCCCCTAATTTTTCCATTTTCCCTAGTTCAACCTACATCATAATTCATGAAATTTTCACTATTTGCAAGCTTGAAACAACATCACAACATCATATTTAATCAAAAGAATCCATAAAACATGAAAATCCAACTTGTTCTTCATAAACCCTAATCCCCAAACTCAACATATAGACATGGAAACTACTCAAAAATTATACCAAATGAAAGAGAATTTGATGGAGATCAATTTTCTATTTCATGTCTTGATCCAAAATCCAACTAAATCTTGATAAAAATTGAATCAAAAATCATTTCTTACCTTGGTATGATGGTTCGGCCAAAAGAGAAAGAAGATGAACAATTCTAGGCTGTTCTTTAATTAATAAACATGACAAATGGATTTAAATCTTAATTTATAATATAAAAATCTCCATTACTAGTAAAATGACCATTTTTCCCCTTAGATATAACCAATAGGATCACAACACTTGTCCTATTTTATCCAAAATAATCAATTTAATATAAAAAGTAAGGGCAAAATAACCAAAATGCCATTAATGAATCTTAGTATTTTCAAAAATGCCATTATCCCATAATTACTCAAATACTGCATAAAATCGAATCCAAATCAATTCAAAATGATCCCAAAACTTAACACCATCTTCTTTTAGTCTATTTAAGACTCCCATAAAATATTCATAATTTTCCGAGTTCGAATAGCCATCTGAATTAATTTCCAAAACTTCTTCCATTTATAGCTTTTTACACAAATCCCGTACCAAAAATCCGATTCTCACCAAAATTCTTATACCGGGATAAACTATTCATTTTTGCAATAAAAAAATTTATTGGGAAAATTACCATGTTGGTCCCTAAACGTTTCCCAACTTTTCACTTTTGTCACCAAACTTTGAATTTTTACATTTTAGTCACTGCACTAAAACCACAAACTTTTAAATCTTTGCAATTTAGTCGCTAACCAAAAATTGGGGTATTACAAAATCTTTGTTGAGATCTGCTTCTTCAAATGGGTTGATATCTTTGCTTCACAAAAATTGTGATTGAAATCTTTGCTAATCTTTACCGGTTCTACTTCCCCAATCCCAAAGTTGTAGACTGAAATCTTTACCTGTTTTTCACTGGATATACTTTTCCTATCTTGAAGCTGTAGATTGAAATCTCTGCTTGTTCTTTGCTGATTCTTGTAAATTTCTGCCAAAATATACAAAAATGCTTTGAATGTATAAATTAGCATGCTCCTATCTTACGAATGTTTAACTATGTATGATGCATGAATTGTGGCAATTGAAAACCACTTAGATGGGCTCTGAACTTCTTTGCTTCTCTATTGAGTTTTTTTCTTTTGTTGCAACAGTACTCATCTCTTTAGATTGTTCTTCTCTAATCTCACGTGGCTTTATCTTCTTGAGATTTGTCTTAAGCTTTTTATTATTGTCATGCCCCGAAAAGTTTTGCCCCAAAATTTATTGTTGAGCGTTTCTTCTTGAGCGGATTTTGAATTCTTCAGTAATCAAATTCTTTTAGACTCTGCACTCCCTTTCTTGTCTATTTTCTTTTGAGCTTTTATGCACAATGATGCCCCATTAATCTCTTTGTTTCTTGTCCTATCATGTAGAATTTTCTCCTCTTTCAACATTTAGGGCAAACAAATGCTTCAAGTCCCTGAATTTTCTTCAAGTCCTTAAACTTTATCAAGTTCATTCTTGTACAATCAAAGCTTCACGGTAGGAACTTGCTTCAGGTCCCTAAACTATCTGATATATGCATTTTGTCATTGTCTTCACCGTGATCCCTGATAGGTTATTCTTTGAATAGAGGATTATCGAATACACATAACTACCCCATGCTCAACCATATCTTTACCATGTCAGGTCAATCATTTGCATCCACGGCCTTGCATTTTGAAATTTATCTCTGAAGCAATACAAGGAAATTTTTTTATTTAAAAAAAATGTCAATTTGTTGATCAGCATAGCTATGAAGGATACCTTACAAGACCCGGAAAATTAGAATCTTATCATAAAGAAAGAAAATAGAATACAATGCCCTAGATATTAAAATTCAAGAGCGTCTCAGATTCAACCCTCATGTGATTAGCATATCTTTTGAATATTGTGGCGATATCTAAAGTTATGAAATTTCTTCCAGATCACTCGGTCCACTCCTTATGATTGTCGCGTTGCTCAATCCAATCAGAAACAACCCCTTTTCCGTTCTCTACAGTCCTTTCCATTCATAAATGTGTTCAAGCTTCTCGGACTTGTTTAACCAGTAGAGTGCAAAAATATCATTCTAAGAATAAAATTCTATACGTGTATGTACGTGCTTCTAATTGTTACTAGTTATTATTATAATATTATTATTATACACATGTCTTCAAAGATACATCTCTGACGCCAGGGTATTGGACAAGTGGAGCATAGTTCCTTATTAGATTTGTCGACTCCCCACAGTTCCATCAGAGTGCTCCGAGACTTATTTATTCAATAGTTCATTACTTCCCTCTCTTCCTTTTTGTTTTTCTTTTCTTTCTTTTTTCCTTTTTCTTTTTCTTTCTTCTTTTTTCTTTCTCTTTTTCCACTTTTCTCTCTTTTTTCCTCTTTTTTTTGGCTAGCTACAATCCATGTGTTAGAATTTCAAGCAACTCCACTTGGTTAAAATTGTCTAGTCCACTTTAGTGTTTATGAATTTCAAAGATTTGTCATTGAACATCATCAAAGGTTAGAGATGTCAATTGGGCGGGGATGGTGCGAAGGGTACTCTTCCCACACCAATCCCCGTCAAGAATTTTATCTCCATCCCTGTCCCACGACCCGCTGCGAATATAAAACTTAAAACCATTCATGCCCCGCAACCCGCAAGATTAAAATATCCCCGCCCTATCACCCAAGTGGATCTTGAGACCCACCTCATGATTCATTCATATAATATATTTATAAATATTAGCTAAAAATATAAATCAAATTTGTTATGAAAAAAGTATGGAATACTCGTCATTCGGACTCCCGCCACATATGTGATGTGGCATTATTCTAACTGTCAGTATTTTTAAAAAATAATAATATACGAAATTAAATTTTGTACAACAAAAAATTTTGGACTAAAAATATACTAAAGTCTATTGTAAAGGACAGAAAATAGCACAAATAACATGTAAAATAATATTTTAATTGTTGTAACAAATAAACAATATATAAATAATTAAAAAGAAAATAAAAATTAAAAAATAACCTTAAAAAATAAAAAAAATATCGGTAGAACCTAAATAACATACAATATTAGGAAAATGAAATTACAAAGTAGAAGAATAACATACCTATGGTGAGGACTGAAAAGAAGAAAATAAACCATAAAAAGAAGGCTTAACGGCAGACAATAGTAAAGAAGAAATCAATAAACATAAATGCTATATATATATTCATAAATAGTCTAAGATAAGTTGATATAAATTATCTTAAATTTGACTCTAATTTAAACTAATATTTTAAAAAATATTTATATATTTGATCTGATCAATCTCAAACCCATTTGTATATATGTATATATTTAATTTTTCACTAATGTCCCAAGATAAGCCAATATGAATTACCTTAAATTTGACTATGATCCAAACTGATATTATATTTTGAATAATATTTATAATATGTTATAAGATATGTTGGGGGTGGGGACTATGCGGGGTGGGTGAGGATAGTGCGAGGCGGGTGGGGATGGGGCGGGTACAAAGGCATATTCATGCCTTCCTCACTACCCACGACGAATCTAATTTTTATCTTTATCCTTGCCCCCACAAAATTTGTAACCATCCCTACCCAATTAAATGCGAAATGACTTGAATCCCCTCAAAACCTGCCCCATTGACATCCCTATCAAAGGTGTAGTAATATGTCCTTTTCTTGCCTTGTTGACCAGAGTAGTCTGAAATAGATACTCCAAATATCTCCATATTTTCACTTGGTCTAGGAATTTTCCATGATAGTTCTGATGAATCAGCTGGCCTTTTCCTATACGACTTTGGAAACTTTGAACATTACATTCATTCACTTCTTTCTCTTGCTTTGCTTCCTGATTAGCACGGTCTTCAAATTATGGTCTAATTTTCCCTTGTCAATTTCCCATTTTCTATTGCTTCCCCAATCACCATGAGGTCACTGAAACTGCCCCTTGAATTCACAAGTATTTTCTCGAAGAAAGGAGGTGGAAAAGTTTGATGAAACTTGAGAGATATCTCTTCTTCTATCATGGGAGGTTGTACTTGGGATGTTAATCCTTGCCACCGCAATGCATAGTGTTTAAAGATTTCACTACTTTTCATACTCATGTTCTGCAGAAGACGACAATCTGAAGCCATGTCCAAAACATACTTGTATTTCCCTAAAAATGCTTTGGCCAGATCAACCCATGATCGAATTTGTTCTCATCTTAATCTATTGCACCACACTACAACAGGTCCAACCAGGCTATCATGGAAACAGAGGATCAACAATTTATCATCATCCCAATGTCCTTTCATTTTTCTACAAAACATTGCCAAGTGGATTTTAGGGCAACTAAAACTGTCATATTTCTCAAAACTAGGGACCTTGAACCCAAGTGGAATAACCAGGTCATGGACTACACAAAATTCTCTTACATCAAATTTGGGATTACCAACACTTTTTCTTGCATTGATCTCTTTCTCCAGTCTTGCATATCTATCTTCCAGCTGCTCGAGTCTTAATCCTAGGACGATTGGTTTCACAGAACATATCCCTACATTAAGGTTAGATGCCACAAGATAAATTGTCAAACATGGTGTAGCAGTGTAGTTCTTCACATTTTGTTGATGCTTGGTCATCCATCCCTGTGTCCTTTTCTGAGCTTGTTCAATTCTTCCCGTATCTTCATCCATGATAGCATATTTTTAAGCTTTCACTGATTCCCAGATTGCTCTGTTGAAAACCCTGATTGCTTTAGATCACGAATGTTACTGTAATGTTATGAAATGATAATATTATGTTGATAAATATGCAATGCATGAATGCATGAGGTATTGATTCCCAAAGTGATCATCATAAAACAACTTTCATTGAAGTAAAAGGATTCATTACATCAAATATCAGATACTACAAATATTGTTGAGCTCTAACTCCTAATTTCCTAACTTCCTCTAAGAGCCAAGTCAACTTCCCTCTATAATCTAATGTTGGATCAATATTCTAACTCAGTGCCATTGCTATATCAGCCAAGCCTGCCACTTGTTGAGCCACTTCTCGTGCTTGAGTAACAACATCTTTCATGTCATTGTCCCTTTCTCATATCTTCATTTTGACCTCTGAAACTGGACATGCCATTTTTTCTCACTTTCTTGACAGTCTTTCTTAACATCATCAACAAGATCTTTGTACATTAACATGAGATTGAGATACTCATCTACCTTCTTCTTTAGTGTTTCATTTTTAGCTTGATTGTCATTCAGCTTGATAACAATATCCTCATACGTCTGCATGTACACTTTTATCATCCCGCTTTTAGTTTCATTTAACCTTAAATTATCCATGAAAGTATTGCATTGTAGCTCCATTGTCTGCATATCACACAAAAGTGTATTGACTCAATTTTTACTTGCCTTAAAATTGTTTTTTAGTATTCAGCTTCACGCTTCAGTTCTTTTATTCTTTTCTTCGACTATTCCAAAGTCACACCTAAACCAGCGTTCTTGAGCATCAAACAAAGTTCTTGATAATTAGATTGCAGACTGTTCAGCTCCACATTCAAACTGTCTATCTTTTGTCTTAACTTGCTTATTTGAGCCTTATATTTGAACTGATGCCTCTCTTTGTGGGTGTTTTTTTACCTTCATATTCATCCACTGAATCAGCACAATTTTCTGTTCCAAATTTCCATTTCTCATACTCTAAAAGAACTTGAACTCGACGTTTGAAGGCGATACAATTTTCAATAGAATGTCCTTAAACTTCGTCATGAAATTCACAATGAGCATTTGTGTCATACCATTTTGGATACGAAAGTTGTAATGGAGCAACAAATTGTAGGGTGTCCAATCGAGCCTTCAACAATTGAGGATACATGTAATGACCTGAATTTTAGAATTTGAGGGTCGGGTTTAAACGAGGTATAGGCCTGGTGTTGGGCCGCGATTTTTAGGCCTTATAGACCTTTTGGGCTTGGGTCTTTAGCTTGGGTGTGGACTTGAGATGGTGGTAGGAAGGTATTTTGGTAAATGTCTAAATGGAGTGGAAAGAGGGGGAACAACCTTTTTTTCTTTGCATATGTAGAAAATGGTGATATCATCATCCTTATATCGTCTTCCTCTTTCTTAAACTCATTCTTCTCCTCCAATTACCTCTATCAAAGGTTGAATTTTGAGAGTTTGTGTTATGAATCACGTTTGACTTGTAGAGGGAAGTGTTATTAACTTTCAATGATTTACATTTCAAGGTAAGAATTGTATGGTTTGGAGGAAGAAAAAGTTTTTAGGGTTAAGAGTGTTGAACGAGATCAGAGTTTTGGGAGCTCTAATCTTGGGTTTAGAATATATTTTTGGTCCCTTTTATCCTCCAACAATGTTATAATTCGTTTTACAATCTTCCCATGTAGTGAAAGAGGTTGGGAGTTCATCAAAGGTCCAAGAAGGGAAGAAGGCTTAAAGCTTTGGAAGAAGGTTTCGTTTTATCTGCTAAGGTAAGGTTAGTACACTACTAACTCCTATAGTTTCCTAGAAACCATAAAAATAGGCTTTGGTGCATGATTTTGGTGTTTTGGCTTTGACATACCTTGGTTGATCTCTAATGGAAAATTGTGGAATTGATGTTGTTAAGGCCTAAAATTGGTAGTAACTCACTTAATAACTTTATCATAACTTGCAGGAATAATTTGGGGCTTAACCATATAGGTTAAGTAGGATTTCTAGGTGAAATCAAAACCCAGTGTTTGAAATTCTAGGCTTGCGTATTGGTATTGCTTCACGTGTATCGATACACTTTTATAATAAAGGGGGACAAATTATGAGTAGCATACCGGTACATCTTTTCGTGTATCAGTACCCCTTGCTCAATTAGAATTCCAGTAGCATTTTTACATACGGGTACGCTATGGGGCATATTGGTACTAATGTTATATTGCCTGAAGAAGGCTTACGCGTATTGGTACGCAAAGGAGGGAGTACTGGTACGGGTGGGGATCGGTACAGGGTGAATTCGTACTGATATTGAGCATCAATACGAGCGATTAGCGTATCGATACAGCTTGTCGTACTAATTTTTTTGAACCTAATTTGAGTATCAGTACTCATACGAGAGTATCGGTACCTAGAGAGGCGTTTGATACCCATATAAGAGTATCGGTACTCGCTGGGTAATCTGCCCAAGAAATTTGAGTTTACATTATGAGGTTCTATAATTCGAAGCAAATGGGCCAATGGTTATTCTAAGGTATAAAATGAATATTAAAACTAAGAAACGAATTTTTAAACCCTGTATGTGAAATAAATGGGCTAATGATTTGGTGAATATTGGGTAAATCGTGCGAGGTAGTAACCCATAGGGATCCTTGGTGGATCGATCGATGTTGTTTGGTGGCTAAGGCCCTTGCTTTGTGCTGATGGGTTACTTAGTTGTTGAGTCATCCCTTGTTTTTGGATTTGAATACCCTAGAAGTGTATTGCAACACCTTGAAGATTCATGAATGTAGGATCCTGATGCTTTGTGGACGCGGGCCTCATTCAAAGATGCTTGATGAGAGATTCTGAGCATGGATGTAGGATCCCAATGATTTGTGGATGTGGGCCTCATCCCCGCGAGTATAGGATCCTAATGCTTTGTGGATGCGGGCCTCACTAAATGTTAATGGTATTATCTGTGTGATGCTATGCAAACTTGTGAAGTATATGTACGGCTATGTGTGTGATCATACATTCATGATATTATGTGTTTAGGTGATTATGGTAGAGCCATCGTTATCCTGCCATGATACCATTCATGTTGTATTGCTTTATTTATGATTTGCATGAAGCATGGTTGAGTATCCACTGAGCTTTGTTAGCTCATCGTTCAGAATCGTTGTTTCCGTTTGCAGGTAAGTAGGTTTCCGCAAGGCTTGAAGGAGCACCATCAAGGCTTGGATTTCAGCATCGACTTTCGTTGTTGAGTATAATTGCTAGATGTATTGGGCTATGTATTTTGTTAGACCCTATATGTAATTTGTAACTCTTATTTTGTACCAAGTAGTCCAAGTCAAATATTTTTAAGTATTTGTAATTGGAGCTCCATGGATACTGTTTTAAATATTCAGATTTAACTATATTTTAAATACATGGACTTGTGTTTTAATTGGACTCATCATGTTTTGGGTTCAAAAATGAAAATTTTTACTAGTATGGGTTTTTGGGCTTAGGGCCCAAATGTGACATCCGAGTCAAGAGTGTTACTTTTAGTGGTATTAGAGCCTACGTTCAGTCGGTTCTACGAAGTCCCTAGGGTAGTCTAGAGGAATATATAGGTGTCTAGAGAATACATGCCCATGAGTCGAAGTCGTACTTGTTTTAATGATGAAATTTGATGGCGTGACCTCGTTTTTTTGTTGTATAGAATATAATCATGCCGAGGAGGGCAAGAATCGATGAGGAAAGTTTGGGGTCCCAAGAAGGGAGCTACAATGAGGATTACATGCCCGGTGTAGAGGAAGTATCAAAGGGTATAGTTGACTGAATAGTCAACTATTTCTCGCATTTGAACCTGGCGTTGCACCATATTGTGAGGGCTATACCGAGGGCATTTGTTACCCCTCAAGAGGCACATGTCGTAAGGGTGAAAAGGCAGGGTGCTATAGACTTTCATGGGTCAGGGTAAGATAACCCAGTTCAAGCGGAACAATGGTTACAAGATACACATTAGATTATAAGGCAAATGAGATTAAGATGTAAGACAAGCTGTAATGTGTTTTGTCCTTGTTGAAGGGTAATGCTAGAGAGTGGTGGGAAATAGTAAAGCTTGGGTGACACCCCAATCAACCAACTTGGGATGACTTCCTCAAAGAGTTTGAGAAGAAGTATGTGGGCGAGGCTAATATTGACACCTTGAGAGACCGGTTCAATCATCTGGTCCAAAGGAACCGATTAGTTTGAGTATGAGCAAGAGTTTATTTAGTTGAGTAGATATGCTCCCCGAATTGGTTACCACTGAAAAGATGAGGTGCAAGAGGTTCTTAAAGGGTTTGAGGAAAGAAATCCAGACTTATCTAACTGCTGCACCACCGAAGGTGTTCTCAAAGTTGACTTCGAGTGCCAAGTCTCTTGAGCACGTGCAAGACTTAACGTATGGTTTGTCTGGTGGGCAAGGGAATTTCGGTGGGAGGGCCCAGAATCTCTCCAACAACAACTCGCAAACCTACTCTAAAAGGAGAAAAATGGTAGAGTCATAGTAAAGGAGCCTCGAATCTAAGTTCAAGGTCGGACCAAAGATCTAAGTCAGCTGGCCGTAAGAGGCCATTTTCATCTTCATCCATGATGAGCCCAGAGGGTTCACAGATGAGTACGGGTGCTCCAGTTTGCAATCAGTGTGGATACAAGCATAGAGGCGAGTGTTGGGGAGCAATAAAAGTTTGTTACCAGTGTGGATCGCTGGACCATTTCATGAAGGACTGCTTTATAGCTGTTGTGGCCTCTCCAGATCAAGTCAGAGGACTGTACATTCAGCCTAAAAGGGTCGAGACCTTACTCGGGGAGAAGCGAGCCATGTATCGGGAGGCACATTTCAGTCTACTACGAGAGCACCAGCTAGGCAGCATACGGTCAAGGCTTAGGAGAACTGTGCAACTACAGATGTTATCTCAAGTACGTTTACCTTGTTTTCAATTTTTATAGTTACTCTTGTGGATTCAAGATCTACCCACTCCTACATTCGTAGTGGGATATCCTAGTAGTGGGGTATTCCAGTAAAGGATCTTGATATAGGTGTTCGTGTGACTAATCTTTTGGGGTATGATGTGCTAGTATATAAGGTATATAGGAGGTGCTCGATTGAGGTTCAAGGGTCACTTTCCCAGCAGATTTAATGGTTCTACCGTTTTAAGTGTTTGATGCCATTTTGGGGATAGATTGGCTCTTCGAGCACAATGCTAGTCTAGGATGTAGAGCGAAGAGCTTGAAGCTTCATGCTGCGGATAGTTCTAAGCTTGTTGTAAGAGGCAAAAGAAACCCATGCCTTTCTAGTGTAGTGTCGGCCTGTCAGCTTAGAGGTTAATGCAGTAAAGCTGCGAAGCTTTTTTAGATCATGTTGTTGATGCGAGGATTGAGAGTCCCATGTTTGAGAACCTTCAAACTGTTAGCGAGTTTATCGATGTATTTTCAGAAGAGTTACCCGCACTACCTCCTGACCATGAGTTAGAGTTCTAGATTGATGTGATGCCAGGTACATCACCATTATCCATCGCACCGTATCGAATGGCACCGACAAAGATGAGATAATTGAAGAAGCAAATCCAAGAATTGCTAGAGAGAGATTTTATCCAACTGGGCATCTCACTATAGGGAGCACCGGTCCTGTTTATCAAAAAGAAAGACGGGTCTATGAGGATGTGTATTGATTATCAATAATTAAACAAGGTAACGATAAAGAACTGTTATCCTCTTTCGAGGATTGATGATTTGTTTTACCAGTTGAGAGGTGCCTGTGTGTTTTCTAAGATCGACTTAAGGTTGAGGTACTACCATTTGAAGGTAGTGGACGAGGATGTCCAGAAAACTGCTTTTAGGACGTGGTATGGGCACTACGAGTTCTTAGTAATGCCATTTGGGCTTACCAACGCACCTGCAGCCTTCATAGACCTAATGAACCAATTTTTTCAACTACACTTGGATCAGTTCGTTGTGGTTTTCATTGACAGCATTTTGGTATATTTGTGTTCAGAAGATAAGCATGATTACCATCTACTTATGGTTCTACAGACTCTTAGGGATAGACGTCTTTTCGCCAAGTTTAGTAAGTGTAAATTTTGGCTTTCAGAAGTGGCATTCCTTGGCTACATAGTTGCTGCGGATGGAATCCATGTGGATCCTCAAAAAATTCTAGCTGTGGTGGTGGAATCCCTCAAGGAATATTTCGAAAGTCTGTAGCTTCCTAGAATTCACCGGGTATTATAGGCAGTTTGTTAAAGGTTTCTCTATTATAGCCGTACTATTGACCAAATTGTTGCAAAAAAGGGTTCCGTTTGAGTGGAATGAGAGAAGACAACAAAGATTTGAGCAATTAAAAGCTTATCTCACGGACGCAACCCGAACCTAGAAAAGAGTATGTTGTGTTTAGTAACGTGTCTCTAAATGGGCTTAGTTGTGTCCTTATGCAAGAGGGTAAGGTGGTTGCTTATGCTTCGAGGCAACTTAAACCACATGAATGAAATTACCCTACCCATGATTTGGAGCTCGTTGCAGTCATATTTGCATTAAAGATTTGGAGGCACTAACTCTATGGAGAAAAGTGTTATATTTATATGGACCACAAGAGTTTGAAGTACCTACTTATCCAGAAGGAGTTGAATCTGAGACAGCGACATTGGATCGAGTTGTTAAAAGATTATGATTACGTTATTGAGTATTATCTGGGCAAAGCAAATGTGGTGGCGGATGCTTTGAGTCGTAAGTCTATGTCTGAATTAATAGCCATCTTCGCTCGCTTAAGGGTGACTGAGGATGGGGGACTCCTAGCTGAGCTACGGTTTGAACCTATGTTGGTACAAGAGATAAAATGAACTCAAGTTTTGGATGAGGATTTGGTAGTACAGATTAAAGCGGTTCAGAGAGGTGAAGCTTCAGACTTTGAGGTACGAGATGGTGAGTACTTGTACTTTAGAGGTCGACTGTGTGTAATGGCTTTGGAGGTTTAAGGGATCGTATCTTGAGAAAGGTGTAACGTAGTCTTTTCACCATACATTAAGGGAGCAACAAGATGTACCAAGACCTTCGTCCTTTTTATTGGTGACAGAGTATGAAAAGATGCTTAGTTTGTCAGTAAGTGAAGATGAAACATCAGGTTCCATCAGGGTTGCTTCAGCCAATTTAGATTTCATAATAGAAGTGAGATCGGATCACCATGGATTTTTTCACTGGCTTGCCAATGACCCAAATAAAGCATGATGCCATTTGGGTAATAGTGGATCATTTGACCAAATTTACTCATTTTTTTCATGTGCATATGGATTTCACCTTGAAGAGGTTGGCTCAGTTGTACATCAAAGAGATTGTGAGATTGCATGGAGTGTCATCATCGATCATTTCGAAAAGGGACCTACGCTTCACAGTTAGGCTATGAAAGAAGATTCGCAGTGCTTTGGACACTAAGTTACATTTCAGTACAGTTTTTCACCCTCAGACCGATGGTCAGTTTGAGCGGGTTATCTAGATTCTAGAGAATATGCTTCGATGTTGCATTGTGGAGTTTGCGTACAATAACAGTTACCAGTCGAGCATAAAGATTGCTCTTTTTGAGGCTTTGTATAGGAATAGGTGTAGGACACCTTTGTGTTGGACCGAGCTTAATGAGAGGAGGATCGTGGTGTCCAATTTGGTTAGCAAACAAAAAAGAAAATTAAGATCATTAAAGAAGGATTGCAAGCGACCTTTGATCGTTAGAAGGCCTTTGTTGGTGAAAAAGTGTTTCTCAATGTATCTTTGTAGTAAGGAATCATCCAGTTTGGACGCGAGGGAAAATTAAGCCCAAGGTACATCGGGCCATATGAGGTGCTTGAGAAAGTTAGACCAGTGGCTTATCAATTAGCCTTGCCGCCGGAGTTGTCTCTTATCCATGATGTTTCTCATGTGTCTATGTTGAGACGCTACCATTTTGACCCTTCGCATGTTTTACCGCTTGGTGATATTGAGATTAACATGGATTTAATGTATGAGGAAGAACCGGTGAGAGTGCTTGATAGAGGAGTCAAAGAGCTTCACAACAAGTGTATACCCTTGGTAAAAATATTATGGAGGAACCGCGGTGTTGAGGAAACCAAGTGGGAAGTCGAGGATTACATGAGAGTTCTCTACCCACATTTGTTTCCACCAGGTAAATTTTGATGATGAAATTTTTTTTAAGGAGAAGAGAGTTGTAATGACCCGAATTTTGGAATCTGTGGGTTAAGTTTAACTGAGGCATGGGCCTCGTGTTGGGCCGCAATTTTTGGGCCTTATAGACCTTTTAGGCTTGAGTCTTTAGCTTGGGTGTGACTCGAGATGGTGGTAGGAGGGTATTTTGGTAAATGTCTAAATAGAGTGGAAAGAGGGGGAAAGCCTTTATTTCTCTGCATATGCAGAAAATGGTGATATCATCACCCTTACATCTTCTTCCTCTTTCTTAAACTCATTCTTCTCCTCCAATCACCTCTATCAAAGGTTTAATTTTGAGAGTTTGTGTTGTGAATCATGTTTGGCTTGTAGAGGGAAGTGTTATCAGCTTTTAAGGATCTACATTTCAAGGTAAGCTTTGTATGGTTTGGAAGAAGGAAGAGTTGTTGGCGGTTGGGAGTCTTGAATGAGATCGAAGTTTTGGGAGCTCTAATCTTGGATTTAGAATATATTTTTGGTTCTTTTTATCCTCCAGCAATGTTATAATTCATTTTACAATCTTCCCATGTAGTGAAAGAGGTTGGGAGTTCATCAAAGGTCCAAGAAGGGAAGAAGGCATAAAGCTTTGGAATAAGGTTTCGTTTTATCTGCTAAGCTAAGGTTAGTACACTACTAACTCTTATAGTTTTTTGGAAATCATAAAAATAGGCTTTGGTGCATGATTTTGGTGTTTTTGGCTTTAATATACCTTAGTTGATCTCTAATGGCAAATTATGGAATTGGTGTTGTTAAGGCCTAAAATCGGTAGTAACTCACCTAATAATTTCACCATAACTTGGAGGAATAATTTGGGGCTTAACCGTATAGGTTAAGTAGGATTTCTAGGTGATATCTGAACCAAGTGTTTGAAATTCTAGGCTCACGTACTAGTACTACTTCACGCGTATCGGTACTTTTGTAATAAAAGGGGACGAGTTCTGAGGGGCGTACCAGTACGGCTTTCTGTGTATCAATACACCTTGCTCAATTAGAATTCCAGTAGCAATTTTGCGTACCTATACACTATAGGGCGTATCAGCACTACTATTCTATTGCCTAAAAAATGCTTCCGTGTACTAGTACGTAAATGAGAGAGTACCAGTACGGGTGGGGATCGGTACAGGGTGGGTACGTACCAATGTTGCGCATCGATACGGGGGATTGGTGTATCAATACAGCTTGTCGTACCAATTCTTTCGAACCTAATTTGAGTATTGGTACTTATGGGAGTGTAGCAGTACCTAGAGAGGCATACCGATACCCATATATGAGTATCAGTACTCGCTGGGCAATCTACCCAAGAAATTTGAGTTTACGTTTGCAGGTTCTATAATTCGAGGCAAAGGGGCCAAGGGGTCTTTTAAGGTATAAAATGAATATTAAAAGTGAGAAATGGACATTTAAACCCTGTATGTAAAATAAATGGGCTAATGATTTGGTAAATATTTGGTAAAATAAATGGACATTTAAACCCTAGAAGTGTGTTGCAACACCTTGAATATTCCTGAATGTAGGATCTCTATGCTTTGGGGACGTGGGCCTCTTTTGAAGATGCTTGATGAGAGATTCCGAGCATGGGTGTAGGATCCTGATGCTTTGTGGGCGCGGTCCTCATCCTCGCAAGTATAGGATCCGATGCTTTATGGACGAGGGTTTTGCTCGTAGTGTAGGATCTCGATGCTTTGTGGACGCGAGCCTCACTAAATGTTAACGGTATTATCTGTGTGATGCTATACGAACTTGTGAAGTATATGTATGTGTTGTGTGTGTGATCATACGTTCATGATATTATGTGTTTAGGCGATTATGGTAGCTCCATCGATATCTTGCCATGATACCATTCATGTTGTATTGCTTTAATTATGATTTGCATGAAGCATGGTTGAGTATCCATTAAGCTTTGTTAGCTCAGCGTTCGGAATCGTTGTTTCTGTTTGCAGGTAAATAGGTTGTCGCGAGGCTTGAAGGAGCACCATCAAGGCTTGGATTTCAGCATTGACTTTTGTTGTTGAGTATAATTGCTAGATGTATTGGGCTATGTATTTCGTTGGACCCTATATGTAATTTGTAACTCTTATTTTGTACCAAGTAGTCCAAGTCAAATGTTTTTAAGTATTTGTAATTGGAACTCCACGGATATTGTTTTAAATATTCGAATTTAACAATATTTTAAATGTATAGACTTATGTTTTAATTGGACTTGTGTTTTAAATTGGACTCATCATGCTTTGGGCTCGAAAATAAATTTTTTTACTGGTATGGGTTTTGGGCTTAGGGCTCAAATATGACATCCAGGTCAAGGGTGTTACAATACAGTTCTTTACATGAAATATGAATTGGATCAAAATGATGTTTGTGATCTCCTATCTTTTGGCAAACAGCTGAAGGGGTACTGGAATCTGAACTTTGTCCTGGATAGTTGATTGACTTTGATGGACTTAAGCTTTCTTTCACTTTTGTATCTCTTGGTGTTCTACTAATTGTTAGACTTTTAGAAAACTTGGGCCTTCCATATTCAAAACTCAACATGCCTACCTTGATAAGATTTTCAACCTTGTTCTTCTGAGCCTCACAATTCTCGATAGTATGGTCTGAACGTCCTTGATGATAGTCACATACTACATCACAATCATCAGGATAAGAAGACATTTTGGGCTTGGACAGAACCCGAACCACAAGATTTTTCTCCATAAGTATATAAAACAGTTTTGTATATGACATCGAAATTGAATTAAAAGATCCTCCATTATTTTCCACTTGGGCTTCTTCCTGGCCTATCATCACCTTCTTGAAATTTGATCTACTTACACCTCCAGTTGGTTTATTGATGCAGGTAGTAACGGTGCACGAACTTAGTTTTTTATTCATGTATTGGTTTTTGTTCGGTTCTCTTTTCGGTTCAGTATGCTCTTTTTGTTTGGCCATAGCCGACATCATAGTCATCGATCTCAGCCATTTGCCTTTTCAACTCTTGCATCTCATTCTTGTCAGTATCAACACTAATTAAATCTAGGTGGTTCTTGGATGAATTGCCTTTCATTCCCTTTGTCGTTTGTTCCATACTCTGTCTCATATTTGTATTCTCCTCTATCGGACTACGAATCCCCTTATCCATTATGATCGCATTCTAATAATAACCATTTTTGAATCAATACCCTTATGTAATGAAGATGCAGTGTAAAAAATGCAAAAAAATGAGTCAGTAAGGTAAATTAATTATGTAAGCAAAAATTAAATTGACACAATAAATCAGTTTATAATGAGCAGAGAAAATAACCAGAGAATTGTATTTAAATCAGTAACACCCTGTCCTGGGTCCCTGTCTAGCTCTAATGGATAGGCTTCTAGATTACAGCATGTGGTTTTTTATTCTAGACTCTGGGTACCCAAATTGTCGTTACTATCTTTTCTGCGACGACAAGACATCAATTCGAGAGAATATGTCCCCTTATAGCGGAGGCATAACCTCAAGGTGTATAAGATTGGTATACTGGAAGAAAGACAAAATTCTGTTCACGGAGATGGATACCTCACGTAGGATCATGTCTCGCTTCCACTTAAAGGAGAAAGCCCGGGTAGAAGGCTTATACATGAATAACAGTTTATACCACACAAAGAAAAAGCTATCTCCATTCTTTCTAAAAATCCATCCAATAATTATTGAAAAAATTAAATTCAAATTACCATTCTTAAATGCCAAAATGCCATGTAAAATTGATTAGGCACGATTCTCAAATTGGTCCCCAGTAGAATCGCCAAGCTGTCGTGACCATTTTTTAACCGATGTGAAATATCTTGACGATTAATCTTTAAAATTAGAGTTTTCCCTTTTAATTCATTTAATCTTGAAAAATTAAGTTTTTCATGTTAAATTTAGTTTTAAACTTAATTAATCATGAAAATGGGATTTTTTCCTTTTTATTTAATTTTGAAAATCTTTTACGGTCGCCACCGATTACTTTGGTAGACCGGACACCATAGAAAACCAGAGATTCGTTCTTTTTAAAATTGGGTTCGGGAGTTGGTTACGTGTGGGGAAGGATTAGCACTCTCACAAACGCCCGTTATCGGTACCTTTAATTTTACGTGGCATATTGCATTTTGAATAACAATTTGAATTTAATTTAACTATTAATTATTAACTGGATTTAAATTCCAAATGGAGATATTCCTTTTATAAGGAAATACATTTTTTTACGAATATGAGATTAAAAGCACACTTTTATGTTCGAGGCACCCCATCCATATTCAAAAATATATATTTCCAAAATAAAAGGTTTTAATGCATGATTTATTATTGACTTGTTCATTTTAAGTTCTAATTTAAAAAGGCTCTAATTAATTAAATTGTTTTAGACTATGAATATTATTAAATTTAAAGGCTTTTATGAGACAACACCAATTGCTTGAGCGCCATCCATATTAAAACCCCCAAATTTTAGATAATATTCACTAATTAATTTGTCATTCTAATTATTTAAAGTGATAGTCCTAATTTGAAGCTCTAATTAATTATCTAGGTTATTTATTAATTTCTAGTATTCTAATGAGTACTAAGTATTCCACTTAAAAGACAATGTTGGACAACACCTCATTAAGATGGCATCACCCAAATTTGAACTCAATAGTTTCCCACTTAGTACACATTAACTTACTAAAATTATCTCACTTAATTAATTACTAATTAAAGAACCTAAACTCTAAGGCTCTAACAATTAATTAAAACTAAGTGATTAAATTGTCTAGCAAATAATCATATATGCTCAATTTAAAACATGCATCACTCATATAAATTAAAGCAATTAAATTAAACAATTAAAAATATGACTAAATTGAAGGAATTACAAACTTTAAAGCTTAATTTCATTCAAATAAGGACCAAATTGCACTACAGTATGAATCTTTGAGGACCAAAAAGAAGATTAACCCAAGTATCACAAAAATGTG
Organism: Hibiscus mutabilis; assembly: GCA_019671005.1. Lineage (NCBI taxonomy): Eukaryota > Viridiplantae > Streptophyta > Magnoliopsida > Malvales > Malvaceae > Hibiscus > Hibiscus mutabilis. The sequence continues at coordinate 26,435,998 of CM033750.1, read as the reverse complement.
CGGATCCTTTATTCCTGACTTGTTAGCCACGCGTGTACTCCCCATACTCGGGTTCTTAAACGATGTCATTTTCACTCACTATACAAACTCCAAAACCGAGTTAACTCATTTAGTTCCCACCCTCACACTCACTCTCTTCTTTCTCACACTTCTCAAACGCTCTGAACTTAAACAACAAAATTCCATATTTTCTTTTGTTTTTCGATCAAAATTACACCAATTCGTTTGGTGTTCGTCATCGTTCATCAAGAATGAGATGAACATCATAATCTCTAGCCAGCAACCGCCATGAGCTCTGCCCTTAAAACTTCAACTATCGCACTTCGATCCCCTAAAGCCGTTCGTTGACCGCCGCAAGCGACGTCGGCCTTCGTCGTCGAGCAATTTTCAGCCATCGTGCTGGAAACTTAAAATTATCTAAAATTTCTGATTTTCAATCCTAAACCCTAAAATTTAACCCATTTTATTAGAAACTCTCATCTTCTCCCCTAAAACTTAACTATCCAAATCATCCCTCTTCGACTCTGCCATATCAGATAAAAATTTCGGCCACCGTGACATTTCCAACTGAATTCGTTATAAATCTTCAGTTTAATCTCATTTTCCAGTTCGTATATTATGGTGTAAAATTAATTTTTTGTCTTTTTCCTCATAGGAATCGAAATGATGAACAGAAATACCTTTTAGTGGCGCTCCGATGACGATCGGTTCTCTGACGGTGCAGTGACTCCGACGGCCGTCTAAGCTTTCTGGCGTCGTCTCCGCCTTCATGACGGTGGTTCAAATGGCTAGCGTCTCTTCAATTGCCAGTGATTCAACTCCTGGTAAGCCCCTTTCTCTCTCTACATTATTATTTTATTATTATTCTTTATGGTATGTCATTAATGGTAGTTAATATCTGACAATTTCTCTCTCTTGCAGGTATTTATAGGTGGGTGGAAAGTGACGCCGTTGCTGACGTCACTCGTGACAGCTGGATCCAGATAAACCAGGATCCTCGTGAGGCCCCCTCTGCCCAATGATGGCGCGTCAAGTGTCCCTTGGGTACCAAATTTGGACGGGAAAAAACAAGTTTGAGTCAAATTGTGTTTGTTTGGGGTATTGGCTGTAATTTTGGGTATTTGGGCTTTATCATGTAGTTGGGTTTCAATATTGGAAATGTAAAGAATATTGTAAATGGACATTAGGCCTATTTTCATGAACATTTGGATTTTTATTCTTATTTGGGATTTATGGGTATAAATGGACATTTGTAGACTAACCATTTTATTTATGAGTTTTGTTATATTTATTTTTTTTATTTACTAAGAGAATATAATACATACCCCTACCCGGGCAAAATTAGGGTATTACACATTTATAGAAAATTTAGGAGAGAACAAAGGCTAAAAAGATGAATATTTTTAAATATGAAGGGTTAATTTATTAAATTATTTCGAATTAGAACAAATTTAATAGACTATATAAGTATTGAAGACCAAAATTATTATTATATCAAGCTACATCATTAGTCCCGTCTAATATTTAACAGTTAGTAACCTATTTGTAACAATATTTTAATTAAGTGACATGTTTGTAACTTTTAGACACATAATGAGATATTTATTACAAAACTTATAATTAAATATTTTGGAGTGTAGTTTACCCTAATCTAACCTAAAAAAATAAAAAAGAAGTTGTATAACATAGGCTTAAAGGTGTAAAAATCACTTGGACTTTTGAAAACAATCAATTAAGCCCTAATATTTTTTTTACCAAATTAAGCTCTTGACCCAAGAATTTAATCAATTAATCCGTTTGACCAATTTTGACCATTAAATCATGCCATTTTTTCTTTAGATATTATTGGCACATAATAAATTACAGATATATTATGTTGCATTTACAATTTTTAATTTTTTTTATAAATTTTATATGTTTTTTATAAAATTTTTAGAAACTTTTAAATAATTTTTTAAATAAAATAAAATTTCTGAAAATGTCAAGTGAAAACGCAGTAATACAACACACTACACCAACAAATTAAAAAAATTGTCAAGATTTAATGGTCAAAATTGGTCACAAGACTTAATTGATTTAATTTTTAAGTTAAAAAGCTTAATTGATTTAATTTATTGATTCAAAAATTTAATTGACATCAAAAATTTTTAAAAACTTAATTATTTTTTAAAAAATTTAATTGACATCAAAAATTTTTAAAAACTTAATTATTTTTTAAAAAATTTAAAGACTGCCGAATGACTATAAGCCCATTTATGTTTGTTGTTGTTCGGACTTTTCACTTTCTCCATTTTTGTTCCTCAGAATTCTGTTCTTTGTTTTCGTTTCTCCCTCTCCTTCTCTAGAATCAGTTGCAGAAGAAACGAAAAACAGCGATTGCCCCCCATGGGAGATTCCAACCTTCCACATCGCACATCAGTTCATAAAGCGCTTGGTGGTGGCCGAGGTCTCCTTCTATATATATATATTCGCAGCAGCCTCTCCGTTTCATTTCCCGATAGATCTGTTTCACTTCCATTTACGCTTCCACATTCATTTCTATAGATGGGTGTTCCCTGTTTTTTTTTTCGTCTTTTTGGAATATTAAAATCCCGTTGGCTATTATGTTGTTCAGCAACTCATTATTCTGTTTACATGATTCTGATTATTTTGGATTGATCTTTATTTTTGGATCTGGATTTAATTTTATTTATACACTTCTGGTAGTTGCCGATGTGCTATTGTGGAGAAGATGGGGTGGTGGAGCTATGCTGCTAGTATGGGCAACGACGATGTGGTACTTATTCGAAATAGCTGGTTATAATTTCTTATCTTTCGTGGCCAACGTTTTATTACTCAATGTTGTTATTCTCTTCTTCTGGGCCAAATCTGCTTCACCTCTCAACAGGTTTTCTCCCTTTGTAAAGCTCTTTTTAATCTTTCCTTTACGAACTGGTTACCCATAGCTTGCTTAGGTGGAAAATACTCGTACCCAGTAAAGGGGGAAATTGCTTCTTTCTTTGTTAAGAGAACAAATATATGTTGATTTATTAGGAGAAAATGGAAGTGATTCCGCTTTAATATGCAGACCTTTGCCACCAATTCCTAATATGGAAATTTCTGAGAGAACTATTGGAATGGTTCCTGATGAGTTACACGGATGGATTAATGGTGTATTGGCGATTGCACATGACATTACAATTGGCAGGAATTTGAAACTTTTTATTAAGTTTTTTTTTTTTTTTACTTTATATCCCTTTATTTGATTGGTATACATCTTTATTTGTCCTTGACTGGAAAATTTCAAATGTATGTTGCTCAGGTTTCTGTTGGCATGTGGTTTGTATCATTCGTTGGTAGTCTCGTCAACTTCCTCACTCTGCTGTATATTGGTGAGTTATGTGACCCTTTTCGGTTCTATAACACTGATGGTTCCATTGACTTCATTCAAAAGTGTTTATTTATGCAGGAGTTATTCTTATTCTATCGCTTCCGTTTGTATATGAAAAGTACCAGCATCAAATAAACGAAAAGCTTTCTGTAACGGACAGAACCATTCAAGCACAGTTCCGGAAATTTGATGAAATGGTCTTTAGTAAGCTTCCATTTTCCTCAAACAAGGAAAAGAAGATGCAGTAGGTAAGTTTATTTCCTTCTCTCTGCGTTTTGCTTGATTTGCTATTGCTTCAGTTTAGCTGACTATGATGCAAGCATCTTTTACATTGTTTGTGTTGCATTATTTTAGATTATGCAACTCTTTTATTATTCTGCGTTGAAAGTTCAAACCGGTTTGTCCATACAACATGGAAAGTATTACACCAATAACTGCACAGTTTTTGACCAATGTACCTGCTCTGGAAAAGTATTGTAACAGCCAAATCATAGAATTTGTGTCTTAATGATTTAGTAGCCCGACATTCCATCCCTCAAGCATGGCATGCTGTCTAGATTTGTTTCTTTTGGGAAGTTTCTTGCTCTGTTATATTTAAGATTACAATTGTTCATGTTTTTAAGGTTTATGCATTATTTGATTGGGACTGTTGATGATTTTGTGGAGTTCACTCTTTTGATATTCTTGTCATAGTGCCTGATCTCGGCAATTCTCTGCATGTGATTTCAATCATGTTTTTCCCGTGAAGCCCTATTTAGAATGCATTTATTTTACTAAATTGGTTTCTTCAATTGGATTTTGTTCTAATAAGTAAACGAATGCCTTCTATACCTCACTATAAGTGTATAAAACAGTCTCTAATTCCTAACTGAAAGTTTTGGATTTTAGGGAATCATGTATCAAAAAGGATAAACAAAAAGATTGTAGTCTATTATCCTTGCAGAAATGAGCCCTCATAATTTTCTTTATACTGAAATAATAGGACATTATCCAAACATCACGAGGTATGTGCCTTTCACAGATTAAAAGCTCTTATATGTTGAATCCCATTATTCCCGTAATGTTCCTCGTTTGGTATTCAGGATGTGCTACTGTATTATCACCATGAACCTAGAAGTCAGTTTACCCATTCAGAAAACCTTTTCTAGAAAGATTTGATAAAAACATGACTCGCTAATATAAAAATGTAAACCATATATACCTCTAGCGGGTCTTGTTTGATGGCCAGCTGAGTTGAGATTACAAAATTAATGTGACTAATAACATTTAACCCAGAGTTAGTTTGTGGCCATAACTCATAAATGATAAGTTCTGATTGTGTTTTCCGTCCAATAATTTAGGGCATGCTGCTTATGTAATCTGGATACCAAGTGACAATCCTGTAATTTCATTTTCTCAAAATTGAATAATGAGCATCAATTCATCTAAAGGGTACAATGCCCGAAATGATCGTTAAAAGACAATTGTCTAGCTTGAACTCACTTGTCGGCTCCGCGTGCCTCTTATTTGTTTACTATCATTCTCTCCCTCCAACTCATTCTCTCCAGATGGTTAAGTGTGACGAGAGACATATGATTGGGCTTTTAAGATGTGAAGATTTTGGTTTCTTTTTGCTCGATGCCCTCAATTTTACGTATACCGGTCGAATTTCTTTAGGGAGCTGCTGGACTAACCTTGACAACTTATATTGTTGGGAGAAGATTCAACTCTGTTTTTTCGTTTTCCCCTTTCGTTTTAGTTTTCCCGCCTATGAGAACCCTATATTCTTGATATTGTAAGCCGTAGCCTGCAGTTGATACATTTGCGGTTATATCTTTTTACAATTTCGTTTGGTCCTCCAGTGACGGAGGAAAAGCTTGTTTATACATTTCTTTCTACATGGACTGGTTTATCATCTCAGTCTAATAAAGACCTATTTACACTATGTAAAGCTAAATTTTTACATTTTTCTAGACATGTGGATGAGGGTAGATGGATGATTGAGAATAACTCATTTTTTTTATAAAAATCTTAATTTCTACTGTTAACATGAGTCATCTATTTACCATTAACTAATGATCTGAAAATGGTGTAAAGGGTCTGTTTGGATCTAGAGAATGAAGTCCGTTTTCTTTTTCATTTTCTTAAAAAATGAAAAAAGGTGAAGAAAACGTGTTTGGTTGTAAAATTAAAAAACGTTTTTTAGAAAATAAAAACAAAAATAAGTGAAAATTTGAAACCATAAAAATATTTTCGTTGAGAATGTTTTAGGACAAGAGTTTTTTAATTTTAACTTTATTTTAGTTTCGGTTTGAATCCTTCTAATGTCATTTTTTATTAAAACTTTGATTTATTTACTCATATTTTATTTGTTATTTTTAATAATATTTTTAACTACATTTTAATTAATAATAATTATTTTTTTCATTTTCATTTTGAAAAGGTAGATATCAAATACATTTTCACCGTTTTTATTTTCAAAAATAAGTTTTCATCCCTATTAACCAAGTACATTTTTTAATTTAAAAAATTAAGAACAAAAGTTATTTTTTGAAAATGAAAATAGAAAATAAAAAATATATTTTCTAAAATCAAATGTACCCTTAATCTTTTACATGGTATAAGAGTATTTTACTTCCCTATATACTCTTTCTATTTTATTAAAATTGTCACTTTTAATTTTTAAAAAGTCAAATATTTTTATATTAATTTTTATACTTTGGATATAATTATATTAAATGTTTTAATTAATTAAAATTTATAAAATATATATTTTAAAATTATTTGATTGATGATTTTAAAAATATATATTTTATATTTTTATTAATAATAAAGTTCAAATAGTAAGAATAAGGATATAAAATCAGGTACTCGATCGGGTTTTAAGGCAGGTTAAATCAGGTCAAATTGAATTTAGGTTAATATCGGGTTGATTCTAATTTAGACTCGATTTGAGTTTGGGTTGGGTCAATTTAAGGTTAAGTCAAAATGGTTTTGACCCAAGTTGTTAATTATTGGGTTAACTCGGGTTTGAATGGACTTCGGGCCGAGTCATTCTACATATCATGTTAAGTTCAGGTTGGGTCACGTCGATTTTGGATAAAATTCAAGTTGGGTATATCAGTTTCGAATAAAATTCAGGTCGGGTCACGTTGGTTTTGGATAAAAAAAATTTAAGTCAGGTTAATTTAGACTCAGATAGACTTTAGGCCAGGTCATTTCAAGTGTTAGGCCTAGTCAATCTCATCACTTCATGATTCATGAAACTATAATTTTGATAGAAAGCCGCTAGTTTTACTAAAAAAGAAAATATCTAGAATTACAATGAGGGTTTACAATCATAATCGTAAACTAAACACATAATTTGGACATTTTCTATAACTAAGACACAATAAACTAGCCACTTGAGATCATACAATGACCATACATGGAAAATGTTAAAAACCTAACCAAAAGAATCGAACAAAACATAAATACGAAACAGATCTGACTGTATCAGCAAATGAATCATAAAAGTGGATCAAACTACTGAAAGACCACCGACAAACGCAAATCAGAGCCAAGCGTCGTGAGAAAACTATCCACGAACGCAAATCGTGTATCCAAATCTAATCCGAGGGTCTAAAGCAGAAAGATCAGCAGGATAACCAAATAAGCGCCATCTTGATTTGTTGAGGCAACGTCAAAACCAACCATGAGAAAAATAAAAAAGAGTGCCAAAAAGCAAAGAAATCCATGTCGCAAGGCAGAAGAAGACGTATCATAAAGGCAGAATTATTCTTTGTTAAAGCTAGAACAAAAGAAAAATAAAAATATAATATAATATAAAAAAATTACCGATGGTCAATAACCTGACTGAACCTGCATCGACTTGTAACTTCAACCACGATCAATTTCATAAATAACCTTAGACCTGCAAATGCATGATAATGAATGCATTAAGTTTATATAACCTACGTGAGGTAGTAACCATAAAAGAATAAGACCTATTGCCAATGATAATGAGTGGCATAAAAAAGGTAACACAACACAAGTTAGTATCATTGAACTCATGTTTTAGTCTTAGGTTATACTTGGCCTTGTCTTATGGAATCTTTAACAGAATTCATGTACTTTTATAATGTACACACTGACTTATTAAATCTCATCGGTGTTCTTTTAGAGTTCTTATTAATGTTTGTATCCGAGTTCATATATGAATTTATCTCCGAGTTTGTATCTTTATTCAAAACATACATTTCTTATCATGCTCACCATGAGCCTTTTCAAATCTTATCGGAGTTCTATATCTGAGTTTGTATCTTTTAACAATATTTTCCTTGGAATTTTTTTTGGACGTATGTAGCATTGGTTTGTGTTTGACCATATTGGTCCGAGTTTACACATAGCACAAAGCACAAAGCAATGGTTAGCATATCCAAGAAATTTCTTTTCACTTCCACCTACTACCCTCTATTCAGCCAACTATCGCCAAACTCCTTACTATCTCCCCTGTTACCTCCTACTGTCGCCAATATAATACAGTATAGGGTCATCACCCTGAGCCGCAACTCATAGACGGTAGTCCCAATATACCATGCCAAAATCCAAGGACTTCCATTGTTTAAGCTACTTATAGTATTATGAACTTGATATTAAAAGGGTTATCTTATGACATAAGTAAACCTCAGCTCCAAAGAGTTTAAGAGTTCAAAGACTTAAACCTTTAAGGTTCGCATTATTTTCTGAAAGTCTTATGGCCTTTGAGCATTTAACTTCCAGTAGAAGTTCACGAACTTATAACATTTTAATCTTTAAGGTTAGGAGTCTTATGAAAAAAATAACTTATTTGATTTATAGGGGTTAGCATTAAGGCTTGAGATTTTTCCTTTGTGTCTTATGATAAACGAGCATTTAACCCTAGAGAGTTTAAGAGTTCATAGACTTATAACATCAAGGTTTGAATTCCCTTACTTTATTTTCTTATGGTATTAGAGATCATAGTTCATTTCTTGGTGTCTTATGGCATTGAGGATTAATCAGAACAAAGTTTATACTACCAATCATCGATCTTGAATGTATCATAATATAACATACAAAGTATCCAAATGCATTCACGACATGAAACATAGTAGAAATGCTTACTGAACTTATCATGCCATGATCATGAATGCAGCCCCCAAAGTGCTCTATATGAGCCAATGCAAACGGATTCATGAGCAGAAAACATTATACACTTAAGTAACAAAGATCAGGATGATACCGTGTCATCTGAATGCATAAACTACACTCACCTGATATCCCAAAGTTACGGAATATTCTAAACCACTAAATCCATCTTGCTCTTTCTTGGTTTCTATCCCAATCCTCATCTAGCAATATCTTCCCAAGTATATTCCTCACATAAAATAAAAAATCACTAGAAATAAATCAAACTAGTCACACAACTAGTTTTCATATCTTATTACAAATATTTAAACCAAACACAACAACCTATGACACATCAATGTTTCATTCCAAAACATAGATCCTAAACATTCTTTCATGCATTTTAATCATCAATTACATGGCATACTAATAACACTGAAATTCTATTTAATTCCAAATTATTTTTATCACATGCAAACAGCATGCAAACTGTATTCTTAACTGCATACATATTGCATTTTTACAATACAAGACTGCACAATGTATACATGCTTACTGCTTAACTATTAAAACTAAAATCTGCAGCATTCCAAATTGCATTTTTGCAGTTTGCATTGCGTTTAAAGAAACATTTCTATAAAATGTTTAATAATTCAGAATTCCATTCCGTTTGTTTTAAACGAATGTAGACTGAATAAGTTTTGTAACCATATAAATTACAAATTCTAGATCTTCTTATACGATTTTTAGTGAATTTTCAAAGTTGTTGCACATGCAGTTTGCAAATTGTTATCCTGTTTTACTGACCTCTATTAATTCAAAAATTCATATCTTTAGATCTACAAATCGAAATTGACCACTGTTTATTTTAAATGAAACTAGACACACATAATTATGCTCATATAAGGCTAACTCTCTAGTTTAGCTTACAGAATTAATCATGAATTACTGAACTTACTGCTAATGCATAAATTGTGGGCATATTTATCATTCTTCATTCTAACTAGTCTAGATACTCCAAATTTATTCTAAAACATTATAAACACCTCTATTACTTTCAAAAACTAATCAAACTTAGTCCAATAATTAACAATTCAATCTTTTTAAAATACATGATCATGGTCTCACCCACTATCAATACGAGTCACAATAAATTCCACCCCTTCCTCTGTTTCGAGCAGAACAAAGACCCACATTACATTAGTTCACAATTCTCATCTCTTTATCCCAAAACTAAGACTAATTGGTTGCTGCCATCTCCCACCAGACATAGGAAATTGAAGACACTAATTTAAGGTCACCACAACCATTTATACTGCTATTCACCTACAATGCTGCCACGCAGCAACTCCCACCGCCAACATTATAAACATATGTATTTTATTTTCTTGTTTTTGCTTATATCGCCTACTGGGGAAACCCTTTTCCAAGGGTTTACTTTCCTTATAAACATGTAGATCTCCACATATTCTCATTATACAATAAAACTTCAATAACCATCTCATTATTTAACCCAATATGAACATGCGTATATTGCTAACAATTTAATCCCAATCTACCCTCAACATTACTAATTCTACTCGAGAATTCTAAAAAATTTTAGCATGAAATTACAAGTGATGATTGGGCTTATCAAGCGCTAAAAATATGACGAAAATATGAAGGTCAATTGGCTCATTCTCCTTGCTTAAGCAACTGATATTCCAAGGTTAACAATGGGGTCTTTCTATGGTTGAGAGTTTGGAAGAGAGAATCTAAAGCATTCAAGAATTGTTCTCCTTCCTATTCTTCTTTTAGTTCCGAACTACCCCTATTCTATCTCTTTTTCTTTCTTTTTAGTTTTTTAATAAATAAATCATCAATCACCACCAAGGAAAGTATGGAGAGAACACTTGGATTCCACTTAAAACAATCGGTCAAATGGCACATGCAATCATAAATGCTTTGTTTTCAATTCATTTTGGTCCTTCGCAAGGTTCTAATCTTTATAATTCCATCCTTACCAATCACAACCTCAATCCAATACTTTTCAATCAATTCAATTTAAAACTTTAATTAAAATCAAAAGTTTCAGATTACTCTTAAAAGTTCAAAAAGAGTATTCTACATTATTAAAATTATTGGTAAAAATGCTAGCCCGGTTTTTAGGGATTTTACAAATCTTCTCCCCTAAAAAGAAAATTCGACCCCGAATTTTCTCCTTGAACTAAGAAATTGAGTTTATTGTTCTATTACTAATTTTTTAATTTTCTCCTGAACTAAGAAATTGAGTTTATTGTTCTATTACTAATTTTTTTTAAACAGTAGTACACAATATCATTTAAAACAACGTTAGTTCACAAGCTTCAATATACACTATCCTTAATTTTTTTTTCATGCCTGACATAGTAATTATCTCATTTTAATCACAAGAGCTGACCTTATAAGCATTTTCATACACGGTTCATGCTAATTCCGTATATCTTCCTAGTTACCATCTTAACTATTGTTTCTTTGATTAATATTTGCTAAGTATTCATGTTTCCATACATACCCAAATTCAAATTCTTTATATCAAACGTCAAAAACAGTCCCCCAAAGAGCATTTCTTCTTTTTTTTTTTAAACTCCATTCAAACGTATATCTTATTTTACAGCCTCTCAGCTAAAGAAATACCAGTCTCGCAATAAGCATTACAAGATTCATCTTAAACAATACCTAATCTCAAACACAAATTATCAAACAGCATGTTTAAACAATCAAAACTGATTGCACTATAAATCAAACTGTTTTTCTTTCATGCATATAAACTCTATTGTTAAGCATTCAAACAACATGCATAAATTGCATACATAATCTGCATGCATACTTCATACATTCTGCATCTGTAAACTGCATGCATACATACTACATTTATACCGCATTTTACTGCATACTGCATTCAAAATTCTGCATGTATATTACACACAAACTGCACAACAGATTCTGTAGTACAACATTCAAAACTGTATTTAAAATTCTGCATGTATTTACATTTTTTGCACTATACAATACCCCATCCTTGATGTTATCATTTGGCCAAATCATTTTCCTTTAACTATATTTCACAAACAACATGCATCTCCATAGATCAAACTAAGATTCATGAAATAACAATATAAACTATTCGAATTATTCCCTCTTCTTCTAATCTAAGATTTCAAAGCCAAAATTGTAATCTTTCAAGTGTCAAAATAGATTTTTTTATTATTATTTCTATCGTTAACTATGCAAGTCTATCATCTTATTAAATCTTTAGCCATTCATAAACTTCAAACTATATTGAATTTAAGCATCAAACAATGAATAGCCATTCTGCCCTATCCTTCGAAATGCACAACATGAAGGATAGATTTTCTCTTTTAGCCATCCAGTTCTATTAACTAACCGCTGCAATTTTTTTAAGTAACCATACCATACTCATGAGTTTACCCAATCTTCAATTTAATCCATAAACCAAATTGCACTAGTTCATTACCTTATGAAATCTCACTCAATTACATTAAAATCGGTTAACTCCAAAAATTATCAATTTCATGATAACATTTCACTAATATTAGCTCTACTCAACTGATTATGATCATTTACAAAGAAATCGATTTCAAATTTCATGCTTACCTTAATCCTCTATCCTTCTATTTACAATCGGTAATAATAACACATTTCAAGCTTCCATTCATCTAGCAACCAATTCAATCACAAGAATTTAGTAATCTAGAATTTTTAACTTAAAGACCATATTCTACCTTCATTAAAACATAATTTAATCTTTTATTGATAAAGATGACACACTTCAATCTGTTATTGATCTTAAAATTCAATACATACAATGGTCGAACACTAGTTGAACTCAAGCAAATTTATTCATATAACCATTAACAATCTTTTTAGCAATATTTATACTATTAGCAATGCGAATAAACTGTTCTATAGCAGTTTACACTGCTAACAATCTGTTTTGCAGCAGTAAACATATTAACAACCAATATTTCAATCACATTTACAAGAATTTTAGATTTTATAAACTACCAGAATTCCCTATTTTATTTTAATCACTTAAAATGAACTCTGTAAGTCTCATTTTTGACAAATTGCTCATATTAAGCTTCCTCTAATAGAGAACTTTCATCAATACAATGATTTACATAATCTAATTTCAAAATATCCTTTCATATTCTGGCTATCACAACAAAGTAAACAGATCGCATTAGTTGCAAGTCACACTTATTAAACAGAAATTAAACACCTAAGTGGCATATGCAGAATGCAAACATACAATAAGCTTCGATTTTGTCCGACTAAACTCTTGCTCTGATACCATAATTAAAATCCTCTCTACCCGGTCTGGAAGCAAACCGGGATCAAAGGTGTCACCAATACGAAGATAAAAAACTGAGAGTCAAAACAGAGATCACAAGATTGAGTAATAATACTCATAATAGATTTTCACGGCTTCCAAAAAAGATTCTTAAACATTATCAAATCGTTCATAACACAATAAAAATGCTTCCATTTATTAATCTAACAAAGCATGGTTCATATCTACATTAGAGAGATTAGTCATAAATTACTTTCATTTCATATTATTATATTGAATAATTTAACAATACATATCAAGATGTCTCATTACCCTATAAGTTTCTTGAATCATTGTCAAATTACGCTTATTAACATACCAAAATTTTCATAGATTTGAGACCCTGAAACTAATGTGCATGCCAGTGTATATTCTTAACCAAAAGTCAATTAATCTACTTATCAAGGTATGTGCATAAAAGAGACAATTCCTTCATCAAAAGATACAATACATCAAGCATTCAGCTATTTAATTTATAAACACATATCATGCTAAAAAATATAATTCCACGCCACACCTTGAGCATTACCATTTAAAAACTAGACAGACATCCTATGAAACACCTTCCATACATTTTCCCTTAAATTAACCTGATACTTGATATTCAATTTGCATTGTGTTTCTAATGCTCAAAATTACACACTATGACATACACATGCATTTTCAATCTCATTCATTCTTATATTTTCGTATAAACGACAACTCTAATACATATAGTCTCATGCTTACATCTAAACAATCATGTATTTATCTAAGATATCAAAGACAATTGCATTGCTTCCAACTTTATTCAACTACCTACTCATTCGAAAATGTACAATAGGCCATATAAGATATTTAACTCGGTTATCCTTATAGATCATGCTCGGGTAATACCATTCTAAATCATATACCATATATCATCCATTCAATTATATCATTAACAACATATACAAACCGATTCTCCAATAGACAAACTATATTTCTCCTAATACATATCATGTATTCAAGCAAGATCTAATTCTATATACTACCATGTAGCTTAAATTTTTTTCAAACAACAAAAGCATACTCTGATCAACATATCATAACATTAAAACCTATAAGGATCAACAGTATCATACAAAATCTAAGTGCTACTTAACTCATATTTATCCCATCACAAACATAACCTTAAAGAATATTAAACAATCTAATTTATTAAAATTCATTTCAATCCAACAATACTAAATAAGCCTTGCATTCAAAACAAAACACTAACAACTTAAATTACAAACATGCTAATACAAATGCGATATACCATCGGTCTAGGAGATTTAGGAAAACAAAGATATAATACAAGGTAGAACATGAACAGTTCACCAAATCTTTTATGCAGTGACTTGCAACTTCAACCACGATCGATTTCATAAATAACCTTAGACCTGCAAATGCATGATAATGAATGCATTAGGCTTATATAGCCTACGTGAGGTAGTAACCATAAAAGAATAAGACCTATTTCCAATGATACTGAGTGGCAAAAAAGGGTAACACAACACAAGTTAGTATCGTTGAACTCATGTTTTAGTCTTAGCTTATACTTGGCCTTGTCTTATGGAATCTTTAACAGAATTCATGAACTTTTATAATGTACACACTGACTTATTAAATCTCAACAGTGTTCTTTTAGAGTTTTTATTAATGTTTGTATCTGAGTTTATATATGAATTTATCTCCGAGTTTGTATCTTTATTCAAAACATACATTTCTTATCTTGCTCACCATGAGCCTTTTCAAAGCTTATCGGAGTTCTATATTTGAGTTTGTATCTTTTAACAATATTTGCCTTGGATTTTTATTTGGACGTAGGTAGCATTGGTTTGTGTTTGAGCATATTGGTCCGAATTTACACATAGCACAAAGCAATGGCTAGAATATCTAAGAAATTTCTTCACTTCCACCTACTACCCTCTATTCAGCCAACTATCGCCAAACTCTTTACCATCTCTCCCGTTACCTCCTGTCGCCAATATAATACAATAGGGGTTGTCACCCCTGAGCCGTAGCTCATGGACCGTAGTCCCAATATACCATGTACCATGCCAAAATCCAAGGACTTCTATTGTTTAAGCAACTTATAATATTACGAACTTGATATTAAAAGGGTTATCTTATGACATAAGTAAGGCTTAGCCCCAGAGAGCTTAAGGGTTCAAAGACTGAAACCTTTAAGGTTCACAATATTTTCTGAAAGTCTTATGGTCTTTGAGCATTTAACTTCCAGTAGAAGATAACGAGCTTATAACATTTTAATCTTTAAGGTTAGGAGTCTTATGGCAAAATAGCTTATTTGATTCATAGGGGTTAGCATTAAGGCTTGAGATTTTTTCTTTGTGTCTTATGATAAACGAGCATTTAACTCTAGAGAGTTTAAGAGTTCATAGACTTATAATATCAAGGTTTGAATTCCCTTACTTTATTTTCTTATGGTATTAGAGATCATAGTTCATTTCTTGGTGTCTTATGGCATTGAGAATTAATCAGAACAAAGTTTATACTACCAATAATCGATCATCAATGTATCATAATATAACATAAAAAGTATCCAAATGCATTCATGACATAAAACATAGTAGAAATGCTTACCGAACTTATCATGCCATAATTATGAATGCAGCCCCAAAGTGCTCTATATGAGCCAATGCAAAAGGATTCATGAGCAGAAAACATTATACACTTAAGTAACAAAGATCAGGATGACACCGTGTCATCTGAATGCATAAACTGCACTCACCTGATATCCCAAAGTTACGGAATATCCTGAACCACTAAATCCATCTTGCTCTTTCTTGGTTTCCATCCTAATCCTCAACTAACAATATCTTTCAATGTATATTCCTAACATAAAATACAAAATCACTAGAAATAAATCAAACTAGTCACACAACTAGTTTTCATATCTTATTACAAATATTTAAACCAAACACAACAACCTATGACACATCAATGTTTCATTCCAAATCATAGATCCTAAACATTCTTTCATGCTTTTTAATAATCAATTACATAGCATACTAATAACACTGAATTTCCATTTAATTGCATATTATTTTTATCACATACAAACAACATGCAAACTGTATTCTTAACTGCATACGTATTGCATTTTTACAATACAAGACTGCATAATGTATACATGCCAACTGCTTAACTATTAAAACTAAAATCTGCAGCATTCTAAACTGCATTTTTGTAGTTTGCATTGCGTTTAAAGAAACATTTCTATAAAATGTTCAATAACTCGGAATTCCATTTTGTTTGTTTTAAACAAAAGTAGACTGAGTAAGCTTTCTAACCATATAAATTAGAAATTCTAGATCTTCGTATACGATTTTTAGTGAATTTTCAAATTTGCTGCACAAGCAGTTTACAAACTGTTATCCTGTTTTACTGACCTCTATTAATTCAAAAATTCATATCTTTAGATCTACAATCGAAATTGATCACTGTTTATTTTAAATGAAACTAGACACACACATAATTATGCTCATATAAGGCTAGCTCTCTAGTTCAGCTTACAGAATTAATCATGAATTACTGAACATACTGCTAATGCATAAATTGTGGGCAGATTTATCATTCTTCATTCTAACTAGTCTAGATACTCCAAATTTATTCTAAAACATTATAAACACCTCTATTCCTTTCAAAATCTAATCAAACTTAGTCCAATAATTAACAATTCAATCTTTTTAAAATACATGATCATGGTCTCAAAACAGTCTCACTCACTATAAATACGAGTCACTAAATAAATTTCACTCCATCCTCTGTTTCGAGCAGAACAAAGACCCACATTACATTAATGTTCACAATTCTCATCTCTTTATCCCAAAACTAAGACTAATTGGTTGCTGCCATCTCCCACCGGACATAGGAAATTGAAGACACTAATTTAAGGTGACCACAACCATTTCTACTGCTATTCACCTACAATGCTGCCACGCAGCAACTCCCACCTCCAACATTATAAACATATGTATTTTATTTTCTTGTTTTTGCTTCTATCGCCTACAGGGGAAACCCTTGTCCAAGGGTTTACTTTCCTTACAAACATGTAAATCTCCACATATTCTCATTATGCAATAAAAATTCAATAACCATCTCATTACTTAACCCAATATGAACATACCTATATTGCTAACAATTTAATTCCAATCTACCCTTAGCATTACTAATTCTACTCAAGAATTCTAAGAAATTTTAGCATGAAATTAAAAGTGATGATTGGGCTTACCAAGCTTTAGAAATATGATGAAAATATGAAGGTCAATTGTCTCATTCTCCCTGCTTAAACAACAATATTCCACGATTAACAATGGGGTCTTTCTTGGTTGAGGGTTTGGAAGAGATAATCTAAAGCATTCAAGAATTGTTCTCTTTCCTATTCTTCTTTTAATTCTGAACTACCCCTATTCCATCTCTTTTTATTTCTTTTTACTTTTTTAATAAATAATTCATTAATCACCTACAAGGAAAGTATGGAGAAAACACATGGATTCCACTTAAAACAATCGGTCAAATGGCACATGCAATCATGAATGCTTTGTTTTCAATTCAATTTGGTCCTTCTCAAGGTTTTAATCTTTATAATTTTATCCTTACCAATCAACCTCAATCCAATACTTTTTCAATCACTTCAATTTAAAACTCTAATTCAAATCAAAAGTTTCAGATTACTTTTAAATGTTAAAAAAGAGTGTTCTAAATTATTAAAATTATTGGTAAAAATGCTAGCCCGGTTTTAAGGGTTTTACAATATAACAAAAATTTTGATAAATTCTCCTTTAGAATTTCAGTAAAAATTAGGCAATACAGGGAATGAAGGTTCCAATTTTCGGTACCAAAACTACTTTTATGGGAGACTTATGAACATATTTAGAGTTAATTTACATGACTAATGATGCAAGTAGAAATGTTCAGGGTGTGTGTTAGACAAAGGGGTTCAGTGGTTGAGATGCTCAGGGCATTAAACAAGGGTGCACTATGAAGATTTAAATATAATTTGATATGCTTTCTGTTGAGTGGATCAATCTATCGATATTGGCCAAGGGAGGTGAATTTGTCTTTCCTTTTAGTAGATTTAGAGTGGTTCAACTCCCTTAATGGAGTCTACATCCACTACCTTAGCTACCACACTAAGGATTTCACAAATGCATTAATTTATCTTCCTTTTAGGAGAAGGAGATAACCTTACACAAATTACCTAGACTTATACCTCAAAGTCTATTGAACTCTTTCCTAAAATTTAATAGAAGTAACCAAACTATGAAAACCCTCAAAAATAAATTGTCTGCACAAATGAAGCTCACTAAAACCCCAAATACTTGAAAAATAATAATACAATGAAATCACTCTCGAGTGTTCTTACAAGAATTTTGACAATAAAGCTCTAAAATTTGGATTTTGCTTGAATGCTTTAGAATGGTTATCTTGTTGTTAAAGAAGCTTTGAAGACTTATTTTTATACCCTCTCATTGATTTCTAACAGTTTGGGTTGCTGGAGACTTGAATATAGCCGTTGAAATGTGCTTTTCCTACAATAAATGTTGTATGGTAACTGTCGGTATCAGTATGCGAAGGTCTGTATCAGTACTTGCCCAAAGAAAAAAATGACCGTTATATAACGCGGGCGTATCGGTACACAAGTTCGTGTATCGATACGGAGTAAGGGGTGTCAGTACTTAAGATCTGTATGGGTACTAAAATTGCTCACTAGAATTTTAATGGAGCTTAGCGCATCAGTACGCCTTAGGCTGTACCGATGCTCACTGTGTTGAAAATAATCAAAGGCTTTAGGGTGTATCGATACGGGGTCCACTGTGCCGGTTCAGACAAAGCATTCGTAAGATTTTATTTAAAGGCTCGTACCGGTATGCAAAGGATCTTATCGGTACTCCTTGACCATTTTAAAAACAGTTTCAAAAATTCATACTGGTACGCAAAGGGCCGTACAGGTACTCCCTAACCAAAATGACCTTTTTGAGTTCCAAAAGACTCAAGGAAAATTTTGAAACTAAATTTAATCGACTTAGAAATAATTTGGCTTTAAAGTAACTCAATTTTGATTGAATGCTTATCAACTTAAAAATGTGTGATTAATTTCAATTACCTTAGAAATTTATTTAAAGAGAATTTATCAACTTAAAATATTTGTTATATCAAAATCAAAAGCATAGGTTTAAGAATCTTCTCCTTTTTGATATAACAAAACCAAATATATTTTTAAGTTTGCCCCTTCCTTTTTTACTAATAGACTTTAAAAAGTTTGAAAATTTTTATACACCCACTTTTTCCCTTTTTGTTATATCAAAGTCAATAAGGTAATGAGAAATAAACAAGATACAAAGCTCCAAAAATTAAACTTGAAGCTATAGCATAATATCCATAATCATAATCTAAAACCAAAACAATAATATCCAAAGTACCAAAGTGACATAGCCACACAGTCATAGAAAACATAAACCATAAAAGGTGCAAAAAAAATTAGGAGTTTATTCGGTTAACCAAAATACTATAACAATTAACAGTATGTTATATTCATAGTGTAATTAGAACACATTATCTTTAAAATTATCATCTAATTTCACTAAGAACATAACTTACGGTTAACCGTTGTAGTATTTTGGTTAATCATATACACCCCTAAAGAAAATATCCAAAAAATAAGCAAACGTAAGTTTAAAATTAAAATATAACCAATATGTCTAATGATATGATATGCATGAAAAACTAGAGGGCCAGAGAAGCGTCTTCATCATCATCAATACCATCGTCATCACCATTACCATGTGCATGAGTCCTCCACTCATGGTGAAAATCAGCAAAAGTGTTTTCAACACTAGAGATGTGGTTCTCAAATATGGTCTCCAAAGAAGTAATGTGAGCATCGAACTGTGCCTCAAGAGCGATAAATTTTTCATCAAGATAGACGATAAAAACATCATGGAAAGGAGGAGCAATCGGAGGTGCGGGAGGTGCCTCAACTGGAGCGGTCAGAGCATCATCACCGTCACCATCATCTCCATCGGCAGCATGAAGATTTCTCACCCATGCTCTATTGATGTAATGGAATTTACTCTTATGAAGGAATTTGTCATCGATAAGGACGGTAAGAGGAGATGGAAGATCAAAGGAGCAATCAATATCTTCCTTATTAAAGATATGACTTAAGACGCACACATAGGAAAAGGATTTGACTAGGTTTGTGCAACGGTGATTAACGATGTGATCAACATCGACAAATATGATTTGGGCAAGGTTGGGTCTCTTTCTCTCACGAAAGCAATATAGCCAAAAGTCATCAACCATACGATTGGGAGACCATTTGTCACCGGATGGTCGAAAGTTGGTTTTTGTGTTTAGGGTAAAAAGTGGAAGATTTTGGTGGTCGTTTTGTGGATTTTCGATGCCGGTGCATGGCGACTGGTGGTAGTTGGTCTAGCGATCTTTCGCCAGATTTTGGGAATCACGGCGGTGCTTGGGTTTGAGGATGAAAATCACGGCGGTGTTCATCGAGGTTGAGAGTGTTTTCTAGAAGTGGTAAAATGGGGGAGAAATTTTAAAAGGGTTAAGGGCCGATTTTTGCCTGAAATAACAGATTTATACTTCCCCTCATTTTTAAAAAGGGCTTATTGCAACATAAACCCTTTTGCATACTTCCCTTCAATAACAGATTTATACTTCCCCTCATTTTTAAAAAGGGCTTATTGCAACATAAACCCTTTTTGCATTTTTTATTTACGTGCGGAAGGGGTTTCCATAAAATGTTAGGATATTTTAGGATTCAATCAACTTAGGGTAAACATTAGACTAACCTATCTATTAATTAGATCACTAATTGAATTTCCATAATTTGGGCCTTTTTAGGTTAGGGCTTTAGTGGGCCTAGGTTTTTTGCAATTCCATGACATGTTTTTTTACTGTCATTCATTAGACCCTTTTTATGTTAATTGGATATGATACTAATTAATTGACTTAAATTGTAAAAAGGAGGTATTTATTAATTTCGATATTTGTGTCGTAACAGTCTTGGCTCAATGGTTGTTGACCAAGTATTTGAATTAATTATTAGCGTCTGAAGGTAAATTTAATTCGGAAATAAAATTTTGATAAGTCATAACATCATTCCTAATTGTTTGCATCACGCATAAAGGTTATGTACTTGAGTCAAACCGCAAATTAACACGGTAGTTGATCTTATTCGATGTCAGTTTAATCTACGGTTCGATGTACAATCACCCTTACCAATTAAATATTTAATTATTTCAAACCCACTAATTTGACAAAAGCCCATCTAATTAAAGTCTATATTCAATCACGAACCATTTGATTTAATTTAATTTAAATTTCAACAATTTCCAGCAATTAAATGCAACATATATTTTGGTACCAATTTTCGGGCGTGATGGGTGTGCTAATCTTTCCCAGCACGTAACCAACTCTTGAACCAGTTTTTAAATGAATCTCTGGTTCTATGGTGTCCGGCCTACCTAAGTGGTCGGTGGCGACTCCAAGTATTTAGTTTTCCAAAATACGAATTTTTGAAGGATTCCCCACTTCTTCAAACATTTTCCCAAAATGCAAAAGGAAAATAGTACTATGTTCCTTTTTTTAGCGACTCAATTTTGATATTTCAAGAAAAGGAAAGGTCGCTACAACTGGGGACGAATTTTTGTTTTTTACAAAACAAAAAAGAGAGTTAAGCAAAAAAAATATTTGTTGCTTTTAATGATAGAAATATTGAAATTTAAATTGACTTTAATCAATTGTTCCTTTTTGAAGATATGACTTCAATTATACGGGCTTTGACAATTGGTGGTTTTGAATTAATTGCTCATTTAATTTCTAAGGAATCACCGACATGTGTTGCATCATAATCATCAAGCTCTTTACCCGAGCTTTATCCCTTCAGTGGGAGTGAAACGTCACATACCCACGTGAGTAGCCCTCTACGGGTCAGTAATTCACTTTCGGAATCCATACTTTTTGACACTTGAACAACCCTCCACGTCACTAGGTCGTGCTTTCCCTCAAACCGAATCCAATTTGCAAGCCTGTAATGGGCCAGAATTGGGGTTCTTGTTGTCTTAGTAGGTAATAAGATAGGTTTGGGTAGCCTTTTTAGAATTGAACCCACATGAGTGAGAATCTAGGAAGCCCACCCCGATTAACTATAGCGAATTAGAATTCATGTGGTTAGGTTTTCATTTTTCTTCGTTGGTTACTTCCTTTTGCTACTTTTTTATTTGATTAATTTATTTGTTATGTCCATTACTAAGTGTTTCCATTGGTTTTCTTTATTTTTACATTTTGTCATATCATTAAGAAAATATTGGTTTGGAAATAGTCTAAAATTAAAGGCTTCATCAACGGGAGATTTGGTACATAACAACGATAAGAAGAATTTCGAGGAATTCCTACAAAAGGGTGATTGGTCGAGAGGTAGATATGAGGAAAGAGAAACCGAGGTTCAGAGGCTTAAGGACCAAGTTGCAAGCCACAAATGGGCAATCCAAGAGTATTAGATACCGGTGATGGAATAACTCTGAGATGCTGCTTAGAATATTGGGGCAAAAACAAGAGACGTCAAGCTTGATGGCTCAAGTACGAGAAATTGCCCAATAGCTTTAGTTTCTAGCATGGAATGCCATCAGACTTTAGGAATACGTCAAGGAAGAGTCGAAAAAAGAACAAAGTTCGTCTTGGTGTGTGTCGTATGACTAGCGGTTTTCTTTCATTGTTGTAATGAAATAATATCTCCATTAATGCAAGTTGTTTAACGAGGATATTTGCCAAATTCGTGTTCTTCTTTGCATTCATGCATGTTTACATTATATTTCATTTATCCGCAAAAATAGTAAAATTATTAAAATTAATTAAAAGATTCCATGTGTAAGAATTTTTGGTGTTTCATATTTGCATTCATTTGTGCTTTTTAAGTGTTTTCTTACAATCATTTATACGATGCATTGCATGCATTAATTCATGAAACAATAAAATTAATTTTTGGGGGATCCCATGCCAGTGATCAAGGTTCCTACATTCACATTTCCCCGACACCAAAGAAGGCAAGTGGAAGGAAGGTTTGCTAAGATGGAAGCCAGTTTGAGAGGAGCGTTTGTCTCAGAAAATAGAGAGAACAAAGGGAAGACTTCTAGCCAGTACAACTCTAGAAGTATAAATGACTTAGTAGCTAGGGTGGATAAGCTCGAGGAGCTCCAAGAACTTTTGGTCAGAAATCCAAAGAAGATGATGACATATATGAAGAAGTTCTGAAGGGAAGTTATGGGGAAAATCAATGAATTGATGTGTATGATGGCCATCATAACCAAAGAAAATGGCTTGACTGAAGACTAGTTCGTGCAAAAGGAGATCAAAAAATAAGTGAGAGTTGGGATTGTGACTTTATAGCGGAAATGACTTTGTCTAATGAAGATCAAGCCATCATCAACCAGTATGAGGTAGTCCGCACTACTTCTGGATGTCCCATCGAATTGGCATTGATAAGATTAAAGATTCTCTTTGGAAAATTTTGTCTTTGCCAACTAGAGAACCAACTCGAAAGTAATCTAAGAAAATAGATCTGGAGGTTAACAATACGGGCACCTATAAAGCCCCTAGAAAGCCAATGATCTCTTCACCACAGGCCGTATCCCAGAAGATGTGAGGCTCGAGTACAAAGAAGACTAGGGGTCACAAAGAGGAGATAAAGAAAAGGTCTTTCACTCTTCTACCGATTTCGTACATGGAGTTGTACTCGCAACTATAAAAGGCCGATTTGGTTTGACCATATTTTTTTACTCCCTTTCAACCACCTTATCCCTCATGGTATAATGCTAACGCACACTGTGAGTATCACGCCGGAGTAGAAGGACACACGATAGAAAATTGCCCTACATTCAAGAAAGTAGTGTAAAGCATGTTAAAAGCTGGAGTCTTGAAGTGTGAAGGACCTAACGTGGCAATTAATCCACTTCCAAACCATGAAGGCTGGGGCGTGAATGCTCTCGAAGTGGTAGATGCAAATAGGGTGAAGATGGATGTGTCCAAAATCAGATCCCCTTTAAGTTGGGTCTTCAAACAGCTTTCCGTGGCGAGTTTGATAGAGCATGGTGCAAAGAATAAACGAGGCGAGCATGGGCATTTTGTGAGCACCATCAGGAGGAAGGGCATGAAATCCAGTATTGTCCAGAATTTAAGTAGTTGGTTCAGGGAATGATGGACAACAAAAAAATTGAATTCTTCGAGAAGCTTAGTGTTGCGATAGTCGAGAATTTCTAGTGTATCTCATTCATGTCTTTTAAGTTTTGCCTTAATCGCTTTTTATCATATGTTTTCTTGCTTTCCTTTATGTGTAATTAACTTTGCTACTGTTTGCCCGAAAGTAGCAAACGCCTTTTTGTAAGGGTTTATGTTATGTTTTCCTTTTTCATTTCAATAAAGGGATGCATCTTTTAATTAAATATATGTATATGCTTTCTTTCCCTCGTAGATCCCCGGATATCACGTGCATTATGTGACAGTGGTTCTAATAAAAAGATCAATCGAATGTTGTAATCACGATAAAGTATGATTTCCTGCTCAGCCCACTCAGGTGGTAAAATGCGAGATGCAACACTACTACTCCCTCGATAATGTTCGATGATAAGAAAATCTCCTAGAAAAGCCCAATGTAGTTGCTTGAATGTGAGAATTCTTTTAATGTAGAAAAAAAAGGAAAAAAGAAAAATGAAGTATTTTTAAAAGAGGAAAAATTAGAGGGGTACTCCGCTATAGAAAAAGGGCTAAATAAGGATGATTTGCTCTACTTAATCTTATTGAGTCAAAAGCCCTGGTTGTATGAGCAAATTTTCAAATCATGACTATGCCGAGTAACTTGGGGTATTGTTGTATACTCCATCATTATTCTTGAGACAAATGACTGTGATGAGTTGAATTCCCAAAAAAAGAATAAAGAAAAGTTCAGTTGAATGAACAATCAAATAAGTCTCGGAGCATCCTGATGGAGCTATGAGGGAAAATAAATCTAATAAGGAGATATCCTCCACCTGCTCAATACCCTAGCGCCAGAGATGAATCTTTGAAGACATTGACACTATAGAATACACTTGTACTTAGAATTCTCACAATGATTTTTTTTTTCAATCAATGGGCTAAACAAATTCAGAAAGCTTTAACATATTTTGGAGAAAAACAATGAAAAATAGGAGTAGTTTTCGAATAGATCAAGCAAATATCATAATCATGAGGATGAACCGAGCAATCTGAGAGGAATTTCACAACTTCAAATATTGCCACAATATTCAAAGGTAAGCTATTGATCACCGGAGGTTTGAATCTAAGACACTCTTGCATTTGATATCTAGGGAACTCTATTCTTTTTGCTATTGACTTTGATTTTGTAAAAAGCAACCTCTGTTGGAATGTTAATCAGCAAACTGACATATAGATGAAAGAAAGGAAGAAAAAAAAGAAAAAAATAGAAAAAAGAAAGAAGAGAAAGAATAAAAAGATGAAGAAAAAAGAGAATAAAAAAAGGAAAAGAAGAATAGGGTTTCTAGGTATTGTTTCAAGAAAAAAGTTAGAATTCAGGATCAAAGACGCATATGATCGACCTAACATTAATAACATGTCAGTGATCCTGAAAGTAATAGTAGCAAGACTTTGTATGCCACTCAGTCCAAGGACTCAAGAGGAGTGTCGGCCATAATGCTTTGGTTGGACCATAAAAATAAAGATTGAGTCTTATTGAAGAAATGAAAGTTTGGAGATTTTGGGGGCATGTTTTCAGCCCAACATGGAGATAGAAGGAAGACCGTAGTGATGGGTTAGGGGCAAAGTAACAATCAAACCCAAAGGTAAGATAAGGTGATACTAAGATTAAGAAGTAAGAATGTGTCTTTGTATAGCTTCAGGGATAGAGTTTTAGGTCTACATGGTCGACCTAGCTAAAAGGAATAATTTATCAGTGATTGGAATAAGAATAATAGCCAGATTTCATATGCTAGATGGTTCAGAGATTTGTAGTAAATTTCTGCCATAATATTTTGTATGGTTCAGAATAAGGAAGATTTGGGACCTTATTAAAAATAAGGATAATTTTGGGATTGAGGGCATGTGTTCACCCCAATGTTAAGATTGAAGAAGACTCGTCTTGAAGAGTCGTTGAAGAGATAACAGTTAAGCCCAAGTGGAGTAGGGACAAGGTTTCAGAATTGAGCTTCATGAAATGATAGATTTTGTTCTGACCGATACAAGTTGGAAGTATCCTTTCAAGATGAGACAAAAGATAAAGATTTAGCAAAGACAGAAAGCCCATGGAAATTAAGGGTGATTGACCAGAAAGCAAGGGTTTTTCCCTAATAATTCTAAAAAACGACTCCACTCATGCATCATTTGTTGTTAGACGTCCTTTTGTTAGTAGCATGTTATCTCATACCACTAGTACTTGACTATTTTAAATATGTACGTACTTTCACTTACCGATAACTTGACTTCCAAATGAGTGGCTCCTCATGCTAAGTCTGATCTAAAGAACCTACGTGTGAAATAAAACACACACTAAGTACGAACTTAGTGAGGCAATAAAACTTATGTATATAACATGAAATAATGAAATACAATATGTCATATTAAAGTGCATTTCATTTCTCTGTAACATGGCAAGTATTTCACAACGAACTTATATCATGTATCTTTTTTTATACTCATCATGTAACATACTTCATGATCATGTAACTCACTTTCATAACATCATATATCATAACATGGTCATTGCTTTTATCATGTAAACATTTGCATGATATGTATTCTATCATGAACATACATTTGTTATGCAGTCATTTGCATATACTTTATCATGATCATACTTTGTCATGCAATCATTTGCATATCATTGTATTCTTTTATATACTTTGTGTCATGTATCGTATAGATCATGTGCCATCACTATCATGTGATTCATGTATCATCATCCAGTCATTTACATGCTCGTGATTTATCATATAACCTTCTTGTATTATTATTAACGCGTCTGGCTAGAGGCCCATGGAAACCCCGTAGCCTATCTACACTGTAGTGCTTTGTAGAGTGCGTACTCGGGAGGGCGCTCTTTGCTCCTCATATAAGGACGCTCTTTCTCCTCATATAAGGACGCTCTTTGCTCCTTATATTAAAAACACCTCGTTAGTACCAATTGCACTATGGGCTTGGATCCCCAGGGTGTATCTTGTTTCATTTTAATCTTGTTATTGTCCATATTCCTTGTAATGCATCATTATTTATGCAAACAATAATTCGTACTTGGTATTCCACAAGCTTGCCATGTCAAGCATTGTATCATATCATGTATTATAAAAAAATGCAATGCCAATCTCAATGTAATGCAAACATTTAGAAATGCACTCACCTGGGCCATTTATTAACTTGCTTCACTAAGCTCTATTCAATCTTTTCCTTTATAGAACCTCAAATCTTCTTCTTTTTTTTGAATCCAACTTCATTTATCACATCCATGTAAATAAACATTTGTTAAACTCACTTCTAACAATATTTCAATTAGGCTATCTAAGTATTCAACATAAAATTTTCCATAAATTCCTTTATTCCTTATACTGTCAAATACCTTATTTTGGTCCTTAATAATCATTTAGAACTTTAAATAATTCTTCCAAACTTACTAACTAATTTTAGATACAGAATATCTAAATTTTCATTTCTGGCAGCTTTGTACTACCTTCAAAGATTTATTTCTATAAAATAATCTAAAACTCGAAATCCGATTCCATTTGTTCTAAAAGAAACTAGATTCAATAAGCTTTTCACCCATATAAATTAATAGCCAGATTCAACTTGTACGATTTATGGCGAATTTTCAAAGTCAATTTCTAGTGCTAATTTCGGAACAGACTGGTGCTATGTTTTCTGACCTTTTGTCACTTAAAAAGTAATATCTTTTTACTCAGAACTCAAAATCAGTTTTCGTTTGTTAGAGAAGAAACTAGACAAACAAATATTTACATCGGTATAAAATTCACCATCTAACCATTTTCATAGAATTTATGGTGAATTTTCAAACTTACTGCCAAATCCAGTTTTCCTACACAACTTCCATAAATAACTTCAAACTTTATACTAATTTCTCCTTACTTTGCTATTTGTCAATTTAGTCCCATTATTTACTTTAAATCATCAACTTATCACCTTCTTCATCAAATAATTATTCACAATAGTTTCCCTTAATTTTCCTTCTTAACCGAAATAGCCACTAAAATGCAAAGATAAGGATTCTAGCTTCTTAACTTTGCAATTTAGTCCTCAAATCAACATTACTATCTTAATTCCATCATTATAACTAAAAATCAGATTTAATCCTTCTCTAAAACCTCATTTCCGAATTGGTCACTTAACTTTGACAATTTGTCAAAATGGCCACTAACTCGATTTAACATTAGTTTTGCATTCTAAATTCAATTTCATATCTTCAACATCCTTAATAACATAAATACACACCAATTCCATAAAAATCAGATTTAGTCCTTCAACTTTTAAACTTGCTGAATTGGTCCCTAAACATTTAAATTATGGTTTTGCTTCCAAACAAGAAATCAAGCTTACTAGATCATTTATCCAACATCACAAACCCTAAATCAAACTTGAATCCATAAACACTAATCATCTTCATAATAATCAAAACATGTAGAGTTTAAATCCCAACTCAATAACGTGATTTTTAACATCACAAAAGCTGGATTTCAACTTGAATTTCAACATGGAATCATAAAATCTCAAAACCCCCAATTGAGTCCATAAACCCTAATTTCTTCTCATACAAAATTCTCTTCAATCAAGCATGTTTTCCACAAATTATTTACACCAAAAGATAGAGCTTAATGAGTAGAACAATTTTGTAGTTCGAAAGATTACCTGAAAATTGAGTTTCGGGGTTTGAATCGAACTTGGAAAATTTTTCTCCATTTTTATTTCTTTCTCCCCCTCATATTTCGAAATTTGAAGATTAGGAATGGTCTTCATCTTTTTATTTTCATCCAATTTGGCCATGTGTCTTGTATAAATGAATTTTAAATTCATTTAAATAGTGAAATTTCTAAAATGCCCTATTTATCGAATGGCCAAGATGTAATCTCATCAGAACTCAATGGCCAAGATCAAATCCATGTGTAATTGTCCTTTCAAAATTGCCCTTAAAGTTTCAAAATATTTCAAAAATGCCATCCATGGCAAATGCCCAATTTGCCCTCCAACTAGTCTTTATTTACAACAAGTCTTGAAAATTGTCATTCCATTAAAATTGAACCAAATTGGTTCCAATCCAACCAGCCATGTCCCAAAATATCTTAGATTTTTATTTATGGCATTTATTCGATCCTAATATTCGAATTTCACTCAATAAGATTTCCAAATTTTCTTCATACGAACTTTAAAGCTTTATAGCCACTAATATAGGCCTCATACGAAAAATCCGAGTAACACGAAAGTGTCACTCTTGGGGGTGAACTATTCATTTATGGGGTTAAAATGCATAACTTTTGAAAATTGCACTTTGATCCCTATACTTTTCTAAAGTTTATACTTTGACCACCAAACTTTCAAATTTTCCATTTTAGTCACTAAACTTCAATTCCCACTTCAATTTTCCTCAAACTTTTTCCAACTTTGAAAGTTCCCAATTTAACTCACTATCTATCACATGATACTTTTAAACCTTAAAAATTTCCTTTTATAAAAACATAGACTGAATTTTCTTAACTTAGTCTATTATTCCGATAGTTATTGAAAATCTCCATAAAATAAAATTTCTCTTAGAAATCCTTTATAAACAATCCATTCGAATATTATTTACTTTCACTAAGTCCAAAATATCAATTAGAAACACTTTTATGAGACCTTTCTGGAGGTCACCCATCCTAATATTTCCTTGGCCTGAGCACGCTTAACAATTTTGTTCAATCCAAATTCAATACCTTCTACTGTATCTTAATTCTCAAAACTGATATCAAGGTTCTTATTTCTATCAGGTTCACCCTTATACTAAATAAAATCACTTGTTAGGGGAAATTTACACTTTAGTCCCCAAACTTTTCCCAAGTTCACACTCTAACCCCCTAAATTTTTAAAAATTACAATTTGGTCACTAGTCCAAAAATTGGAATATTATAGTTATTTCAGGTATGAAATGCCCAATGTTAAATTATGTTGATATACATTGTCATGGATGAAATAAATTTGGAAACTATGCCCAAGTAAGTCCTTGAGGGACAGGGTATAGTTGGCATGCCATAGAGTCCAGCAGCACGTTGCATACTCGGTTTAGCACTATAATGTATATAAAGGACACTTAGTGTATATGGTTAGCACCGCCTTATAAACGTGTGGATGGTTAGCACTGCCTTATAAATGTGTGGATGGCGGGCACGACCTTATATGTATTAGCATTTCAGGGCATATTTGACTCGTGTACCCAAGGTCCTCATAGGCTTATATTTGGGCTATGGTTTATTGGTTAATAAAATATAAATAGGTGAACAAACTTATGAGCTTTTGGAATAAATGGCAAGTATATTGGTAAGAAATTTATGTCCGGATGTAATATATGTCTAGTGATCATGATGCATTTATGCATATATAGCATATTATGACAAATGGACAAGCATGAAAATCTTATAATGCAATGTGAAAGTTGATGCTTTGGCATATATATATATATAAACATAGCCATGAAGTCAAATAAAGTTTAAATTATTGTTACTAATTTCCTTTATTGCCTCACTAAGTTCATACTTAGCGTGTGTTTGATTGTACACACGTAGGTAAATCAAGATTAGAGTGAGAAGAGCATTGCATCAATATTGGAAAGCTCAACAGGTAATCACAGTAATGACATCCTAATTGAGGTTTAATTATTATAGTGGCATGTATTCTTGCTAAACCTATTTGAGTTGTGATTAGCCTTTAAAGTTCGGCATGGTTTCATGATAATTGGCGTTTCTGGAAAGATACAAAGTTAAGAGTAAACTCAGGTGATAAGTTGTATGCTAAGATAATTGATTTATGATTGGAACTCGAATAAATAACTTATTTTAGTTTTAAATAAAGTTAAGCGTGCTTAGGCTAGAGAAATTTTAGGATGTGTGACCATTGAGAAGTTTTCCTAAAAAATTTAAATTACCCCAATTTCTTATTAAATAAGTCGTAATATTTCTGACTCGTACTCAGTGTACGAATACGGGAAGGGGAAGTTACATTTATTGGTATCAGAGCTATAGGTTTAGCCAGTTCTGGAGTTAAACGAAGTATGGTAAAGTTCAAAAGTGTATACATGCCACTAGGATGTCAAGATTACTGATGATTTTACTTGTTTGAATGGATGCAATTGCTTACTTCATTATGATAATAATGTTAAATTCCAATGTGTGAGGTTAAAAGAATCGTGTTAGGTGTTAGGTGAGTGAATCAATAAGATATTTACGAGCATGATAAGGTTAATGATAATATTCTACCCTCAGCTTAGCATGGTGCAGAGACACCAGAGTAATATGATATGCATATTCTGGATTAAGATTTTTTCTTCCAGACATTAGATGCGATCATGAATCAGCTTGCTTAGGCACCGATTGCAAAAGAATTAAGAGTTTTGACATAGTAGATTTTCAGAGAGATATTAATGGAGATCTTATGATTGTTAATCTATGGTTTAATGATATAAAAGTTATGTTGAAGGAATTCTATATTGATGATTAGAGGATACTCAAAGAAAAAGTATTATCTCATCTGAAAGGATTAGACTCGTATTTGATAAAGTAATGTTACGGTACATATTCAAAAGTCTATTAGCTATAAGTTCTTTCTTTGAGGGTTCTGTAATACAAATTATCCTAGAGATGCAACAGAGTTTCTTGCATCTTTATTAGGGCAATTGGATTATTTACGGGTATGAGTGCAAGTTTAATAAACTGAGCTGATTTGCTTCTAAACTGCTTTCTACAGACAGAAAAAGAGCTTGTTATGATAGCTCATAGATGGTTAGAGGTCAGGTGCAAAGAAGTAATGTTTGCCCTATGTATTTCAAAATTCTATGAAGCAATAAATTATGCCAAATGCAATGCAAGGGGTTCAGAATGAGAAAATATCTAAATAGAGGTCGCAGCTCGTAAAGAGGAATAGCGAATCATTATGTATTTCACCACTTCTAAAAAGTTAAGAACTCTCTGACATTTATAATTAATGTTGGAGATTCAAGAAAGCCATAATAACAATCATGTGAGGGTTGTGATAATTGGCATGCATAAGCATGCAAAGTTTTTATTGGAATTTGTTACTAATGTGAAAATTATTTAACTTATGCTATGGATACTGAGCATTAAGGGTAGGCTGAGAGAGTATTCTTATTGGTTGTGAGTTTTAAATGGGTTGCCCAAGAGGAGCTGTCAGGCTTGACGCTTAATCGATAGGCTAAGTTTAGGATTGGATTTTAATCCAATATTGGACCTATATCGATTGCACCCTGTAGAATGGCTCTTACTAGATTGAGAAAGCTAAAGGCCTAGTTGTAAGAATCATTGGATTGAGGTTTTATACAACCCATCATATCACCTTAGGATGCTCCAGTGATGTTAGTCAAAAGAAGCAGTAATATTCCTCTAAGATTAAGTTACGATTATATTATTACCAGTAGAAGAAGATTTGATAGTAGCACTAGTATTAGTGTAGTATGAATCTAGTAAGGATTCTACCTTATTCAATAATACATCCCATAATAGGTTGGGATGTGTATTGATGTAATAAGGCTAATGTAATAGTTGATGTATTTAGCCAAAAATCATTCTTTGGCTTATAAGAATTAAATGTCCAATTATCTTTGGAGGAAAATAGTGTATTGATTACACAACTTCAGTTAAAGCCTACTTTGACAAATCAGATCAAAGATTTACAGATGAAAGATAAGATATGCCTGGAAAGAATTTAGTAAGGAAAAAAGGGAAATTAAAGGTATCGATGTTTAGTCTAAAGAATGTTCATATTATCAAAGGATAATTTATATCCCCAATGATAATGAGTTAAAAAGAGAACTAAGAGGTGATTGAATCTGATTTGATTCAGTTCAGGATGTGGAGAATAAAGTAAGAATAGTTCGAAGCAATCTAGAATTGCTTTAGAATGGTGGATATTATCTGTTGATCTTGAAAGAAAAGATATTTAATATGAAGTTAAGGATAAAGTATTCCGTAAAAGTTTCACATTGAAAGGAGGTGTTATAGTTAGGACAAAAAGGGAAGCTGAGTCTGAGAGTTATTGGACCATATAAGATTGTGAAAAAAGCTGGTCCGGTGGCTTATTAGTTAGCCTTACCTCCGGAAATGGACAAGATTCACAATATATTTTATGTATTGATTCTCAAGAAGTATCGATCAGATCCTTTACATATCATTACCCGGAAGGAATAGAGATTCAACTGGATTTGATTTACGAGGAAGAATCGTAAAGATTCTGGCACATGGAGTCAAAGAACTAAGGAATAAGATAATCTCTCTTGTTAAAGTTCGTGGCGAAATCATGAAGTCGAAAAAGCGATATGGGAAAGAGAAAAAGATATGAGAAAACAGTTTTCTCATTGTTTTTGAATTAGGTATGTGTTGAAAATTTGAGGATGAATTTTCTTAAGTGGGAGAATTGTAATATCCCAATTTTTGGCTAGTGACCAAAATGTAAATTTTAAAAGTTTTGTGGATAAAGTATAAATATAGGAAAAGTTTAGGGACTAAATTGTAATTTTCAAAAGTTATGTATTTTAGTCCCGCAAATGAATAGTTTACCCCCAAGAATGATGTTTTCGTGTTACCTGAATTTTTCGTACGAAATTTGTATTAATGGCTGTAAAGCGATAAAGTTCAGAAAAATATTCATATAATCGGATCGAATCGAATATCCAGGATATTTTGAAGGATGATAAGGCAAGGTTAATTATTTTATTTTACATGTCTAAGATATTTTCTTTGTGTTGGAAGAATATGAACCCTTGGATTTAAGTTGATTTTCTATGTTAAATATGAGCCGTTGGATGAAAAATATGGCAAGCTCGTAATTTTGGAAAATTATAAGGGCAAGGTTGGTAACTACTAGCTCAAGATTAAATCTAGGCTATTGGATGAAGGATGATGACATGAGGTACATTATGGAAATATAGAATTTTTGAAATAGATTCGATAGCTCTAAAGGTAAAATCGTAGTAGAAGTATTTAGTGAATATCGGGAAATCAGATTGAATTGAAATTTCAGAGACTGTTCCATAAGCCATGGAAAATCATAAAATGATATTTATGGAATAGTGGTCAGTTGAGAAGGAACTAATTTAGTTAGATTATAATGGAATGGCACTTTTGAAACAAACTAATAAATAAAGACTAGTTGGAGGGCAAATTGGTCATTTGGCAAGGATGGCAATTTTGAAATATTTTTCAAATGTTGAGGATGTTTTTGGAATATGAAATATATATGGATTTCATCTTGGCCCTCGATTTTGGATGAGATTAAATTAGCCATTGGATTTAAAGGTTAAATTGGTAATTCTACTATTTAAATGAATTTAAAATTCATTTAATAGTTACAAGTGTAATTTAACAGTAAAAAGATGAAAACAATGTTCATCTTTTCCAGCCATAAACCATGGAGAAAGAAGAGGGAAATTTCCAAGCTCGATTTAAGCTCCGAATCTTAGTTTTCAGGTAATCTTTCGAACTACAAAATTGATATACTCTTCGAGCTCTATCTTTTGATGTAAATAATTTATAGAATACTTTCTTGGTTTATGATATTTGATATGTGGAAGAAATTAGGGTTTATGAACAAATTGGGGCTTTTATGATTTTATGAATCCATGGTTGATTTTAAGTTAGAATCATGCTTGTATGATGTTGGAATCATCTTATTGAGTTGGGATTTAAACCCTACATATTTTGGTTTGCATAGATAAGATTAGGGTTTATGGATTCAAGTCTAACTTAGAGTTTGTGATGTTGGATTAATGATCTAGTAAGCTTGATTTGTTGTTTGGAAGCAAAACCCTAAGTTAAATGCATAGGGACCATTTTGGCAAGCTTCAAAATTAAGGGACCGGATCTGATTTTTATTGAATTTGATGTGTATTTACATTATTAATAATGTTAGAGACATGAAAATGAAGTTAGAATGCTAAACCGATGATTAATCACATTAGTGACCATTTTTGACAAATTATCAAACTTGAATGGTCTATTTGGCAAAGAGGATATGTAGAAGGAGTAAATCTGATTCTTAGTTAAAATGATGGAATTAAGGTAGTTATGTTGATTGGAGGACTAATTTTCAAAGTTAAGAAGCTTGAATCCTTATATTTGAAATTTGGTGACCATCTCGACAAATCAAGAGAAATTAGAGAAGTAAAGGTTTGAGCCTATTTTGATGAAGGATGTAAATAGAACATATGAATACAAGCTTTATTCTGGTCATTTGAAGTAAAGTGATGGGACTAAATTGACAAGTAGAGAAATAGGGAGAAGTTGGTGTAAATTAGAAGTTATTTATGAAAAGTTATGTTGGAATTGAATTATGACAGTAAGTTTAAAATTTCGCCATAAATTCTAAAAAAACTGTTAGATGATGAATTTTATACCGTTGGAAAGAATTATTATTCTAGTTTCGTTTCCAACAAACGGAAACTGATTTCGAATTCCAAGTTAAAAGATATGAATTTTTATTCGAATGAAGGTCAGAAAAATTATAGAGCAATTTTCTGCCTGGACAGTCTGTGACGTGAATTCAGTGATTTTTCATACTTTTTGTAGATTTTATTAATTTATGTGGCTTATACCGTTAGAACCGTTATCGAATCTAGTTTCTCCAGTATAAAGGAAATTAAGACCCAGTATGTATTCTGCCTTGTATAAGTAAATCTTTGAAGGTAGCGCAAGCTGTCAGAAAATGAAATTTGAAACATTTTGTATTCCTCAAATGTTAGTTAGCAAGCTCGGAAGAATTAATATTCGAATGATTATATTAGACAGCATGTTTAAGGTATTGTTAGATTTGAATCTAACCAATATTTTATTTTATTCATGTGATTAATGAAGTCAAGTCCGAATCAAAGATGGTTTGAGGTACTATAAAAGAAAGGATCGAGGTAGGACTTAGTGAGGCATTGTGTTAAGTGGCCAAGGTGAGTGCAATGCATACATAACGTGATATGTGGATGTTTTATACATCATAAGGAAGACTCGCGATAAGTCTACCTTGTTTATATTGGCATGATATTTATGTCATAATCATATATTTGACATGTTCTAAATATGTCAAAAGTTGAATATAAATGCATGGATCACTATATATATGACGTTATATTATGAATGTTATTTCGGGTATGAACTGCCCAATGTTAAATTATATAGATATACATTGCCATGAATGAAATAAATATGGAAAATATGCCCAAGTAAGTCATTGAGGGACAGGGTATAGTTGGCATGCCATAGAGTCCAGCAGCACGCTGCATACTCGGTTTAGCACTATAGTGTATATAAAGGACACTTAGTGTATATGGTTAGCACGGTGTTCAGATAGTTAGCACTGCCTTATAAATGTGCGGATTGTGGGAACGACCTTATGTGTAACACCCTTAACGTATACTCGTAGACCGAATATACACAAAAGATGTTACAAAGTTATTAAGAAAATTTGACTTGAATTTTGTTTAAATTTTATCTTGTAGTTTAACCCTTTTCGGTTTTGAATTGAAATATACATCAGCCTATGGCAGCTAGTTTCGACCCTGAATTATTTTATAAAATCTATAGAAATGTTATTGAAATAAAAATATTATTCAGGGTGAAAACTAGGTACCCTGTCTAGACCCTTTCTTGATTTTAAAATTATTACGCGAATAAGGTTAAACAATATTTAACTATGTCATAAATCATAATCATTTGTAGTAAACTATATTCTAAGTCCATACATTCGTAATAGTACGTAAACACATTATAAACTTAAGTTTACAAAGCAGTTATACTTTAAACTTACATACATACGAGTACATGCCCACTAGACATCAAAATTATAACTTAAAATGTACATACCGTGAACTACTAGTATAACTTGATTTAACAAAATACTGCTCCTTCTTGCTACTTTACTTCGGAGAACCTACGTGTGAAATAAACACGCCCTAAGTATGAACTTAGTGAGGCATAGTTTCATTTAACAAACATAAAGTAAAATGATACTTATCATATGATATCATATCAAGTTCTCTACTTAAGATACGATAGTACTATCAAGGTTTCCATAGTCACTAAATATTAATGTGCATATCACAAATTTCTAGCTTAATCATGGTTCAATACTTTATCATCATCCAGTAAATTATATGATAGCATAGATCATATATATAATATTTTTCGTATGCAAAACATAATTCACATACATAACATGATTCACATTCATGACATGGTTCATATACGTAACATGATTCATATACGTGATATTATTTGTATACATGACATGGTTTAATTACATAATATATTTCATATAAGTGGCATGATTCATTTATCATTGCCCAAAGTACAATATATGAGACCGAGGTATGCGAGTCATCTTTAAATGACATCGTGTGTCAAACATGACCTGAAGATGAGTACGTACTTGGGGACGCTCTTTGCTCCCCATAAACATGAAGCACCTCGACAGTGCACTCGGGCACAGTGGGCGTGGATCCCCAGGGTGCATGTGACACATTCATTTTGTCACAAAACATGAAATTATAACATAACTTGAATAATGCAGCTGCTAGGGACTTTATGGCATGCCAACTATACCATGGACTCTCATACATAATACTTGGGCATTTCTTTTATCATCAATCCATTACCATGATCAATCATATGAATAATCATTCATATCACATGCTTCATCGTATATATATATATATATATATATATTCATGGAAACATAGATCAACATACATACACATCATGTAACACTATTTATAGTTAAGGTTGAATATTCGCTAGTCTTTCTATTTATAAATTAAACATGTAAATGCATTCACTGTTTTAGTGTAGTACAGCCTCACTAAGCTTTAATCATGATTCTTATCCTTCTTTTTGTCACTTGGGTCTCCTTCGTTTTCTTTTGAAACTGTATAAAACCAATTGACATATACATCACCATTCTTGTGTTTGACTTAAATCTAACACCGCTAATTTAATTCTTAAACATGACTATTCAAATATAATTTTTTTTTGAAAATTTCTGCAATACTTTACAAGTTGCCGAATTAGTCCCTAGATCTTTCCTTTCTTGACATTTCAATCCTTTAACTTTCATAACATGCTTGAATCTTCAATTCTATCAATTTTTCCATAAATTCAAAACCAATCCTTAATTTTTCCTAAATTGCCGAATTGGTCCTTGAATTTCCAAAATTTTCATTTTGGTCCCTAATCACCAATTCAATCTACTTTAACCATAATTCAATGATTCCAATGCTAAAATAAAATTTACAATAATTTCCCCTAATTTTCAAAATAGTCCCTAAATTTACAACTTGGAAAATTATTCAATATATCATCAAAATAGGTCTCCTAACATCATAATTCAATCAATTTCATCCTTAATTTAGCTTACTAACCAAAACCCCCAAACTTTAGTGTTAGGGTTTATAATCTCTAACATGGAATTTATCAAATTTCAACCTTAATTCCATGTTTAAATCATCAATTTAACTATATACAAGTCTAATTCCATCATCAACTTCAATTTCCACAATCAATCTTCATCCATAACATAACTCATACTTGACTTTTATCATGCAAAAATACTATCAAATTGAAGATAATTGAATGTATAACAATTTACCTAAATAAACTTTGCTTGAAACTAGTCTTGAATTCTTCAAAATTGGCTTAAAAGTTTGAAACTTCTTTCTCCTTATTTGTTTGCTGATTTCAAGTAGCTCTTGGGGAATTAAGATGATTTTTTATCATCTTTTAACCTATTTAATCCACATGTCATATTAAATTAATTTAAAATTCATTTAATTAGTGTAATTACCATCTTGCCCTTTTAATCTAATGGCCATGATTCAATATTGTAAAAATCAATGGCTATGATTTAATCCATGTGTAAATATTCTTCCAAGACTGCCCTCAAAGTTTCAAAATATTTCAAAAATGCCATCCATGGCAAATGTCCAATTTGCCCTCCAACTAGACTTTATTTACTAATAAGACTGGAAAATTGCCATTCCTTTAAAATCTAACTAAATCTAGTTAGAATCCAACTAAATGTAATAAATTATTCATAAAATAATATTTTATGAATTTTCCATACTTTCTTGGAACTGTCTTTAAAATTTCAGTTCGATCCGATATACTGATAATTACCTGGAAATTTTATCGGATACCTTTCCTCCACAATCCATTTAGAATATTATTGACTTAAAATGAATCCTTTTTATCAGTCAAAATATTGAATATGGGACCTTCCCAATAGGTCACCCATTCATGTACTACTCTGGTTTGAGCACGCTTAACAATTTTATTCGATCCATAAATTCGAATAATATAATCCTCGTATGAAAATCCAGGTAACACATAAATGTCACTCTTGGGGTGAACTATTCATTTACGGGATTACCTTACACAACTTTTGCAAATTACATTTTGGTCCCTAAACTTTTCCAAAGTTTACACTTTAACCTCTAAATTTTCAAAAATTACATTTTAGTCACTAAACAAAAAATTGGGATATTACATTATGTGTATTAGCACTTCGGTGCATATTTGACTCGTGTACCCAGGGTCCTCATAGGCTTATATTTGGGCTATGGTTTATTGGTTAATAAAAGATAAACATGTGAATAAGCTTATGAGCTTTTGGAATAAATGGCAAGTATATTGGTAAGAAATTTATATCTGGTTTATATTATGTTAATATATATTGACATGATGGTAATACATGTATAGTGATCATGATGCGTTTATGCATATATAGCATATTATGACAAATGGACAAGCATGAAAGTCTTATGACATTAGCATGTAGTAAATAATTACTAATGCAATGTGAAAATTGATGCTTTGGCATATATATATATATATCATGTTATATAAACATAGCCATGAAGTCGAATAAAGTTTAAATTATTGTTATTAATTTTCTTTATTGCCCCACTAAGTTCGTACTTAGCGTGTGTTTGATTGTGCACACGTAGGTAAATCAAGATAAGAGTGAGAAGAGCATTGCATCAATATTGGAAAGCTCAATAGGTAATCACAGTAATGACATCCTAATTGAGGTTTGATTATTATAGTGGCACGTATACTTGCTAAACCTATTTGAGTTGTGATTGGCCTTTAAAGTTCGGTAGGGTTTCATGCTAATTGGCGTTTCTGGAAAGATACAAAGTTAAGAGTAAACTCAGGTGATGAGTTGTATGCTAAGATAATTGATTTATGATTGGAACTTGAATAAATAATTTATTTCAGTTTTAAATAAAGTTAAGTGTGCTTGGGCTAGAGAAATTTTAGGATGGGTGACCATTGAGAAGTTTTCCTAAAAAAAATTTTAATTGCCCCAATTTTTGATTAAAGAAGTCGTAATATTTCTGACTCGTACTAGGTGTGCGGATACGGGAAGGGGATGTTACATACGGAGTAAACTATGGTCCTTGAGCTAAGGCTCTATTTGGCTATGGTGGCGGGATGTATTTCTTTTGGT
This sequence comes from Hibiscus mutabilis, assembly GCA_019671005.1. Lineage (NCBI taxonomy): Eukaryota > Viridiplantae > Streptophyta > Magnoliopsida > Malvales > Malvaceae > Hibiscus > Hibiscus mutabilis. Next base: position 26,395,358 of record CM033750.1, on the reverse strand, counting down.
CTTATTGGCGATGTTGGAGGATATTGACCATTTATTGTTCGTGATGTTGGTTGGGAATTCGCGTATCCACATTTAAATTTCTATCTAAGGAATTAAGTTATTAAAATTACTGCTAAAAACATGATTTGAGATGTAATTACATTGATATACATGTTAATGATATTATTAGCTTTCATGTTATTATTGTTGACTACCTCACTAGGATATATAAGCCTAATGCATCTCATTTCCATGCATTTTCAGGTTAAAGGTTGGTCAGATTAAGGATTGGAGGTAGGCGAGTTTTGAAGCAAGTCACACAAGCCATAAGTAATGTAAACCTAGCCTTTGAACTCCTAGTATGGTGGCATAGGGTCTAGACATGTTAGTTTAGCCCCATTTTGTATGTACAATGGTTCACCATATTGAATGGGTTAAAATATGAAATATGGCATGTTAGTGTTTTGGCAAAGTTGGTAAAATGGCTTAAAATACTCTAATAAATGAAAACTTGGTAAATGGATTCGTATTGGCATGAAATTTGACATGCATATGGATTTGATGTTTATAAGTTTGCTGGTAAAATTTGGTAGTCAATGGACAAGATTAAGGCCCTTAATTTAACTAAAAACCAGATAGAAAATGTCATTACAGACGCGTATCGGTACGAGTGGTGTCCTATCAGTAGCGATAAGCAATTTTGGGAAATGTTAACCCAAGAGTACCGGTACGGGTGATGTCATACCGGTACTGACATGAATTTTAGTAAAATAAATCAAGGCGTATCGGTACTGCTACAATAGTATCGATACGTCAAATCAACACTGGAAATTTACTATAGCAAGGTTACCAGTACGGATGGTGTCGTATCGATACCCATTAACGAATCGATTTGGGAATTTATGGATAGTGTACCGATACGGTGATAGACTCATACCGATACGAAGGGCATCAAATCCTCGTACAGGTATAGCACATTGCGTATTGATACTGGATTTAGGTTCGAAGGAATTTATTTATACGGGCGTACCGGTTCGGCCTCATGAGTATCGGTACCAGTACAGGTGAGTTAGTTAAAGTTAGTTATATAGTTTTAAAATCTTGCAAGATGGTCACTGAATTTTATGACGCTTAATTAATCGAACTCTGAATTCAATGAAATTTTTTAAGTACGAAATTCATGCATCAAATTTCAAATTGGCAACCCTAATTATTGATAAGTCCCAATAATTCTCTTAAATTACAATTTAGTCCTTAAATGTTTATAAGTTATTAAATGACCCTTATTTATAATTTGAACAATCTTATATTGATCATAGTCATTCATTGTACCGATTCAACATTGTTAATTCATTATTTATAGTACAAGTCATCAAAATTAATGAACCACTCATCGTATTGTTCACCGATAATGCTTTTCGACCCGAATTCCTACTAGACTGGAAATGGGTGTTACAAGTACGTTGGCATCTGTCGTATGCCTTGGCAAAATAATGGGCATCCTTGAACAGTATTGTCCAGAAAAATCCTGACTGCAATAACTTGGCTGCTTTCTTCATTCCAACAAAGTGTCCTCCATATGGTGCTGCATGGCAAAGCCGAAGAATGTTTTGTTGTTCATCCTCTGGAACACAATGAAACATGATTTGGTCAGAACATTTCTTGAACAGAAATGACTCATCCTGCAATACCTCAAAATTTTGGTTAGTGACCAAAATGAATAAAATGAAAGTTTGGTGACCAAAATATAAAGTTTGAAAAGTTTGGTGCCAAAGTGTAAAATTTAAAAAGTTCAAAGACTAAATTGTAATTTTAAAAAGTTATGTATTTGGTCCCATAAATGAATAGTTCACCCCCAAGAGTGGCATTTTCGTGATACACGGATTTTTGATACGGAGTTTGTATTAAGAGCTATAAAGCGTTAAAGTTCGAGAAAATTTCCAGATATTTGGATCGAAATAAAAATTGTTAAGCGTGCTCAGAGCAGAATAGCATTAGGATGGGTGACCTTATGGGAAGGTCTCATGTCAGTAGTTGATACTGATAAAAAGGGGAATTAGTTCGAGTTGAAATTTTATTTTATGGATATCTGATCAAGGATTAGTAAGAGAAATTTATCCGATAAAGATTTCGGGTAAATTATCAGTATATTGGACCGAGTCAAAATTTCAAGATTTTAATTTTTACAAAATTATGAAACATTTTGTATGCCAAAAATATTTACATATGGAGATCAGAATTATGAGAATTTCAGATTTTACCCGATAGTTTGGAAAGTGGAGAAATTGTAGAAAGTGAATATCGGGTAATCGGATCGAATTGGAATTTTAAAGATAGTTCCAAGGATTATGGAAAACTCATAAAATATTGTTTTATGAATATTTTATTACATTTGGTTGGATTCTAACTAGATTTAATTAGATGGTGATGGAATGGCAATTTTCAAGCCTTGTTAGTAAATAAAGTATAGTTGGAGGGCAAATTGGACATTTGCCATGGATGGCATTTTTGAAATATTTTTAAATGTTGAGGGCATTTTTAGAAAATGAAAAACACATGGATTTAATCTTGGCCCTTGGTTTATGATAAGATTAAATTTAGCCATTGGATTTGAAGGCTAAATTAGTAATTTTACTAATTAAATTAATTTAAATTTTTTTTAATTATCACATGTGAATTAAAAGGATAAAAATGAACTAATTTGTACATCTTTCTTGGGATATTTTCGAAACACAAGGGGGAAAAGAGAAGAAAATTTTCTTTGGCAAATTTGAAGGTTTTAAAGTTAGAATCAAGGTATGTTGCTTTGAAATAAATTGATCTATGCTTCATGCTCTTTCTTTTGATAGAAATATTGGATGCTATTATGAAGAATATTTCATGTTCATGAAGAGAGAGAAATTGGAATTTCATGAACTATGTTGGAATTAAGGCTTGATTTAAGTAACTCAAGTGTTGTAAACATGAAAACAAGCTTAAATTTAGTTTAATTCTATGTTCAAGGTTATAAACCATAACCCTCGAATTTGGGGATTTGGTTAAGGAATTTAATAAATTATGGAAATGAATGATCTGTGATATTAGAAGCCTTAATTTGATGTTAGAATAAAAAAATTTCCTTAGGAAGAATAATGGACCAATTCGGTTAGAATTGGAAATAAAGGGGAAATTATTGTGAAAATTATTCTAGTGTTAGAAATTATGATATTTTGATCAAATTAGCTTGATTTGATAATTTAGGACCAAAATGGAAATATTAGAAAGTAAGGGACCATTTCGGTCAAAGAAGAAAAATTAGAAGAAATTATGGAAAATTTTCCATAAGATTGGATATGATGAAATTATGATTTTACAAGCTTTAAAAATATCATTTGGACCATTTTAGAAGTTTGTAAAAACATAAGGATCAATTCGGAAATCTTGGAAAGATTGGGGACCAATTTGACATTTTGGAGAAAATTAAGCACTAAAGTGAAAAATTATTTTCATTGAAGCTTTATGCTTAAATTGTTATTAGAATGGACTTTTTATCATTCTTTGATTAAAAGTTAAGGAAAATTCAAAGTGTTAAAGGTATAATGACTTACGTCATGGAACTAAGATTGGACAATTATAGGAATAATTGTAGGAAAATTATTCCATTGTATTTATGTGTTACTATGATACTAAATTATAATTTGAAATGTATATGTGGCCTGTTAATACACATGTAGATCATGATCAAAACCGAGATCGAGCTAACAATCGAGGAAAGGACATAGATCAAATCTAAAGCTTAGTGGGGCTAAGTACATATTTGCAATTTATAAAGTGTCAAGGTGAGTGCATTTTATGCATGAATAATATTATGATTATCATTTGGAAGACTTGTGATAAGTCTACCATATTAGTAATTGCTTGATAATTATATTTTTAAATCATGAACTTATATTTGACATATTGAGAATTGTCAAAGGTAGAACTATGATGCATTTGATCACTAGATATATCAGGTATGTATGTTTATGTTATATTTAGGGTATGAACTGCCCAGTATTTAATTATATTGCCATGGATGAATTGAATATGGAATTGGAAAGTATGCCCAAATAGGTAATTGAGGTATAGAGTATAGTTGGCATGCCATAAAGTCCAGTGGTTTAGCACTTCGGTGCGGTTTATTAACACTTAGGTGTGGTTCTTTAGCACTTATGTGCGGTCTCTTAGCACTTCGGTGCAGTTTATTAGCACTTTGGTGCGGTTTTGACTCGTGTACTCAAGTCCTCAAACTATGTTGGGCAATAATCTATTTGATAGTAAATGGTTAATAAATTAGAGAGTAAGTGAACTATCGGATAATGGTAATAAATGGTTAATAAATTAGAGAGTAAGTGAAATATCGGATAATGGCAATAAATGGTTAATAAATTAGAGAGTAAGTGAACTCTCGGATAATGGTAATAAATGGTTAATAAATTAGAGAGTAAGCGAACTATCAGATAATGGTAATAAATGATAAATAATTTAGAGAGTGAGTAAACTCTCGGATAATGGCAAGGATAATAATAGGATTTATGAACCGGTTTAGCCAGTTCTGGATAGTAAATGAGTCTCTGTAGAAAGTCAGAGTTATATACGTGCCACTAGGATATCTAAAAATTACTGATATTGTGTAGGATTATGATGATGCCTTATGTTGAGTAGATTACTCCTTACTTATTTTATATAATCGTGACATGAATAGATATCGGGTTATCGAGAATCCCAACAGGCTATTGAGCAGGATGTGCCTGCTCAAAGCGGAAGTAATGAGGTGAATCAGAATCCACCTCAGGTTCAGCAAAATGTAGAGCAACCGGCTCAGCAAAGTGTATAGCAACATGCTCGGGAACAAAGAAATATGTCGATACAAGATCAAGGCCTATTTTTGCAGTCTTTGGAGGCAATCCTAAATCGGCAGGCACCAGTATCAATCCCAAAGGAATTAAGGAAAATTAGGGCACCAGAATTCTGAGGTGATACTGATACAGATCCTATGGTTGCCGATTATTGGTTAAATGATATAAAGATCATATTAAATAGGATTCCTTGTGATAATCAAGGAAAATTAGAAGGAGTAGTATCCCTATTGATGGAACAAACCAGCGTATGGTGCAACGTGATAACTGCACAAGTACCTCCAGAACGGATTACTTTGGAATTCTTTCTACAAGAATTCAAGGAAAAATATATTGGAGATGTGCTTGTCGAGGAAATGAGACAACAATTTCTACAGTTGAAACAATACCACAGATCGGTTTATGAATATGAATGCAAGTTCAATCGATTAAATTGATTTGCAATCGAATTTCTTCCAATCGAGAAGTCCAGAATAGACAGATTTATAGCTGGGTTGGATCCTCAATATAAAAAGATTTTGGTTTCTCGTAACTTCACTTCTTTTCAAGAGGTGGTAAATTGAGCCAAGGCCATGGAGAAAGTTGACCTTGAGGAAAAAGGTGAGAAGTAGATTCAGACCAGAAAAAGGTCTAGAAGTTTATTTGCTGCATCATCATCTAAACGCAATAAAGGAATACCAGAACAGTATCCTGCAGCATCAACCTCTTCAATTAAGAAGGGGTATGCAGGAGGAAAATCGAAGCAATCCTAGACGAGTACTATGGGTACTCGAGATTCTAGAATTTGCCCTATTACAGAATACGAGCATTGTGACAAAAAGCATCATGGTCAGTGTTGGTTGACTGGGGCATGTTTCTATTGTGGGCAAGCTGGTCATATCAAGAAGCATTGTCCAGAACTTCACCCAAACCAGCTTATTGTAGCACATCAGGCTGGTAAAGGAAATAAAGGTAGTAACCCAGGAACATCTGCATTTACGCCTAATCGAGAGAGCAAGGCTACAACTCGAGTATACCATATCAAAACTATTGAGGATCAGGATGATGCAGAGATCGTAGCAGATATGATCGAACTCTTTGGCGGACCTATCTTTGCATTGATTGATCTAGGCTCTACTCATTCTTACATTAGTTCTAAAATAATACTCGAAAGAAATATCCTAATAGAACCAATTTCGAAAAAGTAGTTGCCATCAATTTAATAGGACAAAGTGCCAAAGTGAGTCGAATATGCAAGAAATATCCTCTAAAGATTCAAATAGTAGAATTTCTTGCTGGTTTTATGGAAAATATAAAAGGGTTAATCTTGAAGAAGCCAGACGGTTCAAAGATGGTATTTGTAGGTGAAAGACCGGATAATCTGAACAATGTGATTAGTGCTATAGAAACAAAAATAAATCTGGAAAATGTACCAATGGTATGAGAATTTCTAGATGTTTTTTCGGATGAATTACCGAGATTACCTCCCTATTGAGAGGAAGAATTCGGTATTGATGTGCTTCCTGGAATAGCACCAATATCGATAGCACCTTATAGGATAACTCCTACAGATCTTAGAGAATTGAAAGCTCGGTTACAAGAATTATTAGACCGAGGTTTTATACAGCCTAGTATATCACCTTGGGGAGCCTCAGTCCTATTTATATAGAAGAAGGACAGATCAATAAGATAATGTGTAGATTATCGTTAACTTAACGAAGTGACGATCAGGAATAAGTATCTTTTACCGAGGATTGATGATCTTTTTGATCAACTTAGGGGAGCAACCGTGTTCTCTAAGATTGATCTTCGATTGGGGTATCGTTAATTAAAGATCAAGAAGGCGGATAGACCAAAGATAGCTTTCAAAATCAAACATGGGCATTATGAGTTGTAGTAATGCCCTTCAAACTTACAAATGCACCGGTGGCATTTAAGGATTTAATGAATCGAATCTTCTAGCTGTATATGGAATCGATTTGTGGTGGATTTGTTGATAATATATATTGGTTTATTTGAAAACCAAGGAGGAGTATGATACTCATCTTCAAGTAGTTCTCCAGATCCTACAAGAAAAGAAGTTGTATGCAAAGCTATCAAAATGTGAAATTTTGGTTATTGGAAATAATTTTCCATGGGCATATAGTTTCAGCCGAAGGAATTTGAGTTGAACCTAAGAAGGTTCAAGTAATCCTTGAATGGAAAATTCCTAAGAATGTCTCTGAAGTAAGAAGTTTCTTAGAATTAGTTGGTTATTATTGGTAGTTTGTGAAAGATTTTTTTCAATGATTACCCCTCCGATAAACAAGCTGTTAAGAATGATATGCCATTCGTTTTGAACGGAAAGGTAAACTCAGTCCAAGGTTCATTGACCTTTATGAAATACTAAAGAGAGTTGGATTAGTGGCATGATAACATTGCTACCCGAGATGAATCGAATTCATGATGTATTTCATGTATCCATGTTAGAGAGGTATAGATCACATCTTTCGCATGTCATTACACCGGAAAAAATTGAAATTTAACCGGATTTGACATACGAAGAAAAACATGTGAGGATCTTAGCTAGGGAAGAAAAGCATTTGAGAAATAAAAAAAAGATTCCTCTAGTCAAAGTTTTATAGAGAAATCACAAAATAAAGGAAGCTACTTGGGAATTCGAGGAATCAATCTCAAAATTTTGGTTAGTGACCAAAATGTAAAATTTGAAAAGTTTGGTGCCAATGTGTAACATTTAAAAAGTTTAAAGACTAAATTGTAATTTTAAAAAGTTATGTATTTGGTCCCGTAAATGAATAGTTCACCCCCAAGAGTGGCATTTTTGTGATACACGGATTTTTGATACGGAGTTTGTATTAAGAGCTATAGAGCGTTAAAGTTCGAGAAAAATTCCAGATATTTGGATCGAAATAAAAATTGTTAAGCGTGCTCAGAGCAAGTAGCATTAGGATGGGTGAACTTATGGGAAGGTATCATGTCAGTAGTTGAGACTGATAAAAAGGGGAATTAGTTCGAGTTGAAATTTTATTTTATGGATATCTGATCAAGGATTAGTAAGAGAAATTTATCCGATAAAGATTTCGGGTAAATTATCAGTATATTGGACAAAGTCAAAATTTCAAGATTTTGATTTTTACAAAATTATGGAACATTTTGTATGTCAAAAATATTTACATATGGAGATTAGAATTATGAGAATTTCAGATTTTACCCGATAGTTTGGAAAGTGGAGAAATCGTAGAAAGTGAATATCGGGTAATCGGATCGAATTGGAATTTTAAAGATAGTTCCAACAATTATGGAAAACTCATAAAATATTATTTTATGAATATTTTATGATATTTGGTTGGATTCTAACTAGATTTAATTAGATGGTGATTGAATGGCAATTTTCAAGCCTTGTTAGTAAATAAAGTATAGTTGGAGGGTAAATTGGACATTTGCCATGGATGGCATTTTTGAAATATTTTGAAATGTTGAGGGTATTTTTAGAAAATGAAAAACACATGGATTTAATCTTGGCCCTTGGTTTATGATAAGATTAAATTTAGCCATTGGATTTGAAGGTTAAATTAGTAATTTTACTAATTAAATAAATTTAAAATTCATTTAATTATCACATGTGAATTAAAAGGATAAAAGATGAACTAATTTGTTCATCTTTCTTGGGATATTTTCGAAACACAAGGGGGAAAAGAGAAGAAAATTTTCTTTGGCAAATTTGAAGGTTTTAAAGTTAGAATCAAGGTACGTTGCTTTGAAATAAATTGATCTATGCTTCATGCTCTTTCTTTTGATAGTAATATTGTATTCTATTATGAAGAATAGTTCATGTTCTTGAAGAGAGAGAAATTGGAATTTCATGAACTATGTTGGAATTAAGGCTTGATTTAAGTAACTTAAGTGTTGTGAACATGAAAACAAGCTTGAATTTAGTTTAATTCTATGTTCAAGGTTATAAACCCTAACCCTAGAATTTGGGGATTTGGTTAGGGAATTTAATAAAGGATGGAAATGAATGATTTTTGATATTAGAAGCCTTAATTTGATGTTAGAATAAAAAATGTTCCTTAGGAAGAATAATGGACCAATTCGGTTAGAATTGGAAATAAAGGGGAAATTATTGTGAAAATTATTCTAGTGTTAGAAATGATGAGATTTTGACCAAATTAGCTTGATTTGATAATTTAGGACCAAAATGGAAATATTAGAAAGTAAGGGACCATTTCGGCCAAAGAAGAAAAATTAGAAGAAATTATGGAAAATTTTCCATAAGATTGGATATGATGAAATTATGATTTTACAAGCTTTAAAATATCATTTGGACCATTTTAGAAGTTTGTAAAAATATAAGGATTAATTCAGAAATCTTGGAAAGATTGGGGACCAATTCGGCATTTTGGAGAAAATTAAGGACTAAAGTGAAAAATTGTTTTCATAGAAGCTTTATGCTTAAATTGTTATTAGAATGAAGTTTTGATCATTCTTTGATTAAAAGTTGAGGAAATTTCAAGGTGTTAAAGGTATAATGACTTATGTCATGGAACTAAGATTGGACAATTATAGGAATAATAATAGGAAAATTATTCCTATTGTATTTATGTGTTAGTATGATACTAACATATAATTTGAAATGTATATGTGGCCTATTAATACAGATGTAGATCGTGATCAAAACCGAGATCGAGCTAACAATCGAGGAAAGGACATAGATCAAAGCTGAAGCTTAGTGAGGCTAAGTACATATTGGCAATTTATAAAGTGTCAAGGTGAGTGCATTTTTATGCATGGATAATATTATGATTATCATTTGGAAGACTTGTGATAAGTCTACCTTATTAATAATTGCTTGATAATTATATTTTTAAATCATGAACTTATATTTGACATATTGAGAATTGTCAAAGGTAGAACTATGATGCATTTGATCACTAGATATATCAGGTATGTATGTTTACGTTATATTTAGGGTATGAACTGCCCAGTATTTAATTATATTGCAATGGATGAATCGAATATGGAATTGGAAAGTATGCCCAAATAGGTAATTGAGGTATAGAGTATAGTTGGCATGCCATAGAGTCCAGCGGTTTAGCACTTCAGTAAGGTTTATTAACACTTAGGTGTGGTTCTTTAGCACTTATGTGCAGTCTCTTAGCACTTTGGTGCGGTTTTGACTCGTGTACTCAAGTCCTCAAACTATGTTGGGCAATAATCTGTTTGATAGTAAATGGTTAATAAATTAGAGAGTATGTGAACTCTCGAATAATGGTAATAAATGGTTAATAAATTAGAGAGTAAGTGAACTCTTGGCTAATGGTAATAAATGGTTAATAATTTAGAGAATAAGTGAACTCTCAGATAATGGCAATAAATGGTTAATAAATTAGAGGGTAAGTGAACTCTCAGATAATGGTTAATAAATTAGAGAGTAAGTGAACTCTCGGATAATGCTAATAAATGGTTAATAAAATAGAGAGTAAGCGAACTATCAGATAATGGTAATAAATGATAAATAATTTAGAGAGTGGGTAAACTCTTGGATAATGGCAAGTATAATAATAGGATTTATGAATCCGGATTATGTTATGTTAATTTGATTAACATAAGGGAAATAAAGGAATAGTGATCAAACTGTATGTTTATTATATTATTGATATAATTCAAGCATGTTGATTAATATTAAATAGTTATAATGCCTCACTAAGTATATACTTAGCGTGTGATGATTTTTCACGCGTAGGTAGGAAACCCAGGTTGGAGTAAGGAGTAAGGCATCATTATCAAAGAAGGATATATACACAATATCGATAACTACATCTTTGATGTATTTTGATATTTTCTAGTTGGCATGTATGAATGAATATTAGCTCTTTTAAACTAGTCTAGATGTGTATTGTAATATTAACATCTAGATAAGTGGTTAATATATTATGTTGGATTTTATTAGACTTGATGCTAGTTTAAGGAAATTGCTAGTAAAGAAAATCAGGTAAGATTACAAAAAAAATTAGAGTAATCAAAACGATTTTTGTTTTAGGCAATTTTTAGGCAGCTCTGTTAATCGTAAAGTATAGTTATAAATTGCCAAGTTGTTGCCTGAAATCGGGATCTATCTGATGGATTAAAAATTGGAAATAAATTTTATGCGATTAAAAGGAAAAATTTTAAATCAACATTTTGATTTGTACGGATAGCATAAAATGTGGTTTAAACATCATGTGACACTCTATACTAGTATTGGGTAATAAGTACTGGTAAGGCTGTTATACATCCCAATAGTATTGCCGAATATCCCTTAGAAATGGCTTCTTGGCATTACTTGATAAATCTTGTGGCAATATATTGTTGACCAGGTAATATCTCTGTCAGCATACCATGGAATGGTAGTGGTTACAAGCAACTATTCACCAGGGAAATCATCTTGAATGGTAACATTGTTGCCATCCTTATAGTGGTGCTCTAAACGAGACAAATGATCAGCCACTGGGTTTTTACTCCTATTCTTATCTCGTATCTCGAGATCAAACTCTTGTAGCAAAAATATCAATCGGATCAGTCTGGGCTTGGCATATTTCTTTGCCAGAAGGTATTTGATTGTCGACTGGTCTGTGTATACCATAACTTTACTACCCACCAAGTAAGACCTGACAAAGACAACTGCTAGAAACTCCTTCTCAGTTGTTATGCAGTTAAGATGGGATTCATTCAACATTCAGCTGGATAATAGATGATATCAAAATTTTTTCCATTTCTTTGTCCTAACATGGCTCTAGCGGCGTAGTCGCTGGCATCGTACATGAGCTCGAATGGCTTATTCCAATCTGGTGCCATGACTATGGGGGCATTAATTAACCTTTCTTTCAATTCCTGAAAAGCTTTCAAACAAGAATCATCAAATGCAAAGTGGTATTCTATTCCAAAAGTAAGCATAAATGTTTAGAAATTTTTGAGAAATCTTTAATAAAGCAATGATAAAAATCTAAATGTCCTAAGAAACTTTTAATACCTTTGAAACTTGTAGGTGGTGGCAATTGTTTGATTACCTCTACCTTTTCTTTGTCTACTTCCAGTCCCTTCTTGGTCACTTTGTGTCCGAGAACTATGCCATCCTTCACCATGAAGTGGCATTTTCCCCAATTTAAGACCATGTTTGTTTCTATGCATCTCCCTAGAACAAGTTTCAAACTATAAAGGCATTCCTCGAAAGTTTTGCCGAAGATGGAGAAGTCATCCATGGAGACTTCTAAATTATTCTCGATTATATCTGAGAAAATAGACATCATGAAATGCTGAAACGTTGTTGGGGCGTTACACAATCCAAAGGGCATCCTTCTAAAGGCGAATGTCCCATATGAATAAGTGAACATGTTCTTCTCATGATCTTCTAGAGCGATGTCAATCTGATTATAGCCTGAGTAGCCGTCCAAGAAGCAATAAAATGACTTCTATGCCAATCTGTCCAACATCTGATCAATGAAGGGCAGTGGAAAGTGATCCTTACGAGTGGCATTATTTAGCTTCATGTAATCTATGCACACCCTCCAGCTTGTCACGGTTCTCGAGGGGATCAATTCATCTTTGTTATTCTAAACCACGGTTATTCTACCCTTTTTTGGCACACACTCCATCAGGATGGCCCACGAGCTATCATAAATGGGACAAATTATCCCAGCATCTATCCACTTTATGACTTCTTTCTTGACTACCTCCTTCATGATGGGATTTATTCTCCTCTAAGACTTGATTGTTTTTCCATGGTAATCCTCTAGAATAATTTTGTATATACAAATTGTTGGGCTTATCCCTCATATATCAACTAAGGTCCATTCTAGGGCTTGCTTATAATTGCCCAGTATTTCCAGCAATCTCTCCTCTTGGTCATCAGTTAAATCAGCAGCAATGATCACTGGCAAAGTGGAGTTATCTCCTAGGTAAGCATATTTGAGGTGGCTTGGCAAAGGTTTCAGCTCAAGTTCTGGTGGTTCCTCAATAGATGGCTTGGGTGCCTTTTCTCTGCCAGCCAACTCAAGTGGCTCGGGTCTTCTAAAATAACTATAACCTCATTCAACATGGTTGGTTCCTTAGATTCTTTACTCATCATTTCTTTATCATCCAGTTCCCTAGCATCTACATTTGTGCCCTGACAAAACTATATTATGTCCATAATGAAAATAGACTCCATCATGTTAACAACTTGGCATTCTTCCGGTTTATCTGTACACTTAAGAGCTTGAAATACGTTAAACATAATATGTTGGCCATTCATACGCATAGTAGGCTCACCTTTCTGAACATCAATTAGGGTCCTACCCGTGGCAAGAAATAGTCTTCCTAACATTATTGGGACATCAACATCACTTCATACTCTAAAATAATAAAACTAGCTGGGAATATAAATTTATCTACCTTAACCAACACATCATCAATCTTACCCTTGAGATGTACATAAAATTGATCTGTCAGCTGGAGTGTTACTGTGGTAGGCCTTGCTTCAATGCCAAGCTTTCTGAAAACTGGCATTGGCATCAAATTGATGTTGGCTCTCAGGTCACACAGTGATTTACCCATAAATTTATTGCCAATCGTGCAGGGAATAGCAAAACTTCCTGGATCTTTCAGTTTTGGTGGCAATCTATTGGTTATCATTGCGATGCATCCTTTAGTGAGAGCAACAGTCTTAAAATCACTCAGCTTCCTCTTTTTGGACAAAATGTCCTTCATAAATTTTACGTAGTTGGGCATTTGTTCAAGAGCTTCCACTAATGGTATGTTTATTTGTAGTTGTTTAAGGACTTCCAAGAAGTGCTTAAACTGTTGATCCTACTTGTGTTTCTAGAGCCTTTGCAGAAAAGGTGGTGGTGGATAAGCAAATGCTAGCTATGTTGGTTTTGCCAAAGAGTTGTTGGCGTCAGATTGAGATATAGCATTGTTAGTGCTCGCCTCCTTTTTTTCTCTGCTTCCTTAGGCTCGTCTGTTGGCACTATTTTCTCATCTTTGCAAATGATTGGTTGTTTGACAGGTGTTTCATTCTCGAATTGTTTTCCACTTTGAAGAGTAACTGATTTGCATTGTTCATTCCCTTTTTGTCGAGCATCTTTCGTATCACTTGGAAAAGTCCCATAAGGTCTATTGTTAAGTGCATTGGAAATTTGTCCCAGTTAAACCTCTAAGTTCTGAATAGATACTGCTAAACTCTGGACAGTGGCATCATTTCGCTCCATGTACTCTGCTAAAGTGTTCCCCTGAGTAAATCTCTTCCTTGGATGTAAATTGTTTTGTGCTCTTTGTGGCATCGCATTGTGGTTGAAACCAGGTGGTGCATTATTATTCTAATGTTGGACATTATATTAATTACCTTCATGATTTCCCATGAAAAGTTTGGATACTGCTTCCAACCTGCATTATAAGTATTGGAATGTGGATTAGTATTACGATTGTAATTCCCAAAAAAATTACTGATTCTAGGTTTGTTGGACATTCATCCACATTATGATCCACTCCATAAATAATGCGGAATGGTTTCAGTACCTTTATTTCTTAGATTTCAATAGGCTTCTGCATCGTCTTCACTATACTAGTGAGGTTGGCAATTTGAGTGTTGATAGATGATAGTGCGTCAAGCTCTAATTTCCCAGCGACTTTTGTTCTGGTTCCCAATCTAGCAATAGGATACTGGAGGTCATTAGTGGCAATCATTTCAAGGATGTCAAACGCCTCCATGTAATTCTTTTCAAGCAACTAATTGTTCGCTGGAGCATCAACCATAGTTCTGGCTGAGCACTGAGTCTATTATAAAAGGTCTCCATCTGGATCTAAGTAAGAAATCCATGCATGGGGCACCTTCTCAACAGGTCCTTGAAATGCTCCCAAGCATCATACAAAGTCTCGTCATCAGTCTACCTAAAAGAAATGATTTCACTCCGTACCTTGGCATTAAGTTTAGGTCACTGGAACCTCAGAAGAAACTTCTGGCATAATTATGTCCACGAAGTGACTGAACTAGGTGGCAAAGAACTTAGCCACGTTTTTGCTCTATCTCTCAAAGAGAATAAGAATAGTCTCAACTTTACTGTTCCTTCAGTTGCACCAAGTTGCTAAAATAGTTGGCACACCTCTATGAATTGCTTTAGGTGTTGCCTTGGGTCGGTAGGTGATCCATCAAATTGACCTATATTCAATAGCGTCTAAATCGTTACCAATTTAATTTCAAAAGTAACTATATTTGTCTTTGGACTAATAAGTCTTGGCATCAAATTATCCATGGTTGGTGCCAAGTGTTATATGATAGGTCGTTCTTCTTCCACAACAATAGAAGGTGCGGCGGTATTTCTTCATGTATTACCGAATTTTCTTGATTGTTCTTGGCACCATCTGCTCCACCATTTCCATTAAGATTCATTTATCTAAGTTTTCTTCTTAACCTGCACAGGGTTCTCTCAATCTCTAGGTCGTATAATAAATCATCCTTCGCAGTGCGGTTCCTGGTCATAGACCAAACAAAACAAAATAAGTAAAATTAACAAACAAAAGTAAAAATCAAAAAACTAAATTCTGTTGCAATCCCCCGCAACAGCGCCAAAAACTTGTCGACTGACTAATGCTTGGCAACAGATCAACTATTTAGTGTAATTAAGCAAGTAAATAATGCCAAGAATAGGTCTTTTTGAATACAAGTATACACGGTCAACAAGTAATTCAGCAATAAGTTGTGTATCATATCTACAAGGATTGTCCAATAATTAAATACCACGATAATTACTTGTGAATTGGAATGAATAGGTTGGTAATTGGGATCGAATCGTAATTAAGAAAATGACTAAGAGAAAGTGCAATGAGAATTTAGGCAGTTTGGCAAATAAATGTATCTAGATGATTGATTGGCGTTGGCAAGGGATGCTTGGATTTCAAGCTAGCAAAGGCGTCATTTAATAACTTTCAGCATTGGTTTTATTGTCGAGTAGATTTTAAGTTAGTATTGCATCTGTCGATGGCAATACTCTAAGTTAATTACCTTTAACACCTATATGTCTATAGTTTTGTTTTCAAATAATTAACCTGGCCAAGTTTTAATCTTTATTCCTAAGGGGGTAGATTTCGAGGTAAGCTCATCTACTTGAACATCTTCCTTCGAAGTTTCTCTCCTTAGTATTTGGAAATTAATCCTCATCTCTTAAGTCTGTTAAGATATTAAGGATAATCAGCATTCAATTCCATCTATCGTATGGCATAAAACATTATAAAATTAAGTGCAATCAAAATATAAAAAAATGCCAAGGCATTCAATTATTAAAAACCTAAAAGCTACGCGTTCTTCGCAGAACACCCCTAGCCAATTTTAAAGAATTAGTTCATGGCTAGGGAAACCATCAACACCATATCATTTTTAGACATCACCATCGAATAAAAATAAAACTAAGAGAAATGGACAAAGAAGGAGATCCGTCGATGCAACCCTTTAATGGATCCAGAGCTCTCGGTCACGGCCTGGTCGAACCACGGTTTACCCGCTACTCTTTTTCTTCCTTATGAAGCAACTCCTTTTTGTTCGATCATTGGTCTTTTTTATATAGGAACTCGTGGAAAACCCTAGGTAAGGTTTGATTTAAAAGTGTGTTATGCACCGAAGTAGGTTCATTATCTTCTTATCCTTTTTTTAAATTAGGGCTGACCTGGCTCTAACTAACGGCTAACGGACTGGGCATCGGTCTTCTTTCTTTTTCCAATCGAGCTTGGTAATCCTCATTCTTCTTTCGCCAATGACACCCAGCATTTCTCTTCTATTCTTGTCTTGCTAATGCCTAACCTGCTCCTGACCTGCCCTCCACAACAAGAAAGTACCCCTTCACTCTGGCAATAAAATTTATTCATTCCTCAACTCTTTAATGCAAATGCATGAATATATTAGCTAAATGCACAAATATGTACCCAAAGATAAGCAATAGCATGGCAATATATATGTAAAAAAATTGATCTTTTAAGGAGTTAAAATGTCACCATCAATTGATGGGTTAAATTTATGTATACTTAAATCACAAATAAGTTCTTAAAGTATACTAAATTTTTCATTTAGGTATCTAAAGTATTTTGGTGAAAATAAATACCTAAAGTATACTTTTTGGTTAAATTAAGTACTTAAAGCACACTTTTTTTGGTAACAATAGATACCTAAAGTATTTTTTCGTCAAAATGAGTACATAAAGTATACGTATTTTGACAAAAAAAATATTGTTTAGTTAAAGATTTTGATATAACAAATTGAAAAATGTTTTTGGACTTAATTAGAATATTGCAAAAATTATTTAAAGTCCAAATAACTTAAAAATATGTTTGAAATGTTTTTGAATAGTTTTTTACTTGAAAAAATATTTTCAAAGGGTTTTAAAAGTCAAAAACAGGCCTTAAGTATCGGAACCCTATCCCCGATATCGATATGATATGGCCCGTACCAGTACGGTATTGACCAATAACGATACGCTATGTTTTGGAAAATTCTAGTGAGCACTTTTCGTACCGTAATGACCCTCAGTACTGATACGCAAGGGCGCATTCTGATACCCTGGTATCAAGTACCGATACGCCCTACTTTTTGTGTCTAATGACTCTTTCTGTTTAAGGTAGGTACCGATACCCAGACCCGTGTATCGATACCCACTACATTAGAAGAGCATTTAATATTGGAAATTAATTCCCCAACTGCTCTAATCAATCCCCAACGGCTAGTAATGGTCAATAACTCATTAGAGGACTTAAAATAGACCTTCAAGCAGCCATGGAAGAATAAGAAACCAGCTACCAACATTCAATGTATAGAGAAAGTGTTTTTGAGCTTTAATTGTCATTTTTATTCTAGAACACACTTGTGAGCTTAATTGTTATATTTGCTCAAGTGTTAGGATTTTGGGTGAGAGCTAAATTATTCAAACACTTTGCCTTTGTAAGGTTTTCCTTGTTTGTTTATTTGTAATCTTCTCTTGGGAGAAAGTGTCTCAAAGCTTTGGGGGTCTGTAAAGGCTACTCTTGATCCTTGAAAAAAAAAAGAAAAATTAGTGAATTTGTAGAAAATCCTTAGTGGGGAGCTAAGATAGTGGAGGTAGACTTGGTTTAGAAGTCGAACCACTATAAATCCTTGTGTCCAATTTTTTATTTCCAATTCCTTCTACCACTTTCATCACAAAGCCAATTCAGCCCAACAGTTGGAATTAGAGCAAGGTCACTATCATCGAATTAACATCCTAGAGTCGATCCTCGAAAAGCTCGATTCATTTCTTCATCAACCAAAGCAATGGCCTCCACTTTCGGTTCTCACTACATTGAGGACTCCCAACCGATCAACAAACCATCTTTCTTCCATGGAGCTCACTATTCTTTTTGGAAGAATTGGATGAAGCTATTCATTCAAGCTGGTGATCTTGGGGCATGGATGAGCATCATAGAAGGCTACACCACTCCAACTTCTGAGATGAGAGATTGGAGTGAAGTGGAGAACAAGAGAATCCAAACAAATGCCAAGGTCATGTGCATTCTCTTTTGTGCACTTGGTCCCAATGAATATGGAAGGGTCTCATCTTGTTCAAATGCCAAGGAGATTTGGGACAAGCTTGAAGCCACTCATGAAGGAACCAATGAAGTAAAGGAGACCAAGATCAGTCTTTTCAAACTTGAGTACAAGAACTTCAAGATGAATCCAACGGAAGACATTAAAGTTATGTTTGATCGATTCTCCACCATTGTCAATGGACTCAAAGGCTATGGAGAAGTGATTCCGGAGGACAAGCTAGTTCAGAAGTTGATTTATTCACTTCTCAAATCATGGGAATCCAAGAAGACGACGATCATCAAATCAAAGAACTTGAAGACGCTCAAGCTTGACAAGCTCATCGGCTCCTTGCTCACTTATGAGTTAATGTCGAAGGGGAGAGTAGAAGAAAAGAGAAAAGAAGAGAAGAGGAATATTGTATTCAAGACCTCCTCGAGCTTTCAAGAAGATACATCGAGTGAAGAGGAGAGTGAAGATGAAGATGAAGAAGAAAATATGGCCAAACTCTTCAAGAAACTCAAGCGATTCGTGAAGTACGAGAAAGAAGAATCAAAGCATGAAACAAGGAGGAAGAAGGATCCTATCATTTACTTTGAATGCAAGAAGCCTGGGCATGTCAAATATGATTGCCCAAGGATAAAGAATGGATCAAAGAAAAAGGCATTCTTGGCTACATGGGGAGATGAGGAAGACTCAACTGATGATGATGAGGTAGCCAACTTTTGTCTTATGGCCATCCAAGATGAAAAGGTAACTTCTAACGCATCTAATTTAAATTCTTATACTTTTGATGAGTTACAAGAATCCTATGATGATTTGGTTTTGGAATTCAATGCTTCATTTTTTAAAAACAAAAAGTTGATTTCAAAGTTGAAAATTAAAAATGAATTGCTTTCTAAAACCAACTTCGAACTTGAAGCAAGGTTTAAATATTTTAAACAAAAGAACCTTGATTTACAAAACTTGCTTCTAAAAGTTCAAGAGGATCATCAAAGGGAAATTGATGATCATAAAAAGAATTTATTTAACAAAAAATTTCAAAAATGTGAAAATAGAGGTAGCTCCAAAACAAATTTTGTTAAAATAAATTTTTATCAAAGGCAATATAGTTCCCCCTAGATTTTTGAATGGGAAAATGGTTAAGAATATGTGGGTCCCAAAATGACTCATTTCTTATAAAGATAAAGATGTCATTGAAAAATGGATCCCTAAGGGAACTAAAATTTTTGGAACTAATGACAATGGATATAAAGCAATTTGGATACAAAAATATCCTTGCTTGTCTTTTGTAGGTGTGCTTGAGCATTGATGATCAAAGTCAAAAATTTTGGGAGCTCTTGACACACAAGGGAGAATGACACTTGAAGAAGAAGAGACTTAACATCCTATATTGGTTCAAGTGGTAAGATTTAATTTCATGCAATTGCTTGATCTTGTTTTTCCATGTTTAATTTTTCATAATGATCTAAGCATGTTTCTGTGACTTCATGTTATGCCTAATTGCATATAGTTAGGGGGTCTTAATTGGATAAGTTACACGTTTTTTGGCCTAATATGTCTATTTCTATGTTATTGGCCTTAAACTTACAATGTTTGGTTGAATTTGGTAAAATTCATGCTTGTTTTGATTTAAATATGTTATTTTTGAGAGATCTGTTTCCAAGTATTAGTTAGCTGACATGACACATGTCCTATCTTTTCTCTTAATTTTAATATTTTTAATTCAAAAGATTTGACCAACCAATGAGATAGTGACACGTATCACCGTTTGATCGAGAAAAACAAAGAAAAGAAATTAAATAAAAGCGTTGCGCACAATTGGACTTGAACCTAGGCTACGTTTCAAGTAGAGAATTTATAGATTAGATAAATTTTAGTCTAATAGTATTTTAGCCCCTATAAAAATGAGTACTTAAATTAAAAAAAAGTAATGATTTATTAAATATTTAATCAAGTAGGGCTGAACCAAAGCGGGATGTATTTGTGTTCTCAAATTTCTTAGTCTAATGGCAATTTAGGTCTTTATCATAACTGTCTTGGACATTTTCGGGATCCCGAGTGAAAAATAATGCGCCCCTATAGAACGAAAATATATCTCATCATTTTGAATAATTAATTTAATATTTCATTATAAACTATAGAAACATGATTAAACTTTGTCAACACATTATTTTCATTGTTTTGTTAAGAAAATTTAAAGGAATTGAATTGTGGGTATGATATGGAGTTTTATTTTGAACAATAAATACAAAAATTTTGAAGAATATTGTACATTCATTTTTTATTGTTAGATTGGAGAAGAATAAGCAAAGAATTACATTTGAAAAAAATAAATTTTGAGATTTGGGAAATATAGCTAAATTTCAATGTTATATTAATTTATTCATTTGATAAATTAAAAAATAAAAATTTAAAAAATAAGAATAATTAGTTTTTAGGGGTCATACGTTGGTTGGGGCCTGAGCAATCACTCACGGTGCTCCCTTAATGGTTGATTCCGGTCTTTATAAGTTTAAATATTAGATAAATTACGCATTATCTTGTGAATTTTGAGTTTAAATATATAATAGGTCATTTTATTTTTAAAATTCAATATTTCGACCCCTCCTAATGTTCAATCATGACTCCGTCTATGGTTATATTTAGATATATCCCGAGAGGAATCCAAGAACAAATATTATGTTTAGCTATATCAGTAAGCATTATTTTCTTTACCAAGCTCTTAACAATCTGCATTGTTGATGCACCGCTCAACGAACTCGTCACTGCTGCTCTTCCCCCAAATACTGCTATGCAAACCAAACATTCAACCAAAATGAATTATACTTGGAGAAATGGGTTTCAACTTGCAATGGCCTACCGGTTTAGGAATGGAGAAGGCCTTTTTCACCCAGCACTAAAAGTGTAACCTCCTTGACCCGGTCTAGACGCAAGACCGAATCGAGCGAGCTACATTAGGGTTTGCCGAGACAAACCCCGAAGAAACACAATTGAAAAGGTTTATTTTTTTCCTTTTATCTTATCCAAATGCATCTTTAGTTCCTAAGGTGATCATACCAATTACGAGTAATGCTTCAACTCAATCGGGCGTCAATTTGACATCTAATTACTCGAATACGCATTCTAGGGACAAAAACATAATATCCATAAATTATAAGGACTTTTACAAAATTTAAAGTTACTAATCCTCAATTAGTCATCTTTAATGCCTTCATGCTAATTCACAACTCAAAATGATCTTTCAATCTCATTTAACTGCATATTTATGAAACATGGACCAAAATGCAAAGATTTCAAACATCAGACAACATATCAACTAAATTAACGGCCAGCGTACCAGTACAATGACTTGCCGTATCAAAAAGGTGCTTAAGTGCAATAGCGTATCAATACGGTCAAGCGTATCAGTATGGCCTTATGTATTTTGAAAACCAGGATTCTAGTAGCCCATTGACCATATCAAAACGGTTACCCCTGTACCGACACCTTCATTATTCCTCAACTACGCGTACCGATACGGTTACCAAGCATATCGGAACACCTAGGCAAATTTGAACATTCTGAGCCCAAACAAGTTCCCGTGTACCGACACCTTGAGGACCATACCGGTACAGTGAGACCTGTAATAACCTCTAGGTCCAACATATAACACTTTGGCTCAAACTAACACCCTTAATTCAACCTCTAATCATCATATGGCATCATAAACATCCAATTATCAGCATGGAAACATGACAAGAGATCACACTAAGCATGGCATAATCAAACATTCACATAAGAGAATGATTTCTACCCAAGCATGCTTAATGTATCCCAACCCCTCAAAAACAAATATAAAACCTCATACAAGTCCAAAACAATATTCCAACTTTTACAACAGGGAGTATCTCAAAACACATCACCCAAAACAACCGGATCACATTGCCTTCTTATTACTACTTAGAACATATAAAACCATACTTTGAAATGCAACGATCTTTGGATTCTCCCTTGCTCACGTGCTATTCGAGAAAGCTACTTCTCTGCATTAATGAGGAAAAGAGAGCGTAAGCTATAAGCTTAGTGAGGAATTTGCAAAAACTCTCATCAATGGGTTTTAAACCATTTAATTCAAATCACATGTATTTGTCTCATGGCAAAACATCTCATGCTTATCATGTCATCTCAAAAATGCATATTTAAAAATTTCAAGACATGTATCATGGATTCAATCTCTACCTCAATTTAAGCTTCACAACACAACTCCCTTATAACAAGCTTAAAGAGTAACACGTGTATAAATCTCATTATATAACACAATCCATTTCACCTTATATATTATCTCATATATTGGCTTTTAAGTGACTCAAAACCAGCAACCTTACGTTTCATAAAACACATCGGATACAAGAATTTCTCAAGTGGTTCACACAACCACTTCACATACATTCCTCAACCGAAGTAACGACACACTTGCCCACCTCGACGGTTCAAACCGAAGTAACGGAACATTTACCTACCTCCGCGGTTTGGATGTATAAATCCACCAGTGGGAGAAAATGGAACATTTACCCATATTGGCCGTTGTGATTCTTATGGTGGAGATTACCGACACTTAACACCCCTCGACACATATGTGATGACTTTTTATAGTGCACTTTTAATCCTATGGCAGGTCAACTATATCCGATAACGTTTTAACACAGCCACTTGTCAATATATTCAATAAACCAACATTACCTCACTGTTTTAAATATGCATCAAAAGAATCCAACACAAATACATTAAACCATGTATTTTCATATTCTCAAAATATTTGCATAAATCATATGCCATTATCAAAAGTAATCATAAATGATCATTTGCAACATCTTCACTTTCAAAACATGCATAATACAGTAAGTAATAAAAGCCATCAACATGTGCATGAGATTTCAATTTGCAAAACCGAAATTGAGAGAAAGCTCAACTAATACTTACTTCTGAGCTTAGATAAGTGTATCAAACTTTATCTAAACTCCCACAACTCCTTTTCAAACCTTTTAACAGAAGTAAAACACTTTTCCACTCACCAACAATCCAACGTTTGCTTGCTGATGCGAGAATCAATCCTCCGCAACTCCTACACTTTCTTCGAATGGTAAAGGATCCAGCTCCCCTGCTTTACCCAATCAAAACAGAGGATTAAAACACAACTTTGTATCACAAACCTCCAGCAACCAACAGACACAACCTCACTTCCCAAGAATCCATCAAACACCTACCAAAATCTATTAAGAACACCACCAAACCCTACTCAAACAAAGCCCAACCAACATTTAGCGATTCTAACACATTAACAATATCAATTAATATCCAAAAACAACCTAATCGCGTCCTTATATCTCCAGCAACATCACATCAACCAGGTCACACCAAAAACCAACTATAAACAACCTAGAAACTAGCAATCCATATAGTTTCGGGATCCCATTGATTAATCAATCCTTTCAAAACTAAAACACATCCAAATTGGAATATAAATCAATTAAACCCATCACCAAAACAGATCTAATTCAATTTCCAACAATTTCCCAAGAAAACCTAATTTACTTATCAAATCATTGTTTAAATCATAATTCCATAATATAAATCAATAACAAAGGATCAAGAACTTGGTAATTTCATTAAAGAACCTTTAATTAGAGGAGAGAAACGAAAATCACCTCTAATTGCCGATTTCTCCCTTAATTGGCCTAGATTTGATAAAATCCAAAGAGATTTTGCAAAGGAATTTGAAGTAATCAATTAGAAATCAAAAAGGAAATCAATGCAGATTGATTACTAGAGATTTTGAAGTAGAAATCTTAGTTTGGTTGCTGAGAAAGTGGAGAGAAAATATATGGAGAAAAGTAGTAACGTGAGAAAGTGTTTTTGACAATTAAAATCCTTTTTAATAAATCCACCTATTTAATTATAAAATTACTTTAAAATAGCCTAAATTAAAAGAGAAATCTGTTGACAAAAATTGAACAAATAGCTCCTTAAAGATTCTAAGTTTTGATCTTTTTACGATTTAGTCACCAAAATAGTTTTGAAAACTTTCATTTTAGTCACTAGACCAAAATGTCTTAAAATCATATTTAATTACCTCAAATTGACTTCACCAAATTACATAAAATATTAATTAAGTAATTTAAAACATTTTTCTATATTTTAATTTACCCCAAAATTAATTTTATAAATTTATTTTCCTGAAACTATTCGAATTGCCTAAACCGGTTCTCTTAAACCATTAGCCCGATCCTGTCCACATCTAGGCCCAATTTCAGGGCGTTACACCTCTCCCCCTCTTAAGAAATTTCGTCCTCGAAATTTACCTGGCAGAAAAAGATGAGGGAACTGCTTCAACATGTCATTTTTGCTCTCCCAGGTAGCCTCCTCTATACCGTGTGTCGCCGCAACACATTTGCCAATTATATGGTCTTTCCACGGAGAACTTTGCTACTCGAATCCAGAATCCTCGTCGGTTCCTCATCATAGGTCAAGTCTGGATTCAACTCAATCACCTCAACAGGCATAACGTGCAAAGGATCCGATCTATACCTCCGTAACATCGACACATGTTAAACATCATGTATCTTTTCCAATTCAACTGGCAGCCTCAATCTATACGCAACTGGACCGACATGCTCAACACCTTATACGGTCTAAAGCTCATCACCTTTTTCCAAGGCGAAACCTTCAGAAACACACGATCGCCAACCGCATACTCAATTTCTCTTCGTTTCAAATCAACATAGGATTTTTGCCGCTTCAAAGCTGTCTTTAAACGATCACTAATAAGTTTTACTTTCTCATTTGTATCCTTTAACATATTCGACAAAAAAACATATTTCTCTCATGTCTCCGTCCAACAAAGTGGCGTACGACATCTTCTACCATACAAAGCCTCGTATGGAGCTATCTTGATACTAGCTTGATAATTGTTATTATAAGAAAACTCCACCAACGGAAACTGCTTCTCCCACGATCCTTGAAAATCTATGATACAACACCGTAGCATATCCTCCAACACTTGGATAACACGTTCGGACTGACCATCCGTTTGCGGATGATACGAGGTACTGAAATTCAACCGTGTACCCAAGGCCTTATGAAAACACTCCTAGAACCTCACGGTGAAACGCATATCTCTATCCGACACAATAGACTTCGGCACCCCATACAACCTCACGATCTCAGCAATATACAACTCTGCCAACTTATCCAAAGTATACGTCGTATGCACAGCCAGAAAATGTGCACACTTCGTAAACCTATCCACAATCACCCAAACAGAATTCTTCTTTGACAGCATCAAAGGCAAACCAGACACAAAATCTATTATGATTCTCTCCCACTTCCACTCGAGAACCCTCAATGGTTGCAACAACCCCGAAGAAAATGGATGTTCTACCTTAACACGTTGGCAAACCATGCAACAAGCCACAAAATCCGCAACATCCTTCTTAAAGCCAACCCAAAAATACTCTTACTTCAAATCCTAATACATCTTCGTACTCCCCGGATGCATCACAAAAGGACTCGAATGTGCCTCGGTCAAGATAGTGTGCCTCAACTCTTCATCACTCGGTAGTACCACTCGATTTTTGAAACATAAAACCCTGTCCTCACTAAAACCAAAATTCGTTGGATTCCTATCCAAAATATCCTTAACATGCGACATTAGCGCATCATCATATGGCTGCTTCTCTTTAATCATCTGCAGCATCGAAGGCTTCACTTGCAACTTCGCGAACAACCCGCCATCTGGTGACACACTCAACCGCGCAAACATCGCCCTTAACTCTATCGTGATCTTTCTACTCAAGGCATCCGCTACCACGTTTTCCTTCCCTGGATGATACTCAATTGTTAGATCATAATCCTTAAGCAACTCCAACCACCTTTGCTGCCTAAGATTTAACTCATTTTGGGACATCAGGTATTTCAAACTTTTGTGATCTGTGTATATGACACACTTCTCATCGTAGAGATAGTGTCGCCAAATCTTCAAGGCAAACACCAACGCAGCCAACTCCATATCGTACGTAGGGTAGTTACGCTCGTGTACCTTCAACTGCCTAGATGCATAGGTGACAACCCTTACCTCTTGCATCAACAAGCATCCCAAACCTACGTAGGACGCTTCACTATACACAACAAACTCCTTCCCTGACTTGGGTTGAATCAAGATTTGAACTTGTGTCAAGGCTTCCTTCAGCTTGTCGAAAGCATGCTGCTTAACTTTTGTCCACTCAAAACTCACATCTTTTTTGCAACAACTTCTTCAACGGAGCAGCAATCCTCGAAAACCCATCCACAAACTGTCGATAATATCCTGTCAGGCCTAGAAAACTACGAACCTCTAATACAGACTTCGATGGCTTCCAATTCACAATGGCCTCGACTTTTTGTGAATCCACACGAATACCCTAAGCCAAAACAACATGACCAAGAAAAACCACCTGCTTGATCCAGAACTCACATTTTCTTAGCTTGGCATAAAGCTTATTGTCCAATAAAACTTGCAACACGATTCGGAGATGTCGATCGTGATCTTCCTCGATACGGGAGTACACAAGAATGTCATCGATGAACACTACCACAAATTGATCAAAAAATTCATGGAACACCATATTCATCATATCCATGAAAGCTACCGGTGCATTTGTCAAACCAAACGGCATCACTAGGAACTCGTAATGCCCATAGCGTGTGCGAAAAGCTGTCTTTGGCACGTCCTTATCCTTCACCTTCAACTAGTAATACCCCGACCACAAATCAATCTTAGAAAACATTGTAGCACCCTGAAACTGATCAAATAAATCACCAATACTCGGCAAAGGATACTTGTTCTTAATCGTCAACTTGTTTAGTTGCCGATAATCAATGCACATTCTCATCGTACCATCTTTCTTCTTCACAAACAACACTGGTGCACCCTACAGTGACACACTTGGCCGAATGAACCCGCGATCAAGCAACTCCTGCAACTGCGTCTTTAACTCCTTTAACTTTTTCGATGACATACGGCATAGAGCAATTGATACTGGAGCTGTATCCGCATACGTCTCTATACAAAACTCTACCTTCCTATCTGACGGCAAACCAGGCAACTCTTTCGAAAATACTCTTGGAAAGTTACAAACAGTGCGAATATCCTGAGCACGCGCTTTCTTCATATTCAGATTCATAACATAAGCTAGGTATGCTTGACCCCCAAACTCTAACAACCATCACGCCTCTAATGATGAAACCACATATGACATAAACTTGACATTCTCACCCACACCCACAATGTCATAATCTTCGGCAAGTTTCAACGAAACTCGCTTGGCCTCAAAATCCACCACAGCCTTGTGTTGAGACAACCAATCTATTCTTAGAATCTCATCGAAACGTTAAAAGATAGCTCCACCAGGTCCGCTTCAAACACATACCCTTGAACCATCAAAGGACAACTTGTAACCCTCTAAATATAACCTAATTGCTTAGATTAAATCTTGGGAGTTAAGTTTGAAAAACTTATCCCTCAAGAAACGCATTTTAGGTTTACTCGTTTATGAAATAAAATTATTGTTTAATAATAATTACCGTAAAATAACTCAGTTAACAAAATGTCCCAAATGTCCCAAATAACTCAGTTAACAAAATGTCCCAAATGTCCCAAATGAAAAAAAAATCATACTCAGTTAACGTATTTAAATGTCCCAAATGTGCGAATTACAAAATGTTCCGAAATATGTTAAAACATTAATCTGAATAAATGAAAAAAAATCATACTGAATAATAAAATATCTAAGTAATATGCGAGAAGCTCCAAGTATCGAATAACCTAAAAGAGTCTGAGTATCTGAAAGAAAAAAACTATGGGGTGTAAGCTAAAGAGATCAGTGTGTCTCTAAAGTGCAAGCAATACAAAAACAAAACAATTTTTTATTTTCTAATAAAGGCTTTTCTAAATGCATAATAAATCCGATAAATCCAAATCATAATGTTATGATGTCCGATGCATGACTTAATACCCGACTATCCGATATCATACATAGTGGAGGTTTCCCTCACCAGAGTGGAGGTTTCCCTCGCCAGAGTGGAGGTTTCCCTCACTTTTTTCAAACACAATTTCGATCCCATGACACATTATATGATTTGTAAAATCATAAACCCGAACTCTTACGAGTGTCTCATTTTTCAAAAATTCGATGTTTGATTTAAAAATCACAATATAATATGGCATGTATGATGTTTCAAAATACTCTCAATAAAAATCAGTTAATAAATCAGGCAAGGTACAAAACATCATTTATAACACAGTAAGAACACACAAATATGTGGCACAGGAAGAGACACACTAAACTCTTTAGCTTACACCCCCATAGTTTTTTCTTTAAGAAACTCAGACTCTTTTAGGCGACTCGATAATTGGAGCTTCTCGCATTTTACTCGGATATTTTATTATTCAGTATGATTTTTTTCAATTATTTAGATTAAAGTTTTAACATATTGCGGAACATTTTTAAATACGCACATTTGGGACATTTAAATTGGGATTTTGTTTCAACATACATTTCTAAATTAATTTGAATATTTTTATTGAATTTTCATGATATATTTTAATGTTCGTGATTCTTCGTTAACTGAGTTATTTTACGGTAATTATTATTAAATAACAATTTTATTTCATAAACGAGTAAACCTAAAATGCGTTTCTTGAGGGATAAGTTTTTCAAACTTAACTCTCAAGATTTAACCTAAGCAATTGGGTTAAATTTAGGGGGTTACATTTAGTGGTATCAGAGCTAAGTTCAACCCTCGGACTGTGAGGCTCACAAAAGTTATTTTCAAAATATTTTGACTTCTGCATGCATCTGGAATATTTTGGGATAAATGGAAATTTTCTGAAAAAAATGTATTACGATAATATGTGATTTTGACTTTACCATTTTTAATGTCTTTTAAAATCTGAGACTCTAGTACCGAATCTTACTTTAGGTTCTTACCTTTTGTAGATAGTCTACTATGCCACCGCGTAGGGGTTCTAGCTTTATGAGTGGTCATGGTCGAGGTCGTACCACCGCTTCTGGTAGTGATCATATGCCTTCTATTGGTCAAACAAAAAATCAGAATGATTTATCGGATAATGAGGTCGAGCCATTGGGAGGACATCATACTCAGAGTAATAACTCTCTCGACGTTGAGGACTTGGAGACAACTCAGTTGGATAGTGCCACGGTGAATCGTGAACTGCTGCGTTACCTCCATCAGTCATAGGGTTTGAGGAAACCCAAATCCACAGAGTTTATAACTGTTGGGATGAGATTGTTTGAGGGTAAAATTGGTACTCACTCTGTTGATGCAGAGTATTGGCTGAAGAAGTTACAAAGGCTATTTGTTGAGATGAGTTACCCTGCAAATCAGATGTTGAAAGCCATTGTATCATTGCTAGAGGGCAAAGCACAAAATTGGTGGGAGTCAGTGGTAGATACTATTCCCGCTAGTCAGATTACATGGGGGTATTTCAGATAGGCATTTTAGGATCGATATGTGGGGGATGAGTTTTTAGCTAAGTGCCGCGATGGTTTTATGAATCTGAAACAGAATGATATATTAGTGAATGACTTTGAGATAGAGTTTCTGAGATTGGCCAAATATGCTCCTGGTTGTTACGACCGAGAAAGATAGATGTGATTGGTTTTTGAAAGGGCTTCATTTATCGCTTTAGAGAGATGTTGCTACGCATCATGATAAGGTGTTCAGTGAGTTGGTTGGTCAAGCAAAGACTGCTGAGAGAATGATTGCATATATGGAAAATGAGGAACTTCACAATGCTAGTCAAGCCGGGAAGCAACCGGACATATCTGCTCAACATAGTTTTCTCAACTTGCCTAGAAAGAGGCCTAGAGATGAGCATGTTCCTCATAGTTATCGGAATGTGAGACCTACAATACAAGCAATTCCGTCTGGTAGCTTGGGTAGTTCAAAAGTTCGTTGACATATTTCTCTATGTGGTTTTTGCAATAAGAAGCATAACAGAAAGTGCAGATTGATGAACGGAGCGTGCTTTAGATGTGGTTCTCATGAGCATTATTTAAAGAATTGTCAGTGTTCACCTACTGGTTCATCTGTGCAGAGTCAGGCACATACATCAGTTTAGGCACCTCTCAGAGGTAGAGGACAACTTAGGTCAACTACTTCTGGTACTATTTCGGGTACTACTAGTAGAGGTAGACATACTCAGAGAGGTGGATTGGTTAGATCCAAGGCTGGAAAACCCAGATTTTTATTTTTGACCGGATCTCATGTTTGATATGATGATATGCGCGATGACGTAGCAGGTACAATTTTTTATGTTAGTTCTTATTTTTGGTGATGTTGGATTATGAATTTAGAATGAAGAATGATAAGAATGTGTCAGTTAGTTTGGGAATCTGTTGTTAAGTCTAAAAATTTTGAGGCCGAAATTTCTTGTAAGGAGGGGAAAGTTGTCACACCCCAATTTCCCCCCCCCCCAAATTAAAAACCTTAATTAGAGTAAAATCCCTAATTCGTAACCTTAATTTTTTGTGAATTTAAATCTGAGTTCCTAATTGAATTTTAGTGACCTAATTGAACTAATTCGAAACCTTAGTGACCAAATTGAAGTAAATTAGAACTTTGGTGTTTATTCCGTACAATGGACTAATTGAGGATCTTTCTATGTGATTTGACCAAATATTCAAGTATTTAACCATACTATCAGATTAGGTTTTGGGATTTTAGGCCATTTGAAATTGCAGTAGTCGTATCTCTCTCTTTTGCTCTCTCAACTAAAACCTAACCCTCATACCTTCTCTGATCAGATTTTGGACAACCTTCGACGGTCCGTGTCACACCGTCAACCCTACTTCATCCGTCGTCGATCCGCAAGCAAACCCGACCCCTAGCCCTCCTTCATCTTTTTCCGTTAGCAAGAGATCAGAGTGAAACCCTTAGGTTCTGTTCGAATCTCCCCTTGCGCTGTCGTTGTCTTCGCCTTTCGCCGGTGCTTGTTAGAGTGTGGGTAAACCTTGAATTCCTATTTTTGGTTTTAAATCGGTGATTTGAGTTGTGAATAGAGATTTTTAAGTCTTTGTGTTCTCCCTTGTGCCGACGTCGTTCATCTTGCCACCGTCATTCATCTCATTGTCGTATGGTTGTACTGCCACCTTGCTAGTTGTGACGTGGTCTCCGCTGCCGCAACTATCGTTGCCGTCGTTTAGCTTGTTCAGTATCACCTTTCAGGGTTCTAGAAACCCTAGTGTGCAAAAGATGAACATCATGTATGTTGGAATGTAAGATTTGGCCAAGGGAATAAGGGATCACTTAGGTAGTGGGCTTGGTGTTTGGCCCGTGTGTGTGGGTGCAGTGAGGGGTCCGAGAGGGAGACTGGTCGTGTGGGGGGGTTACAGTTGTGAGAAGTGTGTATGTTGCTGGGTTGCGCATGTGGTGTTTGGGCTTGCCGGATTTGGGTTGTGTATGTAGTTGGGTTTGAACCCAAACCGGGAGGCCCGGTTGTGTGTGTGTATGGTAAGGGAAGAACCCAAAATCAAAGGACCCATTATGCTAAACCGAACCAGTTGGTTTTGAATCGGATTGGACCTGGTGACTTGTGATAAATAGAACTGAACCGGCAGAACCAGTTTTGACCTTGGACAGTTGACCTGACCCGACAGTTTGACTGTTGGCTTTGACCTTGACCAGTTTGACCGTTAACTTTGACCTTGATCAGTTTGACCTCTGACTTTTGACCTTTACCTTTGACTTTTGGCCTAAAGTTGACTTTTTTAGAAAAGATTCATCTTGACCTTATTCGACGTCCTAAGTCTGAATTCACTGCCCGTTTTATCTAATTCAAACCCGAAAGCTCTGTTTTGATAGTTACAAATAATTTGTACCTTAGTAATTTCAAAAGTTTTGGATATTGGTTTAACCCGAGTTATTTCCCGTAGTCAGGTATCGTCTCCGAGGCTGACGAGTTATCTTATCCTGTTCAGACCGTTTTGACACTTTCTTTGAGGTCTTTACGTGAGCATGCATTCGGTCCAATTCTTATGTTGTTAGTTTGTGGCTTAGTTTAAGTAAAAATTATTAATGTAGTGATTTTACCTCTTAGGTTCTGATTCAGCTAGACCTGAGCGTGAGTCGTGTTCTTCTCGGCATTAGAGCTACTGCTTGCTAAGGTGTGTTATCTTCATGTGCAATATATTTGTGTGTTTTTGACTGTGCTAAAATTTGTGAAACAAATGTTTTATTCTTGCTTGAATTAGTTATCTGAATTGTGATTTGAGACTGATTGAAACATCATGCACTACATATTAAATTGTGTTTTTAAATCAAGCATCGGATTTTCGGAAATAAGTTACTCGTAAGAGTTCAGATTTATGATTTTTAAATCATATCATTGTGTCATGGGATCGGATCCATGTTCGAAAAATGCGAGGGAAACCTCCACTCTGGCGAGGGCAATCCTCCACTCTGTATGACATCGAATAGTCGGATATTGAGTCATGCATCGGACATCATAACATTATGATTTGGATTTATCGAATTTATTATGCTTTTAAAAAAGACTTTATCAGAAAATAAAAAAATTGTTTTGCTTTTGTGTTGCTTGCACTTTAGAGACACATTAAGCTCTTTAGCTTACTCCCACATAGTTTCTTCTTTCAGATACCAGACTGATTAGGCGACTCGGTACTTAGAGCATCTCATATTTTACTCATATATTTAATCATCAGTATGAATTATTTTATTTAAACCTTCAAATTATTATTTTATATTTTGGGACATTTATGTAATCAGACTTTCGATATTATATTTTGGGAATAGGTTTTCGCATGCATTTTCAGATTTTAATTAGATATTTTATTAAACATTCAGAATGTGTTTTAATGGTTGAATTTTATAATTGAGATAATGTGCTATTATTATGTTATTTAATAATTATTTTATTTATAAATAAGTAAACCTAAATTGTGTTACTTGAGGGGAAAGTTTTCAAACTTAACTCCCAAGATTTAATCTAAGCAATTAGGTTATATTTGGGGGGGTTGCACAACTCCTATACAACTTCCTAGCTACAACCGTCTCACCAAAGGAACTGGTTACCCGCAATCCAACATCTAACAACTCAATAGGTAAATCCAACAAATATGCATGCTCGTGAAAAATGTAGGAATGCGTAAAATCAAAATCAATCAAAGATAACAAAGGTATAGACTGTAAGGTAAAGGTACATACAATTACGTCGGTATTATTCCTCCCAACACGTTGAGCAAAAACCCTCGCCAATCCACCATCATCTGGCTGAACCGCTACGGTATGTGCAATCACTCTCTCACCATCATTCATGTGCTAGAAATGTCTACGGTCGCGCCCACGACCTCTCTACGCTCCCGCAATAGATGCATTAGCCTGACCATCTCTGGCTAACTGCAGACAATCTCTCCGAAGATGATCCCTCGATCCACAACTCCAACAAGTGCCCATAGCACCCCCAGCATTCCTCCGAATGCCTCCAGCCACATCTCATACATTCGGGAACTCCAGCATAGGTATTCTGACCCTATAAACCATGCCCAACACTATATCCTCCACGCCTATGATCCAATCGGTACCTTCTGTCTCTATGCCTCTTATTACGATCCTTACCAACATCAAACTCCGCACTCCTCTTACCCAACGAAGAACTGCCAGAACGAGCAGACAAACCTATATTATGTTTTATGTCATTTGCTCGAGACACTAGAATACTAAACTCTGTATAGTCCGTAGCCAGCATGTACGTTTTCACTTTCTTGATCAACCCATAATGGAATCGATCACACCTCTCATGCTCGTTTGGAACCAACTCAGGAGCATACTTACCCAGCCGAACAAACTGGATCTCATACTCGGAAACATACATGTTTCCTTGCTCCAAAGCCATGAACTCTCTCTTCTTCGCATTCTTGTACCGAGTTTCCAAATACTTCTTCTTGAAAGCCTCGCAAAAGAATTCCCATATAACATTGGCAGGTTCCACACTCGCGATCACAGTCGTCCACCAACTGTACGCATCACCCTAGAGCAATGACACAATACATCCCAGCTTGCGTAAATTCGCACACTCCATTTGGCCAAAGATCCTTTTAGTACTAGCAAACCATTCCTCGACTACTTCAGGAGCCAATCCTCGAAACTCAACACCACCCAAGCTACGTAGATGCTCCTAAGGCAAGCTGGTATTAACAGCTGCAGGCACCGGTGCAAGTACATACACTCCAACCATGGCCGCCTAGAAAGCTCCAGTCATCGCTTGAACCAACGGTGCCATATCACCAAAACTAGGTACTTGTGCTGCATGTGGCGCACCTCCCTCTACTCCAACACCAGTATGAGAATTTGGTGGAGGAGGAGGTAACTCTTCATCATGTGTGTCCACAACACTACCCATGTGAGCTCTAGTCTCTCGTCTCGGTCCTATACTCGATAGTATGAGTCTAAATATGATAATGCAACAAAACAAAATAATTAGGCCAGCTCGCAGCAAGAATCCAAGTCACTCTTGTTTAAAAACAAAATCATTTAACTCAAGTAGTAATAAGGCAATGTGTCCCATGTCTAAACACCCCAAACATACACATACCGAGTACTATTTTACAATTTCAATCATCATGCATATCAAACAACATATTCAATCACACAAACAACCATAACCCACCTCCCAACAATCATAACCTAGCTTTGATACCACCAAATGTAACCCCCTTGACCCGGTCTGGATGCAAGACCAAATCGAGCAAGCTACATTAGAGTTTTCGAGATAAACCCCAAAAAACATAATTAAAATGGTCTATTTTTTTCTTTTATCTTATCTAAATGCAACTTTAGGTCCTAAGGTGATCATACCAATTGCGATTAATGTTACAACTCAATCGGGCGTCAATTTGACATCCAATTACTTGAATACGCATTCTAGGAACTAAAACATAATTTCCATAAATTATAATGACTTTTACAAAATTTGAAGTTGCCAATCCTCAATTAGTCATCTTTCATGCCTTCATACTAATTCACAACTCAAAATGATCTTTCAATCTTATTTAACTGCATATTTATGAAATAGGGACCAAAATACAAAGATTTCAAACATCAGATAGCATATCAACTGAATTAACGGCCAGCATGCCGGTACAGTGACTTGCCATATCAAAATAGTGATTAAGTGCAATAGCGTACCGATACAATCTTCAAGCGTATCCGTACGGCCTTATGTATTTTGAAAATCAAGATTCTAGTAGCCATTGACCGTATCAAAACGATTACCCATGTACCAATACCTTCACTATTCATCAACTACACGTATCGATACGGTTACTAGGTGTATCGATACGGCTAGGCAAATTTGAACATTCTGAGCCGAGACAAGTCCCCGCGTACCGACACCCTAAGGACCATACCGGTACGGTGAGACCTGTAATGACCTCTAGGTCCAACATATGACACTTTGGCTCAAACTAACACCCTTAATTCAACCTTTAATCATCACATGTCATCATAAACATCTAATCATCAGCATGGCAACATGTCAAGAGATCACACTAAGCATGGCATAATCAAACATTCACCTAAGAGCATGATTTCTACCCAAGCATGCTTAACGTCTCCCAACCCCTTAAAAACAAATATAAAACCTCATACAAGTCCAAAACAATAATCCAACTTTTGCAACATGGAGTACCTCAAAACACATCTCCTAAAACAACTCGGTCACATTACCTTCTTATTATTACTTAGAACATATAAAACCATACTTTGAAATGCAACGATCTTTGGATTCTTCCTTGCTCGCGTACTGTCTAAGAAAGCTACTTCTCTGCATTGATGAGGAAAAGAGAGCGTAAGCTATAAGCTTAGTGAGGGAATCGCAAAAACACTCATCAATGAGTTTAAAACCATTTAATTCAAATCACATGTATTTGTCTCATGGAAAAACATCTCATGCTTCTCATGTCATCTTAAAAATGCACATTTAAAACATTTTCAACACATGTATCACGGATTCAGTCTCTACCTCAATTTAAAGCTTCACAACACAACTCTCTTATAACAAGCTTAAAGAGTAACACATGTATAAATCTCATTATACAACATAATCCATTTCACAAGATACATTGTCTCATATATTGGCTTTCAAGTGACTAAAAACCAGCAACCTTACGTTTCATAAAACACATCAGATACACAGATTTCTCAAGTGGTTTACACAACCACTTCACATACATACCTCAACCGGAGTAACGGCACACTTACTCACCTCAACAATTCAAACTAGAGTAACGAAACATTTACCCACCTCCACGGTTTGGATGTATAAGTCCACCAGCGGGAGAAAACTGAACATTTACCCACCTCGACCACTGCGGTTCTCATGGTGGAGATCACAAACACTTAACACCCCTCGACACACATGAAGCGACTTTTTATAGAGCACTTTCAATCCTATGACCGATCAACTATATCCAATAACATTTTAACGCTGCTACTTACCAATATATTCAATAAACCAACACTGCCTCACTATTTTACATATACATCAAAACAATCCAACATAAATACATTAAACCATGTATTTTTTATATTCTCAAAATACTTGCATAAATCATATGTCATTATCAAAAGTAATCATCAATGATCATTTGCAATATCTTTCACTTTCAAAACATGCAAAATACAGTGAGTAATAGAAGCCATAAACATGTGCATGAGATTTCATTTTGCAAAACCAAAATCGAGCGAAAGTTTAACCGATACTTACTTTCGAGCTTAGATAAGTGTATCAAACTTTATCTAAACTCCCACAAATCCTTTTCAAACCTTTTAACAGCAGTAAAAGACTTTTCCACTCACCAACAATCCAACGCTTGCTTGTCACTGCATGAATCAAGCCTCCACAACTCCCGCACTTTCTTTGAAAGGTAAAGGATTCAGCTCCCCTGCTTTACCCAATCAAAATAGAGGATTAAAACACAACTCTGTATCACAAACCTACAGCAACCAACAAACACAACCTCACTTCCCAAGAATCCATCAAACACCTTTCTAAATCTATCAAGAACACCACCAAACCCTACTCAAACAAAGCCCAGCCAACATTTAACGATTCTAATACATTAACAACATCAATTAACATCCAAAAACAACCTAATCATGTCCTTATATCTCCAGCAACATCACATTAACCAGATCACACCAAAAACCAACTATAAACAACCTAGAAACTAGCAATGCATATAGTTTCGGGATTCCATTTATTAATCAATCCTTTCAACATTAAAACACATCCAAATTGGAATATAAATCAATTAAATCCATCACCAAAACATATCCAATTCAATTTCCAACAATTTCCTAAGAAAGCTCAATTTAACTATCAAATCATTGTTTAAATCATAATTTCATAATATAAATCAACAAGAACTTGGGAATTCATTAAAGAACCTTTAATTAGAGGAGAGAAATGAAAATCACCTCTAATTGCTTATTTCTCCCTTAATTGGCCAAGCTTTGATAAAATCCAAAGAAATTTTGCAAAGAAATTTGAAGTAATAAATTAGAAATCAAAACAGAAATCAATGGAGATTGATTCCTAGAGATTTTGAAGTAGAAATCTTAGTTTGGTTATTGAGAAAGTTGAGAGAAAAGGTTTGGAGAAAAGTAGTTACATGAGAAAGTGTTTTTGACAATTAAAATCCTTTTTAATAACTCCACCTATTTAATTATAAAATAATTTAAAAATAAATAGCCTAAATTAAAAGAGAAGTTGAAAAAATTGAACAAATAGCTCCTTAAAGATTCTAAGTTTTGATCCTTTTACGATTTAGTCACCAAAATAGTTTTGAAAACTTTCAATTTAGTCACTAGACCAAAATGTCATAAAATCATATTTAATTACCTCGAATTGACTTCACCAAATTACTTAAAATATTAATTAAGTAATTTAAAACATTTTTATATATTTTATTTTACCCCAAAATCAATTTTATAAATTTATTTTCTCGAAACTATTCGAATTGCCTAAACCGGTTCTCTTGAACCATCAGCCCGATCCGGTCCACATCTAGGCCCAATTTCAGGGCGTTACAGAAACCTCAAGCTTCTTCACTTCTGTTGTCTACTTTGGCCCTTGGATAACCAGTGCTTCCTCTTCTACCCAAATAACATGCAACCAAAGCTTAATCTTGCAAATAAACATGATTCAGGTATGGGGTAATGCAGGTCTAGGATGCGGCTAAAAGATGGTAAGTTTCAAAAGTTGTCCAAGAACTGAATTCGGTCCACATCTAGGCCCAATTTTAGGGCGTTACAGAAACCTCAAGCTTCTTCACTTATGTTGCCTGCTTTGGCCCTTGGATAACCAGTGCTTCCTCTTCTGCCTAAATAACATGCAACCAAAGCTTAATCTTGCAAATAAACATGATTCAGGTATGGGGTACGGCAGGTCTAGGATGCGGCTAAAAGATGGCAAGTTTCGAAACTTGTCCAAGAACTGAAAATGTTAGACTTTTTTTATAACATTTTAGGTTGAATTTTTCATTTTCTTACAAGTTTCGATGCTTACAAAATAAGTTTCAATACTTAGTTTTTTTTATAACATTTTAAGTTTTTGGACAAGGATCGATACTTACAAAATAAGCATCGATACTTTTCAAAGAAACACACAAAAAATCAACCTAAAATGTTATCAAAAAGTCTAACATTTTCAGTTCTTGGACAAGTATCGAAACTTGTCGTCTTTTAACCGCATCCTAGACCTGTTGTATGTTAGACTTGCCCCATGACTTATGTCCAACGAAAACAAAACAAATGGAATTTGAATAGTCCCACATGGGGAACACAAACTGGGGCGTGCCTAACGTAAGGCATGGTGTGGTGCGGCTACTGTGCGGCATCAACCGAAAATGTTAAGACACGGAGCATGAAATTAAAAATGTTACACTTTTTGATAATATTTTTGGTTGGTGGTTAATTATCGAAACTTAGCTTAAAGTATTGATACTTATTGCTTCTGATAACATTTTAAGATTTTTATAAGTATCGAAATTTATCTCTAAGTATCGATACTGTCGCGAGACACCAACGGAAAATGTTATAAAAAAATGTAACATTTTCAGTTCCGTGTTTTGTAACATTTTCGGTTGGTGCCGTACCGTAGCCGTACCAAAACTATGTTGTACCGTAGTCGTACCGCGATTATACCGCACCGTAGACCTACCCCACAAACTGTAGCAGAAAAACACTCCCTGGCGCAATGCTTAAAAAAAGTAACAAACTAAAGACCACGAATAACTTAAGCAAATGGAACTGCCTGTTGGTTATTATTGCTTTGGGATTCTTCTTTAGAATCTCTCTTGGAGACCAGCCGAATGTGTTAGGTATTTTCACCGATAAAATTTACAATCCATAAATACACTTACGCATGAATGCTGAAAAAATTATTTTTTAAAATAGTTATAGAAAATTACAAAACCATACGAGAATATAGGAATGGAAACTATAACTTTTTGGGTAAATATATAATGAACATTAAACTTTAATTTTTGTTATAAAATAACCATTTAATCATTATTTTCTGTTAAAAGGAGAATGATGTGGTGGTTAAGAAAAAATGTGTAATAACACATTTAATCATTCATATTTACACATTCAATTAATTTAGTCCCAATTCAAAAATCAATAAATTTAGCATTCATTATTTATACATTCTTTCAATTTGGTCTCATTTTTAATTAGAAATACATTAATAATTTTTTCCTTCAACATAATTAGTCAAAAAGTTAATTTTTTTCATTATCCAGAAAGTGTTCAAAGGATTCCATTAATCCAATCCTTTCGTTTCCTTCTTCAGTTCAACAATCGGTTCAACAATCCCATGGCAATAACAACAATAGTAAAACTTGTTCTTTGTTTTTGTTTTTGGGTCAGTATATCTCCCAAGATGCGAGTGTTTTTCTAATATTGATTTTTTTAAAATATATATACTGATGGGATTTGGGGATTCCTTTTTTAGATGAAGAAAATGATAGTGAAAATGAAGGAGAAAGGGAAGAGGCAAACGAAGAAGATAATGAAGGCAATCGAAGGCGGGGGAATGGAGGCACAACGAACAAATTTAGAAAAAGCCCTCGCTGTTGCCGCGCAGCTTAAGGACAAACGGGCACTGAGTAGGGATGAGCGTTATTTAGGTAGAAGCGGAAGCCTTGGATAACCAAAGCTTCTCAATTGATGTGCCCATGCGTTTCTTCTCAATTGCGGTCACAGCGGGAGATGGGGTCGATGATGTGCAGTTTTGTTGCCACAGTAATTGAGAAGAAACACACGAGCATTGAGTAGGGATGAGTGTTTGCTGGAAAATTGATTGCCGCAAGACGAGACGTTAGCACTGACTGAAAAATAATAAAATGACTAAACAAAATGATAATCGTGTCGTGGTATTAACCACTGTCTTAGAAGCGAATTTGGCCCGATGTGTGTAATCGCTACAATGGATGAACAACCCCATGAGGCTAGTACGACTCTCCAAATTTCGTACACCCGAAAGATGGAGTGGACTTTGAGGGTACTGCTCTTCTCTCAACTCAAAACAATACTCAAGAAAAGTTTATGAAAACCAAAGAGAGTGTTTCTAAAGCAAATATTTGCTTAGGGATATCTAAATGAATGAAAATTGCCCACTGTTTATAGGCTAAATTGTGAGGGGAAATTTTGTCATTTCCAAAACACAATTTAATTTTATTTATAATAGAATTAAATGGCCTTAAAATAAATTTTATAATTGAGCATTAATAATATTCCTCCACTAATGTGAATGAATATCCTTCGTAAAAATGAGAGCATTGAAGTTAAAACATGAGAAGAGCAATAGCGAGATTAGTTACTTAAGCACTAGTGAACGTATCTGGAACTAGAACATAGTGATGATGAGTAATTCTTCTATTAGATAAGTGAACGAATCTTGAACTTTCTAAGATTAGGGTGAACTCATAACACACTACTAACCCATTCATCCACCGAAATCTTCAATGTGTCTATAAAGTATATATACAAATGTATATATATGGCCCTCTTTCCTCAAGATTCTAGTAAGCGTACTAAAAAAATGGCCCAACGTTTTCATAGAAGGTGGCTAGTCCTTCTCACTTACGTAGGTTGTTTCATCAGGATTATCTCAACATAAACCACCCAAAATGGGGCTATGAAATAATTAAGAGCTTGTACAATAACTCAACCTCACAAAAACAAGGTGAATTTCTTAAGTTCATATTAAATTAACCACCCAAACTATGGGATAAGAGATCATTAAGAATAAGTACTCAACCTTTTTTAACAATTAAATTCAATGAGTCCTTCTCACTTAGGATCACCCAAACTCTTGGGATTGAATTCATTAAGAGTTTAAGAAAACTCATCCTGTCTAGCAGCGATAGGACTACCCACTTAACACTGTGTTATGAACTTATTAAGAGTATATATTCATCCAAAATCGGTAAATTCATCAAGTCTTTCTCAGTAAATCCACCCAAAGCCTAGGTTATGAATTTATTAAGAGCAATAAAGATCATCTTGTGCATGTACATTATTCGTCATAGGGATAGGTAGGTAGAAATGTACACTATGAGTCTTTCCATGGTTTCGTTTAACCACATTGAACTTAGAAAACTAAGTTGGGTATCCACCATGAATTCCTCAACCAATGGGCTTTAGACCCATCCCCTCGACAAATCTAGAACCAACTTCCGACTTTAACCTTTGGTAAGCGGATCAACTAGGTTATTCTCCGACTTTAATCATCATTTTAAGACACCCCACATTTCTAACATTTTTAAGATAGAAATACATCCATAAGTGTCTTGGACAACGTATAAACAAATACTCAATCATATTAGAGTAAAGTTTGCTATGAGTTTTAACCATAAAACTATGTTTTAACAAACTCAAATCTTGTTTACACATGATTATATTTTTCAAAGTTTTGAGAATTTACTAATTATTAAGATTAGTATGCATAATCTCAAATGACTATGAAATTCCTTATATCTCATCAGTAGTCATTTATGGCTTTTTCATGTTCAAAAGGAATTTCAGTTTTCCTAATTCTTCATAAGAAGTGTTTAGGAAAATTATAAAAATGTTTATGAGGAGTTTTTAACTTTTCCTTGCGACATGAAAATTATCTCAAGTTTACTATGACTAAATTTGGTATTCTACCCAACCAAATTAATCTCCACTCTTTTAACTTTTACACTAAGTTTAAAGAGATCTTCTTTGTCATAGTATTTTTATAAAAGTGAGCATATTAAAGAACAATGCACCAAGTAGGTTACCATGAAAGGGAGGTGGTGCACTAGGCACGCTTAAAAACCAAGTCTTTTATAGAACAATCCTAGACATGCATTTTCATAATGCTTTTTGATAAGCCATTTATGAATTTTTCTCTTTCTTTAATTAAGGCCTCTTAAAGAATTATGCTTGATACTTTTACTCACAATAGCATCTTATTAAGTATACTTTAATATAAGGTTCACTACTTAGAAAAGTCATTCATTCTAGCCTTTAGTCTTTACCCTAGCCTAAAACATGCTCACTAAGTTTACAGACTAATTTAAATGCTCAATATAAATTCATGTGATAAAAACATGAATTAACAGGCAACAAATCTAATTAATCACCGTAACGGTTTTTATAATTATTATGCTATTATTAAAAAAACGCTCACAATTTATAATGGTTTATAAATCCACTAGTAACTTATGATAATTTACAAGTGCTAAATGATTTTCACATTTAATGATTAAATGTCATGTCAAACATTAAAATGTTAATAGACATAAAATTAGAGTCATCCCTGATTTTTCTTAATTTATGAACTTTCGGTATTCTAATTTATGCCTTCATATCACAGTGCCTTGAAACCATTTTTTAAGAAATGGTTATTAAAACGTTTTAAAGTAGGTTTTGAAACATATTTTTAAAAAACTATGTTTAACATCAAAAAATATAAAGTATCATTCATTCAGAATAATCAGAAAGATATTACCTCGAACATAATTTCTGATTTTTATAATATTCCATCGACAAAATCTCAAAACACGTTTTGGATTTGAGTGGCTACAGAATTGGCTTCACAATAGTAATAATTCGCTTTTAAATTGTTGGAAAATTGATTGCTGCAAGATGAGACGTTAGCACTGATTGAAAAATAATAAAATAACTAAACGAAACGATAACTATGTTGTGATATTAATCATTGCCTTAGAAGCGCCCTGATGTGTATAATCGCTACAATGGACGAACATCCCATGTGGTTAGCACGACTCTCCAAATTTCGTAAACCCGAAAGATGGAGTGGACTTTGGTGGTACTGCCCTTCTCTCAACTCAAAATAACACTCAAGAAAAGTTTATGAAAACCAAACAGTGTTTTAAAGCAAACATTAGAGATGTCTAAATGAGTAAAAATTGCTCATCATTTATAGGCTAAATAGTGAGGAAAAAATTGTCATTTCCAAAACATAATTTAATTCTATTTATAATAGAATTAAATGGCCACAAAATAAATGTTATAATTGAGCATTAACAACAACGTTCGATCGAGTTGAGTCAAAAAATTTCGAGTTGACGCGTCATATTTTACCACTCAAACTTTATTTGAATTTTTTTCAATTCGAGTTGAGTTTTCGAGTTTTTATACAAATTTAATTGTAATTATTTATAATGTTATAGTACGGTTTTATTCCAATCTAAACAACTTTCTCTAATCACACATATATATCTTC
This sequence comes from Hibiscus mutabilis, assembly GCA_019671005.1. Classification (NCBI taxonomy): domain Eukaryota; kingdom Viridiplantae; phylum Streptophyta; class Magnoliopsida; order Malvales; family Malvaceae; genus Hibiscus; species Hibiscus mutabilis. Next base: position 26,351,146 of record CM033750.1, on the reverse strand, counting down.
ATATTTTTCATATTTGGCATATATATATTGAGGGGCTCGACTTTGAACTTAAAAATCGATCTATTAATTATTAAAAATTTTGAGATTCAAATTTTTATTTTACAACTCAAATTTTATATGAAAGTATTTCGAATCGAGTTTTTCACCTCTAGTCAAGTCAAAATTTTTGATTTTTTCGAATCGAGTCGAGTTTTGCTCACCCTAACGTTAAGGGAGGTGCCATCGGCGGTGGCTGGTGGTGTACGAATTTCAGAGAGGAATTGTGTGTTCTTCTCTTACCGTCCATGCATTTGTGTTGGGTCGACGGTTCATATTTGCCTTGTCTGTTTAGCAAATCAATATTTCTATTTCAAAGAGCTTTTTGGAATTTGGGGAAATTATGAGTGAGTTTCTTATAGATAGGAAGGCGATTAAGTATTTTTTTTACTCAGGATTTAAATCATTTTAATTAAAATAAGACTAATTTAAAAGAATGTGTGAATAGTGATGTTAAATTTATTGATTTTTTTTAATTACGACTAAATTGATTGAATGTACAAATATGAGAGATTAAATATGTTATTATGCAAATTTTGTTAACTGTCGCATCATCATCTTAACTGAATGGCTCAGTGACCATTTTATAACAAAAACTAAAATTTGATATTCGTTATGTAATTTTTATAAGTTCAGTGATCATTTTGTATTTTTTAAAATAGTTTAGTGACTATCTGTATACTTTACCCTATTTTAAAAAGAATAGATGAGTTATCAACTTATACTTCTCTATTGTAAATTACATGAGAAAATTGTTACATCAATCTCTTTTTAATTAGTCTTAAGGTGATTATAATATAGTATTTTTTATACATTTTTTAACTTTTTAATAAGACACACATCATAAAGCTATTCGAACTCGAATCTAATGCACACACATCTTGCAGATAAATCTGCTCGAACCTAGATTTTCTAAGATGAACATCATCCTCTTTTCCACTGGAACTATTGGTCAGATTCTTACGTATCTTTTAAAATTGAAGTTTTAAAGTATTTTAATCCCAATCCAACATAGAGAGAGGAGAAGGGGACTCTAGGGGAAGGAAGATAGTGTTTTTACTGGATCTAAAACTCGTGACCTAAAAAAATATAAAAAATAAAGATGAACAGTTTGACCAACTAACTAACTGTGCTTGCTCAAGTTAAAATAATGTTAAAAAATCATTACATGAACCATAAATTTTAATTACCAATACGTATTTAATGTATGAGAATATATTATACTTTTAAATAAGGACTTATATTTAATAAACTGGAGATGAAAATTAAAAGCTTTCACAAATGTCATAGTTTTAGAGTTTAGGAGTTTAGAATTTAAGGATAATGGTTGAAATTTAGGGTTTATGGTTAGGATTTAATGTTTAGAGGTTAGGGTTTAGGTAATATGATGAGAGATTTAAATTTTAACCTATATACCCTAAATTATAATCCTAAGCACTGCATTCTAATCACAACCTTTAAATTCTAAACTCTTACACCTTAAATTAAATTTTTAAACCTTAAAACTAAAACACTTGTAAAAAATTAAATTTAGAATAATTACCCAATAAATAATTTATGTAAATTCTAACTTGGATATTATTTAGATAACAGTCTGATCCACAAACATAACCGTATAATATATGTACACATAACATATTGGATGTGCTTGAATTGTTGAGTCGAACCCACAAGGAAATGAAAATGGGTTCGGTGAGTTGGAAGCCCATCTTTGAAAGAAGTCCATGTTAAATGTTATGGAACAGAGGCAGGCAGGTGCCTAGTCAGAGCGAGAGGCGAGAGAGGGACCGAGAGAAATAGAGTCGTCGTTTTTACGCTTCCGTATTCTCATCTCGATCGAGAGACTCAGAGCTGTAAAAGGGAAAACGAGGAAGAGATCGCACCAGATCTTTAAGCAACAAATTGAACAACAATAACAAGAAGAATATTTAAAAGGGAAGATGTTACCAACGGTGAGCAAAACTCGTTCGTCGCCCTCCACACCTCGACCCAACTCCATGTTTCCTCAGTACCTCCGTCGAATTGTCAAGGTTCTATCTCTCTTTCGCCGGATCTGATCTTCAATCTCATCTAATTTCTATCCAAATGTTCGAATCTTGATGCAATTAGGAATCATTGCTTCCCTTTTCCGTTTTTTGTCGGTTGGTGTTGTCTCATTTCTCTTGTTCTTGTTTGAATGGGATTCACAGATTTACCTTCTAATAATAATAATTTATTATTTTAATTATTCCGATTTTAAGATTTAGTGTCGGGAATCAGGGAGTAGAGTTGAGGTGTGATAAAACATAAGAGATTAATGTTAGATCCATAATTAAATTCAAATCTCAATACGGGAGAAATAATGAGAAGATGATTAGGTGATTTTTGTGTAACAAGCCTTTGGATCCATTTAATGATTCATGAGTTTCTTCTGGGAATTAGTCAAAGTAGCAATAGCCTGGACCATTTCAAATTTAATTCCTACTAATTAAGTGGTAATTTTATAATAAAATGAACAATTTGACTTTGATGTATGCCTTTGTCAAGTTAAATTTGTGCACTCGCTGTATTGTTTTATTACGTTATGAGCAGTTTAATCCTGTAACTGATTTTATGTCTAATATAATCTCTTCTCCTTTTTCGGATGTATTTGTTATTTATATCACATAGATTTGAATGTATGCCTCATATATAGCTGTGTGTAGGCTGTTAATTTTCCATTGGTTCAATCATGTAATGTGAAAGCTTTCAAGTACTTATATTTGAAATGTTATGCTAAAACTTGAATTCCAACTAAACAAAATATGCAATTAAGTTTGCTCGGAATGTATTGTGGTATTATCATTACATTTCTACAAAATCATCTTTACAGTATATGGTTTGCTTTATCTGATTGTGCTTCTTTGCTGGTTTGTGTAGTGGCAACAAATGGATATTGAATATACATTCTGGCAAATGCTTCACCTATGTACTGCACCAAAGGTCGTGTAAGTATTGATCCTTGTCATAATTCAACTTGTTCTTCTATCGTCCCATATCATCATCATCAGGTTACTGGTTGCTAAATTCATATGATGCCAGGAATAGAAGAAAAGTACCTGTATTGACACTCAGTTCCTGCTGCCTGATATTTTAATTCTCATTGTTTCCACTACATACATTTTTAGAGAGTCTTGAGATGAAATTTGAGCTATTAATCCTCTTTATCTCAAACAATTTTTTAACATTTGCCATTTATTCATTTTTGCTCCAGACAATGGTATTATTGCATTTCAAGTATGTTTTCTCTTTGGGTAGAGATCATAGTATTGTGACATATTGCTGTATTTTGTATCCGGTATTGGAAACTTGCTATTGCTTGGTTCTTCCATGATTATTCATTTTTCTTTTGGAGTAAAGGGATTATCTGCAGAAAGAAAAGTCTTTTGAGTGTTGAAACGTGCTTTTCTAATTATTTTGTTTTATTGTGCATATGATTTTCTATGGTGGATGCAGCTATCAGCACACAAAATACCACAAACGTAAGTTCTCTCTTTAATTGATTTTGTTTTTATGTCCATGTTCAGTTCTTGAGGTGTAGCAGCAATGTTTTCCATCACAGCATGCTACTTTTGTTCCTAGAGATATATCGACTTCAAATATAGTTGTCTTTCAAATGACTTGCTCGCCATCAAGTGGTAATGCCTATACTACTGAATCCTGATAATGAGCTCTCAAAAGTGTAGATCTTTTTCAACATTGTGTGTGCTGTTTTGTGATTAGTGCCATCATCCTTTGGCCTATACCTAGAATAAATTGTATTCTATATGTTCAACTGGGTTGTACTCTGTCAAGTGGTTGACTGAGTGTCAATGCAGTTGGGATGTGCTTGCTTTTCGGCTCTTAGGTGACTTTTCTGTGCCTTCTTGTCCCCCACCCTATGAAAGAAACTAGGAACACATCAAAAGCACACATAAGTCACTAAGAGTTACCGTAGTAGTTATGGCTTTAAAATTAATGTGTCAAAATAGTTTTTTTTTTCCTTTTGGGTTTTTAAGTTACATGTTCCTCTAACACATTAAAGGTGTGATGTTATTAAATTCTTTCCATCATCTAATGAACTGGAAAATTTGTTTATTTGTCTTTTTTGTTCAGAAACCAAGAACCAGTGGGCACGCGACGACCCTGCTTTTGTTGTAATCTGTAGCCTACTTTTGGCAGTTGCAACAGTAGCTTATTGTGCTGCGTAAGTTCTATTTTCCTTTCCAAACATGGCTGCATATAAAGAGAATGACTTACCCGACATTGAAACTTTAAAAGTGGTCATTTCTTTTAGATTTATAGGGAATTAGTCTTAGATTCAAATTTACTGATCTCGCATTGGCGTGCTTATGGTATTTATAATTTGTATGGTATCTTTGTTGTAAGGTTTCTTATGTCAAATTTATAGAAGTCTTGGATACTTTGTAGTCTTAAGCAACATGATTGGGGATGCATCATAAGGGTGCTGAGTTCTTCGAAGTAGAGTAATATGATGACCACGATAATGCACTAACATATTTGGATTCTATACGAATGCTAATGGCATTACTTTTACTTTTGCCTTCTCTCCTGAGCTGCTGGATATTTTGTTGACATAGCCATTGTAATATTTTGCTGTCTTCTCTCTAATGCAGGTATGATCACAGTGCTGCACATGCTGTTTTTGTAGTTATTTCAGTATTGCTTTTCCATTTTTTACTAACTGGAATAATTCTGGCTACATGTTGTTGGTAAGAGGCAGTATCTATTTCTTTTCAAGCTGGAGTTGGTATCTTTTAAAAAATATCTTTACTGTTTATCTCCAAATTGGCGTGTAGCATATATACCGATAATATCTATTTGTTATCTCCTAAAACCAATATCTTAACCGTTAGCTCAAAATTGACATGTAGCATATATGCTGATAATATATATTGGAAAGCTGAATAAGTTAAGCTAGTGCCTGTAATTCTTTCCGAAGGCTCAGCTGCTTTTGGAAATAAGCGTATTATCTGTTCTTTGCTATAGTTGTCGATTCTTTTTAATCAGGTCTGAGGCTGCAGCAGAATGCTATAACTGTTTCACTGTTTTTATAACTGGAATGCAGTTACGTTGTGGAACAGGCTGTAGCAGTTTGTTGTCTTACATTAGTCTTACCATAGGAGTGAGATCGAGCTTGTCATTACATTTACTTAGAATTACTCTGACTGCTTAAGATATCCCAAGGAATTTTTAGCCTAAAATCTTCATTTATTTAATTTTATGTGGAGGCTACAGCCTTTATGTTTTATAAAACGGTGAAAAAAAACGTGTTTGGTTGTAAAATTAGAAAATGATTTTTAGAAATGAAAACAAAAATAAGTGGAAATTTGAAAACATACAAAAGATGCTTTCATTGAAAATGTTTTAGGAAAGTGAAAAATATGAAAACAAAATTTTTTTAATTTTAACTTCATTTTAACCCGGGTTCGAATCCTTCTAATGTCATTTTTTAAACTTTGATTTATTTATATTTTATTTAATATTATTCTAATAATAATACATTTCTAAGTATATTTTATTTTAATTATTTAATAATTACTTTTCATTTTTATTTTGAAAAGCTAGATACCAGATACATTTTTGCTATTTTCATTTTTGAAAACAACTTTTCATCCCTATTAACCAAGTATGTTTTCTAATTTTTAGAAAACTGAAAATAAAAATTATTTTCTGAAAACAAAAAATAGAAAATATCTTCTAAAGCCAAATGGACCCTACGTATCTGTTCTAACAAAGCGGATAAAAGGCGCCCCTGACGTTACCATCTTCAAGCAAATGAAAATTTATGCTTTAGTAGTGAAACATTCTGAACTGGTTGAAAAAACTGGAGTACTGTGCTGAGTTGTTTCCATAGCTTTATTATTAACTTGAATGAGATAAAAGATGATGTTATATGTATTACTAATTTCATGCTAGCATGGCTGGCACAGTTGCACTTGTTTGATGATGAATTGCATTCTCTGACTCCATGCAGGTTCTTGACAAATGCTTACCTTCGGGAAGAGGCTCCAAATAGTCATGTTGTGGAACAACGGGTTGAATGGCAAGTCTAGAGACTTTTTGCTATCTTTCAAGAAATTTAATCTCTTTCTGTGTGAGCTTTTTTATACTGGGTTAATTGTTAATTGACCGATCCGGATCACCAATGCTTTATGTTTTCCTCAATCAGCAGAGTAACTTGTGAACATTAGTATCTAAAATAATTGTGTGGTGCTGACTGTAGCTTTCCTTTGTTTGAAGGTTGTACGCATTTGATGTGCACTGCAATTCTTTCTTCCCAATGTTTGTAATGCTTCACGGTAATTTTGTGGTTAATACCTGTTTGTCACTTTTCTTTGTAATTTCCAATTTAAAAGGATCTAGATGTGACTAAGGTTGTTGTTTCTGCAGTAATTCATTATTTTCTGTCACCGCTTCTGGTAGCCCATGGTTTTATCCCTGAACTTCTGTCGAATCTGCTTTTCATGGTGGCAGCTTCTTACTATCACTACCTCAACTTTTTAGGTTATGACGGTAAGCCTATTTGCATGCCCTGTTTCTTTTATTCTCCTGTTGACTAGCCCATCATTTTTCTTTTTATGGATATGAAACTTCTCGACGAAGTGGGTAATTATTATTACCTCTGGGAACTGACATATCTATTGTACTACAGTACTTCCCTTTCTGGAGAGAACTACCTTTTTCCTCTACCCAATTGGTGTCATAATCGTTTTATCGCCTATCTGTAAGTGTGTTACTTTATATCTAATTCTGCTTTGGCATGGGGATCATAGCTAAGCTGAAAACAAACTTCTTTTGTGCAGTGATTTTAGGTGGCTTCAATCCGTCGAGATATTTTATGAATATGTATTTTAGCCAAAGGGTATGATGTGCGGAATGTGAGATCGGTTACTGGTTTGGAGACGGCATCAATGTTGGGAGGCTTTTGATGATTTACATACATGTAAAAGGAAAAAATGCGGAAAAATTTTATAAGTGAAGATAAAAAAGGTAACCTCCATCTAAAGAAGCCTTTGTAGTCTTTCTTAATGGATTTTTCTTACCATCAGGAGCAGAAATCAGAACCAAATGAATTTTAGGTCAGAAAGATGATTTTTTCAGTGTTCAAGATGATTGATCAAATGGAGCTATTTGAAATGTAATGATTTTGCCCCTTTGTTTCTTATTAATATATAGTGTTCTATCTGAAAATTCATAGTTTGTGGGATTTTTTTCTTTATAATACTTGCGTGCTGTATTTATATGATAACTTTACCGTTGGATGCATTGTGCCAATTATTGATGAGCTGTGAATCGATTTCTCGCTTCCGTGCTAATGGATATGAGCGGTTGGCTTTGCCTAATTTAGCAGGTTTCCCCACTACTGGTGATGCGCTGTATATGTGCAACATGGTCTTTGATTCGTTTAAAGGTAGCAATGATTTTTTTAGGCATAATGCCAAAGAATACTCTTAACTTTTGACTAAATAGTCATTTTGATTAGTTTAAAGGTTTTTGATTAGTTGTTTATCATCAGTTGACTAATAATTTTCATATGTAAATGGACTATTTTAATTCAAAATAAAATGTTGAGGGTTAAATTGCTTTAAAAAAATATACGAGTTAGTTTCAGCTAAATGTTAGTAGTATTTTTAGTTTTTTGCTTTTTTTTACATTGACGCTTGCTCTTGTTGCCTGCAACATCCACGGTAACTTGTATTAATTTAACGGTAGCACTGATTATTTTTCTTATGTTAATATAATCGTTTGCAAACAAGGAACATGAATGTTGGTAAGAGCAATTGGATTTTGGGGCTAAATTTGTAAAATTTTTACAGTCAAATTATTAATTTTTAAATTTATAAAGGATTATATGTTAATTTATCAAATATTGGGGCCAACGCCTCCACTTGCTCCTGAAGGGTCTGTTATAGGGGTGAACAAAATTTGATTCGAAAAAAAAAACTGAATTTTTTGACTCAACTCTTCTTGAATCGACTCAATTTTATAAATTCAACTCGACTCAAAAAATTTTCAAATAAAATTTGAGTCGTAAAATAAAAATTTGAATAACTAGAATATTTAGTAATTAGTGGATTAATTTTTAACTTCGAGTCGAGTACTTCAATTTTTCTATGTATATATAACGATATAAAAAATATGAAAAATATGAAGAAATCTATATATACATATATGATTAGAGAAAGTCGTTTAAATTTGGAATCAAATTGTATTATAACATGATAAATAATTATAATTAAATTTGTATAGAAACTCAAAAACTCAACTCGAGTTTCATAAACTCGAATCAAATCGAAAAAATTTTAAATAAAGTTTGAGTTGTAAAATATAACACATCAACTTGAATAACTTAAAATTTTTTTACTCAACTCATCGAACACTCACCCATAATTTGTCACGTTCATACCATTAGAAAGAACATATCATTTCTAACAAACGATAACTAGAAATATGTCACTTCAACTACTATTTTTTTAAAAAAAAATAAACAAGAGCTGAAATTAAACATGGATGGCATCAGCCATTACAAAAGTGTTAAGCACCCGGAATGATCGTACAACCAGCAATGATTAGGTCGGAATCAAGACCAAGACGATCAAGCTCATTAGCAACCCTATTCCCTTCTCCCCTATGAAAGATAAATTAAAAGCACTGAGGCTGTGTTTGGATGATTTTGAGGAGATTCATTTTTATCAAGATAGTAATCAAGATCAAGATATTTAATATTTGAATATAATATAATATAATATAATATAATATTTATATTAGTTGTGACAAATAAATAAATAAATAAATTTTATTAAAATATAAACTACAAATATTGTTTATAAAATTAATATATTTTTTTGAAATTTGAAACCAGACAACTTTATTAATAAACAAAAGAAAATTAAAAACATAATTTTTTAAAAGTTTCAAACATTCAAAAAACAAGAAAACCGATAAATCCAAAAAGAAAAGTAAAGGGTTGCTCCGGCCAAATTAGACACTTCCTCTTTGTACCATAGTAAATCTCTAATGCCCGTTGTAGTAAGAGTCTCATGGGGGAGTTGTCAAAACATGAACTAAATGAAATCCCCAATAAAAAATTGTAAATACCTTTTAAGTCGGTTTCATAGGCTCCAATCCGCTACACAGTTCTGATTACAACGGCAAACAACCACAAAAAGAGATCAAGCTATTCAAGACCGCCTACAAACCTAAATCAAGAACAAATGTCATGAGGAACACTACACGAGCATCAAGCGGTTGCAAAGGTATTCAGAAAACATGTCACAGGACAGAGACGTGTCATAAGACAGAGACGTGCCATAAAGCCAGAGAAAAGACTTGCCACAAAAGCAGAGAAAAACAAACGCAACAAGATTTACGAGAAGATGATAACCAAAATACATAAAATTTTATAAAAATTAAAAAAACTAAAGCGAGATATAAGAAAACATGAAAAAGATTGAACACCAGCTAAAACAAGATTAAAAAATGCAAAATGTCTGAGTTAGGAAAGAACAAGCGGCTAGAGTTTTTTAGGAATTAATATATTTTAATTGATTTTATAATTGGCGTTAAAAATAAATTTTTATATTATTTTATAAATATATACGTTATGATTAATACATTTTTGCAATATAAATAAAAATTTACCTAAGAAAAGTTCAACTTAAAAATTTTAAGTCTAGTGATTAGGTGTTGCATACCCTCTCCCTAAGATTTTAGTTCGATCCCTATTAAATTCTTTTTGTATTTTTTTACTTATTTTTCTTATCACAATATAACCTAAATATAATATTTTGTTAAAATATAATAAAATCTCACAGTTAACCTAGTGGTTGAGTATTAAGTAGGGATGATCATTGTTCGGTTAAAACTAACTTAATCGATCGAACCAAAATTTAATATTGATAATAGGTCGGTTAATTAAGTGTTTGATCGATTAACGGTTAATTTTTTTTAAAATTTCTGTTATCAGTTAGTTCAGTTCGAAACTGGTTAATTAGCTAAAAGTTTAATATATAATTAATATATTTTTAATTTTAACCTCAAATTCCAACAATGACTCGTAATGTTTAAAACTCAAAATTTATATTTTAATTTCAATTTTAAGTCAAATCGAAAAGAGAAAAAAAAAACAAAGTCTAAAAATAATAAATTTCTAACAAAAAGCATATTTTCAATTTATTACTTCTAAAAATAATAAATTTCTAACAAAAAGCATATTTTCAATTTATTACTATTTAAATTATTATTTTGAATCAAAATTGAAAATACTAAAATAATCAGTTAATTTGAAAACTGGCCAAATTAACCGAATTTAGTTTAATTTAGTTAATGATTTTTTAAAAATTTCAGTTTGATTATCGGTTAAAAATTTTAAGAGTTCAATTAATTCAGTTTTTAGTCGTTCGGTTCGATTATGAACTGAACCGAACCGCTTGAACACCCCTATTTTTTCCCTAAAGTCCCAATTTCAACCCCCACATAGTCCCTTTTCATGGTTCTTTATTTTTCTTGTCACAATATAATATATTTCAAAACATAACAATGGAATTTAAGGATTTAATTGAGAAAATTCAAAATTCAAGAACTAAATGTTAAGTTTATGAAGTTTAGGGTACTTTTTGAAAAATCTAGAAGTCTAATTGTTAAGATGTGAATTCTAGTGAAATAAAGACCAAATTGCTAAATTTTGTTGATTTGAGCTTAAAAGTGCAAAATGTGGAAAGTTTGATGTTGCTTCTGAAAACCCTAGAAAGTAAAATGACTCAATCTATGATTTGCCTAATTTTAAAGGTGTGTCACGTCAGCTGTTTAACGGTCTAGTGATCGAAATGAAACGATTTCTTAACGCCAATAACTTTAATGTAAATGTTTCGATTGATGATCATATTAAAAACGTAATAAGAGTTTAGTGACTACTAATTCAGTTTACCCTTTTATATTTTTATGCTGACGAATTAGGTGAAGTTTCACCATCACTAAACCGACGAGATACCCTCACCCACTACTAGTGGACACATTACCGGACACCAAACTCGCTACATTTTTACCTCATCATTTGGTACTACTAAAATATAAACTATTTTCAAGAAAAAAATATAATACTCTTCTCGTTCTACTAAAATTGTTACATATTGATATTTTTTTAAGTTTTTTTTAATTTTGACTATAATTTATTTAAATACATTAATTAATTAAAATTTATAAAAATATATATTTAAAAACTACTGATTGGAAGTTTTTAAAATATATTTTTATATTTTTATCAATAATAAATTTTAAATTATAAGAGGTCAAAGTTAAAACATTTTAACCAAAAAATTAATATGTGATAGTTTTAGTGGGACATAAGGACTATAATACAAATTATTGATAAAATTTTAAATATAAAAATAGTATAGATGAGTTGTACAAAGAATTTTCCATTGTCGTTGAATATCAGTTTAGTTGATGCTGTCGTAAGTTTTTAGAAGCGGCAGATTATAATGAATTATAGTAGGTAATCTCCTCTTCTTACAGTTTGATAAAGTCAATGATATTAGAAATTAAGAAATAAAATAAAACGTCGTTATCACTTTCTAGAGATTAGCTCGAATTTCCATTTTAAAGGAAAAATAAATAAAAGAAGAAAGCAACTCACTCTTTTTTATTGCCATAGGGAGGGAAACGGGGAATTGTAATTTTTTTTTTCACGTGAACACCACAACACCACACAACACGACGGAGAAAACAGAGTCATATTCAAACATAACATGTATTTCTGTTTGATTGAAATATATAATTCTTAGTTTAAAAGGAGTTTGTTCTACGGATCAAGCTTGCTTCCGGCAACATCCACGACGAATCTATATCGAACATCGTTCTTCTCCAGCCTCTCCATTGCTGTGTTGATGTAATCCATCTTCACCACTTCAATCATTGAGGTTAAATTTTTCTGTTTGCAGAAGCTAAGCATTTCCTCTGTTTCCTTCATGCTCCCTATGAAGCTCCCGGTGATCGACTTCCGTCCTATAGAAAAAATTGAGCAGTGCAAACAGCAGAGAATTAGTTCCAGACTGAGCAATATAACCTATAGGCCATAGGGAAACATAAACACAGGTTTCGGAAATGGAGTTACCAAGCATGATCATGGGGCTAACAAACTGAAGAGGGGTGTTAATAACACCGGTGAGGATCAATTTTCCGTCGAGTTTCAACAATGCAAGGTAAGGCTCAAGAGGGTGGAAAACAGGCACGGTGTCGATGATATAGTCGAGCGATTCAGCCGCCTTTTGCATCCCTTGAGCGTCTGAGCTGACCAAGTATTCATCGGCACCCAGATGTTCCAAAGCCTCCACTTTTTTCTTATCAGATGAGCTGATCACGGTTACATGGTGCCCCATCGCTTTGGCTATCTGCACCCCCATGTGCCCCACTCCCCCAAGCCCCAGTATCCCGCCTCTCAGCCCACTGCCCATCAAACCGAAGTGCCTCAATGGACTGTACACTGTCACCCCTGCACACAGCAGCGGTGCCACCTGTTCTGGGTTCATTCCATCTGGGATTTTCACCACAAACCTAACAAGATATGACCACAATTCACAACACAACAATTATGTTCATTTACCAAGGCCAAGCCCAAGCTATGAATTGATTATATGCACAACACATTTTGTTTATGATTCTTACTTTTGGTCAACCACCATGGAACCGGCAAAGCCACCTTGAGTGGGTTTTCCATCAGTGTAGACATCATTGTAGGACCAGATTTTCTTGAGGCAGTATTGTTCATTGTCTGTATCGCATGGTCGGCAGCTTCTGCAACATCCAACAACACAACCAACGCCAACAACATCTCCAACTCTGAATTTGGTTACATCCGAGCCAACTTCAACTACCTCACCAACCACTTCATGTCTGGAAAATAATAATAAAATCAGTCCAAAAATGTAAAACAAAACCCAATTGATTCGTAAAGAAGACAGTTTTCGTAGTACCCAGGAACCATTGGGTAGTTTGACATCCCAAGATCATTTTTTGTCTGATGAATATCAGTGTGGCAGATCCCACAGCAAGTGACCTTGATAAAAACATCCTCAGGACCGGTGTTCCTGCAAAATAGTACTATTATTACAGCAAATCACCATGTAAGAACAATAGATGAACCTTAAAAAAAAACAAAAATCAAAGAATACAAGAGCCAAAATTGAGGATACCTAAGAGTGTATGCGTAAGGAGACAAGGTTCCTGAAGGGTCTCTGGCAGCCCATCCTGTTGTTGTTCTCTCGGATTCAAGGCTGCCCATTCTCACTTTTATCAAAACTTCTGTTTTTTCTCGGTGGGTGTTTAGAGAAGAGAGTTGGGATAATGCAACCATCCAATCCAACAACATGCCTTTATATATTAACGGGAAAAATGGACAAATTACAAAACGCTCAGCAATGTGTGGGGCCCAGTGGCCCACATCTACCACGGGGTTGTGGTAGGTGAAGCCCTGGTGGAATAATATTCCTATGTGCCATTCATTGTGCACCCTTTTGGAACTCCAATATTATCGGTCCAGGTCAGCAACGTAAAGATGTTGAGTTTGGTACCGCGTCAAGCAAATGTCATAACTTACAAGCAAAAGCATATTCTTTATTTATCAAAATAGGCGTAGGGAGTGGGTTGCCTTGCACTTTTTGCATTGGACAACAATTGGCAAAGGAGTTGTTGGCCACTTATAAAAATATGATTAAAATAAGCTTTTATAAAATGCAATGTCAACTAATATTATTGTAATGCATTTTTTAAATATAAATATATATCTCCTAAATGATTAGTTGTGATATCTCACCTACAAAAATATGCCACTTAAAACGATTTGTTTTTTATTTGATATGATTTTTTAGATAAATAATATTAGAATTACTCTTGTCCAAACATGTTAAATAATAATTTAGAAATGACTTTCTTCACATGGTGGTGACTAATTATTTGTGCCAGAAAAATCTTAATTTAAAAGGAAATAGAACCATTATTTGTATAATAGGTAAGACATTTATTTTATTGGGAGCTTATAAGGTAATTTAATAGGTAAGATATTTATTTTATTGGGAACTTATAAGGTAATTTATTTAATAATTTTGACTAATTCTTTTTCATGTCTCCCAATCAGCATTGTTTGGAAGAGAATTAGTCTTCTTTTAATTTTGTGAACGAATGGGCTTTTTTTATAAAGAAAAAACCATTACCACTTGCCTTATTATTTTTTTAAATTTAGTCGGAAAAAAAAAGTACACATGATAATGTTAGAAACAAGGGAATCAACTTACAACGAAGCACCAAAATAAATAGCTATATTAAAATGTAAAACAGATAAGATTTCATCTGGCAGCGAGATAAAACGATGACAAATTAAATACCCTCCGAGCTATCTTGGCCATACCATCCGCGACCGAATTACCCTCACGACAAATAATCACAAGCCGAACCTCTCAATCACATTTCAACAAAAGCAAAATATGGGCCACTAAGGATGATATTATCACATTACTATCAGCTCCCTCAATCAAACGAATCGCCTCAAGACTATCCGACTCCAAATTAACTTCTTGATGCCAATCGACCAAACACAAAGCAACCCTTCATACATCCCCACAATTCCGATTCTAAAATCGAACACACTCCTAATAGTCGAATGAAACCAATCAACCAATGCTCATTGTCATCGCGAATCACCCACCACAACATGTAATACCAATTAACGAATGGGCATTTGATTTGCACTCAACAATTCCCCACGACTAAGACTAGTTCATCTGTTATTTTTGTCTAAGCTATTTAAAAAGAAAGGTTAACTACATAAGTATCACCAAACTAATGGAGGTGGTCCGTTTTTATCACAAACCTTTCAATTGATTCAAATTTGTCACTAAACTTTAATTTTTGACTCGTTTATACTACAATGCCGTTAAAGAGTTAACGGCGTGATGACTTGGATGCTAGATCAAAACGCCGCTATTTTGATACCAAATGGCCCAAAACGACGTCGTTTTGCTGGAGGAAAATATAGAAAAATATGCACTCAATGAGATTTGAACTTGAAACCTTCAAAAGCAAAGACAATCTCTTAACCACTAAGCTAACTTAACATGTTTGTTTGTTTTAACACAAATAATATATATTCCAAAATGCAATTTATTATATAAATATTATAAATATATTATTTCTAATATAAATATATTATAAATATATTAGTATACATTATTAATATGTAAATAATAAATAAAATAAAAATATATAAATATATTTTTTATATTATAAATAATATTAAATATATAAATAGATAAATATATTATTATAAAAACTAAAAGACTATTTTTCAAAACCCAAAAATTCTAAAAAGCCAAAAATCCAACAAAACTTTAAACCCTAACCTTAAACTATAAACCTTAAACCCTAAAATACTATTCATAAATAAATAATATTAAAAAATATAAAAACAATATATTATTATAAAAACTAAAAAATAGATTTTAAAAAATCTAAAATTTTTGAAATTTTAAAAAAAAATCACCAAAATCTTAAAGCTTAAACCCCAAATCCATTTATTTTGGCTGCTAATGGGTTTATGGTTTAAGATTTATGATTTAGGGTATACATATTAGAATTTAATGTTTTGGTGGATTTTGAGTTTTTTTTGTAAATTTTGGAAATTTTGAATTTTTTTAAATTAATTTTTTAGTTTTTATAATAATATATTATTTATTTATATATTTAATATTATTGATAATATAATTTTTTATTTAATATAGATATTTTATTTATTAGTTAGGGTTAACTACACCACATACCACTCAACTATGGCCCCTGAGTCAAAAATGCCACCAAACTTTAAATTTGTTCAAAACTATCATTGAACTTTATATTGACTCGAAAATATCACTCTTCCGTTAACTTTTAACACTCCCGTTAAGTACATGGTTTTAATAGTTTTCTTTTAGCAAAACGACGTCGTTTTGGCCTAAATTAGGCTTCAAAACAGCCGCACCAAAACGACGTCGTTTTGACTTAACGGGAGTGTTAAGAGTTAACGGCGGAGTGGTATTTTTGAATCACATATTAAAGTTCAGTGATAGTTTTGAACAATTTTAAAGTTCGGTGGCATTTTTGACTCATGGACCATAGTTGAGTGGTATATATTAATATATTATTATATGTATATTAATATTATTTGTAATATATTTATATAGAGTAATATTATTTATATAATAAAATAAATTGTGTTGAGCTCGAATTCCTTCAACCGAGTTGCTTGCCAAGTGGTGGAGAAGTCGATTTTGGGTGTTAATGGTGGGAAGTAAAAAGATAGACAATGGACACAAGGATTTATAATGGTTCAAGCTTCTAACACGCTCTACATCCACTACCTTAGCTTCTCACTAAGGATTTCTCAAATCCACTAAGATTTTTTCCCCTTTTAACAAGGCTTAGGAGGCAACCTTTACAACCTAAACTCAATTACCAAGTCTAGCATCCAAAGCTTACAACTCAAGCTTTGGGAATCATTTCAAACTAAAGAAATAAAGCAAACAAGGAATCCTCTCTACAAGGTATATGTTTGCACTCTTTTAAGCACTCATCCAAATCCTATAATACTTGAGCATATATAAACATTTGAGCTCACAAGTGTTGTCTATACAAGAATAAGAAGTTTAAGCACTAAGACAAATTTTCATCATAATGTTGTTGACTTGAGGATCATTAGTTGTTGCTGAAGCTTGAAGGGTCCTTAAATACTCCCAATTGAGTTTATAGCCGTTGGAGACTGTTGGGATTGAATTGGAGCCGTTGGAGGCTTTGTTTCTCGCAATAAATGCAGTTCTAGTGTTGTTTGTATCGGTACGCATGTACCCGTATCGGTACAGCTACTAGCCGTTACGCTCAGTCTTGCTAACCGTATCGAAACACCTTGGGCCGTATCGATACGCCATGTCGGTGCGCCTTGTCTGTTTAGAAAATCGTATCGGTACGACTTGGTCTGTTTGACAAACCGTATCGGTACGCATTGGTCTGTTTCGGTACGCCTTGCAATTTAAATAGCCGTTGGGGTAGTTGAAAACTGGATCGGTACGCCACGTGGCGTATCGAAACGATCCACTCCGTATCGGTATGTCTAGGGACGTATCAGTACAGTTTTTGGTTATTGGAAAAATACTGTAGTTGAAACACTTGGACCGTATCGATACGGGGTATACCGTATCGGCATGCCTGTGTTGAAAATGTTAGTTTAGCTACTTTAAAACATTTCCAAAACCTCTCAAAAACTTCTCAAACTTATTTTCAAGTTGTTTGGACTTAAAACCATTTTTGAAATCTTTTCAATTTAGTCCAAAACTAATTTTCAATTATTATATCAAAACATAAATCCTAACAAATTGAATTAATCTCAATTGTAGTTTGAAATATATATATTAGTGGTTAGTAGGTTGTCTTTGATTTTAAGGGTTTCAGGTTTAAATCCCATTGATTGCATAATTTTTTATATTTTCTTCTAGCAAAACGACATCTTTTTGATCTAGCATCCAAGTTACCACGCTGTTAAAGAATTAACGGCGCGGTGATATAAATGAATCAAAAAATAAAATTTAATGCTAAATTTAGATCAATTAAAAAGTTGATAATAAAAATGGGTCACCCCTAATAGTTTGATGATACGACGTAGTTTATCATAAAAAAATATTTCTAATCTTAGTGATCAGGTAAGGTGTTGTCCACTCTGTGCAACAACTGCATCATCAGTATCTTTCATTGATTTCTGCCCTATCACACTGGTCCACATCATACCCATTCATCTTTATCTGCAACATTTTTTTAAACTTAAGGATAAGAAATCTTTAATTTTTTTTAAAAAAAATCAATTAAATCTTTAAATATTTTTTTACACTTAATTAAGTTTTTAACTAAAAAATATAATTAATTAAGTTTTTGAAATAAGAAAATGAATCAATTAAGTTCTTTGACCATTAAATTTTGATGATTTTTTTATCCGTTAGTGCAGTGCGTCCTGTCACAATGTTTCTACTTGACAATTTCAGAATTTTTTTATTTTATTTAAAAGATTCTTTAAAATTCTAAAAAATTTGTAAAAAAAATATTTTTTTGGAAAAAAATCTGTAAATGCAACATAGTGTATCATGTGGCAGTAATATCTAAAGAAAAAATTGTTAAGATTTAATGGTCAAAATTGGTCAAAGAGATTAATTGATTCAATTTTTTTAGTTTGAAGGCTTAATTGATTAATTTTTTAGTTCAAGAGTTAATTGAATGTAGAAAAAATTTAAAGGTTTAATTATTTCTTTTTCAAAAAAATTCAAAGGTACCTTATGCCTTTAAGCCTTTAAAAAATGAGCTTCTGTTGGAGGAATCTCAGTTTCTATAAGTCTTTCCTTTTTTAAGCCGCAACATTGCAAAATTGATTGAATTATGATTAGTAGTTAGGGAATTCAGTTTAACAAAATTAGGTTATTTGCTTGACTATATATATCGGCTGTGTCTATCTAATATCTATGGATGAAGATTTAGGTAATTATTTGATGCATCATCGGTGAATTATTTTTATAAGTGAGCTTTTAAAGTTGTTATATATTTTATTTATGAGACTTAAACGTTAACCCTTAAACTTTAAACTCTAAACTTAAAAATTTAACTACAAATATTAAATTTTGACTCTAAACTTTAAACTTAAGCTCTTATGAAAAATAAATTATCGATGTCTGTTTATAGATTATTTTTACTTAAAATATACGGTGTGAGGGAATATTTTTATCTAACCGTAGCAAGTTGACAACATACATTTTTTATCTGCACCGAAAAGTTTGACAATAAAATATTCATTCACATCTTAGAACCAGGTATTGCAGCATAATATATTATTAAAAGGAAAGGGTTGTGACATTCAGCCCACGAGGCCATCACGGCATTGGTGTCTCGATACTCTGTCAACCAGATGCCCGACCCAATGGTATTCATATTCTGGTGACAATCCAACTCCTCCTCTTCATTGTTTATTTATTCAACCAAAACATTACAACATAAAACATTGTTGCATCCTTAATTTTCTTTTACAATCCTTGTTTGAAAGCTATGAATATAGACCTTAACAGAAATTTTTTATATATATTTTAAACGTGGACAAGATTTTATACTCGAACCCAAATTTTTTAGTGTTTATCTTAATAACCGTGCCAAATCTTTGATTCTAAAATTAAATTATTAGTAAGGAAAATTAGCATCAACTTATATTCATGGTTCATGGAACCAGTTCTTCCTTATTTAACATTTAATAAATTCCAATCTTAATGGATAATTTTTTTTTTCACATTGCGATTTTGTTTTTCTTCTGAAAATGTGCTCGTCCTTTTGAAGTTGCGTAAAATATTTATAATTTCTATCAACATATAATGTGAATAGTACCAAGAGAAAAAGGCACTTGAAATGTTGGTGAAATAAGGTTGCTTGAGTTTATTTTGGCTAATCAAAATGACTCAGCTGCCACATTTCTTAGTGTTGTACATTCCGCTCCGGAAGGTCATTTTGGAACAATTATCTTTAATGTGACAAGTCTTTTAAAGTTATTAGATGTAAGACCATCGATTTATAGTTGCGGTTGCGAAGATAGTTCAGAAAAACATACTGTTTTTTTTTTGGGAGAACTTGATTAAAAAATTTGAAGTATTCAACTCTTCGATACAAAAATGCTCCAATAGTCTTGACTTGACTTGAAAAAGTTTTAAATAAAGTTTGAATTATAAAATAGAAGTTAGAATAACTAGAATTTTTTTAATAATTAGTGGATAGGTTTATATATATATATATATATAACATATGAAAAATATGAAGAAATATGAATAAATGTATATGAGTATAAATGTATTGTATATGGCAATAGAAAACCGTTTAAATAGGAACTAATTAGTGTCATAACATTATAAATGTTTATAATTAAATTTCAACAAAAACTCAAACAACTCAACTTGAAAAAAAAATCAAATAAAGTTTGAATTATAAAATAGGACTCTTCAACTCGACTAACTCGAAATTTTTTGACTCGACTCGATTGAATATCCACCCTTAATTGTCTCCTCTTAGGCAACTAGTGCATTCTTTTTTGAGCAAACATATCAGTTGACATTAAAAAATGAAGAACATGGGAAACATACAAAATGAAGCAAGAACATTTGTCACGACCTGAGTATTGAACTTGAGGGTCGGAGTTCACCGAGCATGGACCTCGCGTTTGGGCCTCATGGGCTTTATTGAGCTGATTTTTAAGGTTTTGGGCTGGAATTTTGGTATTGGGCTGAGTTAGGGTAATGAGGAGAGGTTATTTGAGTAATTTCTAAATTTTTGAAGAGGGAAAGGAGGGGTTTTTAATTTGGCTATCAGAAAAGATGACAATGACATCATCTTGCTTGCCCTTGTCTCCTTACCCCTTTCCCCTTCACTCTTCTTCTCCCCACTCATAAGAAAATGTGTAATCTTTGAGTTGTTTTATGTGAATCACGTTTTGAATGTTAAGGAAGTGTTGTTCAGCAATCCAAGATCTATAATCCAAGGTAAGTTTTGTTAGATATGGTAAGAATTGAGTTTTTGACGAGGTTTGTTGGAGGAGTCTGGGATCAAGAGTAGGAGACTCTATTTTATGATTTTCCTAAGTCTTCAATCTCCTAAAATCTTCCCAATAATGTAGTAACATGTTGGTAACCTCTCTTTGTAGTGAAAGAGGGGGAGAACCTTCAAAGGCTCTTGGGAAGGAGAAAGCTTGAGGAGTTGATGAGAGCTTCATTCCAGCCTTCAAATTCAAGGTTAGTACACTTCTAACTTCTGTGTGTTCATGTGCATCATCATTTTGGTATGTATTGCTGAATCATGATGTTATGGTTAAGTTAGAGCTTGGTTGATTATTAATGGTAGATTCGTTAATCAGTGATGTTTGAGGGTAAAAATGGTTAGAAACACACTTAATAACTCCCCATAACTTGTAGGATCGATTTGGGGCGTAACTACATATGTTAAGTTAGATTTCAAGGTAAAATATGAACCAGACTTTGAAATTTTGGGTTCACATAGCGGTACAGGGTGGCCCGTATCGGTACGCCTTCGTAAGAGAAGGGCTTTATGTGAGGGGCATACCGGTACAGCTGGCCGCATATTGGTACCCCATGCGTGATAAGAATTCCAGTGGTGAGTTCGCGTACTGGTACGCAATGGGCGTATCGGTACTACTGTTCTATTTCCTGGAGAGGACTTTCGAGTACCGATACGCAAAGGTGGGAGTATCGGTACGATGGAGGATTGGTATAGGGCGATCTAAGTACCAATGTTGAGTATTGATACAGGCTTGAGCATATCGGTACGACTTGAGGTCCTATTTTTTTGAACCTAAATTGAGTATCAGTACTTGTGGAGGAGTACCGATACCTAAAGGGGCGTACCGATACCCATATAGGAGTATTGGTACTCGCTGGGCAATCTGCCCAAGAAATTGAGTTTGTGTCCAAGGGTCCATAATTTGGGATAAAAGGGCCAATGGGTCTCCTATAATGTAAAATGAATGGTAAAATTGAAAAATGGTGTTTTTAGCTTGCCTATGTATTAATTGACCAATAATACGTCTGAATAAAAGGGAATTGCTTGGAATAGCAAACTCTAGGGATCGTCGGTGGATCACATGTGGTTGTGCCATGTGAGGGCACTGGGTTGGTTTTGAGTCTTTGTTTGGTGGGATCCGGATACCCAGTGTGTAAGTGTTGCAACACATGAAGGCTACTCGATGTGAGATTCCGAGTGATGAAATGAAGGCCATCTGATGTGAGATTCCGGGTGATGTAATTGCTCGATGCGAGATTCCAAGCCCCGCTCGATGCAAAATTCTGAGCGAAGACTCGATGTGAGATTCTGAGTATATTAGCTCGATACGAGATTTCGAGCAGCTCGATGTGAGATTCTGAGCATGAGGGGATCTTCTAGTGTCGGGTGAGATTGGGCTTTACTTTTGGATTGTTTGTTGACGTGTTATATTATTGAGCTATTGAAATGTGTATACATGTATTTAGACGATTATGGTAGCGCCATTGCTTTCTCTTACCATGATGTCATGTCATCTAGCATGCTCTTAATTATGATTCACCTGATGCATGGTCGAGTGGTCATGTATCTACTAAACTTTGTTAGCTCAGCGTTCAGAATTGTTGTTTCCATTCGCAAATAAGTAGGTCGTTACAAGTAGCAGAGCCATTGAAGCAAGGATTTCAACATTGGTCATTGTGGTAGAGTACATGTACTTTGATGTAAAGGGCTATGTATTCGTCGGACCCTTGTAATTGTAACTCTATTTTGAATTTAATTTGTATCGGTCAAATGTTTTAAATATTGTTCATTGGAGCTCCTTATGGATGTTTTAATGTTTTAAATACTATTAAACTTATTTGTATAACTTAGAAAATGAAGTGATTTTAGACTCGGCTAATCGTGTTTATTGGATTTATAAACGAAATTTTATGGGAGTGATTTGGGCTTGTGGCCCAAATGTGGCATCCGGGCTTGGGGTGTTACAACATTATAGGGAAAGAGACAAATAGAAAATTTCAAGGGAAAGAGACAATGAGCAAAATAAAAAATGTACACAAGGCAACAAAACAACAACAAAGACAAAACAAAGCAAAGAAAAAAAAACAAACAAACTGAAGAAGAAGTCGGAGCACCGAAGCCAACGAGAGCAAAGGATCCAAGATGAAAGCAACGCCGGCAAATCCAAATTCTGCATATGAATGTCATTTTTTCATATAGAATAATGAGATCTCTTCAGGTAATGCAGGGTAAGAGCCAACTCGAGTCAATGTGTCTAAAAAGTCATAATCATCAAAATTCGAGGGTAGGGAAAAGAGACTAGAGTTAAAGAAACAAGAAAAATGATCAACTTTAGGCAGAAAGGTAAACCAGACCCACCACCAAACACAAGTTAAGCACCTGCAAGAAAATACCAAACTAAAACACCTCTAAAGACAAAAATCGAGAAAAGGAGAAAATCGTGAGAAAAGAAATTGGGTTCTCTTCACGCCCACACAAACCCACAATCATCTTACTTAGAGGCACAAACTAGTCCCTTGGTTGTTGGAGAAACAAAATCTCAAAACGAACATGCTAAACAACAAGAAAACGAAACACATTGACAAAGAAAGAAAAAGAAGAAGACGATGGTGAAGAAGAGAATACAAAGAGAGAAATAATGAATCGGGAGAGAGACTAATTGTTAAAGAAGGCGACAACTGGCTGCAGCTAAAATAAAAGCTAGTTTAAGGAAATATAGAGAGAAGACTGATAAAAGCTAGGTTGAGACAGAACATATAATTTATGATTAGAGGTGGTAACGATGCAGGTCGAGAACAATTTTTCATTTCTCATTCTGTCCCCAATACTTGCGAGTATGGTTTTTAAAAATCCCTATTAAATATTTCAAGGATTCTTTTGTCCTTATATCCATCCTTACGGATCCCCGTGGATTTCAGTTAATCTCCATCCTACAAAATAAACAAACCTTAATACATTAAAACAAATACCCAACATTAATCTCCAAAATTATAAATATAAATGATAAATTTAGTTTTTCCAACAATAAACAAATCATTTCAAAACTATAATAATAACTTAACAGGTAAAAATTTCTTTTCTCAACACTTTTGTAGCCAAATCAATCTAATATGTGGTACTTGATTATGCTCTTGTAAACTTGTTTTGATCTTTCTTGCCATCAACTTATAATATAAAAATTAAATATCATATTATAGCAAATAATTTTAAAAAGTTCGAGTTTTGAAATAAAATGTGTGGAGTCACCATCGGTCACTTGGATTAGGTAGCCCGGACACTGGAAAGATAAACAGAGAAAGTAGGGTTTGAGAGTTGTTTACATGTGGGGAAATGTTCGTACCCCCACCACACCCAAAAATTGGTACCTAAGGGTTCGTATCGTATTTTATAAAAAAAATAAAAATTAGAATTTAATTTAACAGTCAATCCGTAAAAATGCGTACATACATAGTCATACCGATCAAATATAAAAAAAATCCTTGCAATTTACGATACCAAAAGGAGATGTCACCCGAAGACTTGGGATGACACCCATAGTAGAATACCAAAATCTTGAAGCCCAAATCTAAACATAAAGTGCTAACAACATAAATATATGTATGAACAATTAAATATGATGGCAAAACATGTAAAATATATATACAACAAGAGTAAATTAAATATTATATATTCTGTACAATATTGTTGTACCCCCGCGAAATCATCTCTGCTGGACGAAAACATCACCTCCAATCTATATTAAGCGCAACTCATGGATGTCAATCTCCGACAAGACATTCCCATATCTTCGCAAGTATCAACCTCCGACAAAACACCAATCCCTATGACACACTAATAATCATAGCCAATGTCTTATCAGCAGGATCTACTCATGCTACCTCACTGGCGAGCCGTCATAGGGAAAGGCTAAGCATTATCTATAGAAGTACCAACTACAGCATATGACAGGGAAAGAGCAACAGAGGGATATAAAAGGGAAATACATTCTTCATGGAGGAGCTCTCCCGCTACCTTTTCTCTCCTAACCCCTATCTTAAATCCAAAAAGGGGATCAAATCGACATACAACGTCTCTCCGCCTTAAAATAACTCAGGTGAACCACCAAGTTTATCATTAGTCCTCTTACTTTCTCTCTTCTATCACCGTCTTTACCCCTTTGTTCACTATCGCCCAAAATTAACATCAATAATTAGTGCGGTGAGCGTGGACTACAAGATTGACAGAATCAATTAGAATGAATCCCCCTGGGCATCAACCCATACCTTCTGCCTAAACCCATGTTGACGCGCTCAAGTTTCCCAACTAGCAACCGCAAAACGTATCTGCACAAAAATCGGCCGTATTTGGATCTTCCAACTATCGACCTCGGAACACTTTCTACTCGGTGTATTATGGCCTTTATCAGAGCTAGTAGAACCCCTACGACCAGGCCTATTAGCAAGCCCCGCCTACGCAATACCAACAAGCTTCGTACATCGCTGATCAAACTCATTGGTACACTACGGCATTGCAAGGAGAGCTGAGATACTTTCAGGCACAACTCCAAGCCTCTCAACAATAAAACTTGCAGCAACAAGAATTGATGCAGAAAGCCCTACAAGAACTGATGATCTCCCATCGAAACACTTACAGGCGAAGAACTGATGAGGAGGAGAAAGCCTCCAACATTAAAAAATGTCATGCACAGAAACGTCCGAACACCACAGGGATCAGAGCTGACCCACCAACTCGAAGGCAAAGAGAAGATAATGCAAAATATACGTCACCCCAACTGATCCCAAGGAGGAAACATGGAGGAAACAGATGAAAATGATGTAATGACAAATTAACGACCTCTAAACGTCAAGCATCTTGATTGAAGAGCACAACACCAGAAGGAAAGCCCTCTAATGCCACACATGCTGCCCGCTCCCTATCCACCCCATTTTAAGCTTCCCAAGGAAATCTATAATGGTACTAGGGACCCACACGACCATTTGTCCCAATATACGGGCCACATGGACATAATGAGGGAAAATGACGAGTTGAAGTGTAAGGTCTTCCCCACTACCATTCAAAGAGGAGCCAAGAGTTGGTATGATTCCTTGCCCCCTCGTCTATCGCAGAATTCAAACAATTATCACAACTCTTCATCAAAAATTTCTTGGCCAATAAGGTGATCTTCAGGTCCAAAACTAGTCTCCTCAATGTACGACATATGATCAATGAAACTTTAAGAAAATGTACTAAAAGGTTTTTGAGAGCTACCTATAACGTCTTAGACTTATCAAACGGTTGGGCTATTGATGCCTTTATTTTCAGACTAACCCACGATCCATTAAAGTATGCCTTGGTAGACAATAAGCCTGCTAAAATCAACAGTTATATAAGGTAGCCAGTAGATATTGTCACGGCCCGCACATTTGGGTCCTAGACAGATGCGCAACAAGCAACCCAAGAGGTTCTAGGCTTGCCGAGAAGACCACCTGACTTGGTCTGATCGTTGGAGACTAAAAGAAAGCCCAAATACATTGAGCCTGGTAAATTAATAGATGGCATCTTACCAGGGAATATTCCAAGGGATAAGAATATCTCTCAATGTAAACACAAACTTAAGGAAAGAATTTCATAGTGATAGAGTTTCCTTAGTTAGTGTAGATTTGATAGGTGGCTTTCGATCTGAGCCGTTAGTGTAATTTGATCTCGTCCGTTCATTGTATGGGGATTTAACTATAAATAGAGGCCTCCCCACCTCAATTGTATTCATCCATCATTTGAGTAATACACTTGGCATTTACTCTAAAAACACTCTATAGTGTTCTTCGCGTTCTTGAGCGTTCTTTCTTTTGTTTTTGTTGCCTTTCTCTTTTGTTCGGTTCCTCTTGGAACGATCTTGTGTTTGTCTGCCTTGGAAGAATTTGATCTTCCGGAGTGAGTATTCAGGCTTACTTAGTCGTTTGTCTAAGAACGTCGACTAAGGCTGCACATTGGGCTTGTTCAGAAGTCTAGCCCCTTGACAGTTGGTATTAGAGCCCACGGTTCGTAGCCACGGTTCGTGAATCAAGTGTTCATGGAAGGAATTGTTGGAGATGGCGACAAGGAAAGAAGGAAATGCTGCAACACAGAAGGGTGACGAGGCCCAGGCTGTCGAAGGAAGGACCCAGAGGCGTAGAGACTTTGTGGCATCGTGTGAGAAGATATGGGCCAAGTTCAAAACCACCAGGTTCTAGAGGAAAAGCCTCGTGATTGCCAAGGAGAGCCTCGAGGTGAAGGACCAGAAGGGGGAGTATAAGGCATATCAAGCATGACGGACAAAGTGGAGGGACAGAGTGATGCGGTTGGAGCCGAGGTGCAGGCTTCGACAAAGATGGATGGGACTTCGCATGGCGAGGAAAAGCCATCGAGGTGGAACAAGCCCAGGATGCTACTCCGACCATGGGAAATGAAGCCACAGAGTTGCTTCTATTGTGATGACGAGCATTGGTCAAAGGATTATTCCAAGGAAGCCAACCTTTCAGTCGTCAAGGTAAACGATGGGTTTGTGAAAAGGGAAGCTAGAGCTGGCATGATTGTTTCATCCACAATGGTCAAGCCGGAGGTGCAGCGAAAGTGTCTTCGTTGCAAGGGGCCACACAGTTGGCTCGATTGCCCCGACAGAGTCAAGTCGAGGGAGGATAAAGTGCAATGGAAGTGTTTTCATTGCATGGAGCCACATCGTTGGCGTGATTACCCACATAGAGTCAAGCAGTCCAAGGTACAGGACGAGCCCGAAGAGAGCGAGGCTTTGAAGCTCGGTTCGTTATGTGAAGAGCCACCGTTGGGCAAGGTGGAGGGTGCATTGAACTTCGTGGAGAAAGAAATGGCAATGCAAATTGGGCGTCGAACTTCAAGGATGTAGAAGGGCCGATGCATTTTAGAGTGAACGTGAGGGAGTTCATCCCGAAGAAGGTATTTGTGTTTTTGGTTTTGATTTGTCCGGTTTGTTAGGTGTAGGCAGCAGAAAACCTAACCCAACAGATGGTAAAAGTTCAAAGGCGGCATCCAAACCTTTGTTCGAGGGTCATGGTGATCCAAGTGGAGACAAATCCCAGCTGCTAGGAAAGAGTTCTTACGGTCGAGATGTGTGAGGTGGTTCGACGAGCGATGTTACATGGCGGCGGCAACCGAAGCGAGGAGTCCATATGGGTGGATAACCCAGCACGAGTCAGGTGCTCTTTATGGGAAGAGCGGTCCTTATGGGGGGTCAACCAAGCCCGATTCAGAGTTGGGAGAAAGCTAAAGTGCCAAGGAGCTCCAGGATCATTTCTGACTTTATTTCGGAGCAGCGCCGAGGGCGTCGCCAAGTTTGGTGGGGGAGAATGTCATGGGCCGTGAACCAAGGTCCGAGTCATTGGCACCGCAGGGTGCACACCAAGGTGTCTATGAGGTTCTGAGGTACACTTTGGGCTTGAAGAGACCACCAGACTGGCCCGATACGTGGGAAGATCCAAGAAGGCTTATCCATCCACACCTATGTGAACATAGGAGATTCTTTCTATAGATAGCTAAGGAATATTCTTGGCATTATGCCTTGTGGTTGGTAGAGTTGTATCTAGGCTGTTAATGTAAATCATTAGGGACCGTCGGATTAGAGGGGACTCAACTATAAATAGAGGCCTCCCCACCTCAGTTGTAATCATCCACTCTTTCATCTATTCTTGAGTAATAGAGAGCGCATTCACTCTAAATTCTCTAAATTGTTATTCTCTTGTTCTTCGCGTTCTTTCAGAGTTCTTTGTAGCCGATCTCATAGTTTGCTTCCGCTAAGAACGATCTTGCGTTCTTCGGTGCCTTCAAAATTTGATCTTTTGGATCGAGGATCCAGGCTTACTTAGTCGTTTGTCTTAAGGACTCGACTAAGGCCGCACATTGGACTAGTTCAGAAGTCTAGCCCCGTGACAATATGCTGAAGCCAAATAAATGAGAACAATAGTCAGCACAACACAATACTCTTCATCGAGATAACACTATCCCCAAAACCAACAATTCCAAAAGGGGCATCAGACAAAACCAAAATTCCATGATTTTTTTAGGATAAACCTCGCTTTTGGAAGCCTCTCCTCTTTTGGGAGTAGAGAAGAAGGCAAGGGCAAGACGAACCTCTGTCGTCAAGTCTACGTGGAAAAACCACCTCGTGGGGGACCATATAAGTCTTACGCCAAGTACACCTCACTGACTGTATCCACCCTGGACATCTTCTGTCGTGTTAAAGAATCAAGAATCCTAAAACCACCTTCCCCTATGAAGCGAAAAGCTCATCGAAAAAATTTCTTCTACTACACATTCCACGAACAGAGGGGACACAACACCGCCTGATGTATACATCTTAAGGACACCATAGAGCAAGCAGTCAGGAAGGGCCTCCTAGACCAGTACGTTCAACAACCTCGGCGGTAGGATAATAAGTCTAGAGAAGCTCGTGAACCGCAACCAATTTGTGGGATAATCAATGTGATAATTAGAGGGTCACCGCCTCTCGATGGATCGCATGTACTTCCAGGTGGAAGACCTAACCTGGGGAGTGTCTTTGATGCTTGTTGAATAGTGATGCACTTTAGAGCAAGTATACTCGTCGTATCAAGTAATAAAGTGAGAGTAAAGTGTCGAACCCACAAGGATTGGATCAATAACTCTGAATTTATCAAACTTATGAATGTGTTTGCAAGTATGGTTGATTGTTGATTTAAGTAAATCTAATTTAACTATTCTAAAGATAGCTATGATAAAGCAAATAACTACAGCGACTTAACAATTAATCATGGAGGTTGGGATTATTGCTAAGGATATATGCTTGATTACCTAGATCAATGCTATAGCGATGGGCGATACATGTCTACGTAAACACTAAAGTTCTTTATCTACTCGATAGAATTTTCTAATGAACTTCTAACTTTCTTGATGCCTAAAAGTTAATAACACTGTAGTTAAGGTGATACATGTTTGCATTAACCCTAACAACTCTATTATTTGTTTAAGAACTCTTTTTTAGTCTTTGAAACCCTAAACTTATATGTAAGCTAGATTAAGACTAAGTTGATAGCTTAGCCTCACTGCTCATGTTTGTCTAACTTAACTCTCTCTAATATTAAGCCACAAATCAATAGTTAACAGGCCTCTCTCGAATAGCTCTTACGATTAACTACACATTAAGAATATGAACAGAATAAATGAAGGTGAAAGCAACTAAAGCATTGAAATAGATTAATCAAAATATAAAATCCTAGGACGCAATAATTCCAACTAAGAAAGTTTAGCTCATGTCTGAGCCTAAAACAACCATAATTAAAAGTATAAAGTACGAAAGTTTATCAAGCAAGAAAAAAAAGCTGAGCATCCTCGACTAAACTCCTTCCGTGCCTCCAACTATGCTGTAGGCCCCCTCTCTATCAGTCTCTTTCGATAGCATCATTCAATAATAAAAATCGTCTAGCTTCGCCCTGATAGTTATCTGTAAGCTTAGACTAAGACTATCATCTAAATCATGGTCTATGTTGATTGCCCCCTATGAGTAGCGTCTAAGTCTTCCTTATATAGGAGGTGAAACTAGGGTTTTAGTACCCTAAAGTGAGCGCGGCTTCATTAAAGAAAGCCAATGTTCCCCGCTTCATTGAATGTTGCGTATCTGGGAAAAAGTCCATGTAGGAAAAAACAGATTTATCTCTAACTCTTTATACCGTGTCAGCCCTAGCCATACGGTCTGCTCCTCTCTTGCTCCAGTATTCCTCCAACATCCACCATCATCTTGCACATGTACCACAAAATACCATCTTTTCCGTAAAAAGCACCAATATATATGACAATTAAAGCACAAGTGGTGTAACTCCCTATCTACATGCAAATATGTACAATCTATCCTAAATGCAACCTAAATGAGCTTGAAAACATGCAAAAGACAATGATTAAGGGCATAAAAAATAGGTTAATTAAACACTCTTCAAATACCCACAAACTTGAACTGTTGCTTGTCCTCAAGCAATGCAAAATAAAAACAAGAAAAATAAAAACAGAAAATAAGAACAGTAAACAATCCATAAGTCTTAAGGTTCACTAAGCTATGATTACAGTGATTCCAAGTTATACTGTACCAACAATTTATTCCTCAGCTATGTTGATGATAAACAAATGTATTTGAGCTTGCAGTTTGCATAAAAGTTCAAACCTACTGTAGCTGCAGTGTATGCTAAATTGCATGCATTCATCACTTAATAGCCTTAGAGAAGCTTATGGGTTACTTTCTTGTTCTGTCTTGGCATATCGTTTTTCATTTTTAAGCATGGTAGTTTACTCATTTTTCTTTTTAAGCTTTAATAACTCTATCCTTGGGGCTTCAACTCATCACACTAGCTCTTTAGTACCTAAAAATAGAGTGGAGCAAACATCCTATCCCTAGGCCCCAAGAGCAGTGTCATCCTGTGAAGACTTTCATTCACTATTTACCAGTACTATCAATCCTATCAGGGAAAGTTAAATAGAGCAAATACAACTCACCTAGTGTACTAAGATAGCAAGATGAACAGAAGAGTGTCACTCAACAGTTTTGTTTAAATTATCAAGTCTTAATTTATTTTCTTGATTTTTCAGGGAGTTTTTACGCCTTTGTTTTGCTACATTGAGCATTTAAGTTCATTCTCTTTGATTCATGCTTTGGCTTCAGAAAGTCGACCTAGAGTATCCCTAAGGTTTCTTAAGTGTTAGATTGTATGTAACAAGTGGTTTTTAAGGGCTACAACAGATTTATCATAAAGTTCAAAATCTAAAGCTCTTAACACCTTGTAAAACATTAACATAAAATCATTATGGGAAGTCATAATCAATGCAACAACAGTTTCAAAATTAAAAGAATCATAGCAAAGAGAACCTACCAGACATATTAGGCTATTCACAGTTCTAAAAAAAATAAAATTTTATCTAAATTTAACCTAATATATATATCGGTATGTACTCCCCCAAATTTGAGAAGAGAAATGTCCCAATGCAAAAAAGAAAAATAAAAGAAAAGGCAAAACAAATCAAAGCAAAGCAAAATATGCAAATAAAACTAAACTAGAATAAAAACAAAACAAAATAAAATAAAAGACTAACCCAGGGAGTTACTGGGTGGTGGTTCTCGGATGACAATGCCCTTGCCTTTGTCTCGAGTGAACATTTTTCTTGGCCGGATGGGAGGAGGCGCTAGCATATGGTAATTGCCTCTGAAGATTTATGGCGGTGGTAGGTGCAGGCTTGGGGTTCTTGAGCTCACAAACTTTCGAGTTTAGCCATCCAAAGGGTGCCTGGACAATTTTATCCTCTTTTCACTATGGCACGCATGCTTCTTGGCAGAATGCCGTTATAAGACGAGGGAACAAAAGTGCCATTGTCTTTCTTCGAGAGGTAACTCTCGCTAGGATGACTCCATAAATGATTTCATAGGGATCTATTAGATGGCCGTGGAGGATGGAGTGGATGAACAACAATCGTCAGCGAGAGAAGGTGGCCATGTTCTTCGTCGAAAGTAGCCTAGTTTATGAACCTCGCCTAAAACTTGGCATTGGGGGTGATATTCGACCATTGAACTGTCCTAGCATTGGACAAATGTCCTTTCCCAGGTTGTGCCTTCAATACAAAGGTCTTGTAAAAGCCTCATGTCAGTTGCAACGGTTATACTATCGACAAACTTGGTATGAAGGCCAAGCACTATCTCCAGTTCATAATGGCTTGCTATCATTTGGGGTGTAAAGTCTACCTTCACCCTTCGCTCAAATACCCAGCCTTATCCATGCTGGCCAAAGTGGCTGTAAAAATCCTTGACCCAATCATCGTTGTTGTGTCCAACTGTCTTGAGAAGGTCTCCCAGCCATAGGTGAGAACAACAGACTGCTCATCATTATCAGAGAAGACTTCACATATGTTAGATCCTGTAAACCCTTCTTCTAGGATCAACATTTGATTCTGAAGAGATTTGTATCTTTTTAGGAATTCTTCAGAGTGAAGTCTTCCCAAAAGAAAAGTCGATTTCTCAGTGGAAGAGTTTGAATCAAATCCTAAAATAGAGTCGTATGAGGATTGGTAAAGAGACATAGACGATAGAGGGTTCAAGCTTTGTTGTCAGCATGCCATTGTGAAAGCAAGATAAGGTTCTGGAGGAGACAAAGTAATATTTATCACTAAGATGGCAACTAGTTGCTTTGGCAGATTAGCGACCTTGGTTTAATAATAGAAAGACTTGGGGAAGAAAGATATGGATGGTCAGGGAAGCAAAAGGTTTTGAGAGTGATTGGGGGAAGTCATCATTTAATGCTGACTATTTTGTGAAGCAGGAAAGGTGACAGTAGGCAATGAGACATGTAGAGTAGTTATAAGTTATGGTGAGGGATAGGAATCGAATTTCCATATATTAAATAAACCAACCCAATTCTCAGCCAATGTAACTAGCTTGCTTTCTATTGTCCAAGGAGAATGTTTAGCCCATTTTTGTCTCTGCCTCACAATAACTACCAAACATAAAGAAACTAAATAAAACCTAAATTGCAGAAACAAAGAAAGTGTAGGAAATAAATGTGAAAATTGAAAAAACATAAAAGTAAATGATAGAACTAGATGTTTTTAGACATCTATTAGTATGATTGCAATTTTGTCACGTTGAACTGGTGCTCCCTTGTAAGCCTTCAGACGCTGACCGTTGACCTTGAAGATTGGGTCGTCTTTTAAGTTTGTTATGTCTATAACACCATGTGGGTAAATCTTAACCATTCAGAATGGGGCAGACCAACATAATTTTAACTTGCACGAAAAAAGCCTTACGCGAGAATTGTAGAGTGACACCATTTGACCGTCAGCGAATTGTTGAGGCATCAGTTTAGCATCATGCCATTTTTTGTCTTTTCTTTATAGATCTTGGTATTCTCATAAGCATTCAGTCGATGCTCGTCTAACTTATTCAATTCCAACAGTCTTTTGTCCCCAGCTAGCTGGCAGTCCATGTTGATCTTCTTAATGGCCTGAAAAGCTTTGTGTTCTAGCTCAACCGACAAGATTTTTCGTACACAAGTGGATAAGGTGACATGCCCAGCGGTGTTTTAAAGAATGCCTGATAGGCCCAAAGGGTTTCATCCAGTTTTAAGGACCGATCTCTTTGATTTGGTTTTACCACCTTTTCAAAGATTTGGTTGATATCTTGATTAGATACTTTAGCTTGCCCATTAGTTTGCGGGTGATATGCTGTAGCAATTCTGTGGTTGACTCCCTATCGATGCAATACCTTGGCGATCAACTTATTGTCAAGGTGCTTACCTTTATCCCTGATAATGGCTCAAGGAACACCAAAACGGGTAAAAATGTTTTGTGCAAGAACCTCAAGACAGTGTTGGCATCATTCTTGGTTGTCTCGATTGCTTCCACCCATTTGGACATGTAATCTACCATAAGCAAAATGTACAATTGTCCATTGGAGAATGGGAAGGGTCCCATGAAATCAATACCCCAAACGTCAAAAAGCTCGACTTCCAGAATGACCTGCATGGGAAGCTCATTACGTCTAGATATATTTCCTGTTCTCTAACTTCTATCACACTCCTTGTAATAGTCATGAGCATCTCGAAACAAGGTTGGCCAGTAAAATCCAGATTGTAGGACCTTTGTAGCTGTCCTTTATCCTCCAAAATGTCCCCTACATGGAGTAAAGTGGCAATAATGCATGATATCTTCTTGTTCTTCTTCTGGGACACATCTTCGGAACATTTGATCAGCACATTGCTTGCAAAAGGTAAGACTCATCCCAATAGTAGTAGCATGCATCATGCCAAAATTTCTTCCGTCTCTGGCTGTTAAGATTACAAGGAAAAATGCCAATAAAAAGTTAACAATGTCAGTATACCATGGTAAAGTTGTGGCTTTTAAAAGTTTCTCGTTAGGGAATTCTTTCTTAATGTCACATCAGTGTCGTATACATCAACTAGCCTGGAAAGATGGTCAACAACCTAGTTTTCAGTTCTTTTCCCATCGATTACCTCAATATCAAATTCTTGTAGAAGTAAAATCCATCTAATAAGTCTAGGTTTAGCATCTTTCTTAGATACCAGGTATTTATGGCAGAATGATCAGTATGCACAATAACCTTAGTACCTATTAAATATTACCTAAATTTATCAAATGGAAAAACAACATCAATTAATTCTTTTTCAGTGGTGGTGTAGTTTACTTGTGCCTCATTGAGTGTACAACTAGCATAATATATGACACGGAAAACCTTATTCCGACATTATCTAAGAACAACACCAACAACATAGTCGTTCTCATCATACATTAGCTCGAACAGCTGAGACCAATCAGGATACACTACCATTGGTGCAAAGATAAGCTCCTTTCTTAGGGTTTCAAATGAAGCTTGACATTTTTAATCACATTCAAATGCCCTATTTTGTTCCAACAATAAACATAAGGGCTTTGAGATCTTGGAGAAGTCTTTGATGAACCTTTTGTAGAACCCAACATGACATAGGAAACTCCAAATGGCCTTGACATTTTCTGGAGGTAGAACTTTCTCGATTACTTCAATTTTGGCCCAGTCTACATCAATGCCCTTATCAGAAATGCGGTAGCCTAAAACAATGCCTTCGACCACCATGAAATGACACTTTTCCCAGTTTAATACTAGGTCAGTGTCTACGTACCTTTGTAACACCTTTTTAAGATTCCCTAAACAATGGTCAAAAGAGTCACCATAAATAGAGAATTCCTCCATAAAAATATCTAGGAAGTCATCCACCATGTCTGAGAAAATAGCCATCATGCATCGTTAGAAAGTTGTTGGTGCATTGCAGAGGCCAAAGGGCATCTTGCAGAAAGTATAAATGTCGTATAGGCAGGTGAATGTCATCTTTTCTTGATCTTTAGGTATGATGGAAATCTTGTTGTAGATAGAATAACCATCTAAGAAGCAATAGTAGGGTTTCCATTCAAGTTTGTTGAGTATTTGTTCAATAAATGGTAGTGGAAAGTGATCCTTTTTCGTAGCCTTGTATAGCTTCCTGTAATCAATATAGACTCGCCATCCAGTTACAGTTCTTGTGGAAAGAAGTTCATCAGCATCATTCTTGATCACAGTCATCCATTTTTTCTTAGGTACACACTAAATAGGACTCACCCATGAACTGTCAGAGATATGATATATGAGTCCAGCATCAAGCAACTTGTTGATATCTTTCATAACCACCATTCTCATTATAGGATTGAGTATCCATTGTGGTTTTATCGAACTGCTCAGGTTATCTGCAAGCAAAATCTTATGCATGCAAAAAGTAAGGCTAATCCTTTTTATATCAGCAATAGTCCAAACAATAGTTTTTTTATGTCTCGACAGAACATTTAATAGTTTAGCTTCTTGGTCAGGATTTAAACAAGCAGATATCACAACATGCAGTGTATCATTTTCCCTTAGGTATACGTACTTTAATTGAGAGGGAAGAGGTTTAAGTTCAAGTACCGGTGGATGTTCGAGCTAAGGTTTAAGAGATTTGAACTCAACGTGATCCAAAGGTTTAAAAGTTCTAACTAGCCGCGTGAGTACAACATTGTTTTGTTCAATCTCCATATTGCCTTCTTCCTCAGCTTCATGCATGGCCTTGTCAAAGTCATCTTGTTCCTCAACAGTAAGTATGTTGCTACAACAAATCTTAGGTGCACATTCTTTAATTAGTGTTTTTTTAGCTTCTACGAGCTAGCATTCTTCATAATCATCCACGTACTTGTGTGTGCTGAAGACGTTGAATGTGATCTTTTTGTCATTCATCTTTATGGTGAAATTACCATTCTCACAATCGATCAAAATCCGTGTGGCAGCTAGGAATGGTCTCCCCAGAATGATGGGTGCATTCTCGTTAGCTTCGCAGTCAAGGATAATAAAGTCTACCGGGAAGACAAACTTATCTACCTTAACAAGTACATCTTTAATTTTGCCCTCAGATCAAATTTGAGATCGATCAACCAACTGAAGAATCACCGATGTAGGCCTTGCTTTTCCTATACCTAATTGTTTGAATGCAGATTTCAGCATCAAGTTTACACTTGCACCAAGATCATATAAGGCACATCCAGAATAGCTGTGGTCTATCAAACATGGAATGGTGAAGCTGATTGGGTCCTTCATCTTTGGTGGCAAAGCACTTAGCACAACCACAAGATCGCCCATGGTGGTGATAGTTTCAACATCACTGACCTTCCTCTTCTTTGTCACAATTTCCTTCAGAAACTTTTCATATGTAGACATCTAATCAATGGCCTCCAGAAGTGGGACATTGATGTGCAACTGTTTAAGCATCTTCAGAAATTTTTGGTACTAGGGATCTTGTTTTTGAGCTTTCAATCTATGTGGGAATGAAGGTGGTGGTCTGGGCTCGTCTTGTGGCTTACTAGATGCAGGTGCATCCTCAACTTTATCTTCCTTGCCTTTAGTAGTAACGTCACTCACAGTATCAGACATATGAGTTATTTTCTTTGGTGTAGGAGTGTCGATGGATGGCTTGCTTGGAGTCGGATCTACTGAAGATCATTCCTCAAACTTGGCTTTTGTCCTCAATTGTGTGCCACTAGGTAGAGTGATGGCATTGCATTGCTCTGCATTAAAGGCCTTAGTGACTTTAGCATCACTAGGTAGTCCGCTAGGTGGTCTTGTCTTCAACATATGGGCAATCTGCCCAACTTTAATCTCCAAGGACTTAATTGAGGTGGTGTTGTTTTGAATGATCGATTGTTGGTTTTGCAACTTAGCAGCCTGTATTGTGAGCATCTCACTATGGTTCTTTAGGTGGGTTACTTGATCCTGCATAATTACGCGAGATGTTTCCATAAATGATTGATAAGAATTATCAAAAGAATTAAAATTGGAGTTAGAAGCTCCTTGATTCTGCCTATTAGTCTTTTGGAATCTAGGAGGGTCGGTTGATGTAGCTGGTTGTGCTATTGAATTTTCTTTGTTGCCTTTCCAGCCAAAATTTAGATATTGCCTCCACCCTGGGTTGTAGGTGTTAGAGTAGGGATTGGTGTTGCGGTTTGTGTTACCTAAGTAGCATCCAGATTCTTGTTGTTGAGGACATGCACTCGACTGATGTTCCCTATCACAATGCTCACAAGTATATTGCACTACCTTGGCCTCTCGGACATTAAATAGCCCGTGCATGTTCTTGAGCAAGTTGATGATGGTAGAGAGTTGAGCTGCTACAGTTTGAGAGTCATCCAATTGGAATGCTCCAGTGGCTTTGGGTCTAGGCTTCAATCTCCTTCTTGGGAACTAGTAGTCGATGTTGGCTATCTGGTCAAGTATCCGAAAAGCCTAGTCGGGTTCTCTGTCGAGCAAAGTACCATTAGCTGACAAGTCGATCATCATCCTTGTTGGTGCATTGACGCCATTATAGAACGTCATAACCTGTAGCTAGTCCATAAATCCAAGGATCGAGCATTTTTGAAGCAGATCATTATACCTATCTCATGCTTTATACATGGATTCATCATCTTGGCCATTAGCTCTCGCTCCAGCAACTCCTTGTCCATCAACTATTTGTATGCCTAGATTTTGCATGTTCTCAGGGGGTTCTCGTTGTCATTCACCATATTCTTTTTCTCTCATAGTAGTCTCCAAAAATTTCTTTCGATCTTCGAATTATATGGAAGAATAGGCTCTATGGTGGACCTTCTGGTCATGCATTGGAACGCATCTGAGAATAAAAGAAAAGAAAAACAAGAATTTAATGAAATAAAAATAAAGTCCTAAGATTACAACGTTATTATCAATTGCTAATCCCCGACAACGGCGTCAAAAACTTGATGCTTGTTGAATAGTGATGCACTTTAGAGCAAGTATACTCGTCGTATCAAGTAATAAAGTGAGAGTAGAGTGTAGAACCCACGAGGATTGGATCAATAACTCTGAAGTTACCAAACTTAGGAATGTGTTTGCAAGTATGGTTGATTGTTGATTTAAGTAATGCTGATTTAACTAATCTAAAGATATCTGTGATAACGAAAAATAGCTACAACAACTTAACAATTAATTATGGAGGTTGGGATTATTGCTAGGGATATATGCTTGATTACCTAGATCAATGCTATCACAACAGGTGATACATATCTGTGTAAACCCTAAAGTTCTTCATCTACTCGACATGATTTTTTAATGAACTTCTGACTCTCTCAATGCCTAGAAGCTGATAATATTGTAGTTAAGGTGATACATGTTTGCGTTAACCCAAACAACTCTATTATTTGTTTAAGAACTCCCTTTCAGTCGTTGAAACCATAAACTTATGTTTAAGCCAGATTAAGACTAAGTTGACAGCTTAGCCCCACTGCTCATGTTTGTCTAACTTAACTCTCGTGAATATTAAGCCACAAATCAATAGTTAAGAAGCCTCTCTCGAATAGCTCTTACGATTCACTACGCATTAAGAACATGAACATAATAGATGAAGATGAAAGCAACTAAAGCATTGAAATAGAATAATCAAAACATAAAATCTTAGGACGCAATAACCCCAACTTAAAAAGTTTAGATCATGTCAGAGCCTAAAACAACCATAATTAAAAGTATAAAGTACTGTAGTTTATCAAGCAAGAAAAGAAAGAAGCCAAGCGTCATCGACTAAACTCCCTCCGTGCTATCCATATATGCTGCAGGACTCTTCTCTATTAGCTTTTCTCGATGGTGTTGTTTAATTAGGAGATTTCTCTAGCTTGACCCCGGTGGTTCTCTGCAAGCTCAGACTAGCACTGTCATCTAAATTGTGCTCCTATCGA
This sequence comes from Hibiscus mutabilis, assembly GCA_019671005.1. Taxonomy (NCBI): domain Eukaryota; kingdom Viridiplantae; phylum Streptophyta; class Magnoliopsida; order Malvales; family Malvaceae; genus Hibiscus; species Hibiscus mutabilis. The sequence continues at coordinate 26,311,696 of CM033750.1, read as the reverse complement.
TCGCCCCCTTTGAATAGCGTCCAAGTCTTCCTTATATAGGTGGTGAAACTAGGGTTTCAGTACCCTAAAGTGAGCACAACTTCATTAAAGAAAGCCAATGTTCCCTAGTTCATTAAATGTTGCGTATCTGAAAGAAAGTCCACGTGGGAATAAACAAATTCAACTCCAACTCTTCATGCCTTGTCAGCCCTAGCCATGCGGTCTACTCCTCTCCTACTTCAGGAAACCTTCGGCATCCACCATCATCCTATACATGAACCACAAAATACCACTTTTCCCATAAAAAACACCAATATATATGACAATTAAGGTACATGTGGTGTAACTCCCTATCTACATGCAAATATGTACAATCTATCCTAAATGCAACCTAAATGAGCTTGAAAACATGTAAAAGACAAGGATTAAGGGCATATAAAATAGGTTAATTAAGAACTCGTCAGTCCTCTCGATAGAAACAATAGTAAAAAGATCATGCCCGATAGAAGACTGGAAAATTGATTTTAGAGATGCAGACTCAGGGCAGGTGTTGGACAAAACGATGGATGACCATCTGGTGGTATCAACGGGATTCAAAAACTATACCATCAAGAGGATACTCATAGATAGAAAAAGCGCTGTACAGGTACTGCAGTGGAATACGTTTCAATAGATGGGAGGATCCCTTGACAATCTAAGTCCGTGTGGCCCAATCTATGGGTTCTCTAACCATCACATCTGCGTAAAAAGGGCGATCAACCTTCAGGTCATCCTGGGAGATGGAAGGCATACAACCACTGTGGAGGCGAAGTTCGTAGTGGATCAACCCATAACATATAATGCATTTTCGGGAGGATAGTGATGAGAAAGACCAAGCTAATCTTGGCCACGTATAGCCTAACGACTGGTGTACTGATACAGTCACTTATCATATCACAACGGGTACAAAATACAAAAGAGTACCGATACGATCCACAAGCATATCGGTTCGGGTAGGCTATTCTCAAAAAATGGAATTTTAGTAGCTAAAAGGCACACCTGTACGGTTGCGTGTGTACCGACACCATGCCAAATTATTAGCAATACGTACCGATATGGTTCCTAGGCGTATCGGTACGCCAAGGAAATTTTGCCCAGATTGAGCTGAGATAGTACCGATCCCTAAGGACCCGTATCGGTACGGACATACCTATAATGACCTCTTGGTCCAACATATGACACTTTGGCTCAAACTAGCATACTCCAAACAATATCTAATCATCATGTAACTTCAAAAACATCAATTCCTCACACATAGCAGCATAGTAGAAGATCATACACCATATCTCAAATCCAAACATAACTCCTATAGGCATGGTTTCTACCCAAGCATGCAAAGTATTTCCCAACCCCTCAAAATCAAACATTAAGCATCATACAAGTCCAAAACATCAAACCAAACTTGTACAAATATGGAGTATCCAAAATAAAACTCCCAAGTACAACTTGGTCACATTGCCCCTTATTACTACTTAGCATTTATAAAACAATACATTGAAATTGTCTCAACCCTTGAATCTCCTCTTGGGCACTTGCTGTCCAAAAAATGGTCTAGTTCTCTACATTGATAAGAAAAGAGAGCGTAAGCTATAAGCTTAGTGAGGTAATCTCAAAAACACTCATCAATGCTATTAAAAATCATTTTAATTCAAACCAAGTGTATATGTCTCATGGAAAAATCATCTCATGCTTCTATAATCTCTTTCAAATGCACATTTAAATAATTTGCAACACATGTATCATGGATTTCTATCTAAACCTCAATTTAAGCTTCATATGCCAAAATCTCTATAACAAACTTAATGAGCATCTATATATAAACCATATTATACAAAACATAATCCATTTCTCACGATACATCATCTCATATATTGGCATTCAAGTGACTCAAAACAAGTTTCATTCTATTTTATCAAAACCATATCGGATACAAGGATTTCCCAAGTGGTTCCTTCGACCACTTCACATACGTCTTCGAACTAGAGCAACCCTCAACGGTTATAATGTATAAATCCACCAGTGGGAGAATTGGCACACTCGTGACTCCTCGACCGCTACGATTCTCATGGTGGAGCATGGCACACTCTTGACCCCTCGACACACATGAGGTGACTTATTATAGAGAAATTTAAACCCTATGGCTAGCCAACTATATCTGTTAACATTTTACCTCAGCCACTTGCCAATATACTCAATAATAACCTGATTAACTTACTATTTTGCATATGCATCATTTCAAACCATTTTCCAATACATTAAATCATGTATTCTAGCATTCTCAAAATACTTTCATAAATCATTTTCTATGCTCAAATATCATCATGTATAATCATTTGCAACATCTTTCTTTTCTAAAACATGCATATAACAGTAAGTAATCAAATCTATAAACATGTGCATGAGATTGTATTTTGCAAAACCGAAAACGAGAGAGTGCTCAACCATTACTTACTTCCAAGCTTAGATAAGTGTTTCAAACTTATTCTAAACTCCCAAAAACCATCTTCAAACCTTTTAAAAGCAGCAAAACACGTTTCCACTCACCAACAATCCAAAGCTCGTAGCCGTTGCGAGAATCAAGCTTCTGAAGCTTCCGCAACCTCTCCAAAAGCTATAGGACTCAACTCCCCTGCTTTACCCAACCAAAAATAGAGGATTAATGCACTTTCATGCACCTCTAATTTCCAACAACCAACAAACACAACAAGAAACTATCAAACGCCTCTCTAAAACAACCAAAATCATCATCAAACCTCATGTAAACAAAGCCCAGCCAAAACCTATTGATTCTAACATCTTAACAACATCAATTAACATCCAAAACATCTTGATTACGTCCTTATACCTCTAGCACCTCTACAACACGAAGATCACACCAAAATCTAACTATATACAACCTAGAAAACTAGCAATTCACATAATTTCGGGATTACTTTAATTAAGCACTTCTTTCAACATCAAAAAAAATCTTAATAGGGATCTAAATCAATTAGATTCAACACAAAACAGATCCAAAACAATATTTAACAAATTTCCATACAAAGACTCAATCTAATTACCAAGTCCATGTTTAAATCATAATTCCATAACATAAATCAGTTGCAAAGGATCAAGAACTCGGGAATTTCAATAAAGAACCCTTAATTAGAGGAGAGAAATGAAAATCACCTCTAATTGCTGATTTATCCCTTAATTGGCAAAGATTGGTTGAAATCCAAGTAGATTTTGTTGCAAGAATCAAAGGAATCAAGTAGGAAATAAAAAGAAAATCAAATGAGATTGATTCCTGAAAATTTTGGAAAGATTCTGATAGTTTGGCTACTGAGAAAGTTGAGAGAAAATTGATATCAAAGTTAGTTACGTAAGAAAGTGATATCAAAGTTAGTTACGTAAGAAAGTGATTTTGTAAAATTAAAATCCTTTTATTAAATCTATTTTCTTTTAATATTAAAAACAAATTAAAACACTTTAAAAATAGCCTAAATTAAGGGAAAATCTAATGGAAAAGTTTGGTTAAATAGCTCATTAAAGATTCTAAGTTTTGACCCTTTTACGATTTAGTCACCAAAAATAGTTTTAAAAACTTTTCATTTTAGTCACTAGACCAAAATGTCCCAAAATCATATTTAATTACTTCAAATTAAATTTACCAAAATAATTAAAATATTCATTAAGTATTTTTTTAGTATTTTCCATATTTTATTTTAGCCAAAAATAATTTATTAGAATTTAATTCTCGAAACTAACTCGAATTGCCTAATCCGGTTTTCCCCAATCGTCTACCCGATCTGATTAACATCTAGGTCCAATTTCAGGGCATTACAACTCTCCCACTCTTAAGAAATTTTGTCCTCGAAATTTACCTGGCGAAAAAAGGTGAGGGTACTGCTTCAACATGTCCTCTTTGCTTTTCCAGGTGGATTCCTCGACACCACGATGTCGCCACAACACCTTCACCAACTCTATGGTCTTTACACAAAGTACCTTGCTACTTGAATCCAGAATTCTCTATGGCTCCTCATCATAGGTCAAATCCAGATTTAACACAATCTCCTCAACATGCATCACATGCAAAAGATCCAATCTGTATCTCCGAAGCATTGACACATGGAAAAGATCATGTATTTTCTCCAATTCAGCAGGCAACCTTAATCTATATGCAACTAGATCAACATTCTCTAACACCTTATATGGCCCAATAAATCTAGGACTTAATTTGCCCTTCCGTCCAAACCTCATCACCTTCTTCCAAGGAGAAACCTTCAGGAACACTCGATCACCAACCACATACTCAATCTCCATTCGCTTTAAGTCAGCATATGAACTTTGTCAATCCGAAGCTGCCTTCAACTGATCACTTATAAGCTTTATTTTTTCATTGATATCCTTCAACACATCTGGCAAAGAAACATACTTTTCTCCTGCCACTGCCCAACAAAGTGGCGTGCGACACCTTCTACCATACAAAGCCTCGTACGATGCCATCTGGATACTAGCCTGATAACTATTATTATAGGCAAACTCTACGAAAGGTAACTACTTCTCCCAAGATCCTTGGAAATCAATGATGCAACACCGCAACATATCCTCCAACACTTGGATAACGCATTCAGACTGACCATCCGTTTGAGGATGATACGAAGTATTGAAGTTCAACCGCGTACCAAAAGCCCTATGTAAACACTTCCAAAACCTTGCTGTAAAACGTGGATCTCTATTTGATACAATAGAATTTGGCGTGCAACCTCACAATCTCAGTAATATACATTTCCCCCAAGTTGTCTTAAGTATACGTCGTATGCACAGCCAAAAAATGTGTACACTCCGTAAACCTATCCACAATAACCCAAACAGAATTCTTCTTCGATGGCGTCAAAGAAAACCAGATACAAAATCTATGGTAATTCTCTCCCACTTCCATTATGAAATCCTTAACGATTGTAACAACCTCGAAGAAAACTGATGCTCAGCCTTAACACATTGACAAACCATACGAGTAACAAAATCTGTGACATCCTTTTTCGAACCAACCCAGAAGTACTCCTTCTTCAAGTCCTGATACATCTTTGTACTCCCCGGATGCATAGCAAAAAAACTCGAATGTGCCTCAAATCTTCATCTTTCGGCACCACCACCCGATCCTTATAACACAAAACACCTTACTTAGTAAAGCAAAAATCCACCTGATTGCCGTCCATAATATCCTTAACATGCGATACCAATGATTCATCATACGATTGTTTCTCCTTGATTAATTTCAACAATGATGGCTTTACTTGCAACTCAGCCAACAAACCACCATTGCGCGTTACACTCAATCGAGCAAACATCACCCTCAACTCAACTGCAACCTTCCTACTCAAAACGTCAGCTACAACATTAGCCTTACCCAGATGATACTCGATTGTCAAATCATAATTTTTAAGCAACTCCAACCATCTTCATTGCCTAAGATTCAACTCTTTTTGTGACATCAGATATTTCAAACTCTTCTGATTCGTATAAACAGTACACTTCTCACCATAAAGATAATATCGCCAAATCTTCAACGCAAACACTACCGCAACAAGCTCAATATCGTGTGTAGGGTAGCTGCACTCGTGCACCTTTAACTGCCTAGATGCATAAGCTAAAACCCTTCCTTCTTGCATCAACACACACCCCAACCCAACGTAGGATGCATCGCTATACACAACAAACTCCTTCCCTGACTTAGGTTGAATCAAGATTGGAGCCTGTGTCAAGGCTTCCTTTAACTTATCAAAGGCTTGCTGTCTACTCTCCGTCCACTCAAAACTCACATATTTTTACATCAACTTCATCAAAGGAGCATAAATCATCGATAATCCATCCACAAAGCATCAATAATATCTTGCCAACCCCATAAAACTACGAACCTCTAACACCGACTTTGGTTGCTTCCAATTCACAACAACTTTAATTTTCTGCGGATCTACACGAATACCCTCGGCTGAAACAACATGACAAAAAATGACTTGCTTGATCCAAAACTCACATTTACTCAGCTTGGCATAAAGCTTATTGTCCAACAGAACTTGCAACACAATCCGTAGATGTCGATCATGATCTTCCTCAGTACGAGAGTACACAAGAATGTCATCGATGAACGCTACCACAAATTGATCTAAGAATTCATGGAACACCCAATTCATCATATCCATGAATGCTTCCGGTGCATTGCTCAACCTAAACGGCATCACTCAGAACTCATAATGCCCATAACGTATGTGAAAAGCTATCTTCGGCACATCTTTATCATTTACCTTTAGCTGCTAATACCAGACCTTAGATCAATCTTAGAAAACACTGAAGCACCCCAAAATTTATCAAACAAATCATCAATTCTTTTATTCTTAAGCTTTAACTTGTTCAGTTGCTAATAATCAATGCACATTCTCATCGTGCCATCTTTTTTTCACAAACAACATCGGTGCTCTCCACAGTGACACACTTGGTCAAATAAAACCTCGATCCAACAACTCTTGTAGCTGCGTCTTCAACTCCTTCAACCCTTTAGGTGCCATAAGATACGGTGCAATCAACACTGGAGTCGTCTTTGCGTACGTCTTAATGCAAAATTCTACTTCCCTATTCGGCGGCAAATCAGACAACTCTTTCGAAAATACTCCTGGAAAGTCGCAAACTGTGTGAATATCCTGGGTACGCACTTCCTTCATATTAGGATTCATAACATAAGCTAAATACGCTTGACTCCATATTCCATCATCTTCCGCGCTTTCAAAACCGAAACAACATTGGACAACAATTTGACATTCTCGCCCACAACCACCACTTCGTAATCCTCTACAAGTTTCATCAAAACTCGCTTTGTGTCAAAATCAACTACAACCCTATGTTCAGACAACCAATCCATCCCCAAGATCACATCGAAGCTGTAACATCTCTTTCTCGTATTCATTACCAATTACGAGTCAATGATGTTACTAACTAAAGTTAAACCCTTTTATTACTTTAGCTTAGAAATTTGGCAGCATGTACTGCCTTTACTTAAAAATTTATAAATTTTTTATAGACATCGAAACTTCATTTCGAAATTTTCTAATTAAACTAGATTAATCAAGCTTTCGAACCATATAAATTATTAGCCTAAACTCATTACACAAAAATTCAAATAAATCTTTGAATTCACGTCATATCCCAAAACACTGAAAATTCTGTTGCCCTATTTTCTGACCTTCCTTCGAATAAAAATTCATAAATTTTACATACAAATCTAAATCATTCACCGTTTGTTTTGTAAGAAACTAGATAAAATTTCCAGTCCATACATATAAGATTCACAATCTAATTCTAATTGTGGAATTTATGCTGATTTTTCAAACACGCTGCTTTTGCGTACATTCTGGACAGATTTTTAAACTTTCTATCTTAGGACCCATTTTTAGTATAAACATAGTCCATTATCATTTATAACCATTATAGAACTTACTAGGTTCATCATCCATATTATATCAACTATTAACCAACCACATTTGGTAATAAGCTATTACAAACCCCACTAAAATATACATGCCATCTAGTACATTTCCAAAAGAAAGGATGGATGTCATTACATTACTATGAGTATGAAGATATACCTCCCAAAATATGAAAGTGATGCTCGGATACTCTTCCTTCGAAACTCCTTTAAAACCTACGCATGAAATTCATCATACGTTAAGCATATACTTAGTGAGGCAACAACATTTAAATCAAATGTAAATTAACATAAGTATCAATATAAATAAACAACAATGCACATGATCACTTACCATATTATGCTTGCTAGCATATATGACATGATACATATATAATAACATAATACATGGTAATAACTTTGATTCTTACCATTACCTTTTCCATGTTTATCATCGAGCTTTTAAGCTTTTCATCATGTTTGTCAATTCATTTAGCCCAAGTATTGATTTAAGAAAATTTATGTACAAGAGTCATCCCCCCTATACTTACTTGAGTATAGTGTATTATTTGCACTTTACTGGAAGTGCTTAGCACCTAAGTGCTTCTGTATACTTACCGGAGTATACAATTAGTAAATAATTTGTACTTTACCTCAAGTGCTTATAATAAGTTGCACTCTACAGGGAGTGCTAAAATGTTTATACAGTTGTTTATGACTCTATGGATATCCAACTATACTTTCAATTTCCTATCTCATACATTGGGCTTTATATCAATCATAGTCTCATACATGGCAACATATATACATATTGAGCAATTCATACCCAAGATAAAATTCCATGATTAATTAGTGATCCATGCATATGTTTCAACCTTTGACATATTTCTAATATATCAAATATATAATAAATGACATAAAGATCATGCTATACATGCATTGCACTCACCTTGACACTTTCAAAAGTATAATTTATACTAGCCTCACTAAGCTCGGTTGCATTTTTTATCTTCTTTCCTCACTTGTTCGATCTCGAACTTGCTTGTTATCTGTATGTACATTGAATACATAACACAAGCAACTTTAAGTACATGTCCAACCTTACTAATACATGTGCATACCAAGTTGGAAAATTTAACATTTTCAATCAAGTGCTTCTTTACAACAAACAATGCTTCCTACACTTTAATTTTACTTTAAATTGCACATTGTAACCAATAGTTTGATAATTTCACTTTAAACCCTAAATTCTCTCTCTTAGGGTTTATAAACTAAAATTTGGAAATTTCCACATTTCATCTCCATTTTCAAAAATTTTAATACCAAAATGATCCTTGTATCATAGGAAACAACACAACCATATTTCTTGAATATTTTCAAATTTCTCACTTATTTCACCAAATTTGCAAAATTCACAAAATAGTCCTAAAATGATGTTTTCTTCAATCCAATCACATAATTCAACTTAGAAAACATCATTCTAATCATTTCCATCATCAAATAAATTTTCACAAAATTTCCTCTAATTTTCCTCTTATAGCCGAATTGGTCCCTATAAGTTTTCCAAGAGATTTTCATCATTTCAAGCATGGAAACAACACTACAACACCATTTCCAACTTGATTGAACCTTAAAACATGAAAACCCAACATGTTCTTCAACCACCCAAATCATCAATCTCAATTTAGAGACATGGAAACTAAGCAAAACTTATGTCAAAAGATAGAGAATTCAAGGGAGATCAATTTCTTGTTTCATGTCCCTAGCAAAAAAATCAAGTAAATCAAGCCAAAAATTGAATTGAAAATTCTCTTACCTGGTCCCCTTGAGGTTCGGCCAACTTGAGAGAAAGATGAGCAAAAATCTAGCTTTTTCTATCTTTTATTTTAATGCCAAATGGCAATTAAATCTTTAATTTTAAACAAAAAAATCTTCATAGTAAAATCACCATTTTACCCATGAATTATGACCAATCATGAATCAACACCTATACTCAACCTTATCATCAAATCAATTATAATTAAAAAGTATGGGTAAAATGACCATTTTGCCATTAATAAATCTTTATATTCTCCAAAATGCCATTTATGCATTATTTCATATACTTTGTTAAATCGAATCTAAATTGATCAAGCACAATTCAAAACTTCAATTTCATATTCCTCGGGTCTTTCTAAGACTTCCTTCAAAATTTTATAAAATTCCGAACTCATACGATTACCCGAATTACACTTAAACTTTAACCGTAATTTCACAATAATAGAAACATCATATCAAACCATAGTTTTTATATTCAATCCACACCCTTAGATGATCTATTTATTTATAGAATAAAAATAATTATTGGGAAAATTACCATATTGGTCCTTAGACTTTTCTCAACTTTTCACTTTTGTCCCCAAACTTTAAAACTTTACATTTTAGTCACTAAACTAAAACCACTAACTTTTAATTCTTTACATTTTGGTCACTAATCCAATAATGGGATATTACAATTCTCTCCCCCTAAAAAATATTTGTCCTCGAATTTTTAGAACGTACCTGGATTAAACAAATGCGGGTATTTTTCTTTCATTCTCCCTTCGGTTTCCCAGGTGGCTTCTTCCACTTTATGATTCTTCCCGAGCACTTTAACTAATGGAACCGACTTGTTTCTCAATTTCTGTACCCCATGGGCTAGAATCTTTACTGGTTCTTCTTCAAATGTCAAATCGGGTTGCATCTCAACTTCTGTAGGTGAAATGACATGTGAAGGATCCGATCTATATTTGTGAAGCATCGATACATGAAAAACATCATGAATCTTGCTCATTTCTAGTGGTAAAGCCAATTGATAAGACACTAGTCCCACTCTTTTCAAGATTTCATACGGTCCAATAAATCTGGTACTAAGCTTCCATTTTCTTCCAAATCTCATTATTTTGTTCAACGGTGAAACTTTTAAGAATACTTTGTCTCCCACTTGATATTCGATGTCTTTTCTTTTTAAATCTGAATAAGCATTTTGTCTATCAGAAGCTGCCGTCTCGAATTATCTTCATTTTTTCTTCTACTTCATGAATCAAATCAGGCCCAACAATCTTGCGATCTTCCAACTCAAACCAATTTAATAGTGTCCAGCATTTTCTTCCATATAAAGCTTCATACGGTGCCATTTTAATACTTGACTGATAACTGTTGCAAATTTAGCCAATGGTAAATACTTTTCCCACGAGCCTGCAAATTCAATGACAAATGCTCTAAGCATATCTTCCAAAATCTGAATTGTCCTCTCTGAATTTCCATCAGTTTGCGAGTGGAAGGCAGTACTAAAATGCAATCGAGTACCTAATGCTTCTTGTAATGCTTTCCAGAATCTAGAAGTAAACATGGGATCTCTATCAGACACAATGGAATTAGGAACTCCATGTAATCTAACAATCTCCCGAATATACAACTCTACATATTTACTCAAAGAAAAATTTGTTCTAACTGGTAGAAAATGTGCTGATTTGGTTAATCAATCCACAATCACCCAGATTGAGTCTTTCCTACTCAGCGTCAATGGTAATCCGGTTACAAAGTCCATAGTCACTTTTCCCATTTCCATTCTGGAATAGCGATTGGTTGAAGTAACCCTGATGGCACTTGATGTTCTGCTTTAACTTGCTGACAAGTTAAGCATTTAGATACAAATTCTGTTATAGCTCTTTTCATTTCTGGCCACCAAAAACGGCTCTTCAAATCCTGATACATTTTATTTCCTCCTGGGTGCATCGTTAAAGGACTATAATGTGCTTCTGCAAGATTTTCCTTTCTCAATTCTTCATCTTCAGGAATATAAGCACGTCCTTTATAATATAAACATCCATTGGACTTCACTTCAAAGTCTGAAGATTCTTCTTTTTAAGCTTTCTTCTTTATCTCTAAACAATTTTCATCCTTTTCCTGTGATTCTTTTATTTTGTCTATCAAAGTAGACCTGATGTTCAGCTCAGCAAGTAAAGCACCATCATCCAATATTGATAATTGAGCATTCGATATCCGTAGAGCTGAAAACATCTTTCGGCTAAGTGCATCTGCCATCACATTAGCCTTTCCCGGGTGATAATCAATAATTGCATCATAATCCTTAATTAGCTCGATCCATCGCCTCTATCTTATATTTAGCTCATTCCACATTAAAAGATATTTCAAGCTTTTATGGTCTGTGTATATATAACATTTTTCACCATATAAGTAGTGGTGCCAAATTTTTAAAGCAAAAACAATCGCAGCTAACTCCAAATCATGAGTAGGATAATTCCTCTCATGAGTTTTAAGCTGCCTAGAAGCATAAGCCACCACTTTCCCGTCTTGCATAAGTACACAGCCCAAACCATTTGTGATGCATCACTATACACCACAAAATTCCTACCCGATTCAGGTTGAACTAACATTGGAGCTTCTGTCAATATTTTCTTCAATCTTTCAAATCTTTCTTGGCATTCTTTAGTCCATATAAAAGATACATTCTTCCTTAGCAGTTTGGTAATAGGTGCAGCAATCATCAAGAAATCTTTCATGAACCGGTGGTAATATCCTGCCAATCCGAGAAAACTTCTAACCTCTATAACATTTTTAGGAGGTTTCCACTCCATGATAGCTTGAATTTTCTGAGGATCAACCCGAATTCCTTCAGTCGATACTATATGTCCAAGAAATGTCGCTTTAGAAAGCCAAAACTCACATTTAAATAGTTTGGCATATAATTTCTTCTCTCTCAAAATCTGGAGAAATATTCTAAGATGAACATCGTGATCCTCCTTGGTTTTAGAATAAACCAGGATATCGTCTATGAATACCACCACAAACTGATCCATGTATGGCTGAAAAATTCGGTTCATCAAATCCATAAATACTACTGAGGCATTAGTTAATCCAAACGGCATTACCACGAACTCGTAATGTCCATATCGAGTCCTGAAAGTCGTCTTTGGAATATCCTGCTCCTTAATCTTTAATTGGTGATAACAAGATCGAAGATCAATCTTAGAGAACATTGCTGCCCCCTTTAATTGATCAAAAAGATCATCAATTCTTGGAAATGGATATTTGTTCTTTATCGTCACTTTATTAAGTTGACGATAATTGATACACAATCTCATTGGTCCATCTTTCTTTTTTACAAAAAATACGGATGCTCCCCATGGTGATATACTTGGCTGTATAAAACCTCAATTCTGTAATTCTTGTAGTTGTGACTTGAATTCCATTAGTTCAGCAGGTGCTATTCAATACGGTGCCATCGATATGGGTGTTGTACCAGGTAATACATCAATTCCAAATTGTACTTCTCTATCTGGAGGTAGTCCCGGTAATTCTTCTAGGAATATATCTGGGAATTCCTGCACCGTAGGTATATATTCTATTTTCACTTCCCGCTTTAAGGTATCAATTTCGGGAGTTGAATATGTTTCACATCCCTCCATCAACATTTTATTCGCAACAACAGCCGAAATAACATCACTACAAAGATTTGGCTTTTCCCCCACGAATAATATTCGTGATCCATTTGGTGCCATTAAAGTTAATCTTTTTAATCGGCACTCTACCATAGCATCATATGCAAATAACCAATCCATTCCCAATATTATTTCGAATTCACAAAACGGTAATTCCATAAGGTCAGCGGGGAGATCCACATTCTGAATTCTAATAGGACACTGACGGCAAATTCTTTTAACCTTAGCACTCTGGCCTATCGGGTTGGTTGCTACCACCTCACTCATAATTAGTTCTAATTGAATGTTTCTTTCTAATATGATTCTAGAACTAATATATGAATGAGTGGAACCAGGATCAATTAATGCAAAAACAGGTCTATCAAAGAGTTCAAGCATACCTGATATCACATCGGGATCATCTTTACTCTCTGTGGTCTTGATATTATATACACGAGCATGAGCTTTTCCATTCAGGTTCGATACAACTTCTGATGCACCTTGGTGATAATTCCAACCTCGATTCCCTTTATTTCTCTGAGAAGCAGCCACCGATTGGTTTTCTTGCAATTCTAGACATGCGCGTTTGAAATTACCCAACTTCCCACATTGATAACATATTGTCTCCGGTGCATACCAACATCGACCAGCATGTCTTCTTCCACAAGTTTTGCATTCCGATTGAATCTGAAATTCACCACCTTTATCTCCACTCGTTCGATTGGGGACTTGTTTGGATTTACCAGTAGAAAATTCTTCTTTACGGATGACATTGATCTAGCTGATCCTTGCTGCTGAGATCATTTACCCCGTTTAGACCAAGGTAAAACACTGGGACCTCCAGGTCGTTTGGTTGGCTATGCTTTCTTATCAGAAGCTTCTTCCTGCTCCACTCTTTCCATTCCTTTAGCTCAGTTGACTACCTCTTGAAATACAGACAAATCAAGAGCAACCAAGAATTTCTTATACTCCGAATCTATTCCTCCCACAAATCTGGTAACTCTGTGCTTCTCTGTCGGAAGGAACTCTGTAGCAATCCGGCTAAGCTTATTAAACTCACATTCATACTCATATATTGATCTACCTTCTTTCTTCAAATCCAGAATTTAATTCTTCATATCCTCGATGAAAACATCACCAATGTACTTGTTCTGGAACTCTTTTAAAAAGAATTCCCAAGTAACTCGTTCCCAGGGAATTTGAGCAGTCATGGTGGTCCGCCAAATTCGATCGGATCCCATCAAAAGTGATGTTACTCCTTCAAGTTTTCCTTGATCATCACACCAGATAATATCCAGCATAATTTTAATATCTTTCAACCAGAAGTCCGCAGACATCGGGTCAACATCAAAATCACCTTGAAATTCCGATGCCTTCATCTTTCTCAACTCCCTTGGTACAGACACCAGTTTTTGTCTATTTAAAATTTCATCTAACGCCTGCAGGAATAGTCCACGATCCTGAACCGACATATCTTGTTGCCCTCGTGCAGGTGCCTGACCTTGATACTGCTCTTGAGGTACATTCTAATTTACCTCGTTACTCCCACTCTGCACATTGAACTCTTGTTCAAACGCAAGTCTAGAACCCTGATGGTCCGACATCTGAACAGAATATATTTTCAACAAATTTCTTAATATAGAGTAGCATTACTAATTATAGAGCATCAGAATATCTGCACATAATCATCAATAATTATGACATCCTAGTGGCATGTATACACTTCCCACTCATTTTTAGACTCAATTTCTATCCAGGATCGACTAAACCTGAAGCTCTGATACCAATTAATGTAACATATCTTTCTCGTATTCAGTACTTACGAGTCAGTGATGTTACTAACTAAAGTTAAACCCTTTTATTACTTTAAGTTAGAAAATTGGCAGCCTATACTGCCTTTACTCAAAAATTTATAAAAATTTTATAGACATCGAAACTTCATTCCAAAATTTTCTAATTAAACTATATTAATCAAGCTTTCTAACCACATAAATTATTAGCCTAAACCCATTACACAAAAATTCAAATAAATCTTTGAATTCACGTCACAACCCAAAACACTGAAAATTTTGCTGCCCTGTTTTCTGACCTTCCTTCGAATAAAAATTCATAACTTTTCACATACAACTCGAAATCAGTCACCATTTGTTTTTTAAGAAACTAGACAAAATTTCCAGTTCATACATATAATATTCACAATATAATTCTAATTGTGGAATTTATGCTGATTTTTCAAACACACTGCTTTTTCGTACATTTCTGGACAGATTTTTAAACTTTCTATCTTAGGACCCATTTATAGTATAAACTTAGTTCATTATCATTTATAACCATAATAGAACTTACTAGGTTCATTATCCATATTATATCAACTATTAACCAACCACATTTGGTAATAAGCTATTACAAACCCCACTAAAATATACATGTCATCTAGTACATTTCCAAAAGAAAGGATGGATGTCATTACATTACTATGAGTATGGAGATATACCTCCCAAAATATGAAAGTGATGCTCGGCTACTCTTCCTTCGAAACTCCTTTAAAACCTACGCATGAAATTCATCATACGTTAAGCATATACTTAGTGAGGCAACAACATTTAATTCAAATGTAAATTAACATAAGTATCAATATAAATAAACAACAATGCGCATGATCACTTACCATATTATGCTTGCTAGCATATATGACATGATACATATATAATAACATAATACATGGTAATAACTTTGATTCTTACCATTACCTTTGCCATGTTTATCATCGAGTTTTTAAGCTTTTCATCCTATTTTTCAATTCATTTAGCCCAAGTATTGATTTAAGGAAATTTATGTACACGAGTCACCCCCTATACTTATTTAAGTATAGTGTACTATTTGCACTTTACTGGAAGTGCTTAGCACCTAAGTGCTTCTGTATACTTACGGAGTATACAATTAGGAATTAATTTGCACTTTACCTGAAGTGCTTATAATAAGTTACACTCTACCGGGAGTGCTAAAATGTTTATACAACTGTTTATGACTCTATGGTTATCCAACTATACTTTTAATTTCCTATCTCATACATTGAGCTTTATATCAATCATAGTCTCATACATGGCAACATATATACATATTGAGCTATTCATACCCAAGATAATATTCCATGATTAATTAGTGATCCATGCATATGTTTCAACCTTTGACATATTTCTAATATATAAAATATATAATAAATGACATAAAGATCATGCTATACATGCATTGCACTCACCTTGACACTTTCAAAAGTATAATTTATACTAGCCTCACTAAGCTTGGTTGCACTTTTTATCTTCTTTCCTCACTTGTTCGATCTCGAACTTGCTTGTTATCTGTATGTACATTGAATACATAACACAAGCAACTTTAAGTACATGTCCAACCTTACTAATACATGTACATACCAAGTTGGAAAATTTAACATTTTCAATCAAGTGCTTCTTTACAACAACAATGCTTCCTACACTTAATTTTACTTTAAATTGCACATTGTTACCAATAGTTTGATAATTTCACTTTAAACCCTAAATTCTCTCTCTTAGGGTTTATAAACTAAAATTTGGAAACTTCCACATTTCATCTCCATTTTCAAAAATTTTAATACCAAAATGATCCTTGTATCATAGCAAACAACATAACCATACTTCTTAATATTTTCAAATTACTCACTTATTTCACCCAATTTGCAAAATTCACAAAATAGTCCTAAAATGATGTTTTCTTCAATCCAATCACATAATTCAACTTAGAAAACATAATTCTAATCATTTCCATCATGAAATAAATTGTCACAAAATTTCCCCTAATTTTCCTCTTATAGCCGAATTGGTCCCTATAAGTTTTCCAAGAGATTTTCATCATTTCAAGCATGGAAACAACACTACAACACCATTTCCAACTTGATTGAACCTTAAAACATGAAAACCTAACATGTTCTTCAACCACCCAAATCATCAATCTCAACTTAGAGACATGGAAACTAAGCAAAACTTATGTCAAAAGATAGAGAATTCAAGGGAGATCAATTTCTTGTTTCATGTCCCTAGCCAAAAATCAAGTAAATGAAGCCAAAAATTCAATTGAAAATTCTCTTACCTAGTCCCCTTGAGGTTCAGCCAACTTGAGAGAAAGATGAGCAAAAATCTAGCTTTTTCTATCTTTTATTTTAATGCCAAATGGCAATTAAATCTTTAATTTAAAACAAAAATCTTTCTTCATAGTAAAATGACCATTTTACCCTTGAATTATGACCAAAAATGAATCAACACCTATACTCAACCTTATCATCAAATCAATTATAATTAAAAAGTATGGGTAAAATGACCATTTTGCCATTAATGAATCTTTATATTCTCCAAAATGCCATTTATGCATTATTTCATATACTGTGTTAAATCGAATCTAAATCGATCAAGCACAATTCAAAACTTCAATGTCATATTCCTCGGGTCTTCCTAAGACTTCCTTCAAAATTTTATAAAATTCTGAGCTCATACGACTACCTGAATTACACTTAAACTTTAACCGTAATTTCCCAATAATAGAAACACCAGATCAAACCATATTTTTTATATTCGATCCACACCCTTAGATGATCTATTTATTTATAGAATAAAAATAATTATTGGGAAAATTACCATGTTAGTCCATAGACTTTTCTCAACTTTTCACTTTTATCCCCAAACTTTAAAACTTTACATTTTAGTCACTAAACTAAAAGCACTAACTTTTAATTCTTTAAGTTTTGGTCACTAATCCAATAATGGGATATTACAGAAACCGTAAAGCGGCAACTCCATCAGGTCATCTGCAAACACATGCCCTTGAACCATCAAAGGACATCTCCTATACAACCTCCTAGCAACTACTGTCTCACCAAAGGAACTTGTTACCCACATATCAACATCTAACATCTCTACAAGTATATCAAGCAAGCAAGCATGTTCGTGCAGGATTAAAGAATGCAAAATAAATGTACCTGCAATCACATTGATATCATTTCTTCCTACATGGTGCGCAAAAACCCTTGCTGGTCCACCACCCTTAGACTGAACCGCTACGGTATGAGCCACCACTCTCTGACCATCCTCCTTACGCTGGAATGTCCACGGCCGCGCCCACAGCCTTTTTGCACTACAACAGCAGGTGCAGGAGCCTGACCTTTCCTGGCTAGCTGCAGACAATCTCGTCTGATATGATCCTGTGATCTATAGCTCCAACAAGTGCCAAGAGTACCCCAACACTCCCCCGTGTATCGTTTACCACATCTCCCACACTCAGGTGTTCGAGCAAAGGTTTTCTGAACAGGTTGTCCAGACCTCGCATTACTCCCTCTATGTCTTTGATCCAGACGATACCTCTTATCTCTATGCTTCTTGTATCAATCTCTACCAACATCCAATTCAGCACTCATTTTTTCTCACAGAAGAACCCTCAAAATGAGCAGACAACCCTAAATCCTATTCTATGTCCTTAGCCCAAGAAACCAGGACATCAAACTTTGTATAATCTGTAGCTAACATGCATATCTTTACCTCCTTGACCAACCCATAATGGAACCAGTCGCATCGCTATCGCATATCAGGAACCAATTTAGAAGCATATTGGCTCAATCGGACAAACTGGATCTCATACTTGAAAACATACATGTTCTCCTATTATAAAGCCATAAACTCCCTCTTCTTCTCATCTTGATATCGGGAACCCAAATACTTATTTCGGAAGGCAGTAAAAAAGAATTCCCATGTCACATCAGCAGGTGCCAAGCCTGCAATAGCAGTTGTCCACCAATTGTAAGCATCACCCTGAAGCAATGACATAATAAAACCCAACTGGCGAACATATGTACACTCCATCTGGCCAAGGAACCTCTCTATACTAGCAAACCATTCCTCGACTGCTTCAAAAGCCAAACCTCTGAATTCAGTACCACCCAAGCTACGCAGACACTTCCAAAGGTAATCCAATATTAACAACTACAGGCGTCGGTGCAGGTACTTGCACTCTAGCTATGACCGCCTAGAAAGCTCCAGTCATCGCTTGAATTAATGGTATCACATCACCAAAAATAGGTCTTTGTGGTGCTTGAGGCGCACCACCCTCATCTCCAACACCAGCAGGGGGAATCGATGGAGGAGGAGGCAACTTGTTATCTTATCTATCTACCACATTCCCTATATGAGCTCTAGTCTCTTGTCTCGGTCCTATGCACAAAAATATGAGTTTTAAACATGATAATGCAATAAAACAAAACAATTAGGCCATCTTGCAGCAAGAAACCAAGTCACTCTTGTTTAAAAACAAAATCATTTAACTCTAGTAGTAATAAGGCAATGTGTCCCCAAGCTAAACACCCAAACATACCGCAAATCGAACATAATCTCACAAATTTAAACACCGTGCATGTCATTCAACATATTCACATAATAACAATCAACCATAACCCACCTTCCAACAATCATAACCTAGCTCTGATACCAATAAATGGAACCCCTTTGACCTGTTCTAGTCGTAAGATCGAACAAAGCGAGCTATATTAGGGTTTGCCGAGACAAACCCAGAAGATTTACATTGAAAATGGTCTATTTTTTTCTTTTATCTTATCTATATGCATATTTAATTCCTAAGGTGATCATGCTGGTTGTGGTGAAAGTTTCAACTCAATCGGGTGTCGATTTGACATCCAATTGTATGAATTTGCATTTTAGGGACTAAAACATAATTTCTAATAATTAAGAGGACATTCATGAAATTAAAGTTACCAATCCTTAATTAGTCATGTTATATACCAACAAGTTAAATTTCAACTTAAAATAACCATCCAACCTCATTTAATTGCATAATTATGAAATAGGGACTAAATTGTAAAGAATACAAACTTCAGAAGGAATTTTAACTGAAATAACGACTGGGTACCGGTACGGGCACTTACTGTATTGCAATGAGTACAAAATAAAAAGGAGTACCAATACGGTCCTCAAGCGTATCGGTACGAGCAAGCTATTCTCAAAAATTAGAATTCTAGTAGCCAAAAGGCGTACCAGTACGATTGCCCGTGTACCGACACCAAATCAAATTATTAGAAATGCATACCGATACAGTACCTAGGCGTATCGGCATGCCAAGGAAATTATACCCAGATTGAGCTGAGACAAGTCCCCACGTAACGATCTCTGAGGACAGGTACCAGTACGGATAGACCTATAATGACCTCTTGGTCCAACATCTGACACTTTGGCTAAAACTAACATACTCCAAACAATATCTAAACATCATGTAACTTCACAAACATCAATTCCTCACACACAGCAGCATAGTAGAAGATCATACACCACATCTCAAATCCAAACATAACTCTTATAGGCATGGTTTCTACCTAAGCATGCAAAGTATTTCCTAACCCCTCAATATCAAACATTAAACATCATACAAGTCCAAAACATCAAACCAAACTTGTAAAAACAAGGAGTATCCAAAATAAACCTTCCAAATACAACTTGGTCACATTGCCTCTTATTACTACTTATCATTTATAAAACCATACATTGAAATTGTCTCAACCCTTGGATCTCCTCTTGCGCACTTGCTGCCCGAAAAGGGTCTATTTCTCTGCATTGATGAGAAAGGAGAGCGTAAGCTATCAGCTTAGTGAGGGAATCTCAAAAACACTCATCAATGCTATTTAAAATCATTTTAATTCAAACCAAGTGTATATGTCTCATGGCAAAATCATCTCATGCTTCTATAATCTCTTTCAAATGCACATTTAAATCATTTGCAACACATGTATCATGGATTTCTATCATAAACCTCAATTTAAGCTTCATATGCCAAAATCTCTATAACAAGCTTAAAGAGCATCTCATGTATAAACCATATTATACAAAACATAATCCATTTCTCATGATATATCATCCCATATATTGTCATTCAAGTGACTCAAAACAAGTTTCATTCTATTTTATCAAAACCACATCGGATATATGAATTTCCCAAGAGGTTCTTTCGACTACTTCACATACGTCCTCGAACGGAGCATCCCTCAACGGTTATAACGTATAAATCCAACAGTAGGAGAATTGGCACACTCTTGACCCCTCGACACACATGAGGTGACTTATTATAGTGCACTTTAAACCCTATGGCTATCCAACTATATCTGATAACATTTTACCTCAGCCAATATACTCAATAATAACCTCATTAACTTACTATTTTACATATGCATCATTTCAAACCATTTTCCAATACATTAAAGCATGTATTCTAGCATTCTCAAAATACTTTCATAAATCATTTGCTATGCTCAAATCTCATCATGTATAATCATTTGCAGTATCTTTCATTTATAAACCATGCATATAACAGTAAGTAATCAAATCTATAAATATGTACATGAGATTGTATTTTGCAAAATCGAAAATTAGAGAGAGGTCAACCAATACTTACTTCCGAGCTTAGATAAGTGTTTTAAACTTATTCTAAACTCCCAACAACCATCTTCAAAACCTTTTAAAAGTAGTAAAACACGTTTCCACTCACCAACAATCCAAAGCTCGCTAGTCGTTGCGAGAATCAAGCTTCCAAACCTTCCGCAACCTCTCCAAAAGCTATAGGACTCAACTCCCCTATTTTACCCAATCAAAAATAGAGGATCAATGCACTTTCATGCACCTCTAATTTCCAGGAACCAACAAACACAACTTTGCCTCACAAGAAACCATCAAACGTCTCTCTAAAACAACTGAAATCATCATCAAACCTCATATAAACAAATCCCAGTCAAAGCCTATTGATTCTAACATCTTAAAAACATCAATTAACATCCAAAACATCTTGATTACGTCCTTATACCTCCAGCACCTTTACAGCACGAAGATCACACCAAAATCTAACTATATACAACCTAAAAAACTAGCAATTCACATAGTTTTGGGATTACTTTAATTAATCACTTCTTTCAACATCAAAACACATCTTAATAGGGTTCTAAATCAATTAGATTCAACACAAAACAGATCCAAAATAGTATTTAAAAATTTCCATGTAAAGACTCAATTTAATTACCAAATCCATGTTTAAATCATAATTCCATAACAAAAATCAGTTGTAAAGGATCAATAACTTGGGAATTTCAATAAAGAACCCTTAATTAGAGGTGAGAAACAAAAATCACTTCTAATTGATGATTTCTCCCTTAATTGGCAAAGATTGGTTGAAATTCAAGTATATTTTATTGCAAGAATCAAAGGAATCAAGTAAGAAATAAAAAGGAAATCAAATAACATTGATTCATGGAAATTTTGGAAAGATTTTGATAATTTGGCTACTGAGAAAGTTGAGAGAAAAGTGATATCAAAGTTAGTTACGTAAGAAAGTGATTTTGTAAAATTAAAATCCTTTTATTAAATCTATTTTCTTTTAATATTAAAAACCAATTAAAACACTTTAAAAATAGGCTAAATTAAGGGGGAAATATGATGGAAAATTTTCGTTAAATAGCTCCTTAAAGATTCTAAGTTTGACCCTTTTACGATTTAGTCACCAAAATAGTTTTGAAAACTTTTCATTTTAGTCACTCGACCAAAATGTCCCAAAATCATATTTAATTGCTTCAAATTGAATTTACCAAAATACTTAAAATATTAATTAAGTATTTTCCAGCATTTTTCCATATTTTATTTTAAACAAAAATGATTTATTAGAATTTAATTCCCGAAACTAACTCGAATTGCCTAATTCGGTTCTCCTGAACTGTCTACCCGATCTGATTAACATCTAGGCCCAATTTTAGGGCGCTACACCAAAAACCGAACCAAACTATGAAAAAAGGCAACAAGGTACACATTAATCGATGGTACCTTATATATGAAAAGCTTTACCCAACCTCTCCTTCGTTATTTAAGCCCCCACAAAGGCAATGTAACGTCCTAAATTTGGGTCTAGAAGTTAGCTAGGTAGGTTAGACGGTTTGAGTGAACTAGATTAGTCGATTAGATCTAGTTTCGAGAATTAATTCGTAATAAATATTTTTAACTTGAAATAAAATATGGAAAAATGGTTGAAATATGTAACTATTATTTTGAGGGTTTGGTAAATTCAATTTGATAAAATAAGGTTTGATTTATGGACATTTTTTCCTAGTAACTAAAGTGTAAAGTTTGAAAAGTATTTTTGGTGACTAAATCATAAAAGGGTCAATCCTTAGAGGGCTATTAAGTTAATTGGTTTTATCATACTTTTTCCTTTATTTGGCTATTTTAAAATATTTTTAAAAGGATTTAATAAAAAGAGATTAAAAGAGTTTCAATTGGTTTGTTTTAATTCGCCAAATCATTTTCTCACGTAACTACTTTTTCTCCCAATCTTTTCTCTCAAATTCTCATCAGCCAAACTACCTTTTCTTTTCTAAAAATCCCTGGAATCAATCTTTTCAATCTTACTTTTGAGTTCAACACTTGATTCCTTTGTTCTACTTTGGATCTTCTACTTCTACTTTGGAGATTTCATCAAAATCAAGCCAATTGAGGAAGGAGTCTACCATTAGAGGCAATTTTCATTTCTCTCCTCTAATAAAAGGTTCTTTATTGAAATTCATAAGTTCTTGATCCTTTGGAATCGATTTATGTTATGTTTTAAAGATTAAATCAAGATTTGATGATTTAATATTAATTTTGTTAAGAAATTTATTGAGTTTGGTTATTGATCTAAATCATTGCAATCTTGATTGGTTTGGATCGTGTTTAAAGTGTATTTCGATGATATTGAATGGAATTTATAAAAAGAAACCCAAAACTAGTTGAATTACTAATTTTCTAGGTTGTGAATAATTAGTTTTTGAGGTGTTTGTGGTGTTATGTTGTTTATGGAGATATAATGTGGGGTTATGGGTGTTTTTAGATGTTGCTTGATGTTGTAAAGTTGATCGAATCGTTAGGTTATGGTTGGGCTTTGTTTAGATTGGAATCGAAGTGGTTTTCGATTGTTTTCTGAAGGCTTATGGTGGTGTTTGGTGATGTGATGTTAAGGATTGGGATTGTTGGGATTTTAGATGCATAATGATGCATTAATCCTCTGTTGTTATGTGAATAAAATAGGGGAGATCGATCCTACAGTGATTGACGAAGGTTTGGAGATGTCGAACGCGTAGTTTCACATTGGCAAGTGAAGCTTTGTGTTGTCGGTGAGTGGAAACGAGATTTACAGCCTTGTAAAGGTTTGATAGTGATTTTGGGAGTTTAGATTAAGCTTGAAACGTTTGTCTAAGCTCGAAAGTAACTATTTGATGATTTCTCTCTCAATTTCGGTTTGGTAAAGTTGATTTTCTCATGCCTATGTTTATGATTTGATACCTATTGTTATATGCATCGTTTAGAAATGGATTATGATGCAAATGATCGTATATTGATGATATTTGAGTATGGTAAATGATTTATGAAAAGTATTTCAATAATATGAAATGCATGGTTTGTTGCATTGGAAATTGGTTTAAACGATGCATATGAAAAATAATAAGGTATCATGTTTAATATGGAATATATTGGCAAGTGACAATGATTAAATGTTATTGGATATAGTTGGCATGTCATAGGGTTTAAAGTGCACTATAATAAGTCGTATCATGTGTGTCGAGGGTTTGTGATTGTACCGTATTCTCTACCATGAGTACCTCAGTGGTCGAGGGGTTGTGATTGTATTGTTTTCTCCCGCTGATGGGTATTATACATTATAATTGTCGAGGGGTTTATTGTACCGTTTTCTCCGGTTAAATGTATGTTTAAGTGGTCTAAGGAACCACTTGTGAAATCCGTGTATTCGATGTGTTTTGATAAAGGAATGATTTGGTTTTTGGGCCACTTTAATGCCAATATTTGAACTAATGTATCATGATGTAGGATTTATGTTTTGTATAATGTGATTTATACATGTTTTGCTCTTTAAGCTTTGCTATTGGATGAATAGGCATGTGAAGGCTTAAATTGAAGCTTTGCATATGGGATTATGCATGAGATCCATGATACATGTTTTGCATATGGTTTAATATACATGTTTTGGAAAGGTAAAAAAGGCATAAGATGTTTTAGCATGAAGTTGAAAATGTGGTTTGACTCTAGTTGTTTTAAAAACATTGATGAGTGTTTTTAGAGCATCCCTCACTAGGCATTATATGCTTACGCTCTCTTTTCTCATCATTGCAGAGAAGTGAGCTTTTGCGGCAGCAAGCAAGCAAGTCCAAGATTCAATTTACTTCAAGTATGGTTTTAATAAATGAACTTGTAGTAATGAAGGGCAATGTGACCAAGTTGTAATTGGGAGGGTTATTTGCTTACTCCTTGTTTTGAACATGTTCTATTTGATATTTAGGACTTGTATGAGGTTTTATGGTTGATTGTGGGTTTGGGATGAGAATTGCAAGCTTGGGTAGAGACCATGCCTATAGGTTCTCTTGATTGATTTGCAATGGATTGAATGTTTACCTAGCATGTTTGGTTGGTTGTGGAAATGATGTTAAACATGTTATATGGCGTTTGTATGATGTTTTAAGCATGTTAGATTGAGCCAAGGTGTCATAAGTTTGGCCAAGAGGTCATTACAGGCCAAGTCGTACCGATACTGGTCATTTGGGATAAGTACGTGGGGTATGATACGACTTAATTTGGGGAAAATAAAAAAGGGTATCGGTACGAGTAGCCGCCGTATCGGTATGCCCTTGTAGAAAATTACACAAAGATCGATACATGGGGTACCGTATTGGTATAAGTTTTAGCCACTAGAATCCTCTATTTTGAAATATAGCAATGGGTATCGATACTCGACCAAACGTACCAATACATGTATATCACGTGGACTCGTACCGATATGGTTTAAGCCTGTATCAGTTCGGGGTTAGTTAATTATGGTATTTTCATGCTGTATTCTAGAGTCTTTGCAAATTGGTCATTGTTTTTTTGTAATGCTCAATTAATGATAATCTTGTGATCCAATTTTGATGTAATTTCACACAGATGAATCTAAATGAAGGTTGGTAACATTAATTTGTAATTTGCTCCTTTAATTTATAGAATTTACGTTTTGGTCCTTAAAGTGATAAGTCCTGTGAATTGAATGCTTATTTTGTCTTCCGATGTTGTATGTCACACCTTAAGGTTAAATAGGCATCTAGGCAAGATAAAAAAGGGATCAGTTTAGGTTATTAGTTCAGATTTGCTTTGGCAAACCTAATGAACGTCTTTGATTCTGTCTTGGTAGCTAAGTCGGGTCAAGGAGGTTACAGGCAAACTACGTACTCCGAGAGATTCTTGAAAACATATGCAGCCACCACATAAGGAGTCGATGCCTAGCCGCAAAAGGTTCTCTAACAAGGATTCTATTAGCCAACGATCTATAAAGATGCCCTCGACATCGTTACAATATAAGAGCCTTACCAAAAGTGCTCGCTCATACCCAGAACCTCCACGGAGGCATTACAGGCTATCTCCAGCCCTTGGCCATTCGCTAAATGGGGAATGGATATCTTAGGACCCTTCCAGAAGTAGCTGGGAGAAAGAAATTCTTTGTGGTAGCCATTGAGTATTTCACCAAATGGATAGAAGCTGAACCCTTAGCAACGATTACGAAGAAGTAGATCAAGAACTTCGTCTAGAAGACCCTTATCTGCCACTACGAGCTACCTCATGTCATCATCAACGACAACAAGACGCAATTTCAAAATAAATTCAAAGAATTCTACGCAAACCTGAAAATCATCCCCTTCGAAAGTTCTGTTAAGAATCTTCAAACAAATGGGCCAGCTGAAGCCGTCAAAAAAAGATCCTTACTGACCTTAAGAAGAAAGATGACAACGTCGGAGGTACATGGCTAGAAGAACTCCCTGGCATTCTATGGGGCCTACGAGCAACATCTCATACAGACACGGGGGAAACTCCCTTCAACATGATGTTTAAATCCAAGGCAGTAATTCCAGTGAAAGTAAGAGTGAATTCCCTTTGTACCTCACACTACGATCACTTCCATAATGAAGAGACACTCTGAACGAGCCTAGACCTCTTGTAAGAAATAAGGGAAACAACATAAGTTTGACTTGCGGCCTAAAATAACCAGGTTGCCAGATACTACAACTCGAAAGTCCACAATAGACAGTACCAGGTGGGTAACCTCATTATAAGGAACGCTGAGGCAATTGTGCCTCTGGAACAAAGAGAAAAGATGAGCCCCAATTGGGACTTACACGTTGATCGCAAAGATTGGATATGGAGTATACAAGCTACAAGACATGAAGGGTAGGGAAATACCCCGCACTTGGAATGCACGTCACCTTTGGAAATTCTACATCTACAAAGAATCGCACCACCTCTACCAACACTAAAAGCTTCACCTATCTAGGTACGTCTTAAAAGCATGAAACTAATAGTTGTAAGGCATCCCCATTAATATTATAATGATGACGGTAATCTCAGTTGTCCCACTTGTCTCTACGACAATATATAATAATATTCGCCTTACCTCCATCCTCTTTTCCAAGTTACAACGTTTCACGATTGCCTCTGTCCCCCTGATGCCTAATGCATTATGATTTTACAAGGATGGAGAAGTCTATGCGTTCCACGAGTGCCTCCGTCCCCCTGATGCCTAATGCATTGCGACTCTACAAGGACAGATAAATCTACACCCCTATTCTAAAAGAAAGGGAGAATCATACAAATGACTTCCTCCTAAAGAAGCTGACAACACCCACCATTTTCTACAAATATGCGAGTAACTTTGAGATGCCCTCATGCTCCTCGAGAGAAACCCTCTGAAGGCATAAAGGAGAAGCCTCCACTCATTAGCACTCGAATCTACAAGAGTTTTGAAACTTCTCCACTTATTAGTGCTCGCTTCTACAAGGGTGAGAGATGCATCAACCCTTATGCGCAATTGACTCTCAAAATGGTATGAGATGCCTTCGTATGAAGATGACTACACTTACCCCAAGGGTGTCGAGGTAAGCTCAACCCATATAATACATATTCTCCAAGGGTATCGAAATGAACTTCATCCATATCATACGCATTCTTCAAGAGTGTATAGACAAGCTCTACTTTATAGCTCTCAATTCTACAAGGGAGTGAGATGCCTCAACCTCGCGTATAATAATTTTAAAAAGGGTATGAGATACTTCCTACAGGAAATGCTTCTTTACCTTAAAGATGCCTTCGCGTTCCTCATGAGAAACCCTTTGAGAGCATAAAAGAGAAGCCTCTAGAAGTGCTACAACTCTATGAATAACGATATTTGGGAAATATTCACCCCCAATTATCTTTAGAAACTAAAGACTGCCTCCAAAAAAGAAGGCACCAATGACTGATCAAACAGTCTTCCCTAACAAAGTTGTCTCCAATCGTGCTACTTTATAGC
The DNA here is from genome assembly GCA_019671005.1 of Hibiscus mutabilis. Classification (NCBI taxonomy): domain Eukaryota; kingdom Viridiplantae; phylum Streptophyta; class Magnoliopsida; order Malvales; family Malvaceae; genus Hibiscus; species Hibiscus mutabilis. The sequence continues at coordinate 26,283,355 of CM033750.1, read as the reverse complement.
ACTCTTTCTACTAAGGGGACTAGTGTTGTACACCTGCGAAATCATCTCCGCATGATGAAAACATCACCTCCAACCTATATTATGCACCATCCGAGGATGCCAATCTCAAGAAATACATTCCCATATCTCTGCAAGTATCAACCTCTGACAAATCACCAATCCCATGACACACTAATAATCGTATCCAATATCATATCAGTAGAATCTACTCTTGCTTACTCACTAGCGAGCCGCCATAGGGCCAGGCTAAGCATTATCTATAGAAGTACCAATGTACAACCCATGATAGGACAAGAGTGTCAGAGGGATATAAAATGAGAGACCTTCTCCAGAAATGGCTCTCATACGACCTTTTCTCTCCCAACCCCTATTTGAAATCTAAAAAAGGGATCAAACTAACCTACAACAGCTCTCCACCTAAAAAGAACTCAGGTGAACCACCAAATATACCATTAGCCCTCAAACTTTCTCTCTCCGACCACTATCTCCGCCTCTTTATTCGGTGTAGCCCAAAATCGGCATCAACAATATACATACACATATATGCATACATATGTTATAAGGTAATAAAACTATATATTATATATATTATATGACCGTAGGAAACTATATAAAAAATATTTATATACTACGCATATGAAACCGTATGTATATATATGTTACACTGCCATAAAAACCATATTTATATATATATATATACATATATAACCATATAAAAAAAGCTAATAAATGCTAAATAAAATGAGAAGAGAAAGGGTTGAAAACGTAAATATCCCCTTGGATTTTAGCACAAATCAAAGTAAAAGGATGAAATTGGAAAGTTTAAAACAAATTTCAAGGACAGCGACGGATATTAAACCAAGGCGAAAGGATCTAATAACGTAATAAAACCAACTTTAGATCATGGTATAAAAGCCAATATCCAAAAATAACTTTCATTTTTCTCACTCCCTCGATTAAACACATTTTTTTGAAAATTCTCTGAAAAAAAAACATATGAACACATTTGAGTGTTCATCCAGTTCTGGGGAAGAACCTAGATTTTGATGGATCTCTGCCGTAACGGCCGCCATCGGACACCACCGGCCGTCGCTCGCAGACTTCTGCAGACTCAAAACCTCACTCTGAAATACTCGCTCTCTTTCTCAAAATCAAATCCCAACCCTGGTTTTTCGAAAAACAAACAAAAGATCACCTTTTCCTTAGAAAACAGATCCGACAGCCCCATTTTCCCTTTTTAACCCTTTTCAGATATAAAAGCCCCTTTTTGAAAACCTTTTTAAGGAAACCCCTTCAAAAGGTCATCGATCATCAGCGACGACAACTTAGATGACCGTGAACTAGAAGGTCAAACGACGCTCATGTAAAACGAATTGAAACCCTAAAACTTTTTTGCTTCAAAATAAAAGAAAAAATGTATACCTCTCAAATGCTTCTTTTTTTGCTTGTCTATTGAATACTGAATCTCTCTATTATATGTGTTAGGGTCATTGTTATATACCCCAATTTTTACATAATTTTCAGAAAATAAAAACTATGAAATTAAACTATATTGCTATTATTCTATAAAATTGTTGATAATCCTCCAGCATGCCCCTTATCTGTATTCACGTTCACTTCTGATATCCATATTTCTTTTATGCTCATGCTATCGTGGCTATCGGAGAGGAAGAGGGGACAAGAGAAGATTAGGAGCTGAGGCGTCAGACGCGTGGGCGCATCCTAGAGTCAACCAGTCGTGGGCAACGTGTGCTCATCATGCGGCAACTGAAGGGTTGAGCGCGTGACCTGTACGTGTGAGTTGGAAGATGGAGGGTCTGCTCTATCTCAGATCTAGGTCGTTCGATGATCCTGGATATAATGGTTGGCGTTTGGCTGTGCAAGGAAATAGATGGGATTATGGTTCAAATATTTTATGGTTTTCTTATATTTAGGTTAGGTATATGATTTTAAATAACTGGGCCTATCAGGCCATGTGTAGTATTTTGGGACTTGTTAAATTGTAAACAGACCATTAATGGAACAATATAGACTGTTCATTTTTATTTAATTAATATAATAATTTTTTGTTTTGAAATTTTATATAATAATTAATAATATTAATATTAATACTAATAGTAGTGTTAACAATAGTAAAAACAATAACAAATATATAAAAGTAAAACTAATCAGATTGTAAGTCCAAATAAAATTAGTGATTACACATATACATTAATAATACAAAAAGTAAATATTGTAGAGTTGTTTTTTATGCGATTGACTCCAGAAATGTATTGTAGTAAGAAAAAACATATTCAGGTCAACTGAATTCATTTACGGCATCTTTTAAACTGTTAAAAAATTCAATAAAATGTCAAAGGAACCTAAATAAAGAATTCAATCTACGACATAAGATACGCGATAGTTATTTAAAAAATAACATGGGTGAGAGGAGGCAGAAAAACTCTAGTAATGCTGAAAGAAAAACATCAAAGAGTTTATTTAAGAGCAGATTAGAGCATTAAGATCAACTTTGAGGTAATAGACCTATCATTGACAAGAAAACAATCTTTCTACTACTAAAAATACAAAGAGAAGAGAAACACAATTTACCTGAAAAGAGTAAAGAACTAAAAAAAAGAGAAAAAAATGAAGAAGAAAGAAACATGTAACAGTGCGACTGAAAAATTTGAGAGTGACTAGGTTAATAATGAGATAAAGTTAAAGTGATAATAATTTAGTTAGAGTTTTTGTTTTTATTTTTATTTTTTTGAACTTATTTTTTTATTAAGACATATATTAGGGATATATAAGTAAATGGGTATATATATAATTTTTATTATTATGACGGTGATTTATATGGGTACAGTTCGGTTATCCCTATAAATTGGATATAACAACCCTCGTCTCTATCCTCATTTGAGCTTCAATGATAAAAGTTCCCTTTCCTCGTTTCCGTAGATGAAGATTTTCATTATTTCCTATCTTCGCGATTTGAATCTCCACAATTTTCAGTTATTTCTCACCCAATTATCACTCCTATTTATGATTTACTTTTCTTACTACTTAATGATTCGGCAGCTAGTACATTCTTAAAATGGATCCATCGTAACCTAGATACCCTACATAATATTAATTATTCAATAAATATATGTAAAAGTTGACATGTTTTAATTGAATGGCTTAAACTAAAAAACTATCTCTTAAATTATGTTTTTTTTCTGCTTCTAGCCTTTAAACTGTGATTTGGGCAAAATAGATACTTAAACAATTATTTTTGATCACTTTAAGTCTCTAAACTATTTTTTGGTCAAAATAAGTACCTAAACTATGTCATTTTTCTTCTTTTAGTTCCCAAAACTATCAATTGGTCAAAAAATCTTTGTGTTGTGTCAACATCTTATTAGTCGAAATATTTTTTTGACTTAAATAACTATCAGACTTAAAATGACCAAAAATGATAGTTTAGGAGCTTATTTTGATATATGATATTTTAAAATTTAAAAAGAACATAAATATTTATAGCTTAAAGCTTCACTAAGCCCTTAAACGTTTGTAAAAAAAATCAAATAAGCCCCCAAACATTTTTGCACCTAATTAAGCTCTCAAACTCAAGAAAAAATCAATTTGGCTCTTTGACCAACGTTGACCGTTAACTTTAACGGTTTTTTCTTGACATTTTTTTCTCCACATGGCGTAATACAATAATGTCACTTGTCATTTCTAGGAATTTTTAAAATTTTTTTTTAAAAAAACTATATAAAATCAGAAAAAATCTAAAAAAAACTTAAAAATCTGGAAAATTCTGAAAATTATTTTAAAAATATATAAAAATATTTTTTTAATTTCAAAATGTATTAAAAATAACAAATAATAATTTTTCAAATGATTAAAATATTTTAAAAAATAAAATATTAAATATTATTATAAAATTATAAAATTAAATTGAAAAAAATATAAAACAATAAAATTTATTTTGATATTTCAAATATAAAATAATAAATTTATTCTAAAAAATATAAAAAAATAAAATTTATTTTAAAACCCAAAATAAATTTTCTTGTTTTATTTTTTTCAATTTATTTTTTATAATTGTATAATAATATTTAATATTTTCTAAATATTTTAATCTTTTGAAAACAAATATTTATTATTTTTTAAAATTAAAAATATTAAAAATATTTTTTATATTTTTAAAATGATTTTTAGAATTTTTCAGATTTTTTTAAAAATTTTAATTTTTTTTCTAATTTTTATATATGTTTTAAAAATTAAAATTTAAAACTTTGTAGAAATGACAAGTGACATTACCCTGTTGCAACACGTGTCAATTTTTTTAAAAAAAATCGTTAAAGTTAACGGTCAACGTTGGTCAAAGGGCCAAATTAATTTTTCTTCTTCTTGAGTTTGAGGGCTTAATTGAGTGCAAAAAAGTTTATGGGCTTAATTGATTTTTTACAAAAGTTTAGGGGCTTATTAAACCCTTAAGCCAATATTTATATATGTTAGAAAATCCTATAAAATGATATTTTTGTAACCATAGACTTAAAGTGACCAAAAATGATAGTTTAAGGGCTTATTTTGCCCGAATCATGGTTTAGGGACTTAAAATGGCCAAAAATGATAGTTTAAGGGCCTATTTTGCCCAAATCATAGTTTAAGGGCTAAAAACAGAAAAATACATAGTTTGAGGGCTATTTTTTGGTTTAAGCCTAATTGAATCAATTGGCAACTTTAGGCGTAGAAATGATTAGGGGTGTTAAAATTCAAGTACCCGAACTTTCAAGTATTTGAAGTGTCTTCGGGTAACATAGTTGTCGATTCGTATTCTGATTTGTGATTATCGAATAACCGTAAAACTCGACTAATGAGGTCACATCTTTAAACAAATTATAATATTTTTTTTAAAAAAACGCGTAGGAAGCACGTAAATAATATCCAAATAAAACTTGAATCAGCTAATAATAATAACAGTATCATAAAATCATGATCTCTACATCAAATCCAAAGAGAACACCACCAGAAAAAGATGTCTCTACCACCAAATCCTCAGCCCTAATTGAAACAGGACATCGACTTCCTAACAAATCTTTTAAGATGTGCAAAATGCGGTGCTCTATTTTTTCTGCTCAATTTCTTTACCGCCCTTAAAAATTTAAAACTTAAATATAATAATATCTAATATAATTTAATATATATATATATATTAAAAGTACCAGTTCGGGTGTCCAGTTATAAAAAATTTTGACTCTAATCCAGACCAAATACCCAAAAAAAATCTCAGGTCGGATACCCAACCTAATCAAGTAACTGTTTTTTTAAAAGAAGATTTAATATCAAAATAAGTGCCCAAACCACCATGTTTTTTCCTCTTAGGTGCCTAAACTATTTTTTGCCCCTTTTAGGTGCCCCAACTATCATTTTTGGTCAAAATAGGTGCCCAAACTAGCATTTTTTGGTCAAAGTAGGTGCCTTAGTTTGAACGTAAAATGAATAAAAATAATAGTTTAGGCATCTAAAAGGGACAAAAAAAGTTTAGGCACCTAAAAGGAAAAAACGTGATAGTTTGGCACCTAAAAGCAAAAAATAGTTTAGGTACCTAAAAGGGGAAAACGTGATAGTTTGGATATTTATTTTGGTATTAAACCAAAAAAGAAATATACAATCTTTAAGAGTTAGAATCGACATGTCAACAACCTAAATCACTTGGGTTGAGTATTTTTGAACACCCCTAAAAAATGGTTAATGTTTCCCTTCATGTAAATATCTTTTCCCCCACCGTCAGATTTGCTAGCTTAAACAACGGCTAAAATAGAAACCGGTTACCTTTAGAAATAGGGTAAAAGGGGAAGTAAAAAAGCTGCATCAAGGCCATAAGGGAGCGGGAAATTGAAGGGTTAGGATATTTTCACTTCGAAACACTTTGAAAGCTTTGAACGAGTGATTCTGCAGGATTTTCAATTGTGAAGTTGGTTTAGAAAGAAGTAAGCTTTCAGGTAAGCTTGTTGTTGTTATAAATTCTTAAAATTTCGGGTGCAAAAATCTCATTATGTGTAAGGAAAGAGGGTTTTGAAACTAGGGTTTTGAATGAAGTCATAATTTGGGATTATGTGTGAAGGATTTAGGGTGATGAGTATGTTATTTTGGGGTCAAAATAGTCTTAAAATATCGGTAGTGAAAGTACATGAGTAACGAAATCAAGGTTTTTTCCATGGAACTTGGCTTATTTTTAAAAATAGCTCAATGTATTAGCATGGTGAACTATTTCTTACTTTAGTGTCACAGAAATAATAATATAGTTAGAAATTTGAATGTTACTTGATTGAATATATGAAAGGAAAAAAGAATTTTATATATTAGTTTATTGTTTTTATTATTTATTCTGGTTTAAAGTTAATGTAAGATAACCTAAAAAATTATCTATTATTAAGAGTACCACTTATATTACATTATTCCTAATATGATGACAGAAGCATACATACCTAAAAAATTAACTATTTGGCTTTAGAATTCCCCTCCAACTCTAGCTATATACACTTGACACTTGGAACCTTCGTTATGAAAAAATATCTTAATGGTTAAGCATGAACCCAATCGACCCATATTGAACTTGATTTTGGAAATGCATTAAAATATGTATAAGAATACATTAAATATTCCTAACATTAGGATGTTTGAGTTCCAATCCCCATTTTTTGTATTACTAAAAAGCTCCCAACTAACTTTGGCAGCTGTAGCATTATCTTGTCGAACCTCCCATAGAAAAGCTCAGCATGGTTGCATTGTTTCTAGATTATTTTCCTGGTAATACAATAAAGAACACTAAAAATTTGGTGAACAGAAGATAACTCCTAGGTTAGTTGCAAATGTTCTCTTGGCTGATTACTTATTCTTCTATATATTTCATGCATCCATTTATGTTTTTCACATGGAGTCTGTCGGCATATAAAATATCTTGCTTATTTGTATCTAGAATAACAAACCAACACTAAAGTAGAATAGTAGCTTTGTTCATATAAAATATGTCATATGAATCATCATTCTTAGACATGTTTATTCTTCAGATGGAAGGTGTAGGCTTTTACTTACGAAGGAAAAATATTATACTAAAGTAGAATGGTAGCTTTGTTCATATCAAATACAATATGATGTAAGTATTAATTGGTTTTTTGAAAGAAGTTAGCAATAGTTGTTGTTGATAATTGATGTAACTAGTAAGGAAACTGTATTTGTTTTGGTCCAATACTGTATGATGTAACTAGTAATTGGTTGTTTGAAAGAAGTTAGCAATACTTGTTGTTGATAATCGATGTAACTAGTAAGGGAACTGAATTTGTTTTGGTCCAATGTTGTATCATGTAAGTAGTAATTGGTTTTTTGAAAGAAGGTAGCAATACTTGTTGTTGATAATTGATGTAACTAGTAAGGAAACTGAATTTTTTTTCTTCCAATATTGTATGATGTTGAGTATTATTTAATTTTACAAACTAACGTGACATTAATTTCATATTAAAGTAGTTGAGAATGGATGAAGGTAGCAATGTCGGCTTAGAAGGGATGATGGATGGCATAGTTGCAGTGGATGAGGCACATAAACCATTGACTGCATATTTTAACCTCTAGTAAGTTAAAGTTGATTGTATATAGAATGTTTGAAATTGTTAGTTGGTTAGAGTTAAGTATTGCATACTCTAACTTTGAACTAATGTATGTACAATATAAGTGAATGTAAAGGATGCAATGGAGGAAAGAAGAAAATGACAAATGCGGTAAGTGAGAAATTTGAAATAGTATTATGTGATTTGTATTGGTTTCTAAAGTTTACATATTATAACAATGTAATATTTATGGGAGTGATACGGGTGAGAAAAACACTAGGACTGAAATGGGCAAAAATGAGTGATGAGGAAAAGAAACCTTATTTTGATATCCATGTGGAACAAAAGCAAGCCTATATGGAATGGATATCAAAAGGCAAAGGCATGGCAGAAGTTAAGAAGGTAAGAGTAGCTTTCTTGTTAGACAAAGTATTTAAGGTTCAAAGTTTTTGTTAAATAATATATAGAAGAGTAACATTGAAGTAATTATTGTTATATTATATGTCGTAGGAGATTTCGTCAAGGTGTAGCATGAAGAAGTTGTCGAAGTTGTTTAAAAAGATACATAGGCTATAGATTGATGGTGTTGTTGCAGAAATAGGGTTTAGGCCTTTATTTGGAATAAAATCTTGAGCAATTCATTGAGATCTTTGTCGTGAGTTAGTGGAGACCTTTGATGTTGAAAGCTCAATAATGCAATTTAATGGACACAAAATTTCTTTAATGGTGGAAGATGTGAAAGCTGTACTGGGTTTGAAAAACGGTGTTGATGTTGTGCACATCATGATGAAATTTAATGGGAAAGAACTAGCGTTGAAGCATAAAATCAGTACAAAGGTTACATTTCTTGAACTGGAGAGAGAAATATTAAGTGGTGCTTTTGAGGGGATGAATTGAAAGCGCGGGTGTTGTTGTGCATTGTTGGTGTGTTTCTATATCCAACATCGAACATCATGCCTTCCATAGAACATTTGAAGTTATTGTGCACTGATGGGTTGAAGGGAAAATTAAACTAGTGTAAATTTTCATATGAGAGGTTGATTGATGGTATAGCCAAATTTAATGGCCATACAAGTCAGGCTTACATGATTGGATGCATTGCAATCTTAGAGGTAATGTTTTTTTAAATTGATGTTTCATTGCAATAGTACATAATTTACCCAAGTTTAAGTTCGATAATAATGTTCTGAGTAATATGAAATGTACGTGAGGTTGTATGATTATTGGAGTGGAATTCCGAGCAGAGCCTCTGCTGGTTTAGATCGTGTTGGTCGCATTCATGCATGGGGGAAGAAAGACGTAACGAAACCTGTTTCCCGCAGAAAGAGAGAACGCCTTACTAAAAAATTTAAAGTAAATTATTAAATTTTGTATTCTATACTAAATAGAATAACATAAAATTAATTAATGATTATGTCAGGTAATTGGGTCGGATAATGATTGCGGTGAAGGCAAAGAAGGTGGAAGGACGATTGCTAAAACTTTATATTTTGATCACTGACCCAAAATGTCACTTTTTGAAACTTTTTTTTGTAAAATTGATTCCACCAAAAACTTTTATATTTTAAATAAGTATTTTACCATATTTTATCCCTTTTAAAATTATTTATTTCAAATTAATCATGAAATCGACTCGAATCCTCTAACCCGGCCCATCAGACCGTCTACTCGACCTAACTAACACCTAGACCCAAAACCAGGGTATTACAAGCTTAATAGTGGATAAGAAAAGAGGGGGAGAAGATATTTTTGGGGAGAAAACTGAATAGTGAGAGAGAAAATAGAAAAGTGTAAGAGAAAATAAGGGGGAGTTTTGAACTCTGATCTACCTCTGTCCAAGCCGCCATTTATGACACCACCGAGATAAGTCAACTGGTGGTCATTGTGTCACTGTCGCCATCGCTGTTCGTTAGGGTGAGAGAATAGAAGTTTCAAGATGGTGAATTAAGGTAGTTTCGACGGCCAAAACTAGAATCTGAGGTCATCGATGTGCTCCCCAACGTTGGGACAACGGGATTAGAGCTCGTCGCCGCTATCTGACCACTAGAGGGCACCACATGCGCTTCTACATACCGCGGCTGAGAGTGGGCATGTGTCTGCACATGAGGGTGTACAATGCTACAGTGCATCGCGCTACACTAGATCACAGCCCGTGGGTGCACCGTAGCTCCATACACAATGTGGTATAGTATTACGCCATGCAGGTGCACCGCAGCTATCCTGCACTACGTCATACCAGATTGTTGACCCTTGACCAACTGTAGATCAGCGTTGACCGGCCGTTGACTTTTTTGAGGGTCTCTACCCAGTGGATTTTTGATATTCTGAGTTTGTTTTTGTAGCCCGTTTTGCCAAATTTGAACATGATAAACTATTTTTAGGGTTTGACCTTGTGAATTGATTAGTGAATGGGGGAAATTAATGTATTTTGTATACATATTTATATGAGGATTGTTCGGGCTCAAATATCGGATTAAGAGTAGCGTTTGGGAAGCTTGAGTGAGGAATTATCGATAATTGCTTGAGGTTAGTATACCTCAAACTCTGAAATACTTCATGAGCATCATTATTATATTTGTTTTGCTTGCTAGTGTTTGCAAAATAGGTAGACAATAATTAAGTATGTTTAGAGATTGGTAGTTCGAGACTTGATATAAATGAGATGAATGATGATATTATGAATATGATGAGAACGTAAAGACTTTAGGGATCACGTAGGGTCACTCGATATGCATATAGATACCGGTAATTTATTGATTGGTGTATGATGTTGTGCGTGCTAGTTGTTGTTTTGACGGAAATCATGTTAACTGAAATAAATACCAATATTCTAATAAATGATCATAAAGTTGATAATTGATATTAAATGATTAAATACGCCAGCAAACAAACCCTAATGGCTTTTATAAGATTTAGGGATCAATTTAAGCCTTGTATTTCATATTTCGCTCTAATGAGATGAATTCGTAAGTAGAGTATCGGTATGGGCTTCGGCTATATCAGTACACTATTTAAAGCCATATCGGTAGAGGTCGACTCGTACCAGTACTTGTGATTTTGAGAATCCCAGTAAGTTAATTTTGTATCGATACGTAAGGGGCATATCAGTACGAAGGGCATCGTACCGATACTTGTACTCGAGTACTAGTACTGAGTGGCTATCAACCACTCTCTTGTGGGGAGGCATATAGTACTCGAAGGGCGAGTACCGATACTTAGGAAACTTTAAGTTTTCTATAAAACAATTTTTGTATCGGTATACGTGTAAAGTATCAGTACCAGAGGGACATGTACCGATACTTATGGTCGAGTACCAGTACCCACTAAACAAAGTAACCTATAATGCTAGCTAATGAAGGAGAAAGGATATATGTGATTAATAACTTGGCTAATGCCTTAAAAATGAGATAACGTGAATTAATTGAGATAGTAAATAAGATTAATTGTATACTTATTCATAATGTATTAACAGCTCTGTAATATAAAAAATAATGATGTGTTGGCGATTAGCAACAATAGGGAGATCCTAGGGATCGCGTTGCTTGAATGCCGGGTAGGCATTTGATTAGTTGAGTCAATGATTGATGGTATTCGAATACACAGAAAGAGAGTGTTGCAACAACATGGTTAGAGATGCCGAGTGGAGGTTATCAATGCTGTGTGACTCAAGCCCATTTGAAAATACTCGAGGAGGATTCAGAGTATGGGTGTATGTTCCGAAGTTGTGCTACCTGTTCTCACCCAGGGCGTATGATCCGATGTTGTGTGACCTAGCCTCACCCAGAGTGTACTTTCTTGAGGCTGTGTGACACCAAACCTCACTCCAGATTTGTTGTTGTATGATATGTGTGCTTTTGCCTAGATGATCTGATGAGATCTCGTGTATGGTTAGGCCTTGTGTGCCATGTATGATGTCTTGCATGATGAGAGCATGTGTTTAGGCGACTAGAGGTAGCATCACGTGTTTATTTACCTCTCATTATTGCATGTATTAGCTTGCATTCTTATGTTTATGATTAGCATGAAGTATAGTATAGTAGATGTGTACCACTGAGCTTTGTAAGCTCAGCGCTCAGAATCATTGTTTCTGTGCGTATGATGGTAGATTCAATTGGGGGGCTCGAGGATCACTATGAGTTCGGGATTCTAGCAAGCAGTGATTATCTAGAGTACGACACATATACTTAACAGGGTGAGTATTCATAGGACCTTATGTGGCCGAGTCTGTAACTTTATTTTTAAATATTATTTTATATACAATGCATAAACTTGGGGATCCTATCTTGTAAATCGATTCGTGTTGTTTATTTAATTATATGAGGTATTGGATGATGTAATGTTTTGAAAAAAAGGCTACATCTATGGTTTTTAAATGAAACTTTTTGGGTCAAATTTTTGGGTGACCCGAATATAGTACTTCGGATCTGGATCGGGATGTTATAGTTTTAGTTTAGGGTTCATAGGTTATGAGTTTAGGTTGTATGGTTTAGAATTTAGGATACATGATTAGAATTTAGGGTTTATGTTTTGGGGTAAGAGTTTTAGGGTTAGAAATTTAGATTTTAGGCTTGATAATAGACATGTTTGTGTAAATTTTTTTATATTGGAAGTGTATCAAATATTATTTTTTTTAATAAAAGTTTACAAAAAAGTTTATCTAAGGTTCACTCGGATCCTAATTCCTAACATGTTATGCATAACGATTTTCAACAACCAGAACATGAAACTCTGGTCCTAGCATGTCATGTATATCGATTTTCACTGAACTTCTCTCCATGATGAAATCTACATCTATACCGAAACCTAAAGTAGATAATACACAGACAGCATTCGCGATTCGGCATATGTTCTGCCACATCTCTGGAGGGGTATGAGTTGGGTTTCTTTTCTCAAGAGCCATTGATTGTTGAGAACTATTAGCTTGATCCACTACCATGAGGACAACAAAAGCATTATACCCTCATAGGACATCAGTATACTTTCGAAAAATGTGTAATTATATAAGTTTTTGTTAACTGCCATGTCACTCCCTCGGTTAGGTTATAACGGCAAGTGACTTAATTGATTTGACTAAATAGTTAAATGGTTTTATTGGAAAAATTAAAAGAATGGTGGTCAAAATAGAATTTCTTCCATATTTATGTACTCATTCATGTAGTTTACCCAATAATTAAACACGGGGATGAGAATGTTCAACGGAAACAGTGAGACTCGGCCCAAGCCAACTAATCCCGAAAGCGAAATTTGTTTGGAAATAATTGTAAGTGTGTTGTTTTCGTCATTTCCCGTGGAAAATTGGTAAGAAATATGATTCCCAGTAAACACGGACAAATTATATTATGGCTGCACAGTTGACCTACCTAACTTTGTATTTGTACTTTCTATTTCGTATGTTTGTTGAAGGAGTTGGTAATGACTAAGATGTTTGTATATTTTTTCCATTATGAAATTTGATTAAGAAATTTAGAATTCGCACAGCTGTTTTCTATCTAAATTTCGTCTATAATAAATTTGATTAATATTATTTCAATCCGGTTCGAATTAAATAATATTATGGTTGAATATCAAATTTATAAAATATTCAAATTCAGTACTTTTTATTTTTTCTTAAAAGAAATTTTATAAAAGTAAAAAGGAATTATTGATTTAAGCTTTTTTTTTTTTTGGTAAACTACATGTCTATTTTGTGGCTCATGTTCGGAATTCGTGATTCTTCCTCCCAGTGACGAATCTAGGGGTAAAAATAAAAAAAAATCTTTGAAAATTTTATTTTTGATACTAAATAAATTTTTTTTTAGGCATGAGGTGGGTCAAGGCCTAGGTAGGCCCGTTGTTTAATTCTTATGGTTCTTAAATTAAAAGTTTTTGGTTCCATTATTCTCAAAGTCGAACTTGAAAATTACCATAATTTTTACCCTTCCATTTTTATAAGGGTGTAAATGGACAGAACAATCGATAAACTATCTGTATAATATTCGTTTATTAAGTCAAATAAACGAGTATGAACAAACTTTTCATGTTTATTTAATAAACGAACGAACACGAACAAATGTGTGTTCGATTTGTTTATGTTTATGAAAAAGCTCGTTTATTTATTAATGATATTTTTATAAAAATATTAAAATACTATCTCTTTGATTTGATATTAGAATTTCAACTCATTAATCTAAGAAATATATATCATATTTGCAATCACTATTGATAATTTAACAAAACAAGTTATGGACAGTGTGCTCTAACGTCTTGTTTGGTACATTAGATGTGAAAGAGAAGTGTTGTGTATAAATGAAAATTTTATTGCTACATCTAGGTATTTGATTTGTTGAAAATTGTAATATATATTATTGACACTATATTCAGTTTTAACTATACTATATTTTATTTAATAAACAAGTAAAATGAAATAAAAAGCTGCGCAACCAAAATATGTTCTCATATATTATTTTTAAGGAGATTAGAAAAAAATCATAACCATAAGCTTTAAATAAAACTAGATTAAGTAAAACAAAGTTTAAGTTAATGAGTAAGTGATATTTTTTATGACATCCAAAATAAGCAAATAACTACCAGCTGAAATTAATATTCAATAAAATATATACTTATAAATAATAATAAATAGACATAAATTTTAAATATATTAATACTTATTTGCATCATTGTAATAGCTTATTTAAACCATTGTAAATAAGTATCGGTAATTTATTTACACCTACTTATGTTCGTTAACATGTAGTCATATTATTTTAAGTTGTTATTCTATTTTTAAATTGAAAATTGTATATACGAGTTATGTTTGTTCTGTTTATATTGACCCAGTCAATATTTTTCTGGATTCGCCATTGCTTCCTCCCAAATCAGGCCCGTCCATTCACAAGTGTGGCATGTGACACATCACAAGGCTTCAAAATTTAGGGGCCTACACTTTGAAAAAAAATTTACTAATCTAAAAAAAAATTCCTAAAAAACCTTCTAATTTTCTCCCTTACTATCTTAAGAATTTAGTTGTAATCAATTCTTCTTAAAAAACTCACCAAGTTTATGGTGTTTAACGGGAAAAAAATTCATATTTATGTCCATCTTAATTTTAATATTTTTCAATTACTTTAGATTCAATTAGTAATTGGTAATATTCGTCTTTTAAAGGTTAAAAAAAGTTTCTACTACTACTTTTAATTAGTGTTTTGAAGGTTGAATTTCTAATTGGAGAATTTGAAGATTTTAGAATTTTGATCAAGCTATTGTTTTTCTATTAAGATTTGAACAATATCAAGACTATGACAAAAAGTGGGTTTTTGGTTACTTCTCATAAATTACAGTCACTGGATAATGCGAGTCTTAAGTCTTATTGAGCTTATTTTGAGTCTATTCTTAAGACTAAAGAATAATCTGATATTGATGGAAATGAAATGTATTTGGAGTTGAGGTTACTAAGAGAGTTATTGCCAACCCAAAAAATAGGGTCGTTGGAGATTTTAAAATTTTTGAAGGGTAATATTTTTTCTAATGTTATTATTGCATATAGAATTTTGTTGATTATTCATGTGATTCGCAGAAAGAAGCTTTTTCAAATTGAAGTTGTTGAAGAGCTATATGCACTCTACAACGTCACAAGAAAGGCTTAATGGGTTAACATTAATTGCGGTTGAGAATGATATTTTGGAGAAAGTTGACTATGAAGATTTGGTTGACGATTTTGCTTCAAAAAGCGTTCGGAGGATGACACTTTTTAAATAAAATGTTATGATTATAGAGTTGCTTTGTGACATTGTCTTAGTTTCATATGTTTGAAAATTTTTTATTTTGTAAGAAATAATCGTAATACGATAAATTTTGATATTTTACAATTTCATCTTATTATAAAATATTTTAGGGGCCTTGTTGATCACCTAAATGTTCAACAACCCTTGATGGTGAAGATGATGGAGCTCTAGTGAAGTTTTGGAGGTCTTGGGCCTGATTGTGGGGAGCTTGGCCTCTATTTGGGGGTGCATGGTTCCTTATAAAGAGACTAGATGAAGTGAGGCACGTGTCAATCGAGGGGGATAGGTGTTTTAGTGAGTTGTCGTGATTCGGTGTCAGTGTGGATTACATGTATCGTCATGTCTTAGGTTCGCTCTGTCATTCGTAGCAATCTTCATACGTAGTCGCGTGATTGCTGGATGCAATGTTGTTTGTAGTCTTGCTTGTTCATCATAGGTTGCAAAGGGGGTCGCACGGTTTGCGGGCGATCTCACGCGGTGTGGTCCGCAGTGATCACGTGTGTTGTCTTGTTGATCGCCGGATGTCCTTTGTGTTATATTATTCGTAGTCTTATTTATTCGGGTCGTCTGGTCTTGACACGTGGCGATAAGTATTCGTAGCTACTAACAATTTCCCCCAGGCGGGGGAAGGTTATAAGTGACTTTCACAAGCCTAGAAACTCGAGTTGGGCTTGTTTAAAGAGTTCGCTTTATGTCGTTTCTCGAAAACCCTACTTAGTAGTTTTGTTCCTTCATCTATGGCCCTTTTATAGATAAGATGATTCGCAGAATGCGAATTTTTGTTTAGTATATTTTGCGGACGTTTGTTCGCTGGTGTGAACACTTTGCCCCCTTATGAGAGATAGTTCGCAGGAGGCGAATTTTTACTTTAGCATTTGCATTAGTCGTTTATTTGTTGGTGCAAACATTTAGACTTCTATTCTAATTTATGGTAAATGTAACTTTAAAGAGTAGGGAGGTCAATGTAATGCCTTTTTTGTTGTTATGACAATATAAATCGATGTTCGCTTTTATTGAACGGTATTATTCTCGTGGAGCAGTTCTAGAGGTTCACATAGAAATTTAATTAATCGGTTGCTTTGCTCTTAGTTATAGAGTTCTGGCTATTCATGCTTCGCTATTCCCTTTATAATATACATACACATTTGAAATTGGATTTTATTCACTCAAAAGGTGCATAGTAGATGACAGGGACTGGAAGCAAAATTTATGATCTTGTTCTATTATAATTCGTTGTTTATTTGGTAGCCACTGTTACCTTTACAGGTTGAGTATATGTTAGAATTTCTTGTTTTACTTCCTTTTTTATTCCATTGTGCTAGCCTTGCAGTCATTTTGCGCGTAACTCATGCACGAAAGGAGACAACGGTCCATTTGATCACCGGCTTTCCAAGTATCCCTGTATCCATTATATGACTAAAGGTTCCTGTAGAAGGGGTGATGATTGTTTGTTTTGACACAAAGTATCCTTGTTTCTTTTGGAAGCATTTTTGGGAGGATTCTTGACCCTCAGGTGAGATAGTCTTGATCGTTATATACTTACT
Source organism: Hibiscus mutabilis (assembly GCA_019671005.1). Lineage (NCBI taxonomy): Eukaryota > Viridiplantae > Streptophyta > Magnoliopsida > Malvales > Malvaceae > Hibiscus > Hibiscus mutabilis. Next base: position 26,266,474 of record CM033750.1, on the reverse strand, counting down.
CCCACCTTGCTCCTCTTGTGCGTAAATAGTTTGACTCTATGTTGTTATGAGCAATGTAAATTAATGTTCAGTTTCTTGGGACGACATCGTTCTCGTAAAGCGGTATCACTAACTTGGTGCCCCCATGTTAGTTTGTTAATAAAAATCGAAGTAAACATACATCGCTAACTTATAGCGAGATTGCTAACTCATTCGCTAACTCGGAGCGACATCACTAACTTATAGAGGGATTGTTAACTCATTTGCTAACTCAAAGCGACATCGCTAATTTTGTACCGGGATTGCTAACTCTTGCCCCCCCAAGCGAGGGAAGGTTATAACGTGACCTTCGCAAGCCTGGTAACGCGAACGAGGCTTTTAGGACGGGTTTAAAAGGTATATGAAGAATGTGAATTGTGAAGTTCTATTATACTCTGATGTTTTGGTTATCAAACTTGAATTTTGAATTGGATATTCGTTTTAGCATACTTTTTAAAAGCGGAGAAGATGTGCTCGCTAACTTATAGTGGGATTGTTAACTCATTCGCTAACTCAGAGCGACATCCTAACTTACAACAGGATTACTAATTCATTAAATAGTGTGTTCGCATATTTATTTTGAATGGGGATATTCTTGCCCCCCAAGTGGGATGATTTTGATCACTATACGCTTATTTAGGTATTCATTACTTTATTATTTTATCACGCGCTTACTTGGTAGCGGCGAACACTTAGCATTGTAACCTGGTGAGGCAGGCGATCAATGTAATGCATTCACTAGTGCCAATATTTACTTTTCTTTTGTGCAAATAGTTTAGCTATCTACTGTTTATAAGCGGTGTTATTCGTTGTCGTTCTCGTGAAACGATAAGTGCGGTAAAATGAATCTATTTATCATTTTATTTGTGCATGCTTGGTCATTGTCGTGAACACTTGCCCCCTTATAAAAATGATTCGCGGGATTTATACTATTGCTTAGCATAGCGTACCCTTTGCTTTTCGGTTGCTTTACTATGCACACTTGCTTTGGAAGTAGCTAACAAACCTTTGGGGTGAATTCTTTCCCCCTAGTGACGAGAGATCTATGGAAAATAAATTATAAAGTTTGAATTGTGCTTATATTCTGTTGTTCGTGATGTGCTTTTCTTTCTTGAAAATGGCGATACATACATGTAAAACTTCTGATATTTGCAAACTTGCAAGACAAATAGGTAACGAAAGTTTTGCCCCTTTTGAAAATAGTTCATAGAAGAGTTCGTTTTATGTCGTTTTTCAAGGAACGACATCACTCTCTCAGAGCGGATTATATACTTACGTAGTTACCTTGAGTTTGGAGGATTCTTGCCCCGGGTGAGATAATCTTGATCGTTATACACTTATTCTTACCAGCCGGGTGCATATTTACCTTGAAAGGCAGGATAATGCGTTCACTGGTGCTAACACCTGCCTTCTTTTTGAAACTATTGCTTGTTTGCTGGTGCGAACACTTGAGCAGACTATATACATACTTGTCCCCAAGTGGCCGAAAATTCTTTTTATCGCCAATTTGGGGCGAGATTTTTATTCTCTAGCTTTATACAAAAGTTGGAAGTAATATTGTTCTTTATTTATGATAGTATATGTTATCTTTCCGGGGTGAATGCTTAGTTTGGATACTCTACAGATTCGCTTGGGAGCAGCGAACACATAGATGATTCTTTTTCTTTGTGCTCGATTATTTTAGGAGTGGTGGGAGTGCTCGATTATTTTAGGAGTGGTGGGAGTGCTGTGGATTTTCACTCGATTGAGTGCTATGTTACGTTACGTCGCTAATTGGAGCGGTATAGGCCTATGAGTTTTTACTCGATTGAGTATTATGTTACCTTACGTTGATACTAGGAGCAGTGTAGGTCTACGAATTTTCACTCGATTGAGTGCTATGTTACCTTACATCGCTACTAGGAGTGGTATAGGTTTATGACTTTTCACTCGATTGAGTGCTATGTTACCTTACGTCGCTATTAGGGGCGGTATAGGTTCCTACTATCGCATGACTCAAATTAGCAAGCTATTCTCTGCTAGCTAATGAACAAGGCAGTTTATTAGCAACAGATTTTAGTAGCAGACTACTGTATTTTTACACTAGGTTCCTACTATCGCATGACTCAAATTAGACAGGTCAGTCCCTAAGAGGGCAGGGTGTTTCTCAAATATTTTGAATCTAATTAATAACCACTTTAAGCATAAACAACAACTTGAAAGTAAACCACAATTACACTTACCATATTCTTCACGTTATAGGACCTTCAATCTTGGTCGTTCATTTCTTATTGACGGAAAAAGCCCAATCGTGTAAGTACTGATCTTTCACTGGGCCCGCAAATCACTAATATTAGAATATTGAACATCAATAGTGAAAGTACCTATTTTGTGGAATGTCGCAGCCTTGACATTGAGTACTAGATTTCCCTTTGAGCCTGCTAAGACTGCCCTTCTTTGAAGATCAGTGAAGTATACAGGTATTCCAATGCCGCAATCCGCTACAGTTGCATTCAGATTCTTCTCAGCTATGCTTTTCAAATTTGACAAAACCATTCCCAAAAGTTGGGTTGGGCTAAAAGCTCTCATTTCACCTAAATACCGAGCATGAATCAAAGGATATCCATCAGGGCCCTCAGTGACACTGAAGGGAAATGACTTGAGCAGAACAAGATTTGGGTGTTTAATTCGACCAAGATACTCGAGCTCTGTTGCAACTTCTCGGTCTGTCAACGTTGATCCATGAACCAAAACTTTAACAGCTACATGAATTCCACCTGGCAGAAATTCTCTATCAACAGGCCCAAACTTTCCTTTTGCTAGTAGAGTGTCTCGATCAAAATTCGATGTCGTAGACAAGAGGCTGCAAATATGATGTTTAATAGTGGTTTCACAAAGATCACTACGGGGACTGATGTTACCTGCTTAACATGAGCCGCTCAAGTGGTCGAATCAGCTTGGAAGGAGAAGGGACCTGTTTATAATGATTTATTTAAACTTAATCATCAGACCAATTTTGCAAACAATTTAACTATGCAAAACTTTAAGATATTAAAAACATACTAAACTAGACAACTTTGCTAGCTTATTAATGTATAATCTAGGTATCCTTTTATCCCAAAATGATAACATTACCATATACTTTAATTTAATAAAAATGTTGCCATTTTTAAATGCTCAAATTCATTTGATTCCCAATCTATTATATGCGTATTAAGGCAAAAAAAAAAAAAAAAAAAATCTGGGCAACTCGTTGCTGCCATTTTGGTCCAAAATTGAGTATCTAATTGATTAACTAACACGGCAACATAATAAACTTAAAACCAGCAGATATTTGCTGCATTTTAAACACTAAAATTACAGCCCTTGCCCCATTCAATCTTAACAGAACAGTCCTTAAACAGGACAGAGTTTACCAAACATGTTGAACCCAATTGCTAACCATTCTAGCACGAACAATAGCTTCAGACTGAACCATATTCATTACTGCTGCAATTTTTTTTTATTTACTTACCAAAATGGTCATCCGAATATACAAGATTCTTGACAATATAGCCTATAATAGCCATGTTTTTTGAACACTTAGGAATTCAGCGTCTAACACCACATTTTCATATTATAAAACAACTCTAAACATGATCGGGACAAGGCAGTTTATAAACTTTATTTCCAGCATATATGCTCTATAATTTATTTAAGAACTAATGCAAAAACTGGGCAGTATCTACTCGTATTTTAAACATGATCTTTAATTCCTAAATTAACTCTCATGAACAACTAATCGTATTCCGAATATCCTTAACAATTTCAAACTTAAACTTATAGTTACCGCTATTCAAACAACAATATCATCATTTAGAACATATATCACATTTCGGACATGCTCAGACATATCAGGTACACAACGGATAACACTTCCAAGTTGAAATACATACCTCCCATATTTGCTTAATTTATTCGACGGATCAATCGGCTCTCCTACAAATCTAAGAAAGATTGTGGATCCATGGGGATGGTTGCCTCTCGGGATTCTCCATGTTTCCGTGAGTAATGCAAGTTCCTTACACGGGTTATATGGCTAAATTCGAAAGAACATAGCATTTCTCAACCCAAATCTATATGCAACATGTGAAATTTCCAACAACTAATTAAAATCATGGTTTAATAATATATGTAAAACAGATCCGATTACTATTTCATGGTTTTCTACACTTTGCTTATTCACTTTTCTACCATCTAATTAGCGCATACGAAGATTTATACCAATCAAAATAGAAGCAATTAAGGGTGTCAAACAATCATAGGATAGATGCGCTTGAAACTTTGAGTACCATATGTTTCAAACTACAGAAATAGTTATTCAAAAAGAATATGTTTCAAATTTTAGGAGCAGAACTTTTAATGAAGAGTTTAGAAAGACTAACCAGGAGCTGAACGTTTCCTTAAGAAATCAAAATAAGACTTCTAGGATTAATCAAGAAATCATTAATGATAACGACTCATTGCATATCTGAGGTAAGCAATTCAAGGGTAGTTCCAATTATTTTGTGGAATTCAAATGAGAGCATCTGCATAGAACCATGGAAACATCAAATCTAATTCCATATAAACTATATACACGAATTCATTTCCATAAAAGGATTGAAGCAATCAAGAGTCCGTGGTTCTAAATGCTGCTCACTGGAAAGTTCAATTACACATTTTGCACAAATTGAAAGCAATTAACACAACGTATTGAAAGAAATTTCATGGCTCACACAAGAAGAAAAATCAAAGCAAAAGGCTAACATAGAGAATCATATGCAGGGAAATGAAATGGGTATTTTACTTTTTGCAATAAGTAAATGTGAATTTGGAGATAAACTAATAACGAAAGGAAAAGGATAGTGGAAATTAGAAAGATACCTTCCGCCATTGACAATAGAGGGAAGAAACAGAGAAGCGTTAAACTTGCCCATATCTTGAAACTAAGCAGAACGGAAAAGCAAGGGTTGAGAGCCTCAACAGATTCATTCATTACCATCATATCGGGGCCCCTATTTCTGAGAGTGGCATTGGCGGGCTTGTTGCTTCGCTTAAGCCTCCCTAAATAGGAAACAGTATGGACCCTTGGATTGGAAATACCAGTAGGGGATTGCATGGCTCCATTGCTGCATGCTCCCCATTTTGGGTGACTCTCCCCCCACCTTGCTGGTCCTGTTTCACTACTCTCGCTGCAACTGAACTCACTTTCATCCTCCACTTCTTGGGATGTTGCATATTGCAACACAACAAGGATGACCAAAATGCAGGCCGAGAGCCTGGTTTGAAACAGACCACCCATGAGGGGCAAAACAAAGCGTCCCCTGGTTCGAAATCCAGGATGTGAGAAGGTTATACTCCAGAATCTGAGCATCCAAACACCCAGAACTTTTTGGTTTTGCTCTTTAGCCATGGCGCTGTATAGACTAGGATTTTTCATTCACTTGAGGCTTTCGTCCTCCCGGAAAAACCATTCATCCATTCAACAGACTCTTGAAGGTCGCTCGTCGATCTACACTCACCTCACCAATTGTTAATCACCTAATGTGCAACAATCCTTGATGGTGAAGATGATGAAGTTCTAGTGAAGTTTTGGAGGTCTTGTGTCTGATTGTAGGGAGCCTCTATTTGGGTGCATGATTCCTTATAAAGGGACTAGATGAAGTGAGGTGTTAGTCAATTGAGAAAAATAACTATTTTAGTGGGTTGTCGTGATTTAGTGTCGGTAGTCATATTTTAGGTTTGTTCTGTCATTCGTAGTAATTTTTGTGTGTAGTCACGTAATTGTTCGAGGCGATGCTGTTTGTAGTCTTACTTGTTTGTCATAGGTTGCAAAAGATGTCACATAGTTTGCGATATTGTGGTACGCAGCGATCACGTATATTGTCTCGTTGATCGCCGAATGTCTTTTGTGTTATATTGTTCGTAATCTTATTCATTCGTTGCGGGCTGTCTGGTCTTGACATGTAACGGTAAGTATTTGTAAGTACTAACATGGCTCATTTTAAAAAGTATCATAGGGCCCGCGCATCTTTTGAGACAGGATTGATGCAAATTAAAATATGAGCATAGCAATATTGTAGCGATGTCCCCTCTCACTAAAAAAATCGAAGTTTTCGAGGTGTTGGTTGTCTTTCGGGTATTAAAATATTTATTCCGTGGGGTTTTAAAAAACCGCGTTTTATTTAGAAATTGGAGTCGCCACCGGCCACTTAGGTAGGCCGGATACCATAAAACCAGAGATTTGAAAACTATTGGGTTCGGGAGTCGGTTACGGATGGGGAAGGATTAGCACCCCACACCGCCCAAAATTGGTACTTTAATAATTACCGCTTTATTAATATTAGACATTCCGAATTAAAGTGACGATTAATTTAAAATTTGGTTATAAGTGCGGGTAAATTTTAAAGGTCCCGTTATTCGAGAGTAAACGCCCAACCACTATCACTACGCCTGATACTGGCCCTGTTTACGCTCGGATAAAAGGACACCGTATTGACATTATATATTTCGATATGCAAACTTAGTGAGCAAAATATAAAATATGACAAATAATTTAAATACAATACAAATAAATAATAACATAATAGAATACTAATCTAACATAAATAAAATACTAATCTAAAACAAACATACATAAATATTAATCTAACTCATAAATAAATAAAAACAAACCTAACATAAATAAAATGCTAACATTCATAAATATTAATCTAATACATAGATAAAAACAAATTTAACGTAAATACAATATTAATCTAAAACATAAATTTAAAACATAAATAAATACTAATCTAAAACATACATACATAAATATTAATCTAACTCATAAATAAATAAAAACAAATCTAACATAAATAAAATGCTAACGTTCATAAATATTAATCTAATACATAGATAAAAACAAATTTAACATAATTAATATAAAACATAAATTTAAAACATATTAAATACTAATCTAAAACATAAATAAACATACAAACTAAAAAATAAGAATACAATTTTAAAATAACTAATACTTCATTAAATTATGAAAATTACAACACAAATAAAAAGGGAAGAAAATATACCTAACAAGGAGCCCGAATGACGAACCCTGACTGAATCCCACCGAGATCTACCATGACCTTTCAAAAAATATTAACTAGATCGGACCTAAAATAAGACCCCGATCGAATGTTGGATCGAACCAACTGGGGCCGAGGGCACTGCCCCCAACCCCGGCCAGCCTTGCGGCCGGCCATGGCTCCCACGAATTGGGTGTCAATTCATTTGCCAAATTGTTGGCAATTTTGGGCGTGATTCATGGCTGCCCCCATGCCTTATATTATTATTAATTTTATATTAATAACACTACCATTAAAATAATACTATTAACACTAAAACTCGGTCAAAAATGAGTGATTCCAGTTGCCCCTCTTTGCTTGTTATTGTGAAACGAGGACAAAGCAAAAATCAAAAACACTCATTTTGACCTACTTTCTTGTCTTTGGCTTCGGAATCACGTGTTCTTCTGGAACTCTCCGTTCTTCCTTAGCTGAATCTTCAAGCTTGTAAGTTCTTCCTATATAGAACTTCTTCACCTTCTGATCTTGGAACTATAGGTCCTCCCTATATAGAACCTTTCATTCTGAAGTCTTGAGTTACGAGTCTCTCCTATATAGAACTTTTCACTCTGAGACGGTAAAGCTTGGAGTCATTCCTATATAGAACTCTTCACCTTCAACGCTGGTTTCTCCTATATAAAACCTTTTGCGCCACGAATGGATTCTTTCGACTGGGAGTTCCTCTTGTATAGAACTACTAGTCTTCAAACCCTAGAGCCGTCAGTCCTTCCTATATAGAACTTTTAGTTTCTGAAATCTCGGAGCTACGAGTTCTTCCTATATAAAATCCCTCACTCTAAGACAGTAAAGCTCGGAGCCCTTCCTATATAGGACTCCTCACCTTCAACACAACGGGTTTTCCCTATATAAAACCTTATGTGTCATGGGTGAATTCCTTCGGCTGAGAGTTATTCCTATATAGAACTGCTAGTCTTCACCCTGGAGCTGCAAGCCCTTCCTATATAAAACTTCCAGCTCCTAAAGCCTCGAATCGACAAATTCTTCCTACATAGAACCTCTCGCTACGGGAGCTTGAAAATATAGGCACTTCCTATATAGAACCTTTATCTTCGAATTTTTCTTTTCTCTTTTTCTCTTTTTCCTTTTTCTTTTTCCCTCTTTTTCTGCTCTCTTTTTTTTTTCTCTTTTTCTTCCTTTTTTCTTATCTTCTTTTTTCTATCTCGTTTTTTTAACAAGGCTGTTGATATCTTTGGACTTACGCTACTTAAGGCTGCCGAAATCTTTCTTCAATTTGGGGATTCACGCTGAAAATGGCTATCGATCTTTCTTCAAATTTGGAAACTCACGCCCAAAATGGCTGCCAAACTTTCTTCAAATTTGGGGACTCGCGCCGAAAATGGCCGCCAAACCTTCTTCAAATTTGGGGACTCACGCCGAAAATGGCTGCCAAACTTTCTTCAAATTTGGGGACTCACACCGAAAATAGCTGCCAAAATTTCTTCAATTTTGGGGGCTCACGCCGAAAATGGCTGCCAAACTTTCTTCACATTTGGGGGCTCACGCCGAAAATGGCTGCCAAACTTTCTTCACATTTGGGGCTCACGCTGAAAATAGCTGCCAAACCTTCTTCAAATTTGGGGGCTCACGCCGAAAATGGCCGCCAAACCTTTTTCAATTTTGGGGGCTCACGCTGAAAATGGCCGCCAAACCTTCTTCAAATTTGGGGGCTCACGCCGAAAATGGCCGCCAAACCTTCTTCAAATTTGGGGGCTCACGCCGAAAATGGCCGCCAAACCTTCTTCAAATTTGGGGACTCAAGCCGAAAATGGCCGCCAAACCTTCTTCAAATTTGGGGACTCAAGCCGAAAATGGCCGCCAAACCCTCTTCAAATTTGGGGGCTCACGCCGAAAATGGCCGCCAAACTTTCTTCAAATTTTGGGGGCTCACGCCGAAAATGGCCGCAAAACTTTCTTCAATTTTGGGGGCTCACGCCAAAAATGGCCGCCAAACTTTCTTCAATTTTGGGGGCTCACGCCAAAAATGGCCGCCAAACCATCTTCAAATTTGGGGCTCACGCTGAAAATGGCCGCCAAACCTTCTTTAAATTTGGGGACTCACGCCAAAAATGGCCGCCAAACCTTCTTCAAATTTGGGGACTCACGCCAAAAATGGCCGCTAAACCTTCTTTAAATTTGGGGACTCACGCCGAAAATGGCCGCCAAACCTTCTTCAAATTTGAGGACTCACGCCGAAAATGGCTGCCAAACTTTCTTCAAATTTGGGGACTCACGCCGAAAATGGCTGCCAATCTTTATTTTCTTTAGTAAATTCTTTGACAATTCTTCAAATACATGTCTAAAAACAAGCAAAAATTGACATGTCTCTATCTATATGATGCATGCAATGTCGTGCTTTCTTTTTCTTCTTCTTCTTTCCTTTTTTTTCTTTTCTTTTTTTATTTCTTCTTCTCTATTTCTCTCTTTTACCTCTTTCTTCTTCTTCTCTTTTTATCATCATTTTTCTCTCACTCTCTTTTCTTTCTTTTTCTTATTTCTTCTTTTTTTTCTTCTCTTTTTCTGTTCGCTCTCTTTTTGTTCTAAAGTCTTACACCCTGAAAGGCCGTTCCTCAGATTTCTTCATCTCTTTACTTCTTCACTGTATGCTCTTAAATCCTCATTTGATCAATCACTTTTCCACAATATTGTGTCTATAATGAAAAGCTTTTCATCAGGGAATACGTCGACAATTTGCAAATTATTTCCATCTTCGCTGCCTACTTCCAACCTTAAAAGATAATCAGCAACTTGATTTTCTGACCCTTTGCGATCTTTTATCTCAATATCAAATTCTTGCAACAATAAAATCCTATTGAATCAATCTTGGTTTTGCATCTTTTTTTTTCCAAAAAGGTATCTCAAAGAAGAGTGATCAGTAAATACTGCAATTTTTAAACCAACAAGAATTGATTTGAGCTTTAGTTATAGTCTTACTAGCATAGTAGATTGCATTAAATACCTTGTCTCTTTTTTGCCTTAACACTGTGCCCACAACGAAATCACTGGCTTCACACATAAGTTCAAATGGTTGCTCCCATTTGGGTGCAACGAAAATAGGTGCGTTCACAAGATGCTTTTTAATTTTATTGAATGCATCCAGACATGCATCATCAAAGACAAATTTTCTGTTATGCTCCAGCAATAAGCATATTGGTTTTGTGATCTTCAAAAAATCACGAATGAACCATCTATAGAATCCAACATGGCCCAAAAACTTCGAATGCCCTTTACATTAGTCGGCGGAGGTAATTTTTCAATAACATCTATATTGGCTTTATCGATCTTAATTCCTTCTTTAGATATTCGATGGCCCAATACAATCCCCTCTGTGACCATAAAATGTCATTTCTCCTAATTCAAAACTAGATTGGTGTCTTCACATCGCTGCAATACTTCTTCAGATTATCGACGAAATGGTCAAAGTTATCCCCATACACTGAAAAATCATCCATGACGATTTCAAGGGAATTGTCAATCATATTTGATTGTAGCATGCAACAAATGGTCAAAGTTATCCCCAATGCACCTTTGAAATGTGATTGGTGCATTGCAAGGACCAAAAACATGCAAAAAGGCAAATATCCCGAATGAGCATGTAAACGTAGTCTTTTCTTGGTCCTCAGGTGCAATAGCAATTTGATTGTAGCCATAATACCCATATAGAAAATAGTAATACTCCTTGCCCGCAAGTCGATCTAGCACTTGATCAATAAAAGAAACAGGGAAATGATCTTTCCTTGTGGCTACATTGAGTCGCCTGTAATCCATACAAATCCATCATCCCATAGGAATACGAGTAAGAATCAATTCATCCGCATCATTATGGACTACAATGATGCCACTTTTCTTGGGAACACAAAGGACTGGACTAACCCATGCACTATCAAAAATTGCATAAATATAATCCCCTTGACCCAGCCTAATCGCTAGACTCGAACCACGAGAGTTACATTAGGTTTGTCGGAGCAAAACTGAACCGAACAAAAAGATTTAGGTCTATTTTTTTTTTATCTTTTCTAGATGCATCATTAGAACCTAAGGTGTACATACATGCAACGGTTAAAATCTTAAATGAATCAAACATCAAATCGATGTCCAATTACACTAACGAACGATCTAGGGACCAAATTGCATATCTAGAAAATTATAAGGAATTACTTAGATTTAAGGTTACCAATCCCTAATTAGTCATTTTTTATGCATACAAGTTCAATTTTAGCTAAAATAGTTCGTTCAAAAACGATTTGCATACCTACGAAACAAGGACTAAAATGGAAGAATCTCAAACCATAGAATCACATTAACTGATGTAATCACTAATTTTATTCGCGGTATTAACTCGTTTTATTAGTAATGGGATTTTGAAAATATAGTATGCTATTATCTTATTATCCAATTAAAACCCCCCCCAAAACATTATTTGTATTAATAGTATATTACATGCTTCTTATTGTCTAGTGTAGTTCTTATTATAATATCCACTATGTTATATTATGATTACATTAGTATTATCATATTATTATTATTATTATTATTATTATTATCATATTATTACTATTATTATTTTGGTTTTATTACTATTACTATATTGTTATTATATTATATTGTTATATAACAAAAATTTAAAAATTAAATAATAATTAAAAAATAAAATAAAAGCCCAAGTTTGATAAATTATAAAGCCCCTTTACAGATTATTAAAACCCAAATCCTTAAAAATATTACATAGCTGGCCTACTAAGGCCCAAATGACTAAACCCTAAGCCTAAAATACAAAAACCCTAATCCTCTTATGATCTTTGCGCAACCAACAATGGATCGTTAGATCTGGCTGCTGATCAAACGATCCAGATCACACCTTGGATGGAAACCCTAAGAGGGATCCTATGCATCCTGGCATTGCATCCCAGCAGCAGTTAGATCAAGGCTTGATCATACGACTCTAATCATCCCCAAGGCGCCTGCTAATCACACCCGGCATGTAACACCCCCTACCCTGCCTGGTAGAGAACCAGGTCAGAGTGTGTTACCAAAGAACAAACGGTGATTGGTGCAATCAAAATTCGATAATTTAATGTTGTCATGTTTTACACTAATACATTAGCAATTCAATAATTATGATAACTCGGCGTGAAGATATATTGATTAATTCCGGATCAATTTTAAACTTTTACAAGTTTTAGGGCTAAACTATAATTTTAGCATTTTAGAGGTCATTTTTGAAATTAACCTCACCATAATGAAATTTAACCTATATTCAATGATTATACAATTTTTCATGTTAATCAGAGTTCATTTACCCTTTCAATTATACTATACAATGCTTAGTGACCAATATGCAATATTGTAAACTTATTCCAGTTAACTTTTAACAGATTTACCTGTATCAGTATCGGTACTCGAGAGGCCGTACCGATACGCCTGTGTCATGGTCGTTAAAATAGTTAAGAGTTAATGAGCCCGTATCGATATGGTGTCTACTTGTATCGATACGCAATGCATAGTTTATAATTATCAGAATTCAATGACAATACTCGTATCGGTACGGCTGGGGAACCATACTAGTACGGGTTGACCAGGTTGACCCGTTTTGATACACCATGAAGACTGTATTGATGCATTTAATTTTCTATATTCTAGTGTTGACTTTTCGTATCAATATGCCTTTTGATGTATCGATATGACCTGTTGACCGATGTTGACTATGTCTAATTATGCATACCCGTATCGATACGCCATCACCCGTATCGATACACCCTGCACTAAAATGATAGATTTGTTATGGTTTTTAATCGATTTGTTATATCAAACAAAGTCTAAATGCAATGAGATTTTATCATCAAATTAATATCAACGTAATCTACTAGCATGTCAAATTTCTTGATCATATGAGTCTATTTACTACGATTTCACCTTTTTAGCTTCTTATGCCTAATTTTACCATATTAAGCCTTTACCAAAAGTCATTTTAGGCCTATTTAAGCATTCTCAAAACATGCATAACATACACATATCATAAAGCATACACATGACTATTACAACAACTATGCCACCATTCTAGGAGTATGCAAGGGAAGCATACATTACATTAACCCTTGTATGACTTGCCAAAATCTTTAAAAGATTGTCCCATCTCCCAACTACTTGCTTAACCTAAAAAATGCAGGAAGATGAATGCATTAGGCATACTTTTCCTAGTGAGGTAGTCACAACAATGCCAAAAAGTACAATATGCATTTAAATGCATGCTTAGGCAATATTTCATGACATTTCATCAATGTTCAATATCAATGCAACAAGTTCAATATCAATGGTTCTTTTATTCAATATCAATAATTCATATAGTTCAATAGTATCCTTTGGATCGATCAAGATAGTAGATACGCGGATTTTTATGCCTCGCCAAATCAATAATGGTCTAATTCTTCGGCCTCGCCAATTGACCAACACAACATCCCTCTGCCTCGCCAATATAAAGGCCATAGCCCAAGGACCATAGTCCACCCGTACCAATGAGCTCAAATATCCTATAGCATGCCAATTGTATCTAATGACCACTCGAATCCAAGGTCCAGTAATTTAGGCCAATATTCAACACATTATCATTATCAAATAGTTTAAAGATTTGATAACAATAAATTGACCCTTAGGTCCATTTCAATGATCCGGAGAATCCAATAACAATATTAATAGCAATATTTCAATAATCAATGTCCAATGATCAATGACAATAATAATAATAATCTTTCCAATGCTATGCCAATATTCAATATTCAATGTTTTAATGACAATATCTTATGCTCAATGATTCAATGACAATATTCAATATTCAACGTTTCAATAATTTAATAAGGAAGTTTACCGAAGCTTACCAATACACCCTTCAAAAGGGGTCGATGCAATGACCTTAATTCCAATGTTAGCTATTTTATATTCAATGAAAATGAAACCGGGAAAGGCATCTAGCCTAATCCCGAGACTCCGACTACACCCACCTTAAAATCCGAAGCTACTACGACTCTTTTGGATGACAATTCCCTTGCCCTTAGCTTTTGTAGGAGATGATGGCCTTTCCGCCAACACTTGAGCTAGGCATAAATTAGGGGAAATAGTTAGAATTGAAACTATTGATTCAAAATCATTATTTAAGCTTATTAAATCTTGTAGACAATATTATTATTCTCATGGATTAAAGCTTCCAACTCATGGGTTTAGCCTTAACTTTCAAGACTTTAATCTTGAAATTAACCCCCAAGGATCCATGGAATAAATAAATTGTTTGAGGGGTTTTACTCACCAATCCAAGAGCTTTCCAATGATGTTGAGAAATCAAAGGAATTCTAAGAAACTAAGTGAGGTGCTTGCTTGAGCTCGGTGAAGAAGACATCAATGGTGGTGCTAGCTTGTTTAGTTTGCTGGAGAAGATAAAGAAATTTAGGTGCTTTGTCTCGATTTATTGAAAGTGTTTTTAACACTTTCTTTCCTTCCCCTTTATTGTTATAGTAGAACGGCTCACCCCTCAAAATAGTTGCCTTCCAAGCAACCAATCAAATGGTTTCCTAGCTTGGGAGGAAACCTTTTTAATTATCACTGATAAGTTTAATCCTTTTCCCAAATCAATTGTCATCTTTTATGACAATAGCCACCATCTTCACGTGAATTAGACTAAGCAAGAAGGTGACTCACACCTCTAATTGGTATAATTACGAGGGTGGTCCCTCTACTTTCCAAGGTTTGCACTTTTATCCTTAAACTTTTAATTTTCACAATTTAGTCACTAAATGACTTTTAATTCTTTCAAAAAGGTCCAAGATCAATAATTAAGCTCAATTGAAGTTCATTTCATTACAATTGAGTACAATAAAAGAGTCGATACATTGAATGGACCATTCTGATACAAAATTTTCGATCACTAGAACTTATTTCCGACTAGACCAGTTTTTGGGGTGTTACAACTCTCCCTCTTAAGAAAACATCATCCTCAAATATTCATCTGAACCGAAGATATGAGGGTACTGATTCTTTATCGTCTCTTGTAGTTCCCAAGTGGCTTCTTCCACTGAATGGCTCCTCTAGAGCACTTTGGCTAGAGGCACAGATTTATTACGAAGCCTCTTGACTTCTGTTGCTAGAATCTGAAACGGTTCTCCTCGTAGGTCAACTATGGTTGGATATGCAAAGATTCTGATTCAACAATGTGCGAAGGGTCTGATCGATATCTGCGAAGCATGGACACATTGAAAACATCATGAATCCTTCTTAATTCTGAGGGCAATGCCAAATGGTATGCAACCGGGCCAACTTTTTCAATAACCTCAAAGGGTTCAATGAATCGAGGACTCAGTTTCCCCTTCTTACCAAACCTCAGAATCTTCTACCACGGTGATACTTTGAGGAAGGCTTTTTCACCCACCTCGAATTGGATATCCCTTCGTTTGAGGTCAGCATAAGCCTTTTGTTGGTTAAAGGTTTCTTTCAAGAGATCATGGATGATGGTAACTTATTTTTTAGTTTCCCGAAGTAGGCCAGGGCCCAACATCTTGCCTTCGCCGAGTTCAGACCAACACAGTAGAGTTCAGCAACGTCTGCCGTACAATGCCTCATAAGGTGCCATTCCGATAGAAGCTTGATAATTGTTGTTGTAGGCAAACTCAATAAGAGATAGGAATTTCTCCTAAGGCCCACAAAATTCGATGATACATGCTCGAAGCATGTCTTCCAGAATCTATAATGGTGGGTTTCAATAACGGTACTTGTTTTTATTGGTTCGATGGAAAGAGTTTTTGATATTTACCTGGATTACCCTTTCTGACTGGCCTTTAGACTGAAGGTGAAATGCAGTACTAAGGTTAACTTTGGTACCCAAAGTAACCTGTAATGATTTCCAGAAAAGAGAAGCAAATTGGGGGTCTCGATCGGATATAATAGACATTGGTACTCTGTGAAGTCTTACAACTTTCTTGATGTACAAGTCAGCTAGCTTTGGAAGACTGTAGTCTATTCTAATCGGTAAGAAGTGTGCTAACTTGGTGAAACGATCCACAATGACCCATATAGCATCATATTTGGTAGGAGTCAAAGGCAAGCCACTGACAAAGTCTATGTTGATATTCTCCCACTTCCACTACGGTAAGTCAATAGGTTGCAATAAGCCAGTAGGAACATGATGCTCAACCTTGATACACTGACACGTAAGGCACTTAGACATGAAATCAACTATGGCTTGTTTCATGCCTGGCCACCAATAGAGTTCCTAGATATTTTTGTACATCTGAACTGAACCCGGGTATACAGAGAATGAGCTTGAATGGGCTTTATTAAGTATGTCGATACAAAGGGATTCGTCATTGGGTATGCAAACCCGATCACGATAGTATAAAAAACCTTCAGGATTAATTCTGAAGTCCGATTCATCCCCACTTTGCAGTTTGGAAATAAGAGAATGTAATTGAGGATCTTGATCTTGCAAGGCTTTAATTCTCAATACAATAGTAGACTGAACTTGGAGTTCAGCTACTAGGCAACGATGTTTCTGAAGTCTAAAATGAGCGTTGATAGCACGAGGGGCTACAACACATGGATTATTCAATGAGTTTGATACAATGGATACGTAAAGTTCAATGGTCATTAACGGTACTTACTAGGATGAGGTTTGCGGCTGAGTGCGTCAGCTACAACATTGGCCTTGCCTGGATGATAGTCAATAACAAGATCGTAGTCTTTGAGAAGTTCCATCCATCTCCGTTGCCGGAGATTCATCTCCTTCTAAGTTAACAGGTATTTGAGACTCTTGTGATCGGTAAAGAGATAACATTTCTCCCCATAGAGATAATGCCTCCAAATTTTCAGTGCGAAGACAACTACAACCAATTCCAAATCATGTGTAGGATACTTCATTTCATTTGGCTTAAATTGTTAGGATGCATAAGCTATGACCTTGCCCTCTTGCATAAGGACACATCCTAACCCGAGATACGAAGCATCACTATAAACTGTGTAGTCCTTGCCAGGCTCGAGAGTTTTTTCTTCAAGAATTTTACAAGATATATATCAGTGAGTACTACCTCGCAGAGAGGCGTAATACCTTCATCCATCTCAAGTAAGGTGGACGACCCACGGTGTAGTACATCCATGAATTTTGCAAGTACTACCGATACGGAGCTAAATATATCAAGAAGGAGGAAGAAAAGTGCAGAATGTGCATTGCTGGGCTCAGTGATGAGCTGCACCCTATGTTCAAAGCTCTGGCATAACTAATTTTTAGGACCTGGTGAATTGAGTCAAGGCCACTAAAGCTGCTCAAAAAGCATAATGATTTAGAGGATCTAGCAAATCCAAGAAGAGGTAATATGATGATTCCCATCCTTCAAAGCCTAACAAGAAATGAAGGTATCAAGGTCAGAAGCAGAATGTTTATCCTCAGCCTTTCTGATCTGGGAATATTGTTAGACCGTAGATGATGACCAGTCATTTACCAAGGCTACTTTGGTTGAGAGTATTGGAGGTTCGGGTCGAGCCGTACAACATCCAGTATACAATTATTGTCAGACAGGCATTCTGCAGGACAATGTCGCAAGCAGTCTGGAGCTTTCTATTTCTATGGTGAGCAGGGCCATTTTATCTGAGATTGTCCATTGAACACCAACAAGCCTGTTGCCACACCAACCGCTACAACATCACTTGCTCAATCTTATCGAGGAAAAGGATCAAAGAAGGGTTCCACGGGAGCTGCGGGAAGACCCAATAGCTCTGCTAAGGTGTCAAACAGACAGGATTTGAAGGCCCCTGCTCAAACGTACCATGTGAGGAGCCAAGCCAACTGTACAGCCTACTGCACTAGTCCTCCAATATGTTCGAGCCTCTATTGACAAGCTATCTCAGCACAGAGCTTACACCTTTTCTGGTCAAGATGATGACAATTCAGAGGTTGCTGAATACTAGCTGAAATCTAGAAAATTAAATGCATCGATACGGTCTTCATAGCATATCGAAACGGGTCAACCTGGTCAACCCGTATAGTACTATTCCCCAGCCGTACTGATACGAGTATTCTTATTAAATTCTGATAATTATAAAATATACATTGCGTATGGATACAAGTCGACACCGTATCGATATGGGCTCATTAACTCTTAACTACTTTAACAACCATGACACAGGCATATCGGTACAACCTCTCGAGTACCGATACTGATAAAGGTAAATCTGTAAAAGTTAACTAGAATAAGTTTAAAATATTGAATATTGGTCACTGAACATTGTATAGTATAATTGCAAGGGTAAATGAACTCCGATTAACATGAAAATTTGTATAATCATTGAATATAGGTTGAATTTCATTATGGTAAGGTTACTTTTGGAAAATGACCTCTAAAATGCTGAAATACAGTTTAGCCCCTAAAAATTGTAAAAGTTTAAAATTGATCTGGAGTTAATCAATATAGCTTCACCCTGAGTTATCGAAATTATTGAATTGCAAATGTACTAGTGTAACTGGGTAGGGGGTGTTACAGTTGAACAAACATTGACCGGTGCAATCAAAATTCAATAATTTAATGTTGTCATGTTTTACACTAATACATTAGCAATTCAATAATTCCGATAACTAAGTGTGAAGCTATATTGATTAACTTCGGATCAATTTTAAACTTTTATAAGTTTTAGGGGCTAAATTGTAATTTCATTATTTTAGAGGTCCATTTCTGAAATTAAACTTACCATAATGAAATTCAACCTATATTCAATTATTATACAAATTTTCATGTTAATCGGAGTTCATTTATCCTTTCAATTATACTATACAATATTCAGTGACCAATATGTAATATTTTAAACTTATTCCAGTTAACTTTTAATAGATTTACATGTATCGGTCTCTGTACTCGAGAGGCCGTACCAATATGCCTATGTCGTGGACGTTAAAACAGTTAAGAGTTAATGATCCCGTATCGATACGGTGTCTACCTGCATCGATACACAATGCATATTTTATAATTATCAGAATTCAATGACAATACTCGTATCAGAACGATTGGGGAATCGTACCGGTACGGGTTGACCCGTTTCGATACGCCATGAAGACCGTATCAGTGCATTTAATTTTCTAGATTCCAGTGTTGACTTTTCGTATCAATACGCCCTTTGACGTATCGATACGACCTGTTGATCGATGTTGACTATGTCTAATTATGCATACCCATATCGATACGCCATCACGCGTATCGATATGCCCTACACATAAAATGACAGATTTGTTCCAGTTTTTAATCGATTTGGTCTATCAAACAAAGTCCAATGCAATGAGATTTTACCAGCAAATTAATATCAACATAATCTACTAGCATGTCAAATTTCTTGATCATATGAGTCTATTTACTACGATTTCACCTTTTTAGCCTCTTATGCCTAATTTTACCATATTAAGCCTTTACCAAAAGTCATTTTAGGCCTATTTAAGCATTCTCATAACATGCATAACATACACATATCATAAAGCATACAAGTGACTATTACAACAACTATGCCACCATTCTAGGAGTAGCAAAGGAAGTATACATTACATTAACCCTTGTATGACTTGCCAAAATCTTTAAAAGATTGTCCGATCTCCCAACCACTTGCTTAAACTGAAAATGCAGGAAGATGAATGCATTAGGCATACTTTGCCAAGTGAGGTAGTCACAACAATACCAAAAAGTACAATATGCATTTAAATGCATGCTTAGGCAATATTTCATGACATTTCATCAATGTTCAATATCAATGCAACAAGTTCAATATCAAGGGTTCTTTTATTCAATATCAATAATTCATATA
This sequence comes from Hibiscus mutabilis, assembly GCA_019671005.1. Lineage (NCBI taxonomy): Eukaryota > Viridiplantae > Streptophyta > Magnoliopsida > Malvales > Malvaceae > Hibiscus > Hibiscus mutabilis. The sequence continues at coordinate 26,246,516 of CM033750.1, read as the reverse complement.
GTTCAATAGTAATCAAGATAGTGATACACAGATTCCTACGCCTCACCAAATCAATAATGGTCTAATTCATCAACCTCGCCAATTGACCAACACAATATCCCTCTGCCTCGCCAATATAACGGCCGTAGCCCAAGGACCGTAGTCCACCTGTACCAATGAGCTAAAAAATCCTATGGCATGCCAATTGTATCCAATGTCCACTCGAATCCAGTGTCCGGTAATTTAGGCCAACATTCAACACATTATCATTATCAAATAGTTCAATGATCTGATAACAATAAATTGACAATGATCTGGTGAATCCAATAACAATATTAATAGCAACATTTCAATAATCAATGTCCAATGATCAATGACAGTAACAATAATCTTTCCAATGCTAAGCCAGTATTCAATATTCAGTGTTTTAATGACAATATCCGATGCTCAATGATTCAATGACAATATTCAATATTCAATGTTTCAATGATTTAATAAGAAAGCTTATCGAAGCTTACCAACACACCCTTCAAAAGAGGTAGATGCAATGACCTTAATTCCAATGTTAGCTATTTCATATTCAATGAAAATGAAACCAGGAAAGGCATCTATCCTAATCCTGAGACTCCGACTACACTCACCTTAAAATCTGAAGCTACTATGGCTATCGAACGACAATTCCCTTGCTCTTAGCTTTTGTAGGAAATAATGGCCTTTCCTCCAACACTTGGGCTATGCATAAATTAGGGATAATAGTTAGAATTGATGCTATAGATTAAAAATCGATATTTAAGCTTATTAAAGCTTGTAGACAATATTATTATTCTCATGGGTTAAAGCTTCCAACTCATGGGTTTAGCCTTAACTTTCAAGACTTTAATCTTAGAATTAACCCTCAAGGATCCACGAAATTGTTAAATTGTTTAAGGGATTTTACTCAACAAACCAAGAGCTTTCCAATGATGTTGAGAAATCAAAGGAAGTCTAAGGAACTAAGTGAGGTGCTTGCTTGAGCTCGGAGAAGAATACAACAATGGTGGTGCTAGCTTGTTTAGTTTGGTGGAGAAGATGAAGAAATTGAGGTGCTTTGTCTCGGTTTATTGAAAGTGTTTTTAAAACTTTCTTTTCTTCCCCTTTATCCTTATAGCCGAATGGCTCACTCTTCAAAATAGTTACCTTCCAAGCAACCAATCAAATGGTTTCCTAGCTTGGGAGAAAACCTTTTTAATTATCACTGATAATTTTAATCCTTTTCCCAAATCAATTTTCATCTTTTATGACAATAGCCACCATCTTCACGTGAATTAGACTAAGCAAGAAGGTGACCCACACCTCTAATTGGTATAATTACGAGGGTGGTCCCTCTATTTTCCAAGGTTTGCACTTTTATCCCCAACTTTCAATTTTCACAATTTAGTCACTAAATGACTTTCAATTCTTTCAAAAAGGTCCAAGATCAATAATTAAGCTCAATTGATGTTCATTTCATTACAATTGAGTACAATAAAGGAGTCGATACATTGATTGGACCTTTCCGATACAAAATTTTTGATCACTGGAACCTATTTCCGACTAGACCAGTTTTTGGGGTGTTACAACTCTCCCCTTACGAAAAATTTGTCCTCAAATTTTTATTCAACCGAAGAGATAAGGGTACTGATTCTTCATTGTCTCTTATGGTTCCCAAGTGGCTTCTTCCAATAAATGGCTCCTCTAGAGCACTTTGTCTAGAGGCACGGATTTATTACGAAGCCTCTTGACTTCTGTTTCCAGAATCTGAACCGGTTCTTCCTCGTAGGTCAAATCTGGTTGGGTATGAACAGATTCTGATTCGACGATGTGTGAAGGGTCGGTTTGATATTTGCGAAGCATGGACACATGAAAAACATCATGAATCTGCTTAATTATGAGGGCAATGCCAAACGGTATGCAACCGGGCTAACTTTTTCAATAACCTCAAAGGGTCCAATGAATCGGGGACTTAGTTTCCCCTTCTTACCAAACCTCAGAATATTTTTCCATGGTGATACTTTAAGGAAGGCTTTTTCACCCACCTCGAATTGGATATCCCTTCGTTTGAGGTCAGCATAGGTATTTTGTCAGTCAAAGGCTGCTTTCAAGCGATCATGGATAATGGTAACCCGTTGTTCAGTTTCCCGAAGTAGGTTAGGGCCCAACATCTTGTCTTCACTGAGTTCAGACCAACATAGTGGAGTTCTGCAACGTCTGCCTTACAATGCCTCATAAGGTGCCATTCCGACGGAAGCTTGATAACTGTTGTTGTAGGTAAACTCGATAAGAGATAGGGATTTCTCCCGAGACCCACCAAATTCGATGATACATGCTCGAAGCATGTATTCCAGAATCTATAATTGAGGGTTTCAATAACGATACTTGTTTTCATTGGTTCGATGGAAGGAATTTTCAATATTTACCTGGATTACCCGTTCTGACTGGCCGTCAGACTGAGGGTGAAATATAGTACTAAGGTTAACTTTGGTACCCAATGTACCCTGTAATGATTTCCAGAATCGAGAAGCAAATCGGGGGTCTCAGTTAGAGATAATAGACTTTGGTACTCCGTGAAGTCTTACAACTTCTTTGATGTACAAGTTAGCTAGCTTTGGAAGACCGCAATCTATTCTAACCTGTAAGAAGTGTGCTGACTTGGTGAAACGATCCACAATGACCCATATAGCATCATATTTGGCGGGAGTCAAAGGCAAGCCACTAACAAAGTCCATGGTGATCTTCTCCCACTTCCACTGCGGTAAGTCAATAGGTTGTAATAAGTTAGTAGGAACACGATGCTCAGCCTTGATATGCTGGCACGTAAGACACTTAGACATGAAATCAACTATGGCTTTTTTCATGCCTAGCCACCAATAGAGTTCCCAAAGATTTTTGTACATCTTAACCGAATCCGTGTGTACAAAGAATGAGCTTGAATGGGCTTCTTTAAGTATGTCGATACGAAGGGATTCATCGTTGGGCACGCAAACCCGATCACGATAGCATAAAAGACCTTTGGGATTAATTCTAAAGTCTGATTCATCCCCACTTTGTAGTTTGGAAACAAGAGGCTGTAATTGAGGATCTTGATCATGCAAGGCTTTAATTCTCGATACAATAGTAGACTGAACCTGGAGTTCAGCTACTAGGCAACGATGTTTTTGAAGTAAACAATGAGAGTTGGTAGCACGAGGGGCTACAACACAGGGATTATTCAATGAGTTTGATACAATGGATACGTAAAGTTCAATGGTCATTGACGGTACTTACCAGGCTGAGGTTTGCGTCTGAGTGCATCAGCTACAACGTTGGCCTTGCTTGGATGATAGTCAATAACAAGATCGTAGTCTTTGAGAAGTTCCATCCATCACCGTTACCGAAGATTCATCTCCTTCAAAGTTAATAGGTATTTGAGACTCTTATGATCGGTAAAGGGTTAACATTTCTCCCTATAGAGATAATGCCTCCAAATTTTCAGTGCGAAGACAACTGCAGCCAATTCCAAATATTGCGTAGGATAGTTCATTTCATGTGGCTTAAGTTGTCAAGATGCATACCCTCTTGCATAAGGACACATCCTAACTTGAGATGCGAAGCATCACTATAAACTGTGTAGTCCTTGCCAGACTCGAGAGTTCTTTCTTCGAGAATTCTGCAAGAAATATATCAGTGAGTACTACCTCGCGGAGAGGAGTAATACCTTCCTCCATCTCAAGCAAGGTGGACGACCCAAGGAGCAGTACATCTATGACTTTTGCAAGTACTGCCGGTACGAAGCTGAATATATCAAGAAGGAGGAAGGGAAGTGCAGAATGTTCATTGCTGGGCTCAGTAATGAGCTGTGCCCTATGTTAAAAGCTCTGGGCATCACTAATTTTTAGGACTTGGTGAATCGGGTCAAGGCCGCTGAAGCTGCTCAGAAAGCACAAAGGTTTGGAGGATCTAGCACATCCAATAATAGGTAATATGATGATTCCCATCCTCCAAAGCCTAACAAGAAAAGAAGGTATCGAGGTTAGAAGCAGAATGTTTATCCTCAACCTTCTCTATCTGGGAATATTGTTAGACCATAGATGATGACCCAATCGTTGGCAAAGGCTACTTTAGTTGAGAGTACTGGAGGTTTGGGTCGAGCCGTACAACATCCAGTATGTAATTATTGCCAGAATAGGCATCCTGCGGAACAATGTCACAAGTAGTCTGGAGCTTGCTATTTCTATGGTGAGCAGGGCCATTTTATCCGAGATTGTCCATTGAACACCAACAATTCTGTTGCCACACCAACCACTACAACATCACTTGCTCAATCTTATCGAGGAAAATGATCAAAGCAGGGTTTCACGGGAGCTGTGGGAAGACCCCATAGCTCAGCTAAGGCATCAAACATACAGGATTTGAAGGCCCCTGCTCAGACGTACCATGTGAGGAGTCGAGCCGGCTGTGCAACCTACTGCTCCAGTCCTCCAATATGTTAGAGCCTCTATTGACAAGCTATCCCAGCACCGGGCTTATACCTTTACTGGTCAAGATGTTGATAATTCGGAGGTTGCTGAATACTGGCTAGAATCTGGAAAATTAAATGCATCAATACGATTTTCATGGCATATTAGAACAGGTCAACCTGGTCAACCCATACCGGTACGGTTCCCCATCCGTACTGATACGAGTATTCTTATTAAATTCTGATAATTCTAAAATATTGAATATTGGTCACTGAACATTGTATAATATAATTGAAAGGGTAAACGAACTTCGATTAACATGAAAATTTGTATAATCATTGAATATAGGTTGAATTTCATTATGGTAATGTTAATTTCAGAAAAGACCTATAAAATGCTAAAATTACATTTTAGCCCCTAAAACTTGTAAAAGTTTAAAATTGATCCGGAGTTAATCAATATAGCTTCACACTGAGTTATCGAAATTATTGAATTGCAAATGTATTAGTGTAACTGGGTAGGGGTGTTACATTTGAAAAAACGGTGATCGATGCAATCAAAATTCTATAATTTAATGTTGTCATGTTTTACACTAATACATTAGGAATTCAATAATTTCGATAACTCAGCGTGAAGCTATATTGATTAACTTCGGATCAATTTTAAACTTTTACAAGTTTTAGGGGCTAAACTATAATTTTAGTATTTTAGAGGTTATTTTCTAAAATTAACCTCACCATAACGAAATTCAACCTATATTCAATGATTATACAAATTTTCATGTTAATCGGAGTTCATTTACCCATTCAATTATACTATACAATGTTCAGTGACCAATATGCAATATTTTAAACTTATTCCAGTTAAATTTTAACAGATTTACCTGTATCGGTATCGGTACATGAGAGGCCGTACCGATATAACTGTGTCATGGCCGTTAGAACAGTTAAGAGTTAATGACCCGTATCGATACGGTGTCTACCTGTATCGATACACAATGCATATTTTATAATTATCAGACTTCAATGACAATACTCGTATCATATGGCTGGGGAACCGTACCGGTATGGGTTGACTAGGTTGACCCGTTTCGATACGCCATGAAGTCTGTATCGATGCATTTAATTTTCCAGGTTCTAGTGTAGACTTTTCTTAACAATACGCCCTTTGACGTATCGATACGACCTGTTGACCGATGTTGACAATGTCTAATTATGCATACCAATATTGATACGCCATCACCTATATCGATACGCCCTGCACTAAAATGACAGATATGTTCTAGTTTTTAATCGATGTGGTCTATCAAACAAAGTCCAAATGCAATGAGATTTTACCAGCAAATTAATATCAACGTAATCTACTAGCATGTCAAATTTCTTGATCATATGAGTATATTTACTATGATTTCACCTTTTTAGCCTCTTATGCCTAATTTTACCATATTAAGCCTTTACCAAAAGTCATTTTAAGCTTATTTAAGCATTCTCATAACATGCATAACATACACATATCATAAAGCATACATGTGACTATTACAACAACTATGCCACCATTCTAGGAGTATGCAAGGGAAGTATACATTATATTAACCCTTGTATGACTTGCCAAAATCTTCAAAAGATTGTCCGATCTCCCAACCACTTGCTTAACCTGAAAAATGCAGGAAGATGAATGCATTAGGCATACTTTGCCTAGTGAGGTAGTCACAACAATACCAAAAAGTACAATATGCATTTAAATGCATGTTTAGGCAATATTTCATGACATTTCATCAATGTTCAATATCAATGCAACAAGTTCAATATCAATGGTTCTTTTATTCAATATCAATAATTCATATAGTTCAATAGTATCCTTTAGATCGATCAAGATAGTGGATACACGAATTCCTATGCCTCGCCAAATCAATAATGGTCTAATTCCTCCACCTCATCAATTGGCCAACACAACATCCCTCCACCTCGCCAATATAAAGGCTGTAGCCCAAGGATCGTAGTCCACCCATACCAATGAGCTAAAAAATCCTATAGCATGCCAATTGTATCCAATGTCCACTCGAATCCAAGGTCCAGTAATTTAGGCCAATCTTAAACACATTATTATTATTATTATCAAATAGTTCAATGGCCCGATAACAATAAATTGACCCTTAGGTCTATTTCAATGAACCGGTGAATCCATTAACAATATTAATAGCAGTATTTCAATAATCAATGTCTAATGATCAGTGACAATAACAATAATCTTTCCAATGCTATGCCAGTATTCAATATTCAATGTTTTAATGACAATATCCGATGCTCAATGATTCAATGACAATATTCAATATTCAATGTTTCAATAATTTAATAAGAACGCTTTTCGAAGCTTACCAACACACCCTTCAAAAGAGGTCGATGCAATGAACTTAATTCCAAGGTTAGCTATTTCATATTCAATGAAAATGAAACTGGGAAAAGCATCTAGCCTAATCCCGAGACTCCGACTATGCTCACCTTAAAATTCGATGCTATTACGACTCTCAGATGACAATTCCCTTGCTCTTAGCTTTTGTAGGAGATGATGGCCTTTCCTCCAACACTTGAGCTAAGCATAAATTAGGGAAAATAGTTAGAATCGAAACTATTGATTCAAAATCGTTATTTAAGCTTATTAAAGCTTGTAGACAATATTATTTTTCTCATGGATTAAAGCTTCCAACTCATGGGTTTAGCCTTAACTTTCAAGACTTTAATCTTGAAATTAACCTTTAATGATCCATGGAATCAATAAATTGTTTGAGGGATTTTACTTACCAATCCAAGAGGTTTCCAAGGAACTAAGTGAGGTGCTTGCTTGAGCTTGGTGAAGATGACAACAATGGTGGTGCTAGCTTGTTTAGTTTGGTAGAGAAGATGAAGAAATTTAGGAGCTTTGTCTTGGTTTATTGAAAGTGTTTTGAACACTTTATTTCCTTCCCCTTTATCCTTATAGCTGAATAGCTCACCCCTCAAAATAGTTTCCTCCCAAGCAACCAATCAAATGGTTTCCTAGCTTGGGAGGAAACCTTTTTAATTAGAATTAATAATTTTAATCCTTTTCCCAAATCAATTGTCATCTTTTATGACAATAGCAACCATCTTCACACGAATTAGACTAAGCAAGTTGGTGACTCACACCTCTAATTGGTATAATTATGAGAGTGGTCCCTCTACTTTCCAAGGTTTTCACTTTTATCCCCAAACTTTCAATTTTCACAATATAGTCATTAAATGACTTTCAATTCTTTCAAAATGGTCCAAGATCAATAATTAAGCTCAATTGAAGTTCATTTCATTACAATTGAGTACAATAAAGGAGTCGATACATTGATTGGACTATTTAGATACAAAATTTTCGATCATTGGAACCTATTTCTGGCTAGACCAGTTTTTGGGGTGTTACACGACTGTCCATCTCCACTCACGCGCGTGTGCAACAATGATTCCCTGATCGTTCTGCTTCCGATAAGCGGCCACGTGTCTGGCGTTTTAGAGGCCCCCCATCTTTCAGTCCTCACCTTTCCTGTTCGAGCGCGCCAACAACATGCAAAGAAAACCATAGAGTGTTAAAACGCTCAAAACAGTAAAGAAAAAGACAAACTCAGAGCAACAGATGCATGCAAACATGAAGATTGCATAGCTGACATTCTCAGAGGCCAACGTGAATCCGGTCAAAAATATAAAAGTCAACGATAGCATTCTTTATATTTTTTTCAAAAAGAAAATATATAACAAGCGCTATAAAAATCAAACCCTAAGCAAGTTGTAAACTTATTGGGAAAACTGGAAGTCAATAGGGAAATCGAAAGCTTGTGAGGTATATGCTTTCTTTCGAATGTATGCATAAAAGAGGGAAGAGTTTTTTACCTTTCAAGTGTAGCCTTGTTCAGTTGTCATTTTGTCTTCCATTCTCCGGTAATATTCCCATCTCCCTCACAGGCCTTACGGGTGAATCATTTGAAGGGCTATCTTTTTTGGGGTTAAAAAAGGTTTTTTTAGGCTCGTCATCTTTCTTTTCCTTATATTTAAAGGAAAAGAGGCTTTTTAGTTCAAGTGGGGGTGGTTTTTGGTTTCGAGGTGAAAAAGAGAGCGTTTTGGGTTTTTGTTTGAAGATTTCGGTGCCGACACAAGGCAGCTGGTGAGGGCTGATGCAGTAGTTACCTACCAGATTTTGGGAATCACGACGGCGCCTGAGGTTTATGATGAACACCACGATTGTGTTCATCTTTGTTTTTCTAGAGTTTTTGCTAAAAATGGGATGAGGTTTTTAAACAAAAGGGATATAGGCTCATTTTTTTTACCGAAAAGGTTTGTTTTATACTTGCGGGTATTTTTAAAAAAGGGTTTTTTACAAAATAAAACCCTCTGCGTCACTGTATTCACAAGTGGAAGGGTTTCTATTTTTTTAAATCACGCCCTCGGTCCCTTAGACTTTAAAAACGTTTGTAATTTCATCCCTTATCCTTCTTAGATTTAAATTCTAAAAAGGTTTTATCCTCCTCAGGTCCCTCCGCATTTTCTAAATTATTTTTTAAAACCTTTCACTTTTTTAAATTACTATCTCGACCCTTTATACTTGTATTTGCTTTTAGTTTCGTCCTTGTTTCAATCAATACGGTTTTAAAAAGTGTTAATTCCCTTTTCAATCCCTAAAGGGTTTGTTTTGTTTTGATTTGGTCTTTTTCAGTGCTAAAAACTTCCTTTTTTATTTATTTGTTTTTATTTCAGGTCCCTGCATTGCATGTTTAAATTTTGTTCTTCATTTTATTTTATTTTAGTCTATGTTTGCTTTTATTTAATTGTTATTTATACCATTTAGTTTGTTTGATTTGTCTTTTCATGTTAAAAATTGTTAGTATTTATGTTCCTTTAGGCTATATTATACTTGTTTTTATTTACATTATGTATATATGTTGTACGTATCATTTGATAGCATGTATATTATTTCGTGCACGTATGGGTCATTTGTTCAATTACGCTGTTTCTTAATACGTGCTTATGTTTTTGTTGTCTCGTTCATATATATGTCATGCCATGTTATGTTGCATTTGAATATTTAAATTTGTTAATGTGGTGTTCTGTTATTCGGGAGTAAACGCGGCCAGTACCAAACGTAGTGGTGGTGGTTTTGCGATTTACTCTCGAATAACGGACCTTAAAATTTACTCGCGTGTATAACCGATTTTTATTTTAATCATCACTTTAATTTGGAAGGTTTAATATTAACAAAGCGGTAATTTTGCTTTTTTCTTTGGAACCAATCTTTGGGCGGTGTGGGGGTGCCAAAACCTTCCCCATCCGTAACCGACTCCCAAACTTGCTTTCAAACGAATCTATGGTTTTTATGGTGTCCGGCCTACCCAGTGGACGGCGGCGACTCCAAGTTTTATAGTTTTCAAAAATACGAAGTTTTTAAATAAATTCCCCATTTTCAAAACAATTTGTCCAACAAAAAACCAAAATTAATGAAAGGAAATCTATTACTCATTTTTAGCGATCATTTCAAACATGTAAATTTTGAAACAAAAGAGAGGTCAATACAGCTGGCGACTTTGCTGTGGATTTGGTTTTGTTTTTAAAACAAAAAGAGAGTTAGGCCATTTTCTTAAAAAAAGTAATTACCGCTTTATTAATATCGGAAGTTGTGAATTAAAGTGACGGTTAGATTAATATTTGTTTACAAATGCGAGTTTATTTTAATGCATTTAAAAATTGACATTTAAACTCATCTCTTTAAGTAGGGGGAAACGTTAGTGCTTTCGTGTGGATATTTTTCCTCCGTATGGGCCTAGTAAGTACCTTCGGGGCTCGACTACCCTATGTTTTTGTGGGAATATTGTTTCCCCACACGGACATAGCGAATGGGTCCCCCTGAATTGAACTCGGTTAAAAAAAGCCTATAATGGGTGATGACCGGGGGCCTTGCTACCCTTAGGAGGGGACATCGAGGACAGTTCGGGTACCTTTTAGTACCAAAACTGCATATATAGAATATAGAAAGCCCACCCCTTTCAGAGCCATACGGTTAACCTAGGTTCTTTAGAAATGATGTAAATAGGGTTGTTTTGTCCAATTTAATTTCCTGATATATTTATATATTGGTTTTATCCAGTACTGACTTGTTTCTTTTTGTGTTTTATTTTGTTTCGCATATTTTTGCATATAATTTACATGAATGTGTTGATTCAAGTGGTTTGCCCGAGCTGAAATCTTTCATCATGGATAAAAGGTACCTTAAAAAGGAAGACACCAACTCAGCTATCTGAAATTGGTCAGAAGTCAACCAAAGGGTTCAAGGTGACAGTTTACCAAGCGAGCATATAGTAACAGGGTATACATATGCCGGTCTACAACAAAATGACTTGTGGGAATTGAAACAGATTTGGGAAGGATGTGATTGTTGGGTGCAAAATTTGTTCCGTGAGAATTACGATGACATAGCACAGTTAATCAACCTTTGCTCCGAGCCATCTTTTAGTTTTGGAATCCCGCGTTGTGTTGCTTCACTTTTAATTGGAAAGATTTGATGCCTACAATCGAAGAATATACAACTTTGCTCAATCAAAAGAACATTCATGAAGAATGGTTTTACACAAAGCCGTCAAAATCCCAGAATTACCCTTTGAAGCTTAGGAACTTAGCCGGGATAAGTGAAGATTGGGTCAAAGGTTTGATTTAGAATCGGGGAGACATTACCACTTTTTCATGGGAGTGCATTCGAGATATCATATCGACTCATCTGGATGAGGTTATAAAGATGGACCTGTTTGCTTTGGGGATATATGGTGTGGTCATTTTTCTTAGAGTCTTGATAACATTGATGTGGCTATCTTACACATATTCGAGCGCTTAAAGAAAACGCCAACCCGGTATCGATAATCTTAATTGAAACCTTTATTTCCTTGAACACAAGCTGAAAGCATGAAGAAGGGCATTTTAGAGGATGTGCACAATTACTTCAGGCATAGATTCAGAGTCATCTTTGGAAGACACCAGCTAGGGTTCTACCCGGGATATTTTCAGGAGATTTTTCTCCTTTGCGAGAATATCTAGCAAAAGAATGGGGCAAAGAGCCTGACAAACAAAAATGAACGACGATCTTCAAAAATATTCAAGATGAAGATATTGTGTGGAGGGTGCCTTGGCTCGGTAGTGTCCTTTGTTTCTTGTATAGATGCAGAGATTATGATTGGTTGATGATGATAGGATTGTACAGTGGAATTGCTTGCGCTCCTCTATTGGTGTCGAGGTAATTTGGGTAACGATAGTTTGTTCCCATTACCATCAGTTTAAGCACCATCGAGTTTCCATTCAAGAATGAATTTAGGGCGAAGGTCCAAGCCGCCTCTAGGACGTGGGATAACTGTTATAGTATAAAAGTAGAAGAAGACAAAAAGTGTATATTCACCCGAACTATGTTTTTTGGATGCACAAGAGAATTAATGATAAAATCCTGGGGCCCGATCAAGGACCTAATATGTCACTTGAGGAGCATTTGAAAATGGTTCCTTTCGAGGCCGATATCCTAAGAAGCGAGTTAGGGGAAGTCAAAAAAGAGGATGGATGCTTTGCAAACCGAGCACACGAGCGAGCTTTATCGGGTCAGCTTAGATGTGGTTGAGCGAGATGGGACTATCAAACAGTTAATGAAGCTCAATGCAGATTTGAAGGAAAAGATTGCACTCCACCAAAGCGATACTCTTAAGCTCTAGGCTCTAGTAGGGAATGCCAATCGAAAGAAGTTCCTAGCTGTGGAAAAGGAAAGGATGAACAAGATATGCTTAGTCGAGAATGAGAGAGAAAAAGGTAAACAAGCAACCAAGAAGGAGATAGAGAAGTGTAAGCAGGTTGTTGAGAATGAAAGAAATACTGCTAGAAACGCAATTCAGCGAGAGAGAGCAAAAGCTAAACAAGAAGGTGAGAAAGGTAAGTAAGTGATGAATTGGGAGAAAGAGAACGTTGCTGCATGGAAGAGGAAATCCCAAGAAAGTAAGAACCGATTTTTTGAAATGGAAAGTCTGTACAACTCCGCTTTGGAGAGTTTGAGCCAAAGCCAAGCCCAGAATGCTCCGTTAGAGGAAAAGATCATGGGTTTAGATCAGCCCTTCTATGAGTATCGTGCTCGAAATGGCTTTTTGAACTTTAAAGCTACCCGACAAGAGAATGAAGCACTCCGAGCTCAACTTGAGACATTAGAGGCCACCGTTCAGGATTACCTTGGAAGAATCATGGTTCTTGAAGAAATCATAGAGGGAAGAGACAATTATTGGTTAAGGAGCCTTATCGATGCTACTCATATGATTCAGGATCGAGATTAGTATAACACTACTCTGATGGTACAAGTGCAATAAGTTGCTAAGCACGTGAGAAACCTAGCCGCGTAAGCTGAAGCTCTCAGTCCTTTTTGTAACTCCAGGCATGGAGGAGGCACCTAGGTTTATTTAGCTGCTTAAAGCTATCTAAGAGTTAGGAGTTAGGGCCAGGGCATATATGTAGGAGTTTATCTTTCTTGCTTTGTAATGAGAACCTTTTTAATCTTCAATGAAAGTTGTTCAAGGGTGATCTCCAACAGATTCAATGCCTTTATTTGCATACATTCTTACATTTCATCCATACATCACATAACATATATAACATGCTTTAATTGATTATGGAACATAATTAATAATGAGAATGTTGTGACGTAATTTAAAAGATAAATTACAATCATTCCACATATATGTCGAGCCCGTTTACAAACAAGGATCATGGAGGAAAGCTTTGCAAAATTGAAAGTCGATCTTAGAGGTCAGTTGGAACGAACACAACAAGAACTGAGGGACACCATCATCATATCTCAACAAGATATGATGAAGGAAATATCTCAAATGTTGTAACTCAGCCGCGGGAAAGACCCAAGAGGAAATGGTGCTGTGAAGAATCCTACTCAGGATTCGGGAGACCCTTCATACTCCACGGTCTTTAAAAACCCTCTCTTCATAAACCATACACCAAACCCCACACAAGGGGTATCCTCATCTCATCAGGTCGGTGCCTCCACCCAAGCTCAACCGGGCGTGACCTTCGAAAACATCAAAAATATCGGGGATAGCATCCTATATTTCTATTACTAGGAAAAACTGAATCAAGTGAAGTCAGAACTCTCGAAGCAGTTTGAAGAAACTATGAAAGATCTTGAAGAGAAATTTTGAGTAAAGGAAGATGATGAAGGTTCCTATGGGCTAAATGGTAGAGATCTCAGTTTGGTCCCAGATGTGGAAATCTCGTACAAATTTAAGACCCCTAAATTTGAGAAGTTTAATGGGACGACGTGCCCTACTGCTCACATAACCATATTTTGCCACAAGATGGGGGGTTTAAAAACAATGAGAAGTTGCTTATTCACTGTTTCCAAGACAGTTTGATAGGGTCTGTCTTGAGGTGGTACAATCAGCTAACGAGAGCTCAAATCAAGTCATAGAAGGATTTAGCCAAAGCTTTCACTGACCAATACAACCACATAACGGATATGGTCCCTAACTGACTTCTATTGTAAGGGATGGAGTGAAAGCGAAATGAAAGCCTCCATGAGTATGCTCAGAGGTGGCGCGATGTGGCGGCGCAAGTTCAGCCTCCGCTTCATGAGAATGAGATCTCTCTGATGTTCATAGATACACTAAAAGGAATACTTTATGATCGTTTGATCAGCAATCCTATCAGCAACTTTGCGGATATGGTTTTGACTGACGAACGTATTGAACCTGCCATTAAGAGTGTGAGGATCGACGGAGGGGAACCATCACAGAAGCAGTACAAGAAAAAAGACCATGAGGTAAATAACGCAAGCACCTATGAGTCCGTCAAGAACCTCACCATATCCTAGCCCCAAGCTACAACCGGGAATTTCAGAAACTTTAACAAAAGAGAAGATAGGGGAACCATGAAAGAAAGTGAGAGTAGGAATTTCACTCCGCTACCAATTTCCTACAAAGAACTCTACTCGCAGCTGTACAAGGAATATTTAGTTATGCCTTATCACCTTATCCAGCATGATATAACCCCAAGGCACACTGCGAGTACCATGCTGATGTTTCGGGGTATTCGATTGAAAACTATGTGGTATTCAAGAAGTTCATCCAGAATCTGGTCAAGACCGAAGTATTACAGCTAGGGGAACCAAGTACGGACAACAACCCCTTACTGAATCATGAAGGTCAGGGTGTAAATGCTCTTGAAAAAGAGTATGCCAGAAAAGCAAATGGGAGTGTGTCTGAAGTGAAATCACCTTTGAGATGGGGTTTTCAACAGTTGTGTATGGCTCGTCTCATTGACCGAGGAATGGTAATCGTAAAAGAAGGATTGTGGCCCATATTGCAAATATCATCAGTCAGGGGATCATGAGATTCAGGATTGTGAGGAGTTTCACTAAGTAGTACATAAATTAATGGAAAATAAAGAGTTTAAGTTTTTTGAAAAAGAAGAAGGAAAGAAGGAATCAGAAGTGTGTGTGTCGGATAGTGGAGACACTAGGTTTAGTGCAAAAAGACCATTCTTCCTTGGTCTCAAGCCAAGTGAAGGGAGTGCACCCCGAGAAAAAAATCCTAGGGTGGCCCCCAAGATTATAATTACTGCCCCAAAATCTTTTCCCTTCAAGGATACACGGATGGTCCCGTAGAATTACACCGCAAGTGTATCAATACCGGGTTGTTGTAGTTCATAAGAAGGTGAGAAGGTAGTGACGAAAATAAAGCCCTCTCAAGAAGGGTCAATGGAGCCAAGTCCCGAAGAGATAAACGATTTGGGGCATTTAACAAGGAGTGGTCGGTGTTACGCTCCAGCTAATCTTGAGGTGGCGACGGAGCAAAAAGAAAAAAAAAGCAAAGTGACTAAGAACCCGTGAAGATATTTGGAGAAGAACTACCTCCAAAGATTAACGAGCCGGTGACTAAGGCTCAAGCTTAAGAATTTTTGAGATTCTTAAAGCATAGTGAATATAGTGTCGTAGAACAACTTTAGAAATAGCTACCCCAGATTTCAATGCTTGATCTCCTATTGAACTCAGAAAAACATCGTAGAGCACTATTGAAGGTCTTGAATCAAACTTTTTTGAAAGTGATATCTCGGTTAGAAAGTTAGATTGGATCATCGGCCATATTACCGCCAACAATTATATCACCTTTAGTGACCATGAAATACCAAAATGAGGTACGAGGTCAACTAAGGCCCTGAACATTACCACCCGTTGTAAAGGACACGTGTTGCCAGGAGTGCTAATTGATAACGGCTCTGCGTTGAATGTCATGCCTTTGGCAACTCTACAATGTATACCAATCGATAGCTCTTACATGAAACCTTTTCGGAATACAGTGCAGGTATTTGATAGGACCAAAGAGATGTAGTCAGGAAAATTGAAGTGCCCCTGCTCATTGGTTTGGGTGAATATACTATTGATTTCGTGGTGATGGACATCCAGCCCTCTTACAATTGTCTGTTGGGAAGTCCTTGGATACATTCGATTAGTGCCGTCCCATCTTTTCTACACCAGAAATTGAAGTTTGTTATCAAGGGGAAACTAGTAACGGTCAATGCCAAACAAGACGTCATTACTTTTGTAACTTCTGACGCTCCATGCATTTCGACTGATGAAGAGGCGATGAAATGTGCCTTTTGAGCCTTGAAGTTCGTCAACGCCACTTTTTTCGCCGAGCGAAGCTGAATTCCTCATCCTAAACTATCAAATTGTACCAAGATGGTGGTGTCAGAAACTCTAGGAAGAGGAGCGAAGAAGGGGAGATGGTTGGGGAGGAATCTCCAAAGACGCCTGCAACCTATGAGTGCTATGCACAAGAGTGATCATTTTAGGCTCGGTTATAAGCCTAATTTTCTACAAAAAAAAGAGTGGAAGAAAAGATAAGAACAACGGAAGGCCCGAATCAGAGGAGAGGATATTTCATGGGATCCCACCACTTATACGAATCTCAGGAATGTTTTTGTATTTGGCAGAATCGTGAACACTGAGCTGAAAGTCCAAGAAGCAGGTCGAGAAGGAAAGAAATGCCTCAATGAAGAGTTAATCTGTGAAGCTTTGGAGGGGATGGCTGTAAATATGATCTTCAAGGGTGACAAGTTTGTCTAGCCTTTGGCCAAAATACGCACGTGCCTCCTAGGAGAGAAGCTCAACAACTGGACCAACATGTATATGCTTGTAGTTTTTAGGTTCAAGTCAAAGTAATGCTCGAAACAACCCTGTTGCTTTTGCCCGAGGGAAACATGGATCCTTTGTAAAAGGGCGGCTATGTCAACATCTATTTACTTTCAATGAAAAATGATGTTTTCTCTATATTTCTCTCAAGTGGAAAACATAACATTTATTTTATTTATTATTTATTCATTTATTTATACATTTCATAAACTATTCATTTCTATTCCCAATACATATTTTCAAACTCATGTAGGCCCCTTAATATTGATTGTATGAATGATTCTGGATCTAATCATGGGGTAGATTTCGAACAACCCATGTGCTCGACAAAAATCAGTGAGGGGATGATAAAATGGAGTATGAGGTCCCAGACGAACTGTTAGGATTGATGGCAAGTGAAGAGAAATAGGTCATGCCATACCAAGAGGAGTTGGAAATCCTGAATTTGGGAACCGAGGAAGAAAGAGAAGAGGTGATGATCGACACCACCTTATCATCAAAATCGAGGCAAAATTTGGTGGAACTGCTGTTAGAATTCAAAGATGTATTTACATGGACATACCAGGATATGCCAGGTTTAAACACAGATATTGTGGTGCACAAGCTTCCCATAAGGCTAGAATGCAAGCCCGTTCAGCAAAAGCTTCGGAGAATGAGACTTGATATGATGCTGAAGGTTAGGGAAGAAGTAAAAAAATAGTTATAGGCTAGTTTTCTAAAATTTGCTAAATATCCAAAATGGGTAGCCAACATAGTCCTAATGCCAAAAAAGGACGGAAAAGTACGTATGTGCGTGGATTATAAGGACCTCAATAAGGCAAGTCCCAAAGACAATTTCCCTCTACTTCATATTGATACCCTAGTCGACAATATTGAAGGGCATTCTTGGTTCTCCTTTATGGATGGCTTTTTGGGGTATAATCAAATTAAAATGCACCTTGAAGAAATAAAAAACCTCTTTTGTGACCATGTGGGGAACGTTTTGCTATAAGGTAATTCTGTTTGGGTTAAAGAACGACGGGGAAACTTATCAAAGAGCCATGGTAACCTTGTTCCATGACATGATGCATAAGGAAATTGAGGTATACGTGGACGATATGATAGCCAAGTCCTGGACCGAAGAGGAACATATTCAAAATTTGCGAAAGCTGTTCCAAAGGCTGAGAAACTACCAGTTAAAGCTCAACCTAGCCAAGTGTACTTTTGCAGTTACGTCTGGAAAACTCTTAGGTTTTATGGTTAGCCAAAAAAGGGATCGAGATCGACCCCAACAAGGTGAAAGCAATTCAAGATCTCCCGCCACCCCAAACATAAAAAGATCCCGTCTTCTGGCTGCTCTAAAAGAATAAATCAGGGATATAGGATAAAGATTACCAAAAGTCCTTAGAAAAGATCAAGAAATATTTAACCAATGCCCTAATCTTAGTGGATTCGGTATCTGATAGGCCATTAATTATGCACTTAACAGTTTTTGAGAATTCAATGGGTTGCGTGTTAGGACAACGTGATGAGTTCGACAAGAAGGAAAGGGCTATTTTTTATTTGAGCAAGAAGTTCACCGAATGCGAAACACGATATCCACTGATCTAGAAGCCGAGTTGTCCCCTAGTGTGAGCTACCAAGCGGCTCAGGCAATACATGTTGTACCACACCACTTGTTTGATTTCTCGATTAGACCCACTAAAATTTCTGATGGAAGCACCTGCACTAGCCAGGAAAATAGCCCGCTGGAAAATGTTGTTGTCAGAATTTGATATAGTTTATGTGAGTCAAAAAACGGTAAAAGGAAGTGTAGTGGCAGATTTCTTAGCAAGCCGCGCTTCAGACGACTTTGAGCCGTTGGATTTTATCTTCCCAGATGAAGATCTGACTTGTGCTTTGTTTGAAGGGACGCACATTTTGAAGACTGAGCCTTGGAAACTTTATTTTGATGGAGCACCCAATGCCCTAGGCCATGAGATTAGGGCAATATTGGTTTCTCCTGAAGAGGTCCACTACCCCTTTACAAGTAGGTTAGAATTCGTTTGTACCAAGAATATAGCTGAAGACGAGGCTTGTGTCATGGGGTTACGTACAACCATTGAAAGAAAGGTCAGGGTGCTTCAAGTATTGAAAGATTCATCCTTAGTAATCTATCAGCTCCGAAAAGAATGGGAGACAGAGATCTGAAATTGATCAGCTACTAAAATTTGGTTCAAGATTTGGTCAAGGATTTTGAGGAAGTCAGTTTTGCTTATTTACCAAGAGAAGATAATCGGATGGCCGACACCTTAGCAACATTGGCTGCCATGTTCGAAGCAAGCCCGAAGGCCAAAATAAGATAATCGAGATGCAAAATTTTAGGTACTGGTACATTGCTATAATTTAGAAGAGAAGGAGGATGGCAATCCATGGTATTATGATATCCTCCAGTACATCAGATTCCAGGTTTACCCAAAAGAGGCCAACGATAACAATAAAAGAACCACTAGAAGGTTGGCGTCAGGGTATGCCCTCGATGGAGAGATTCTGTATAAAAGGGGAAAATATCAAATCTTGTTGAGGTGTGTCAATGCTCGAGAGGCTAAAACCATTTTAGCGGAAGTCCATGATGGTTTGTGTGGGGCCCACGCCAGTGGATTCTTAATTGCTAGAAAAATTATGAGATATGGTTACTTCTGGTTAACCATGGAATGAGACTGCATCGATTATGCAAAGAAATGTCATAAATGTCAAATTTATACCGACAAGATACATTCTCTGCTGGTTCTACATTACACCATGAATTTACCATGGCCTTTTGCGGCATGGGGAATGGATGTCATTGGTCAGATACATCCAAAAGCTTCAAACGGGCATCATTTCATTCTAGTGGCTATTGATTACTTTACCAAGTGGGTAGAGGCCTCTTCTTATGGCAACATCACAAGGGAAACAGTGCGCAAGTTCTTGAAGAGGGAGATTATCTGTCACTATGGTTTGCCGAAAAGAATCATTACCGACAATGCTTCCAATTTGAACAACAAAATGATGACCAAAGTTTGTGAACAGTTCAAGATTGTACACAACAATTCTACTACTTATCGTCCCAAGATGAACGGGACAGTGGAAGCGGCAAACAAGAATATCAAAAAGATCATAGCAAAACCTACCGACACTTTTAAGGATTGGCATGAGAAGTTACCTTTTGCTCTGTTTGCTTACCGAACATCTATAAGGACATCCATCGGAGCAACATTGTACTCTTTAGTCTATGGTACAAAAGCAGTTTTACCTGTTGAGGTAGAGATTCTGTCACTTTGAATTTTGAATGAGGTAAAGTTGGATGAGGCCGAATGGATGCAAGCTCGGATTGATCAATTGAACCTCATCGAAGAAAAAAGATTGAGGGCCATCTGTCATGGACAAATGTATTAGAAGAGAGTGATGTGAGCTTATAACAAGAAAGTTCACCTGAGAGTGTTCAAAGAGGGGAATCTAGTGCTTAAGAGGGTCTTGCCAATTCAGAAAGACTTTCGAGGGAAGTGGATGCCAAACTGGGAGGGTACTTACATTGTTAAAAGGGCCTTCTCTGGGGGAGCATTAGTTCTAACAGAGATGGATGGGAAAGAATTAAGAAACCTTATAAATTCTAACGCTGTCAAGAAGTATTAAGCTTGAAGAAAAAAGAAAAAAAAGCAGAAGAAAAAAAAAGAAAAAAAGGGCATAGTGAAAACTCGTAAGAGCGCTTCGCAAAATGAAAATACTTGTAGTGAAAACCCCAAGGGGCGCCTCCGTATTAAAAAGAAAATAGAAAAATGAAGGTTTAAAATGAAAACCCAAAAATGGGCGTCTTAAAACCAAATGAGGATCAGAATCAAATGTTCAGAAAAGACGATTTAGATAAACTTGACAATTGGCGTCTGAGTGATGGGCTCTGTTTCAGTCAAGGGGCTCTACTTTGTTCTATAGGTCATCGGAAGTTTTAGCCAAGGATAGAGAGCTAGAGATCTACCGTGGTTGATGGGATCTTGCATCATTCATGTAGTTAATGTTCGGGGGGGTTGCACCATATACTATTTATATATTTCTTATCTTCTCATATTTGCCATGACTTTCAAATTGTTCCAACATCTCTTCAAATATGAATAAAATTTTATCCTCTCCCCCTTTATTTGATTTGTGAGCATCTACAAATAGATTGACATGGATTATTGAAAGACAAAGGATTTCTTGGCATTACTATGATTTGACCTATTAAGTGCAGGTTATTCCAAGACAGAAATCGATTTCTTCAAAAGGGAGTTTGTTAGAGGCAAGGCTAGAGGACATTAAATTCAAAGTTGACAAAATTTACCCGGGAAAGATGGCGAATGCCTTCCGTGTCAAAGTCCAAGACAAAAGAGAGCCAAAGGTGAAAACCCAAAATGGCACCCAAGATAAAAAAAAAGAAAGAAAGAAAAAGTGAAAAAAGTGAAAATTCGAAAGGGCGCTTTGAAAAAAAGAATAAAAAAAGAAAAAAAGGAAAAGAAAAATCTCTAAGGTGAAAACCTGAAATGGCACTTTAGAGCAAAGTTTTGGGGAATATGATCAAAGGGTCGAACGGGAGCTAAGTTTTAACATAAGGAGAGGTAACAATTATGCAAAGACAAAGAAGAAAGTGAATGAAAACCAAAACAAGAAGCCAAGAAAGAAGGCGTTCGAGCATTGACTAAATTTTACTTGTCATGCATCATGAATAGTTGGGCATCCTTAAGATAGTTTCATGCTAACTAACATCATTGAATTATTGTGTTTGTTTCTTTTATGTATTTGAAAAAGACAAAGATTGAACCTTATGCTTCAGGAAAAAAGAAGCGGATCCCAACAAAGTGTCAAGAATCCTTTAGAAGTTTTCCAATCTCCAACTATTTGGGAGCAAAAAGCATTCCATGCCAAGACGAATAGAAATTGGGGCATTTCGGTAGCCTCTAGGCGAGATATCGTTCAGTGTTTAGACGACCAAAAATTGGGACATCGTGATAAGATTTTCATCCTCAAAAAATATAGTGAAAATCTTTCGGAAGCCTCAAGGCGAGGTACCACCCCATGCCAAGACTAACAAAATTGGGGCATTTCGGTAGTCTTTAGGCGAGATATCGTTCGATGTTCAAAAGACCAGAAATTGGGACATCGTGATAAGATTTTCATCCTCTAAAAATAAAGTGAAAATCTTCTGGTAGCCTCAAGGCGAGGTACCACCCCATGCCAAGATGAATAGAAATTGGGGCACTTCGGTAATCTCTAGGCGAGATATCGTTTGGTGTTCAGAAGACCAAAAATCGGGACATCATGTTTAGGTTTCCAGCCTCCAGTTGGGATGAAAATCTTTTGGTAGCCTCAAGGCGAGGTACCACCCCATGCCTAGGCGATCGATGATCAGGGCATCACTTTAGGGCTTATTTTCTTCAGGCCTTACATGGGAAGAATTCGAAGTTCTAGAACGTTAGGAAGAGGAAGGGTGAACAGTCTATATAGGAGGAACTCGTAGCTCGAAATCTTCAAACAGGAAAGTCGGATAAAATTAGTGCTTCTGGTCTTTGCTTTATTCTTGTTCTACAATGATAAGTAAAGAGGGGCAGCTGTAATCACTAATTTTATTCGGGGTATTAACCTATTTTTATTAATAATGGGCTTTTGAAAATATAGTATGCTATTATCTTATTATCCAATTAAAAATCCCCAAAACATTATTTGTATTAATAGTATATTATATGCTTCTTATTGTCTACTATAGTTCTTATTATAATATCCACTATGTTATATTATGATTACATTAGTATTATCATATTATTATTATCATATTATTACTATTATTATTTTGGTTTTATTACTATTACTATATTATTATTATATTTATTATTATATTATATTATTATATAACAAAAATGGAAACAATTAAATAATAATTAAAAAATAAAATAAAAGCCCAAGTTTGATAAATTATAAAGTCCCTTTACAGATTATTAAAACCCAAATCTTTAAAAATATTACATGGATGGCGTACTAAGGCCCAAATGACTAAACCCTAAGCTTAAAATATAGAAACCTTAATCCTCTTATATCTTTGCGCAACCAAATCTGGACCGTTAGATTTGGCGGTTGATCAAATGGTCCAGATCACACCTCAGATGGAAACCGTTGGAGGGATCTTTTGCATCTTGCCACCGCATCCCAGCAGCCTTTAGATCAAAGCTTGATCAAATGGCTCTGATCGTCCTTAAGGCGAGTGCCAATCACACCCGACTGTCCATCTCCACTCACGCGTGCGTGCAACAACGATGCCCCGACCGTTCTGCTTCTGACACGCACCCACGCGTCTGGTGTTTTAGAGGCCCGCCATCCTCCAGTCCTCACCTTTCTCGTTCGACCGCATCAAAAACATGAAAAGCAAAACACAGAGTGTCAGAAAGCTAAAAATAGTAAAGAAAAAGACAAACTCAGAGTAACAGATGTATGCAAACAAGAAGATTGCAAAGCAAACCAACGTGAATCCGTCCAAAAATATAGAAGTCAACTAATAACATTATTTATATTTTTTTTCAAAAAAGAAAATATGTAACAGCAGGTATAAAAAGCAAACCTAAGCAAGTTGTAACCCTATTGGGAAACCTGGAAGCCAATAGGGAAATCGAAAGTTTCTGGGGTATATGCTTTCTTTTGAATGCATGCATAAAAGAGGAAGGAGTTTTTTACCTTTCGAGTGTAGCCTTGTCCAGTCTTCACTTCGTCTTCCCTTTTTCGGTAATAATCCCATCTCCCTTACCAGCCTTAGAGTGAACCGTTTGAAGGACTAGCTTTTTTGGGATTAAAAAAGGTTTTTTTTAGGCTCGTCGTCTTTCTTTTCCTTGGATATAAAGGAAATGAGGTCTTTTTAGTTTAAGAGGGGGTGGTTTTTGGTTTCAGGGTGAAAAGTATAGCATTTTGGGTTTCAATTTGAAGGTTCTGGTTCTGACACAAGACGACCGGCGTGAGTTGATGCGGCAGTCTCCTGCCGAATTCTGGGTATCACGTCGGTGCCTGGGTTTATGATAAACACCACGGTAGTGCTCATCTTTGTTTTCTAGTGCTTTTTGCAAAAAATTGAATGAGGTTTTAAAGAAGGGGATATAGGCTCGTTTTTTGCCGAAAAGGTTTGTTTTATACTTGCGGCATTTTAAAAAAGGGTTTTCACAAAATAAAACCCTCCACATCACTATATTCACATGCGGAAGGGTTTTCATTTTTTAAAATCACGCCATTGGTCCCTTAGACTTTAAAAACTTTTGTAATCGCATCCCTTATCCTTCCCATTTTTAAATTCTAAAAAGGTTTTATCCTCCTTATGTCCCTCCGCGTTTTCTAAATTATTCTTTAAAAACTGTATGCTTTTTAAATTACTCTCCCAGTCCTTCATACTTGTATTTGCTTTTATTTTCGTCCTTGTTTCAATCAATACAAATTTAAAAAGGGTTAATTCTCTATTCAGTCCCTAAAGGGTTTGTTTTATTTTGATTTGGTCATTTCCAATGCTAAAAACTTCCCTTTTTATTTATTTGTTTTTATTTCGGGTCCCTACATTGTATGTTTAAATTGTGTTCTTCATTTTATTGTATTTTAGTCTATATTTGCTTTTATTTAATTGTTATTTATGCCATTTAGTTTGTTTGATTTGTGTTTTCTTGTTCAAAATTGCAAGTATTTATGTTCCTTTAGGCTATATTATACTTGTTTTTATTTACATTATGTATATATGTTGTACATATCATTTGATAGCATGTATTTTATTTTGTGCACGTATGGGTCATTTGTTTAATTACGTTGTTTCTTAATACGTGCTTATATTTTTGTCATCTCATTCATATATATTCCATGCCATGTTATGTTGCATTTGAATATTTAAATTTGTTAATGCGGTGCCATGTTATTCGGGAGTAAACACGGCCAGTACCAAACGTAGTGGTGGTGGTTTTACGGTTTCCTCTTGAATAACGAGGCCCTTAAAATATACTCACATGTATAACCGATTTTTGATTTAATCGTCACTTTAATTTGGAAGGTTTAATATTAACAAAGCGGTAATTTTACTTTTTTCTTTGGTACCAATCTTTGGGAAGTGTGGGGTGCCTAAAGCTTCCTCATCCGTAACTGATTCCCGAACCTGCTTTCAAATGAATCTCTGGTTTTTATGGTGTCCGGCCTACCCCAGTGGCCGGTGGCGACTCCAAGTTTTATCGTTTTCAAATATACGAAGTTTTAAAGAAATTCCCCATTTTCAAAAGAATTTTTCCAACAAAAAAACAAAATTAATGAAAGGAAATCTATTACACATTTTTAGGGATCATTTCAAACATACAAATTTTGAAATAAAAGAGAGGTCGCTACAACTAACATAACAGTCTTGCATATCGATACTCAGGAAATTGTACCGATATCAGGCTTCATACACTAAGGTTGTACCGCTATCGAAACTCGTGTACCATTACCCATGTCACAATACACAAGGCTCGTGCCGATACGGTCAAGGGGGTATCGATACTTAGGCTTAAGTGGCCAAAATATAATTTCTAGTAACTAAAATACATACTGATACGCTTGCCCTGTGTCAGTACCCAGGCCAAATATTCATTTCTCAGGCCTGATTCAAACCCTGCATACCGATACAGTGAGCTCCATACTTATACCCTCCAACTTGTAATGTCCATTTTTTTTGTTTTCAACTTTAAACCCTATTAAACATGCTTCAATCAATCTATTAAGTCCTCTAAACATATCCCACATGTTGAACATACCACCAAGCAACTTCAAACCAATTATCAGACAAACCCATCCACAAATGCACAATCTAGAGGCATGTTTCCTATTGCATAAATCCAACAATTTAAAGGTTATATGTAACGACCCAAATTTTGGAATTCGAGGGTCGGGTTTAGCTGAGGCATGAGCCTCATGTTAGGCCGCGATTTTGGGCCTTTTGGGCTTGTGTCTTTAGCTTAGGTATGGATTTGAGTTGGTTGAAGGAGGGTAGTTTGGTAAATGACGGATTAGAGTGGAAAGAAGGGGTGGAGCCTTTATTTCTCTACATATGCAGAGATTGGTGATATCATGACCCTTTTCATCTTCTTCCTCTTCCTTAAACCCATTCTTCACCTCCAAGAACCCCTATCAAAGGTTGTATTTTGAGAGTTTGTATTGATAATCATGTTTCGATTGTTGAGGGAAGTTTTATCAGCCTTTAAGGACCTACATTTCAAGGTATGTCTTGTTTGGATTGGTGGAACGAAGAGTTTGTTGGGGGTTTAGAGAGTTGGACGAGATTGAGGCTTTGGGAGCACCAATCTTGGGTTTAGATTATGTTTTTAGTATCTTTAATCCTCCAATCTTGGGAATTCATCAAAGATCCAAGAAGGGAAGAAGGCTTGAAGCTTTGGAATGGGGCTTTGTTTTATCTGCTAAGCTAAGGTTAATACACTACTAACTCCTATAGTTTCCTGTAACTCATGAAGATATGCTTTAATGCATGATTTGGTGTTTTTGGCTTTGGTATACCTTGGTTGATCTCTAATGGCAATTGTGCAATTGGTGTTGTTAAGGCCTAAAATCGTTAGCAACTCACCTAATTACTACACCATAACTTGTAGGAGTAATTTAGGGCTTAACCATATAGGTTAAGTAGGATTTCTAGGTGAGATCCTTAACTAGTACTAAATTTCTGAGCTCGCATAACAGTATTACTGTACACGTATCGGTACAACTTTGTAATAAGAGAGACGAGTTGTGAGGGGCGTATCGGTACGGATTCCTATGTATCGGTACCCCTCACTTAATTAGAAATCTAGTAGCACTTTTACGTACTGGTACGCTAGGGGTATATCGTTATCTACTGTTATATTGCCTGAAGAAGGCTTTCGAGTACCTGTACGCCATGGTACGAGTACCGGTATTGGTGGGGAACAGTACGGGTTGGATACGTACCAATATTGCTTATCGATACAAATAGTTAGCGTATCGGTACGACTTGTCATTCCATTTCTTTCGAACCTAAATTAGGTATCAGTACTTATTGGGGAGTATCGGTACCTAAAGTGGAGTACCGATACCCACATAGGAGTATCGGTACTCGCTGGGCAATCTACCCAAGGAAATTAAGTTTGCGTTCGAGGGTTCCATAATTCAAGGTAAAATGCCTAAGGGGTCTATTAAGGTATAAAATGAATAATAAAAATAAGAAATAGAGGTTTAACCCGTGTGTGTAAAAAAGGGCTAATGATTCGTAATGATGGGTAAACTGTGTGAAATAGAAACCCATAAGGATCCTTGGTGGATCAATCGATACTGTTTGGTGACTAGGATCCTTGCTATGTGATGATGGGACATCTAGATAGTTGAGTCATCCCTTGTTGTTGGGATTGAGATACCCTAAAAGTGTGTTGCAACACCTTAAAGACTCTCGAATGTAGATCCCGATGCTTTCTGGACGCAGGCCTTATTCGAAGATTCTTGATGAGAGATTCTGAGCATGGATGTATGATCCTGATGCTTTGTGGATGCAGGCCTCATCCCCAAGAGTATAGGATCCCGATGCTTTGTGACACGGGCCTTGCTCGTAGTGTAGGATCCCTATGCTTTGTGGACGCGGGCCTCACTCAATGTTAATGGTGTTATCTGTGTGATGCTTTATGAACTCATGAAATACATATATATGATGTGTGTGTGATCATACATTCATGATGCCATGTGTTTAGGCGATTATGGTAGCGCCAACGCTATCTCGCCATGATATCATTCATGTTGTATTGCTTTATTTATGATTTGTGTGAAGCATGGTTGAGTGGTTTTGTATCCATTGAGCTTTGTTAGCTCAACGTTCGGAATCGTTGTTTCTGTTATCGACTTTAGTTGTTGAGTACAATTGCTAGATTTATTGGGCGATGTATTTCGTAGAACCCTATATGTAATTTGTAACTCTTATTTTATATCAAGTAGTCCAAGTCGAATGTTTTAAATATTTTTAATTGGAGCTCTATGAATACTGTTTTAAATATTCTGATTTAACTATGATTTTAATGTATGGACTTACGTTTCTATTGAACTATCATGTTTTGGGCTTGAAAAAGGAAAAAAAATATTATCCGGGTTTTGGGTTAAGGCCCAAATGTGACATCCGGGTCAAGGGTGTTACATTTAATGGTATCAGAGACTAGGTTTAGTCGGTTCTAGAAAGTCCCTGGAGGAGTCTAGAAGAGTATATAGGTGTTTAGCAAATACATGCCCATGAGTCAAATTCGTATTTGTTTTAATGCTGAAATTTGATGGTGTGACCTTGTTTGTTTGTT
Organism: Hibiscus mutabilis; assembly: GCA_019671005.1. Lineage (NCBI taxonomy): Eukaryota > Viridiplantae > Streptophyta > Magnoliopsida > Malvales > Malvaceae > Hibiscus > Hibiscus mutabilis. The sequence goes on along the minus strand of CM033750.1, from coordinate 26,218,567 downwards.
GTGCAGAATAGAATCATTCCGAGGAGGGCAAGAATCGATGAGGAAAGTTTGGGCTCCTGAGAAGGGAGCTACGATGAGGATTGTATGCATGGCGCGGAGGACGTATCGGAGGATACAATTGATCAGAGAGTCAACTATATCTCACATCTGAATCGGGCGTTGCACCAGATTGTGAGGGCAATACCAAAGGGTTTGCTACCCCTCGTAAGGCACATGTTTAAAGGGTGAGAAGGTAGGGTGCTGCGGATTTTCATGGATTGGGATAAGATAACCATGTGCAAGCGGAATAGTGGTTGCAAGATACGCATTGGATTATGAGACAGATGAGGTTGAGATTAGAAGACAAGCTATCATGTGTTTTTTCCTTGTTGAAGGGCAATGCTAGAGAATGGTGGGAAATTGTAGAGCTTGGGTGGCACCCTAATTGACCAACCTGGGATGACTTCCTCGAAGAGTTTGAGAATAAGTATATGGCGAGGCTCACATTGATAATCTGAGAGATCGGTTCAATTATCTTATGAAAGGGAACCGACCAGTCTTTAAATATGAACAAGAGTTCATCTAGTTGAGTAAATATGATCCTGAGCTAGTCACCACTGAAAATATGAGGTGCAAGAGGTTCTTGAAGGGCTTGAGGAAAGAAATTCAGACTTACCTAACTGTTGCACCACCAAAGGTGTTCTCAGAGTTGACTTTGGGTGCCAAGTCCCTTGAGCAGGTGCAAGGCTTAACGTATGGCCCATCTGGTGAGCAAGTGAGTCCTGGTGGGAAGACTCATAATCCTTTCAACAACAACTCGTAGACCTACTCTAGAAGGATCAGAAACCGGTGGAACCATAATAGAGGAGCCTCGAATCGAAGTTCGTGATGATACCAGAAAACGGAGTCAGCTGGCTATAGGAGGCCATTTTCATCTTCATCCATGATAAGCCTAGAGGGTTCATTGATGAGTGCGAGCGTACCAGTTTGTAATCAGTGTAGACGCAAACATAGAGGCGAGTGTTGGGGAGTAATTAGAGTCTGTTACCAGTGTATATCAACGGACCATTTCGTGAAGGACTGTCTAGTAGCTGTTGTGACCTCTCTAGATCAGGTTTAGAGGACTGTATATCTGGCCCAGAGGGGTCGAGGCCTTTCTTGGAGAGGAGCAAGCCATGTATCGGGAGGCACCTTTCAGTCTTCTTCGAGAGCACCAGCTAGTCAGTATGCGGTTAGGGCTCAGAAGGACTGTGCAACTATAGATGTTATCTCAGGTACGTTCACCTTGTTCTTTGTTCCTATAGTTTTTCTTGTGGATTCGGGGTCTACCCACTCCTACATTCATAGTGGGATATCTCAACAGTGGGGTATTCCTGTCGAGGATCTTGAGATAGGAGTCTGTGTGACTAGCCCTGTAAGATATGACGCGTTGGTAGATAAGGTGTATCGGAGGTGCCTGATTGAGGTTTAGGGGTCATTTTTCCCAGCAGATTTAAAGGTTCTACCGTTTCAAGATTTTGATGCCATCTTGGGGATAGATTGGCTCTTCGGGCACGATGCTATCCTAGGATGTAGAGCGAAGAGCTTGAAGCTTCGTGTGACGAATGGTTTTAAGCCTGTTGTGAGAGGCGAAAGAAATCGTACCTTTCTATTGTGGTGTCGGCTTTGTCATCTCAGAGGTTAATGTAGCAGGGTTGTGAAGCCTTTTTGGCTCATGTGGTGGATGCAAGGATTAATGGTCTGATGCTTGAGAGCCTCAGGACTGTTAACGAGTTTACCGATATGTTTTAAGAAGAGTTACCCAAGTTATCTCCTAACCGTGAATTAGAGTTCCAGATTGATGTGATGTTGGGTATAACACCAGTATCTATTGTGGCGTATCGGATGGGACTGGTGGAGATGAAGGAGTTAAAGAAGCAAATTCAGGAGTTTCTAGAGAGAGGTTTTATCCGACCGAGCGTCTTGCCTTGGGGAGCATCGGTCTTATTCGTCAAAAATAAAGATGGGTCTATGAGGATGTGTATTGATTACCGGTAGCTTAACAAGGTAACGATAAAGAACCGTTATCTCTTTCCGAGAATCGATGATTTATTTGATTATTTGAGAGGTGCCCATGTGTTTTCTAAGATTGACTTGAGGTCGGGATAATACCAGTTGAAGGTAGTGGACAAGGATTCTAGAAAACCGATTTTAGGACGCAGTATGGGCACTACAAGTTCTTAGTGATGCCATTTGGGCATACCAACGCACACGTGGCTTTCATGGACCTTATAAATCAAATCTTTCAACCGTATCTGGATCAGTTTGTTGTGGTCTTCATCAATGACATCTTGGTCTACTCGCGTTCGGAAGAAGAGCACGAATACCATCTGCCTATAGTTCTACAGACTCTTCGAGAGAGACATCTTTTTACTAAGTTCAGTAAGTGTGAATTTTGGCTTTCGGAAGTGGCATTTCTTGGCCACATAGTTACTACGGACAAGATCCACGTAGACCCTCAGAAAATTCATGCTGTGATGAAGTGGAAACCCCCAAAGAATGTTTCGAAAGTCTGTAGTTTCCTAGGACTTGCCGAGTGTTATAGGTGGTTTGTTAAAGGTTTCTCTATTATAGCCGCACTGTTGACCAAATTGTTGCAAAAGAGGTTCCATTTGAATGGAATGATAGAAGACAACAAAGTTTTGAGCAACTAAAAGCTTATCTCACGGAGGCTCCAGTCTTAACACAAACCGAACCCAGAAAAGAGTATGTTGTGTTTACTGATGCATCTGTGAACGGGCTTGGTTGTATCCTTATGCAAGAGGGTAAGGTAGTTGCTTACGCTTCGAGGCAACTTAAACCGCATGAACAAAATTATCCTACCCATGATCTGGAGCTCACTGCAGTAATCTTTGCATTAAAGATTTGGATACACTATCTCTATGGAGAGAAGTGTTATATTTATACGGACCACAAGAATTTGAAGTACACGCTTACCCAGAAGGAGTTGAATCTGAGTATCATTCGGGAAAAGCAAATGTGGTGGCGGATGCTTTGAGTCGTAAGTCCATATCCGATTTGAGATTCTCGCTCTTAAGGATGGTCAGGGACGGTGGGCTTCTAGCTGAGCTTCGGGTTAAACCTATGTTTGTACAAGAGATTAAGAGGACTCAAGTTCTGGATAAGGAATTGGTAGTACAGATTGAGGCAGTTCAAAGAGGTGAAGTTTCAGACTTTGACGTACGAGATGGTGGATACTTGTACTTTAGAGGTCGACTGCGTGTTCCGTCTTTAAAGGATTTGAGGGATCGCATCTTGAGGGAAGCACACCATAGTCCTTTCATCATACATCCGAAAAACAACAAGATGTACCAAGACCTTCGTCCTTTTTATTGGTGGCTAAGCATGAAAACAAATTGTAGAAAAGCAATTTTCTAGCTTTAGGAAAAACTAATTAACGCATAAAAATAAAGCAGAATTTAAGTTTCTGCAGAAAAGAAGAAGAAAACAGAATTGATTTTCTGTTATTGAATATTTTCAAAAAATTACATCCCTTTACAGTGAATTTATAGACTCAAGTATTGGACTTTAGTTACAATTAGGAGTCCTAAGTACACAAGACATCTAACTCTATCTTTTAGGAAGTAAACTTTAATTTAAACTACTATTTACATGAGGACTCTAACTCTATCTTTAAACTTTAATTTAAACTACTATTTACATAAGGACTCTAACTCTATCGGATAATCTAACACAAATGTCTCTGAGTTTGTGACAAGATGTTTAGCTTATTAAAAAGTGAAGGCGAAGCATCAGGTTCCATCAGGGTTGCTTCAGCCAATTCAGATTCCGCATTAGAAGTGAGATCGGATCATCATAGATTTTGTCATCGGCTTACCGATGACCCAAAGGAAAGGCGATGCTATTTGGGTGATAGTGGATCGTTTGAACAAATCTGTTCTTTTCTTGCCAGTGCGTATGGATTTCACCTTGGAGAGGTTGGCTCAGTTGTATATCAAGGAGATAGTGAGGTTGTACGGTGTGCCATCTTCGATCATTTAGGATAGAGACCCACATTTTACAGCGAGGCTATGGAAGAAGATCCATAATGCCTTGGACACCAAGTTACACTTCAGTATAGCTTTTCACGCTCAGACCAATGGTCAATCTGAGTGTGTTATCCAAATTCTTGAGGATATGCTCCGATGTTGCATTGCGGACTTTGCAAAGAGTTGGGAGGACCAGTTGTCGCTTGTAGAGTTTACTTACAACAGCAGTTATCAGACGAGCATAAAGATGGCCCATTTTGAGGCTTTGTATGGGTGTAGGTATAGGACACCTTTGTGTTTGACCGAGCTCAATGAGAGGAGGATCGTGGGGTCTGATTTGGTTAGTCAAACTAAAGAGAAAGTCCAGATCATCAAGGAAAGACTGCAAGCGGCCTTTGATCGTCAGAAGGCTTATGCGGATTAAAAACACAAGCACATTGAGTATGATGCTGGTGAAAAAGTGTTTCTCAAGGTATCTCCGTGGAAAAGGATTATCTGATTTGTGCGCAAGGGAAAATTAAGCCCAAGATACAACGACCGTATGAGGTGCTTGAGAGGGTTGGACCAGTGGCCTACCGATTAGCCTTGCCACCATAGTTGGCACATATCCACGATGTTTTTCATGTGTCCATGTTGAGATGCTATCAATCCGAGCCATCGCATGTCTTATCGCTCAAGGACATTGAGATTAACATGAATTTAACGTATGAGGAAGAACCTGTGAGAGTGCATGATATAGGAGTCAAAGATCTTCGTAACAAGTGTATACCCTTGGTAAAAATGTTATGGAGGAACCACGGTGTAAAAGGAGCGACGGGGAAGTTGAAGACGACATAAGAGTACTCTACCCGCTTTTGTTTCCACCAGGTAAATTTTGAGGACAAAATTTTCTTTAAGGAGGGGAGAGATATAACGACCCAAATTTTGGAATCCGAGGGTCAGGTTTAACTGAGGCATAGGCCTCATGTTGGGCCACAATTTTGGGCCTTAAAGGCCTTTTGGGCTTGTGTCTTTAGCCTAGTTGTGGATTTGAGTTGGTTGAAGGAGGGTAGTTTGGTAAATGACAAATTAGAGTGGAAAGAAGGGGTGGAGCCTTTATTTCTCTACATATATAGAGATTGGTGATATCATCACCCTTTTCATCTTCTTCCTCTTCCTTAAACCCATTCTTCACCTCCAAGAACCCCTATCAGAGGTTGTATTTTGAGAGTTTTTGTTGAGAATCACGTTTGGCTTTTTGAGAGAAGTATTATCACCCTTTAAGGATCTACATTTCAAGGTAAGTCTTGTTTGGATTGGTAGAATGAAGAGTATGTTGGGGGTTTAGAGAGTTAGAGGAGATTGGGGCTTTGGGAGCTCCAATCTTGGGTTTAGATTATGTTTTTAGTCTCTTTAATCCTCCACCAACATTATAATTCGTTTTGAAAATCATTCCATATAGTGAAAGAGGTTGGGAGTTCATCAAAGGTCCAAGAAGGGAAGAAGGCTTGAAGCTTTGGAAAGAGGCTTCGCTTTATCTACTAAGCTAAGGTTAGTACACTACTAACTCCTATAGTTTCCTGCAACTCATGAAGATAGGCTTTGATGCATGATTTGGTGTTTTTGGCTTTGGTATACCTTGGTTGATCTCTAATGGCAAATTGTGCAATTGGTGTTGTTAAGGCCAAAAATTGATAGCAACACACCTAATAACTTCACCATAACTTGTAGGATTATTTTGGGGCTTAACCATATAGGTTAAGTAGAATTTCTAGGTGAGATCTAAACCAGTACTAAATTTTTAGGCTCGCGTACCGGTACTGCTGTGCGCGTATTGGTAAGCCTTTGTAATAAGGGAGACGGGTTGTGAGGGGCATACCAGTATGACTTCTCGTGTATCAGTACCTTTCGCTTAATTAGAATTCTAGTAGTGCTCTTGCGTACCGGTACTCTAGGGGAGTATTTGTACCTACTGTTACAATGCCTGAGGAAGGCTTTCGAGTACCAGTACGCTATGGTACGAGTATCGGTACGGGTGGGGATTGGTACAGGATGGATGCGTACCAATATTACGTATCGATATGGGTAGTTAGCGTATCAGTATGGTTTATCATTCTATTTCTTTCAAACTTAAATTGGGTATCGACACTCATTGGGGAGTATCGGTACCTAGAGGGGAGTACCGATACCCACATAGGAGCATCAATGCTCGCTGGGCAATCTGCCCAAGGAAATTGAGTTTGCATTCGAGGGTTCTATAATTCGAGGTAATAGGCCTAAGGGATCTCTTAAGGTACAAAATAAATAATAAAATTGAGAAATGGAGTTTTAATCCTTGTGTGTGTAAAAAAGGGCTAATGATTCTGTAATGATGGGTAAACTGTGTGAAATAGAAACCCATAGGGGTCCTTGGTGGATCGATCGATGTTGTGTGGTGACTAAGGTCCTTGCTATGTGCTGATGGGACATCTAGATAGTCAAGTCATCCCTTGTTGCTGGGATTGGGATACCCTAAAATTGTGTTACAACACCTTGAAGACTCCCGAATGTAGGATCCTGATGCTTTATGGACGTGGGCCTCATCCCCACGAGTATAGGATCCTGATGCTTTGTGGACGAGTGCCTTACTCGTAGTGTAGGATCCCGATGCTTTGGGGACGAGGTCCTTACATAATGTTAATGGTGTTATCTGTGTGATTCTTTATGAACTCATGAAATACATATATATGTTGTGTGCGTGATCATACATTCATTATGCCATGTGTTTAGGCAATTATGGTAGCGCCAACTCTATTTGGCCTTGATATCATTCACGTTGCATTGCTTTATTTATGATTTACATGAAGCATGTTTGAGTGGCGATGCATCCACTGTGCTTTGTTAGCTCATCATTCGGAATCGTTGTTTCCGTCTGCAGGTATGTAGGTTGTCGCGAGGCTTAAAGGAGCACAATCAAGGCTTGGATTTCAGCATCGACTTTAGCTATTGAGTAAAATTGCTAGATGTATTTCGTAGAACCCTATATGCAATTTGTAACTCTTATTTTATACCAAGTAGTCCAAGTCGAATGTTTTAAAAATTTATAATTGGAGCTCCATGAATACTATTTTAAATATCTGGATTTAACTGTGATTTCAATGTATGGACTTATGTTTCTATTGAACTATCATGTTTTGGGCTCAAAAAAGGAAAATTTTATTGTACGGGTTTTGGGCTTATAGCCCAAATGTGACATTTGGGTCAAGGGTGTTACATTATACAAGGTTCAACTTAAGTCAATTAAGTAGCAACCATTCTCATCCTATTACTAAAACATGCTCCAACCATTTAACCATAAACAAATCACTCCATCCAAAGATACACATAATAGGAATTCAAAACATAAGCAAAAGTTTACAAAACAACCGAGTTCATACATCGACATGCTTAAGGGGGAAATCAACAACACAACAGTCCAAACTATATCAAAACCCACATTACAACCCCAAAGAATATTGACAACATAGTGCCTTATTTACCGAATATCAAAATGGTCCATCATACCAAATCAAAAATGGTGTCCTTGGAATCTCTTTGCCTGAAACGCAATGTCCAAACCTTAGTTTTATGCAAAGATGAAATAGAGCGTAAGCCAATCGAGCTTAGTGAGGTTGCTCTCAAATAATTATCTAAGCAATAAAGAAAAAGACTTTGGTAAACCTTGCTTCTTTTTCAAACTTTTCTTTTTACAAAATACATAATCGAAAATCATGCTTGAATAAAACCAATGCACCTTATCTTGCTCTTTCTTTTCATCATATATCAATATATTGGCATTTGTAATGACCTTTTAAACTTTCTTTTCATCAATAACTTTATTGGATACACAAATATGGTGAAGGTAATCTTTCAATCTCCTTTTCAACGATGGTAATATTCTTTCAATTACCCATTATTCCTCCTCTAGGCCCGGATAATTTCTTTTGATTACCTCAAGGCCGAGGGAAACCTCAGACCCGAATAGTTTCTTTCAACTACCTCAAGGCAAATGGATGATCGATTAGGCTCAAGGCCCCATTACGTTTATAGTGCACTCTCATCCTATGGCATGCCAAATATATACGATACTTTACTTTTAGTGAGTCACTTAGCCAATATAATATATACATGCATGAGAATTTGCTATTTTCAATGCCACATAATTCATTCACTTTCCTTTAATCAAAATCATGCTAATAGCATATAAATCAATGGTAGCATAGCATGCTTACTCATTTAAACTCTTCCTCATGTATATGACATGGCATATCAAGATTAAGATGCATTCTACAGCAAGTTTATCCTCATGCATTTATCAAACCGCATTTAAAGACATCTATTTGCAACTTAATGCCAAAGATAGCAAGGTACTCGAGTGAAAACCACTTCAAATTACTCTTGGACTTAGGAAAGCTTCTCACACTTTCCATAAGTCCCCAAAATAGAGCCATCAAGCCTTGATACTCTCTTAAACTATTTTCACTCACCGATACTTGATCACTTTTGAAACCGTCATGTTGCAAGCGTCTGAAACAATCTGAAAGCTAAGAAGTGAGCTCTCTTTGCTCCTCCCTTGTTTCTACAACATAAAACCAGGGAAAAAATGCATCCAAATTCATTCTCACAACAACCAACATCAATCCCCTGCATAATTAACAACTACAACCACAAAAACTATCTGAAATGCCAAAATAATTCCAAAACTCCACCCAAACATTATCCAACCACAAACATTCGAATATAACATCTAATCTTCATCATTTAACATCCAAAAACACAACAAACACATCTTTATATCTCCAACAAGCATTAAATATTTATAAGAACCCCAAAACTAGCTAAAAATCAACCTAAAAATTACTCAATTAAGTAGTTTTGGGATTCAAACCAAAAATTTCATCTCACATTACGTTTATACAATCAAAACACAAACTAGCCCACTCACAATCTCCAATATTCATAAACCTAATAAAAAATTTAGGCAAAACTCCATAAACATCATTTAACAAGAATTTTCTCAATTAGACTGCAAAAATCACATTATAAACCATCAATCAAGAGCCAAATTCTAGGGAATTTCAATAAATAACCTTATATTTTAAGAGAGAAGAAGAATTTCTTTCAAAAGGGATCCCACCAAAATTTGACGTAACTTCCTTCTTCAAAAAGAATTGGGAAAATAAGAAAGATTTTGAGAAATATTTTGTAAGGTTTTGCTAAGGATTGAAAGGGGGATCTAGAGATATAATCTCCACCAAAAATCAATTAGAAATCTAAATTTTATGCTCAAGAAATTGGCAAGAAATGAGAGAAAGTTTTGAGAGAAAAGTAATGAGAAATTTGATGTAAAATGAGAAAATAAATTTTAGAAACCAATTAACCGTCAAAACTATTTGTTAAACAAGGTGGTAATCCTAATTAAGATTTTTAGAGAAAAAAAAATAGCTCTCTAAGGATTCTTAGCATTGGCCCCTTTCAATTTAGTCATTTTAAAAACAACTTTTCAAACTCACATTTTAGTCACAAAAAATGTCAATTAATTTAATTTAATCAACATTTGTTTTAAATCTCCAAAACATTCAATAAAATCATTAAACCTTTTGGAAACTCGAATTCAATTTTTATCCACCAATATTTCCAATTAAAAATACATATTTTCTTGAAACCTACTTAACTGGCCAATCCGGTTCGACCAGTTCAAAACCAATCCAATCAAACCCTTAATTTCTTCTAACCCTATTTTTTTGGGGTGTTACAATAATAATACATGGGTCCAACCATTTGATAATTTCTTTCTTGACCACTTCTTTCATCTTTTTATTCAGTCGACATTGCAGCTCAATAGATTGTTTGTTTTCATCATCTAGCTTGATCTTATGCATGCACAAAGATGGACTGATGCCTTTAATGTCTGCAATGGTCCAGGCAATAACATGTTTGTGCTACTTCAAAATATTTATCAACTTATCTTCTTGCAGAGACAATGACTGGAGTGTTTCTGCATCTCTAAGGAATACATACTTGAGATTAGTTGGTAATGGCTTCAATTCCAGAGTAGGATCTTCTTCAATAGATGGTTTAAAATTAGGAATTATACGGTGCGCGAGATCTAAAGATTCAACTTGCCATTTGTGGTGAACTGCAATAGTTAGCACTTCAACAATGTGGTCACAATTCGGGAGATCATCTTCTACCATTGTCAGCACAATATCCTCAGCAATGAGTATACTACGATGATTCAAGTCTTCATGAATGATATTGTCAAGAATATCAATATGATGACATTCCTCTATATTTCTTCCATTATCTACATTGAACATCCCAAAAGTAACTTACTCATTGTCGACCTGTATCGTAAGTTCTCCTTTTGATACATCGATAACCGCCTTCCTAGTTGCTAAGAATGGTCAGACATCCTTGTCTGCCTCACAGTCAAGAATAATAAAATCAGCTAAAAACAAACTAGTCCACACGAACTAGTACATATTTTATATGTCCATTTAGATGAGTCAAAGATTTGTCTGCTAGTTACAATGTGACTGCAGTGCGTTTTATCTCTCCAATGCCTAACTTCTAAAAAGTTGATAATGGCATGAGATTAATTTTAGCCCCAGATCACAAAGAGCTTTGCTAAAGCAGTGATTGCCAATAGAGCAAGGAATTATGAAGTTGCCAGGATCTTTTATTTTTCTTGGTAGAGGGGTTGATATGAGCACACTACACTCTTCTGTGAGAGCAATGGTTTCTATAGCATTGAGTTTTTTCTTCTTAGATAGAATTTCCATCATGAACTTTGAATAATTGGGAATCTATGTAAGAATATCAATCAAAAGGAGTTGTACTGTAAGCTGTTGTAAAGTATCTTGAAAGAATTGAAACTAATTATCAGACTCGGTGTTATTAAATCTTTAAGGAAAAGGTGAAGAAGTATCATTTGTTGGTTGCACCGACATTGGATATTGTAGTGATAAATTAGATTTCAAAATTAATGGAAACAGAGTAATATCTGGAGGGGCATTATCTATCATACCAGCTTCTATTCCATTATTTACTGTATGATCAGGAGTAGAGGAATCTCTTCGCTTATGGGTAGATATGGGTTTTGGTTGCATCAAGTCAGTAGTTTGTTTACCATTGTGGAGCGTAATAGCCTTGCAATGCTCTTTACCCTTTATTATCGGGCTCTCATTATTGCTAGAAAGTGTGCACGATTACCGAAAGTTTATGTCAGTTGCTAACTACCCTAATTGAGCTTCCAAAGTACGGATAGATAAAGAGTGTCCTTACACTTAGCCTATGTGCGAGAGAAGTGGTCCCGCATCATTTCCTCAAAAAAACAAATAGATCAGATATAGATGATGGAGGATAATGACTGATATGTGACTGTCTTTGAGATGGTGCACCATATTATGATTGCACGCCATACTGTGATTGTTGAGTTTGTGAACTAGGATGTTGTGGTTGTATCCTATTCTATTGTGACTGTAATAGAGCCTGTGGAGTAAATTGTTGTTGTGGATAACTGAAATTCCACTGCTTCACACTAGAGTTCCCTTGAAAGGAATTATTTCTAGAGCGGAATACTCATGAATTATACGTAGAATTAGAGTTACCCCAAGATTGTTGATTAGTTGTGTTGAAAGAAGTACCCATGGTATTGCTTCTCATGTTGCTGACATAACTAGCATTTTCTGCATATTGTATGCAATCTTTATAGCTATAGTTCTTTCCACAAATATCACAAGAGAGCACAAGAGTAGCGGTTTGTTGAGCTAGATGAATGGGAGCAACTTCACTTGTACCTCCATATTCTTGATTTTGTTCTCCAAAGATAAAATTTGAGCCTTTAGAGAAGAAATATTATCAGGCTCGAACACTCCTGTTGCAGCCTTGCATGAAGCAGACCTTGAAATAGGATATTGAGAATCATTATGAGCAAATCGCTCTAACACACCAACAGTAGCGGTGTAGGTGCAATCAAGTAAAGGTCCATTAGATGACCCGTTGACAAGATATCTTGTGGTTGAATTCAACCCATTTGAGAAGATCTCAACTTGGGTTTCTTGTCGAAGGCCATGGTTGGGCATCATCGCAACAAGGACTTATATATTTTCCATGTAGTGTGGAGAGTTTCATCATCCAACTGATAGTATGCAGTAATATTATTCCTCAAGAACGAGTTCATTGTCTATGGATTAAAGCGCAATACAAACTGCAATGCAAGATTATTCCATGACGTAATAGATCCAACAGAGAGTCCATAAAACCATGAGCGAGCTCTACCCTGCAAAGAGTATAGAAACAATTGTATTCGTAAGGCATCATCAGGAACACCTTGCTGACTAAATGAATCACAAATTAAAAAGAATAATTGAAGTTGCTCTCTAACGTCTTCATGTGGTAACCCTGTGTACTGCCCATTTGAGTTGAGCATTTGAAACATAGTCGAATTTAACTTAAAATTCCCAGCATGAATAGGTGGTCTAACAACTTCTACTTGCAAATCGTCCAACTAGGGAACTACAACCTCTAGGATTATTTTGTTCTGGGCTGGTGGGTTTTCAGGATCGTGAGCGATTCCATCATTGTTGGCGTGTCTTGCTATCTCACTTCATTCTTGAAGCTTACGTCTAAGAGTTCTTTCAACTTCTGGATCAGGTACGAAGAATGGTGTGGCAGTACTTCTAGTCATACAATAGCTAAAAAAATTAATAAAAAGAAAAGGAAATAATAGAAAGCTATTAGAAACAACTACAAACTAAATAAGGAAAATAGAATTGCAAGCAGAAACATAAAAAAACCAAATAATGCTATCCCCGAAAATGGTGCCAAAATTTGATAGATGAATAATCGTCACACACTAAGTGCAAGAAAACATTGTCGATGCAAGTGAAATATTGTGGCCACAAACAATTCTACAAAGTGAAATATTGTTAGTGTAATGGTAGTTGTAATAGAGAAATAAAGTAATGTTTGTATGATCAATTGTGATAGCAAGGATAACAATTAAAACAAGATAAAAGAAATATTAAGAGAAGATCTAGATGCCATCGGTTCAGCTTGGCAGAAAGTCAAGTACAATCAAGGAAATACGATGGCTCATTTGTCAAGTAAAAAGGTAAAGCTCATTTACTAAATTCCACTCAATATTCATCTATTAACGCAAAGACGTAGATCGACTACAACTCTCATTGATAGCCAAAACTACAACTTCTTAAACAAATAGATCAACTCTCATTGTATCCTCATTCAACTTTCGTTGCAACAGATTGTTAACTTGACTTGTCACTGCATCTCTCAATGTCAACGACTCTGTTCAACACTTTCATGCAAACAATAATCAGATCCAACAATCGAAGTATGAGAAAAAGGTAATAATAATATATTGAACTAAAAGATAAGATTTAAACAAGTTCATACAGAGCTTAAAGAGTTAAACCATCATCATTAACATGCAAAATATAATAAAAATCTCCAATAAACATCTATTTCTAGAAGGGTTTAAAGAAGATAACAAATATTCTCCTTGATCTAGCACTTGAATCCTCTTCTCCTTGGATGTTTCTGTCTTGCTTCGCCTTAGATCTCCAAAAATAGATTTTAAGCCGCCATGGGAGGAGAGCTCAGAAGGTTGAAGAAGATAATAAAAATGAATATGGCATGAAGACCCTCACTCTCCTCTTAGATTTATCCTTTTATAAGCTGCGAAAGAAAGGACACATTTCTTTTAAGTTTTTTGCATGACCCTTTATCGTGCCAAATCTGTTATAACAAATAATACAGCTGGCATGGTCGTCCTTATCTTTTAGCATACTGGACAGCTGGCTGCTACAGTGTCGAGCTAGTTGTAGTGGTGAAGCTTCCTCTGTAGGGACATTATTAAACCTATATTTGATTTTGACATAATAAGGACTATTTTGTAAAAAGGAATAAATTTTTAATACTCAATTGACTCACTAAATTGACAAGGATTCAAACTTAAAATAATTTCTAAGTCAAAACCTTAAACCCTAAAGTTTTTTCTAAGTGTTTTGGTACTCAAAATAGCCAATTTCGTACAGGAGTACCAATACGGTCTATGTTGTATCGGTACGAGTTTTCAATACTAAAAAAACTAATATTTTCTTAATGGCTATAGGGTACCGATACGGGTGGTCTCGTATCGGTACGCCCTTTAAAACTAGTATACCAAATTGCTTTTGAGTACCGGTACGGGGGTTAAAGATTTCCCAAATCTTTGTATTTATTATTCGACCATTGCCTTTTCAGTTTATTGGAACCATAACTTTGAAAATCAGTTAGCACGTACTGATATCCTTAAAGGCGTATCGATACGAGCTTTTAACCAAAACTTCCAAGGATTCTAGTGAGCAAAATTGGTATCAATATGTTACAGCTCGTACCGATACCATTTGTAAAATACACACTCTGTATCGATACAGCTTCTAGCCTATTGATACCCTTTTGTTGCAATAACTATTTTCTCTTGTGGCAGGCATCGATACGGCTGTTCGCGTATCGATACTCAGTGTTGCCAGACAGCTTTTATTGCGGGAAAAATGCAGCCCAACGACTATAATCGATATCCCAACTACCCAAACGGCTAGAAATCACTGAGAGGGGTATAAAATCAAGTCTCTAAAGCTTCTTCAACAACTATTCAACAAGTCTAAAGAATTCAAGCACATATCCAACAATCTTTGAGCCTTTATTGTCAAATATTGTAAACCCACTTGAGTGATCTTAATTGTATTCTTTTTATTCAAGTGTTGGGGTTTTTAGTAAGCCTAGAATTGTGCAAACACTCTACCTTGTGAGGATTTTCAGCTTACTAAATTTGTATTTTTCTCTTTGTGAGAATTCTTAAGGTTTTTGGGTATAAACCTTAAGGGAGCTGTAAGGTTATCTCTTTGATCCTCAAACGGAAAGCAAATCTAATGGATTTCAGAAATCCTTAGTGTGGATAGCTAAGGTAGTGGATGTAAACCTTATTGAGAAGGTTGAACCACTCTAAATTCTTGTTTCTCTCTTTTTGCTTCCACCCATTTTTTAAATTGCCAATTCACCCCTGCCTTGGCCATCTTGCATTGATTATTCATTCTAGCAACTGGTATCAGAGATACACTCATTGGAAGGCTTCACATCCTCTTTCATAGATCCTAAGGTGTTCAATCAATCAACAATTCAAGCTATGGCCTCTACTTCCGGCAACTACCTCGTTGAATCTCAATACATCTCTAACTCGCCTTATTTCAATAGGGTAAACTATCCCTATTGGAAGAATAGAACGAGGCTCTTCATTAAGTCAAATGACTACCTCTTTTGGGATGTAGTGGAAGATGGCTCATCTATTTCAATGAAGGAAGAAGGAGATCGGTGCGTTCCCAAGACAAGGCAAGAATACACCGATGAAGATCGAAAGAAGTTGCAAATCAGCAATAAATCTATGCACATTCTCTTTTGTGCTCTTGGACCGGACGAGTACACCAAGATGTCTTTTTGCACAAGTGCGAAGGAGATATGGGACAAGCTAGAAGTTACTTATGAGGGCATAAATGAAGTGAATAAGACCAAGATTGGACTCCTAAATCTAAGCTATGAGAACTTCAAAATGGAACTGGATGAAGACATCACCAAGATGTTTGATTGATTCTCTATCATCGTTGATGGGCTTAAAGGTTATGGAGAAGTCATCCTGGAAGACAAGCTTGTTCAGAAGCTTATCTACTCTTTTCTCTGGTCATAGGACTCAAAGAAGACTGCCATCATCGAAGCCAAGGATCCCAAGACCTTAAAGCTTGATGCACTTTGGGGGTCTCTTCTTACTCATGAGATCATGAGAAAGGAATAGAAGAGGAGAAAAAAAGAAAGAGAATAAGATAAAGAAGAAGGAAGTAGAGAAGAAGAATATGGGAATTTCTCTCAAAGCTTTATAAGAAGAGAGTGATTCTAGTGAAGAGGAAGATAAAGTAGTGGTTAAGCTAGCCAAGAGATTCATAAGGTTCATGAAATCTAACCGGGGAAGACAGTTCCAATAGAGATAGGGTTTCAAGAACAAGCAAAAAGAGAAAAAAGAAGGATCAAATCATTTTCTATGAGTGCAAGAAGCCGGGACACATCAATTTCGATTGTCCTTAACTAAAGAAGAAGAGCTTTGGGAAGAAGAAGAAGCTTAAGGCAAATGTAGCTACTTGGAGTGATGAGGATTCATCCAATGAGGAGCAAGAAGTAGCTAACCTTTGTCTCATGGCATTAGAGAAGGATCCTAAGGTAACCTCAAATTCATTTAATTTCGATTTTACTTTTGATTAGTTTCAAGAAGCTTATGATGAGTTGTAAGAGGTTTATGATTAATTAGTTTTGAAGTATAAAGAATCACTTTGGAAAAACAAGAAAACAATTACTGATTTGAAAAATCAAAATGATTATTTATCCAAAACTAATATGGAACTTGAAAATAATGTTGTGGACATGCAAGCAAAACAAAAAGATTTCGAAAAGAAAAAATCAAGACTTGCATAACCTACCTTCAAAAGTTCATGATGATCACCAAAAGGAAGCGAGTGATCTTAAAGCTTTTTTGAACAAGGTTGGGGATTCTCATTTTGAAAAAGGAAGCACTTCAAAATCCAACCATGTAAGAAGAAACTTTAATGGCTACAAACATAGAGGCTTTTAAAGGCCCTCTAATGGTAAGAGAGTTAGGAGTGTTTGGGTTCCTAAGGAACTTGTCACTTATCATAATATTGATGCTATTGCTTCTTGGATTCCCAAGGAAACCAATATTTTGGGAGCTAATACTCATGGACCCAAAAGAATTTGGGTACCAAAAATCAAGACTTGATGTTATGTTTGTAGGGGGAGCATTGCTACAAGGCCAAAGCTTCAAGTGCAAACTCATCAAATCTCTAATTTTTTCATCAAAAATCATCAAATCTTTTGGGGGGCTTTTGTTTTCAACATCAAACCCAAGCAAATATCATCAAGCTTTGTGCAAATCATCTCCTCATTCATCCATACTCAAGGTAAAAACCTTATTTTCTTTATTTTTCGAATTCTTTTATATTTCTATAGCTTTTGTGTTTAAAATTTATATATTTAGGATGTATATATCCTTGTTTTCAAAGATTTTACAAAAAAATTCAAAACTAAATTTTTTTTATTCAAATATAAATTATATTCGTATATTTTATTTTCCAATTTTCAAATTTTAACTTTACCAAAATTTTCTTTATAATTGTATATGATTTTAAACTATATAGTATAGATTTTTTACTACCTTGATCATTGGATTGAACTATTGGATTGAATTTGATGTTTATGCATACATGTTTTTTTGTTGTTTGAATTTTGCAGGATTTCTACTATGCCTCTTAAGAAAAGATCTAGAAAAAGAGATAGGGTCTAATTCTTCCAATCCAAATCCCAATCCCGAAAACAATGGTACCAAACTCAATCTTAACCAACTTTTTATCCATTGTTTTAATGAACAAGAATATCTCAATGCTATGGAATATTTTAAACAATTTCAAACTTTTAAAATACGTCGTGAGCAAGTTATTAATAATGCTTTTATGTGCTTCGATGCTTTTAACTTTTAGTATTTTGATTTAATCAAGCATTGGAAATTTATGACTTTTTTAACCATACATGCATTCTTTACAAAAATCTTGTTCACATTTTCTACTCAAATGCCCGATGTATTTTAAATCAAGAGAAAATCGAGGTCATAGCTATTGAGTCTTATCTAATGGGACAGAAATTTTTACTTGATTCCACAAAAATTGTCGATCTTTTGGGAATGGAGGATGTGGTTAGTGATGATAAGAGTTCTTTTGGTCAAATTTATGGCGGCTCTGTAACCGTGCTCGATGCCCACAAGCGTTTTCTTCACTTTCTCATCACTTGGTGGTTTTGACCATCTAGTGGTAAGTGGTCTACTATTTGCTAGGTAGACAACTTTTGGCTTTATTGCTTTTGTGAGGAACAATGTCCAAACCTAGCCCAAATTATGTTTGCCGAGTTAGTCCATCTTGCTCAAAATCGTCATACCTCCCTCGTGACTTCCTTCACCTATGACACTGCTCTTAGCTTCATGTTCCACAAGTTTGGGATAGATTGTTCACTTGATCTTGGTGTGCCTCTCAACGATCCCATTGATGACAAGTCTCTCTAGTGAGCAAAGTTCACCTTTTACAATGGAGAATGGGTTCGCAATGCGTATCTTCTCGACGGTGCTCAAGTCGATCCAGTAAAGAATATTCCCGTTGCTTCGGTTGCTCAACCTTCCCTCGATGCTCTTATGGCTTACCTTGATGTGAATTTTGCTACCATGGATACTCGCTTTGACTCCATTGATGCTCATTTTACCTCCATAGATACTAGAGTGACCTTAGTGGAGAATCGTGTGGCTTTGATGTACATGACCCTTACCGCTTTTCATACCGAATGGTGTGGTCATGCTCTTGGTAATGATAAGGAAGACGGAGACGAGGATGAAGATGAGGATGACTCTTAGGCTTTGCATCTCATTCATTCCATATCATATTATC
The DNA here is from genome assembly GCA_019671005.1 of Hibiscus mutabilis. NCBI lineage: Eukaryota > Viridiplantae > Streptophyta > Magnoliopsida > Malvales > Malvaceae > Hibiscus > Hibiscus mutabilis. The sequence continues at coordinate 26,200,011 of CM033750.1, read as the reverse complement.
TATTAGGATTTGAGTTTTATGCACCTTTGTCTTTATTTGATTTCCTATGACATTATGTTTTATGCTTTGGTTTATTTTTTAAGTTTAAGTTGGATATTATGTTGCTTTGAATATTATGCTTTGAATTTTATAATATTTATGTTGTTTAATTATCTTTGGAGTTATATTGCTTTATACTTGTGTTTATTTGCCCAATTGATTTTGATTTAAAAAAAAGGGAGATAAATTTTTCAAAAGTTTTTCAAAACAATCTTTTAGCCTTAAAGAAAGGGGAATGAACTAAAAATTTATTTTAGTTTTGTTATATCAAAAATGGGGAGATTGTTAAACCTATATTTGATTTTGATATAACAATGACTATTTTGTAAAAATAATGAATTTTTAATACTCAATTGACTCACTAAATTGATAAGGATTTAAACTTAAAATAATTTCTAAGTCAAAACCTTAAACCCCAAAGTTTTTCTAAGTGTTTTGGTACTCAAAATAGCCAATTTGGTATAGGAGTATCGATACGGCCTATGTCGTATCAGTACTAGTTTTCGCTATTCAAAAACTATTTTTTGCTTAATGGCTATAGGGTACCGATACGACTGGTCGCGTATCGGTACGCCCTTTGAAACATGTAAACCAAATTACTTTTGAGTATCAGCACGACTTATAGCGTACCGGTACGGGGGTTAAAGATTTTCTAAATATTTGTATTTATTATTTGACTATTGCCTTGTCAGTTTATTGGAACCATAACTTTGAAAATCAGTTAGCATGTACCGATACCCTTAAACGCATATCGATATGAGTTTTTAACCAAAACTTCCAAGGATTTCGCTTAGCAAAATCGATATCGATACGGTACGGCCCATACCTATACCCTTTGTAAAATACACACTCCATATCGATACGGCTTCTCGTGCATCGATACCTCTTTGTTGCAACGGTTATTTTCTCTTATGACAGGTATCGATACAACTGTTAGTGTACGGATACTAGTGTTTCTAGACAACATTTATTACGTGAAAAATGCAGCCCAATGGCTATAATTAATATCCCAACTACCCAAACGGCTAGAAATCAATGAAGAGGTATAAAATAAGTCTCCAAAGCTTCTTCAACAACTATTCAACAAATCTAAAGCATTCAAGCACACATCCAACAATCTTTGAGCCTTTATTGTCAAATCTTGTAAACCCACTTTAGTGATCTTAATTGTATTCTTTTTATTCAAGTGTTGAGGTTTTTAGTGAGCCTAGAATTGTGCAAACACTCTACCTTGCGAGGATTTTTAGTTTGCTAAATTTGTATTTTTCTCTTTGTGAGAGTTCTTAAGTTTTTGGGGTATAAACCTTAAAGGAGTTGTAAGGTTATCTCCTTGAGCCTCAAAATGAAAGCAAATCTAGTGGATTTGAGAAATCCTTAGTGTGGATAGCTAAGGTAGTGGATGTAAACCTTATTGAGAAGGTTGAACCACTCTAAATTCTTGTGTCTTTATCTTTTTGCTTCCACCAATTTTTTAAATTGCCAATTCACCCCCTCTTGGCCATCCTGCATTGATTGTTTATCCCAACAGACATTGAAAAATACAACGACAATAGAGCAAAAAGGTAGAAATATGTGTAATAAGAGCAACTGAGACTAGAGTTAGACAAAATGCAGAAAATAGACATGAAAATGCATAAATGGATGCATTAAACATCGATGAGGGGACAATTAAATCCATAAATATAGAGGAAATACATACTCTTTAACGAGCTATCAACAAGAATGACATATTTTGCTTTAATAGGACAATAACGAAAGATTAAAGAAAGATATTGAATTCCATACTTTGAAAGAAATTGGTAGAGAATGACTGGGGGTATCCAAGCCTCTTTAAACTCTTTAAATTCATCCACACCATCAGATTGAAGATCATCCAAGGGTTCTCAAGGCTGTCGTAAATTACAAAAGTTCTACAAGCTGTTTTTTCTTATTCTTATTCATTAGTAGTATTTTATTTTATTAGGAGTTTAATTCTTCTCATCCATTGTTCACAAATAAAAGGATGATGCCTCCACCATTGATATATAAAATATTTAGCTCAGTAAGTTTTTGCAGGTGTTGATAGCTTAAGCCTTCAAAGTCGTCTTCAACATAAGTTCTTCAAGTTCTTGTGAGGGAGATCATCTTCACATTGCTCATTCAATTGCATCTAGGACGGTTGGTTAGAGCCGCTTAAGGGTTTTTTCCTGGTTAATTACGATCAAGATGGTGCCCAAGGATATTTATCCATCATCATACATCACACTTAATCCATTCAAAACCCTAGACACATCTTTCTTATTCAATTCACAATAGGTGTTTTGATGTTGATACATTCGCATGAAAATTTTTAGATTTCAATAGCATCACAAACAACCATAAACTATTTATGCATATACCAAAATCAAACTTAGGTTTTGAGGGTTTACTCAACCTTGGTAGGATTCTCAAAATCCATACACCAAATGATAGATTGAGGCTTAAACTATCCAAATATGGTCTTAAATTTTAATTTGGATGGTTAGATTTCTATAAAATCAAAATTTCTCACTCTAGTTGTTAGGATGATCAATCGACGATGAATGGCTAAGAGAGGGTGAATTGGTAATTAAAAAATTAAAGAGAAGCAAATGGAAAATGAAAAATTGAAGACACGAGAATTTATAGTGGTTCAAGCTTCTAACAAGCTCTACATTCACTACCTTAGCTCCCCACTAAGGATTTCAAACAATTCACTATTAAATTCTTTCCCTTTTCTAGGCTAAGGAGGCAACTGTTACAATGGATCAAAGCTTTCTACCCAAAGCTTGATCAAGGCTCACTCTTTTACAAGAAGTGGTTTGCAAACACAGAAATATCCTCTCAAAGGTGAATTTGTTTGCCCAATTACAAGTGCTCACAACCCCAAACTTGAATCTAAAGATTACAATGAAAATACACAAGTTGGGTATAAAAATTTGACTCTAGAAGCTCAAAATGGTTGGATTTTGCTTGAATGTTGTTCAATGGATGTTCAATGGTTGTTGTAGCAGCTTTGGAGACTTGTATTTATACCCTCTCATTGATTTCTAACCGTTTGGGTGGTTGAGGTCATCAATAGAGCCGTTGGGGACCATTTTCCCACAATAAATGTTGTCTGGTGACCAACTGTATCGATACACGAAGAGTTGTATTGGTACATGTCAAAAGAAAAAAGAGCCATTGTGCAATAGCATATCGATACGCGTATAGGCGTATCGAAACGGATAAATAGTAAAAACAGGGGTGTATCGATACGGTATAGCCGTATCGGTACAATTTTTGCTCACTGGAATATGAGGAAAAAGTCTAGTGAAAATTGCATCAGTACGCCTAGGGGCTTATCGATACGGGTTAACCAATTTTCAAAGTTTGTTGATTCCCATAAATGACAAGGCAACAGTCATATTTTAAATGCAAAGATTTTAACACACCGTATCGATACGATGGAGACCGTATCGGTACGCTTAAGCAATAAATTAAACCCAGATAAATGCTGTATCGAAACAAACATATCCGTATCGATACGCTTAACCTGAAACACAAGCCCATATGAAGACCATAACGAAACGAGCATAGCCGTATCGAAATAGTTTGCAAAATTAAAAATTCAGTAGTGAAAACCCGTATTGAAACACCTAAGGTGTATCAATATGCCTGGGCTTATTTGTTAAGTTTGCCTTTGAAATACTTAGAAATATTTTTGGGTTTAAGTCTTGGACTTAGAAAAACTTTTCCTTGTCATTTTGTGAGGCTTTTGAATGCTTAAAAATTTATTTTCTTTTACAATTTGTTATATCAAAATCGAATATAGGTTTTACAATCTCCCCCTTTTTGATATAACAAAACCAAAGTAAATTTTTAAGTAAGTTTGAAAAGTTTGAAAAGTACTCCTCTTTATTTTAAGACTAAAAGACTTAAAAATTTAGCTCAATTTCTTCTCCCCCTTTTTGTTAGATCAATGGATATAAAATTAAAGCAATAGATATAAGCAATAAGGTAACTCCAAGCACTTAAAGAAACAACATATGCATTAAAATTCAAAGCATAATTCATAGCAACATAATCAAATCCAACTTAAGTAATAAATGCATAAACCAAAGGAAATAAACCAAAGCATAGGAGTTCAAAAACATAAGGACATAGGCGCATAAAACTAATCCTAATATGATATGATATGTAAGATGCCTAAGAATCATCATCTTCATCATTGGCATGGGTTCCAAGAGACTGACGCCACTCTTCATAAAAAGCGGTAAGAGAGATATCCATCGAATTTTGGCAATTCTCAATGGCAGTCACTCTTTCCTCCAAATATGTGAAATGAGTGTCAATCGCGGCAAACCATGAAGTCATGGTAGTGTCTATCGATGAAATTGAAGTGCCCAATGATGTGAATTACTCATTGAGATAGGCCATGAGAGCATCATGAGAAGGTTGGGCTATCGAAGCTTAAGGAGCCGAAACGGTTTGAGGAGCCACCATCAGATCGGGTTGAACACCACGAGGAAGATCGACATTTCAGACCTATTCTCCATTATAGAATGTAAACTTTGTGCGGTGGAGAGAACGCTCGTCAATAGGATCGGTGAGAGGTTCGGCAACATCATAGGAGCAATCAATTCCCATCTTGTGAAAGAGAAAACTCAACGCAGTGCCATATGTGAAGGATGAAACAAGAGTTGTATGGTGGTTTTGCACAAGGAAGACAATTTCCGCAAACATAATTTGAGCAAGGTTCAGTCGCTTACCCTCACGAAAGCATCAGATCCAAAAGTCATTGACTTGACGGATCGTAGAGAATTTTCCACCAGATGGATGAAACCACCAAGTGATTATAAGGTGAAGGATGCGATCATGAGCATCGAGCACGATCACGGATCCACCAAGGACATGTCCCAAGGAATCCTCATCATCAATTTCCATATTCTCAAAACCCAAAAAGTTTGCTAAAATGGATGAATCAATTTGAAACCTTTTACCCATAAGATAAGATTCGATAGGAACACCTTCGGATCTATTTTTCATTATAAATACACCGGGCATTGGAATAGAAGATCAAAACAAGGTTTCAGTATAAAATCCCAGGTAAATTTAAAAATTGCATAAACTTCCATTGTTGCATCAACCCAAGATATTTAAATTGAAATATTTTAGAAGATAAAAAAGGGATCGAGATAGTAAGCTCACGGCAGATTTTAAAATTTTGATAATGTTTAAAACGATCCACGGCATTTGGAAATCTTGGCTCATTAAAACAATTTTTGAAAATATGGGTAAGGTTGGGTCGATTACCAACATTTTTGGGATTTTGATTAGGAGGATTTGAATTAGAGGTCATATCTTTTCTTGCTCGTTTCTTAGGTGCCATGACCTGAAATCAAAATCAAGCCAAAAACAATGTATGCATAAATCAACAAATTATGTCCAACAAGCAATCCAATGATCAAGGCATTGTTAAAAATCTATATAATATAGTTTAAAAACCTATACAAGTATAAAAGAATTTTTGGTAAAATAAAATTTGAAAATAGTGTTTAAAAATATACTGTATAAAATTTATATTCGAATAAAAAATTTTCAATTTTGAAAATGTTTTTACAAAATTTTTTAAAACAAAGATATATACATACTAAATATACAATTTTGAATCAAAAACAGTATATATATATGAACGAAATTGAGAAGAAATAAAGTTAGGGTTTATACCTTGAGTAAGGATTATGCACCAAACTTGATTTTGTTAGGGTTTAATGAGAAATCCAAAAGCCCTAAAAGATTTTAAGTTGTGTGAAAAAACAAGGGGGTTTGAGAGGATTTTATAGGGAAAAATCGTATCTAGGGTTTGAGAGAAAAAAGTATTTGATTTTAAGTTGGAAACTCTCTTTTAATGCCCAATTAACTCTCCAACGGCTGCGCGTACTGATACGCCATGTGGTGTACCGAAACACGGTTTTGAAACTATTATTAGCCATTTTGATACGCAACCTCTTATCGGTATAGTTAAAACCATACCGAAGCATATTCAAGAACAAATATCGGTACGCGAAACATCGTATCGATACACTTGTGCCAGAAATGTCATTTTTGGCTTCAAGTTGCTTAAAAATTCGAACTTAATCAAATCTATATGCATGAAAATGATATGAGATCATCATGTATGAGTATAAATACATCCATACTCCCCCTAGCAACAAGCATAGATGCATATAGGAGCAAAAACACATAAGCAATGCAATCAATCAAATTCAAGCAAATTTTAAGACCAAAAAGGCTCTAAGGCTCAAGAAAGGCTAGTTAAACCTAACTCTCTCCTAATAGACCAAAAACGCTCTTTATCTAATGGTTTGGCAAAGATATCCGCTAATTGATTTAAGGTGTTTACATATTCTAGAAAAACATCATTTTTCAAGACATGATCTCTAATGAAATGATGTCTTATCTCTATGTGCTTGGTTCTAGAATGTTGGATGGGATTCTTAGTGAGACTTATGGCACTAGTGTTGTCACACTTAAGAGGGATGATACCTACATCAATTCTATAATCTAAAAGTTGTTGCTTCATCCAAAGGACTTGAGCACAACAACTTCCGACCGATATGTATTCCGCTTCGGTGGTAGATAGTGCTACACTATTTTGTTTCTTAAAGAACGAAGATATAAGCATACTACCTAGAAATTTACAAGTACCGGAGGTGCTTTTTCTTTCTATCTTACAACCTCCATAATCCGCATCTGAATAAGCATGCAAATCAAAGGAGAAATATCTATGATACCAAAGGCCTAAACAATGTGTGTCTCTAAGGTATCTAAAGATTCTCTTAATGGCTATAAGGTGTGATTCTCTAGGACTAGCTTGAAATCTAGCATACAAGCAAACACTAAACATAATGTCGGGTCTACTTGTGGTAAGATAAAGCAAAGATCCAATCATAGAGCGATAAATCTTTAAATCAACATACTTACCTCCTTCATCTTTGTCAAGCTTTGTAGAGAGCTCATTGGTGTGGCTTGAGGTTTCACATTCTCCAAGCCAAACTTCTTGAGCATGCCCTTGATGTACTTTTCTTGATTGATGAAGATGCCATCCTTCATTTGTTTGATTTATAGTCCCAAGAAGAATGAGAGCTCCCCCATCATGCTCATCTCAAACTCACCTTGCATTAACTTAGCAAAATCTTGGCAAAACAACTCATTAGTAGAACCAAAAATTATATCATCAACATAGATTTGAACTAATAAAATGTCTTTGCCATTTCTTTTAATAAAGAGTGTAGTATCCATATTTCCTTTGTCAAAACCTTTTCAATTAGAAAACTTGGTAATCTTTCATACCAGGCTCTAGGAGCTTGTTTCAAACCATATAAAGCTTTTGAAAGTTTAAAAACATGGTTTGGGTATTTTGGATCTTCAAAACCGGGTGGTTGTTCTACATACACCTCTTCATTAATAAAACCATTTAGAAAAGCACTTTTTACATCCATTTGAAAAGCTTGATTCGTGATAACATGCAAATGCAAGAAGCATCCTAATAGCTTCCATTCTAGCTATAGGTGCATAGGTTTCATCAAAATCGATTCTTTCTTCTTGGGTGTAACCTTGAGCAACAAGTCTAGCCTTGTTTCTCACTATGTTACCACTCTCATCTAGTTTGTTTCTAAAACCCATGTAGTTCCTATGGTAGACTTATTACTAGGTCTATCAACTAACGTCTATACTTGACTTCTCTCAAATTGATTTAATTCCTCTTGCATAACCACTATCCAATAATCATCTTTTAATGCTTCTTTGATATTTTTAGGCTCAATGCATGAAAGAAATGCAACATTGCAAGCATTTTTAAGAGATAGTCTAGTGGTTACCCCTTTGGATGGATCACACAAAATCTCACCACCTTTGACCTAGTTGAACTCCCTTGGGTAGGAGACCTCATTTTCCTTTAGGGTCATGTCCTTCAATGCTTCTAGAGGTGGATCATGTTCTTCTTCTTCTTTGGTTGGAACTTCATCCACCTTTGATGATTGTCCACCATCATTGGCTTCAAAGATTCTTACATCATCATCGTCACAAGAATCTTTCCCCGGAAGGAGGTTATCATCGAAAATCACATGTATAGACTCTTGAACAGCCAAAGTTCTTTTATTAAATACACGATAGGCTTTAGAGTTTAAATAATACCTTAAGAAAATAGCTTCATCACTTTTAGCATCAAATTTGCCCAAATTGTCTTTTCCATTGTTCAAAACAAAACATTTGCATCCAAATGGATGAAAATAGCTAATGTTAGGCTTTCTGGATTTTAAAGTCTCATAAGGAGTTTTCTTTAAAATTGGCCTAATCATTACTCGATTGAAAATGTAACAAGTGGTATTAGTGGCTTCCGCCCAAAAATACTTTGGCAAATTGTTTTCACAAAGCATGGTTCTAGCCATTTCTTCTAAAGTTCGATTTTTCCTCTCAACAACCCCATTATGTTGAGGAGTGCGAGGAGTGGAAAAGTTGTGGCATATACAATTTGATTTACAAAAATCCTCAAAACCTAGATTTTGAAATTCGGTACCGTGGTCACTTCTAATATGAGAAATAGATTGACAACATCATTTTGAGTAAGTTTTGAAAATGTGATAAATTTTTTCTAAAGCCTCATCCTTGGTACTTAAGAATAGAATCCAAGTGTATCTAGAGTAATCATCAACTAAAACAAATGCATATGATTTTCCACCCAAGCTCATAGTTCTAATAGAACCAAAAAGATCCATGTGGATCAATTATAAAACTCCACTAGTTGAAACATCATTAATAGGTTTAAAAGAAACTCTTTTATGTTTGCCTTTTGCACAAGCATCACAAATTTTATCAAGAGAAAACTTAATTTTTGGCAAACCTCTTACTAGATCTTTTGAAACCAATTTTTCTAAAACACTCATTCTTGCATGCCTTAGTTTTCTATGCCATAGCCATGAGTCATGTTCATCTTTAGCAACAAAACATGCATTTGAAATACGAATGTCATCTAAATGCACTATGTAAATATTTCCTATGCGATGACCAAAAAGCACAATTTTGTGGGTTTCGATGTTTATAATTTTACAACCATACAAATCAAAAATCACTACGAAACCTTTATCAAAAAGTCAGGTTATGCTTAACAAATTATGTTTAAGACCATTGACATATAAGACATTTTCAATAAGTATGGAAGAGTGATTACCAATGGAACCAATTCTTTCAATTTGGCCTTTGGAGTTGTCACCAAATTTCACTAATCCTCTTCTCTTTAGATTTAGTTCCAAGAATCTACTCTTGTCTCTGGTCATATGTCTCGAGCATCCACTATCAAAGAACCACAAATTTGCACTTGAATCTTTGGCCTTGTAGCAATGCTCCCCCTACAAACAAATATTAGGTCTTAATTTTTGGTACCATAATCATTTTGGGTCCAAGAGTATTAGCTCCCAAAATCTTGGTTCCCTTGGGAATCCAAGAAGCAATAGCATGAATATCATTAGAAGCAATTAGGTCATTAGGAACCCAAACACTTCTAATCATTTTATCTCTAGAGGGCCTTTGGAAGCCTCTTTGTTTGTAGTCACCAAAGTTCTTTTTCACATAGTTGGGTTTTGAAGATTGTCCTTTTTCAAAACTAGATTTCCCAACTTTGTTCAAGAAAGCTTTGAGATCACTCACCTCCTTGTAGTAATGATCATGAAACTCGGAAAGAAGGTTGTTTAAATCAACATTTTCCTTTTCAAAATACTTTTGATTTTCTTGTAAATTACAAACCTTCTTTTCAAGTTCTGAATTGGTTTTAGATAAGGAATCATTTTGGTTTTTTAAATCTACGATAATTTTCTTGTTTCTCAAAATTGATTCCTTATACTTTTCAACCAATTCGTCATACACCTCTTGTAACTCATCATAAGCTTCTTGAAGCTCATTGAAATTAAATCAAAAGTTGATGAGTTAGAGGTTACCTTTGGATCTTCTTCAAGAGCCATGAGACAAAGATTAGCCACTTCTTGCTCATCTTCATCGGATGATTCCTCATCACTCCAAGTAGCAACATGAGCCTTGAGCTTCTTCTTCTTCCCAATGCTCTTCTTTTTGAGTTGAGGACAATCGGTCCTTATATGCCCCAGCTTATTGCACTCAAAGCATATGAGTTGATCATTGTCCTCCTCCTTGTTCTTGTTCTTGAAGTCTCATCTTTGGTGGAACTTTCTTCCTCTATTGGACTTCATGAACCTTGTGAACCTTTTGGCTAGCATAACCATCTCTTCATCTTCCTCCTCACTCGAATTACTCTACTCAAGAGAAGCTTTGAGACCAATTTCTAGTTTCTTCTTCTCTACTTCCTTCTTCTCTACCTTCTTTTCTTTCCTTTTCTTCTCTTCTTCTCTTTATTGCTTCATGATCTCATGAGTAAGAAGATAACCCATAAGAGCATCGAGCTTTAAAGTCTTCAAGTCCTTTGCCTCAATAATGGCGGTCCTCTTTCCATCCAATAATTCAGGAAGAGAGTATATGAGCTTCTGACAAGCTTGTCTTTAGGGATGATTTCTCTAAAGCCTTTGAGATCATTGACGATGATGGAGAAACGATCGAACATTTTGGTGACGCTCTCATTGGGCTCTATCTTGAAATTTTTGTAAATTAAGTTGAGGAGTCCAATCTTGGTCTCCTTTATGCCGTTGGTGCCTTCATAGGTGGTCTCGAGCTTGTCCCACAACTCTTTTGCACTTGTACATAAAGACATCTTCGAGTACTCATCAGGTCCAAGCGCACAAACGAGCATGTGCAAGGCTTTATCATTTACTTGCAACTTCTTTCTTTCTTCATCGGTCATTTCTTGCTTTGCCTTGGGAAGTTGCCTTTCTCCTTCTTGCTTTATTGGGATAGATGGTCTGTCTTCGATTACATCCCAAAGGGTATAATCGTTGGATTTGATGAATAATCTTATTCGGTTCTTCCAATATGGATAGTTGTCTTAGTTGAAAAGTGTGGTTTAGTGATAGATGTGACTCGTACATGGCAGAAGTAGACGCCATGGCTTGAATATCGGTTGATTGAATCACCTCTAGGAATGTCTCAAGTGGATGTTAATCCCTCAATGAGTTAGTCTCTAATACCAATTGTTAGGATGATCAATCGACGATGAATGGCCAAGAAGGGGTAAATTGGCAATTAAAAAATTGAAGGGAAGTAAATGAAAATGAAAAATTGAAGACACGAGAATTTATAGTGGTTCAAGCTTTTAACAAGCTCTACATCCACTACCTTATCTCCCCACTAAGGATTTCAAACAATTCACTAATGAATTCTTCCCCTTTTCTAGGCTAAGGAGGCAACCGTTACAATAGATCAAAGTTGTCTACCCAAAGCTTGATCAAGGCTCACTCTTTTACAAAAATTGGTTTGCAAACACAGAAATATCCTCTCAAAGGTGAATTTGTTTGCCCAATTACAAGTGCTCACAACCCCAAACTTGAATCTAAAGATTACAATGAAAATACACAAGTTGGGTATAAAAAATTTGACTCTAAAAGCTCAAAGTGGTTGGATTTTGCTTGAATGTTGTTCAATAGATGTTCAATGGTTGTTGTAGTAGTTTTGGAGACTTGTATTTATACCCTCTCATTGATTTCTAATTGTTTGGGTGGTTGATGTCATCAATAGACCCGTTAGGGACCATTTTTCCCGCAGTAAATGTTGTCTGGTGACCTACCACATCGATACACGAAGAGCCGTATCTGTACTTGTCAAAAGATGAAAGAGCCATTGTGCAATAGCATATCGATACGCGTATAGGCGTATCAAAATGGATAAAGAGTAGAAATAGGGGCGTATCGATATCGGTACGATTTTTACTCACTGGAATATGAGGAAAAAGTCTAGTGAAAATTGCATCGGTACGCCTAGGGGCGTATTGATACGGGTTAACCAATTTTCAAAGTTTGCTGATTCCCATAACTGACAAGGCAGCGGTCATATTTTAAATGTAAAGATTTTGAAAAACTTAACACACCGTATCGATACGGTAGAGACCGTATCGGTACGCTTAAGTAATAACTTAAACCCAGATGAATGCCTTATCGAAACAGACATATCCGGATTGATACGCTTAACCTGAAATATAAGCCCAGATGAAGACCGTATCAAAATGGGTATAGCCGTATCGAAACGATTTGTAAAATTAAAATTCTAGTAGTGAAAACTCGTATCGAAACACCCTAGGTGTATCGATATGCCTGGGCGTATTTATTAAGTTTGCCTTTGAAATACTTAGAAATATTTTTGGGTTTAAGTATTGGACTTAGAAAAACTTTTCCTTTTCATTTTGTGAGACTTTTGTATACTTAAAAATTTATTTTCTTTTACAATTTGGTCCTTAAACAATTTGTTATATCAAAATCAAAAGGGCTTAAGCTTCAATCTTTAATCTAGTCTTTTTTTTCTACACCAAAGCTTTAAGGTAAATTACAAAGCAAGGACTTTCTTAATGCAAACTATTCAATTTGGTCCCTTAACCCTTTTAACACTTTTCAAACTTTCGAATGAACTCAATTTAAACTAAAATCTCATTGTTTGGAATTATTTGGACTTATACTAATCCTTAATCACACACAAATTAATATTTTTAGTTCTCGTAGTTCATTTCTAAGTAATCAAACTCGGTAAATTTATCAGTTCAAAGTTTGAGAAAAGAAATGGGAGGTCCTGAAGTATAAAAATGGTGGCGGTGTAGATCCTATCAGACATGGTTTTTGGGAAAATGGTAATGATCTTATGGCTTAAAAGTTTTAAGATTTGTTCACTTGTTAATAAAAGAATTATTTATTTCACTACGTAATAGTTTAAATTTTACATATACTAATATCTAAGCTACTATTCTCATTGTTGCTCTTTTCTTGTTTCTTTTACAAAACTCTACTTCTTTGTAGTAGTGAGAGATTGTTGGCGATGCAAAGAGAATAAAATCTCATATTAGTTTAAAATTTTAAATTAATTAGTGGCGTTTAAGATTTTTATGGTAACTGATTCGATCTTATTTATGGATTTACACTTCAATTTTTTTATAAAAGGAAGGCTCCACCCTTCAATAAATATACCGCAATCATTTGCTTCTCTATTTTCTATTTCCTTTTTTTGTCTGAATTTTGAAAGTCTGCGAAAAGAGCAATGTCATTTGAGTGTACGAATCTGGAAGGATTGTGTTTATTCTGGTGGCAGCATCCATTTTTAATTACACTAACCAGAGAAAAAGTGTTTATAAAGATTTGTATTATCATGACATAATAAATCATTTGGTTAAGTTCACACATAGTAACTTAATTTTGGTAAATTATTTAATTTGGTAATTAAACTTTCAATTGCTTCAATATTATCATTAAACTTTTAGTTTTGCTTCAATGTTACCGTCGACCTTTTAACATACGTTAACAACAGTTAAAATATTTTATATAATAACACATTTAGTCTTTCACTTTTGTACATTCCAACAATTTAGTTCTAATTCGAAAAAAAATAATAAATTAACCCTCATTATTTAAACATTATTTTAATTTGGCCTATTTTTTATTAAAAATAATTTAACCATAAACCCTAACCCTAAATCCTAAACTCTTAAACACTAAATCTTAAACCAAAGACCCTAAACCAATGGAAAGAGCCGAAATTGTACCTCTGTTTACAAATAAGAGATTGAAATTTTTTGTTGTTGCCGAGGTCCGGAAGGGTTGATGAAAAGATTGAATCCTTCACAACAAAGTGAGGAACATCGAGGAAGTAACAGTCTTCGGTGGGAAGAAGACCAACATTGCAAGATCTCAAGGGAAGAAGATTCAGATTACTATTGAACAAGAGAAATCAAGGTGGGGATATATTGATTGCATTCACACCCTTTATTTGTTCTTATTCTTTCAACTTATAATTTCTGCAAATTTGTATATTTTTCAGGATACTAGGGAATTTAGCCTGGGCTTATCTACAACAACATAATTATGGAATTGCAGAACAACATTATAGGCATGCCATTCTATGTTTATCAATTCCCTAAAAATATATGCATGTGTGTATATACATATATTTGACATCGAGCTTGTATCATCACAGAAAAGCTATGTCTCTGGAGCCAGATAAGAATAAGCAATGCAACCTGGCAATATGCTTGATGCGCATGAATAGGATTGGTGAAGTAAAGTCACAGCTTCAGGATGTTAAAGCTTCAGCTGGAACTGAAGAGATGGATGAATCCTACTTGAAATCGTACGAACGTGCTATGAAAATGCTGGTGCAAGTAGAGTCGCAGTCAAAGTTAGAGCCGATGTTGGCACAGGAACAAGATAAAGGAAAAAAAAAAAACTCAAAGCTTAAATTTATTAGTTTTTTGAATTAGGACTAAATTAATTGAGTGTACAAACGTTGATGACTAAACATGTTATACAAACGCCTGTTAACGATTGAACAATAACATTAAAACAAGACTAAAAATTTAACGGTAACATTAAAGCAGTTGAAAGTTTGGTTACTAAATTAAATAATTTCTGAAAGTTCAATTATTATTTATCAACTTTACCCTAAATCATTTCATTTATTTAATTCCATGTGATTCATTATATACTAGCCAAAATGATGTTTTGTTTGTAGCATTGCTTTTACCTACACCTTGAAATCAACATTATTGGTGTCGAGTTAAATCATTATGACAATGATGGGCATTCTTTCCTAAAAATCATGGAAGTCAAATTTTGAAAACAACAATATATATTATCTATGCGAGTCAAAGTCATCCTAAAAACATATTTTATTAAATAATCTAGGAAAATATAAATTATGGTACTTACTATTTTCACATTATTTATGTAAAGATATATAAATTAATTTATGTGAATTTTATTTTTAAATGTTTATTAATTTAAATAAAACAATAAAATAGCATATTTAAAATATATATTTTTAGTATTTTTGAAGTTGATATTTATATGAAAAGATAAGATTATGCATAGAGTGTGTATAATTAACCGTAATTGTTAACCAATCTTACCGTTATATTTTACAGGTTAATTAACTGAACCGTTAAGGTTAAACGGTTTCGGTTAACCGAACCGCTAACGATGATGATTAATGATTACGGTTTCCGTTATTTATTTTTAAAATATACATAAATCATTGGGTTATGTTCACACATAATAATTACGAATTAGATTATAAAATACGGTTACGGTTTTCTTTATTTATTATTAAATATTTATATATATTTTAAAAATAAAATACATTCAACTAAAAGTTCAGCCCACACTCCCTTTTCTAATTTCTAAACCCTATTTTATAATTTAATTTATAATTATTTTTTATCTTCAATTTGCTAGCATTACATTATATTTATTGTACTAACTTGTTTCATATTTTTAAATATAGGATTGAAAGATTTAACACTTAATCAAGAAAACACTTATGATTGATGAGTCATATTTCATTTTAGAGAAAGTCGGCGAAGACCTTGTGCGATTTGGTCATAAAATTAACTTTTGTGGCTTATGATACTAACTCATGGAAGTTTCATTTACCTTATGTTTGTTTTATGTTAGTGAAACATTTTTCTTTAAAATTTTGACGGTGTATTGCTATGTGTTGAACACTGCTAAAACTTAAAGTTTTAAACTAAGTATGGAATTTATGTATTTTGTATTATGTTGAAACTTTGTAGTATGTATGTACTTTTTTAATTGAGTATGGACTTAGTGTTTAGAATCTCTATTTAAGCATTTTTATGAACATTTTAATATAATATTTATCGAAAATGTAGTTTCATTATTCTCAAAATAAGTAGTGAATATGTAAAAAATCTTGTAACCGAGCCGCCAGTTAACCGTATCTTAACGGTTAACCTGTTAGCAGTTAACATATTCTTAATGGTTAAGTTATAGTTAACTAAATTCAATAACCGTTATAAAACGGTTAACTAACTGTTTAAGCTAAACGGTACGATTAACCGACCATGAACACCCCTAATTATGCGTATACATTTTAAAAAGGAATGAAAATGGAGTGGGGTGGGGATGGGATTACCTCGTCTACATTCGTTTTAAAGTATCTACACGTATATGAATGTCGATTATATGTACATCACTTTAAAGTGCTCTTATTTACTTCTTTTACTAATGATTTTCATTTGAATTGTATTTTGATATTATAAAAAAATATTTATGAAAATAATTTAAACCGTTATATGTTGATTCAAATTCTAATTAGTAAATAAGTTGTGTTTTATTGTAATTTTAATGGTTGAAGATTACTTGGTAATTAGGGTTTACTTTAAGGAGTAAAAATTTATACTAAGAGATCCTATTAAATAAGGTTTCTTGGTGACTACGTATTTGGGTCTATAAATATAGAATACGTTTAACCTTTAGAGTCATGAAATATAGAGAGAATTACTCTGGAGAGATTAACCACTTTTAGGTTATGTACAACTTTTGTGACTACGTTGTAGAGATGGGTATTATAGGGATGTTGAGAAGAGTGCTTTGGTTCCATTGGGTTCTAGGATATGTTCACCGAATTTTGGGATACATGGGATATCATGTATTTGTACTCTTCGTGCTCTCTACGTTGATAGTAGATTGTTTGTTTCTCTCGTCAGTGGAGGTAGGTTATGCTGAACCACGTTAAATCTTGTCTTCCGTGGATATCTTAATCTATGTTGTTATCGTTTTGGTTATTTTGCCGCATCCAAATTTCTAACATAAACATATATAATTATTTGTATATACAAAATATAAATATATGTATAACGTATATATAAAATTGTCACATCTCTAAGATTTTACTACTATGTTTAGTGATTTTAAAAGTAAATACAGGACGAAGTGGGACAACCCTTTACCGTAATTATTTTTTTTTGTCCTTCCGATTTCCAAAGCTCTGTTCTAACTAATCCGGATCGACTCGTATTGCACATATTATTTTGATGGTAACAGAGATTTTATGCATACACAACGCCTCAAACTCAAAACTTGATTAAATGATACTAAATTATTTATTACTTGAATTAATCCTTGTTGGTACCGTAATTATCTTAATCGATAGTGGGAATTCACACTTTCTAAAAGTATTCACTTCATTCGGAGCGGATAGATGCAAAATCGAGGAATAATTTGGATTTTGTCATCCTTAATTTTAAAGCTGGTAGTATGGGCTTTAGCTTAATAAGCATGCATAAATGAAACTGTAAACCCAAGCTGAGCTCCTTGGCCCAAGAAAAAGGGTGAAAATGCAAAATAATAATTTTTTCAAACGATTACAGCTTAATAATAATACAAAAAAAAGATTGTAGATGTTGGGTTCTAGATCAAGCTTTCTGATTATTAATTTATAAGAAAAATTTTAAATTTTTACGAAATAATTTCACAATTTGAGAATCAAGAAAAATATTGAAATCCATTTATCCTGCAATCCTTATTGAACCATGACAAATTTTCGCAATATAAAAAAATGTTTTTCTTTTGTTTATCAGGAATAGAATGGTCGATTCATATTATTTCTTTAATAATCCACCAACCTAAAGACAGAGTCAGTATTAAATTACTAGGAGACGACTGATTAATTTTAAAAAGAAGAGAGTCTTAAAAATAATTAAATTATAAAAATTAAGGGAGTTTAGGTTTAATTTTATGAAGTTATAAAACAAAAGGTCTTAAAAAGAAATTAAACCAAGAAAATGAGAGATCAAAGTTTTTTCTTATTAATTTTAAATGATAAGGGTTCTAAAAGAATAATAAACCAGAAACCTGGATACAAGTTTAGTTACAATAGTTTCAAAACTATTAAAATCTAAAATATAATTAACCCATCAAATTTAGGAAGCAATTGTTCCCCAATATATATGTGGCTCCGTCCCTGCACTGCACCCATCTATATCTATTTGTCCTCATTTCAACAACCATCACCCTACAATCTGCATGAATTGTTTCGGTTCTTTGTGCTACCAACGACCAAAGAAACGTGCTATCTTGTTATGTATGTATGGACTACGTTTTTCGCAATCAGATTGAGGAGGACAGTTATGTAAACACATGCATGGCGATAAGAGACAAGCCATGGAAAACGGAAACAAGGGTTGTTAAAGATGCAGTGCGAGACATGCATGATGAACAGAAATTACATAAGTTTTACAGAAACTCCACAATGGCATCACCTGCTGTTTCTTTACACACGAATTGAAGGTTTTGGCTTTGGTGGTGCTTGGAACTTGGAACAACATCTTATGTTGTCTCACATCCCTTGTCCAATTTGATGGAATTCAAATCCTATGACTACAATTGTTTATTTTATATACGTATAGGTTAAAAACCATCTCACATCCACTAACCAAAGATTAAATTATGGTTCAACGTATATAGATGTTTGAGCATCTTTTTCTAAATTTTAAAAAAATTTCTCAAGTGCACAAATATAGCTAACCATTAAAATATAATGAAAATGGGACATGTACCAGAAGTTTTGACATCCTAAATTTCCAGAGTTTGTATCTTTTCTACAATTTTCAACTGAACACAAACTATATAAATCTCAGTAGGAATTAAGGGGAGAAATAATTATATGCATAAACAGATCAAAGCAAGAGACGGATAATTGTGTATGACATCAAGTTGGATGACAGCTGCCAAGCAGACAAGTTTGAGAGGGAACAAAGCGGCGTTAATAAGATATTGTAATCACTCATTTTCACTTGTAAATATATTAATATTGTATGTATATTTATTATATGAATGTTACTAATATAAGGTAGTGTGTGCGTGTATAAGCTATGTATACGTATTAGGGGTGTATGTATGTCGCGTATGTATCTAGAGTATGAGCGTATTTGATTAATATATATAGATGTCATGTTAATTATATGTATGATTATACGTACGTATACTAGAATATTATATTAATTAATGATTGTATAATATAAGTATACATTTTCGTATATATGTATTGCTGTTATAATTATATTATTATTATTGGGCTGGTAAAATGAAAAATTAAATATATATTAAACCCAAATAAAAATGAAGTCCAAGTCCAATTACAAGGCCCGTTTGGCCCAAATCTGAATCCCATGTGCAGGTAACTATGGGCCGTTGGATCAAGATTTGATCCAACGGCCACGATGCAACCGAGGTCATAAATATCTGCCAGGCGCATGTTCCACGCGTATGGACCGTTCGAGTGCCACGCGCGCGTGTGGTTCACGCGCGGACGCTTTAACATCCCACGCGCGCGTAAGATCCACGCGTTCTGACTCCTCGATCGCGGAGCTCCACGTGGCGAAATCGCCGCCTCATCAATCGAGGCTTCATCCAGCCGATCGTTCTTCAAGCCATCTCGACCGTTAGATCAGATCTAATCTAACGGCCGAAAACGCGCGTCCGTCGCGGGCGAATCGTCCACACCACCACCGCGCCGATATTCGGGCCCCGCGCTCGAATATGCCCAAGACAACAAGCAAAGTGTCAGTTCAGATCTGAAAAAAGGAAGATGCAACTTGCAACCAAAAAACAGAGGCAATAATATATATGAAACGGGGAACTTTTGTAACGGGGGATGCGAAAAAAAACGAGAGTAACAAAAAAGGAACGGAGATCTTGTAATACAAAAAAAAATCTGAAAGTTGTAAACATCGAAATAATCAAAAGGCAGTCCAGTGGTAAATTTTTTGTCTCTTTTTCTTACTTGTTTTCTTTACATGCATATACGAAATAGAACAAAAAAAAAACAGAAACAAAAAAAAAGGGAAGTAGTCTTACCGATGTTGTTTGTGGGTCTTCCCTTCCATAATAAGCCTTTCGGCTTCTACAAGCCAGATCCGTGAACTAAAGGGAGGAGAAGACCCTTTGTAATTTGGTTTTGGTCTAAAAATATATTTTTGGTTCGTATTTCCTAGATCTAGATTTAATAAAGGTATATCCTCCGAATCCAACCACGGATTCATGTTGAGGACTAAAAGAAGGTTATTTTGGGGTATTTTTGGGGGCCGGCAATGAGAAACACACGGCGGCCGGCCGCCGGATTCGGGTATTATAAGAACAAAGGAGAGAAAATGAAGAACACCGTTCTGCAAAACCAAAAAATGAGACAAATGACCAAATTTTGATTTTCGCCTTAAAGGGGCTTTTATAGTTGTTTTTATTTTGTTAAATGGGAAAATTACACACTTAATCCCACCGCGTTTTCAATATTTTCATTTTTGTCTTGCCGCATGGTATAATCACGCCCAATCCCTCTCCGATTTTTCAAAAGGTTACAATCTAGTCCCTAAATTACACCGAATCGGTTTTCGAATGGTAAAATTACGCCTTAGTCATCCCGCGTTTTTTGAATTTTTCACTTTGAGTCCGCCACTTGGTCTAATTACAATTCTGGTCCTTTTAGGTTTTGTTTGTTTCGCAATTCCGTCCCTAAATTACATATTATTGCTTTTTAATTTCACACACGACTTTTGTTTTTCTTTCATTTCACTATGTATTCTTTGTAAATACTAATGTTCGTATTATAATCGTATATGTTGATGTATTCTATTATTTTATTTTATTTTATGTCCATCGATATGACTCGTATTTTATGTTTACATATATATGTGTATTAAGATTATAATGGTCATGTGTCTTTTTATCCGGTTATTCATATTAAGCATGTTATATTTTAGTTGATTCGTATATGACATATTTTGTATTTTATATGTGTGTGTTTCCTTGTTTTTTAGGGTTACATGTCGTGTATTTACCCTTTTTGTATGATATATGGACCCGTATATGTTGAAATATGTTTTATTACCAAGATGCATGTCTTTTTGAAATATTTGTTCATCTACATGTACTTATTCCCGCCTTGTTATTTTGACATATTATAGTTGTTTTATCTATTATTTAGAATAATATGTATATATACATGTTTTAGCCTAGAATATCATTTATGTTAAATTAGTATTCGTATGTCAATATTTGTTATATTTAAATATTTTGCCATGTTTTACGTTTTTGCCATTAAGATTGCATATCGAGATATAACTTGTTAATGCGAGCCCTTTTATCCGAGCGTAAACGGGCCAAGATTGCGTAGTGATAGTGGTTGGGCGTTTATTCTCGGATAACGGGCCCTTAAAATTTATTCGCAATTATGACCGAATTTTAAAATAATCGCTACTTTAATCCGAAAATCCAATATTAATAAAGCGGTAATTATTAAAGTACCAATTTTGGGCGGTGTGGGGTGCTAATCCTTCCCCATCCGTAATCGACTCCCGAACCCCGCTTTTTTGAATCTCTGGTTTTATGGTGTCCGCCTACCTAAGTGGCGGTGGCGATACTCCATTTTTTTTTAAATACGGTTTATTTTAAAACCCCATGGAATAAATATTTTATATCCAAAGAATCACGAACACCTTTCAAACACCCTTCGAAAAAGTCACGTTTTTATTTAGCGAAAACAAAAAGGGACATCGCTACAGATGGCGACTCCGCTGGGGATAATTTTTTGTTTTTCAAAAACAAATGAGAGTCAAGCTTTTAAAATAATTACCGCTTTATTAATATTATAAATTCCGGGTTAAAGTGAATATTAAATTAACATTCGGTCATAATTTCGCGTTTATTTTAACGCATTTAAAATATGGCATATAAACTCGTCTTTTTAAGTGGGGGAAAACGCTAATGCTTTCGTGGAGATATCGTTCTCCCGTATGGGCCTAGCAAGTACCTTCGGGGCTCGAGTACCTTATGCTTTCGTAAGGATATCGCTCCTTCAGACGGGCATAAGCGAATGGGTCCCCGAATTGAACCCGTTGAAAGGAGCCTATAATGGGTGATGATTGGGGCCTTGCTACCCTTAGTAGGGGACAAGCAAGGACAATTCGGTACCTCCTAGAACCAAAACTGCATGTAGAGAACATAGAAACCCACCTCGTTAGAGCCATGCGGATAACCTTAGGTTTTAGACGGGATAAATAGGGTTGTTTTGTGTGTTTATTCCGTTTAATTTTGTCATTTTATTTATATATTTATCAATTTTATCTGGCATCGACTTGTTTTCTTTTTCGCTTTTTGTTCTTTTTCTCATACATCATTGCATTTGCATCACATAAAGGTCTTGGATCACGTGGTTTGCCTGATCGTAAAGTCTTTCACCATGGAAAAAAGGTGTCTTAGGAAAGAAGAGATTAATTTATCATCGGACATTGGTCAAGTCAATTAGAAAAAAATCCAAAGGGATAGTTTTGCCAAATGAACGATAATAATAGCAGGATACACTTATGTGAGTCTTCAATGTAAACGACTTGTGGGATCTTCAAAGCATTTGGGAAAGATGGGACCAAGACTACAAGACTTGTTTCGCAATAGTTATGGCGACATCGCACAGCTTGTTATATGTTCGGATTAACCAGCCCCTACCCGAGCTATAGTCCGCCTCGAATCCGCTTTTTGTCGCTTCACCTTTAATGGGCAGGACATGATGCCTACGGTAGAAGAATACACTACCTTACTTAACCAGAAAAATATTCAGAAGACCGGATCTACGCGAAGCCTCCAAGGAATCAGAATTACACTCGCGAAAAACTCAAAACCTTTATGGAATGAGTGACAATTGGGTTAGTGGCCTCCTTCAAACCGAGGAGATAATACAGTCTTTGCATGGGAAAGTATTCGGGACATCATATCAACACATCCGCACGAGGCAAAGAAAATGGACCTATTCGCTTTAGGAATATATGGCTTGGTGATCTTTCCCAGAGTACGGGAACATTGACATAGCCATTCTGGATTTGTTTGAGCGGGTGAAACGAAAAGCAAACCCAAAGTGCAGAATCTTGGTCGAGACTTTCATTTCCTTAAATGCTAGCCGGAAAAATGAAGAAGGACGTTTTCGAGGCTGCGCACAGCTATTACAAGTATGGATTCAGAGTCACATGTGGAAGACGCCAACAAGAGTCCTGCCGGGGATATCCTTCCAAGGTTTTTCGCCTCTACGAGAATACTTAGCAAAGGAATGGCTAGAGGATTTGAAAACAAAAATGTGGACCAGTTTCTTCAGGAACATTCAAGATGAAGACATAGCATGGAGGGTCCCATGGCTCGGTAAAGTTAATTATTTTCTATACAGTTATGGTGACTTCAACTGGCTGATGATGTTGGGTTTGCATGGAGGGATCGCTTGTGCCCTGCTTTTAGTATCTCGGCAGTTCGGATCACGACAGTTCATTCCCAATACCGCCGGATTAAGCCAAACTGAATTTCTTTTCAAATGGGAGTTCAAAGGAAAAATTCAGACCATCATGAGGGTCTGGGATCATTGTTACCGGATCAGGGTGGAAGGAGATACCAAGCACATGACTACCCCAGATTACGACCTTTGGAGACATTTGAGGGTTAATAATGTGATTCCTGAATCTGATCAAGGACCAGCAAGTGTCACCAAGAGCTTACAAGGGTGGTACCGTCCGAAGCCGACATCTTAAGGAGTGAACTCGAAGAAGTTAAAAGGAAAATGGACATTCAACAGACCCAACATGTGAGCGAGCTCTATAAGGCAAGCTTAGAAGTTGATGAGCGAGACGGGATCATTAGGCAATTGAAGAAAATGAATACAGATTTAAGCGACAAAAATACTCTTTATCAAAAAGATGCCCTCCTGTTACAAGCAAAAATACAAAAGGCCGGCCGAGTCGGGTTCAGAGCTGTGGAAAGAGAAAGAATGAATGACATCCATTTGATGGAAGAAGAACGAGAAATTAACAAAAGAGCGATCGAGAAAGAGATTGAAAGCTGCCGTTTGGCTATAGAGGAAGAAAAACGGTCCGCCAAGAAGGCCATTGATCAAGAGAAAGAAAGATTCGCACAAGAAATCAGCAAGGGAAAACAAGCTGTCCATCATGAGAGAGAAAGTGTCGCCAGAGATGGAAAAGAAAATCCATGAATAGCCAAACAGATCGTTAGAAATGCGTAAACTGACGATGACACTATTCGAGATTGGAGCAAAGCCAAAGTCAAAATGATGAATTAAAAGGAAAGGTGGCGAAGTCGAACACTCACTTCGAATGTATCGCCCAGCAGAATAACTTCACTGAGCTGCAGGAAAGAGAACGAGAGGTGGGTGTGTTACAAGCACGGATTGGGTCCTCAAGCAATCGTGGAGGATTACAAGGAAAGAATTAATGTGTTCAAGAAGCTGCAGCAGGAGGGGACACCTATTGGCGTAAGAGATTACGCGACGCTGCTCGAATGGTACAGATAGAGACCAAGATTACGCAAACCTAATGGTGGACATACAAACGAGTCGCCGGACATGTAAATGATTTAGCTGTCGAGGCTGAAACACTCCGACCTTTTATAGCCCCGGAATGGAAGAAGCTCCTAGGTTCCTCAAGCCGCTCAAGGCAATTGGAAAGTTAGGAGATAGAGCTAGAGTCTATCTATAGGACTCGTGTTATAATTAGATCTTTTGTACTAGGGATCTTTACTTTGTAACACTAATTTTGTTGTAATCAAGACCCTTTAATTCCCGTGGAAGTAGTTCAAAAGGGTGATTACCAAATGAATCAAGACCTTGTCTCGCATGCATTCTTGCATTTGCATCATAACATTCGCATCATTGTACATGCATTTATTTTTTGCAACCATATTAACAATATGAATATTGTGGCATTATATGTAGTTAACCCGCAATCATTCATCACCTATACTTTACCCGGTTACAAAGAAAGCTCATGGAAGAAAGAATAATCAGTCTAGAAAGAGGGCAAAGAGAGCTCGAGTCAAGGCTTGAAGAGGCCTAGAGAAGCCTTAGTGATCGGGAGATTGCAATCACAAACATCTATAGTATCTCGATATAATCGCATTGCTGGCAAAAAGTCTTGGAAAACGAGTAGAAGGAGAAAATGTTCCAGTAACTGTAAGGTACCGGCTCACTTCAAGGTTCAACCAACCGCACCAAACCAAGCTAGAAAGGTGTATATTGACCCCGCAGAATGTCTTCCAGCTTTCAAAAGGGGCACTGAGACTCAACCCTCGACATCAAGCACTTTTTATGAAGAAGAAGTGCGGACCTAAACATGGTCGAAAGGATCAGGAGCGAGGTAGAAAAAAGTGGGAAGAAAGATTTCGCCTCATGGAAGAAAAAAATTTAAAGCGTTATAATCAAATGAAGAATCAGAAATGACGCTTAGTGACCTAAGTCCGGTGTCCGATCTTGTCTTGCCGCCAAAATTCAAAACGCCAGAGTTCGATAAATATGATGGAACCACATGTCCTTCTCGCACACATAACGATGTATTGTAGAAAAAATGGTGGCTTACCATAAAGATGAAAAGTCTGATGATCCATTGTTTCGTGGATAGTCTAATCGAGCGGCGTTACGCTGGTACACTCATTGAGCAAGGCAAATGTCAAGACATGGAAAGATTTGTCTAAAGCATTTTCCGAGCAATACAAACATGTAATGTATATGATCCCTAGCAGAATTATGTTAGAAAATATGGGGCAAAAGTCCAATGAAAGCTCATCGATAATATGCCCAAAGGTGGAGAGAAGTGGCCGCCCAAATCCAGCCACCTATCCCGAGCATGAAATCACGCCATTATTTGTCAATACTCAAAAGGGGCACTTTGACCGCCTCATTAATAACACAACACAAGTTTTGCCGACTTGATCAGACCGGGAGTCTCTCGAATCGCAATTAAGAGCAGAATTGATGGTGGGGAAGGGTCTCAAAGTACAACAAGAGAAATGAAGTAAATACCACCAGCACCTATACCGCCCAAGAACTTCACAGCCTCACACAGCCACAAGCACTGTGGGAAAAACACAAAATTCAAATCAAAGAGATGAGAGAGTCACCGTAAAAGAGAAAGAGAGGAGAACTTTCACCCCTACTGTTTCATACTGAGCTTTATTCCCAGTTGTATGAAGTGCACTGGTCCGACCATATATCGTTACGCCCATCAATCCGCCTTCCCGCTTTGGTACAATCCAAGCACACATTGCGACTATCACGGCGGTACCTCGACATCCCATCGAGAATTGCCTTTGCCTTCAAAAAGCTTGTGCAGAATTTAATCGATTCGGGATATTGAAGTTTGAAGAGCCGAGTGTAGCTAACAACCCGCTACCCAATCATGGGAGCAGAGGAGTTAATGTCATAGAAGAATGCTTTACCAGTGAGGATAAAGGATGACGGTCGTAAATCAAGTCTCCTTTACGGTGGGTATTTCAACAATTATGCATGGCTCGTGTGATCAACAAAGGCATGATAATAAGGCGTATGAATGTGGAAAGTATTGCGAATTCCATCGATCAAGGGCATGATATCCAAGAATGTGAAGAGTTCAAGAAATTGGTGCAGAAGTTGATGAATGAAAAACAAATTGAATTTTTTGAGGAACCCATGGGGAAGGGATCGACGCGACACATGACAGATAGCCCCAAAGCTAGATACGGGAAGGATAGACCTTTATCATCTCTCCCAGATAGAAATGCAGGTGTCTCCCAAGGAGAAACCAGCAAAATAAATCCCAAGATCATCATTTCAGCACCATCTCCATTCCCATTCAAAGATATGCGACAAAATTCCCGAATTATGTCAGTAAATGTGACCATGCCCAAAAAATCAGAACACGAACAGTAAAAAAGCCTACGCTGGAAGACCAACAAAACCGTAACGATGTGAACGTTGGTGAGGCAGGCCATTTCACAAGGAGCGGCGATGTTATTCCTCCGAGGCTTTGAAAGCGGCTGAAAAAAGATAGGGGAAGAGTACATCAGTTAGCCCTACGCAGATATTTGGAGAAGAACTCTCCCAAAAGATAAATGAACTGCAGAATCGAGGCCTGTGCCAAAGAATTTCTAAAGTTCTTGAGACATAGCGAGTACAACAGAAGGGAACAACTACGAAACAACCGCCAGATCACAAAGGTTGGAATTACTCTTGAGTTCAAGAGAAGCATCGGGAGACGCTTATTGAAAGTGCTGAATCAAACTTTTGTGCCCCAAGACATTTTCAGATCAAAACCCGACATGATAGTGGGGCATATTATCGCTTATAATCATATCACATTCAGTGATGATGAGATCCCTGAGGGAGGAATGGGATCAACCAAAGCCCTTAACATCACTACCCACCGCAAAGGGTATGTATTACTGTGAGTACCGATCGACAACGGGTCAGCATTGAATGTCTTGCCTATGGTAACCTTGCAAAATTGCCAATAGATGGTTCGCACTTCTAAAAGCCTTGCCACAACTCGGTAAGAGCCTTTGATGGTACGCAAAAAGGAACAATGGGGAAAATTGAGGTGCCCCTATTGATCGGACCAACCGAATATGTGATCGATTTTGTGGTGATGGATATAAAACCATCTTACACCGCTTGTTGGGAAGATCGTGGATCCACTCGCAGAGTTGTCCCATCATCATTGCATCAAAAATTAAAATTTGTAGTTGAAGGCAAATTGGTCACAAGAGAGGCAAGAGCATGAATTTGTTGCTTCGTGACATCATATACCCCTACATTCAAAATGATGAAGAGATGCAGAATGCCTGCTCCGAGCATTAGAACTAGTAAATGCCACATTCGCTTTAGAAGGAAGTCGGATCCCCTACCCTGTGTTATCTAATTGTACCAAGATGACCATCGCAGTAAACTCGGGCCGAGGAGCCAAAATAGGAAAAGGGTCGGGAAGAAATTACAAGGAAACCCGAGACCCAAGAATATGATAACCAAGAAGGATCGCTTTCGGATCGGGTTACCAACCAAGTGTCCAATGTAAGAAAGAGGAATATAAGAGGAAGGAGGAGCAAAGAAAAAAGCCGATCTAAAGGAGAAGACATTCCGTGGAGGTCAATATCCTTTCCTAGTTTGAAAGCCACTTTCATCTCCGGAGGGTTCTACCAACCAAAGTCAAGATATTGAGAGGCAATGAAGAAAAATGATGAACTTAACCAGAGGAAATACTCAAGAAATCATTTGAAGGGATGTACATCAACATGATAGCTGAAAAGGACCGAGGTAGCAAAATGTTGACCAACATCCGCCTTGCCATCCCGGGAAACACTGATAACCGGAGCTGCATTGATCTACCTGTAGTTTTTAGGAATAGATCGCAGAGTAATGTCCGAATCAACCTTTTGTTTTTGCCCATAGACAATGGGGATCTCTTGTATGGGGCACCTATGTTAACTTTTTGATTGAAATGAAAATATCCCCACTTTCTTAAAAATGACCAAAGTCTCATTTATTCCATTCATGCATTCTTCATATTCATTCCTTCATGTAAAGCCGCCTCTTTCCCAATACAATTCATTCTCATTTATTGCAGGTCGCTCATGATTGACGATATGAATGATACCGATCCAACTCGAGTAAATTTTGAATGCCCCGAGGTCTCAGAGGAAATTGAGGGAGGATATGATGAAATAGAAATTGAGGTCCCTAAGAGTTAAAGAGAATGGTGATTTACTTAAGAAAGGCAGATTATGCCCCACCAAGAAGAAACATAAATTGTCAACTTGGGGATCAAGAAGCGAGAAAAGAAATAAAAATAGGAACGACTATTTCTCAAAAACCAAGCATGAACCGATAGCCCTACTTCAGAATTCAAGGATGTCTTCGCCGACTTATCAAGATATGCCGGGATTGAATACCGACATAGTGGTGCACAAATTGCCAACAAAATCGAGTGCAAACCAAGACAAAGAAAAACTTCTGAGAATGAGGCCGATATGTTGTTAAAAATCCGAGAAGAAGTGAAAAGCAATTTGATGCTGGATTTTGAGGTAGCCAAATACCCCGAGTGGGTTGCAAACATTGTACCAGCATCAAAGAAAGACGGGAAAGTTCAGATGTGTGTAGATTATAGGGATCTCAATCGAGCTAGCCCTAAAGACAACTTCCCTTTGCCACATATTGACACTCACTGTTGACAACACCGCAGACACTCATGGTTTTCCTTCATGGACGGCTTCTCGTGGTACAACCAGATAAAGATGGATCCTAACGACATGGAGAAAACCACATTCATAACCATGTGGGGTACTTTTTTTGTTATCAAGTGATGCCATTTGACTAAAGAACGCAGGGCAACATACCAAAGAGCAATGGTGACTCTTCCATGATATGATGCACAAAGAAATAGAAGTATACGTGGATGATATGATTGCCAAATCCCGAACAGAGGAAGAGCACCTACAGTAACTTGAGAAAACTATTCCAAAGACTACGGAAGTACCAACCGAGGCTCAATCCCGCCAAGTGTACCTTTCGCTACATTTCGGAAAACTCTTGGGGTTCGAGGCGTAAGAGGGATTGAGATTGACCCGGATAAAGTGAAAGCCATCCAGACCTTTCACCACCCCGCACGCAGTAAGGAAGTCCGCGGGTTTCTCGGGAGGCTGAATTATATCTCTCGCTTCATTTCCCAATTAACCAATCAATGCGACCCGGTCTTCGACTTTTAGAAAAAATAATCCCGCGATGGGATGAAGAATGTCAAAAAGCCCTAGAAAAGATCAAAAGGTACCGACAAATGCTCCAATTTTAGTCGCACCAAGACTGGTCGACCACTAATTCTCTACTTAACGGTCTTCGAGAATTCAATGGGATGTGTACCGGGCAACACGATGAGTCAAGAAAAAGGAGCAAGCCATCTATTACCTAAGCAGAAATTCAATGATTATAAACACGGTACCCGCCAAAGATGAAGGTCGTGTTGTGCTCTAGTTTGGGCTACTGTCGCTCAGATAAAGACATGTTATACCATACTACCGGTTAATATCCAAGCTAGACCCATTAAAGTTCTTAATGGAAGCGCCAACGCTTAACGGGAAGGATGGCCCGATGGCGTATGCTCTTATCCGAACCGACATCGATATGTTAATCGTAAAGTCAGAAAGGGGAGTGCCGAGAGCATTTCCCCGCTAGTCGTGGTTTCGGATGACTATGAGGCATTGAACTTTAGTTTCCCGCATTTAAGACTTGATGTGCATTACAACCAAGAAGAGATTTCAGATGATATGTCATGGAAACTTTACTCGATGGAGCCTCCAACGCCTCTGACATGGGATAGGGCAAAGTGCTAATTTCACCGAGGACGCCTATTATCCTTTCACCAGCAGATTGGAATTCTTCTCGCACAAACAATATAGCTGAATACGGCTTGCATCATGGGACCGAACTCACCATCGAAAGAAAGGTTAAGGAACTTCGAGTGTTCGGAGATTCGTCCCTAGTCATTTACCCAATTGCGCGGGAGTGGGAAACCAGAGACCCGGTTGGTCAAATATCACGAATGGATCCAAGAGCTCGCCAAAGAGTTCGAAAAGGTCAGCCTTCAATTACCTACCCCGAGAAGAAAATCGATGGCGATGCATTGGCAACCTTGGCATCCATGTTTAAAACAAACACCGGCGTAAATGAAGCCCATTGAGATGCAGACGCTTGAAAACCTGCTCATTGTTGTAATATACAGAAGAGATTGACGAAATCCATGGTACTATGACATCCCGCAATATGTCAAGCTTCAAAAGTATCCGTAAGGGGCAAACGACAATGACGTAAAAACGCCAGTAAAAATGGCAACAAAATATATCCTAGATGGGGAAATCCTATATAGGAGAAGTCATGATCAAACATTGCTGAGATGTGTGGATGCCCGAGAGGCGAAGGAAATCTTAGCTCAAGTACATGACGGGATCTGTGGAACGACGCCAACGGGCCGTCTATAGCCCGAAAAATTATGAGATACGGTTATTTCGTTGACCATGGAGGGAGATTGCATCGATTACGCCAGAAATGCCACAAATGCCAAATTTACGCCGACAAGATTCATGCACCCCCATCGCTTTACACACCATGAATTCTCCGTGGCCTTTCGCAAAGATGGGGCATGGACGCCATCGGGCAAATCCATCCGAAAGCCTCCAATGGGCACCGCTTTCATTTTGGTCGCCATAGACTACTTCACTAAATGGGTAGAGGCAGCGCCTTTACGCCAATATCACCAGACTACAGTTTGTAAGTTCTAAAGAAGGAAATTATTTGTCGATACGGATTGCCAGAGAGGATCATCACCGACAACGCCTAATCAACAACAAAATGATGAAGGACGGTGCACTCAATTCAAGATAACACACCATAATTCCACAGCCTATCGCCCTAAAATGAATGGAGCAAAGGGAAGCAAAGCAAACAAGAACATAAAGAAGATCATAGCTAAAACTACGGATACCTACACTGTGGATTGGCATGAGAAGTTGCCTTTTGCCCTTTTCGCCTATAGGACGCCCATTCGCGACATCAACGGGGCAACGCCTACTCCTTGGTGTATGGTAAAGCAAGATTCTAATTGAGGTAGAGATTCCGCCCCTCCGGTCTTAAACGAAGTAAAACCGAAGAAGCTGAATGGGTGCAGCGATTCACCAGCTAAATCTCATTTGATTTAAAAAGACTAAAGGCCATTTGTCATGGTCGATGTACCAAAAGCGGATGGTGCAAAGCTTACAACAAAAAGGTGCGCCAAGAGAATTCAAAGAAGGATTGGTACTCAAGAGAATCCTCCCTATCCGTAAAGATTCTCGAGGAAAATGGATGCCCAATCGGGAAGGACCAGACGTCATAAAAAGGCCTTCTCGTGAGAGGAGCCCCGATCCTAATAGAAATGGACGGGGACGAGCTGAAAAATCCCGTAAATTTGATGTCGCCAAGAAATATTATCTCTAAAAAAATTGAGAGCTCAGACGAAAAACCCAAACCGGGCGCCTTGAAGCAAAGGAAGGACTCGAGTTGAAAACCCGCAAAGGGCGGCTCGGGTAAGTTGAAAAGTTGAATATCCAAGAGAAGGGCATCTTCATGAACATTGTGAAGAGAAGGCTTTGTGCAAAAAAATTCTACACCGCTGATGTGGTCATGTATCATTCATATCAAGATAATGAGGATCTTGTATTTTCATACTTAACTCATGTGTGTCATACCTTTCTTTTCAAGATATCTCAAGCCCTTAATCGTAATAAAGTCGTGTTTTTGAGCATCCATTCCTCGGCCTTCTTGTCAATTTTAGTCAAATAAGATAACATAGGCTTATAATGAAACAAGAGATTTTTGAGCATTACTATGATTTAACCTTGAAAATGCAGTGATCAAAGAAAACGATGTTAACTCCGGCCCCAGCTTCCCTACATAATGGCTAGGAAGGTGAGAAGCTTTTTAAACAACTAGGTAGGATGACCAATGGCACATGTCCTATCTATCCAAGGAAGGCACACGAGATAACAAAAGAGATCTCTTGGGTGAAAACCGAAGGGCACAAAAAAACTTTAAAGTGAAAACCCGAAAAGGGCGCTTTTTAAAATTCCAAATCATAATTGAGAAAAAGAAAGGTTGAGATGGTTGAACCCGACAAAGTGAGGCGGAGAGTATCGATGCTTGTAAAAAAAGGAGAAAACGGACGTCAAGATCAAATAAGGACCAAAACAAGCCCACCCAGAGATTGACTCTCATGCATCATGAATAGTCAAGCATCACTAGAATTAGGAGCATGTCAATTCATTCATTTGTCATAGCATTTTGTTTTCATCTCGCATAAGTATCCGCAGATCCAAAGAGACATCAAGACCATCACGGTGTGAATCCCAAATGAGAAGACAATGTTTTTACATACAAAAGACACATGTTTTCAAGCTCTAGAGAGAGGTTCTATATAGGAAGAATCCTTCTCTCCGAGAAAGTTCTATATAGGAAGGAAAGCTGAAAGTTCTATATAGGAAGGAAGGATGACGACACCTGTGGTGGTGAAGACTAGGCAGCATTGTCTTAGAGTGAATATATATAGGAAGGACTCCAACCAAAGTTCTATATATTCACCCATGACACGCAAGATTATATAGGAAATCCTGCTGTGTCGTCGAAAGCTTAAGAGTTCTATATAGAAGGGCTCCGAGCTTTATTGTCTTAGAGTAAAAGGTTCTATATAGGAAGAACCGTAGCTCAGATTCTAGATGCCAAAAAGTTCTATATAGGAAGGACTGATGGCTCCAAGGTGAAGACTGCAGTTCTATATAGGAAGAACTCCCTACCAAAGCAATTCACCTATGACACGGGGTTATATAGGAAACTGTTGTGTCGAAAAGCAAAGAGTCTTATATAGGAAAGACTCGAGCTTCATTGTCTTAGAGTGAAAGGTTCTATATAGGAAGAACTCAGTAGCTTTGAGATTTCAGACGCCAAAAGTTCTATATAGGAAGGATCACGGCTCTAGGGTTTGAAGACTAGCAGCTTTATATAGGAGGAACTCCCAAATGGAAGAATCCATCAAGAACGCAGAAGGTTTTATATAGAGAAACCAGCGCTGAAGGCTAAGAGTTCAATATAGGAAGGACTCCAAGCTACACCGCCTCGTAATGAAAGGTTCTATATAGGAGGGACTCATAACTCGAGGCTTCAGAGTGAAGGGTTCTATGTCGAAAGAGCCTGTAGCTCCAAGATCGGAAGGTGACGAAGCTCTATATAGGAAGAACTTACGAGCCCAAGATTCAGCCAAGGAAGAGCGGAGATGTCCAAAAGAATTCGCTTTTTCCAAGGCTACAAACAGGAAGTCCGATAAAAATGAGTGTTATGAATCTTTGCTTTGTTTCCCATTCCATGAGAACAAGCAAAGAGGGGCAAATCAGAATCACTCATTTTCACTTGTAAATATATTAATATTGCATGTATATTTATTATATGAATGTTACTAATATAAGGTAGTGTGTGCATGTATAAGTTTATGTATACGTATTAGGGTGTATGTATGTCGCAGATGTATCTAGAGTATGAGCGTATTTGATTAATATATATATAGATTATGTTAATTATATGTATGATTATACGATATATACTAGAATATTATATTAATTAATGATTGTATAATATAAGTATACATTTTCGTATATATATGTATTGTTATAATTATATTATTATTAATATTATTGGGCTGGTAAAATGAAAAAATTAAATATATATTAAACCCAAATAAAAATGAAGTCCAAGTCCAATTACAAGTTCAATTACAAGGCCCGCTTTGGCCCAAATCAATCCCATTTAATTACAATGTGCAGGAATCGGGCCGTTGGATCAAGATCCGATCCAACGCCACGATGCAACCAAGGTCAAAAATATTCGCCAGCGCGTGTTCCACACGTATGGACCGCTCGAGTGCCACACGCGCGTGGTCCACGCGCTACGACGCTTTAACATCCCACGCGCGCAGAAGATCCACGCGCTCGACTCGATCGCGGAGCTCCACGCGGCAAAACCGCCGCCTCATCAAATCGAGGCTTCATCCAGCCGATCGTTTTTCGTTATCTCGACCGCTAGATCGATCCGATCTAACGGCCGAAAACGCGTCCCGTCGCCGCGTATCGTCCACACCGCCACCGCGCCGATATTCAGCCCCCCGTGTTCGCATTATGCCCAAGACAACAAGCAAAGTGTCGCTCTCAGATTCAAAAAGGAAGATGCAACTTGCAACAAAAAAACAGAGGCAATAATATATATGAAACGGGAACTTTTGTAACGGGATGATAAAAAAACGAGAGTAAAAAAAAGGAACGGAGATCTTGTAATACAAAAAAAAAATCAAAGTTGTAAACATCAAGATAATCAAAAGGCAGTCCAGTTGGTAAATTTTTTTGTCTCTTTTTCTTACTTGTTTTCTTTACATGCATATACGAAATAGAACAAAAAAAAATGTAAACAAAAAAAAGGGAAGTAGTCTTACTGGTGTTGTTTGTGGGTCTTCCTTCCCTGTAATAAGCCTTTCGGCTTCTACAAGCCAGATCCGTGAACTAAAGGGAGGAGAAGACCCTTTGTAATTTGGTTTTGGTCTAAAAAAATATTTTTGGTTCGTATTTCCTAGATCTAGGATTTAATAAAGGTATATCCTCCGAATCCAACCACGGATTCATGTTGAGGACGAAAAGAAGGTTATTTTTATTTTGGGAGCCGGGCGGTTGGGCGGCTGCGGCCGGCGGCGGAAAACACGGCGGCCACCGCCGGATTCGGGTATTATAAGAAAAAGAGAGAGAAAATGAAGAACAAAAGACTCTAAAAAAACCAAAAAATGAGACAAATGGCCAAAATTTTGATTTTCGCCTTAAAAAGGGGCTTTTATAGTTGTTTTTATTTTGTTAAATGGGAAAATTACACACTTAATCCCACCGTTTTTCAATATTTTCATTTTTGTCTTGTCGCATGGTATAATCACGCCCACCTCCCTCTCGATTTTTCAAAAGGTTACAATCTAGTCCCTAAATTACACCAAATCGTCGAATGGTAAAATTACGCCTTAGTCATCCCCCGCTTTTTTGAATTTTTCACTTTGAGTCCGCCCCTTGGTCTAATTACAACTGGTCCTTTAGGTTTTGTTTGTTTCGCAATTTCGTCCCTAAATTACATATTATTGCTTTTTAATTTCACACGACTTTTGTTTTTCTTTCATTTCACTCATGTATTCTTTGTAAATACTAATGTTCGTATTATAATCGTATATGTTGATGTATTCTATTATTTTATTTTATTTTATGTCCTCGATATGACTCAGATTTTATGTTTACATATATATGTGTATTAAGATTATAATGGTCATGTGTCTTTTTATCCTGTTATTCATATTAAGCATGTTATATTTTAGTTGATTCGTATATGGCATATTTTGTATTTTATATGTGTGTGTTTCCTTGTTTTTTAGGGTTACATGTAATGTATTTACCCTTTTGTATGATATATGGACCCGTATATGTTGAAATATGTTTTATTACCAAAGATGCATGTCTTTTTGAAATATTTGTTCGTCTACATGTACTTATTCCCGCCTTGTTATTTTGACATATTATAGTTGTTTTATCTATTATTTAGAATAATATGTATATATACATGTTTTAGCCTAGAATATCATTTATGTTAAATTAGTATTCGTATGTCAATATTTGTTATATTTAAATATTTTGCCATGTTTTTATTTTTTGCCATTAAGATTGCATATCGAGATATAACTTGTTAATGCGGAGCCTTTTATCCGAGCGTAAACGGGCCAAAGATTGCCGTAGTGATAGTGGTTGGGCGCTTATTCTCTGATAACGGGCCCTTAAAATTTATTCGCAATTATGACCGAATTTTAAAATAATCGCTACTTTAATCCGAAAATCCAATATTAATAAAGCGTAATTATTAAAGTACCAATTTTGGGGCGGTGTGGGGTGCTAATCCTTCCCCATCCGTAGAATCGACTCCCAACCCCGTCTTTTTGAATCTCTGTTTTATGGTGTCCGCCTACCTAGTGGTTTCGTGGCTTACTCCATTTTTTTATATACGGTTTATTTTAAAACCCCATGGAATAAATATTTAATCACAAATACCTTTCAAAAACACTCAAAAAGTCACGTTTTTATTTTAGCGATACAAAAACAAAAAGGGACATCGCTACAGATGGCGACTCATTGGGATAATTTTTGTTTTTTCAAAAAACAAATGAGAGTCAAGCTTTTAAAATAATTACCGCTTTATTAATATTATAAATTTCGGATTAAAGTGAATATTAAATTAACATTCGGTCATAATTGCGCGCTTATTTTAACGCATTTAAAATATGGCATATAAACCCGTCTTTTTGTGGGGAAAACGCTAATGCTTTCGTGGAGATATCGTTCTCTCCGTATGGGCCTAGCAAGTACCTTCTGGCTCGAGTACCTTATGCTTTCGTAAGGATATCGCCTTTCGACGGGCATAAGCGAACGGGTCCCCGAATTGAACCCGCTGAAAGGAGCCTATAATGGGTGATGATTGGGGGCCTTGCTACCCTTAGTAGGGGACAGCAAGGACAATTCGGTACCTCCTAGAACCAAAACTGCATGTAGAGAACATAGAAACCCACCCGTTAGAGCCATGCGGATAACCTTAGGTTTTAGACGGGATAAATAGGGTTGTTTTGTGTGTTTATTCCGTTTAATTTTGTCATTTTATTTATATATTTATCAATTTTATCCGGCATCGACTTGTTTTTTTTCGCTTTTTGTTCTTTTCTCATACATCATTGCATTTGCATCACATAAAGGTATCGGATCACGTGGTTTGCCCGATCGTAAAGTCTTTCACCATGGAAAAAAGGTGTCTTAGGAAAGAAGAGATTAATTTATCACCGACATTGGTCAAGTCAATTAGAAAATCCAAGAGGACAGTTTGCCAAATGAACGATAATAGCAGGATACACTTATGTGAGTCTTCAATGTAACGACTTGTGGGATCTTCAAAGCATTTGGGAAAGATGGGACCAAGACTACAAGACTTGTTCTCGCAATAGTTATGGCGACATCGCACACTTGTTATATGTTCGGATTAACCAGCCCCTACCCGAGCTATAGTCCATTCGAATCCGCTTTTTGTCGCTTCACCTTTAATGGGGACATGATGCCTACGGTAGAAGAATACACTACCTTACTTAACCAGAAAAATATTCAGAAGACTGGATCTACGCGAAGCCTCCAAGGAATCGAATTACATCGCAAAACTCAAAACCTTTATGGAATGAGTGACAATTGGGTTAGTGGCCTCCTTCAAACCGAGGAGATAATACGATCTTTGCATGGGAAAGTATTCGACATCATATCAACACATCCGCACGAGGCAAAGAAAATGGACCTATTCGCTTTAGGAATATATGGCTTGGTGATCTTTCCCGCAGTACTGGGAACATTGACATAGCCATTCGATTTGTTTGAGCGGGTGAAACGAAAAGCAAACCGAGTGCCAGAATCTTGGTCGAGACTTTCATTTCCTTAAATGCTAGCCGGAAAAATGAAGAAGGACGTTTTGAGGTCGCGCACAGCTATTACAAGTATGGATTCGAGTCACATGTGGAAGACGCCAACAAGAGTCCCGCGGGGATATCCTTCCAAGGTTTTTTTCTCTCTACGAGAATACTTAGCAAAGGAATGGCTAGAGGATTTGAAAACAAAAATGTGGACCAGATTTCTTCAGAACATTCAAGATGAAGACATAGCATGGAGGGTCCCATGGCTCGGTAAAGTTAATTATTTTCTATACAGATTATGGTGACTTCAACCGGGCTGATGATGTTGGGTTTGCATGGAGGGATCGCTTGTGCCCCGCTTTTTAGTATCTCGGCAGTTCGGATCACGATAGTTCATTCCCAATACCGCCCGGATTAAGCCAAACTGAATTTTTTTTCAAATGGGAGTTCAAAGGAAAAATTCAGACCATCATGAGGGTCCGGGATCATTGTTACCGGATCGGGGTGGAAGGAGATACCAAGCACATGACTACCCTTGATTACGACCTTTGGAGACATTTGAGGGTTAATAATGTGATTCCCGAACCGATCAAGGACCAGCAGCAATGTCACCAAGAGCTTACAAGGGTGGTACCGTCCCGCCGACATCTTAAGGAGTGAACTCAAGAAGTTAAAAGGAAAATGGACATTCAATGACCCAACATGTGAGCGAGCTCTATAAGGCAAGCTTAGAAGTTGATGAGCGAGACGGGATCATTAGGCAATTGAAGAAAATGAATGCAGATTTAAGCGACAAAAATATACTTTATCAAAAAGATGCCCTCCTGTTACAAGCAAAAATACAAAAGGCCGCTGAGTCGGTTCAGAGTCTGTGGAAAGAGAAAGAATGAATGACATCCATTTGATGGAAGAAGAACGAGAAATTAACAAAAGAGCGATCGAGAAAGAGATTGAAAGCTGCCGTTTGGCTATAGAGAAGAAAACGGTCCGCCAAGAAGGCCATTGATCAAGAGAAAGAAAGATTCAGACAAGAAATCAGCAAGGGAAAACAAGTCTGTCCATCATGAGAGAGAAAGTGTCGCCAGATGGAAAAGAAAATCCATGAATAGCCAAAACAGATCGTTAGAAATGCGTAAAATATGACGATGACACTATTCAGAGATTGGAGCAAAGCCAAAGTCAAAATGATGAATTAAAAGGAAAGGTGGCGAAAGTCGAACACTCACTTGAATGTATCGCCACAGAATAACTTCACTGAGCCTGCAGGAAAGAGAACGAGAGGTGGGTGTGTTACAAGCACGGATTGGGTCCTCAAGCAATCGTGGAGGATTACAAGGAAAGAATTAATGTGTTCAAGAAGCTGCAGCAGGAGGGGACACCTATTGGCGTAAGAGATTACGCGACGCTGCTCGAATGGTACAGACAGAGACCAAGATTACGCAAACCTAATGGTGGACATACAATGAGTCGCCAGACATGTAAATGATTTAGTCGTCGAGGCTGAAACACTCCGACCTTTTATAGCCCGGGAATGGAAGAAGCTCCTAGGTTCCTCAAGCCGCTCAAGGCAATTGGAAAGTTAGGAGATAGAGCTAGAGTCTATCTATAGGACTCGTGTTATAATTAGATCTTTTGTACTAGGGATCTTTACTTTGTAACACGAATTTTGTTGTAATCAAGACCCTTTAATTCCCGTGTGGAAGTAGTTCAAAAGGGTGATTACCAAATGAATCAAGTACCTTGTCCGCATGCATTCTTGCATTTGCATCATAACATTCGCATCATTGTACATGCATTTATTTTTTGCAACCATATTAACAATATGAATATTGTGGCATTATATGTAGTTAACCCGCAATCATTCATCACCTATACTTTACCCGGTTACAAAGAAAGCTCATGGAAGAAAGAATAATCAGTCTAGAAAGAGGGCAAAGAGAGCTCGAGTCAAGGCTTGAAGAGGCCCAGAAAAGCCTTAGTGATCGGGATTGCGCAATCACAAACATCTATAGTATCGACATAACCGCATTGCTGGCAAAAAGTCTTGGAAAACGAGTAGAAGGAGAAAATGTTCCGAACTGTATGAAGGTACCGGCTCACTTCAAGGTTCAACCAACCGCACTCAAACCAAGCTAGAAAGGTGTATATTGACCTGCAGAATGTCTTCCAGCTTTCAAATAGGGGCACTGAGACTCAACCCCGACATCAAGCACTTTATGAAGAAGAAGTGCGGACCTAAACATGGTCGAAAGGATCAGGAGCGAGGTAGAAAAGTAGGAAGAAAGATTTCGCCTCATGGAAGAAAAATTTAAAGCGTTACAATCAAATGAAGAATCAGAAATGACGCTAGTGACCTAAGTCTGGTGTCCGATCTTGTCTCGCCGCCAAAATTCAAAACGCCGAGTTCGATAAATATGATGGAACCACATGTCCTTCTCGCACACATAACGATGTATTGTAGAAAAATGGCGGCTTACCATAAAGATGAAAAAGTGCTGATCCATTGTTTCAGGATAGTCTAAATCGAGCGGCGTTACGTTGGTACACTCACGGTGAGCAAGGCAAATGTCAAGACATGGAAAGATTTGTCTAAAGCATTTTCCGAGCAATACAAACATGTAATGTACATGATCCCTAGCAGAATTATGTTAGAAAATATGGGGCAAAAGTCCAATGAAAGCTGCGACAATATGCTCAAAGGTGGAGATAAGTGGCGCCCAAATCCAGCCACCTATCCCGAGCATGAAATCACGCCATTATTTGTCAATACTCGAAAGGGGCACTCTTTGACCGCCTCATTAATAACACAACACAAGTGTTTCGCCGACTTGATCAGACCGGGAGTCTCTCGAATGGCAATTAAGAGCGCAGAATTGTGTGGTGGGGAAGGGTCTCAAAGTACAACAAGAGAAATGAAGTAAATACCACCAGCACCTATACCGCCCAAGAACTTCACAGTCTCACAGCCACAAGCACTGTGGGAAAAACACAAAATTCAAATCAAAGAGATGAGAGAGTCACCGTAAAAGAGAAAGAGAGGAGAACTTTCACCCCACCTGTTTCATACTCGAGCTTTATTCCCGAGTTGTATGAAGCAGCACTGGTCCGACCATATATCGTTACGCCGTCAATCCGCCTTCCCGCCTTGGTACAATCCAAGCACACATTGCGACTATCACGGCGGTACCTCGACATCCCATCGAGAACCGCCTTGCCTTCAAAAAGCTTGTGCAGAATTTAATCGATTCTGGGATATTGAAGTTTGAAGAGCCGAGTGTAGCCAACAACCCGCTACCCAATCATGGGAGCAGAGGAGTTAATGTCATAGAAGAATGCTTTACCAGGAGGATAAAGGATGACGTGTCAGAAATCAAGTCTCCTTTACGGTGGGTATTTCAACAATTATGCGTGGCTCGTGTGATCAACAAAGGCATGATAATAAGGCAGAAGGAATGTGGGGAGTATTGCGAATTCCATCAGACTGAAAGGCATGATATCCAAGAATGTGAAGAGTTCAAGAAATTGGTGCAGAAGTTGATGAATGAAAAACAAATTGAATTCTTTGAGGAGCCCATGGGGAAGGGATCAGGCGTACACATGACAGATAGCCCCAAAGCTAGATACGGGAAGGATAGACCTTTTATCATCTCTCCCAGGACAGGAAATGCAGGTGTCTCCCAAGGAGAAACCAGCAAAATAAATCCCAAGATCATCATTTCAGGACCATCTCCATTCCCATTTAAAGATATGCGACAAATTCCCTGGAATTATGCTGTAAATGTGACCACGCCCGAAAAATCAGAACACGAACAGGTAAAAAAGCCTACGCTGGAAGACCAACAAAACCAGAACGATGTGAACGTTGGTGAGGCAGGCCATTTCACAAGGAGCGGCCGATGTTATTCCTCCGAGGCTTTGAAAGCGGCTGAAAAAGATAGGGGGAAGAGTACAGTAGTTAGCCCTACACAGATATTTGGAAAAGAACCTCCCCAAAAGATAAATGAACCGGTAACTGAGGCCCAGGCCAAAGAATTTCTAAAGTTCTTGAGACATAGCGAGTACAGCGTAGTGGAACAATTACGAAAACAACCGGCTAGGATCACAGTGCTGGAATTACTCTTGAGTTCAAAGAAGCATCGGGAGACGCTATTGAAAGTACTGAATCAAACTTTTGTGCCCCAAGACATTTCTGTATCAAGCCTGGACATGATAGTGGGGCATATTACTGCCTATAATCATATCACGTTCAGTGATAATGAGATCCCGGAGGGAGGAATGGGATCAAACAAAGCCCTTAACATCACTACCCATTGCAAAGGGTATGTATTACCAGGAGTACTGATCGACAACGGGTCAGCATTGAATGTCTTGCCTATGGTAACCTTGCAAAAATTGCCAATAGATGGTTCGCACCTAAAGCCTTGTCACAACTCGGTAAGAGCCTTTGATGGTACGCAAAAAGGAACAATGGGGAAAATTGAGGTGCCCCTATTGATCGGACCAACCGAATATGTGATCGATTTTGTGGTGATGGATATAAAACCATCTTACAGCTGTTTGTTGGGAAAACCGTGGATCCACTCCGCAGGAGTTGTCCCATCATCATTGCATCAAAAATTAAAATTTGTAGTTGAAGGCAAATTGGTCACAGTAGAGGCAGAGCATGAATTTGTTGCTTCGGTGACATCAGATACCCCCTACATTCAAAATGATGAAGATGCTGCAGAATGCTCGTTCCGAGCATTAGAACTAGTAAATGCCACATTCGTTTTAGAAGGAAGTCGGATCCCCTACCCCAGGTTATCTAATTGTACCAAGATGACCGTCGCAGAAACTCTGGGCCGAGGAGCCAAAATAGGAAAAAAGGGTGGGGAAGAAATTACAAGGAAACACGAGACCCAAGAATATGATAACCAAGAAGGATCGTTTGATCGGGTTACCAACCAAGTGTCCAATGAAGAAAGAGGAATATAAGAGGAATGAGGAGCAAAGAAAAGCCAGATCTAAAGGAGAACACATTCCGTGGAGGTCGATATCCTTTCCTAATTTGAAAGCCACTTTCATCTCCGGAGGGTTCTACCAACCAGGTCAAGATATTGGAGAGGCAATGAAGAAAAATGATGAACTTAACCAGGAGGAAATACTCAAGAAATCATTTGAAGGGATGTACATCAACATGATAATTTGAAAAGGACCGAGGTAGCAAAATGTTGACCAACATCCGCCCTTGACATCCGGGAAACACTTTCGATAACTGGAGCTGCATTGATCTACCTGTAGTTTTTAGGAATAGATCGGAGTAATGCTCGAATCAACCTTTTGTTTTTGCCCATAGACAATGGGGATCTCTTGTATGGGGCACCTATGTTAACTTTTTGATTGAAATGAAAATATCCCCACTTTCTTAAAAATGACCAAAGTCTCATTTATTCCATTCATGCATTCTTCATATTCATTCCCTTCATGTAAAGCCGTCTCTTTCCCAATACAATTCATTCTCATTTATTGCGGGTCGCTCATGATTTGATTTATATGAATGATACCGGATCCAATCTCGAGTAAATTTCGAATGCCCCGAGGTCTCGGAGGAAATTGAGGAGGATATGATGAAATAGAAATTGAGGTCCCGGAAGAGTTAAAGAGAATGGTGAGCACGAAGAAAGGCAGATTATGCCCCACCAAGAAGAAACATAAATTGTCAACTTGGGGATCAAGAAGCGAGAAAAGAAATAAAAATAGGAACGACTATTTCCTCAAAAACCAAGCATGAACCGATAGCCCTACTTTCAGAATTCAAGGATGTCTTCGCTGGACTTATCAAGATATGCCGGGATTGAATACCGACATAGTGGTGCACAAATTGCCAACAAAATCGGAGTGCAAACCAAGACAAAAAAAACTTCGGAGAATGAGGCGGATATGTTGTTAAAAATCCGAGAAGAAGTGAAAAAGCAATTTGATCTTTGGATTCTTGGAGGTAGCCAAATACCCGAGTGGGTTGCAAACATTGTACCAGCATTTACCAAAGAAAGACGGGAAAGTTTGTATGTGTGTAGATTATAGGGATCTGAATCGAGCTAGCCCTAAAGACAACTTCCCTTTGCCACATATTGACACATTTGGTTGAC
Source organism: Hibiscus mutabilis (assembly GCA_019671005.1). NCBI lineage: Eukaryota > Viridiplantae > Streptophyta > Magnoliopsida > Malvales > Malvaceae > Hibiscus > Hibiscus mutabilis. The sequence continues at coordinate 26,156,037 of CM033750.1, read as the reverse complement.
AACACTGCGCAGACACTCATGGTTTTCCTTCATGGACGGCTTCTCGGTACAACCAGATAAAGATGGATCCTAACGACATGGAGAAAACCACATTCATAACCATGTGGGGTACTTTTTGTTATCGTGGTGATGCCATTTGGACTAAAGAACGCAGGGGCAACATACCAAAGAGCAATGGTGACTCTCTTCCATGATATGATGCACAAAGAAATAGAAGTATACGTGGATGATATGATTGCCGAATCCCGAACAGAGGAAGAGCACCTACAGAACTTGAGAAAACTATTCCAAAGACTACGGAAGTACCAACTGAGGCTCAATCCTGCCAAGTGTACCTTCGCCGTTACTTCTGGAAAACTCTTGGGGTTCGTAGTAAGCAGAAGAGAGATTGAGATTGACCCGGATAAAGTGAAAGCCATCCAGGACCTTTCACCACCCCGCACGCAGAAGGAAGTTCGTGGTTTCTTGGGGAGGCTGAATTATATCTCTCGTTTCATTTCCCAATTAACCAATCAATGCGACCCGGTCTTCAGACTTCTTAGAAAAAATAATCCCTGGCGTATGGGATGAAGAATGTCAAAAAGCCCTAGAAAAGATCAAAAGGTACTGGACAAATGCTCCAATTTTAGTCGCACCATAACTGGTCGACCACTAATTCTCTACTTAACGGTCTTCGAGAATTCAATGGGATGTGTTCGGGCAACACGATGAGTCAAGAAAAAAGGAGCAAGCATCTATTACCTAAGCGGAAATTCAATGATTGCGAAAACACGGTACCGGGCCAAAGATCTGAAGGCGTGTTGTGCTCTAGTTTGGGCTACCAAGCGGCTCGGACAATACATGTTATACCATACTACCGGTTAATATCCAAGCTAGACCCATTAAAGTTCTTAATGGAGCGCCCGGCGCTTAACGGGAAGGATGGCCCGATGGCAGATGCTCTTATCCGAATTCGACATCATATATGTTAATCAGAAAGCTGTAAAGGGGAGTGCCGTAGCAGATTTCCTGGCTAGTCGTGCTTCGGATGACTATGAGGCATTGAACTTTAGTTTCCCAGACGAAGACTTGATGTGCATTACAACCGAAGAAGAGATTTCAGATGATATGTCATGAAAACTTTACTTCGATGGAGTCTCCAACGCCCTCGGACATGGGATAGGGGCAGTGCTAATTTCACCTGAGGACGTCTATTATCCTTTCACCAGCAGATTGGAATTCTTCTGCACAAACAATATAGCTGAATACGAAGCTTGCATCATGGGACTGAACTCAGCCATCGAAAGAAAGGTTAAAGAACTTCGAGTGTTCGGAGATTCGTCCCTAGTCATTTACCAATTGCGCGGGGAGTGGGAAACCAGAGACCCGAAGTTGGTCAAATATCACGAATGGATCCAAGAGCTCGTCAAAGAGTTCGAAAAAGTCAGCTTCAATTACCTACCCCGAGAAGAAAATTAGATGGCAGATGCATTGGCAACCTTGGCATCCATGTTTAAAACAAACACCGGGGCAGAAATGAAGCCCATTGAGATACAGACGTTTGAAAAACCTGCTCATTGTTGTAATATCTGAGGAAGAGATTGACGGAAATCCATGGTACTATGACATCCCGCAATATGTCAAGCTCAAAAAATATCCGAGAAGGGCAAACGACAATGATGTAAAAGCGCTCGGAAAAATGGCAACAAAATATATCCTAGATGGGGAAATCCTATATAGGAGAAGTCATGATCAAACATTGCTTTGAGATGTGTGGATGCCCGAGAGGCAAAGGAAATCTTAGCTGAAGTACATGACGGGATCGTGGAACGCACGCCAACGGGCTGTCTATAGCCGAAAAATTATGAGGTACGGTTATTTCGGTTGACCATGGAGGAGATTGCATCGATTACGCCAGAAATGCCACAAATGCCAAATTTCCGACAATATTCATGCACCCCCATCGCCTCTACACACCATGAATTCTCCGTGGCCTTTCGCAGCATGGGGCATGGACGTCATCGGGCAAATCCATCCGAAAGCCTCCAATGGGCACCGTTTCATTTTGGTCGCCATAGACTACTTCACTAAATGGGTAGAGGCAGCGTCTTACGCCAATATCACCAGGACTACAGTTTGTAAGTTCTTAAAGAAGGAAATTATTTGTCGATACGGATTGCCAGAGAGGATCATCACCGACAACGCCTAATCGAACAACAAAATGATGAAGGACGTGTGCACTCAATTCAAGATAACAGACCATAATTCCAGTCTATCGTCCTAAAATGAATGGAGCGCGTGGAAGGCGACAAACAAGAACATAAAGAAGATCATAGCGAAAACTACGGATACCTACAGGATTGGCATGAGAAGTTGCCTTTTGCCATTTTCGCCTATAGGACGTCCATTCGCACATCAACGGGGCAACGCCCTACTCCTTGGTGTATGGTACAAGCAAGACTCCCAATTGAGGTAGAGATTCCGTCCCTCGGGTCTTAAACGAAGTAAAAAACGGAAGAAGCTGAATGGGTGTAGGCAGATTCGACCAGCTAAATCTCATTGAAAAAAAGACTAAAGGCTATTTGTCATGGTCGGATGTACCAAAAGTGGATGGTGCGGGCTTACAAAAAAAGGAGCGCCAAGAGAATTCAAAGAAGGGGATCTGGTACTCAAGAGAATCCTCCTATCCGAGAAAGATTCTCGAGGAAAATGGATGCCCAACCGGGAAGGACCAGACGTCATAAAAAGGCCTTCTCGGGAGGAGCCCGATCCTAACAGAAATGGACGGGACGAGCTGAAAAATCCCGTAAATTCTGATGTCGTCAAGAAATATTATCTCTAAAAAAAAAAATTGGAGAGCTCGGGACGAAAACCAAAACCGGGCGTCTTGAAGCAAAGGAAGGACTCAAGTTGAAAACCCGTAAAGGGCGGCTCGGGTAAGTTGAAAAGTTGAATATCCAAGAGAAGGGCATCTTCATGAACATTGTGAAGAGAAGGCTTCAGGCAAAAAATTCTACACCGGTTTGTTGTGGTCATGTATCATTCATATCGAAGATAATGAGGATCTTGTATTTTCATACTTAACTCATGTGTGTCATACCTTTCTTTTCAAGATATCTCGAAGCCCTTAATCGTAATAAAGTCATGTTTTTGAGCATCCATTCCTGGCCTTCTTGTCAATTTTAGTCAAATAAGATAACATAGGCTTATAATGAAACAAGAGATTTCGGAGCATTACTATGATTTAACCTTGAAAATGCAGGTGATCAAAGAAAACGATGTTAACTCCGTCCTCCAGTTCCCTACATAATGGCTAGGGAAGGTGAGAAGCTTTAAACAACTAGGTAGGATGACCAATGGCACATGTCCTATCTATCCAAGGAAGGCACACGAGATAACAAAAGAGATCTCTTGGGTGAAAACCAGAAGGGCAAAAAAAAAACTCTTTAAAGTGAAAACCCGAAAGGGCGCTTTAAAATTCCAAATCATAATTGGAGAAAAAGAAAGGTTGAGATGGTTGAACCTGACAGTGAGGCGGAGTATCAATGCCGTAAAAAAAGGAGAAAACGGACGTCAAGATCAAATAAGGACCAAAACAAGCCCACCCAGAGATTGACTCTCATGCATCATGAATAGTCAAGCATCACTAGAATTAGGAGCATGTCGATTCATTCATTTGTCATAGCATTTTGTTTTCGTCTCGCATGTGTATCTGCAGATCCAAAGAGACATCAAAGACCATCACGGTGTGAATCCCAAATGAGAAGACAATGTTTTTACATACAAAAGACACATGTTTTCAAGCTCTAGAGAGAGGTTCTATATAGGAAGAATCCTTCTCTCCGAGGTTTTGAAAAGCTGAAAGTTCTATATAGGAAGGTGCGACTCCTCCAGGGTGAAGACTTCATGATTCTATATAGGAAGGACTCCCGGTCAAAGCAATTCACCTATGACACAGGGGTTATATAGGAAAACCTGTTCGTCGAAAAAGCAAAGAGTCTTATATAGGAAAGACTCGAGCTTCATTGTCTTAGAGTGAAAGGTTCTATATAGGAAGAACCTGTAGCTTTGAGATTTCAGAAGCCAAAAGTTCTATATAGGAAGGACTGGCGGCTCCAGGGTGAAGACTCGCTGTTCTATATAGGAAGGACTCCCAGTCAAAGCAATTCACCCATGACACGCAAGATTATATAGGAAATCCTGCTGTGTCGGAAGCGAAGAGTTCTATATAAGAAGGGCTCCGAGCTTTATTGTCTTAGAGTAAAAGGTTCTATATAGGAAGAACCTGTAGCTCTGAGATTCCAGATGCCAAAAAGTTCTATATAGGAAGGACTGATGGCTCCAAGCTGAAGACTCATGATTCTATATAGGAAGAACTCCAGTCAAAGCAATTCACCTATGACACAGGGTTATATAGGAAACCTGTTTGTCGAAAGCAAAGAGTCTTATATAGGAAAGACTCCGAGCTTCATTGTCTTAGAGTGAGAGGTTCTATATAGGAAGAACCCTGTAGCTTTGAGATTTCAGACGCCAAAAGTTCTATATAGGAAGGACTGGCGGCTCTAGGGTTTGAAGACTAGCAGTTCTATATAGGAGGAACTCCCAGTCGGAAGAATCCATCAGTAACGCAGAAGGTTTTATATAGGAGAAACCAGCGTTGAAGGCGAAGAGTTCAATATAGGAAGGACTCCAAGCTACACCGTCTCAGAATGAAAGGTTCTATATAGGAGGGACTCATAACTCGAGGCTTCAGAGTGAAGGGTTCTATGTCGAAAGAGCCTGTAGCTCCAAGATCGGAAGGTGACGAAGCTCTATATAGGAAGAACTTACGAGCCTGAAGATTCAGCCAAGGAAGAGCGGAGATGTCCAAAAGAATTCGTTTTTCCAAGGCTACAAACATGGAAGTCTGATAAAAATGAGTGCTTATGAATCTTTGCTTTGTTTCCCATTCCATGAGAACAAGCAAAGAGGGGCAACTGTAATCACTCATTTTCACTTGTAAATATATTAATATTGCATGTATATTTATTATATGAATGTTACTAATATAAGGTAGTGTGTTCGTGTATAAGCTATGTATACGTATTAGGGGTGTATGTATGTCGCGTATGTATCTAGAGTATGAGCGTATTTGATTAATATATATATAGATGTCATGTTAATTATATGTATGATTATACGTACGTATACTAGAATATTATATTAATTAATGATTGTATAATATAAGTATACATTTTCGTATATATGTATTGCTGTTATAATTATATTATTATTATTGGGTTGGTAAAATGAAAAATTAAATATATATTAAACCCAAATAAAAATGAAGTCCAAGTCCAATTACAAGTTCAATTACAAGGTCCGTTTGGCCCAAATCTGAATCCCATGTGCAGGTAACTATGGGTCGTTGGATCAAGATCTGATCCAACGGCCACGATGCAACCGAGGTCATAAATATCTGCCAGGCGCGTGTTCCACACGTATGGACCGTTCGAGTGCCACGCGCGCGTGTGGTTCACGTGCGGACGCTTTAACATCCCACGCGCGCGTAAGATCCACGCGTTCTGACTCCTCGACTGCGGAGCTCCACGTGGCGAAATCTGAAGCCGTCTCATCGAATCGAGGCTTCATCCAGGCCGATCGTTCTTCAAGCCATCTCGACCGTTAGATCAGATCTGATCTAACGGCCGAAAACGCGTCTGGCCGCTGGCAGAATGTCCACACCACCACCACGCCGATATTCAGTCCCCGCGTTCAGAATATGCCCAAGACAACAAGCAAAGTGTCAGTTCAGATCTGAAAAAAGGAAGATGCAACTTGCAACCAAAAAACAGAGGCAATAATATATATGAAACGGGGAACTTTTGTAACGGGGGGATGCGAAAAAAAAACGAGAGTAACAAAAAAGGAACAGAGATCTTGTAATACAAAAAAAATCTGAAAGTTGTAAACATCGAAGATAATTAAAAGGCAGTCCAGTGGTAAATTTTTTGTCTCTTTTTCTTACTTGTTTTCTTTACATGCATATACGAAATAGAACAAAAAAATAGAAACAAAAAAAAGGGAAGTAGTCTTACCGGTGTTGTTTGTGGGTCTTCCCTTCCTCGGTAATAAGCCTTTCGGCTTCTACAAGCCAGATCTGGTGAACTAAAGGGAGGAGAAGACCCTTTGTAATTTGGTTTTGGTCTAAAAAAATATTTTTGGTTCGTATTTCCTAGATCTAGGACGAATAAAGGTATATCCTCTGAATCCAACCACGGATTCATGTTGAGGACGAAAAGAAGGTTATTTTGGGAGCCTGCCGGCGCCGGTTAGCGGCGGCCGGCGGCGGAAAACACGGCCGCCGGCCGCCGGATTCTGGGTATTATAAGAACAAAGGAGAGAAAATGAAGAACACCGTTCTTGCAAAACCAAAAAATGAGACGAATGACCAAAATCTGATTTCGGCCTTAAAGGGGGGCTTTTATAGTTGTTTTTATTTTGTTAAATGGGAAAATTACACACTTAATCCCACCGCGTTTTCAATATTTTCATTTTTGTCTTGCCGCATGGTATAATCACAGTTCCAGTCCCTCTGATTTTTCAAAAGGTTACAATCTAGTCCCTAAATTACACCGAATCAGTTTCTGAATGGTAAAATTACGCCCTTAGTCATCCCGCGTTTTTGAATTTTTCACTTTGAGTCTGCCACTTCGTCTAATTACAATTCTGATCCTTTTAGGTTTTGTTTGTTTCGCAATTCCGTCCCTAAATTACATATTATTGCTTTTTAATTTCTGTCACTGACTTTTGTTTTTCTTTCATTTCAGCCCTGTATTCTTTGTAAATACTAATGTTCGTATTATAATCGTATATGTTGATGTATTCTATTGTTTTGTTTTATTTTATGTCCATCGTATATGACTCGTATTTTATGTTTACATGTATATGTGTATTAAGATTATAATGGTCATGTGTCTTTTATCCGGTTATTCATATTAAGCATGTTATATTTTAGTTGATTCGTACATGGCATATTTTGTACTTTATATGTGTGTGTTTCCTTGTTTTTTAGGGTTACATGTCAGTGTATTTACCCTTTTTGTATGATATATGGACCCGTATATGTTGAAATATGTTTTATTACCAGTATGCATGTCTTTTTGAAATATTTGTTCGTCTACATGTACTTATTCCTGCCTTGTTATTTTGACATATTATAGTTGTTTTATCTATTATTTAGAATAATATGTATATATACATGTTTTAGCCTAGAATATCATTTATGTTAAATTAGTATTCTGGTATGTCAATATTTGTTATATTTAAATATTTTGCCATGTTTTACGTTTTTGCCATTAAGATTGCATATCGAGATATAACTTGTTAATGCGGAGCCCTTTTATCCGAGCGTAAACGGGGCCAGTATCAAGCGTAGTGATAGTGGTTGGGCTTTTATTCTCGGATAACAGGGCCCTTAAAATTTATTCGCAATTATGACCGAATTTTAAAATAATCGTCACTTTAATCCGGAAAAACCAATATTAATAAAGCGGTAATTATTAAAGTACCAATTTTGGGCGGTGTGGGGGTGCTAATCCTTCCCCATCCGTAACCGACTCCCGAACCCTGTCTTTTTGAATCTCTGGTTTTATGGTGTCCGGCCTACCTAAGTGGCCGGTGGCGACTCCATTTTTTTAAATGCGGTTTCTTTTAAAACCCTACGGAATAAATATTTTATATCCAAAGAATCACGATCACCTTTCAAACACCCTTCGAAAAAGTCACGTTTTTATTTAGCGAAAACAAAAAGGGACATCGCTACAGATATGTCATTCAAATTGCAAAGAGATTATTTTAAAAGAAAAAAAATAAGAGCCTTGTAAAAGAGAGCAAATTATTATATATAATGGGGGTAGGTTCCTTTGGGGTCAATAATATGATACGCGTCTTCTTCTCAAAAGAAAATATTTTATAGGATATGTAACACAATTACTTTTATATCTTAATACCTTTATTCGTTTTTAATGTTGGATTAATTTCCCTCACCTCTCTCGGTCATGACAAATGTCATATGCAAGATCTTGTGGTTAAAAAAGGGTTATGGAGATGCGTATGAGGTATTCAACATTAGCTTCATTTGTCCATTTCCTTGCTCATCTCGGATGCTCATCTCCCTCAGGCCTAAACCTTGGGCTTTTGTGATTTTAGCTTGGTTGTTTAACAAGTTCAGTTCTGAGGGAAAGTCCCACCTACTCAAATCTGAGTATGTCTCGTCTTTATTTGGTCATATTCTACTTGAGTGGCTATCAATCAAAGTTGAGTGTATGAAACATCCATTTACCCTGTTTTGTGTTGAAAAGAATGGTTTAGAGATTAAACAACACTTTAGAAAATTCAATGTCAAAGACTAGTTCACTGAAACAATAAGCCGTCGTTGGCAATCAAGTTAATAGATGGTGTGGGTTTTTAGGTTCAAACTTCTACCAAACAAGAAGACTTAAAAGAGTAAACTAATATGATCTACCTACGCCTGCACATGCATGCTGCATGCACAGCTGATTATTGGGGTTTTTTTTATTTATCTCTTATCTTTTTCGGCTTCAGATTATGGATAACTGTTGAATTTCATAATTTGAACATTTATGATTAGATGTGACTTTTCATGAACCTTTTAGTGATTAGGTGCAACTCTTTTAAAAATCTAGATTAATGAATGGATGTAACTATTCATCATGAATAGATGTGCCTTTGCATGATGAATAGATGTAAATGAAGAGATGTGATTGCTCCAATAGTCACCTACAATCACTATATAAAGGATTGTAAGTGATGAAGCAAAGCAGTTTGTATTCCAAGAAATTTCCAAATGTTATTTGAAGTTCATTAATATATTTTTCTTCCTCTCCAAAAGATTGTATTATTTTACTTCCATCTTCCAACAATAACAAGTAGTTTATTACAAAACAATCATGGGATTTTGTCAAGAGGTGATGCAGACAGATATGAGAGGAATGTCAAAAGATTAGGAGGCATAATTAAGCATGTCATAACCTTAAACTTTCATTGCAGCGGGAAAATCCACATCTAAAACCAAGGATATATACCTCTCCATGTGTATAAACTCTTTATCACTATTAGTTTTTTTTTTTGCTTTAAAGTGAATTTATGTGATGAAGTTGTCTGCAAGTTAAGCTATAAATTGAGCATGGCAGTGGCACTCCATTCAAGAAACAAAGGCTGAACAAATAACTTTGTTATTCCTTAACAGGAAAAATCAAGTTTTGGAAGGGAAAAAAAGAAGAAGAAATTTTATTCTTATGTTTTACGACAAGAACTGAAAGGAGTGATCATGATCTTCCCCTTGGAGAGCTGAATATCTCATCTCTCCACTGCTCTATTCTCTAATTTCCTTAGAACCACCTGTCAATGTTGAAACTTCCAATGAGCTGATAGTTCAGAAAGTAATGCCGATTTCCTTAAAACAATGTAGAAATTCTCAAGGAAACTAAAAAGCCAAAAGGAAGTCACTTAACTGGTGACCTTGTGGGTGGTTTCCAGATGGAGAAGGCTGCAAAACTCCAAAATGGTCTTGGAATGCGGCTCCTCCCTTCAATGATTCAATGGTTATCAACATGCTTGAATCAAAAACTGGGAAATATAACTTCATTTTTCTTGGCCAACTACCTGAAAGTGTGTTGCAGAGAACCCCTGGGGATAATGGAAGCAACTTTCCTCTATTGAACCATGATTATATTTATTGGCGAGTGCAAAATTGTTCTACAAATTTGTCAAGAAACCCACAGTTAACACCATTATCGACAAGAGACTGATTTAGAGAAGATATCAACGAGATGAAGTTACATTACCTTGGAGAAATTGATGAGAGGAGAGCTGGCAGTATCATCTTGTAAGCAAGGCAGTTGTTGATGATCTTCCCTTTGTGTTTGATGTTCCTTGTTCCTATGACTTTTACAGCCATTTTCATTCAATGCAGCAAATTTGAGCACAGTGTACAGATGACTATTATCTTCAATATTGAAATGTGGAGGCCCAGAAGATGCATCAGAAATCATGGAAAGGTCTTCTTCTTCTTCTTCTTCGTCATTAGCAACAACAACCACCTCTTCTTTACCCTTATCATGACCCTTCCTATGTTCTTCACAAAAACCATTCCTTTTATCATTAAAACCATTTGATTTTCGTGAAAGATTACCAAAACAAAAGGACTGTTCTAAGTAACTAGTCCAACCAGATTCACACCCACTACTACATTCATAGGACAAAACATTCATTTTTTCTTCTAAGTTCCTAATCAAAACAAAAGCCCTCAATCAATGGCTCCTTAGTGAAGGAAAAGGAAGAAGCAAGTAAAGCTTTAAAAAAGAAGAAAACTTAAAAAGGACGGTAAGTGTAACTCAGGGGTGGTGGAGGTTATATGTGTGCCCTATATAAGGGTGAGTGAAAAAACAAACAATTAAGACAAGAGACTCAAATCCATAGTACGAATTTAGGGATATAAAAGTATAAAATTTTAGATGGTGTAAAATTAAATCATCAATAAAAAATATATATACTAAATGAAAATTTAAAATTTTTATAAATACAACCGCCCCTAATGCTGTAAGTCCAATCATTGTGTTCATATCCTCCCCATTCAGCCATTGATGTTAATGAATCAAAAGTGCCCGTTGGGGTTTTCTTAAGAAAACTGGGCACACATCCATTTTCACAGCCATCCCCTTCGCAATTAATAAACCCCCAAATCCCAATCCTCTCTTCTCTTTCTATGCTACTATTTAACCTAATCCCATTGCCCCATTGCCGCCTTCTTTTTTTACACTTTCTTGGTCCCGGTGAGATGACATTAGCCTCGACATGATTAGCGTGGCCTTTGTTTTTAGTTGGGGTTTCTTAAGCAAATGTTTATTCCGGTTTGGATCAATTATTAGCTATTTCACGAATTTTTATCATTTTTCGTGATTTTTTTATTAAGTAAAAATATTTACATTTTAAAAATAAATGTTGAGATTCGAACTCACACAAAATGAGACTGTATGAATATTCTTGACCACTCGATCAAATAATGAATGTTTTTTTGTAATATTTAATTTAGCGTGCATACTCGTATCATTTGTTGGTTGTTAAAACTGGAGTATTTTTCAAAGGCATATGTTGAACTTTTTTTTTTCCTTTTTCGTTCTGATCAATACATTATTTTTGTCTTTTGCAAGCAAGTACTGGTTTACACTTACTAATCTTTATTTTTGCACAGAACACGCTCTTAATGAAGCGCGAGTTCAAAACTCGCTTTTGGTAAGACGCGAATTTAGCTTACATGGACCGAAAGGGGTATTTATATAAATAATCTCAGATATGTAGGTTATTTATCTGAATAATTTTTTAAAAGGGCATATTTTAATGATTTTGCCCTCGTGACTACACAAGTTGGAGACTATTTATTTCTTTGGTAGCACAAAAAGCAGCCCTTTCTATTATCTCTTTGTTAAATGTTAGAAACCCTCGTATACCCGAGTGTGGAAGATGAAACTCAATCAGCATTGTTCTTTTCGGAAGAGAAAATTAGAAGCAATAAGAGAGGAAGCGGATGTTTCGGTATGTAAAATATGGAGATGTCACTCTTTTATATGAGTAGCATATAGGTAAAATGGTCCAAGGACAGATTATCAACTCCAACTACTCCCTTAACACTTCAACCACTTCCCTTAAATAAGATCAAAGACTCGAATCGTGACATATGAATCGAAGAAATTAAGTTACAAAAATCAATTCGATTCAATTTTAAGAGTCAAGATCACTGTGGATCTCTCGACTCGGCCTTTATTTCTCGAGATACATAAGTGAGAGCAAGTGATACCAAAATATTCACGTGTTGGTGTTAAATTTATATATTTTAGTATATTACATTTGAGTTTAGAGTCAAATAAATTCATTGGTACATCAATAAGTCATAAGTCTCGCCTCTTTTTCCTCCTCGATTACTTTTAAATTTCTGAGAAGTTGTGCACACGTGTGAGCACATGTGGGTTTATAGGCGAACGCAAACTTCTATATATACCTTTTTTTTCTCAGCTTTAGGTTCAAATCTAGAATTTTTGAAATCACACACATGTTTGCACATGTACTGCTACTCCTACTGTTACTGCTAAAAGAACCGCCGGTACGCCCCATGGCGCAGCGAAAAAATTATTCCGACGATCTCACCAGTGATCCATGTACGATTAATCGAAATCAGGAAGAAGGAAGCAGAAAACTACCTTAGTTCGTCTGGAAAGAGGTAGAAGAGAACGGAGATGCAATTACGATCACGCGTTTCGAATCCTTAGTCGCAACGAAAACGTCCCGACCTCTACTTAGTTCACCCGGTTGCAAGCAAATAATTTTCTTCTCTAAACTGTTTAGAGAATTTCACGAAAAGCATAAGTGGCTGCTAGACCCTTATGTTCCTTTTATAATACAAATAACCCTAATTCAACTTGAATTAGAGTTGTTGACTATTTTCGAATTTCATGCATTAAAGAGATATAATTACATTTAATTACTTTCTTTTAATGTTTATCCTTTAAATTCAGAATAATTTAAATTCTATATATACCAAATATATATAAACTTTAAATTCGAATAATCAAAATCTATATATATCAAAATACACATAAATTTTAATTATATCTTCATTTATGTACAACAACTTTGTACGTGTATTATTTGTTTAACATTTGCTTGATCAAACCATAGGGTGTGACCCTGTAGGTTCTTGTAACATTAGTAGTAAATATTAGAACAATTCTAATATTACAAACAATGAGTGACGTCTAGCAATATATCATTGTCACCTAAGTTACAAGAAGTCATGATTCGACATAACCTCTATGTGATTAACTCTCTTTCTTGCATTACATCTTTTTGTCCTTTATATTTAGATTGGACACAAGTCATGGAATAGTCACACTTGTATAGCCCATCTAATGTTTCTTGATATCTTGAGTAGACTATAACAAACGAATAATTTATGATATCTCATATCAGCTTTTCGAGCATGGACATGCGTTTCTAGTCTCACTCGATCAAGTGGACTGTGATATTACTCCTATTATGTAGGAGGGACAAATCATATGTTGATCACCTAAATCTCACTACATAGATTGTGGCATGTCCTATATCAGTCTTTATGATGCAACCAGTTACGACACACTTTTAACTGTATCAAAACATGAGACTATAGGTGTCGAGATAATAATGATATCAAGTCTGAGGATCATACAATTAGTCATCACTATGAACATGTTTGTGACTGTCACATAATAATCCAAGAAACGTGCTCATAACGGGTCATTCCAGTATATTGTTCTCTAAAACATACTCATGTATTGATTTTGACATCTCCATGGCAATGACAACACTTTGCCATCAATCAACTACACAATAGCCTTTAATGTGTTATCGTTGTCCAAGCCTACGATAATACTTGGCTATGGACCTTTTAAGAATAATCATATTATTCCATGGACTTTATTATCATACAACTTATATATAAGAACACAAAAATATAACCAGAAATAATAAATGGCAACGCCTTAATAGAACTGGTAAAGTAAGTATGTGGTTACAATTATCTCATGATTGGTCTTTGGACATACTTTAACAACTGCTACACGAACTTCAGCCTCAATGCCTCTCCTAATCTTCCATGTATAAAATTTGTGACTTGCTGCTGCTTCCGAGGCTTATATTTGCTTGGTTCTCTGATCAACATTTCTCCAATTACTTGAAACTTTTAAATACTTTACCTTTGTGCTTGCCACGTGAAATTGTTTACACAGTTTTTGTAATTTGTGATCAACAGAAACAAATGGTAAATTGTGAATAAATAAATGTATAATTTTTTCTATTCTTTAATAAAATCAAATTATTTATAATCAACTAAACGAACGATTCATTACGACGATGTTATATGAAAATGCGAGAGAAATAAATTAAGAGCATCCATAAGCGTAACCTCCAATTCCATATAAAAGATCTTGAGAATTTATTGCAACGTGTAAAAACTTAAGTCTTACTTTCGAATAAATATTTTTAAGTGATTTTCTTGAAATAAAATTTAAGATATTTGAATTAAAACAAAAAATACTTTTAAGTTTGATATAATTATCTGATAGACGAAAGATGAACCTCGTTAAAAATCACCTTCATAGTCGGAACCAAGCCGAGCTTTAGCCTCGGACTCCTAGACAACAAAAGGAGAAAAAGAGTGCCCCAAAGTGGTATTAATCAGGAGTTCAGAATACAGTACAAACGACTACTAAGCACCAAAACACGAACTACAACATGAGAAAGAGAAGAAAATATTACATGACACATCACGCCCGCCACCTCACTAAGACAAACAAAATAACAACGATCTACAAACCTAAACCAACTAGTATGACAATTTGTAACCCCCTTGACCCGGCCTAGAAGCCAGACCGAACCGAGTGAGCTACATTGGGTTTGCCGAGATAAACCCAAATGATTACTTAGAAAATGGTCCTTTTTTCCGTTTTATCTTATTTAAATGCATTATTAGGTCCTAAGGTGATCATGCTGGCAGCGGTGAAATTTATAATTAAATCGGGCGTCGAATTGACATCCAATTGGTTGAGAACGCACTCCATGGACCAAATTGTAATTTTGGAAAACTAAGAGGACTTACTTAAATCCAAAGTTACCAAACCTTAATTAACCATATTACATAGAAGCCGGTTAAATTCCAACTTAAAATAATCATCCAAACTCATTTAATTGCATGATCAAGAAACAAGGACTAAACTACAAAGATTCAAACTTCAGCAACACATATTACCAAAAATAACAAACGACATACCGATACACCCCTTGCCCGTATCAATACGGTTATATTTTGCAAATGGTATTGGTACGGTCCTCAGGCGTACTAATACTAGTTGTTCGATATCAAAATAGAGAACTCTAGTAGCCAATGACCGTACCGATACGGTTGCCCGTGTACCGACACCTAGTGTATTTTTTAGGGGCGTACCCATAATACCACATAATTTTGCACAGTTTCGAGCTGAGACAGACCCCGCGTATCGATCCTTAAGGACCTGTACCAGTACGACATGGTCTGTAATGACCTCTTGGTCGAACATATGACACTTTGGCTCAATCTAACATGCTTCAAACATCATACAAACAACATATAACATTTCAAACAACATTTCCACAACCAAATAGGCATGCTAGAAGATCAATCAAACCACATCAAATCTAATCAAAGATCCTATAGGCATGATCTCTACCCAAGCATGCAATTCATATCCCAACCCCTCAAAACAAGTCATATAACCTCATACATGTCCAAGCTACCAAATGAAACATGTTCAAACATGGAGTAACCAAAACAACCCTCCCAATTACAACGTGGTCACATTGCCCTCTTATTACTATGTAGCATTTATAAAATCATACTTGAAATAGCTTCGCCCTTGAATTGCTTCTTGCTTGCTCCATGTCCGAAATGCTTACTTTTCTGCATTGATGAGAAAGGAGAGCGTAAGCTTTTAAAGCTTAGTGAGGGATTCTCAAAAACACTCATCAATACATTTAAAACCATTTGCTTTCAAACATGTAAGGTAAACATCTCATGCTTCTATTGTCTTTCCAAAACATGCACATTTAAACATTTGCAACACATGTATCATGGATTTCTAGCATAAACCTCAATTTAAGCTTTATCATGCTAAAACCTTAAAATAGCAAGCTTAAAGAGCACCACATGTATAAACCATATTATACAAAACATAATCCATTTCTCATGATACATTAAACCATATATTGGCATTCAAGTGACCCAAAACTAATTCATCCTATTTATAAAAAACACATCGGATACACGGATTTCCCAAGTGGTTCCTTCAACCACTTCACATACATCCTCGAACTGGAGCATGGTACTACTAACCCTCAACGGTTATGATGTATAAATCCACCAGCGGGAGAATTGGCACACTCTTGACCCCTTGAAACACATAAGGCAACTTATTATAGTGCACTTTAAACCCTATGGCATGCCAACTATATCCGATAACGTTTAATCATTGCCACTTGCCAATATATTCCATTAAACCACATTACCTTACTGTTTTACATGTGCATCAAACCAAATAATCTTCAATGCAATAAACCATGCATTTCTCATTCTAAAAATCCTTTTCATAAATCATTTGCCCAACTCATATATAATAAACATATGATCATTTACATCATATTTCATTTCAAAACATGCACATAAAGTAGGTAATCCAAATCATAATCATGTGCATGAGATTGTATTTTGTAAAATCAAAAACGAGAGCAAGAACGTTCAATACTTACTTTCGAGCCTAGACAAGTGCTTCAAACTTAATCTAAACTCCCAAAAATCACCTTCAAACTTTTAAAAAATTGTAAACCACTTTTCCACTCACCGACAACACAACGCTCTACTTGACGATGCAAAATCAAGCTTTTGAAGCCTCTCCAAATGATGAAGGATCCATCTCCTTTGTTTTACCCACACAAAAACAGAGGATTAATGCATTTCCATGCATCTCTAATCCCAACAACATCTACTCTCAACTTTGCCACACCAAAAATCATCAAACGCTTCCTTAACACAACCAAAAACATCACCAAACTCAACCTAAACAAGGCCCAGACTTAATCTAATGATTTTAACATCTTAACATCATCAATTAACATCCAAAAATAACAATATATCAACCTTATATCTCCAGAAACCTTTCAACACCAAGATCATCTCAAAATATACTATTTACAACCTAGAAAATTAGCAATTCACTTAGTTTCAGGATTCCTTTTATTAATCTCTTGTCATAACATTAAAACATATCTTACATGTGATCTAAATCAATTAGAATCAACAAAAATTAGATCCATTATCAAGATTCATCAAATTTCTTATCAAAACTCAATTAAAACCTTTTAACCATGATTAAATCATTAACACATAACAAAAATCAATTGTAAAAGATCAAGAACTTGGGAATTTCAGTAAAGAACATTTAATTAGAGGAGAGAAACAAAAATCACCTCTAATTGCTGACTTCCCCCTTAATTGGCAAGATTTGAGTGAAATATCCAAGAAAGTAAATAAGATTTGGTGTAGAAATCAAAGGAATCAATTAAGAAATCAAGATGAAATCAAAAAGAATGATTACTGAGCATTTTAGATTAAAATTGATAGTTTGTCTACTGAGAAAGTTGAGAGTAAAAGTAGTTACATAAGAAAAATAATTGGGCTATTAAAAATCTTTTTAATTAAATCTATTTTATTTTATATAATATCCATTTTAAAACCATTTAAAAATAGCCTAAATTAAGGGAAAATTCTGGTTAAAACTTTGGTAAATTAGCTCCTTAAAGATTATAGTTTTGACCCTTTTACGATTTAGTCACCAAAACAATTTTGAAAACTTTACATTTTAGTCACCAGACCAAAATGTCCCAAAATCCGATTTTATTTCCTCAAATTGAGTTTTCCAGAGCCTTTAATATATTAATTAAACATTTTCTAATATTTTTCCATATTTTATTTTAGCTAAAAAATTATTAATCATAAACTCTTAGACAACAAAAGGAGAAAAAGAGTGCCCTAAAGTGGTATTAGTCAGGAGTTCAGAATACAGTACAAACGACTACTAAGCACCAAAACACGAACTACAACATGAGAAAGAGAATAAAATATTACATGACACATCATGCCTGCCACCTCATTAAGACAAACAAAATAACAACGATCTACAAACCGAAACCAACTAGTATGACAATTTAAGAAAACCACAATGATAACTCAAAAGTAGACGATTAGCCATTACACATGCATGTATCACAAACAAGATCAGCGAGATGTAGTCTTTCCAACAAGGCAAAAACATGACGATAAAAATGCTTGTTAGCACAGAGCTTGGCCATTGCCCTAGAGCAAAGACCCCAAAAAAGGACTATACGAATGTAGGTAACAACCAAGATGAAGTGTGATGTGATCCCAGTTGTAGAATAATTGAAATTATGTTTGCCCGATCATGAACACAATAAGTCTTTCTCAAAGATGCAAAAATGGTTTCAAAAAAGGGTATTTTGTATAAGGAAAAATGATGGTGGAATTGATATAGTGGCGGAAGCTAATTAAGTGATATGTTGATAATGTAAAATATGAAAAGAAAATGATTGTGATGGAAAAATGATAAGATGATGATGACAATGATGGTGGAAGTGATGGTGATGGAAAAATGAAGATAGTGTGGTTTTGAAACGAAGGAAGAACCAACATTATATTAAAGTGAAGACGCGAACCTTATAATGCTCAAAATCCAAGGATAGATCGAGACCCACTAGTTATATAACAACTAGGAACCAACAATATAAAAGAATGGAAATAGAATTGATGCCACAATGAGAAATTCCTTGATAAGTCAGATAAGTTCAATGAAGAACAAAAAGATTAAACTCTCACAAAAGTATATTCAAATATTCCAAGTTCTGTCTCTACAATGAAGAGAAGGTGCCTATTTATAGTGTTCATGGGCTGAATATGAAGGGTCTTATAAATGAGATGAATGATTCATCTTAATGGTGATGAATGCCCATGAATGCTTTGTCTTTTCTCTTATCTCTTAGTGGCTGAATATTCTAGATAGCATAGGATGAATGTGGACATTTGATGTATGTAGACATCCATGCATCCAAGGGGGGGTGTCTCTTGAAATTCCATGCTCATCTACAAGCCATTTATCCTCCTTGAATGTCATAATGGTATAAATAAAGAAGCTCTTCAATGTGTGTCTCCTTGTAGAACTTGAATAGTCTCACAAAATGGATGATAAGAAGGCCTTGAATGCTTTGTTTTCATGAATAAAGAGGGCCTTCAATTTCTTGTCTCTTTGCTAAATATGAAAGTCTCTCATTGGTTCAAGCTCATCCTTGCATGCAATTCCCGTAATGAAATTCCAGCCTGCACTGTCTTCGGTAAAATGATCATATCTCAAGCTCCCAATATCAAATTGATGTGATTCAAAAGGTGTTGGAAAGATAAGAGATAGAGGAACAAGATTGAAGAAGACTTCAAGACTCATATCTGTCTGGATCATCTCCAAAAATGGTGAACAAGTTGACTGAGACTCTTTGAATTCCCTCCTTAAGTGTTGTTTTAATTCATGCTTTTACTCTCCCTTAAGTGGTGATAATGAAGGCTTGGATTGCATGCCTTCCTTGATAAACACTGATCAGGTTTATAGAGGATTAAATAGCTCTTAAGTGGTGTATTTAAGAGCACTTAAATGTCTTGTAACATTGCTGAAACCGATCAACCATCTTTAAGTGGTGGTAAAGGCTCTCTTGAATGTTTTGTTATCTTCAAGGAATATGACCAGCCCTCTTTGATCCAAGTTTAATCCCTATCAGAAAGTGCATCAAACAAACCATTAGAAAACATTCTTTTTTAAAAGAAAGTAAATGCTAAGCAAATTTAAATGAACTAGTTTAATTAAATGAATCAGTTTAAGTGAATGAACTAGTTCAATTAAATGAACTATCTCACTTAATGAACTAACAAGCATAAATAGTCTAACATGCTTAAATGAACAAACATGCTTAAATGAACTAGACATGCATTAAATAAACTAACATGCTTAAATGAACTTTTATGCTTAAATGTTCTAAACAAGCTATAAATGAAACAACATGCTTAAATGAACTGCATGCTTATTTATTCATGTGCAAATACTGAAATTAAATATAAAACTCAAGTAAACTCATGCACAAGTAAAAGGCTACAATGCTCTAACAAATTTGGCATTTCCTCTTTCAAATTCTAGCATTGACAAAACATGTTTTTCATGGCTTCTTGGAACTTTATAGCCCTAGCACGAGTTATAGGTCCACTAGGAAATTCCTCTGGATCCTAGTTGGTTGTGATCATATCAAGGTGGCACAAACAAAACTTCAACCGCAGAATATATGGCCTATTAGAACAAAGTTACGATCCATTAGCAATTCACACTCCTAGAAGTGGAGGGCGCGAAAAGAGGCACCGAGACCCGCATGATAGGCCATAGATTAGAATAATTGAATTCATTGGGAACCTCAAGGCACTAAGGCCTTCGATGCATATCAAAACTCCATAAGCTTCAAGCAGCCACCCATAACATATTTTCAAGTAAAAAAATGTCACGCATGTTGCGTAAAATTTAGTTTACATCTGTCTATTTGAGGATTTAAATGTTTAATTTAAGGTTTTATAATTAGGGATTTAGATTTTTTATAGTTTAAATAGGAAGAGTCGTGCCAATTTTTTATAGAGTTTGTTTATAAAAATAACTCCTTTAAACATTCAGATTGATACAATGTTTATACTAGCTAGACTCAGATGCATAAATTGGATGATATTGAGCGTTTAAACATACTTAAGCTTACGTTCTCCTATATATTGTACCCTCAATATACTAACCAAACTAAATTCAATCTAAATCTTAAATCCATATTTAAAAGTTCCTTTTGTAGGAAAAAAGTCTGAAACTTTTTAACAAAAGTTAAGCAATACCTCTTGTTGAGATATTTATTTTGATATAACAATTTTTATGAAAAATGTAGATAATATTGTAAAAATATTTAAAAGTCCAAATAACTTGAAAATGTATTTAAAATGTGTTCAGAATGTTTTTTTGACTTGTTTGAATACTTTCAAAATAGCCTAAGTGTTCAAAATAGGCTCTAAGTATCGGTACGACACTCCAAATAGTAATTCTCAACAGCCTGTACCAATACACTAGGCACCATACCAATACGCAAGTATCGAGTATCGATACACCTTGCTTAAATGCTATAACGATGCTTTCTTTTTAAGGTAGGTACCGATACGGAAGGTCGTGTACCGATACGTCCTGCACAAAGAGTACATTTATGTCTAGAAATAAAGTCCCCAACGGCTCCAAACTACCCTCAACGATCATGAACTCGTTAGAGGACATAAAAGGGGTCTTCAAATAGAAATGGAACAACAAGAAACTCATTGCCAACATTCATTGTAAAGAAATTTATTTTTTTGGTCTTTAAAGTGAATTTTCTTGTAGAAAACACTTGTGAGCTTCAATTGTCATATTGCTCAAGTGTTTAGGTTTTGGGCGAGAGCTTCATTTGCAAACAATTTACCTTGTGAGGTTTTCTTAGTTAGCTTTATTTGTAATCTCTTAGGGAAAGAATGAAATCAAGGTTTTCTGGTATAAACCTTGTATTTTGTAATGTTACCTCTATTGCCTTAAAAGAAAGCAAATCTAGTGAATTTGAGAAATTCTTAGTGGAGAAGCTAAGGTAGTGGATGTAGACTTGGTTTAGAAGTCGAACCATTCTAAAATCATTGTGTCAATATTTTATTTCTTAGCCTTTCTTCCACCAAATTTTATAAGCCAATTCACCACTCTTTGCACTTTCGGTTGATAGTATTCAAGCCCAACAATTGGTATCAGAACAAGGTCTCTATCATCGAATTAACATCCTAGAGTCAATCCTTGAAGAGCTCATTCTATTTCTACATCAACCGAGTCAATAGCCTCCACTTTTGGTGCATACTACCTTGAAGATTTCCAATCGATCAACAAGTCACCATTCTTCAATATAGCTCATTGTTCTTATAGGAAGAATAAGATGAAGCTATTCATTCAAGCTTTGATCTTGGGGCATGGATGAGCATCATGAAAGGCTATATTGCTCCAACATCCTAATGAAAGCTTGGAGTGAAAAGGAGAATAAGAGATTCAAACAAATGGCAAGGCCATGCACATTCTCTTTTGTGCACTTCACCCTGAAGAATGTGGAATAGTCTCATCTTGTTCAAATGACAAAGAAATTTGGGACAAGCTTGGAGTTACTCATGAAGGCATAAACGAAGTAAAAGAGACCAAGATCAATCTTCTCAACTTTGAGTATGAGAACTTCATGATGAACCCAGAGGAAGACATCAAAGCTATGTCCGATCGATTCTCCATCATTGTGAATGGCTAAAGGAATATGGAAAAGTGATTTTAGGGGACAAGCTCATGAGGAAGTTGATATACTCACTTCTCGAATCATGGGATTCCCAAAAGACTGCTATCATTGTAGCAAATAATCTCAAGACGTTCAAGCTTGATGACCTCATTGGATCTTTTCTCACTCATAAGTTGATGTATAAGGGGGAAAAGAAGAGAAGAATGTTGCATTCAATAAGAATTTAGTGAAGAGGAGAATGATGATGATGAAGAAAAGATGGCCAAGCTCTTCAAGAAGCTAAAATGATTCATGAAGTGTGATAAAGAAGAATCAAAGCACGAATCGAAGAAGAAGAAGAAGCGTGATCTCATCTTGAGTTCAAAAAGCCAGGACACGTCAAGTACGATTGTCCAATGATGAAGAAGAAGGGATCAAGTCATTCCAAGAAGAAGGTATTTGTGGCTACTGGAGTGATGATGACTCCACCGATGAAGATGAGGTAGCCAACTTATGTCTCATGGCAATCCAATAAGATTCAAAGGTATCTTCTAACTCATCTACTTCAAATTCTTATACATGTGATGAGTTGCAAGATGCTTATGATGAATTGGTTTTAGAGTTTAAAACCTTTGTTTTGAAAAATACAAAATGGTTTCAAAATTGAATGTTTTGTAACACCCCAAAATCGGGCCTAGTTGAAATTTAATACTGGCAACCAGAAATTCTTGCACTAGAAAGTCCAATTATAGAGTTGTCCTTTGACCAAATGGTCAATTAATAGTATTGCATCCCAATTAAGTATTGATATAGATTAAGGACTCCACTGTAAACTCTGAAACCTATGTTAGTGAATAATTTGAGAAAATTGAAAGTTAAGGGACATGAGTATAAAGAATGAAGAGTTGAGGGACTAAATTTGTGATTAACCCCTCCTCAAGAGTTGTCATCACATACGTGGACATTTTAGGTAAAGTTTCTTCACTCAAAGGTAATCTAAACAAATGAAATAGTAAAAGAAAAGAAATAAGTTAGAAAGCCTACCCGGTTAATTTGGAAGCCACTATCTTCATCATCTTCTTTCATTAGCTTTAAATAAGCAAGCACCACCATTTGAGGGTATTTCAAGCTTCGATTTTCTTAAGTTTCTTGATCCTATATTGTAGCTATCGATTAAGTAAGCATTTCCCCTCAATTGGTTTAACGATTCCATGGAAAAACCATGTTCAATTTTAAGTCTAAGGATCAAGGAAACCTAGAAATTCCCTGGGATATCATAGCTTATTTGTTGTCATTTTTCATAGCTATTAAGTTGCTATGAATTCATTATCGACATTGAAATCCTTGTTTCTTCGTAGCTCAAGAAAATTAAGGTGAAGAATCACCAAATCCTTCCAACCCTACCAAGCTCAAGAATAAATGAGTTGTCATCTAAAAGCCTTGAAAGCCTCGAAAGTATCGGTGAGTATAATCAGAGTCTCGAGGTAGGCAATGTGCCTATCTCGATTTCATTTTTATTGTTCTATTGTATTTCCATCCATGAATTCAAGGTATGTTTATATCGAAACCTCGTAGGAGGTAGCATCGGTAAGCTTTGGTAAGCTTATTACATTGTCAAGTTGATTATCGAAACATTACTGACATTGTTATCATTGAAATATTGAAAAAGACTATATTGATCATGCTATATGATTTTTGATACTATCACCATTATTGTTATTGTTATTGTTATTGTTATTGTTATTGTTATCGTTATTATTATTGCTATTGATATTGGTTTAAGTATTGAAGTCATTGGATACGAATGGACATGAGATACAATTGGCATGCCATAAAATTCATGAGCTTATTGGTACGGAGTGGACTACGGTCCTTGAGCTAAGGCTCTATTTGGCGATGTTGGCGGGATGTGCTAGTGTTGGTCATATTGGCGATGATGGAGGATATTGACCATTTATTGTTGGCGATGTTGGTTGAGAATTCGCGTATCCACATTACATGTCGATCCAAGGAAAATAAACAAGTATTGTTAAAATATGATTTGAGATGCATATACATTGTTATAAATGTTGTTGTTTCCATTGATATTCATGTTATTATTATTGACTACCTGACTATGCTAAGTAAGCCTAACGCATCTCATTTTCATGCATTTTCAGGTTAAAAGTTAGTCGGATCTAGGATCGGAGCAAGAATGTTTTTGAATCAAGTCACCAAGTTGCATGCAATGTAAACTTTGTCCTTAAACTCCTAGAAAGGTGGCATAGGGCCTTGACAAGTTAGTTTAGTCCCACTTTTTATGTACATAATGCTCACTAAGTTGAATGTACTAAAACATAGAATATGGTATGCTTATTGTTTTGATAGTATTGGTAAAATGACCCTAAATGTACTAAAACTGGGTAAATGGATTCGTTTTGATGTAAAACTTGACATGCAAGTAGATTTGATATTTTTAAGTTTGCTGGTAAAATTTGGTAAACTTTGGACATGGTTAAGGCTTTCAAATTGGATAAAAACCAATAAAAACATGACATTACAGGTGCAGGTGTACTAGTACGAGTGATGTTATACAGGTAGTGATAGGCTAAATTGGACAATATTGTTTTGTACGTACCGGTACGAGTGATGTCGTACCGGTACGATCATGCAGCTTTGGTATAAGGTATAAGGGCGTACCGATACACCTACATGAGTATCTATACGCCAAATCAACACTGGAATTTTAGTGTAGAACGGGTACCAGTACGGGTGGTGGTGTACCGATACCTATTCACATCTCAATTTGGGAATTAGGGATTTCGTATCGGTAAGGTAATGGACCTGTACCAATATAGGGCACCGAATCCTTGTACTGGTACTATATGATGAGTACCGATACGAGATTTAGGTTTGAAAGAAAATATTAAAGGGTGTACCGGTACGGTCTCTTGAGTACCGGTACCGATACAGGTAAGTTAGTTATCTGGTTTTGGAAATTTGCAAAATGGTCACTGTATTGAATAGAGGTTAATTGAGAGTGCAAATGAACTCCAAAACTTGTGAAATTTTATATGCAAGACAATTAGGTATAGAATTCCACATTGGCAAGCCTAATTTATGATAAGTCCCTAAAACTTGCAAGATTCACAAGTTAGTCCTTAAACTTGTATAGTTCATTAATTGGTCCCTAATTATAACTTGAGTGAGTTAGCATTGATCATAGTCAAGCATTGAATTGAATAAATGTTATTAAACCATTGCTTAAGGTCCAAAGTTATCGATTTTGGTAAACCGATTACCATACCGTTCACCGATAACACTTTCTGACCCAAAATCCTACTAGACTGGGAAGTGGGTATTACATTTGTGGTATCAGATCTAGAGTTTAGTCAATTCTAGGACTAAACTGAAGTTCGTTGTATTATCATTGCATTGCATATTCCATCTAAGAGTTTATTAATGTTTATATTGTGACTTGTTGTTAATTCAATCCTTTTTCATTTTATAGTACATGATGTCTGACTCTGATAAAGCTCACGAAGAAGTTGAGCATACCGTTGGCTCATCGACAAATGGCAAGGAGAAAAAGAGGGAAAACCCTTCGAATCCATAAATTCCTCCACAAGAATCAGTGAATCCTGAACCTGTGTTGCAAACTACTCAATTTGAATATTAGAAGAACATGACTGGGATGTTCAAGCAGTTTATGGAAACCCTTAAATTAGACCAGCATGCGCAGTCTTCTGTGGCTGCCACTTTTGTAAGCCGAGCCCCTATCGATAAATTAGCTCAACATCGAGCCACTACCTTTACATGTAAGGCCGGTGAAGATCCTGAAGCAGTAGAATACTGGTTAGACAACATGATAAGAATTCTAACCAAGCAGTGATAGTGCTTAGATGAGCATAAGCTCTAATTTGCCTTAGCCTTGTTGGCAGACGAGGCTTTGCATTGGTGGGAAACCACAATACTTATCGCTCCCGAGGAAGCTGTGACCTAGGAGTTCTTCCTGCATGAGTTCAGGAAGAAGTACATCAGTGAATATTATCTAGCTGAAAGACAGGATATTTTCTTACACCTTAAGCAAGGCGGGAGGCCAGTGGAGCAGTACATTCATGACTTTTGCAAGTATTGCAAGTGCGGGGCCGAGTACATCAAGAAAGACGAAAAAAGTGTAAAATGTTTATTGTCTGCATGAGTGATGAGCTTCGGCCCTTGTTCACTACTTTGGGGATTAAAGACTTCTAGGAGCTCATGAATCGAGCAATATCTACTGAAGCTGCACAGAAGTCGCAGAGGTTTACTGGGCAGATCCAATTTGAAAAAAGCCTCGAGATGATTCTTGTCTACCATTGCCATATAAGAAAGGAAATCAATAAGGATACAATCAATCATACCACCAACAGCCTTTTCGGTCAAGCAACTCTACTAAGCCACAAGTTATGACCCAATATGCTGCAAGAACAACCTCTATTGAGAGTACCAGAGGTTTGGGCTGCGAGTCTCAGTACCCTGTTTGTAATTTTTGTCAAAGAAGACATCCTACGGGGTAGTGCCAATATGCTGCAAGAACAACCTCTATTAAGAGTACCAGAGGTTTGGGCTGCGAGTCTCAGTACCCTGTTTGTAATTTTTGTCAAAGAAGACATCCTACGGGGTAGTGCCGTAGATAATTTGGGGCATGTTTCTTTTGTGGTGAGCAAGGTCATTACATTAAAGATTGTCCAATGAATGCTTTTAAGTCTTCTGCATCGGTGATTCATGCATCCCTTGCTCATTCTTTCAAGGGTAAGGGGCAGAAACAACTTGTATCGGGAGCTTTCGAGATATCGGGTGGCTCTACAAGAACTCCTAACCAACAAGAATCTAAGGCTTCTGCTCAAGTTTATTACGTGAGGAGCAGGGAGGAAGATGAGGATCCAGATATTATCGTAGGTACTGTTGAACTCTATACCCATCTTGTTTATACATTGATTAATCCTGAATCTACTTACTCCTTTATAAGTACTATGTTAATTAGAAGATTTAAGTTAACGTCCGAGGTTATAGCCTCTAAAATCACCGTAACCAATCCTTTAGGTGATAGCATTATAATTGGACTAGTATGTAAGAATTGTCCTCTTGTGATACAAGGGATACCTTTTTCGGCCAATCTCATGGCCCTCCATATTCATGAGTTCGACGTAATATTAGGGCTTGACTGGCTCAAAGAGCATCAAGCCTGGGTGGATTGTTTGAAAAAGAAATTGTACCTTAAAGGTCTTGGCAAAGAGAGTGTAACTCACATGGACTCTAGGGGTAAGAGATCATTGTTGTATGCTATCGTAAGCAAGGAAGAACCCCAGTTGCAATATATAGATACCGTGTACGAGTTTCCTGATGTTTTCCCTAATGAGCTTCTGGGTTTACCACCCATCCGTGAAGTAGAATTTGGGATTAAAGTGAAATTTGGAACCACTCTGGTTTCTATTGCACCCTATCGAATGTCACCCGTAGAACTTACCGAGCTTAAGGTACAAATCCAAGATTTGTTAGACAAGGGTTTTATTCGACCGAGTTCCTCACCTTGGGGAGCTCCGGTCCTCTTTGTCAAGAAAAAGATGGGTCAATGCATCTTTGTATTGACTATCGACAGTTGAATAAGCTCACCATCAATAATAAATATCCTTTACCAAGGATAGATGATTTGTTTGATCAAATCAAAGATGCATCCATCTTTTCTAAGATTTACGTAAGATCCAGGTACTATCAAATGAAAGTTAAAGTATGTGATGTGCCTAAGATAGCTTTCCGCACAAGGTATGGTCACTACGAATTTTTGGTTATGCCGTTTGGGTTAACCAACGCACCGGTTGCCTTTATGGATCTTATGAACTGGTTTTTAGACCCTACCTTGAAAAGTTTGTAGTGGTATTCATAGATGACATATTGATCTATTCTAAGAATCAGGTTGAACATCGTAACTATCTTCGTATTGTACTTCAAACCCTTCGAGAGAAGTAGTTATATGCCAAGTTCAGTAAGTGTGAGTTATGGCTTGCTCAAATTTTGTTTCTGGGACATGTAATTTCTACTGAAGGTATTCAAGTAGATCCGAAAAAGATCCAAGCAATAGTAGAATGGAGGCCACCGAAGAATGTTGGTGAAGTTCGTAGTTTCCTCGATCTTGCTAGTTATTATAGAAGATTCGTTAAAGGATTTTCTATATTAGCAGCACCGTTAACCAAAATTCTAAAGAACCCACTTTTGAGTGGACCGAGAAGCAACAACGCAGTTTTGATCAGCTTAAGCAAGTGTTAACTCACACACCGGTCCTGACCCAACTTGAGTTTAGAAAAGACTATATCGTGTATAGTGATGCATCGCATCAAGGGTTAGGATGTGTTTTAATGAAATAGGGCAAGGTTGTTGCTTATGCATCGAGATAACTTAAGCCACATAAAAAGACTTACCCTACTCATGATCTTGAATTGGTTGCTTTAAAAATTTGGAGGCATTGTCTCTACGGAGAAAAGTGCTACCTATACACCGACCGCAAGAGACTCATATACCTATTGACACAGGAAAAGCTTAATCTTCGTCAAAGAAGATGGATGGAACTTCTCAAGGACTATGACCTTGTTATTGATTATTATCCTGAAACGGTCAACGTTGTAGCTAATGCACTCAGTCGCAAACCTTCACTTGGTAAGTATCAATAATTAAATAGTGAATCCCAAGTATTGAAGAATGTATAAAGAATTACAAGTATCGTTATTACATTGTAGCTCCTCGAGCTATCAACGCTCATTTCAAGTTACAAAGACACCGACCTTTAGTAGCTGAGCTCCAAGTTCAGTCTACCATTGTATTGAGAATCAAGTCATTGCAAGACCAAGATCCTGAATTAGAAGCCATCATTTCTAAACTTCAGAATGATTTTGACCCTAATTTCAGAATTAATTTCGAAGGAATCCTATGTTTCTGTAATAAAATTTGTGTGCCAAATGATGAATCTCTTCATGATGATATTCTTAAGGAAGCTCATTGTAGCCCTTTTTTCAGTTCACCCAAGATCGGTGAAAATGTATAAAGACCTATGAGAATTGTACTAGTGGCCTAGTATGAAGAAGACTATTACAAAATTTGTATCAAGATGTCTTACGTGTCAGCGAGTCAAGGCTGAGCATCATGTTCCCACGGGATGTTGCAACCCATTGAACTTTCTCAATGGAAGTGGGAAAGAATAACCATGGACTTTGTCAATGGTTTACCGTTGACTCTAGCTAAGCATGACGCTATTTGGGTCATCGTTGATCGTTTTACCAAGTCAGCTCATTTCTTACCTGTCAAAATGGAGTACGGTCTTCCTAAACTAGCTGACTTATACATCAAGGAAGTAATCAGACTCCACAGAGTACCTAAATCAATAATCTTCGATCGAGATCCACATTTTGCTTCACGATTCTGGAAAGCTTTGCAAGGAGCCCTAGGTACCCGAGTTAATCTCAGTACAACCTTTCACCCTCATTCTGATGGCCAATCAGAAAAGGTAATTCAAGTTTTGGAAGACATGCTTCGTGCCCGTGTTATCAATTTGAAGGGACTTGAGAGTAATCCTACCTCTCATCGAGTTTGCTTATAACAATAGCTATCAATTATCTATTGGCATGGCACCGTATGAAGCATTGTATGGCAAGAAATGTAGAACACCATTGTGTTGGTCTGAACTAGGTGAAGGCAAGATGTTGGGCCCTGACTTACTTCGGGAAACTAAAGAACGAGTTACCATCATTCATGATCGCTTGAAGGCCGCCTTTGACCGGCATAAGGCCTATGCTGACCTCAAGAGGAGAGATATACAGTTTGATATTGGTGAGAAAGCATTTCTAAAAGTCTCCCCATGGAAGAAAATTCTTCGCTTTGGCAAGAAGGGAAAGCTAGGTCCCTGATTTATTGGACTTTTTGAGGTGATAGGAAGAGTTGGTCCTGCAGCTTATCGGTTGGCTTTGCCTTAAGTGTTGAACAAGATTCATGACGTATTTCATGTATCGATGCTCCGCAAGTATAGATCTGATCCATCTAATGTTGTTGAGCCTGAGTCAGTAGAACTCCAACCCAATCTCACATATGAAGAAGAACATGTGCAAGTATTGGCAAGGAAAGTCAAATGACTTCGAAACAAGAATGTTCCTCTAGTTAAAGAGCTTTGGAGAAGTCCCAAGGTTGAAAAAGCTACATAGGAACTGGAAGAGACCAAGAGGAGTCAATATCCACATCTCTTCGGTTCAAGTAAATTTAAGGACGAATTTTTCTTAAGGAGGATAGTTGTAACACCCCAAAATCGGGCTTAGTAGGAATTTAATTTCGGCAACCGAAAATTCTTACACCGAAAAGTCCAATTATAGAGTTGACCTTTGAGCAAATGGTCAATTAATGGTATTTCACCCCAATTAAGTATTAATATAGATTAAGGACTCCAATGTGAACTCTGAAACCTGTATTAGTGACTAAATTGAGAAAATTGAAAGTTGGGGAACAAGAGTATAAAGAATGAAGAGTTGAGGGACTAACCTTGCGATTAGCCCCTCCTCAAGAGTTGTCATCACATACGTGGACATTTTAGGTGAAGTTTCTTTACTCAAAGGTAATCTAAACAAATGAAATACTAAAAGAAAATATAGTAGTTAGAAAGCTTACCCCATTAATTTGGAAGCCACTATCTTTATCAACTTCTTTCATTAGCTTTAAACAAGCACCACCGTTGGAGGGTATTTCAAGCTTCGATTTTCTTAAGTTTCTTGATCCTAGATTGTAGCTATCGATTGGGTAAGCATTTCCCCTCTATTGGTTTATCGATTCCATGGCAAAACCATGTTCAATTTTAAGTCTAAGGATCAAGGAAGCCTAGAAAATCCCTAGGGATATCATAGCTTATTTGATATCTTTTTCATAGCTATTAAGTTGCTATGAATTCATTATCGAAATTGAAATCTTTGTTTCTTTGTAGCTCAAGAAATCAAGGTGAAGAATCACCAAATCCTTCCAACTCTACCAAGCTCAAGAATAAAGTAGTTGTCATCTGGGAGCCTTGAAAGCCTCAGAAGTATCAGTGAGTGTAGTCGAAGTCTCGGGGTAGGCAAGGTGCCTATCTCGATTTCATTATAATGTCATATTGCATTTCTATCCATGAATTCAAGGTATGTTTATATTGGATGACGACGTCATCCGATATAAACATACGTGTCAAATAATGTTCGCTTTCATTATATTTAATTTAATTTAATTAAATAAACTTAATCAACTAATCGGATGACGACCCGATACGTGTCACAACCTGGTTAGAGAAAAATTAAAGAGATAAGAGCGTGTTTGGCGTGGGTTAAACCTAGAAGATATCTCCTAGGAAAAATCCAAACCATTACCACTGCACCAACCTATTTATATCGATATAAATTGCACCCTTTTATATATTACGCTTCTCTTCTTCAACTCAAAAAGCATCTGAAGTACCCAAAACAACTTGATATCTGGTACGATTGAAGAACGTTGTTTTGCTCTTTGCCTCCATCTGCAAATGTAAGCATTTCGTGCAAGTTCAACTCGGTAACCGAGATCAAAATCATGGGTGATAAGCTTTCCGTTGGAATTACTGGTTTCTGTGGTCTTCCGATATCAAATCAAACTTTATCGGTTATTTTTTCCATGGATTCTTTTGTTACCACTTTGTCAAGGTTTCCAAGCTTCCAGCTCTTGTGTTTGATCATAATTTCTTCAATGACACAGTCCCCAACGTGTTTGATTCTTTGTCTAATCTAACCAGTCTGAGCCTCAAGAACAACAGGTTAAAGGGTCCTTTTCCATCTTCAATAATGGGAATCACAACTCTTGTTAATCTTGATTTTTCCAGCAATGAGTTATCAGGGAAACTACCGGATCTCACCGGGCTAACACATCTGCAAGTGCTGGATTTGAGTGGGAACAGATTTGATTCTCCTTTGCCAACCATTCCCAAAGGATTGCTTATGGTTTCCCTCAGAAATAACTCCTTCACCGATGAAATCCCAGCACAATATACCCAGTTTACTCAGCTCAACACATTGATATCTCGTTCAACAAGCTAAGTGGTGATTTGGTGCGAGGAAGAGGAGCGCATATATATATATATAAAATGGTGCAATTTGTACCGGTATGAATAGGTTGGTGTAGTGGGAATAGCTTGGATTTTTTCCCTTGGAGATTCTAAATTCAACCCACGCAAAGCAGACTCATAATTCTTTAATTTTCCTTTAATCAGGTGGTGACACCACCACCTGATTGGAAGAAAATAAATATATTTAATATTAAATAAATTATATTTAAAATAAGAATGAATTCATCCAATCGGGTGATGACATGTGTCGTTATCCAATTGGTTGATAAATTTTATTTAATTAAATTAAAATTATGACCAAATTGATATAATATATAACTAATAGGAACCAAATGTGTAACTATACAAATTTACTCTAACTGCCACGTCACCTCTCCATTAGATTTTAACGGCTGATAGTCAAAATAGGTCCAATTAAATAGTTGGGTGGTTTTAAATTTTAAATTTTTGTAGTTCGATGGTCAAAATAGGTCTGACCCAATAGTTGGGTGGTCACCCATGCAGTTTACCCTATTTTTTTTTCCACAAGTATGATAAGATTTATAATGCTATTGAATAAATCAAATACCATATAAAATTATATAATTTATTTATAATATTTTTTTAAAGAAGAAATTTTGGGGCAAAATATTTATTGGAATATAAAAAAGCAAAGGAATCGATGGAAAGAAGAATTTGCAAAGAGTAACCTCAGAGGATTAAATAGAATAAAATATAAAGTTAGAGATTAAATTGCAGGTAGAAAAATTATTTTCAAAAAAATAAAATTAATGCTACATAGGTATTTTAGTTATTTGAGTCTTATTTGATTATTTAAACTTTATTTAAAAAAGTTTTGAGTGTCGAATAAAAAATTAATTTTTTAAAATGAATCAAATTTTGTTTACCCCTAAATATAGATAAACATATAGTTCAACTTCAAGAGTAAAAAATGAGTATTAAGCGGCCCTTCTCATTCCCAATTCGATGAACGGTATGAACGGTTAAAAAGCAAAGGATATTGAACCCAACAAGTTATTTTAGTGGAAAAGAGTATGATGTTCATCTTTTTATTAGCGTATATCAAATAATAATTGTGTTTATTTATTTCTTTTTATAAGTTTTGATGTAATAAGATCACTTCGTAATACAACATAAAAAATAGCACATAAAATACATGTTTTTCTCTTTTTCTTTTTCATCGAAGCCTATAAGTGTCAACATATACACAGCAAATTATTGAAGCATCAAAATTCATATAAATAGCCATTGAGTTTTATCTCAATTGATATAGTTGTTATCGTAATATCCAAGAGCATTTGGTTCAAATGTATTTAAGTGTGTATTATATTCCAATTTATAGGTGGGATAGAATTTATCCAGTGTATTAAAAATTATATAAATATATTGTTTCAATGACAGAGAAATAGCATGAATACAATATGAATACACGGATTGCCATATCAATTTCTACTTGTATTTGTATAGAATAGTAATAATAAAGAAATGAAAAGGCAGAATTCTCAGCAATGAGTACTTTCAATACTTACTATCATCACTAAATTTAGGGTTTTTATGCATATGCAATTATTGTCGGGGAAGAGTAAGGTTTAGAATGAAGGGAAGAACCTATTAAGATTAGCAGGCAAGGAATAGAATTCTCCAGTCCTTGTATCTGTACTGAAAGTCCTGAACTTTTCCCACCAATGCCTTCCACTATCTCTACGAACCGAGTCATGCCCGTAACTGTGGGTGCTATCCAAGAGGAAAGCAACTATGACTGCCACTGTTGCTGGGGATGAAAATATTACTTGCATCACATTGTTGAACTGCAAAGCCATCAAGAAAATAAAAATCGTTTTATGGGAATCGTAATGGGACAAATCTGTTGTTGGGATAGTATATGCATTGAAATCTAACACACTGACCCATGTAGAACCAGTGTTAACAGGGCCATGGCCGGAAATTAGGAGATACTGGTTGAAATATTGAGGTACCGAGAGGCCCATGAAGAGAGAAAATCCCAGTATAAACTTGGTCCGAAAGCTGTTCAGGTTGCAAAACTGAAGGAGACCAAGCCCAGCTGAAGCTGCTCAGTCATGGTATTTCAACAATCAAGTCAAACTCATAATATAGTTGGTATTGAAACATAATCAATACATATCGACGAAACCTTTTATTCCTCTTCTTTTTCTGATTAATTTGAAGTACTCTAATCCAACAGTACTTAAACTCTAAGTTATTTGAAGTCTTTATTTTTCTTAAACTACTCTTAGGTACTACCTATGCACATTTGGATATGAATATTAGAATATGACCTTTCAAAGATCCTTCAAATACATGAAAATACTCAACATACCCGTGTGGACATATATTCTTGTCCAAAATTCACAATCGAGTTCAAGTAACATAATTCAACTGTGTGCTTACCAAGAAAAATGAAAGGGATACATACCAACATAAGCAAAGAGGACACAATACAGAGCGGCCATAATTGGCAATGGTATTGAAGCCAGAACAGCCCCGAATTTTCCTGCTCATAGATTATGACAATATAAAATCATTCTCCAAGAAATAAGAAGCCAATCACACTTTTAAGTCATATTTTCGGCTATTGTTCAAAGATTACAAAAACTATGCTATTAATTCATGTATTATGCATGTTAGAATAAATGACTTATTAAATCAATATGGATTACCCTACCTAATACAGAAAAGAAAAGCATAAATAAGGCCGAGATTTGAATGACTCTCCGACTTCCAACTCTTGTTAATCCCAAAAGACCTGCATTTTCACTAAATCACAGCAAAATAGGCATTAAAATAGATGACAAGTACATTCCTTTTTCTCTTGAATCAACCATCAATTATTTTTTTCTATTTTACCAGCTCTCAAACCTTGAGAAAGATTAAGGTGACAAGCACCTAATCATCTAGGACAAGAGAAGAGCTAGTGAATCAACCATCAATTATTAAAACTAAGAAGATATCAATTATTGATATAAAAGATATCATCTTATTTAATTCCCTAGCAAATGTCATTATCAGAAAATTTGAAAAGTTGATGCTACTTACACTGAAGCAGTGGAGCCACTTCCAGTACCAAATAAACCATCTAGCAAAAGGCCTACTCCCTGAAATTCAAAAGAAAATTGAATGAGTGCTTAGAATCTAGAACTAATAAAATGACAAAAAGTTAGGAAATGGACAAGAGGTAAAGGTCAATTTTACCAGCCAGCCGATGCCACGGCTAAGCACAAAAGGTGGCATAGGAGTGGCACTTGCATATCTTGATGCTGCAATAAATGTACCTGTAGACTGCCAAAGAAAATGATGTATATAAAGAGATAATCTGTGCCAAGATTTATGATCTAGCTGATTCTTTATGTATTTTCAAAATTCAGAGTACATATCAGGACTAACATCTCAAAAGTCACACCTCGATAATAGCAACAAAAGAGGCAGCTATCACTGCAACAACATCACCAGCGTTGAAACGCGGGCTTCCCCATTGAAATGGATATGGAAACCTTATCCTGCATGCATCAAACCAAAGAATTAGCAGACGTCTGATCGGAATGAACAATACCTTGAGGCACAGAGATAGAATGACAAGTTGCCAAATAGTAGTAATTGAGGATAAACAATAGAAAAACTTCCTCCCATCGCATATTTATTATACATGTCAATTGAATATACATAAATATTTATCCACCATGAATATAAGATTGTCATCATTAAGACTCGATCTGTGCTTTTGATCTCTAAATACTATATATAATCCTGGTGTATAAGACAGGAAATTGAAGAATAAAAATTTATAAATAACAGTATTTTAACATGATCATACAACTGAAAGAAAGGGCATTAGAAAATTGCGCAACCGATATGTCAGAATTTAATTGATACATAAAAGCTCACCAAGGTGCAGCGCTGATGAGCCCAGAACGATCAGTACGGCAACTGAACTGTGTTTGTGGTGCTTTGTTATCATAAGCACCAGCTGCTGTCAAAATTTCTGCATAAGCCCATATAATCGCAACAGAGAAAAGTATTGCAAAACGTTCAAATATTCCTCTCCTGGATTTCAGCCAATGGGGAGCATACTGTAAAAGCATTGGTCATAAACCGCATCAGTTGCGAACTTGGAAAATGAAAGATATTACTATTTGCAAATCAAAGGGAAGAAAAACAAAGATCTTGGTAATGATTAAAGACAAATGCAAAGGTGAAATCAAGTCCATCACATAATAGTTACCACACTGATATTTAACGCTTTCTTAATATAATCATTTTATGTTTTTTCCTAATTTTGATTGTATCAATAAAACTAAAGAGGGATTGCAATTAATAAGTAACCTAAATACAGATATTGTACATCTATTATCTACCTAGATGAATGTAAATGATACATATATAATATAATTTGGCTTTAAAATTTAAAGCCTTACTCTTAATTATAGATGGAGAAGTTTCATGTCACATGCCCATGATAATGACAAATCAAATAATGTTCTTAGCAACAAAAAATGTTAAGACTGCAGGTCACCTGAGATAAGAAAACAACTGCTACCAGTGCTGGGAGTCCAATTTCGATGCATCTAGCCAACTATATTGACAGGAGAAAACAAAAGGGTCACTATGACCGGAGTGAAACAATCTATAGACACTTACGTAACATATTGATATGATATGGGTTCTGTATTTTTTTCTTTTTAGTTTTATGCATAAAATTTCTCATTTTAATGACGAGATTCAACCAGCATCCACATGGTCAGGCATGCCTCTATTACACAATGAAAGAATATATACAATATCTGAAATTACACAGCAATGGAGCAAATCAATCAGATATTCAAATATCCACCACAAACACTCATGCATTGCCAGGGAAATTACAATAATAAAACCAAAAAGTATGCTTATCAAGAGGGATAGAGTCACTAAAAGGTAAACTGATAATACCCTTTAAATTTAGTAGTAGTTCAGATTACAACTTATGAAAAATAGTACTTGCAAAAGATAGAACCTATATAAACATGGTTCTTTTATATTTGAACCAAAAGCAAACTTCACAGAGGAACTATGAGGTTTCTCAATCATTAACGAAGCTAAAAACATGTCCTAATATCTGGTTCATGGTAAGAAGCAGCACAGTTACTAGTCAATGTAACATCCAATCGATCTAGTTGTCTTAAAACAAGTAGTTAGTGTTCCAGATTTAAGATGACCAGAACTATAGTTGCTTGAAGACAACTCTCTAAAGAGAAATGACAGAATGAAGAGTTTGGGGCTCTTACTAGTGGGAAACCTAATGCATAGAGCCCTAGTCCTGTGAGAATAACTAGAGGAATAGCTGCAAGAGGGCTGAAAAACCTGCATCGCAACATATCGAAAAATTCACTGGAATTGCAAAACAAATCCTAAAATTCAATTATGCATGTTTGGAACATCCTACCTCCCAATAATTCTCAAGAAACCAAAGAAACCTATAATCATAGTGAATAATGAGGCAACAATAAGACTTCCTTGTACGTCTCTCATGGATGCTTTAAACCTCTGAAAGATCAAACATTTTCATAAGAATGAAAACTAGCGAAGCATTAGAATCATTAACTATATGTCATTGACAGTAAAAAAAGGCCCTAAATTGCAATCAAAAGAAATTAACCTGACGGGGATCAATGATGAGGCTATATCTTCTGGATAAAGCAATGGAAATAGAGGGGATGATGTAAGCATAAGAAGCACCAATCACCACCGGCAGCCGGGTTCCAAACAGTGTTTGGATTAGTGTGTTTATACCCGCTACGAAGAGAATTGTGTTAATAACATCAGCTTTCTCCACCTATTTCTCATAAAACAAACAAAACGTTTAGCCCAAAGAGAAGACAACTAATTAAAAAAAATGAAGGAAAAATGCTTTCAATGAAAACTTGCTTTCTTACATTTCCACCGCCCATTAAAGGGACAAGTATAGATGATATGATGACAGTGGTCCCAAGCATTACCAAGTAATGCTGGAATCCTAGAAAAACTGCTTCAGCTGCAATTTAACCAGAAATAGTTGTCATTTTTTTAACATAGAGGGAGAAAGATTAAGATGTTAGAATTCCCTAAGACTTTTAGGTTTAAAATAACAGAGTATAACGTGACAGAGATCAAGAGTCTTGAAGTAAATATTCTATGTTACGTGAAACACAAGAAAACGAGGATCTCATTGGCGGAAACGAAAAGAGAATGAAACATAATTATTCGGTAATTTTTTTATCCTTTTTTTTTCTTATCCTTTCTCTCCAACCAAACAGACCTGAAAGTTTGTTTTATGTCACTTTGAGAGCTTCATCCAGCATTTTTTTTCCTTTAGTATATAAAACATTGTATAAAAACGGAAGAAGAAGAAAATAACCATAGTAATAACTAGTAAGGGAGAAGATATAAAGACAAAAAAAGAGTGTAGAGAAAGAAGGAAAGCCATGTAAGAAAGACGAGAAAGGCAGTAAATCAACGGCGAAGATCCACTCATGACACTGAGATTATACTTAATTTCGCATAGAACATCGAATGAAAGTGAAAGAAAACAAAAACAAAGCAAATAAAAAAAGGGGGAAAGAAGAAGGATTGTTTAATGCATGAAGAAAAACGAGAATAAATGCAGAAAGTAGAGTGTAATCGGAAACTTAATAGACAAAAGAAAAAGTAAGGAGAAGGTGGGCGTACGCCATGGAGGAGCACTGGAGAGGCAGAAATCGACACCAGGGAGTTGATCTTTGACAGGGAATGGCTGGAACTCATCGGACTTTCCTCCACCGCCACCTCCGCCGACAGTCATTGGTTGTTGTTGGTGCTGAAGAGAAGCTTGTTAGTACTAATATATAAGTGGAAGAATTGCATTTGCATATGCATATGCATATGATAGAATTAGTAGAAGCAGACGTTAGACGGCGACGTTTTGGTTGTTATAAACTATTTCTCACTTTTTGAATTCCTACTCTCTTTCAACAAGTGACAGTGAAATACGAAAGAAACAAAACAACTAATCTGTTGGCTTTTGAGATTCTTAATCACCTATTTGTAAAATAAAATAGAATTCAATTAAATTAAGATTTAATTAACATTAAATGAGCTAAAATCTTTAAATCCAAAATCTATCATTAGAAATTGAGGGTTGTGTTGTGCCTCATTTTAATTTGAAGAATTAATGGGAAATCATTTATGGTTTTAATTTTCAAAAAGTAAAAATAAAAATGAGAATGAGAATTGGGTCCTCCTACAGGCTATAACTACAAGCAGTAGAAGTTTGTTTTGGAATTAGGGAATTAGGGTAGCCATCATTGTCCGTAAAATCAGAATTCAGGTTAAGACAAAAGAGAAAGTTTATCAACACTTTCTTTATTTAGTATCCATGCACATGATAAACCCCTTTTTCTCCCCCGTCCCCTACATATTAATTAACTTTTCTCTCGTTACTTGAGTTCCACTTTCACTTCATAATTCCACAATGGAACCCCATTTCCAATTCTTTTATTTCCTTTTTTAGTCCTTTCTAGTTTGGTGTAATTTAGATTTCGCATAATGATAGAAAGCGTCCTTAACGTGAGTAATTATTTTGATTTTTATTTTTTTGAAGTAATTTAGTCTTTAACATTTTTTTGGTCAAAATGACCCTTATGTGAATAAAAAATATAGTCAACTAACGCTAAACAGCTTGAAATGACTTGACAGAATGACACATTAGAAAAAAAGTATATTTTATATTTTATAAAATTATTTTTTAATTGATGTATCATCCTGTAAAGTCAACATATTTTAAGGTTGCCCTAATATATGAATCTCTAATTTAAACTACAAATAATAAGAAGATTGGGAGATTTTCTTCTTCCCTTCTTTCGTATGTTATTTGTTTGGAACTATACCAGTGTCTTCCCTTATCCTTTGTTGCTATATATTGAACCAAATAAATATGACGTAAAGCTACTTTTTGTTTATATTTTAAATTAGTAGCTTTATAAACCTGTGGGTTAACTCAGGCGGAAAAATTAATTATTATCTGAATTTTAAAATAGTTTTTATAATATAATAAGAATTAATACAAATATAAATTAAAATTTAGAAAGATGGGTTACTTATCTAAAATAATATTTTCTTTCTTTTTTTCGAACTAAATCATGTGAATAATTAAAAAATGCAAATAAAATTAGGAGTAAAGTATCAAAATAAAAACCGAACTTTGTTAAAAATAAAATAAAATAGTAACCGAATTTTTAAATGTTACAAAATGACAATTAAATTTTGTGTTTTGTTACAAAATGGTAACTTGGCCGTCGACTGCTATAAGATTTTGTATAATAGCACATTTAATCATCATATTTACACATTTAATCAATTTAGTCCTAATTCAAAAAAAATTAATAAATTTAACCCTCATTATTTACATATTTTTTCAATTTGATCCTATTTATGATGGAAAATAATATTAAATATTTAAACTTTCATAATTGTAGCACCATACCATATCCAGTGACACTTGTACAGATTCTGTTGTATGTAACAAAACAACTAATGGCATCACAAACGAAAGAGAATGAATAGGTACCTGTTCAGTAGAGATTACGCCCCAGGATAATCCAAGTGGAACAGTCTGTCGTCTCTTAAATCTGCACCAAAATTAAACTTATTAATCCAATGTAAGAAAAAAAACAAAGCACGCAAACCTTGTCCATGCATAATAGATATTCAAGTAGAGCTTGTAGCTAGAAGATCAAACACAATTGAAATCCTACCACAAATCATTAAGGACCAAAAGAACAGTTATGAACACATTATATGCATTCATTTCTTTCTCGATCTTTGTTTATGATGTTCATGTCAGATACAAGTCATGAACATAATTGAGAATATGATGACTTTTCAGAAAAAAAACAATGACTATAAAGAAACAAAAGAAAATGCAATCTTTTGATTTATGAGATGTAAGAAATGAAAAAAAAAACAATAGAGAACAATTCACATTCTTCAGCTCTGTTTTTTTTTTCATCGGACATGGCTCAACTGTTTTGAATATCTTGAACCTTGATTGATAAACAAAAGCATGGATATGGAAGCATCTATTAGCAGAAGCAATACATCAAGGAAGAGAGAATGCATCACCTAATTTGGATTGAGGCGTCTTTTTTTCGCCTTGCTAAGGATTACTCACAACTTTTTTGTTCTATATTGTGAAAAATGCAAAGATTGTTTCAAGTTTTGAATATACCCATATGACAATGATATATATAGGGGATGTATCTAGTTACATAATGTAAAAACTAAAAGGTTTTATACTGATTTTGGACCGTTAGATGAGTGTTAATTGATGGTTGAGATTATTTCATTTTCTTTTCCCTTAAAAATTTCATCATTTTCAATTTTTAATCCCAATGGTCCAAAACTAGTGTACAATTAAAGATTTTTACAATGTGTAATTGGATCATACATCATATATGTACACTCTTATTTTGCTTTTATTAGTTAGGTTTACCAAACAAACTAACATATTGAAAAATTCAGTCAAAAAGAAAAAGAAACTCTATCATCCTCCATGTTCTTGTCTTCAAATTAAATTATTTTAGAAATTAAATGAAAGTTTTTCGTTTGCCTCATAGACCCAAATTCAAAACCATAAGAACAATAATAATATTATTATATAGTAATACCTTTCGTTTGGGGGATTATTAGGTAAGGGTTGTGTATAGAAGGTGTGCCAACCCTGTCTTTTCTTACTTTGGTTGGGTTTTGGTAAACGACAATATTCACAAGGGTCATCTATCCCAACACTAATTAGAGATTAATTGGTCCAATTAAATCAAATTTTAGTTGGGAAAAAAGGATTAGGGCCTTAGTAAAAGGAAAAGCCCAGGCTTTTTCTTGTTTTATACTCAGCTAAAAAGAAATTAACACCGGAATAAGAGAGGTTGGGAGGTGAAGATAAACCATGCTTTTCGAGAAGCAAACGCCGCAGTAGATTATAATTATATGGCAAATATAGCATTTATTTTTATTTCGAGTAAATTACACATTCTGATTTGAAATTAGCTCCTTTGTCCATACATGATTTACCAGGTGAGACGAAAATAAGGTGGATCATACACAAAATACTAACCACAGCTTCTTACGGGAACTTTCTCCAGTGCCCTTGTTCAGTTGTTAGATAAAAAAAAAAATGGTAAAACGTTAAAATTTTGGGTAAAATCCACAAATGGTCACTAAACTATTTCACAAAATATAAAATGCTCATCAAACTTTTAAAAGTTACATAATGGGCATTAAACTTTTATTTTTTGCTACAAAATAGTCACTGAGCTGTTAACTGTCGTTCATTGAATGAAGTGGTAGTTACAAAAATTTGAATAATAACACATTTAATCCTCTGTATTTACACATTCAATCAATTTAGTCCTAATTTAACCCTCATTCTTGATGTCTAAATTGTTTGAATATGTATATGTTGAGGATTAAATGTGATGTTATACAAACTTACGTAACTGTCACATCACCCAGTTAACAACAGTTGACTGTTCAATGACCATTTTGTAATAAAACTAAAGTTTAATGCCCATAATGTAACTTTTAAAAGTTTGATGACCATTTTGTATTTTTTGGATAGTTTAGTGACCGTTTGTGTACTTTACCCTAAAATTTTTTGTGTTTGTTGGAATTGTTGGGTATTTATAATAGGGTAAACTACTGGAATGGTCACTTATGTTTAGTAAGTGTATACTTTTGGTCACCGGTTTTGAAAATTGACCGTTATGGTCACTTACGTTTTCGATTTTAAAACATTTGGTCACTCGGGTGTTAATTGCCATTAGACACTGACGGTGTGCTGACTTGACACAGTAAAAAGAAGGATAAATTACCTAGATAGTCCCTAAACTATTACTTCACTCTTATTTTGACCACCGAAATAAAAATAATTTCTATAATTACACATTTAGTCCTCTATATTTATAATTTTTTATTTCTTCTCCCCTCTACCATCTTCCCCACTGTTGTTGCTTGCCTTTCTACTGCATTTTCTGATCCTGATGAACTGTAAACTTTTCTGATCCTGCGTTTTCTTAATCATGGAGGAATTTACTTTTATTTAATCACAATATCATGTCATTGACATTGTTTCTCTCCCTCCTTACCCACTTACAACTCCCACAAACCCAGTCAAACACATTACAACCCCATGAAGAGGTGGATAACCAAAACAATTGATTGTATCATAAAGGCTTCCCAAGGTTGTATTTATATTTTGAAAAAAATGAACAACTAACACGAACTTAGAATCAAATAATTATTCACTAGTAAACAAATATTGGGAACTTATGGCATTTCAAAATAGAAGGAAAAAGGAAGTAACCATGTGCAGCAAGTTAATAAGCTGGAATCTGGAATAGTCTACTAAAGATCGTATTCACGAGGGGATAAAATCGACTTAGAAGAAGATACTAGAACTCATAGATGGAAACTTCAAACTATACGCACCTTAACCAATAAAACCAAGTTTCAAGAAGGGAAAAAGAGAGCCCATTGAAAATAGACGGGTGACAACCGAAGAACTTCTACTATTTGGTCCAAAAGTTACAAAGTTGAAGCTCTTTTTCATCAAAATTCATGATATCAATTCGTTTGTATTGCCATATGTGAAACAAATAAAAAAGGACAGAAACTGAAAGCATACAAATAAAATTCCGACTTCTAAATTAATGTTCCCAAAAGGAGATGGCTGCTTGGGAAGAAATATTCCACTTTGTTGGAGCTTCTATTCAATTAATAAGCTACAAAGAAATCACATATGATCATTACATCATAATGCTAACATATATTATTGTTAGTTCACTTCCTTTTAACATTCCTGCTTCTCATTATTGTATGAAATTTAACACTCCAGATTACATATATTAGAAGAATAGCAAGAGTAGACATCTAAAATTGATAATTTAAAGCAAAATCATAGACAATATTTCAGCCACATTCAACAAAAATCTAGCTCCTAAATATTTCCTTTCACAGTGCTCTTGTATACTTAGAACCATCATCTAATTGTCTTCCACACCTCATGATCATTTCAAACCAGATTATGCGTTATGTATCAATTTATCCCAGTTTAAGGCGCTTTTCTGTCTCTACGATTCTTTACAACAATGTAAAATCTAAGCTGGAGGAAAAGAACTATTATATTCGTAGTTACTTAAGCTGAAATTTCAAACAAAGAACATTAAGGTTCGATTACGATCAAACATGCAATTCATGCTGAAATCTAAGGCTTGAAAAATAAAAAATACAAGGAACTGGAGTAAATCGAGTGAGAGAATGCAGGAGGGAGAGAAACCGTTGCTAGAAAAGTTTACGGTCCATCAGGATCAGAAAACGCAGTAGAAAGGCAAGGGTCGGGAAGATGGTGGAGGGAAGAAAAAATAAAAAATTATAAATATGGAGGACTAAATGTGTAATTATCCAAATTGATTTTATTTCAATGGTCAAAATAGGACCGAAGTAATAGTTTAGGGACTATCTAGGTAATCTATTTCTTTTTGCTGTGCCAAGTCTGCACGCCTTCAGTATTTTGAGATAATTAACACTCGAGTGACCAAATGTTTAAAAAACGAAAATATAAGTGATCATAACGGTCAATTTTCAA
This sequence comes from Hibiscus mutabilis, assembly GCA_019671005.1. NCBI lineage: Eukaryota > Viridiplantae > Streptophyta > Magnoliopsida > Malvales > Malvaceae > Hibiscus > Hibiscus mutabilis. Next base: position 26,111,278 of record CM033750.1, on the reverse strand, counting down.
AATCAGTGACCAAAAGTTTACACTTACTAAACATATGTGACCATTGCAATAATTTGCCCTTTATAATACCACTTTTTTTGGTAGACCGAAATTTATATTGTTTTATCAAAGTTTCATATAGGGGTAGGCCTAGCTTGGGCATGGCTTACCGAATGCCCATAAATATTTTTCATTTAATTTGTAAAAGAAAAAAAAGTTCTATGTACCGACGAAAATTTTTTGACTATATTTATAATATATTTTTAAATTAAAATTAATTAGTACTATAATATTATACATATTTATAATTAAACTTAAACAAAAATTCGAACAATTCAACTCGAAAATATTTCAATTAAAGTTTGAGTTGTAAAATATAACTCGTCAACTCGAATAATTTAAAAAAAAATTACTTTTACTTGATTGAATGCTCTCCCCTAATTCCATTGTCCTCAAAGTTAAACTTGAAATTTGGGATATTTTTTATACTTCTCTTTTCATTGCTTCAATCATGTATGCTTGTTAAATTTTTTGAATATAATAAATATCATTTAGAGTATGAACTTGAACTATTTTTTATTGATGTTTTTAATCATGCAAAGATAAAGAATTTGAGCATCATAACTCAATTACGTCGAAGTTTCTTATAATATCGGAAATCATTTTCCCATTCTCGTATTGTTAGATTGTTTCGACTTATTTTCACTATTCTTGTTAGTACAACTACTAGAAGAGTCTTTTTAACAATAAAAATATTCAATACTAGTCTACGAAATAAGATAAAAGATGGCTTTCTTCTGAATTACAAAATTGTGTACATTAAAAAATAAATTATTAAAAAATTTACTATTATCTCAATTATAGATGATTTTTAACTATATGAATGGAGGAGAGTTCATCTTAGTTGAGAAAGATATTATGTTTTCCGTGATGTATTTTTTGGAACATGTAATCATATTATTTTTAGTTATTATTTTATTTTTAAATTAAAAATTATATATAAATTATGTTAGATATATTTTTTATTCTATTTATATTGACCCAATTGATGATATTTTTTGGGTTCACCACTAATTTCTTAAGCTACACGTCAATTTTTAAAGCTTAAAATTGATGTACTTGATAATTATGGTATTAATTAAAAATTTTAGGTATTCAAGTAAGTATATTTTGTCGGTTGACCAAGTTATCAATCTTTGTTTCATCATATTCCCTTAGGTCATGGGTTCAAAACTCACTAAGAGCATTCTTCTTTTTTCTCTAGAGTCCCTTTAGAATTAGGATTTGTCAAAAAAAAATTGAGATATTTGATAAAATTTTAGTATAATATATGTTATACGTTCAACACTGGTCAATGATCAGTCAAAAGTGACCAACGTGGTTATCAAAACTAATATCAAATTACTAATACCAACAATATCTTGTCGTTCTAAAATTTTTAAGACTTGTCAAAATATGCATACACAAATATTTAATGTTTTGCCAAAATATGCAACCTCTAACTTAATTTATATATTTTTCCAAAATTCTTATAAACGGACCAACATTTGTTATCAAATTTTTTTTTTATATATAAATGAACCAAATATCTAATTGTTTGCTTAGAAATTGTGATATATTTGTGCTTAGTCCACAGAATGTAAGATTATCTCTAGGAATAATATTCTTAGAATGTAACAATACTTAGACACATTACTAAGAATATTACATTACATCATTTGATTTATTTGGTTGGGACATAAGATTATAATGTTTTCTTTAGGAAATATAAGATTAACTTGAAGCAAAATTTACCAATTTGTCCTTATAATATATTTTCTTTTTAACATATTAAACTTTTAATATTAAATTAAAAATATTTGCATAAACATATAACTATTTTCATTACAATATTTAAAATTTATAAAAAATATTTGAAATATAATTAATATATTAAATACTTTTTTAAAAAATATAATTTATTTTTACATACCCTCGTTAAATTTTAAAATATTTCTTTTCTAAATTGTCAAGTGTTAAATGTTTGATATGTTTATTTATTTTTGATGAAAGTGTATGATTCCATTGATAAAGAATCATACAAGGGATCATCATCATGCGCCTCATTAAAAATCACCCTAAACTTAGTCGGAGGAAAAAAGTACGCATGATAATAAATAAAGAGACAACCTACGGGACAAACCCCTACAAACAATTACATGAAACGTTCAAGACCAACATGTTACACAACCAAACTGTAACACCCCTACCCGGTCTAGGAAATAAACCGGCTTAGGATGTGTTACTAATGAACATACAAAGAAATCTTGCTCAAAATAGTTCAAACAACAGAACATGCCTTCAAAGAAAATCAGAGAATTAAAAAAAACTTTTTAAATTATTTAAAGAACCAACTTTAAGCCTAAATCATATATCATCAAATAATCGTATCTTAGTCGACACAATTCAGTTACTAGATCATAGTGAGTTCAATCTCTATATACTTCAGATCAGTAGTTTATTTTATCATTTCTAGTATCACATACAAGTACATATCTTTCTTATGTCTTATTAATTCCAGACCGGTTACAAACATGTACACCTCTAACTATTAAAGATGCCTAACGACCGGAGCTTGATCATATGAATTAAACTGAGTTAGGAAGAGTTTTTAAAACATACGAGAGACGTCTCATATACTTGTAAAATCTACTAGATCGGTTATCAGAAGAATTAAAAGCATACGATTAAACGACTTATAAACCTATTTCAGGCGATCATGAACAATCAGAACAAAGACATGAAAGGGAACTCAAGCAGACCAAAAAGTTCATAATCATTCATTACAGAATCCAAAGTAAATTTCTTTTAAAAGCATATACGGTATAAGGAGTATCATTGTCTATCAATTATAAATTAACAACGAACCTTTGATTAATAATCTTTGAACTTTTGTGTTTTACTAATTAATATCATGTCTTATTATCCCGGTTTATCAACTCAGAACACATATCATTACCAAACATGTATCAATAAAAACAAGCATTCAAAGCTTATGCCTATCATAACATTCTTCTACACACAAACGTTCAAACATCAAATCTAACACAACTTAAATTATCATGAAACTTAATAGATAAACTACAAAGGTGATACTAACCTTTGATTCTTAAGATCAAGTTATATTGAATCATAAACCAAACCTAGCCATTCACATTTACTAATACATAACAATACTATAAACAAAGTTCGTTAGCATTCAACCATTTGCTTAGTTTAACCATCAAACTAGACATTCAGGTTATACCATTTTTATTTAGATTTAGCTCAAGATAACATCTAAATTAACTTGCATCACATATGATGTCAAAGTGAGCTACAATTTAAAGCACCTATAGATACGTAACAATCACACAAACTAACTAACTATTAAATCATAAAAAGCAAGCATCAATCATAAAATAATTATAAAAACTTGGATACTTAACAAACTTATACACATATTTAGCCAAAAATGAAATCTAAATGCATTATGCAACTTAATGATTATGTGCCACCATCTAGGAGTTTTAAGATCATAATTCAAATCATACTCAGAATCCTTGTGATCAAGTACAAGCTCGAGAAAAGTGAAGGGCGATAACCCTGAATTTTATTAAAGAATAAAGTAAATGGGTTTAAAAGAGGTAGCTTAAAGCAACTAAGAATCATGAAGCCATAATCAACTCACCGGAGTTTAAGGATCATATAAACCTTTGAGCTTGAGCAAGAAATTAGTCATTTTGATCAGATTGGTCAACCCAGTAATAGCTTATATATTGAGGCATTTTCACAGAATAATTACATTTAAGCATGGTATTCAAAACAATCTATACATATCAATCCATGAAATTTGAACGAGCTAGGTATACTCCCCTATAAGAATTTGAAAACAATATAAACATTTTATACATATGGACATTTGATTCAAGCAATAACATAGACATGTATTCATATGAATATTCGATCAAGATTTAGGCATTCTTACATGATTTTTCATACTGAACTTTTCACATATACACACTATAATTAAGCAATATAAGCAGTATACTCATGTAAGAATTCGAATCAAGCATAACATGTGCACATATAAATATTCAACAAAACATATATACATTTACAAGGGTATTCAACCACTATACACCATTATCCATAAGTGGTTTGGACAAAACAATCCCATATATATATATATATATATATACATTCATTCAAAGTAACCATGAATATGTAAACGTCCTAACGTAGCTTATTTATTACAAAAAAGTATTTACTTACCAATGGATTCAATTTTACTTGTTATGCAAGTCATTACTATAATTCGTTTATCTTATAAACTTTATTGGATTCTTTTAACATGGCCTATCTATACATAATTTACTTATTTTATCTTTTTGACTTATCAATAATGTATCAAATATCTATTACTTATCACATAAGTTATCAGGTTTAACATTTCATTACACGAGATACCGAGCATACAAGATACTAAACGTATCAAATCTTATTTATGAATTACTTGATATGTAAGGCAGCAACATCTCAGATTATAAACATAGACTATTTGAAAATTTCCTTTAGATATAGCATTCGAAGTAGCAAATTTCATCATCCAAGAATTATACTAGATTTATTTAATAACTAGTTACTCATCACAAACATTTGCGCTAGTGTTTTTCCTCTATTCAAAATGGTCAAGGTCCAAATAGATATTAAAATAACCACAAGACTAAATATTATAACCACAAGGTTTCCCATATAAAATTTCATAAACTTGTTTCTCTCTATACTCATATTTTATCCGTCATAGCATAATATTAAACGCGAATTACTTGCTAAATAAGACACCAACATAGCATATTAGAGTCATAAATTATTAATTCTTAAGATATCAAACATGATATATCCAAAATCACAAGTCTTTTAACAAATAAGACATTAACATGGCGTATCAAAACATTAGTTACTTGTCCTTTAAATATCAACCATATCATATCAAGTTCACAATTCACTTAACACTTAAGATGTCAACCTAATATATCAAAGTTAGAAATTACTTATTACAAGGCATCAACATAGCATATCCAGGTAATTATTTTATTTATTTTACTCTTTTATTACTTTGTCTTTATCATAATTTTGAGAAACAAGCAAGGTTCTAAACTTAATCGAGAAACTATTTATTTGATTAACATCATTCGAATGACAGATAGCCATTTTCATATTAGGTTACACAAAGATCATATATCAATGATTGTTACTTATTAAATAAGTTATCTAGCATACATATCATTAGTATAAATTACTTATCATATAACTAACAAACGCAACATATCAAAGCATGAATTACTTACTTCATAAGTTATCAAAATATATAATTAATTGGGTTCACATATATTCTTGTTTTAAATTTAACATAGCCTTGAGAATTCAAGTAACAGCCTAGGTACACGAATCCTCAACCAACTATCGCCAAACAAAATGGTGCTCGCAGTACCGGTCAATCCCTCCTACTATCGCCAAGTTACCACAACACTTCCCTCCTACTGTCGCCATATAAGGACCTTAGTCCAGGACCGTAGTCCAACCCAAACACGTGCTCTATGGGCTCTATGGCATGCCAACTATACCTATGACTAACTCGAAACCAAGGCTTTTCAATTATGCTATTTCTTATTCGAATCAAAGTCGAGCTTAACCTCTTATCAAAGTAATCGGATAACATATTTCATTGCTTGATTTATCAAGCCTATATCCAAATATAACCTCTAATATGAGCATAGCTCCAATATCATATAATCAAAGAACATATCTTGATTCTTATCCGAGGTTTGTATGACTTCAACTTCACACAGTTTCATCAAAGTTTGTATCTTCTATAACAAACACATTCATAATTCATATGGTCACATAGTATGACTTAGAACTTATAACATTCAAAACATATATATGTTCTTATAATCAAGTGAGCAAAACCTACTATTTCTCTTATTAGACATGTAGTCCATTCATATAAATTTCATAATTGTTTCCCATCATTTTAGAATAATAGCATTACATAGTTTACATCAACAAAAAGTTTCATGTAATATCAAGTTTGCATCAACAAGAATATTTCCACCAAAAGCATGCCATCAATTTAACCAAAAGCGAGGTAAGAATAACAAATAACATCACAAGACCGAGACTTTAAACTACAAATATGTACTTCCCAAATTACGATCCACATTAGTCCTATTCTTCAATTGCTCATTTTAAACCATATATTAGATAGATTTAACTAACTAGCAACACAGTCAAGTTGTAATTAATCAAAACAAATAATATATATATGTACTCAAAGTTGTTTCATATATAAATTTATACAAGTCAAAGAAAACATTCTTTTAGAGTTACAAAACTATCCAAGTTTAATAATAAAAAAGCCACTTAATTAAACTTGTAAAACAACCCTTTTAAGTTTACAAATCAGTCCACATTGTACCATAATCAGTCCTGTTTTGAACCTAAGTTTTCAGCTTCAATTTATAACAACAATATGACCCTAAGGCTCAAAATGTTACCATAATTGATACATATAAACCATTATTCAAAGATTATTCAATATATATATATATACAAAGCAATCCCAAACTTTCCTATGTATTCCAAAATAGCCCATGACTCAATTTTAATCAACCGTAACACCCGTACTATGTTCAAGCATCAATTTCATGGCCACAAAGATTTATTCATAAAATTATTAACAAATTATCCATTTTTCACTTACAATACATATTCCATTTGAGCATAATAAGGTCCATAGATATACATTTTAACATAGTTTTTGAATGGATTCTAATTTTATAACCTGATTTCGGTCTCTAATACTTTAAACAACACCGTTCAAAAATGTCAATTTACTACTATCCCAATGATCAAGTTCAAGTAATAAGCATTTCTAACTATCTTACAAAATCTCTAAATCATGTTACCACACACATGCATCCTCAAAAACGAATTAAAGATTCATAATATGTAAAACAATTCAATTAGAAAGGGTGAAAGGGAAAGCATTTCACCTTCCTCCAATGGTGTTCGAAAATTCTAAGCAAAACATATGAAGAACATGAGCTTAAGCAAGCTTTCTCTCTCAACTCACCCTTCCTCTAATGCTTCAGTTTTCTAAGGGAGAAAGAAGATGATAGCTTAGCTATTATTATTATTTTAATTAAGCTCTTCTTCCACCGACCCCTCTACATGCCCCCTTTCTCACATGACACTTCATCAAAGCCTTTAACTTATTCTTTCTTAACATGCAATCTAAGAGTTTGCATGATTCTTCAGTTTGGTCACTTGATAATTAGCTACCCATGTTTTTCATGTTTTGATTTGATCCTAATTTGTTTAATTGATCTGTTACTTAATGATTCTAAACAAATTGACTAGTAATACTCATTACATAATCCTAGGCCAAGGTTTGGGGTATTACACAAACCCTCTTGCAAAAGACCGAGCATACTACTAGGCGGTGAAATTAAGTGGAGCACATCCAAAGTAACAGGCAAGGCAAGCTTTGCCATAAGCTACCTTATTACAATCATGAAGTACATGTTGTAAACGAACAAACCACTATTGTTGACGTAGTTCATTCAGATGGAATAATAGTGAACTACAACCTTGACGATCTGACCCACTCTGCAATATTTGTAAGGCATCCAAACTATCTAATTCAAGGATAATGTGCCGATAACCAAGCTCTCAAGCACACGCCAATGTGACATAAGCACCTTATAACACTACCTCCGTTACAGAGCAAGTACCAATAAATTTAGTGAACCCAAACTACAAGAGACCATGACCATCCTTGTAACACCCCAAAAACCAGTCTAGTCAGAATTGGGTTCCAGCGATCAGAAACCCTATACTAAAAGGGTCCAAATATTGCATTGACTTTGACCGTATGGACAATTATATTGATATTGGACTCCAATTGAGTCAAATTATTGATTAAGGACCATATTGAAACTTGTTTTAGTGACTAAATTATAAAAATTGGAACTATTAAGGTAAAAGTGTAAAGTTTGGAGAGTTAAGGGACCACCCATGTAATTGGACCCTACTAAGCCTCATCACCCATTACGTGGGGTGCTCAGAATACTTTCCTTCACTTGAAGGAAAGCTTTTGGCTATAGAAAAATAAATTAGGGAATAAGAAGGAATTTTAGAAACTTACCCGATTACTGAAAAGAACAAACACTTTAGTCATCATCTTCTTCCTTGGAAGCAAGCACGTCCATTAAAGGATTTTTAAAGCTTTGATTATCTTCGTATTATTGATTCTAGATTACTCCCATCGACATAGCAAGGTAAGCCCATCGTTGTTCCATTAATTTCTATGAGAAATCTATAGAGAAATCAAGCTTTGGAACCTATCGAAATATAAATAAACTTCCACGGGATTTCAAGTTATGCTTTTATCGATTCTATGGCTAATTGTAGCTAAATATGTGTTTATTGCTATTATGTTATTAGAATCATAGTAATCCCTTTTCCTATATTGTTTTGATTGCTCAAAACGTTCCTAGTGAGGAAATGGCCAATCCACCAAAATCCACCAAACAAAGGAACAAGAGGATTGTTATCTGAGAGCCTTAAAAGACTCGAAAATATCGATGAGTGTATTCAGAGTCTCGGGAATAGGATAGGTGTCTTTCCCAATTTCATTAACAATGAATATTGCATAGGTAACATTGTGTCAAAGGATGTTGCATCGAATATCTTTGGAGACTATGTTGGTAAGCTATTACATTGAAGTATTGCTCATAGAAATATTGATATTGCCATAGCTATTTTCATTGTCATAGTTATTAAACATTGATATTGATATTGTTATTGCCATTGAAATATTGTTATAGGTATTGTTACTGAACCTTGGTTCCGAAAGGACTTTGGATACAATTGGCATGGTATAGAATTCATGAGGTCATTGGTATGGGTAGACTACGGTCCTTAGACTACGACTCTTATTGTGGTGAGACGAAGGGATGTTTGTGTTGTTGGTCATTTGGCAAGGCGGAGGGACTAGACCACTTATTGATTTGGCGAGATGTAGGAATTCATGTATCCATTATCTTGATTTGATCCTAGTAATATTGATTATATAGGTTAAATATGTTTTTGAACATGATTCATAGCATCGTCATTGTTGAAGCATGATTTGAATTGCATAACATTATAAGTGACATCGTTTATGACTACCTAACTAGGCAAAGTATGCCTAATGCATTTCATTTTATGCATTTCAGGTTAAAGAAGATGTTGTCATGAGATCGAGAGTATTGAAGGTTTTTGGCAAGTCACAACGATCCCTAGAGTAATGTTTATCGACCCTACAACTCCTAGTATGGTGGCATAATAGCTAGACGAGTCATATTTGACCATTTTGTTGTATATATGTTATGTATGGCTTGTGCATGGTTAAAGGCTTAAAATGACCCTTTTGAAAATGCCTAATATTGGTAAAATATGCATATTTGGCCTAAAAAGGTGAAACCATAGTAAATGGATTCATTTAGCCTTGAAATTTTACATGCTAATAGATTTGGACTGAGCAAAGTTGCTTGAAAAATTTCATGTGGTTTGGACATTATTTGATAGGCTAATTTACATAAAAACCAGACTGCAAATGACATTACAGACCAGGGCGTACAGGTACAGGTGATGGCGTACTGGTACCTGTGTGCAACTTTGGTCATAGGCGTACAGGCGTACTGGTACTGCTACAGTAGTACCGATACACAAATTTTCCACTGGAATTTGTGTTTTGAATGAGGTACTGGTACGGTATAGGACTGTATCGATTCCTCCTTGAATAACTAGCCTCGCACAAGTATGGATAGGCATGTATCGATACACCTTTTCGACACTGGAATATGAGATAATATAAATCAACCTTACATATCGATACGAACAAACCCCGTACTGGTATGTACCTACCAACCCTTAACCATTTTAACGTTCATGACATATGTGTATCGGTATGGCCTCCCCGAGTATCGGTACTGGTACAAGTAATTTTGTTAAATGTTACCTGGATAATTCAGGAAAATTGCAAAATGGTTACTGTTTAATAAATGTTTAAATCGAAAGGGTAATTGGTCTCTGCTTGATATGAAAATTTATATGCTCACTATTTATAGGATAAATTTTATATTGGTAAGTTTAATTTCTAAAAAGGACATATAAATTATTGAAAATTTTAGCTTAGTCCCTAAAACTTGTAAAAAGTTTAAATTAGTCCTGAAAATGAAAGATCATAGTTCTGAATTGAATTACCGTCCCCATTGTACTGTTATAGTATCATACTGAGTTATTGATGATTATTGTACCGTTTACTGTTTCGATCATTGGTAGCATACTCTGACCTGGTTCCCTATTAGGCCTGGAAGGGGTGTTACATTTGTGGTATTAGAGCTAGAGTTTAGTCGATTCTAGGACTAAACCGAAGTCTATTGTATTGTCATTGCATTACATATGCCACCTAGGAGTTAGTTATTGTGACTTACAGACTAACCCAATATCTTTTCTTTATACTATAGTTATGTCTGACTCTAATGAAGCTCACATAGATGTGCACGTCACCGACTTCTCGACTCATGGTGAAGAGATAGGAGGAGACCCTCCAAACCTGCAAAACCCTCTTGCCCAAGACATTGAGCCGGAGGTGCAGACCATTCAAGCTGAATGCTACCGTAATGTGGCAAACATGTTCAAACAATTTATGACTTCAATGAAAGCTGAGAAGACTGCACAACCTTTTATAGCTGCTATCCCTTACGCTCGGGCCCCTATTGATAAACTATCTCAGCATCGAGCCTACAGCTTTACTGGTAGGGATAATGATGATCCCAAAATTGCTAAATATTGGTTGGATAGCACACTGAGAATTTTGAATAAACAACTACAGTGTTTAGACGAGCACAAGCTGGAATGTGCACTTGCGTTGCTTGCAGATGAGACACTTCATTGATGGGAGACTACCAGTCTTATGGTCCTCTAAGAAGCTATGACATGGGAGTTGTTCCTTTGAGAATTCTGAAAGAAATACATTAGCAAGTTTTATCTTGCATAAATGTGCAACATCTTTCTCTATCTTAAGTAAGGTTGACTACCCGTTGAGTAATACATCCATGATTTCTGCAAGTACTGCAGATATAGAGCAAAATATATCAAGATGGATGAAGAGAAGAGCATAATGTTTATTGCTAGGCTCAGTAACGAACTACGCCCTATGTTTATATGACTGGTGGATCAGGCAAATATGAAAAAAGATTCTGAGATGACTCCTGTCCTTCTAAGTTATACAAGAAAAGGAAGTATCACGACCCTAAACAGAATGTGTATCCACAACCTTCTCATTCAGAAAACATTGCCAGGCCATAGATTATGACTCAGTCTTTTACTAAAGCAGCCTCAGTTGATACATCAGAGGCTCAGGCCGAGACTCACAGCACCTAGTCTACAACTATTGTTAGAACATGCACCCAGTGGGGCAATGTCGCAAAAGTCGAGAGCTTATTTCTATTGTGGCAAACAAGGTCACTTTATCAGAGATTATCCTCTAAATGCCACCAAGCCTACTGTTACACCGGCTAACATTGCATCTCATGCTCAATCTTTTCGCGGCAAGGGATCAAGGCAAGGATCATCAGAAGCTACAAGAAGACCTAGTGGCTCAACAAAGACATCAAACATGCAAGAATCAAAAGCCCCTACCTAGGTTTATCATGTGAAGGGAAATGAGAAGGAGGAAGGTCCCGATATCATTACTAGTACTATTAAATTATATTCACACTCTATTTATGCATTGATTGATCCTGGCTCTACACACTCTTTTATAAGTACTATGCTATTTAAACACTATAAGTTATCTTACGAGCCTATCGCATCGAAGATCACCGTAACCAATCTATTGGGCAATTGTGTCATCGTAAGCCTTGTATGCAAAAATTGTCCCTTAATGGTTCAAGGGATTCCATTTTTGGCCAACCTATTGGCACTTCTGATTCACGAGTTTGATGTATACTGGGATTAGATTGGCTCAGTGAACATCAAGCTTGGGTAGATTGTAGCAAGAAAAAGTTGTATCTCTGAGGCCTTGCAAGGAGAGCATCACCTTGATGAAATCAAGAAATACTTCATTGTATGCTTTGACACAGAAAGCCAAGAATGAACCTCAACTGCATGACATTGACACTCTGAATGAATTTCTTGAAGTTTTTCCTAATGAACTTTTGTGCTTACCTCTAATCCTCGAAGTAGAATTTGGCATCAAAGTGCAACCAGAAATAACCCTAGTTTCCGTTTTACCTTACCGTATGGCAGTAGTTGAGCTTAAGGAGCTAAAAGCTCAGATTCAGGAATTGCTTAACAAAGGCTTCATTCGACCAAGTTCTTCACCTTTGGGAGCTTTGGTCTTTTTTGTAAAGAAGAAAGATGGTTTCATGAGGCTGTGTATCGATTACCGACAGTTGAACAAAGCGACCATCAAGAATAAGTATCCATTGTCAAGGATTGATGACTTATTCAATCATCTTAAGGATACCTCTATGTTTTCCAAGATTGATTTAAGGATTGGGTATTTCAGATGAGAGTTAAAGAATATGATGTGCCTAAAACTGCTTTTCGTACAAGATACGACCACTATGAATTCTTGGTAATGCCCTTTGGGCTAACCAATGCACCTGTAGCCTTTATAGATTTGACGAATCAGGTTTTTAGACCCTATTTAGAAATTTCTGGTGGTATTCATTGATGATATATTGATCTATTCTAAAAATGTTGCTGAACACCGATACCACCTCTGTATTATACTTCAGACCCTTCGAGAGAAGCAACTGTTCGCTAAATTATCTAAGTGTGAATTTTGGCTCACTGAGGTTACCTTTCTTGGGCATATTGTATCGGCTTTGGGCATTCAGGTGGACCCAAAGAAAATTCAAGCTATCCTTGATTGGAAACCACTGAATAACATTGGTGAGGTAAGAAGTTTCCTTGGTCTAGCTGGTTATTATATAAGATTCATCAAAGGATTTCTATGATAGTAGCCCCATTGACTAAGCTATTGAGGAAAGAAACTCTGTTTGTTTGGAACGAGGAACAACAAATAAGCTTTTATTAATTGAAATAGGTCTTGACTCATGCACCGGTCCTGACCCAACTTGAGTTTGAAAAGGACTATACAGTTTACAATGATACTTCGCATCTTGGGTTAGGATGTGTATTGATGCAAGAATGCAAGGTCATTGCATATGCATCGAGACATCTTAAGCCACATGAGATGAACTACTCTACTTATGACTTGAAGTTGCCTGCAGTTGTCTTTGCATTGAAAATCTGGAAGCATTATCTCTACGAAGAGAAATGCTATCTGTTCACCGATCATAAAAGCCTCAAATACTTTTTGACACAAAATGAGTTGAATCTTCGGCAACGGAGATGGATGGAACTCCTCAAAGACTATAATCTTGTCATTGATTATCATCCAAGCAAGGCCAACGTTGTCACTAATGTGCTCAGCCGTAAACCTCTGCTTAGTAAGTATTGTTAATGATTATTGAATCTTACACATTACTTATTGTACTGAACTCATTGCAAAATCATTGTATTAAAGCTCATCGAGCTATTAATGCTCACTTCTGACTTCAGAAGCATTATTGCCTCGTAGACGAGCTTCAGGTTTAGTCTACTATTGTATCGAGAATAAAACATTACAAAGTTAAGACCCTGAACTTCAATCCATTATGTCTAAGTTAAAAGATCATAATGATCCAGTCTTCAGAGTTAATTCTGAAGGACCGCTATATTTTCGTGATCGGGTTTGTATGCCCAATGATAAATCCCTCTACTTTGATATTCTCAAGGAAGCTTATTCGAGTTCTTTTTTTGTTCACTTGGGTTCTATAAATATGTACAAGGATATCCAGGAACTTTATTGGTGGCCAAGCATAAAACAAGCCATAGTTGATTTTGTGTCCAAGTGCCTTACGTGCTAGCGTGTTAAGGCTGAGCACTGTGTTCCTACCGGTTTACTACAACCTATTGATCTACCACAGTGGAAGTGAGAGAGGATCACTATGCACGTTGTCAGTGGTTTTCCTTTAACTTCTTCTAAACATGATGCTATCTGGGTCACTGTGGAACGTTTCACCAAGTTAGCACACTTTCTATCGGTTAGAATAGACTACGATCTTCCTAAATTAGCTGACTTGTATATCAAGGAAGCTATCCAACTCTATAGAGTACCAAAATCTATTATCTCTGATCAGGATCTACGGTTTGCTTCTCGATTTTAGAGATCATTATAGAGAGCTCTGAATACTAGAGTTAACCTTAGTACTACTTTTCACCCTCAGACTGACGACCAATCAGAAAGGGTAATTCAGATTCTAGAAGATATGCTACGTGTATGCATTATTGATTTTGGGGGATCTTGGGAGAAATCCCTACCTCTCATCGATTTTTCCTACAACAACAGCAACCAAGCTTCCATTAAGATAGTATCCTATGAGGCATTGTATGGCAGACGTTGTAGAACTCTATTGTGTTGGTCTGAACTCGGTGAAGGTAAGATGTTGGGTCCTGACTTACTCTGGGAAACTGAAGAATGAGTTATCATCGTCCATGATCGTTTGAATGCCGTCTTTGACTGACAAAAGACCTATGCCGATCTTAAGCGGAGGGATATACAGTTCGAGGTTGGTAAGAAAGCATTCCTCAAAATTTCACCATGGAAAAAGATTTTGAGGTTTGGTAAAAAGGGAAACTAAGTCCCAGATTTATTGAACCCTTTGAGGTTACCGAAAAAGTTGGCCCTGTGGCTTATCTTCTAGCATTGCGCTCAGAATTTAGCAAGATCCATGATGTATTCCATGTGTCCATGCTTTGGAAGTATCCTTTGGCCCTTTGCGCATTATCGAGCCATAGTTTGTAGAGATTCAACCTGATTTGACCTATAAGGAGGAACTAGTTCAGGTTCTTGCAAAAGAAGTTAAAAGACTTTGCAACAAATATATTCCGTTAGTCAAACTACTCTGAAGAAGCCACACCATTGAGGAAGCAACCTGGGAAAAAGGGGAGACAATGAAGAAGCAATACCCTCATTTCCTCAATTTAGGTAAAATTCAAGGATGAATTTCTCTTAAGGAGGGAAGAATTGTAACTTCCTAAAAACTAGTCTAGTCGAAATTGGGTTTCAGCGATTGAAAACCCTACACCGGAAAGGTCCAAATATTGTATTGACTTTGACCATGTGGACAATTATATTGATATTAGACTCCAATTGAGTCAAATTATTTATTAAGGACCATATTGAAACTTGTTTCAGTGACTAAATTATGAAAATTGGAAATATTAGGGTAAAGTGTAAAGTTTGGAGAGTTAAAGGACCAACCATGTAATTGGCCCCTCCTAAGCCTCATCACCCATTACGTGGGATGCTCAAAATAGTTTCCTTCACTTGAAGGAAAGCTTTGGGATATAAAAAATTAAATTAGGGAATAATAAGGAATTTGAGAAAATTACCCGATTAGTGAAAGGAACAAACACCTTAGTCATCATCTTATTCCTTGGAAGCAAGCACCTCCATTGGAGGATTTCTAAAGCTTTGATTTTCTTCATATTATTGATTCTAGATTACTCCCAGTGACATAGCAAGGTAAGCCAATCGTTGTTCCATTAATTTCCATGAGAAATCTATGGAGAAATCAAGCTTTGGAACCTATCAAAAATAGATAGATAAACTTCCATGGAATTACAAGTTATGCTTTTTTCGATTCTAAGGCTAATTGTAGCTATAGATGTGTTTATTGTTATTAATTTATTGAATCATAGTAATCCTCTTTTCTATATTGTTTTGATTGCTCAAAACGTTCCTAGTGAGGAAATGGCCAATCCACCAGAATCCACCAAACAAAGGAACGTGGGGATTGTTATCCGGGAGCCTTGAAGGACTCAAAAATATTGGTGAGTGTATTTAGAGTCTTGGGAAAAGGCTATATGCCTTTCCCAATTTCATTGACATTGAATATTGCATAACTAACATTGTGTCTAAGGATATTGCATCGAAACTCTCTAGAGACTATGTTGGTAAGCTTTGGTAAGCTATTACATCGAAATTTTGCTCATAGAAACATTGTTAATGCCATTTTCATCATCGAAGCATTGAAATATAGAAGCATCGACCATTGGACATTGATATTGTCATTGGTATAGCTATTGTTATAGATATTGCCATTGCCATTAAAAATTGATATTGATATAGTTATTACCATCGACTTCATTATTGTTATTGAACCTTGGATTCGAGAAGACATTGGATACAATTGGCATGCCATAGAATTCATGAGCTCATTGGTATGGGTGGACTAAGGTCCATGGGCTATGGCCTATTGGCCTTTATTGTGGTGAGGTGGAGGGATGTTTTTGCTATTGGTCAATTGGCGAGGCGGAGGGAATAGACCATTCATTGATTTGGCGAGGCATAAGAATTCGCGTATCCACTATCTTGATTCGATCCAAGGAATATTGTTGATATTTATTAAATATGTTTTCGAACATGATTCATAGCTTTGTCACTGTTGAAGCATGATCTGAATTGCATAACATTATAATTGACGTTGTTTACAACTACCTCACTAGGTGAAATATACCTAATGTATTTTATTTCATGCATTTCAGGTTAAAGAAGTTGTTGCGAGATCAGGAGTATTGAAGGTTTTTCGTAAGTCACAATGGTCCCTAGAGTAATGTTTATTGACCCTACAAACTCCTAGTATGGTCGCATAATAGTTAGACAAGCCATATCTGTCCATTTTGTTGTATATATATTATGTATGGCTTGTGTATGGTTAAAGGCTTAAAATGAACCTTTTGAAAATGCCTAATATCAGTATAATATGCACATTTGGCCTAAAAAGGTGAAACCTTAATAAAAAGATTCATTTAGTCATGAAATTTTGCGTACTAATAGATTTGGACTAAACAAAGTTGCTTGTAAAATTTCACGTGGGTTAAAAGTTACGTATAATTATGGAAAATTGCAAAATGGTTTAATAAATGTTTAAATCGAAGGGGTAATTGGTCTCTGATGGATATGAAAATTTATATGCTCACTGTTCATAGGCTGAATTTATATTGGTAAGTTTAATTTCTGAAAAGGACCTCTAAATTACTAAAAATTTTAGATTAGTCCCTAAAACTTGTAAAAAGTTTAATTGGTCCTAAAATGAAAGATCATAGTTCTGAATCGAATTATCTTCCCCATTGTACTATTATAGTATCGTATTGAGTTATTGATGATTATTGTACCTCTATTGAATCACTGAATATCGTTCAAATATATTGTACCGCTTACTATTTCGATCATCGGTAGCATACTTTGACTCGGTTCCCTACCAAGACTGGAAGGGGGTGTTAGAATTTCACTTGACGTTTACCACACGAAGCAAGATCATTTTGGTCATTCCTCATGCCATCCGTGTTCAGCTTCAGCCAACCTTCCTCCAAAGATGGCCAATGATCCGAACCCCGAACCATGGACGCAACACTGGTTATTATGTATTCTTCAACGCACGATGAGAAGATGCCTACAGCAACCGGCTCCTATCAAACACCGAGCCAAAACCATCCATAGGATTGTTAAACGCGATCGAATTCTCTTGCAGACAAAGATTCCACAACACTGGACTAAACATGAGATCCTAATCTCGCTCCTCGATGGGAAAATGCATTGTTCCCAAGAGATTGACACCAATCTGTAATCACTCATTTTCACTTGTAAATATATATTAATATTGTATGTATATTTATTATATTATATGAATGTTACTAATATATATATAAGGTGTGGTGTATGCATGTATATTATAAGCTATGTATGTATACGTATTAATGATGTATGTGTGTCGCGTATGTATCTAGAGTATGCGCGTATTTGATTAATATATATAGATGTTATGTTAATCATGGGTAGGATTATATGTACGTATGCCAATATGTTGTACTTGTATAAGTATATGTTTGTATCATGTATGTGTATTGCTGTTATAATTATATTATTATTAATATTATTGGGCTGATAAAATGAAATAAAAAAATTAAATATATTAAACCCAAATAAAAATTACAGTCCAAGTCCAAATATCATTACAAGGCCCAAACCCAAATCCTATCTAATTACAACTGTGTGTGCAGGTGGCTGTGGGCCGTTGGATCAAGATTTGATCCAACGGCCATGATCCAACCAAGAAGTCAAAAATATTTGCCAGCCGCGTGTTCCACACGTATGGACCGTTCGAATGCCACGCGCGGACGCTTTAATATCCCACGCGCGCGTAAGATCCACGCGTTCTGACTCCTCGACTGCGGAGCTTCACGTGGCAAGATCTGGAGCCGTCTCATCAAATCGAGGCTTCATCCAGGCCGTTCGTCCTTCAAGCCATCTCGACCTTTAGATCAGATATGATCTAACGGCCGAGAACGCGTCTGGCCGCAGGAAGAACACCCATACCGCCACCACGCCGATATTCAATCCCCATGTTCAGAACATGCCCAATACAACAAGCAACAAGCTGTCAGTTCAGATCTGAAAAAGCAAGATGCAACTTGCACCAAAACAAAGACAAGGATATATATGAAACGGGGACTTTTGTAACAGGGGAGAGCTGTAATAGAGGGGGTAACAAAAAAAAACAGAGTGGTAACAGAAATCTTGTAATACAAAAACTGAAAGTTGTAACCATTCAAGTGAATCGAAAGAAAAGTCCAGTGGTAAATACTCGTTTCTTTTTATTTTTTATTTTTGCATGCATATACAAAAGAGGTAAACAGAAACAAAAAAAAGGAGAGTCGTCTCTACTCGTCATTTGTTTGTGGGTCTTCCTTCCTCAGTGATAAGCCTTTCGGCTTCTCCAAGCCTGATATGGTGAACTAAAGGGAGGGGAGAGACCCCCGTAGTTTTGTTTTAGGTTTAAAAGTGTTTTTTTTTGTTCGTATTTCCTAGATCTAGGCGAATAGAGGTGTATCCTCCGAATCCAACCTCGGATTCGTGTCGAGGATGGAAAGGAGTTATTTTGGTGTGTTTTGGAGGCTTTGCCGGCGCGGTTAGCGGCGACCGGCGCAAGGAGAACACGGCACGGCCATTGGATTCTCGGGTTTCATAAGATCAGTTGAGAGAAAATAAGAACGGGTTTGGGTTATGAAAACCGAAAAATGAAATGAAATGGTGAAAATTTGGTTTTCGGTTTAAAAATAGCCTTTATATAGGTGTTATTATTTTTTGAAATGGGTAAATCACACACTTAATCCTCCAGCGTTTCCAATATTTTCGTTTTTTTGTCTTGCCGCATGGTATAATTACAATCCTAGTCCCCCGATATTTCAAAATCTTGTAATCCAGTCCCTAAATTACACCGAATCGGTTTTCAAATGGTAAAATTACGCCTTTAGCCATCCCGCGTTTTTGAACTTTTCATTTTGGGTCTGCCCTTGGTCCAATTACAACTTTGATCCTTCTAGGTTCATTTACATTGCATTTTAGTCCTGAAATTACATATTATTGTTCTTTAATTTCGCCTGACGACTTTTATTTTTCTTTCATTTCATCCTGTTTCTTTGTAAATACTCATGTTCGTATTATAATCGTATATGTTGATGTATTATATTGTTTTATTTTATGTCCCTCGTATATGCCTCTTATTTTATGTTTAAATGTATATGTGTATTAAGCTTACGATAATTATATATTTTTTATCCGGTTATTTGTATTAAAGCATGTTGTGTTCTATTTGACTCGTAAACGACATGTTTTTGTATTTTTGTACGTATTGTATGTTTTCTTGGCTATTAGGTTACGTGTTAGTGTGTCTTCTTTTATGTACGATATGTTGTCCCATATATGTTGAAATATGTTTTATTACTAGCATGTATGTCTTTTTGAAATATTTGTTCGTCTACATACGTAATTATTCCTGCCTTCTTATTCTGACTTGTTAAAGTTGTTTTTATCTATTATTTAGAATAATATGTATATATGCATGTTTTAGTCTAGTATATCATTTATGTTAGATTAGTATTATGTTATGTTAATATTTATTGCACTTAAATATTTTGCCATGTTTTGCTCATTAAGGTTGCATAATGATATATAAATTGTCAATGCGGTGCCCTTTTATCCGAACGTAAACGGGGCCAGTATCAGGCGTAGTGATAGTGGTTGGGCGTTTATTCTCGGATAACGGGGCCCTTAAGATTTATTCGCAATTATGACCGAATTTTAAAATAATCATCACTTTAATCCGGAAAATCCAATATTAATAAAGCGGTAATTATTAAAGTACCAATTTTGGGCGGTGTGGGGTGCTAATCCTTCCCCATCCGTAACCGACTCCCGAACCCAATCTTTATGAATCTCTGGTTTTATGGTGTCCGACCTACCTAAGTGGCCGGTGGATCACTCATTTTTGACTGGGTTTTAGTGTTATTAGTGTTATTATAATAATAAAATTATTAATATAAAAAATCAAAAAAATAATAATAATAATAATAAAAAAGGGAAGAAAATTGCGTGGAGCAGGGTGCTCCACGTCACCCTTAACCCATCCTTTTAGCCTATAAATAGGCACCCCATTTGGAGAGCAATTCCACGCCCAAAATTGAAGAGAAATTGGCAATTGAATTGCCATCAATTCATAGGGGCATGGCCGGCCGCAAGGCTGGCCGGGGTTGGGGCAGTGCCCTCAACCCCAGTTTGTTCAATCCAACATTCGATCGGGGTCTTATTTTAGGTCCGATCTAATTAAATTTTTGGAGGGGTCGCGGTAGATCTCGGTGGGGTTCAGTCAGGGTTCCTTATTCAAGCTCCTAGTTAGGTATATTTTCTTCCCTTTTTTTAGTGTTGTAATTTTTTATAATTTAATGAAGTATTAACCCCTAAAAAAAATCTCTCTAAAGTGAAAACTCGAGAGGGCACTTTAGAATTCCAAGTCGTAATTGGAGAAAAAGAAAGGTTGAGATGGTTGAACCTGACAGTGAAGCGGGGTATCGATGCCCGTAAGAAAGGAGAAAGCGAACATCAAGATCAAATAAGGACCAAAACAAGCCCACCAAGATATTGACACTCATGCATCATGAATAGTCAGACATCACTAGGATTAGGAGCATGTCAATTCATTTGTCATAGCATTTTGTTTTCATCTCAGACAGGTATCTGCAGATTCAAAGAGACATCGATGGCCATCGCGGTGTTAATCCCGAATGAGAAGACAATGTTTTTACATACAAAAGGCACATGTTTTCAAGCTCCAGAGAGAGATTCTATATAGTAAGAATTCTCCTCTCCGAGGCTTCAGAAGCTGAAAGTTCTATATAGGAAGAACTGACAGCTCCAGGGTGAAGACTAGCAGTTCTATATAAGAAGGACTCCCAGTCGAAGGAATTCACCCATGACACGCAAGATTATATAGGAAATCCTGCTGTGTCGAAAGCGAAGAGTTCTATATAGAAAGGGCTCCGAGCTTCAATGTCTTAGAGTGAAAGATTCTATATAGGAAGAATCCGTAACTCCAAGATTTCAAGACGCCGAAAAGTTCTATATAGGAAGGACCGACGGCTCCAAGGTGATGACTCACAGTTCTATATAGGAAGAACTCCCAGTCAAAGGAATTCACCTATGACACAGGTTTATATAGGAAACCTGTTGTGTCGAAAGCGAAGAGTCTTATATAGGAAAGGCTCCGAGCTTCATTGTCTTAGAGTGAAAGGTTCTATTTAGGAAGAACCTGTAGCTCTGAGATTTCAGATGCCAAAAGTTCTATATAGGAAAGACTGACGGATCCAGGGTTTGAAGACTAGCAGTTCTATATAGGAGGAACTCCCAGTCGGAAGAATCCATCAGCGGCGCAAAAGGTTTTATATAGGAGAAACCAGCGTTGAAAGGAGAAGAGTTCTATATAGGAAGGACTCCAAGCTTTACAGTCTCGAAGTGAAAGGAAGGACTCATAACTCGGGGTTTCAGAGCGAAGGGTTCTATATAGGAAGAGCATGTAGCTCCAAGATCGGAAGGTGACGAAGCTCTATATAGGAAGAACTTACGAGCCTAAAGATTCAGCCAAGGAAGAGCGGATATATCCAAAAGAACACGTTTTTCCAAAGCTACAAACAGGGAAGTCTGATAAAAATGAGTGCTTATGAATCTTTGCTTTGTTTCCCATTCCATGAGAACAAGCTAAGAGGGGCAACTGTAATCACTCATTTTCACTTGTAAATATATATTAATATTGCATGTATATTTATTATATTATATGAATGTTACTAATATATATATAAGGTGTGGTGTGTGCATGTATATTATAAGCTATGTATGTATACGTATTAATAATGTATGTGTGTCGCGTATGTATCTAGAGTATGAGCGTATTTGATTAATATATATAGATATTATGTTAATTATGGGTAGGATTATATGTACGTATGCCAATATGTTATACTTGTATAAGTATATGTTTGTATCATGTATGTGTATTGCTGTTATAATTATATTATTATTAATATTATTGGGCTGATAAAATGAAATAAAAAAAATTAAATATATTAAACCCAAATAAAAATTACAGTCCAAGTCCAAATATCATTACAAGGCCCAAACCTAAATCCTATCTAATTACAACTGTGTGTGCAGGTGGCTGTGGGCCGTTGGATCAAGATTTGATCCAACGGCCACGATCCAACCAACAAGTCAAAAATATCTGCCAGCCGCGTGTTCCACACGTATGGACCGTTCGAATGCCACGCGCACGTGTGGTCAACGCGCGGACGCTTTAATATCCCACGCGCGCGTAAGATCCACGCGTTCTGACTCCTCGACTGCGGAGCTCCACGTGGCAAGATCTGGAGCCATCTCATCAAATCGAGGCTTCATCCAGGCCGTTCATCCTTCAAGCCATCTCGACCGTTAGATCAGATCTGATCTAACGGCCGAGAACGCGTCTGGCCGCTGGAAGAACACCCATACCGCCACCACGCCGATATTCAACCCCCGTGTTCAGAACATGCCCAATACAACAAGCTGTCAGTTCAGATCTGAAAAAGCAAGATGCAACTTGCACCAAAACAAAGACAAGGATATATATGAAACGGGGACTTTTGTAACAGGGGAGAGTTGTAACAGAGGGGGTAACAAAAAAAAAAACAGAGTGGTAACAGAAATCTTGTAATACAAAAACTGAAAGTTGTAACCATTCAAGTGAATCGAAAGAAAAGTCTAGTGGTAAATACTCGTTTCTTTTTTTTTATTTTTGCATGCATATACAAAAGAGGTAAACAGAAAAAAAGGAGAGTCGTCTTACCGTCGCTGTTTGTGGGTCTTCCCTTCCTCAGTGATAAGCCTTTCGGCTTCTCCAAGCCTGATATGGTGAACTAAAGGGAGGGGAAGACCCCTGGTAGTTTTGTTTTAGGTTTAAAAGTGTTTTTTTTGGGTTCGTATTTCCTAGATCTAGGGCGAATAGAGGTGTATCCTCTGAATCCAACCTCGAATTCGTGTCGAGGATGGAAAGGGAGTTATTTTGGTGTGTTTTGGAGGCTCGCTGGCGCCGGTTAGTGGCGGCCGGCGGCGGAGAACACGGCGGCCGGCCGCCGGATTCTGGGTTTCATAAGATCAGTTGAGAGAAAATAAGAACGGGGCTGGGTTATGAAAACCGAAAAATGAAATGAAATGGTGAAAATTTGGTTTCGGTCTAAAAATAGCCTTTATATAGGTGTTATTATTTTTTTGAAATGGGTAAATCACACACTTAATCCTCTCGCGTTTCCAATATTTTCGTTTTTGTCTTGCCGCATGGTATAATTACAATCCTAGTCCCCATGATATTTCAAAATCTTGTAATCCAGTCCCTAAATTACACCGAATCAGTTTTCAAATGGTAAAATTACGCCTTTAGCCATCCCGCGTTTTTGAACTTTTCATTTTGGGTCTGCCCCTTGGTCCAATTACAACTTTGATCCTTCTAGGTTCTGCATTTCGCATTTTAGTCCTGAAATTACATATTATTGTTCTTTAATTTTACGCACTCGACTTTTATTTTTTCTTTCATTTCAGCCCTGTTTCTTTGTAAATACTCATGTTCGTATTATAATCGTATATGTTGATGTATTATATTGTTTTATTTTATGTCCCTCGTATAAGCCTCGTATTTTATGTTTAAATGTATATGTGTATTAAGCTTACGATAATTATATATTTTTTATCCGGTTATTTGTATTAAAGCATGTTGTGTTCTATTTGACTCGTAAACGGCATGTTTTTGTTTTTTTGTACGTATTGTATGTTTTCTTGGCTTTTAGGTTACGTGTTAGTGTGTCTTCTTTTATGTACGATATGTTGTCCCATATATGTTGAAATATGTTTTATTACTAGCATGTATGTCTTTTTGAAATATTTGTTCGTCTACATACGTAATTATTCCTGCCTTGTTATTCTGACTTGTTAAAGTTGTTTTTATCTATTATTTAGAATAATATGTATATATGCATGTTTTAGTCTAGTATATCATTTATGTTAGATTAGTATTATGTTATGTTAATATTTATTGCATTTAAATATTTTGCCATGTTTTGCTCATTAAGGTTGCATAATGATATATAAATTGTCAATGCGGTGCCCTTTTATCCGAACGTAAACGGGGCCAGTATCAGGCGTAGTGATAGTGGTTGGGCGTTTATTCTCGGATAACGGGGCCCTTAAGATTTATTCGCAATTATGACCGAATTTTAAAATAATCATCACTTTAATCCGGAAAATCCAATATTAATAAAGCAGTAATTATTAAAGTACCAATTTTGGGCGGTGTGGGGGTGCTAATCCTTCCCCATCTGTAACCGACTCCCGAACCCAATCTTTATGAATCTCTGGTTTTATGGTGTCCGGCCTACCTAAGTGGCCGGTGGCGACTCCATTTTTTAAAATGCGGTTTTTTTAAAAAAACCCACGGAATAAATATTTTATATCCAAAAGAATCAAAAACACCCTTTCAAACCCTTCGAAAAATCAACGTTTTTCCAGCGATAAAAAAAGGACATCGCTACAGATGGCGACTCCGCTGGGGATAATTTTTTGTTTTTCAAAAACAAATGAGAGTCAAGCTTTCAAAATAATTACCGCTTTATTAATATTAGAAATTCCGGGTTAAAGTGAATATTAAATTAACATTCGGTTATAATTGCGCGTTTGTTTTAAACGCATTTAAAATATGGCATATAAACCCGTTTTTTTTAAGTGGGGGGAAAACTCTAATGCTTTCGTGGAGATATCGTTCTCCCGTATGGGCCTAGCAAGTACCTTCGGGGCTCGAGTACCTTATGCTTTCGTAAGGATATCGTTCCTTCGTACGGGCATAAGCGAATGGGTCCCCCTGAATTGAACCCGGTTGAAAAGAGCCTATAATGGGTGATGATCGGGGGCCTTGCTACTCTTAGTAGAGGACAGCAAGGACAATTCGGGTACCTCCTAGAACCAAGACTGCATGTAGAGAATACATAGAAACCTACCCATTTAGAGCCATGCGGATAACCTTAGGATTTAGACGGGATAAATAGGGTTGTTTTGTGTGTTTATTCTGTTTAATTTTGTCCTTTTATTTATATATTTATTATTTTTATCCGGTACTAACTCATTTTTTCGTGTTTTATTTTTATTTTACACATATTTTTGTTGCATTATCATTGCATCCACATTACATAGAGGCGTTGATTCAAGTGGTTTGCCCGATTAGAAAATCTTTCATCATGGAAAAAAGGTGTCTTAGGAAGGATGGCATCGATCTAGTTGTATGACATTGGTCAAAGATTAATCAACAAATCCGAGGTAACGATTTGCCGAACAAGCGTGTAGTGCCAAAGTATACACACGAGACCCTGATGGTGGACATACAACGAGCTACAAGGTGTGTGAATGACTTAGCTATCGGTCCGCCGCGACTCTCTGACCTTTCGTAACCCCGGACATGGAAGAAGCACCAAGGTTTATCAAGTTGCTCAGAGCTGTCAAGGAGCTAGGAGGTAGAGCTAGGGATTATGTGTAGAACTTTATTTTGTAATTAAGACTTTGTAATAGACTCTTTTTGTAATAGGGACTCCTTTTGTAATATGGATCTTTTTTGTAATCTGGACCCTTTAATTCCCATGAAAGTCGTTCGAAAGGGTGATTACCAGTGGAATCAACGCCTTTATTTGCATTCATGTTGCATATCATGACATGGTGTTGATTCAAGAACAGTTCATTAAAAAGCTTTCAAAATAGAAAAAGTCCGCTTAAAGGGAACGATAATATTACAGTATCAAGTTAGGCCGAGCAAAGACCAATCGCGAAAGAAGACGGTACGACAATAAGGCATGTGCGACGCAGAAGATTCAGTCAGGGCCGCAGAACCCCAATTTTAAATCTTCACATTTGACCATTTTTAAATTCTCAGATTTTAATTTAACTAAAAAAAGAAGAAGAAAAAATTAAAAATATTATTATTTTGCTTTGAAACTTCTTCTCTCATAAAACTTTCAGAAGAATAATAATAACAAAAAGAAACCTAAAAGTTTCATTTTTAAGTAAGTTAAAATTTTTGATAATAAAAATGGGGAAATTTTTAAGCCAAATGATCTTTGAGAATTTTAATTTAAACCCTAAAATTTTTTAAAGTACTCCCTTAGGACCGATAGAATCCATCCATGTTTAGACGTATTATTCGTTTGCACCCAGAAAAGATCTTATCTGCATTATGCCTGCACTTGTTGATGTCATTTTTAGAAGCCACAAAAATAAAGATCATGACGTCACGAGTTCATAGAATAAGAAGAGAAGACGAAGTCATCCATCATCCTGAAGATGACGTCGAGACGTGGAGCACAGGTTTTGCTTCCCGAAGTCAAGATCTTCAGAAGAAGCTAACTGTCACCTGTAATTCATTATTAGTTTCTTGCAACCAGACATTTTTCTATTGATTGAAAGTCTTTTAAGGACTGTTCGAGAATCAACACCGCATTTGCATTCATGCATTGTATTGCATTACATTGTACAATCATGACATATTTTACATAACACTATCACTACCTTGCATAAAATTTTTGGGGGGTAATCCAAATAACAATTAGAGTTTTATCATGAATAAAAGAATTGAAGACACTCAAAAATCCATATCCGAGCAGTTAAAAGATGGGCTCGAGGAAAAAAGAGAAAACAAGAAGTTTGATGTCTTTAATGCAAGAAAACTCTGTTTGAACCCTGGGTTTGTCGTTCCTCCGAATTCCAAAGATTCTCAGATTTGCACATGATGATGGAACAAGATGCCTCAAGATTCACGCGGCCATATTCTGCAAAAGATGGAGGGATGCATTAAAAATTACCGATCCACTACTTCCCCGACAGTCTAGCAGGACCTACCGTGATATAATATGCTTTGGACCTAGCACTAAGTCGTCGGTATCTCTAGGGTATGAAGATGAAACCTGATGAAAGCTTCAGGGAATGTGCTTTGAGGTGTCTATGTTTAGTGACCCAAGTGCAACCCCCGTAGATGAAGAGGAAATTGACTTCTATGCCATCTTTTATATTTCTTCTTTAATAAGATGCTCGAGAAAATGAAGGTCAGCTTTGAGGACTTAATGACAGTCAGAGCGAGAAACAAACATGCACTCTGGGACCTTAGTTTAAAGACCAGACCTGCCTAGGAGCAAAAGGAAACAGAGAGATAAATGTGTATCACTTTCAAAACATTGAGGCACTGGGGCATGATACTAAGAAATTTGGGGTCGTTAAAAAATTAAGAAGCTAGTCGATAAGGGAGTCATGACAAGATAGTCATCCAGCGATGGAAAAACAAGAGAAGAGGCAAGCCTACACTACCTTAGAAGGGACAGAATGAGTTAGTACCCTGGAGATAATCCAAAGGTCCCTACGATTTTCTCATCATTTCACAAAGAAATTCTCAAAAAAAAATCATTGTTTATTAGAATTAAAAATCACATTTCCATTTAGAAAATCATTTTTACATCCTTGATTCTTTAAACATTTCATTTTTATGGGGCAGTTTTCCCATATGCATATACACACATTTTTGAATGGACATATGTATATATCATTTCTATACCAGGTCCTCGAATTTTGAATGCAACAGTACATTTGCTTCAAACCCAAAGATCAACTCTAAGTTGCATATATTTAGAAGAGATTGAATGTTGTGGTGATACTGTAAATGTGAGTATCTGCTAGTTTACTTAGGCCAACAGAGGAACAAAGGCGAGTGTTTAGACAATGGGCAGTTCCCATTTTAGGAATTTATCTTCTCAGGCGCTTGTCGTTTAAGATTCTTGAAACGAAAGTTGACCCTAAACCTCTACCCCCTGAAGGCATTCTCAAGACATTTGTGAATATGACAATGGATGTTGTTCTTTTACTTTACCAGAAGACACAAATGAGACTATACATATTGGATACGAAGATCAGAAAATCACCAGAAGAACGTGGTTGAAAACATGGATATGTCCAAACGAAAAGCCAAAAAGAAGATAAATGGTAATCAGAAGGCTGAAGCAATCCAGATCGGGTAAATATCAGAAGAGCTGCAGAGAGGCAGTTAACTCCGAGCGGAAGATCGCGTCAATACCCAGTATAGATCAGTGTTGATTCAAGGATACATTCATAGACTCGAATAAGAAGAAAGAGATTTAATGCTAAAAACCCAGAGTGAACAGTCTAAAAAAAAGAGAAAAAAGAAAAAGAAAGAATGAAAGAATACAGTCTATGTTTCACACACAGATCAAACAATACAAGAACGAGACTTCAACTATGAGCAAGAGACAGAAGGAATCCACATTTCAAGTAAACATCAGTTTTGAAAATTAGTATAGAAGCTCGAATTGAAGCTAATTCAAGACAAGTCGGCCCGAAGATTGCCAATTTTGAAAAAAGAAATGACCTCTAGGGT
Organism: Hibiscus mutabilis; assembly: GCA_019671005.1. Lineage (NCBI taxonomy): Eukaryota > Viridiplantae > Streptophyta > Magnoliopsida > Malvales > Malvaceae > Hibiscus > Hibiscus mutabilis. The sequence goes on along the minus strand of CM033750.1, from coordinate 26,082,275 downwards.
GAAAACCCAAAAATGGGCAGTCTAGAGTGATCCTAAAAATGAAGAAAAAGAGTAGTCTACCTGAGCCTGTTGGCATTAATATCCAACCAAAATACACTGAAGGAAGTGACCTCTAGGGTGAAAACCCAAAAATGTGCAGTCTAGAGTGATCCTGAAAATGAAGAAAAAGAGTAGTTTGCCTGAGCATGCTGGCATCGATATCCAGCCAAAATACATTGATCCGAAGGTACAAAAGAAGGAAGTGATCTCTAGGGTGAAAACCCAAAAATGGGCAGTCTAGAGCGATCCAAGAGAGAAAGGAAAAAGAAAAGAAAAAAAGAGAAAAGAAAAAAAAGAAAGAATAACATTTCATCTTGGTGTGCCAATCACAAGAATTCCCAGAAACGTAATCGTAGTCCTTCAATAAATCTCAGTTTCGAGGAGTTTTGAAGGATCAAACATTCTTGAACAGAAAATGAACATCAGTATATAGCCAGAATGCAAGGCAGCATATAATAAAAAGAAATGAAATGAACTCTAGGGTGAAAACCCAAAAACGGGCAGTCTAGAGTGATCCAAAAAAGAGAAGGAATAATGGGCATATCCAAGTTACACAAGTACAGAAATACTGTTTCACTTAACCATAAACCAAAGGCCTACATTACAAGCCTCAAAGACCATTATGGTCATCCATAGATATCCAAGTTGAATGAGAATGTCTTCAGATTTTATTCCGCCTATAAGGGTTAACTTTTCTTCAAGGAACGTCAAACTTCGAAGTGCTTGATCGACACCCAAATGAGGGAAGGATGGGGCATGGTGAGATAGTGAGATTAAGAGAGCCACCTTAAACGGGGTAGAAACTAGGTAGGGTTGTTCCTCTCAAAAGCCTATTAGACCAGAAGAAACTATACATTGGCATATATCTCCACAATGGTCAAGATCTTCTAAATATGCGCTTCATTAGAGTTGGTCTCTGGCAACTTGAAACAGATGCGCTATGGTGTTTGATATTTCGGGGGCAAACATGTTTTAAAAGGTTTGACATTTTCTCCCAAAGTTTTGATGTTTAACATTTCCCCCAAACATTAGTTTTTAAAAATGTTTGGCAATACACGTCGAGTTTTGTTTACCATTCTCCAAGCATTATTTTATAAAAAATGTTTGGTCCTTAGAAAAAGAAGAAGAAAAGAAAAAGATGTTTACCATTTCTTCCAAACAATGTTTTCAAAATGTTTGGTATCCCCTCCAAGTTGTGATTTTCAAAATGACTGTTATATTTTCAAACAATCTTTATTTGTTGAAATATACGCAAGTAAATTGCCTTTTGCTTTACTTTAAAAATGAATGATGATGAGATTTAAAGCATATTGACCGAGAGTTAGTTCCCGTCGAAATGCTACGAGAAGATCAAGGAAGAGCTCAAGGGATGGAAGCATCTTGGCTCACCCTGGTGACTAGAAATAGATCGAGGCTCTATAGGATGGGCCAGAAAATTCAAAGCAGTGGAGCCTGTGGTTGAATGGGGCAACGCCAAGCCAAGAAGATGACAAAGGTTCTTATAAGAATGATATAAGAACCATAAGATCATTTATGAAGATGGGTGATAACCCTAAAGACAAGAAAGCCTTCAGCACAAAAGGTTTAAAAGTATGTTCAAATGAGGATTTAAGAGCATACAGTAAAGCAGTAAAGAGATGGAGAGATATGAGGAACGACCTTTCAGGGTGTAAGACTTTAGAACAAAAAGGCTAAAAGAAAAAAAGAGAAAGAAAGAGAAAAAAGAAAAAGAAAAGAAAGAAACCATTACATTGCATGCATCATATAGATAGGGGCTTGTCAATTTTTGCTTATTTTGGACAGGTACCTGAAGAATTATCAAAGAACATTAAGAAGTGGATTCATTGAAGAAGTTTTGGCGGCCATTTTCGGCGTGAGTCCCTAAATCTGAAGAAGTTTTGGCTGCCATTTTCGACGTGAGTCCCTAAATTGAAGAAAGTTTTGGCGGCTATTTTCGGCGTGAGTCCCTAAATTGAAGAAAGTTTTGGCAGTCACCTTCGGCGTGAGTCCCTAAAGTTTGAAGAAAGTTTTGGCAGCCACCTTCGGCGTGAGTCCCTAAAGTTTGAAGAAAGTTTTGGCGGCTATTTTCGGCATTAGTCCCTAAAATTTGAAGAAAGATCGGCGGCCATTTTCGGCTTAAGTCCCTAAATTTGAAGAAGTTTTGGCAACCATTTTCGGCGTAAGTCCATAAATTTGAAGAAGTTTTGGCGGCCATTTTCGGCGTGAGTCCCTAAATTTGAAGAAGTTTTGGTGGCCATTTTTGGTGTGAGTCCCTAAATTTGAAGAAGTTTCGGCAGCCACCTTCGGCGTGAGTCCCTAAAATTGGAAGATTGGTAGCCATTTTCGGTGTGAATCCCCGAATCTGAAGAGACATCGATGGCCATCGTGGTGTGAATCCCAAATGAGAAGACAATGTTTTCATATACAAAAGGCATATGTTTCCAAGCTCTAGAGAGAGGTTCTATATAGGAAGAATCCTCCGCTCTAAGGCTTCAGAAGCTGAAAGTTCTATATAGGAAGGACTGACAGCTCTAGGGTGAAGACTAGCAGTTCTATATAGGAAGGACTCCCAGTCGAAGGAATTCACCCATGACACACAAGATTATATAGGAAATCCTGTTGTGTCGAAAGTGAAGAGTTCTATATAGGAAGGACTCCGAGCTTCAATGTCTTAGGGTGAAAGGTTCTATATAGGAAGAACCGTAGCTCAGAGATTCGAGACGCCAAAGGTTCTATATAGGAAGGGTGGCGGCTCAGGGTTTGAAGACTAGCAGATTCTATATAGGAGGAACTCCCAGTCGGAAGAATCCATCAGCGACGCAGAAGGTTTTATATAGGAGAAACCAGCGTTGAAGGCGAAGAGTTCTATATAGGAAGGACTCCAAGCTATACCGTCTTAAAATGGAAAGTTCTATATAGGAAGGACCGACAACTCCTGTGGTTTGAAGACTAGCGATTCTATCTGAGAGGAACTCCCGGTCGGAAGAATCCATCATGACGTTGAGAAGGTTTTATATAGGAATGATTTGGCGGCTCGTGGTTTGAAGACTAGCAGTTCTATATAGAAGGAACTCCCAGTCGGAAGAATCCATCAGCGACGCAGAAGGTTTTATATAGGAGAAACCAGCGTTGAAGGCTAAGAGTTCTATATAGGAAGGACTCCAAGCTATACCGTCTTAAAATGGAAAGTTCTATATAGGAAGGACTGACAACTCCAGGGTTTAAAGACTAGCAGTTCTATACAGGAGGAACTCCCGGTCGGAAGAATCCATCGTGATTTGAAGGTTTTATATAGGAGAAACCAGCGTTGAAGGCGAAGAGTTCTATATAGGAAGGACTCCAAGCTGCACCATCTCAAAATGAAAAGTTCTATATAGGAAGGACTGACAACTCCAGGGTTTGAAGACTAGCAGTTCTATATAGGAGGAACTCCCGATCGGAAGAATCCATCGGTGACGTGAAGGTTTTATATAGGAGAAACCAGCGTTGAAGGCGAAAGAGTTCTATATAGGAAGGACTCCAAGCTGCACCGTCTCAAAATGAAAAGTTCTATATAGGAAGGACTGACAACCCGGGGTTTGAAGACTAGCAGATTCTATATAGGAGGAACTCCCCCAAAGAAGAATCCATCATGTGCGAGAAGGTTTTATATAGGAGAAACCAGCGTTGAAGGCGAAGAGTTCTACATAGGAAGGACTCCAAGCTGCACCGTCTCAGAATGAAAGGTTCTATATAGGAGGGACTCATAACTCGAGGCTTGAGTGAAGGGTTCTATGTCGAAAGAGCCTATAACTCCAAGATCGGAAGGTGACGAAGCTCTATATAGGAAGAACTTACGAGCCTGAAGATTCAGCTAAGGAAGAGCGGATAGTTCCAGAAGAACAAGTGATTCCGAAGCCAAAGACAAGAAAGTAGGTAAAAAATGAGTTCTTTTGATCTTTGCTTTGTCCTCATTTCACAAGAACAAGCAAAGAGGGGCAACTGTAATCACTCATTTTTGACCGGGTTTTAGTGTTATTAGTGTTATTATAATAATAAAATTATTAATATAAAAAATAAAAAAAAAATAATAATAATAATAAAAAAGGGAAGAAAATTGCGTGGAGCAGGGTGCTCCACGTCACCCTTAACCCATCCTTTTAGCCTATAAATAGGCACCCCATTTGGAGAGCAATTCCACGCCCAAAATTGAAGAGAAATTGGCAATTGAATTGCCATCAATTCATAGGGGCATGGCCGGCCGCAAGGCTGGCCGGGGTTGGGGGCAGTGCCCTCAACCCCAGTTGGTTCAATCCAACATTCGATCGGGGTCTTATTTTAGGTCCAATCTAGTTAAATTTTTGGAGGGGTCGCGGTAGATCTCGGTGGGGTTCAGTCAGGGTTCCTTATTCAAGCTCCTAGTTAGGTATATTTTCTTCCCTTTTTTATTAGTGTTGTAATTTTCATAATTTAATGAAGTATTAACCCCTTAAAAAGAACTCTCTAAAGTGAAAACCCGAGAGGACACTTTAGAATTCCAAGTCGTAATTGGAGAAAAAGAAAGGTTGAGATGGTTGAACCTGACAGTGAAGCGGGGTATCGATGCCCGTAAGAAAGGAGAAAGCGAACATCAAGATCAAATAAGGACCAAAACAAGCCCACCAAGATATTGACACTCATGCATCATGAATAGTCAGACATCACTAGGATTAGGAGCATGTCAATTCATTTGTCATAGCATTTTGTTTTCATCTCAGACAGGTATCTGCAGATTCAAAGAGACATCGATGGCCATCGCGGTGTTAATCCCGAATGAGAAGACAATGTTTTTACATACAAAAGGCACATGTTTTCAAGCTCTAGAGAGAGATTCTATATAGGAAGAATTCTCCGCTCCGAGGCTTCAGAAGCTGAAAGTTCTATATAGGAAGAATCTATATAGGAAGAATCTGTAACTCCAAGATTTCAAGACGCCGAAAAGTTCTATATAGGAAGGACCGACGGCTCCAAGGTGAAGACTCGCAGTTCTATATAGGAAGAACTCTCAGTCAAAGGAATTCACCTATGAAACAGGGTTATATAGGAAACCTGTTGTGTCGAAAGCGAAGAGTCTTATATAGGAAAGGCTCCGAGCTTCATTGTCTTAGAGTGAAAGGTTCTATATAGGAAGAACCTGTAGCTCTGAGATTTCAGATGCCAAAAGTTCTATATAGGAAGGACTGACGACTCCAGGGTTTGAAGACTAGCAGTTCTATATAGGAGGAACTCCTAGTCGGAAGAATCCATCAGCGGCACAAAAGGTTTTATATAGGAGAAACCAGCGTTGAAAGGCGAAGAGTTCTATATAGGAAGGACTCCAAGCTTTACAGTCTCGAAGTGAAAGGAAGGACTCATAACTCGGGGTTTCAGAGCGAAGGGTTCTATATAGGAAGAGCCTGTAGCTCTAAGATCGGAAGGTGACGAAGCTCTATATAGGAAGAACTTACGAGCCTGAAGATTCAGCCAAGGAAGAGCGGATATATCCAAAAGAACACGTTTTTCCAAAGCTACAAACAGGGAAGTCTGATAAAAATGAGTGCTTATGAATCTTTTCTTTGTTTCCCATTCCATGAGAACAAGCAAAGAGGGGCAACTGTAATCACTCATTTTCACTTGTAAATATATATTAATATTGCATGTATATTTATTATATTATATGAATGTTACTAATATATATATAAGGTGTGGTGTGTGCATGTATATTATAAGCTATGTATGTATACGTATTAATGATGTATGTGTGTCGCGTATGTATCTAGAGTATGAGCGTATTTGATTAATATATATAGATGTTATGTTAATTATGGGTAGGATTATATGTACGTATGCCAATATGTTATACTTGTATAAGTATATATTTGTATCATGTATGTGTATTGCTGTTATAATTATATTATTATTAATATTATTGGGCTGATAAAATGAAATCAAAAAAAATTAAATATATTAAACCCAAATAAAAATTACAGTCCAAGTCCAAATATCATTACAAGGCCCAAACCCAAATCCTATCTAATTACAACTGTGTGTGCAGGTGGCTGTGGGCCGTTGGATCAAGATTTGATCCAACGGCCACGATCCAACCAATAAGTCAAAAATATCTGACAGCAGCGTGTTCCACACGTATGGACCGTTCGAATGCCACGCGCGCTTGTGGTCAACGCGCGGACGCTTTAATATCCCACGCGCGCGTAAGATCCACGCGTTCTGACTCCTCGACTGCGGAGCTCCACGTGGCAAGATCTGGAGCCGTCTCATCAAATCGAGGCTTCATCCAGGCCGTTCGTCCTTCAAGCCATCTCGACCGTTAGATCAGATCTGATCTAACGGCCGAGAACGTGTTTGGCCGCTGGCAGAACACCCATACCGCCACCACGCCGATATTCAACCCCCGTGTTCAGAACATGCCCAATACAACAAGCTGTCAGTTCAGATCTGAAAAAGCAAGATGCAACTTGCATCAAAACAAAGACAAGGATATATATGAAACGGGGACTTTTGTAACAGGGGAGAGTTGTAACAGAGGGGGTAACAAAAAAAAAACAGAGTGGTAACATAAATCTTGTAATACAAAAACTGAAAGTTGTAACCATTCAAGTGAATCGAAAGAAAAGTCCAGTGGTAAATACTCGTTTCTTTTTTTTATTTTTGCATGCATATACAAAAGAGGTAAACAGAAACAAAAAAAAGGAGAGTCATCTTACCGTCGCTGTTTGTGGGTCTTCCCTTCCTCAGTGATAAGCCTTTCGGCTTCTCCAAGCCTGATATGGTGAACTAAAGGGAGGGGAAGACCCCTGGTAGTTTTGTTTTAGGTTTAAAAGTGTTTTTTTTGGTTCGTATTTCCTAGATCTAGGGCGAATAGAGGTGTATCCTCTGAATCCAACCTTGGATTCGTGTCGAGGATAGAAAGAGAGTTATTTTGGTGTTTTTTGGAGGCTCGCCGGCACCGGTTAGCGGCGGCCGGCGGCGGAGAACACGGCGGCCGGCCGCTGGATTCTGGGTTTCATAAGATCAGTTGAGAGAAAATAAGAACGGGGCTGGGTTATGAAAACCAAAAAATGAAATGAAATGGTGAAAATTTGGTTTCGGTCTAAAAATAGCCTTTATATAGGTGTTATTATTTTTTTGAAATGGGTAAATCACACACTTAATCCTCCCGCGTTTCCAATATTTTCGTTTTTGTCTTGCCGCATGGAATAATTACAATCCTAGTCCCCATGATATTTCAAAATCTTGTAATCCAGTCCCTAAATTACACCGAATCAGTTTTCAAATGGTAAAATTACGCCTTTAGCCATCCCGCGTTTTTGAACTTTTCATTTTGGGTCTGCCCCTTGGTCCAATTACAACTTTGATCCTTCTAGGTTCTGTTTACTTCGCATTTTAGTCCTGAAATTACATATTATTGTTCTTTAATTTCTGCCACTGACTTTTATTTTTCTTTCATTTCAGTCCTGTTTCTTTGTAAATACTCATGTTCGTATTATAATCGTATATGTTGATGTATTATATTGTTTTATTTTATGTCCCTCGTATATGCCTCGTATTTTATGTTTAAATGTATATGTGTATTAAGCTTACGATAATTATATATTTTTATCCGGTTATTTGTATTAAAGCATGTTGTGTTCTATTTGACTCGTAAACGGCATGTTTTTGTATTTTTGTACGTATTGTATGTTTTCTTGGCTTTTAGGTTACGTGTTAGTGTGTCTTCTTTTATGTACGATATGTTGTCCCATATATGTTGAAATATGTTTTATTACTAGCATGTATGTCTTTTTGAAATATTTGTTCGTCTAAATACGTAATTATTCCTGCCTTGTTATTCTGACTTGTTAAAGTTGTTTTTATCTATTATTTAGAATAATATGTATATATGCATGTTTTAGTCTAGTATATCATTTATGTTAGATTAGTATTATGTTATGTTAATATTTATTGCATTTAAATATTTTGCCATGTTTTGCTCATTAAGGTTGCATAATGATATATAAATTGTCAATGCGGCGCCCTTTTATCCGAACGTAAACGGGGCCAGTATCAGGCGTAGTGATAGTGGTTGGGCGTTTATTCTCGGATAACGGGGCCCTTAAGATTTATTCGCAATTATGACCGAATTTTAAAATAATCGTCACTTTAATCCGGAAAATCCAATATTAATAAAGCGGTAATTATTAAAGTACCAATTTTGGGCAGTGTGGGGGGTGCTAATCCTTCCCCATCCGTAACCGACTCCCGAACCCAATCTTTATGAATCTCTGGTTTTATGGTGTCCGGCCTACCTAAGTGGCCGGTGGCGACTCCATTTTTTAAAATGCGGTTTTTAAAAAAAAAACCCACGGAATAAATATTTTATATCCAAAAGAATCAAAAACACCCTTTCAAACCCTTCGAAAAATCCACGTTTTTATTTTAGCGATATAAAACAAAAAAAAGACATCGCTACACAATCCATTCATGCAAACTCAAAGAAAAAAAAGTCTTTTAATTGTCATTCTTAATCAACATGTGCCAAACACTAATTGTCGGAGGACATGCACAAAGAACATGGTTAATATCTTTCAAATCAGCTTTACATAATTTAATCTTCTGCAAGCCTTAAAACTTGTGCACAATCTTCCATATCTTGTCCACTACCCCATCAAGTTGGCCCGATCGAATTGTATACGTGGACTAAATCGAGAATCATTTATCCACAATTCCTTTCTATCCTATGACATCGCATGGGAGAAACTGAGTCGGACCCTTGATTGCCGCGATATGTAACAGCACATTATGCGATAATAGATGTTTAAACAGCGACCATTTTCATTCCCTAGTCGATATTGTCATGCTAGCAACAGGAATAGCTCCCAAGTTGTCCATAACACTAGGTGGTACATGATTAACCAAAGGACCAAGCTCTTTAATCCACGAGTCATACCAAAAATCAATGTTGCGACCATGACCAATTGTTAACTCCTCAAAAAGTTTTACTTTTTACGCATATATTGTCATGCTATTGCTTGAATTTGGATACATATTTGTGCATTTAGCTAGTAGATTCATGCATTTGCATCTAAATGTTAAGGAATGTACAGTTTTCAATGCCAGAGTGAAAGGGGTATTTTTCTTGCTGTGGTAGGCAGGTTTGGCAGGACAGGAGCAGAAGAGAAATGCCGAGTTCCATTGGCAAAAGAAAGACGAGGATTGCCAAGCTCGATTGGCAAAAGAAAGAGGATAAGATGATAACGCGTCTACATTGGTGCGTAACAAATTTTCAAAAATCAAACCTAGACTAGGGTTTCCACGAGCGACTATATAAAGAAGGTCTTTGATCGAGGAAAGGAAGGCCGTGCCGGGAGAAGAAAGAGAGTAGAGGGCAAATCATGGTTCGACCAGGACGTGACCGAGAGCTATGGATCCATTGAAGGATTGTATTGACAGATCTCCTTCTCTGTCCATTTCTCTTAGTTTTATTTCTAATTTGATGGTGATGTTTAAAAACGATATAGTTTTGATGGTTTCCTCAACCATAAACTAATTCTTCAAGTTGGCTAGGGGTGTTTTGCGATGAACACTCAACTTTAGGTTTTTAATAATTGAATGCCTTGGCATTATTGTCTATTTTGCTTGCGCTTACATTTTATCATATTTTATGCCATATGAAAGTTGGCATTGAATGCTCATTATCCCTTAATATCTTAATAGACTTAGGAGATAAGAATTAATTGCCAAATACTAAGGAGAGAAACTTCGACAGAAGATGTTCAAGTAGATGAGTTTACTTCGGAAGTGAATCTACCCCTTAAGAGTGAAGATTAAAACTTTGGTAAGTTTATTAATTGAAAACATTGTGAAATCCAAGCATCCCTTGCCAACACCAATCAATCATATGGATACATTTGTTTGTCAATCTGTCTGAATTCTTACTTTAATTTCCTTAGTCATTTTCTTAATTAAAACTCAATCTCGATTATCAACTTATTTGTTCCACTTCACAAGTAATTATCGTGGCAGTTAATTCCCAGACAATCCCTGTGGATACAATACTCAGCTTACTATTGTATTACTTGCTAACCGTGTATACTTGCATGCAAATAGACCTAATCTTGGCATTATTTACTTGCTTAATTATGCTATACCATCAATCTGTTGCCAAGCATTAGTCTATCGACAAGTTTTTGGTACCGTTTCCAGGGAATACAACGAAATTTATTCTTTTGATTTTTACTTGTTTTTGTTTATTTTACTTATTTTGTTTTGTTTGGTCTGTGACCAAGAGTCGCACTATGAAGGAAGATTTATTATACGATCCACAGATTGAAAGAACCCTATGTAGGTTAAGAAGAAAACTTCGAGAAATGGGAGAGTAGATGATGTCCTAAATAATGCCAACAACCAAGAAAATCTGGCAATACATGATGTGATACCACCCGTGCCTGCTGTCGCTGTAGAGAGTCCTAAAAATGACCTATCAGAGACACTTAGCACCAACCATGGATAATCTGATACTAAGACTAATTGGCCCAGAGGTAAATATAGCTAATTTTAAGCTTAAACTGGTAATGATTCAGATGCTATTGAATGTAGGTCAATTTGATGGATCACCTATTGGAAACCCAAGGCAACACTTAAAGCAATTCATGGAGGTGTGCCAACTATTTCAACAACCTGTTGTGGCTGAAGAAATAGTGAAGTTGAGACTATTCTCATTCTCTCTAAGAGATAGAGCAAAATCGTGGCTAAGTTTTTTGCCACCTGGTTCAGTTACTTCGTGGGCAGAATTATGTCAAAAGTTCCTTATGAGATTCTAGCCACCTAAACTTAATGCCAAGTGTTGCGCGTAATAAGTGCTACGCAAATGTGCAAGTATACACGTTGCAAGTTATAGTATAAAAGATATCGTCTCCACAGGGATTGGTGCTACTTCAAGAATCTAGTCTCTTGCACTGTAAAAAGTAAAAACACAAATAAAGGATTATAGGAGTTTAACTAATAACTAAACTAGAAGGCAATAAAGTAAAAGAATAAATAAGATCAAATGAGAGAGATAGACTAGGTTATCGTGAGTTGAGGTGTGATAGCCGATTGGATCGTCTTGGTAAAAGAGTGCACGGGCAACTCACTTGCCGTGGCAACTTGCACAACGGGGTTGCCTTGGCAACTAATCGATGATTCCCTGGGCGACTAGTTGGGCAACTACTTGGGCGTCTGGGCAGCAACCTTGAAGGTTCGGCAGAGCGTTCTTCAATGGTTTCTTCTTATCCCTAAGTCGAAACTCTAGCTACTTGTGCATGCCTTGATAATACATCCCTGCGTGAATCAAGGGTGAACAACAACCAATCTTGCGCTCCTCTTAGCCGTTGAAATCCTTGACTTATTCCTAAGCCGGATTAATCTTCACCATCAATAGATTGAATAAAGATCATATTCATTTGTTTCTTGAATCTAACTTTCCCGATATTAGATAAATAGATGAAGTTACGAGATCCTCTCCCAATTCACTCGCAAACAAGAATGGATAAACCTTGAATAGAAAAGTGCAAACTCTTATTACCTAAACAAAATCCAATAGTTTCTCACAACCACAAAACACAATAACCATAGCCAAATAGATTTAGTTCATGGCTAGGTTCCAAAGAAACACAAGATAAATAATCCCTAGCATGAACCTAATTGAACAAGAAAGAAAAAGATGAAGAAGGAAGCTTGTCGAAATCCTCCTTGCCCTAGATGCTTGTCGAAAATTCTCTCCTCTTGCTCTCTCTTTCAAGTTGACGATATGGCCTCTAATTTATAGGGCTAGGTCAAAGTCCTTCTTTGAGAAGGAAGTTAAGTTGGAATTAAATTATCTTTAAAGAATATAATTCTTTATTATAATTATATTCCTACTAGAACTTCTCCTATCTTCTTGGAATTTAATTCTTCTTTAATCTCTTCATGGAAATCAAATTCCTTTGGGATTTGGCTTTGCTCCACATCATCTTGGGCTTGTCTAGTCATCAATTTCGACTACCATATCACCTTGTTCTTTGTCGACAATTACCCTGGCAACTGGCTCGGCGTCTCCTTCATGCATTGCCCTGGCAACTAGCTCGGCATCTCCTTCATGCATTGCCCTGGCAACTAGCTCTAGCCTTGCTTTGGCAAGTGATCCTGCACATACACACAAAACACACCAAAGCAGCATCTTTTCCCACAAAAACTACCAAGTTATGTAATCAAGCTCAACGATGGAAGGAAACATGGATTAATGCATGAGTGGCTAATTATGCAACTAATATGAGCTTAAGTCTAACAATAATATGAGTAAAAAGGGTAAGAAAAATAGTACTTTTGAACACTTATCACACCCCCAAACTCAAACTACTGCTTGTCCTCAAGCAATGCAAACTAACAATTACCTGCCAAGATTTCAATTTTCACAAACTTTGCTTTGAACTTGATTTCAATTCTCAGAACCGGTGCAAAAAGTATGATTGGCTTTTCATTTTTCAAAAAACTTAGGAGTTACTCGGAATCAAACTATAATGCTTGTGAGTGTGTGCGGAGTTGTGTACAAGTTGATTTTTTGGATTCTATGCAAACAAGAGGTTTTCAAATTACTTCATTGGGTTCTTTTTAACATGTTTTAACTAGAGCCAATTTTGGGCACCTCTAGTGTTTTGTTTTTAGTTTTATTCGATTAGAGCCGGTTTGGGCACCTCTAGCGAAAAAAGTTTTTTTAGCACATACTAGAACCAGTTTCGGGCACCTCTAGCATTCATCCAATTTTTATTCTAATCCCCCAATTTGTTAATTATCAACCTAAGTTCACTAGAATTCCTTAAATCAATCAAACCACAACAGTGTTTCATCAAATTTAGCATCATAGTAAAATTCTAAGTTTTTCCATGGTTATCCTAGAATAAAAATTCTATCAATTAAGTGCATTGGCAAAGTCATCATCGGATATTCATCATATCTAAGCAATTCTTGTTCCAGCTAAAGGCATGGAAAGCAATTTATGTATCCTAAATGTAATACTTAAGATGAATGTAACAATCCCCCCAAACTCGAGTGAGGCATTGTCCTCAATGCATGCATTAAAGGAAAATAACGAAAAATACATACGAGGACTTACTCCGAGAGTTCGTCATCGTAGATGATTAGTTTCCTTTTGGTCAGTGTCTTGATTCTCTTGCTTGAACGCGATGGTTGTTTTCTTGTTGCCGGTGGTGGAATCGATCCTCGTACGGGGTTGTCCTCTTCCTTAGTGTCATTGGCTTTTCACTTGGAGGATTCAATGGGTGCGGTCTTTGTTGGTGCAATGGAGGACTCGTCCGAATCTGAAAAATCAAAAAATGATTCCGTAGGATTTGATTTGGGCATAGTTGCTTTACCTTTGGCTTTTACAGTGGTTGCCGGGATGTCTTTAGCTTTGGTTGCCGTGGCATCTTCAGGGTTGGTTGTTGTGGCATCAGCTCGTGCAGGCACGATGTAGGTTGCCGCGACATCATCTGTTGCGGTTGTCATGGCGACTGCTTCATTGGTTGCCGGGGCAAGGATCTCGGCAGGAAAGATTGGGAACGGCACGCGACTGTCCGGGTACTTTTCTAGGATGACTTGGGTGATGGCATTGTTGTGCTCCTTCATGTACCGCATGAACATTAGTTGCCGGTCTTCAATTTGCCTTAGGTGGCTTGCCAATGGTTGCAAGAGTGTTTCAAAGTGTCCCGGTGTTGATGGTCGAGTTGCCCGGGCATTAGGTGCTTGGGCATTATGGATTGCCGGGGCAGCAGGAGTTGTCGCGGCAATTGGAGGCCTTGAAGATTTTCCCGGTGTCTCTCCTATTTGCTTTTGGATTTGTGCTTGATTCCAACCGGACTTTGGTAGGGCCTTTTCATCGGTGGACTCACATGGGACATGCATCTCCTTGCAAAGATTAGAAATTAAGCAAGGGAAGAAAATATAACCCTTATCTTTTGAGCTACATACAAAAATCTCATCACAAATAATTTTTCAATGTTAATGATGTGATTATGCAAAATAGAATGTATGAGCAAAATATGTGGTATATCAACGGTAGTATTGTGTGTGGTGGGCATTAAAGAATTTTTAACAAACTTATTCTATAGTTTTGCCTCGGGTTTAAGCCGAAGGTGATTTACCGTGCCCTTGTATTTACCATCGTTCCAATGAGTTCCCGGTTGAGTGAGTTCTTGAAGCACCTTGTCGAGTTGCTTGGGAGTGATTTGATCAACGAAGGCTTGATGCTCGTCCTTCTCAATGTAAAGCCCGTAAAAGGTGTTGACGTTTTCGGGACTTATGAGTATGGCCTTGTCACGAACAAAAACATAAGGATTATCCGGGTTAGGTGAGTGAGCATAGAATTCTCTTACCCATGAGATGTTACCCGGTTTCAGTTGATGGCAAAAGATTTTCCACTTTTGATGTGCAATCCTCTCGAAGATGAATGGTTCAAGGCCGAAATCTTGATGAGAGTTGGAGTATTCAAAGCCTTGTTCTTCATGAATCTTCCGGCTTTCAAACTTGGAGTGAAATCTTTCTTGAACCACCGATGTAGCAAACTTCTTGTATCTTGGTTCTTTGGAGGAACTTGGATGAACTAAAAATTTAATTTTGGATGCCATGGATGATCTTGGTTGTGAGTTTTGTAAAAACAAAGAAAAGAAACTAAAAAGTTGCAAGATAAAAAGTAGGAATAGGTTAAGGTTGATGGGTTTTATAGAAAAGATAGGTGGTAAATATGGTGGGTGGGATTGGGGGAAGACGAAAAAGGGTTTGGTTTAGGGAGAGGGTGACGGCAAGGGGGGTTTGATTAGGGTAAATTGGAGGCTTTATATAAGCCTTGGATTCAGCCCATTAGTTTCCTCGTTGAAGATGTTTTGCTTCTTGGATTAAAATTCCTCTTTATCTTGAACTCTTTTCCTACAATTCAAAGACAAATAAAATAAGGATTAAAATTAAAGATAGACTATTAAAAGAAAATAAATAAAGATGTGTAATGATATTCTTAAACTTAAAAAGATAAAAAAAGAAAATCTATCCTAAAAAATAATAATAATCGAAAATAATAAAAAAATAAAATTAATCGAAAATAATAAAAATAAAAATAAAATATCAAAGGGAGAGCACGCTCATGCATCTCCTAAGTTGACCACTTCTTTGTTACGTTCCACATGGGCACCATTGTGCTTCAATCTTTGTCCATTAACTTTGAATTCATGGTTGTTAGAGATGGACTTGATTATCACGGCACCATGGGAGAATGGTTTGACAACTTCGAATGGCCCCGACCATCTTGATTTCAGCTTTCTCGGGAAAAGTTTTAGCCGAGAATTGAATAAGAGAACTAGTTGCCCTAGCATGAATTGCCGCGGCAATAGTTTCTTGTCATGCCATTGCTCTGTTTTCTCCTTGTAGATTCGTGCATTGTTATAGGCGAGTGCACGGAATTCTTCTATCTCATTGAGGTCCAACAAACGCTTTTGTCCGACACTTTCCCAATTCATATTCACGGTCTTTATTGCCCAGTATGCCTTGTGTTCGATTTCCACCAGTAGATGGCATGTTTTGCCATAGACAAGTCGGAAGGGGGACATACCTAAGGGTCTTTTGAATGCAGTGCGATATGCCCAAAGTGCGTCATCTAGTCTTAATGACCAATCCTCCATAGATGGATTTACAACTTTCTCGAGTATACCCTTCAATTCCCGGTTGGAAATTTCTGCTTGCCCGTTGGTTTGTGGGTGATATGCCATGGCGATCTTGTGTGATATGTCGAAGCGTTGCAACATCTTGGCAATTAGTCTGTTGTCAAAATGCTTGCCTTCGTCACTGATAATTGCTCTCGGCATCCCAAACCGTGTAAATATGTTTTTCTGCAAGAATCGTTGCACGGTCTTGGAATCGTTGTTGGGAACTGCAGCTGCCTCAACCCATTTAGACACGTAGTCGATGGCAAGTAAAATATAGAGGTTGCCGAATGAAGATGGGAAAGGTCCCATAAAATCGATCCCCTATACATCGAACAATTCCACCTCGATGATGTTCTGGAGCGGCATCTCATGTCGTCTAGAGATATTGCCCGTCCTCTGGCAACGATCACATTGCTTGTAAAAGTCTTGGGCATCTTTGTACAATGTTGGCCAATACAAACCGGATTGCAAAACTTTGGCCGCGGTACGAGTTCCTCCAAAATGTCCTCCATAGGGTGAAGAATGGCATTGCCAGAGTACATTATGTTGCTCTTCTTCAGGGACACATCAGCGTATAACCTGATCTGCACATTGTTTAAACAAAAGAGGCTCGTCCCAAAAGTAATGCTAAGCATTATGGCGGAACCGCTTCTTCCCTTGGTGAGTAATGCCATAAGGTAAAATACCACAAACAAGGAAATTAACTAAATCCGCGTACCAGGGTATTACTGAGGCATGTGCTGCCGTGGTGACTGCTCCCAAAATTACCGAGGTGTGCGCGTCAAAGGCTGCTGCAGCGTCGAGAGTTGCCGAGGCATTTGCATCCATGGTTGCCGAGGCGTCGAGGGTTACCGAGGCATGCGTGTCCATGGTTACCGAGGTAACTAAAATTTGTTCATCCGAGAATGCATCGCATATCTCTATATCTGTGTCCTCTTCCCTGTTGCGTTCTAAACGTGATAAGTGATCGGCCACTTTATTTTCTGTTCCTTTCGCGTCCTTAATTTCAATATCAAATTCTTGTAAAAGTAATATCCAACGAATCAAACGAGGTTTGGCATCCTTTTTAGAAAATAGATATTTGATTGCCGAATGGTCCGTATGAACAATTACCTTTGTACCAATCAAATAGGATCGGAACTTGTCAAATGCGAAAACTACAGCTAGTAACTCTTTCTCCGTTGTTGTGTAATTCACTTGAGCACTATTATGAGTTTTACTAGCGTAGTATATCACATGGAAGGTCTTACCTGTGCGTTGGCCTAGGACTGCTCCTACCGCGAAATCACTTGCATCACACATGAGCTCAAAAGGTAGCATCCAATCTGGTGGAACGATAATGGGTGCCGAGGCAAGCTTTTTCTTTAGGGTTTCGAATGCTTGGGGTGCAAGAATCATCAAAATCGAAGACTTTATCCTGTTCAAGCAAATTGCACAAGGGTTTAGTGATTTTAGAAAAATTATGAATGAACCTCCTGTAAAAACCTGCATGCCTAAGAAAACTTCGAATTCATTTAACCGAACTTGGTGAGGGTAATCTCTCGATCACGTCCACCTTGGCTTTGTCTACTTCAATTCCCTTGGATGAAATCTTGTGGCCGAGCACTATTCCTTCATCTACCATAAAATGGCATTTCTCCCAATTGAGAACTAAATCAGTTTCTTCACATCTTGCCAACACCCTCTCTAAATTGCCGAGACAACTGTCGAAGTCATTACCAAAAACAAAAAAATCATCCATGAAGATCTCAAGGAAGTCTTCGACCATGTCTGAAAAGAGTGCCATCATGCATCTTTGGAAGGTTGCAGGGGCGTTACACAATCCGAACGGCATCCTTCGGAAGGCATAAGTACCGTATGGGCATGTGAAGGTTGTCTTTTCTTGATCTTCTGGTGCTATGGCAATTTGATTGTAACCTGAATAACCATCAAGAAAACAATAAAAGGGTTTACCTGCAAGACGGTCAAGCATTTGATCAATAAAGGGTAATGAGAAGTGATATTTCCTAGTGGCTTTGTTTAACTTTCGATAATCCATACAAACCCTCCAACTGGTCACAGTCCTGGTTGGAATGAGTTCATTGTTTTCATTACTTACCACTGTTATACCTCCCCTTTTCGGTACGCATTGTACCGGACTTACCCATGTACTATCAGAGATAGGGTATATAATGCCGGCGTCAAGCCACTTGATGATTTCTTTCATTACAACCCCTTTAATGGCATGATATAGTCTCCTCTGGGCCTCAATTGAAGGTTTGTGATCATCTTCCAACAAAATCTTGTGCATGCACACTATCGGGCTAATTCCCTTCAAGTCGACAATTGTCCACCCTATTACCTTTTTGTGTAGCTTCAACATCTTGATCAGCTTCTTTTCCTGCTTAGGCTGTAACTTAGAAGAAATAATTACAGGCAATGTATTATCGGTTCCTAAGTATGCATATTTTAGTTGCTCTGGCAGTTGTTTCAACTCAAGAATCGGTGGTTGTTCAATAGAGGGTTTTTCGAGTTTACCTTCCTTACCTGAGTAATCCAGTGGTTCAAAGTATGTACCTGGTCGATTGACTAGCCAATTTGCCTCTTCTTGTTGTTCCTCATCGTCTGGTTCTTCATACTCCTCAAGTTCCTCTTGATCGGCAATGTAGTTGCCGAGGTAACTAAATTCCTCGTCAAAGTTAAACTCTACTGTGGCATGAAGAAGTTGGCATTCTTCTGGATCATCGGCATGCCTTAGTGTTTGGAACACATTTAGTTTAACTTGCTGGTCATTCACCCTCATTGTGAGTTCTCCCTTTTCAACATCGATCAAGGTTCTCCCTGTTGCTAGGAATGGTCTCCCGAGAATGATGGGTGCATGCTCATTTGCTTCACAATCCAAAACAATAAAGTCAGCGGGAAAAATAAATTTATCAACTTTTACTAGTATGTCCTCGATTTTTCCCTCTGGATGCACATAGGATCTGTTGGCTAGCTGTAGCATAACTGTTGTAGGTCTTGCCTTCCCGATTCCTAGTTTCTGGAAAACCGATTTAGGCATCAAGTTTATGCTAGTCCCAAGGTCGCATAATGCTTTCCCGACATAGTGATTTCCAATAGAACACGGTATTGTGAAACTTTCGAGATCCTTCAACTTGGGTGGCATACGATTGTGCAACATTGCCATACATCACTCTGTTGCGGCAACTGTTTCAAACTCTCATAGCCTTGTTCTCTTGGACACAATGTCTTTAAGAAACTTGGCATAGTTTGGCATTTGTTCAATTGCTTCCACCAATGGCAAGTTGATGTGGACTTACTTTAGGATATCAAGAAACTTCTTGAATTGGTATTCTTGCTTTTGTCGCTTCAACCTTTGTGGGAATGGTGGTGGGAGTCGGATATCTTCGATCCTTTCATTGGTTTGGAACTTGATTGACGGCATTGCCGGGACAACTGGAGTTATCGAGGCATTATCAATTGGGGTTGCCGAGGCATGCTTATCACACGTTGCCGAAGCGTCCTTATCGTCGGTTGCCGAGGCATACTTATTGCCGGTTGCCGCGGCAATTCCTGGTTCAGAATCTGAGGCTTTGCCGCTAGGTTCATCTTGATCTTTTTGTGGAGTTTTGTTTGATGAGCGGGTTTGAGCCTCTCTAAGTTGTTGGCCACTTCTAGTGGTGATTGCCTTACATTGGTCATGGCCAGTTCCTCTTGCGACTTCAGTATCTCTAGGTAAACCTCCTTGCGGTCTAGTATTCAGATTTTGAGCAAACTGTCCGACTTGATTTTCCAATGATTTGATTGCCGCCTCTTGGTTTTGCAATCTCATCTCGGTCCTGTTAATAAAAGCATCAGTTCTTTTTATGAAGTTACTATTCTCAACCATATAAGATTCAGTTTTCATCATAAAAGCATTGAGAGAATTTTCCAAAGAACTAGATGTTGTCGGTTGTTGCAGTAGCAACTGTTGCCGTGGCATATTCTGCTGGAATCTCGATGCTTGTGCATTCTGATTGTTCTGGTTTAGAGCATTGTTGGGATTACTCCATGAAAAATTAGGGTGCTTCTTCCAAGCTGGATTGTATGTATTGGACATCACATTGTTGTTCCGATGGTAATTCCCCATATAGAAGCTGGATTCCGGATTCTCATGTGTGTTGTTTGGTTTTTGCATGTTCTGGACCATCTTGGTTAAAGTGGCCAATTTTGCCGAAATTGAATCTGATGATCCTAGTTCATGTATTGTGTCTTAGCGTGTAACTCCTCCTCTTCTAGTAGAGGGGAATTGATAATCATTCTTGGCCAGCCTGTTTAAAATTTGCATTGCTTCCTCCGGTGACTTATCTAGAAGTATGCCGTTTGCCGAGGCATCTAGCATCATCCTTGTTGGTGTATTCACGGCGTTGTAAAACATTGTTACTTGAGTCCACACCAGGAATCCGTGTGGGGGGCATTTGTGTAGAAGTTCTCTATATCGCTCCCAAGCCTCGTACATGGATTCATCATCTGCCTGCTAAAAAGAAGTAATGTCGTTACGAAGCTTATCAGTCAAATTTGTAGGATTAAACCGAGCAAGGAAATCACGACAAAGATCGGTCCAAGATGCTATTGATCCGGCAGGAATGCTATTCAACCATGCTTTCGCCCTATCCCTCAGTGAATAGGGGAATAATCTTAATCGTAAGACATCGGGGGTGACTCCGTGTATTTTGAACGAGTTGCAAATCTCGAGGAAAGATTTAAGATGTTGCCATGCATCTTCAGTTGCTGAGTCGCCCAATTGACCAATTGTGTTGATCATATTAAACATTGCCGGTTTCAACTCAAAGTGGTCGACTTTAATTTCAGGTGTGACAACTCCTGGATTAAGTCCATCAAGATCTTCTTCAAGATAGTCTCGAATAGTTCTGTTTCGTGCAAGAATCACTCCTCCTCCTGCTGGAACATCTTGATTCATATTGCCGTCTTGATTAGCCATTGCTACTCTTATCCTTCGTCTAAGTCTTTGTAAGGTTCGTTCGATTTCTGGATCAAATAGATATTCTGGTTTAATCGGTCTCACCCTGGTCATATACCAATGTAAAACCAAAGTTTGTTAGCCCTTTGAATCTTAAACAAGAAAAGTAAAAAGAAAGTGCAAGAAAATAAAAACAAAGTCGCTATTTCCAATCCCCGACAATGGTGCCAAAAACTTGTTGCGCGTAATAAGTGCTACGCAATTGTGCAAGTATACACGTTGCAAGTTATAGTATAAAAGATATCGTCTCCACAGGGATTGGTGCCACTTCAAGAATTTAGTCTCTTGCACTGTAAAAAGTAAAAACACAAATAAAGGATTATAGGAGTTTAACTAATAACTAAACTAGAAGGCAATAAAGTAAAATAATAAATAAGATCAAATGAGAGAGATAGGCCAGGTTATCATGAGTTGAGGTGTGATAGCCGATTGGATCATCTTGGTAAAAGAGTACACGGGCAACTCAATTGCCGTGGCAACTTGCACAACGGGGTTGCCTGGGCGACTAGTTGGGCAACTACTTGGGCGTCTGGGCAGCAACCTTCAAGGTTCGGCAGAGCATTCTTCAATGGTTTCTTCTTATCCGTAAGTCGAAACTCTAGCTACTTGTGCATGCCTTGATAATACATCCCTGCGTGAATCAAGGGTGAACAACAATCAATCTTGCGTTCCTCATAGCCGTTTAAATCCTTGACTTATTCCTAAGCCGGATTAATCTTCACCATCAATAGATTGAATAAAGATCATATTCATTCGTTTCTTGAATCTAACTCTCCCGATATTAGATAAATAGATGAAGTTACGAGATCCTCTCCCAATTCACTCGCAAACAAGAATAAAAACCAAGAATGAATAAACCTTGAATAGAAAAGTGCAAACTCTTATTACCTAAACAAAATCCAATAGTTTCTCACAACCACAAAACACAATAACCATAGCCAAATAGATTTAGTTCATGGCTAGGTTCCAAAGAAACACAAGATAAATAATCCCTAGCATGAACCTAATTGAACAAGAAAGAAAAAGATGAAGAAGGAAGCTTGTTGAAATCCTCCTTGCCCTAGATGCTTGTCGAAAATTCTCTCCTCTTGCTCTCTCTTTCAAGTTGACGATATGGCCTCTAATTTATAGGGCTAGGTCAAAGTCCTTCTTTGAGGAGGAAGTTAAGTTGGAATTAAATTATCTTTAAAGAATATAATTCTTTATTATAATTATATTCCTACTAGAACTTCTCCTATCTTCTTGGAATTTAATTCTTTTTTAATCTCTTCATGGAAATCAAATTCCTTTGGGATTTGGCTTTGCTCCACGTCATCTTGGGCTTGTCTAGTCATCAATTTCGACTACCATATCACCATGTTCTTTGTCGACAATTGCCCTGGCAACTGGCTCGGTGTCTCCTTCATGCATTGCCCTAGCAACTAGCTCGGCATCTCCTTCATGCATTGCCCTGGCAACTAGCTCTAGCCTTGCTTTGGCAAGTGATCCTGCACATACACACAAAACACACCAAAGCAGTATCTTTTCCCACAAAAACTACCAAGTTATGTAATCAAGCTCAACGATGGAAGGAAACATGGATTAATGCATGAATGGCTAATTATGCAACTAATATGAGCTTAAGTCTAAGAATAATATGAGTAAAAAGGGTAGGAAAAATAGTATTTTTGAACACTTATCACCAAGCTACGGAGTGAAATTATTACTTTTAGGCAGGCTGATGATAAGACTTTGTATGATGCCTGTGAGCGTTTCAAGAACATGTTGAGAAGATGCCTCATGCATGGATTCCCTACTTGGACCCAGATAAAGACCTTTTATAACGGACTCAATGCTTACGCCAGGATTGTGGTTGACGCTTCGACAAATGATTCGTTGCTAGATAAGAATTATACAAAGGTATCTGAAATCCTTGAAAGGATCGCTACCAATGACCTCTAGTACCCTACTATCAGATTGGGAATCGAAACAAAAATTGCAGGGAAATTAGAGCTTGATGCACTCTCATCTCTCAATGCTCAAATTCCCAACCTCCCTAATATAGTGAAGACGTTGCAGAAACCTACTGAAGTCCGAGAAGTGAAGGCATTAGAACCATTCTATACTATTTGTAGAGATGAACATAATGTGGAAGAATGCCCAACAAACCCTGAATTAGTAAATTTTATTGGCAATTTCAATCGTAAGTTTAACCCATATTCCAATACTTATAATGCAGGTTGGAAGCAACAGCTGAACTTTTTTGGCGAATCAGGGAGGTAACCAATATAATGCCCAACGTTAGAACAACAATGCACCGCCTGGTTTCAACCATAATGTGATGCCACAGAGAGCACAAAACAATTTCTATACAGGGAAGAGATCCACCTAGGGAAACACTTTAACCGAGTATATAGAGAAAAATAATGCAACTGTCCAGAGTTTAGCGGCATTTATGCAAAACTTAGAGGTGCAGTTAGGATAATTACTAATGCACTCATTAAAAGACCCTAGAGAACTTTGCCAAGTGATACGGAAGATGCTCAGCAAAAAGGGAATGAATAATGCAAAGCAGTCACTCTCAAGAGTGGCAAACAATGCGAGAAGGAAACACTTGTCAGACAGTCAACTATTTGCCATGACGAGAAGTTGGTGCCAATAGATGATCCCAAGGAAGCATAGAAAAAGGAGGTGAGCACTAACGATGCCAGACCTCAATCTGATGCCAACATCACGTCGGCAAAACCAATAGAGCCAGCATTTGCCTATCCACTGCTATCTTTTCCACAAAGACTCCAAAAACACAAGCAAGATCAACAGTTTAAGCACTTATTGGGAGTCCTTAAACAATTGCAGATTAACATACCATTAGTGGAAGATCTCAAACAAATACCCAACTCCGTTAAATTCATGAAGGATATCTTGTTCAAAAAGAGGAAGCTGGGTGATTTTGAGACCGTTTCTCTCACTAATGGAGCAGTGCAATGATAACCGATATATTACCTCTAAAATTGAAAGATCTATGAAGTTTTACTATTCCCTGCACGATTGGTAATAAATTCATGGGTAAAGCACTGTGTGACCTAAGAGCCATCATCAATTTGATGCCAATGTCAATTTTCAAGAAACTTGGTATTGAAGCAAGGCCTACCACAATAACACTCCAGTTGGCAGATCAATCTTATGCACATCCCAAGGGTAAGATTGAGGATGTGTTGGTAAAGGTAGATAAATTTATGTTCCCAGTTGATTTCATTATTTCAGAGTATGAAGCTAATGTTGATGTCCCAATAATATTGGGAAGACCATTTCTTGCCACAAGTAAGACCCTAATTGATGTACAGAAAGGTGAGCTTACTATGCGTATGAAAGACCAACAGGTTATGTTTAACGTATTTCAAGCTCTTAAGTGTGCAGATAAACCTGAGGAATGTTAAGCTGTTGAGCTGATGGATTCTATTTTTGACGTGGACATAGCGCAAATCTGCCAGGGTATAGATGTTAATGTCAGGGAAGTAGATGATGGAGATATGATAAGTGAAGAATCTGAAGAACCAACCATATTGAATGAGATCACAAGTTATTTTAGGAGACTTAAGCCACTTGAGTTGGCTGGTGGAGAAATCAAGGCACCCAAACCATCTATAGAGGAGCCATAGGAACTAGAGTTGAAACCTTTGCCAAGCCACCTCAAATACGCTTACCTGGTAGACAACTTCACTTTGCCAGTAATCATTGCTACTGATTTGATTGATAACTAGGAGGAGAGATTGCTGGAAATATTAGGCAATTATAAGCAAGCCCTGGGATGGACCTTAGATGATATCTGAGGGGTAAGCCCAACAATCTACACGCCTAAAATTATTCTAGATGATTGCCATGGCAAAACAATTGAGGCCCAGAGGATATTGAACCCCAGTATGAAGGAGGTAGTTAAGAAAGAAGTTATAAAATGGCTGGATACCGGGATAATTTATCCTATTTTTGATAGCTCATGGGTCAGCCTGGTGTAGTGTGTGCCAAAAAAGGGTAGAATGATTGTGGTTTAGAATAAAAATATGAACTAATCCCCTCGAAGATCGTAACGGGCTGGAGGGTGTGCACAAATTATAGGAAGAAAAATAATGCCACCCAAAATGATCACTTTCCACTACCCTTCGTTGATCAGATGTTGGACAAATTTGAAATGAAGGTATTTTGTTGCTTCTTAGATTGTTACTCGAGTTATAATTAGATTGCCATCACTCTAAAAGATTAGGAGAAGACTATGTTCACTTGTCCGTATGGGATATTCTCCTTCATATAGATGCCCTTTGGATTGTGCAATGCCCCAACAACGTTCAACATTACATGATGTCAATTTTTTCGGATATGATCGTGAATAACTTAGAAGTCTTCATGGATGACTTCTTCATCTTTGGAAAAAGCTTTGAGGAATGCCTTCATAGTTTGGAACTTGTTCTATAGAGATGCATTGAAACCAACCTAGGAAAAATGCCACTTCATGGTGAAAGAGGGCATAGTTATCGGACATGAAGTGACCAAGAAGGGACTGGAAATAGACAAAGTGAAGGTAGAGGTAATCAAACAATTGCCACCACCCATAAGTGTCAAAGGTATTAGAAGTTTCTTGGGACATACAGGTTTTTATCGTTGCTTTATTAAAGACTTCTCAAAAATTCCTAAACCTTTAAGCTTACTTTTGGAACAGAATACCATTTTTGCGTTTAATTATTCTTGTTTGAAAGCTTTTCAAGAATTGAATGACAGGTTAGTTAATGCCCCATAGTCTTGGCACCATATTGGAATAAGCCGTTCAAGCTCATGTGCAATGCAGTGACTATGCTGTTGGAGCTGTGTTAGGACAAAGGTGTGGCAAATTTTTTCATACCATCTATTATGCTAGCCGTACATTGAATGAGGCTCAGCTTAACTACACAACAACTGAGAAGGACTTCCTTTTATTTTTTTCATTCGACAAATTCAAGTCTTACCTGGTAGGTAGTAAAGTTGTGGTATACACAGACCACTAGGCAAGCAAATATCATCTGGCAAAAAAATTCCAAGCCTGGACTATTTTGATGGACACTATTGTTACAAGAGTTTGATCTCGAGATACGAGATAAGAAAGGGAGTGAGAATTTGGTTGTTGATCATTTGTCTCGTTTAGAGCACCACAATGAGGATGGCAATGCTGCTTTCATTAGAGATGATTTCCCTGATGAACAGTTACTCGTGACCACTACCATTCTATGGTGTGATGACATAGTCGATTACCTGGTCAACAATATATTGCCATCGAACTTGTCAAGTAATGCCGTGAAGCAATTTCTGAGGGATATCTGACAATACTATTGGGATGAGCCATTCTAGTTCAAACAATGTGTCGACCAAATCATTCACCGTTGTGTGCCATAGGATGAACAACAAAACATTCTTCAACTTTTCCATGCAACATAATATAGAGGACACTTTGCTAGGATAAAGATAGAAGCCAAAGTGTTACAGTCAGGATTTTTTTGGCCAACGTTATTCAAGGATGTCCATTATTTTGCCAAGTCATGTGATAGGTGCCAACAATCTAGAAATATTTCCAGCAGACGTTAATTGCCACTTTAGATTATCATGCCGGTAGAGTTGTTTGATGTGTGGAGGATAGACTTTATGGATCCTTTTCCCCCATCGTTTGGCAATTTATACATACTTGTGGCAGTAGATTATGTCTCAAAGTGGGTTGAAGTTGTTGCTCCCCCAACAAATGATGCCAAGGCAGATGCTCGGTTCCTACACAAGCACATCTTTACCAGATTCGGTGCCCTAGAGCCATCATACACGACGGAGTGTTGAAACATTTGATTTTGATATAACTTGAAGAAAAATGTTTTTGGACTTAAACTAATTTGCAAAATATTTCAAAAGTCCATAAATTTGAAAAATATGTTTGAAATGTTTTCAAAGGGTTTTTGACATGTTTTAAATGTTTTTTAATTGCCAAAGTGCCAAAAACAGGCCTTGAGTACCGATATGCATGCTTCGTATCGATACCTATAGTTCCCGTACCAGTACGGATTTCTACGTACCGATATGCCCCTTTGTCCCAATGTTTTGGCAAATTCCAGTAGCCAAATTGCGTACCAATATGACTTCAGCCGTATCAATAACCTTATAGTCGTACCCATACGCTTATGTAGCGTACCGATACCCCTTTATTTTGAATGCTCTAACGGCTAGTTTTTTGAAGAATAGGTACCGATATCGATATCGGTCCCCGTGTACCGATACCAATGAACCTAGAACTATATTTATTGCAGGAAATAAAGACCCCAACAACTCCAAAACATCCCCAATGGCTATTAACAACCACAAACTCATTAGAGGGTTTATAAGCAAGCTTCAAGTAGCTATAGAACAACAAGAAAACAACAAGGCAACATTCTATGATTAATAAAAGTGTTTTGTGCTTTTAATTGTCATTTTCTTTGTAGAACACACTTGTGAACTTAATTGTCATATATGCTCAAGTGTTAGGATTTGGGTGAGTGCATAATTTGCAAACACATAGCCTTGTGAGGGTTTTCTTGTTTGCTATTTGTTTTCTCTTTGTAAAAGAGGGTTTTCTCAAAGCTTTGGGGTATAAGCTTTGAGGTTGTAAAGGTTTCCTCTTGAACCTAGAAAAAAGGGAAGAAATTCATAGTGAATTTGTAAAAATCCTTAGTAGGAAGCTAAGGTAGTGGATGTAGAGCTTGGTTAGAAGCTTGAACCACTATAAATCCTTGTGTCTATTTTTTAAAATTTCCTTTTCTTCCACCACTATCAATCAAAAACCAATTTACCCCTATTGGCTATCTCGATTGATTGATTCGAGCCTCTCAACAATTGGTATTTGTAGACTCTCTAGGTGAAATGCTGGCAAAAGTGGCAGAAAATATGTATTGGAAAATATAAGAATACGCCAAAATGAGTCTTTTGCGTGCAAGTATACACAGTCTGCAAGTAATACAACTGGTAAGCTGAGTATCGATCCCACAAAGATTGTCTTGGAATTCAATTGCCTTGATTATTACTTGCCTTAAGAAAAAGTTGATTTGATTTGAAATTGGTTTTGGAAAATAATTAAAAAGTAAAGAAATGAAAGAAAAGTAAAGACGTTGGCAAGGAAGGTGTTTTAATGAATGATAAGCGTTGGCAGGGAATGCATGGTTTTCACGCTATTCATGTCGTGCCAGCCGTTAACAACAACCTGTCTTGGCATTGTTTGCTGAGAAAATTCAAAAGTAGAAAAGCCTCTTTCTATGGTCTTTGCCCTAAATTGATCATGTAAAAACCCCTATATCTCTATAGCTTTTGTTTTTAAATAAACCAATTTGATTAACATCCAATCTATACTCCTAAGGGGTAGATTTCACTCCCGAAGTAAGTTCACCTACTTGAACGACTTCTCTTGAAGCTTCTCTCCTCAGTATTCGACAACTTATTCGTTGCCACCCCAAGTCTGTTAAGATATTAAGGTGGAATAGGCCAATAGTGCCAGCTCTCGCTTGGCAGAGTATTTAAGAAATATTAAAGTTTGCCGAATAGATGAAACTTTGCCAATGCAGATTTATTATTAAAAGCTAAAGCATGAAAATAACATAAAAACCAACCATCCCCCAGCAACTATTAAATTAGTTCATGTGAGGGAGTGAACCAACAATCAACAAACGTTTTCAAAATACATCATCCTTAAAAATAAAGTAAAATAACTTGAGAGAGAGAATGGGCTAGAAGGGGTCTCTCGATGTAGCCCTTCAAGGTCCAGGCTTCTCGTCCAAGTTGGTCGGACCACCCTTCCACGGTGCAGCCAGTCGTCAATCGTCACACACACATCAACCCCTCACGATCTAATCTTCTCCTCTTAAAGTCTAGCTTGGTTGGTGTTTAAATAGGCGTGCAAAGAAGGGATGTAACTAGCTCTTCAAATTTTAAATTCTAATTGGCCAGATGATAAGGGATTATCTTCTTATCCAGATTTGAATGAGAGCTGATTAGGCTAAGGCTGACATCAACCTGCCGACACTGCCCTGGCATCCAAGCTTGGCATGAGCCTGCCAACAAGTCTTGGCACCATCTTATTCGCTATTTTTTCAGAGATTGTTCCAATTGCTATTTTTTCGGAGCTTGATCATGTCCTATTTTTTCGGGGTCCAACAGCCTCTTGGTGTGGCATCAAGTTCATTTCTCTGGCATCCGGTGCTTGGCATTGTCTGGTCCATCTGTGCCAACAACACTCGGCATTCTCTCTGCCATTTCTTCCTATATTTCTTTTCTGGTCTAAATACTATGCCAAACCTGCAAAATTGCCAACAAAACAACCCTTCACACTGGCATAGACAAAACTCTAAACTCCTTATGCAAATGCATGATTCTAACATCCTAATGCAACTAAATGTACCTAAAAAAAGCAAAAGCATTGTAAGATTGTCATTAAAAATAGTACTTTTGGAGAGGTAACACACCCCCAAACCTAACTCATTGCTTGTCCTCAAGTAATGGAATCAAAATAAAAACAAAAATTGTGAAAAAGTTACCTCGACAAAATTTTGGTTGAATGCCAACACGTGCTGGCAAGCAGAATTTGGCTCTATTTCTGTCCTCAGTATCTCAGTGCAGTAATTCCAAGCAGGTAGTAATTCAAGTGCAGCAATATAACTCTAGTCAAAGTTCATGAAGAGTGCATGAGTGTAGGCAATATGCATCAAGTTTCCTTTCACTCCCTTACACAAATTTTAGTACCTAAACTCAGATTTTTTCATTTTTTTTCTTTTTTCCAATGGTTTCTGCTGGTATTCTTTTAAGCTTGCTTTGTGACACTATTTACCGTGAGAGATAAGAGGGAGCATACCACGAATCCCCACCTTAATCTAGACATCACTAGGCTTTCTCTTCAACTCACACCCCAAGGTTTTGGACTTGAGAACTAAGAGGGAGCAAACCACGAAGCCCCAAGTAGCTTATTATCCCTAAGGTAGAGGAGAGTTTTATTTTTTCTTGCCTTGGCAGGACACTGTTTCCTTATTTATTTCTTTTACCCTGGCATCACTTTTTTTAAATCTGAGCATAGTTTCAAAAAGTCTAAGTTTGCTAAGGGACTAGATTCATCTTACGTGTTAAGTGCAAGTTCAATCCCCTAATCTAAAGATCAATTGTCAAGCAATCCTCACATACTACTCTGCGGGCATGGACAAACACCTAGATCAAATTAAGCTTGCTTAACAATTGTTAACATTTTTCAAAATTAAATTGAGACAAAATTTCTTTTTCTTTTTTTAGTAGTTTGGTATGCATCTACTCTGAATGACCTCGATGACATGGCAACATAAATTAAACATGATATGCATGGCATAAATGTGAAGAAATGCACAGCCCCCCAAACCCAAGATGTGCATTGTCCCCAATGCATGAAACAACACATATATACAAAAGAACAGAATAAAATAAAATGCATGGTCATGTGAATGCAATGTAATTAAATGTACATGAGTTTAGGAAGAAGAGGACTCCCATTCGGAGACTTCTTCTCATGTGACTCGGGTCTTTCTCTTTATAAATGGCCCACGATCATGGGCCATTCTCTTTCATCCCTTCATTGTTGGCTTTGCGGCAGTGGATACTCCAACATCTCGGAGGACTTCCTCCACAATCTTGGTAGGGTTTGATGCGGTAGGAGTAGTAGTGGCATCAGACTGCACAAGCTTCACTGGTGGCGTGGCAAGCTTCTTGGCAGACTTTGCTTTGGCAGACTTGGTTTTGGGTTCCTTTGATTCAATCTCAGAATTAGAACTGGCAGACTAAACTTGAACTGGAGATAGTGAGACTATAGCATCAGACTCTGAACTGGTTGGACTGGCTGGCATAACTGGACTAGCTGAACTGGCTGGCATGGCTTCATCAATGGCAGAGGGCTCGACAGGGAAATCTGGGAATTCTGGCACAACATCAGGAGATATTTTCTTGAGAGTTTCCCTAATTATTGCATCCCTGGCCTGCATGTAATGTCGTAGCTTGACATTAATCTCCTCAACCTTTTCCATCTTACTGAGTATCATCTCCTGGTGTTGGTAGATTTGAGATAACATTGCCGTAGAACCGTCTGGCACAGTCTCAGGCATTGTGTTTGGCACAACTTTTGACATCTTTGGCTTAGGTGTGGCCGTTTTTGCTTTTCTCTTGGCCTTGTCATTTGGCTCAACCGTAATGAGGTTTCTCCATATGGCAGCAGTGATGGTCGTTTCCTTTATTATCTGGCCTTGCTCCTCATCAAGCCTAGGCACATCATGGCGTATGCAAATGTTAGAAATAAGCAAAGGGAAAAACAAACTACCTTTACCTCTCACAGCACACTTATAAGTCTCTTCTATGATAATCTTTCCAATGTTGATCTTGCACCCTTTTATGATGGAGTGCAACAAAATTAGCCTTTCTTCCGAGACCGTCTCATTGTGGGATGTAGGAAACAAGTTTGCCTTAATGAAGTTATTCAAGCCTCTCACTTGTGGCTTCAATGCCAGCCTCTTCACCGTCCAGTGGCCCGTCGATGAGACTATCCACGTCGTGCCAGGTTCACACAGATCCATCAGCAGTTTTTTCTCTTGGCAGCAATCATCAGATCAATATACTCAAAATACTCATCTCCTACACCATCCAACTCAAACATATTATTAATATATCCCTCATCAAAACGCACACACTTACCCCTAATCATTAGGAAAGGCGAATCCTTAGTCACAAGGTGCGCGTAGAATTCTTGAATGATGGTGGCATAGATCTCCCCTTTTTCCTGGCAGAATAGACTCCACTTCTGCAAGTTAATCGTAGACATAACTTCTGAAGGGAAGTCAGTTGTTGCCTCCATTTTGAATTTGAAGTGCTTCTCGTAGCAAAAACTCCTCGAGGCAAAATTTGTTTCGAACTTTTTCTCGATCTCCTCGTTGAAGAATATTTTAAAGGGAAGAGATGATGAGGCCATTGAAACTGGTTGAAGCTTGGAACGATGTTGAAAGATGAAGGCAAAGAACGATTTGGACTTGTACTTGCTTATCGAAAATGAAGTAAAAAGTGAGAGAGATGTTTTGGCTTCTTTAACCGGCAAGAGTAAGAAAGTGAAAGGTTTTAGGTTGATTGAGTGTTTTAATGGGAGTAGTAATTAGGGATAATGATTGGAATAAAAAGAATTAATTTAAAAATAGGTGGAGTGATAAGGTGATAGCTGATAAGATAGGGTAAAGATTGGAGTGATAAGGTAATTGATTTGAAATTTAAATTTCAACCAAAATTTGGGCGGCTAGGGCTTAAAGTCAAATAAAGATAACTCTCTCAATTTTTTACTGGGCCGATAAAACTAGGGTTTTTCCCTCGTCCTTCAATGTTTTGCACCGCTGCATGCCAAGCTACTCTGGCACTGCGTCTGATAGATTTTTCTGTTAAAGCGTTGGGTTTTGCCAGCGACCCTGGCAGTGTTCCTCGCACAATGAATATGCGCAACTCAAAGGAAACCTTTCAACACATTAAAGGAATAAAAACATGGAACTTAAAAAGAAAGAATAATAATAAAAAACCTAAAAACCTAAAAACAAAGAGAAACACTAACCTAATATTTACAAAAGTTCAAACCTGACGATGTTTTCATGTTACCTCATCCAAGAAGATCACCTCTTTGGCATTGTTCTGATCACCTTCCATGTAGTGCTTTAAGCGTTGGCCATTCACCTTAAAGATTTTCCCCGTCTTCAAGTTCTTAATGTCTACATCTCCATGAGCATAGGGCTTCACAACTTCATAAGGGCCCATCCATCTTAATCTGAGTTTCCCTGGAAATAACTTAAGCCGTGAGTTGAATAGAAAAACACATTGGCCTACCTTAAAATGTCTTGGCATTATCCTACTGTCATGCCAACGTTTTGCTTTTTCCTTGTAGATTCTGGCGTTCTCACAGGCTTGCCTTCTGAATTCCTCCAACTCATTTAGGTTCAGTAACCTTTTTTCTCCAGCAGCTCTCCATGCCATGCCAAGTGTTCTGATGGCCCAGTAGGCTTTATGCTCAAGCTCCACTGGCAAATGGCATGGTTTTTCGAAAAAAGTCTAAACGGTGAAATACCCAAAGGAGTTTTAAACGCAGTCCTGTAAGTCCACAAGGACTCATCTAGTCTCAAGGACTAGTCATTCCTTGATGGATTAATAGTCTTCTCTAAGAAGTTTTTGATCTCCTTGTTTGAAATCTCAGCTTGCCCGTTTGTTTGCGGAATATTCAGTGGAAATTTTTTGCTGTATACCATACCTGCACAAGGCTTTAGAAATTAGACTACATTTAAAATGAGTGCCCTCATCATGAATGATCACTCTAGGGGCGCCAAATCTAGTAAAGATATGCTTATGTAAAAACTTGGCAACAGCATTGGCATTATTCGTTGGCAGAGCAACAGCTTCTACCCACTTAGATACGTAGTCAACAGCCACAAGAATGTATACATTACCAAATGAGGGTGGAAAAGAACCCATAAAGTCTATTCCTCATACATCAAATAAATCCACAGGCATAATGTTTTGAAGCGGTAGTTGGTATTTTCTAGAGATGTTTCCTATCTGTTGGCATCGATCACATGCCTTGGCATACTCGTGGGCATCCTTATATAATGTGGGCCAAAAGAATCTTGACTGCAGTACCTTGGCAACAATTTTTACTCCAGCAAAGTGACCTCCATATGGTGCGGCATGGCATAGATGCAATATGTTATGTTGTTCATCATCAGGCACACACCGGTGGATCACTTGGTCGACACACTGTTTGAACAATATTGGCTCGTCCTAATAATATTGCCTAACTTCCTGCAAAAACCTTTTCTTGGCATTGTATGCCAAGTCTGGTGGCAGAATGTTACTTACCAAGTAGTTGACAATATCGGCATACCATGGCATGGCATTAACTGCAAGCAAATACTCATCAGGAAACTCATCTATTATCAAATTGGTCTTACCATCTTCAAGATGATGCTCTAAACATGAGAGATGGTCAACTAGTAGGTTTTCACTGCCCTTTTTGTCTCGGATCTCAAGGTCAAATTCTTGAAGTAGGAGCGTCCATCGGATTAGCCTGGGCTTGGCATCCTTCTTTGCCAAGAGATACTTTAATGCCGAATGATCTATAAAAACCACAACTTTGTTACCAATTAAATAAGATCTAAATTTGTCAAAAGCAAATACAACCGTAATAAATTCTTTCTCGGTCATAGAGTAGTTCAGTTGTGCTTCGTTTAAGGTTTGACTGGTATAGTAGATGGCATGGAAAACCTTGCTATGCCTTTGTCCCAAAACTGCTCCGATGACATAGTCGCTGGCATCACACATGAGCTCAAAAGGCTTATTCCAGTCTGGTGCCACAACTATAGGGGCATTGATAAACTTTTCTTTAAGCTCCTGAAACGCTCTCAAACAAGAATCATTAAATGCAAAAATGGCATTATGTTCTAACAACAAGCATAAAGGTTTAGCAATTTTCGAAAAATATTTAATGAAACGCCGATAAAAACTGGCATGTCCTAAGAAACTTCTTATACCTTTGACACTTGTTGGGGCGGTAGTTTCTTAATTACCTCAACTTTTGCTTGATCCACTTCTAAACCTCTCTCAGTTCAACACCAGGTTCATCTCTATGCATCTCTTCAAGACTTGCTCCAAACTCTGAAGACATTCCTCAAATGTTTTGCCAAACACTTAGAAGTCATCCATGAATACTTCCATGTTGTGCTCAATCATATAAAAAAAATGGACATCATGCAACGTTGAAATGTTACTGGTGCATTACATAGGCCGAATGGCATCCTTCTAAACGCAAATGTCCCATATGGGCACATAAGCGTAGTCTTCTCTTAATCATCAGGGGCGATGGCAATCTGATTGTAACCTGAATAACCATCCAAAAAAGAATAGAAAGCTTTACCTGCTAACCTGTCTAGCATCTGATCAATGAATGGCAATGGGAAGTGATCATTCCTCGTGGCATTGTTCAGCCTTCTATAGTCCATACACACTCACCATCCAGTGATAGTTCTGGAGGGGATTAACTCAGCTTCACTGTTTTGTACCACGGTCATGCCACTCTTCTTTGGTACGCATTGCACCGGGCTAACCCAAGAGCTATCAGAAATGGGATATATAATCCCGGTATCAAGCCATTTTATGATCTTTTTTTCATTACTTCTTTCATGCTTGGGTTTAGCCTTCTTTGGCCTTCAATGGTCTTGCCATGGTACTCATCCAAGATAATCTTATGCATGCAAATGGTTAGGCTAATACCTCTGATGTCTGGCAAAGTCCATCCTAATGCTTGCTTATAGTCACGTAATATTGCCAACAACCTTTCCTCCTGATCATTAGCGAGACCAGTGGTAATGATCACTGGCAGAGTTGAGCATTCACCTAAATAAGCATACTGCAAGTGATCTAGCAGTGGTTTCAGTTCCAATGCTGGTGGCTCTTCAATTGATGGTTTAGATGCCTTGATTTCTCTTTCGACCAACTGTAGTGGCTCAAAATAGCTCGCCTCTTTAGCCTCCAAGACTGGTTCTTCTGGTTCCTCAAACAGATCAGCTATGCCATATAAATTGATGGCAACAAATTCTGTATTCTGGCATAACTGTGCCGTTTCCAAAGTGTAAATGGACTCCATCATCTTCTCTGCATGGCACCATCAGGTTCATCTGCACATTTCAAAGCTTGAAACACATTAAATGTAACTTGCTGATCATTCATGCGCATTGTTAGTTCCCCTTTATGAACATCAATCAAAGCCCTACCTGTGGCAAGAAAAGGTCTCCCCAAAATAATCAGGACATTAATATCAGCCTCATAATCCAAAATGATAAAATCAGTTGGAAAAATAAATTTGTCTACCTTTACCAACACATCCTCAATCTTACCCCTGGGATGTGCATAGGATCGGTCTGTCAGCTGAAGTGTCACCGTGGTAGGTCTTGCTTCTATGCCAAGCTTCCAGAAAACTTACATTGGCATCAAGTTGTTGCTGGGTCCTAGGTCACACAGTGCCTTGCCCATGAATTTGTTGCCAATGGTGCAAGGAATAGTGAAACTTCCCAGATCTTTCAGCTTTGGTGGCAAACGGTTTAGGATCATGGCACCGCATCCTTCGGTCAGGGAAACAGTTTCAAAGTCTCCCAACTTCCTCTTTTTGGATAGAATGTCCTTCATAAATTTGACATAGTTGGGCATTTGTTCAAGGGCTTCTACCAATGGAATGTTGATTTGCAATTGCTTAAGAACCTCCAAGAAATGCTTGAACTGCTGATCTTGCTTATGCTTTTGAAGTATTACTGGAAATGGTGGCGGGGGATAGATACGTGCCTGCTCTGCTGGCTTTGCCAACGCAGTGCTGGCATCAGATTGTTTGGCATCAGTGTGCTGTATGGCATTAGTTCTGCATCATCTTCTTTTGTTTCCTCTTTCTCTGCTTCCCTGTGATCATTTGCTGGCACAGGCTTCTCATCTTGGCAATTAATTGGCTGCTTAGCAACCTTCTCCATCTCGCACTGCTTACCACACCGAAGAGTTATAGCTTTGCACTACTCATTGTCTTTGTGCCGAGCATCTTCTGTGTCACTTGGCAATGCTCCCTGGGGTTGATTGCTGAGTGCACTGGCAATCTGCCCAAGCTGGACTTCTAAATTTCTCATTGACGCAGCCAAACTCTAGACCGTGGCATCATTCCTTTCTATGTACTCTGTGAGAGTGCCTCCTTGGTTGAGTCTATGCCCTTGCTGAAAATTGTTTTGGGTTTTTTGTGGCATGGCATTATGATAGAATTCTAGCATGGCATTGTTATTATGCCTCTGAGTATTCTGGCGCTGGGCATTGTACTGGTTACCTCCTTGATTTCCCCAAGCTAAGTTAGGGTGCTATCTCTAACCTGCATTATAAGTATTGGAGTTAGGGTTATAGTAACGATTAACATTGCCAACAAAATTTACCGATTGAGGGTTGGTAGGATATTCATCCACATGATGATTTTCTCCACAGATCGTACAGAATGGGTCTAATGCTTTGACTTCTTGGGACTCATTGTTCTTTTGCAATGTTCTTACCATGCTCGTAAGGTTGGAAATCTCAGTATGAATGGATGTTAGTTCATCAACCTGAAATTTCCTATTGGTTTTAGTTCTGGTCCCAAGTCTTGCAACAGGATATTCAAAATCATTGATTGCAATCCTTTCTAAAATGTCAACAGCCTCAGTATATGTCTTGTCAAGCAATGAGCCAGCTGCTGAAGCATCAACAACCGTTATTGTTTGTGCATTCAATCCATTGTACAAGGTTTGAATCTGAGTCCAATTCGGGAATCCATGCATAGGGCACCTCCTCAACAAGTCTTTGAATCTTTCCCAGACATCATATAAGGTCTTATTCTCAGCCTGCCTGAATGTAATGATCTCACCCGCAGCTTGGCAATGACTGTTGGTGGCTGGAATCTTGTCAAGAACTTCTGGCATAGGTCTGCCCATGAAGTGACTGAGCTAGGTGGCAAGGAATTAAGCCAAGCCTTTGCTCTGTCTCTCAAAGAAAAAGTAAATAACTTCAGCTTCACGGTATCTTCAGGTACTCCATTTTGTTAAAATAGCTGGCAAATCTCCATGAACTATTTAAGATGTTGCCTCAGATCTTCAGTGAGTGCGCCATCAAACTGACCTACATTCAAAAGAGTTTGAATCATTACCGGCTTAAGTTCAAAATTGACAGCGTTTACCTCTGTGCCAACAAGTCCTGGCATCAAATTGTCAATGGTTGGTGCCGAATTTCTCTAATAGGCCTCTCATTAACAATTGGGGCAACAGGTGGTGGTGGTATCTCATTGTTAAGTGGATTTCCCCCATTGTTCACCACACCATTCCCTCTATTACCTTGGTTCATCTCTCGAAATCTTCTTTTTAACCTCCGCAAGGTTTTCTCAATTTTCGGATCGTATGGCCACTCGTCCACCACAGGATGGCTTCTGGTCATACACTGACAAAAATAAAAGGCAAAAATAAAAACGAAAATAAAAATAAAAGGAAGACAAGTAAAAATTTAAAAACAATCAATTCCGTTGCAATCCCCGACAACGACGCCAAAAACTTGTAGACTCTCTAGGTGAAAAGCTGGCAAAAGTGGTTGAAAATATGTATTGGAAAATATAAGAATGTGCCAAAATGAGTCTTTTGCGTGCAAGTATACACGGTCTGCAAGTAATACAGCTAGTAAGCTGTGTATCGATCCCACAGAGATTGTCTTCGAATTCAATTGCCTTGATTGTTACGTGCCTTAAGAAAATGTTGATTTGAAATTGGTTTTGGAAAATAATTAAAAAGTAAAGAAATGAAAGAAAAGTAAGATGTTGGCAAGGAAGGTGATTTAATGAATGATGAGCGTTGGCAGGGAATGCCTGGTTTTCACGCTATTCGTGTCGTGCCAGCCGTTAACAACAACCTGTCTTGGCATTGTTTGCCGAGCAGATTCAAAAGTAGCAAAGCCTCTCTCGATGGTTATTGCCCTAAATTGATCATGTAAAAACCCCTATATCTCTATAGTGTTTGTTTTTAAATAAACCAATTTGATTAAGATCCAATCTGTACTCCTAAGGGGTAGATTTCACTCCCGAAGTAAGTTCATCTACTTGAACGACTTCTCTCGAAGCTTCTCTCCTCAGTATTCGACAACTTATTCGTTGGTTCACCACACCATTCCCTCCATTACCTTGGTTCATCTCTCGAAATCTTCTTCGTGAAAACCATGCAATCCCCGACAACGACGCCAAAAACTTGTAGACTCTCTAGGTGAAATGCTGGCAAAAGTGGCAAAAAATATGTATTGGAAAATATAAGAATGTGCCAAAATGAGTCTTTTGCGTGCAAGTATACACGGTCTGCAAGTAATACAACTGGTAAGCTGAGTATCGATCCCACAAAGATTGTCTTGGAATTCAATTGCCTTGATTGTTACTTGCCTTAAGAAAAAGTTGATTTGATTTGAAATTGGTTTTGGAAAATAATTAAAAAGTAAAGAAATGAAAGAAAAGTAAAGACGTTGGCAAGGAAGGTGTTTTAATGAATGATAAGCGTTGGCAGAGAATGCATGGTTTTCACGCTATTCATGTCGTGCCAGCAATTAACAACAACCTGTCTTGGCATTGTTTGCCGAGAAGATTAAAAAGTAGCAAAGCCTCTTCCTATGATCCTTTCCCTAAATTGATCATGTAAAAACCCCTATATCTCTATAGTGTTTGTTTTTAAATAAACCAATTTGATTAAGATCCAATCTATACCTCTAAGGGGTAGATTTCACTCCTGAAGTAAGTTCATCTACTTGAACGACTTCTCTCGAAGCTTCTCTCCTCAGTATTCGACAACTTATTCGTTGCCACTCAAAGTCTGTTAAGATATTAAGGTGTAATAGGCCAACAGTGCCAGCTCTCGCTTGGCAGAGTATTTAGGAAATATTAAAGTTTGCCGAATAGATGAAACTTTGCCAAGGCATATTTATTATTAAAAGCTAAAGCATGAAAATAACATAAAAACCAAACATCCCCCACCAACTATTAAATTAGTTCATGGTGAGGGAGTGAACCAACAATCCACAAACGTTTTCAGAATACATCATCCTTAAAAACAAAATAAAATAACTTGAGAGAGAGAATGGGCTAGAAGGGGTCTCTCGATGCAGCCCTTCAACATCCAGGCTTCTCGTCCAAGTTGGTCGGACCACCCTTCCATGGTGCAGCCGGTCGTCAATCGTCACACACACACCAACTCCTTACGATCCAATCTTCTTCTTCCTCCTCTTAAAGTCTAGCTTGGTTGGTGTTTAAATAGGCGTGCAAAAAAGGGATAGGACTAGCTCTTCAAATTTTAAATTCTAACTACCTAGAGGATAAGGGATTATCTTCTTATCCAAATTTGAATGAGAGATGATCAGGCTAAGGCTGACATCATCCTGCCGACACTGCCCTGGCATCCAAGCTTGGCATGAGTCTGCCAACAAGTCTTGGCACCATCTTATTCGCTATTTTTTTGGAGATTGTTCCAATTGCTATTTTTTTGAGCCTGATCATGTCCTATTTTTTCGGGGTCCAACAGCCTCTTGGCGTGGCATCAAGTTCAGTTCTCTGCCATCTGGTGCTTGGCATTGTCTGGTCCATCTATGCCAACAACACTCGGCATTCTCTCTGGCATTCCTTCCTATGTTGTTTTTCTGGGCCAAATACCATGCCAAACCTGCAAAATTGCCAACAAAACAACCCTTCACACTGGCATAGACAAAACTCTAAACTTCTTATGCAAATGCATGATTCTAACATCCTAATACAACTAAATGTACCTTAAAACAAGCAAAAACATTGTAAGATTGACATTAAAAATAGTACTTTTGGAGAGGTAACATTATCAGAGCTTTATCTCTATGCCGAATTACCATCCTAGAGTCGATTCTAGAGATGCTCAACCATTCCACATCAACCGGAATTCATGGCACAATCTATCGACACGCCTCCTTAATTTGACGGTGCCAACTATACCTATTGGAAGAATAGGGTGATATTCTTTATGAGAGACAAAGACTATCATCTTTAGGATATTTTTCTTAATGGGCCGTTTGTT
The DNA here is from genome assembly GCA_019671005.1 of Hibiscus mutabilis. NCBI lineage: Eukaryota > Viridiplantae > Streptophyta > Magnoliopsida > Malvales > Malvaceae > Hibiscus > Hibiscus mutabilis. The sequence goes on along the minus strand of CM033750.1, from coordinate 26,041,881 downwards.
CCACAAAGAAGCAAGGCAGAATGGAGTGTGGATGATCTCAAGAAGAAGAAGCTCAATGCAAAGGCCTTGCACATTCTCTTTTATGCACTTGGCTCGGATGAATATGCAAAAGTCTATTCTTATAAGAGTGCCAAGGAGATTTGAGACAAGCATGAAGTTACTCGTGAAGGAACCAATAAAGTAAAGGATACCAAGATTGGTCTTGTCAACCTTGAGTACGAGAGCTTCAAGATGGACCTAGATGAGGACATCAAAGATATGTTCGATCGGTTCTCCACCATCGTGAATGCACTTGAAGGATTTGGACAAATGATTTCGGAGGACAAGCTTGTGAGGAAGTTGATTTACTCACTTCCTGACTCATGGGATTCCAAGAAGACTGCCATCATAGAAACAAATAATTTGAAGGAGCTCAAGCTTGACGAGCTTATGAGATCTTTGCTCACCCATGAGATGATGATGTCCAAGGGAAATAAGAAGGTAATAGATCAAGGCATTAAAGACTTGAATGTTTTTGCTCTTCAAGAAATTTACCCTATTCATGAAGTGCCAAAAAGAATAATCAAGGCATGAATCGAAAATGAAGAGGAAGAATCCCATTATATGCTTCGAGTGTAAGAAGTCGGGGCATACCAAGTACAATTGTCCTCGTTTCAACAAGAAGGGATCAAGCCAATAGAAGAAGACATTTGTGGCTACATGGAGTGATGAAGAGGACTGCACCGAAAATGAGGTAGCCCACCTATGTCTATTTTCCATCAAAAAAGATTCAAGGGTATCTTCTAATTCATAAAATTTAATTTAATATTCTTTTGATGAATTACAAGATGCCTACGATGATTTAGTTTTGGAGTTTAAAGCTTTATTTTTGAAAACAATAAATTGATTTCAAAATTAAAAATAAAAATGATTTGCATTCCAAAACTAATTTAGAACTTGAAGCAAGATTTGAGGCTTTTGAGAAAAAGAATTTGGATTTACAAAACTTGCTTCTAAAAGTTCAAGAGGATTATCAAAGGGAAATTGATGAACGCAAAAAGAATTTGTTTAATAAAAATTTTCAAAAGTGTGAAGTTGGAGGTAGCTCCAAATCAAATTTTGTTAAGACAAATTTTTGTCAAAGACAATCTAGTTCCCCTAGATTTTTAAATGGTAATGTTAAGAACATTTGGGTCCCTAAGGGACTAATTTGTTCAAAGTAAAAGGAAGATATTGAAAATGGATTCCTAAGGGGACTAAATTATTTGGGATTAACGCCATTGGATCCAAAGCAAATTGGATACCAAAAATTACTTGATTTCTTTTGTAGGTGTGCTTGAGCCATTGGTAATCAAAGTTGAATCTATAGAAGCTCTTGACACATAAAGGAGGAAGGACACTTGGAGAAGGAAGGCTGAACATCCCAACTTGGTTCAAGTGGTAAATTTAAATTTCATGCAATTGCTTGATCATATTATCCATGTCTAATTTTCATATTGATTTAAGCTTGTTTGTATGACTCCATGTTGTGGATAATTGCATATCGTTAGGCGGAGTCTCAAATTGCATGAGTTACACGTTTTTTGCCTATAATGTCTATCTTTATGTTTTTGGACTTAAACTTATAATGTTTGGTTGATTTTGGTGATTTCATGATTTGTATGTAAATGTCATGTTTTTAAGAAGCATGTGTAGCAAAATGTGCAAAATGTATATCTAGGACTTAATAGAGCATTTGTATGAACTTAAAACTAAGTTGTAAGGCCTTTTAAGTTATTTTTGCTGTAATTTTTCACCAGGTCATGCTCCTAGGTATCGGTATAGCCCATACCATACCGATATGGGCAGTCAATCAGTACTGATATGAGCATAACCGTACTGGTATGACTAGTCAAAAGAGGCAATTTTGACCTCTTTTTGCCATGCCTTGTATCACTATTTGTTTAATTTATATATATGGCATGTATAATTGAATTTCTTTGAATTCCTTGATTAAATTTGTTTATTTGATATTCAATTATTTCTCTTGAATTGTTGGACTAACATTTTACTTGTTGATTGAGTAAGAGGGAGCCATTTTTATTTTTTTTTCATGATAAATTTTTTGATCTCTTTTCTCCATTTTACACCAACAATTGGTATACCGTATCATTTGGTACTTAACTTTCAATGATTGGTTTTTTTAACCTTTCAACACCTGGTGCTTTGAACTTAAATGTAATTTCTAACTTGATTTTGAAATTATTTTTGATATAACAAAAAGAGGAGAGATAGGTTTGAAAAATTCAATTTCAAAAATAAAAAGGGGAGCTTTAAATATTTTCTAAAATATTCTCTTTTTCTAAAATTATTTTTCTAATAGGGAGTTTTCACCAAAAAAAAATTCAAGTGGTTTCCTTATATAAAAAAGGGGGAGATTGTTGAAACATTTGATTTTGATATAACTTAAAAAATATTTTTGGACTTAAACTAATTTGCAAAAATATTTCAAAAGTCCATAAACTTGAGAAATATGTTTGAAATGTTTCCAAAGGGTTTTTGACATGTTTTAAATGTTTTTAAATTGTCAAAAACAGTCCCTGAGTACCAATACGCATGTCCTCGTATCGATACCTATAGTACCCGTATCGGTACGGATTTCCACATACCGATATGCCCTTTTGTCCCCGTGTTTTGGAAAATTCTAGCTGTATCGATACCCTTAGGGTCATACCGATACGCTATATACCCATTTGTTTTAAATTCTCCAACGGCTAGTTTTCTAAAGAACAGGTACCAATATCGGTCCTTGTGTACCAATATCGACGAGCACATAACTGCATTTATTGTAGGAAATAAAGACCCAACGGCTCCAAAACATCCCTAATGTCTAGTAACAACCACAAACTCATTAGAGGGTTTATAAGCAAACTTCAAGCATCTATGGAACAACAAGAAAACAACAAGCCAACATTCTACGATTAAGAAAAGTGTTTTGTGCTTTTAATTATCATTTTCTTTGTAGAACACACTTCTGAGCTTAATTTTCATATATGCTCAAGTGTTAGGATTTGGGTGAGTGCTTAATTTGCAAACACACAGCCTTGTTAGGGTTTTCTTGTTTGCTATTTGTTTTTCTCTTTGTAAAAGAGGTTTTTTTCAAAGCTTTGGGGTATAAGCTCTGAGGTTGTAAAGGTTTCCTCTTACTAAAAAAGGGAAGAAATTCATAGTGAATTTGGGAAAATCCTTAGTGGAAAGCTAAGTTAGTGGATGTAGAGCTTGGTTAAAAGCTTGAACCATTATAAATCCTTGTGTCTATTTTTTAAATTTCTTTTGCTTCCACCACTATCACTTAAAAACCAATTCACCCCTCTTGGCTATCTCAGCTGATCGATTTGAGCCTCCCAACATAAAGGTACCCATTTTAAATACCATTTAATAACTAAAGCTCTGAGCAGGTATGGAATCCAACAAACAATTGCCACTGCCTACCATCCTCAAACAAATGGCCAGGCAGAAATCTCAAACAAGGAAATCAAGAATATCTTGGAGAAGATTATGAACCCAACTAGGAAGGACTAGTCTTTAAGGTTGGACGATTACTTGTGGGCATACAAAACAACTTTCAAAAATCCATTAGGGACTTCTCCATACAAGCTTGTATTTGGAAAGTCATGCCATCTGCCAGTAGAATTAGAGCATCGAGCTTATTGGGCAACCAAACAGTTGAATATGGAATGGAAGGCTGCAGGTGAGAAGCGTTTGTTAGATTTAAATGAGTTGGAGGAGTTTAGAGCCTAAGCCTATGAAAATGCCAAACTTTATAAAGAAAGAACAAATAGGTGGCATGATAGCAGAATATTGCCAAGTCAGTTTGAAATTAGGCAAAAAGTGTTGTTGTTCAATTCAAGGCTCAAATTGTTTCTAGGAAGAATCAAATCCAGATGGTCAGGACCCTTTGAAGTTGTCAACCCTTATGCTCATGGAGCAGTAGACATCAAAGACTTGAAAATAGGGACAACATTCAAGGTGAATGACAAGAGGTTGAAGCATTATTGGGAAGGAAGTCAGAGTAATGCCAAGGAGATTATTCTCCTAGCAGAGATTCAGTAAATTTTACCATTATAGTCTGATCATTGTAAATAGTTAGGATAGTTGTTTTCTTTTTTAGTATTTTGGTTTATTTATCTTAATTTTTCTTTTTCTATTTTGAAAGGTTTTGTGAATGTTAGTGCAGGTACTTTTGCCAAGGCAGTATGCAAGGACAAGCTAGCAATTGGACACCCATCATCACAAGTTTGGATAAACACGCGGACCCTATTCAAGATCCATCCCAGGGGAAGGTGATTGTTGCTAGGTTGGAAACCCTAGCCGTCACCTATGTAAAATTTCAAACTTTGAAATTTTTACCCTAGCCAAGCTTTCTTTTCCCGCGCCGTCATATCCCACTCTCTCATTTACCCAAACTCATCATTATCCCTCTCCCCATACACGCCGTAACTGCCATGATATCATTGCCTCCACTAACTCCACTTTAAACCAACCAGTCATTAACCTCTATTTAACTCTAATATCCCCCTTAATCAAGAACCTTTCACATTTCCATTTCTTCAAGCCGGCAAAAAAAAGCAAGAACTCAACACTCTCTCCTATCTTTTACATCAATCAACCCTTTTCTCCCAATTTCTTTCAATGGCATCCTCATCATACTTGCCCCAAATCTTCTTCAACAATGAGACGAAGAAGATGGATGAGGAGGATATGTGAACCTTTTGCTACGAAAAATGGTTTGAATTCAAGAATGAGCCCAACTTGAGGTATTCACCGGAAGTGGTTGCCATCATCAAGAAACACAACTATGAGGTCTTTTACCAAAACCCCAGAGTGGTCCACTCCACCATTGTTCGAGAATTTTAAGCCCACCTCACCACCAAGGCTTCGCCTTTTTTGTTTGTACGAGGAAAGTGTGTTCAATTTGTTGAGGAGTATGTTAATCGCATGTTCAATTTGGATGGTTAGGGAAGAGCATTTGGTATTTGTCGAATCCATGGCTGGCATTGAAAACGCAACCAAGAGGATGAAACCATTTCTTGAAGGCCAATCTTTTTCCAACCACACACAATGACATAGTTTCAAAGGAGTGGTTGTCTTTGCTACACTCGATCATGATGGTGATGTCCGCTCAATCTTTTACCAACAAGGTATTTTGGCCTGAATCAGACTTTTATAGGTGTTTTTTTAAAAAATAAAATGGGCTATTCACAATATAAATCTTCCCGCCCTAAAATAATTGCGCCTTGAGCACCTCCACATTTTTTTATTTTCTCTGGTATCCTTCTGCATGGGTAAATTACCCAAGCTGTCCTCCAAGGTTTTCTAATGTTTACAATTTTGTCCGCCCTCTTAATTTGATTAAAACTATAATGGCTAAATTCCCTTTTTGGTCCCTAAAAATTTTAATTTTCTTTCAATTAAATTCAAAATACAGTGGGATATTTCTTCTTTTAATCCTTTCTTAATAATGCATATTTAATTTCAGCACCTTTTATTTAATTTCAGTTCTTATTTTGTATATTTTTATTCATGCTTTTATTTATTTGTTTGATATGTTATTGTATTTTTTGTTATTTATTAATGTGTATTAATGTATATGTATTTATATATGTTTATCACTTCATATATATACATCCGTACGTATTATGTTCTATGTTTTTATATATATATATATATGCATATTATGCTTGTTACGTATACTATGTATTTATTATATTTAGTATGTATAATATATCTTATTATCTACCTATTATATTGTTATATTTATGTTAGGCATATGTTGCTCTTATTATTATGCATATTTATGTATATATATGTGTATACTTGTTTCCTATTTTGTTATACATTATATAATATATATATTACATGTGATGTCCATTTATATATGTTAGAATGAATACATAGCATATTATATATATCTTATAAATGTGTTTAATTTATGTTCATATATTTATAATACATGCACATATTACATTATTTGTGCTATATATATATTACATATTGTCTATATATAAGTGAATATATTATATTATTTACATTATATTATGTATTATTATATTATATGTTATATACAGTTTTATAAACTAGCGTATGAGCACTATGTAGTTATTATTATCTATATATTATATTGTATATATATTATTATCGTACCTTTATACGTTTAATATATATTACTACACCTTTTTATATTTACCTATATTTATTCGTTATTTACTTATTTTACTTAATTTATGTTCATCATTTATTTCCGTTGAGGTCTTTTAACATTTATGCGAATTAATTATTTATCCATATATTTGTCGCGTATAGTCTTGGGCCTTTGATTCTGGTATATTCATGTTATTTGTTTTTGATAATATTTTTGTAATTCATTTAATATATTTTAACATGTTTAATTTGTTGTATATAGTTTTAGGCCTCTTATTCCCGATATTCTAGTGGGAGTATCATCCCGGTCTCCGGGTGTCATCTCCTTTGGTACTGTGGACATAGAGACAAATTTAATAGTCGAACCACGCGTATTAGGAATTAATTTTTATATTAAATCAAATTTTTTATAATCACGATACGAACCCTATAGGTACCAATTTTGGGCGTAGCGGGGGTGTTAACCCTTCCTCGTACATAACCGACTCCCAAAACCAAATTTTCGAATCTCTGGTTTGTTTTTTTGGTGTCTGGTCTACCTTATCCAAGTGAACGATGGCGACTCCATACTTTTAAAAAAATTACGAGTTTTCAAAGAATTCCCCTATTAAATATTTTTTCAATAAAATAGGGGAAAACTTTCCATTTATACGATATTTTAATTTTTCGTAGAGCTTCAAAAAATAGTCGCTACAACATGGCGACTCCGTTGGGGAATTTTTTTTTAAATAAAAGAAGTCAAACCTTAAAAGAGTTTGTATCGTAATTCGATCTAATTTAATCTTTAATTCCTAACCTTGTTTGATTACCTTTTTTCATCATACATTTGCTTTAGAACCTTTAAGTGGAAGTGAGTCCTTTGCTTCGTGGGGTGTTCACCTCCGTATAGTGTTGTAATTCACTTTCGGAATCCCTTCCTTATAGTTCATGGGGTCTTCACTCCCGTATGGTGTAAGGGACGTATTCCCTCGAATCGATGTCCAAGCGACAATTCAAGTACCATTTTTTAAGATACAAACCGCATATAGTGGCCCATAAGAGCCCACCTTTTGTAAGAACCATGTCGTTATGTTGCCCGTTTAGAATTAACCCTTTTAGGTCATGTTTGCTTTTATTTGTTGCACATACCTTATTTTTATTCCAGATTGATTTCTTTATTGTTTGATTTATTATTTTGCTATACTAACTTGTTTTCTATTTTGTTTTTCATTATTATTCTCTTTTTTGCATTTCATATTATATATAAATTTTGATTCGAGAACAGTCCAATTTAGAAGACAGTCAAAAATAAGAGAGAAGTTTGTAATATCAATAGCTACAATGCTACAGTATCGGGTTGGGTCAAACGAAGATCAATGAAAAAGACGGTTCAAAAACGAGAGTAAGAAGGCGACGTAGCTTGGGTGCAAGGTTTGAAGATTCGATCCATTTACACCCAGATCTACCAAAGAAGAGACCTTTGTCTACGCTCTTCCAGAATAGGCTAGTGATCTTTTCAAAGGCCCCTATGTGCATAGTTCTCACTACCGTGGACCTTCTGGCTAGCAAAAGAAGAGAACAACTAGATCGCCATTCAGACTAGAGACGACATTGAGAAATAGGATGTGAGCCTCGTTTCACAAAGTTGAGACATCAAGACAACTGTCATCTGTAATTCATTATACCAGCTTCTTGTAATTATACATATTCTCTATTAAACGTCTTTCTAAGGATTGTTCGAGAATCAACACATGCATTTGCATTCATTTCTACATTATAATATTATTGATTTTTTAATACAAATTTTATTTTCAATGTTGATATTGTTTATTTTAAAATTTTTAATACATTCATTGCATCATACACATTTCTAATTGAAAAAAATACTCATCTCAGAAGGAAGAGAAAGCCAAACGAACAAGAAAATGACCTCTCATTAGTATAGCTCCGAAACCATGAACAGCTTAGTGGCTAGAGTAGATAAACTTGAGGAACTCCAAGAACGTCTGGTTGGTGTCCAAAAAAAGAAATGGTGATATGAATAAGGGAATCTCAAGAGGAATCCAAAAGGAAAATGAAAGAGTTTATGGGTATGATAACTACTATAATCAAAGGAAAAAGTTTGGGAGAGAACCATTTGGCAGAAATAATGATTGGAAACACCGATCAGAATCAGGAGTCTCATTTCGAAGATGGAGAAATCGTGCGAGAAAAAGAGCGAGTTGCCATCAATCAATTCAAAGTAGCCTGCACTAATTCAGAGTGTCCTACTGAGCTTGCATTGAATAAAATTCATGATTCCATAAGGATCCTATGCCAATCAATGAAGAAAGGTTTAGATGAGATAGAAGAGGATTTGGGAAATAACAAAGAAATATGGGACACTTTAAAGGTTAAATGATCGCCTCCCCTGATGCAAAGACAACCTTTAGTGTCAATTTTTTTAGAATCTCAGCAGTTGTATGCTAACCCTACTCCTAGTTCTCAAGAAAAGGGAAAGAAATTGAAGTCCCTTCAGTTTAGTCCTATCCCTCTTACATATCATGAGTTATTCTCAAGGTTGCTAGAAGCTCGACTAGTTTCACCTTGTTTTGTCAAACCTTAGTTACCTTCTTATCCAAAGTGGTTTAAGGAAAATGACCATTGTGACTTCCACGATGGTGTTCACGGTCATTCTATTGATAAATGTGTTAGTTTTAAGCATAAAGTGAAGAAACGTTTAGATCTATGAGTGATAGAGTTCGAGACAGCGGGTCCGGGTCTGAAGATCAATTTTTCATTTGCGATTAATGTTGAGAAATTAAGAGAAGATCAAGTTGTCGTGGCAAAGAGGCTGAAAAAATATCAAGAGGATGAAAATGGTAATTTTGATGTCGTATTCTGAGCTTTTACCCTTGCTAGTTTAGAATAAACTCGTGAAGATATCTCCCCGAAGACGATATTCCTATTTCAATCCTGATATGTTTGGTACCAGGATTTCATGCGAATATCATCCTGGTAATTATAGCCATACAACGGAAGAGTGTGTGTTTTTGAAAGGTAGGGTTTATGATCTTATTAAGGAAGGCATACTCTCTTTTAAGGATGGGAGACCTAGGTTTAACAAGGGATCCACCTATGTTAGAGAGTTAAAATCTTTGATAACGATTGAGAATCAAGATCAAGCCTTTCAGAGTTCATGCTCAAATATGAACTTACTGCATGTTAATCACTCTTTCAGTACACAAACCAACAAGTTGGTCGGTCCCAACTAACACCAGGATGAGAAAAGGAAGGAGAAAGAAGATACGACTAAGAAAGGAGGGGCCCGGATAAAGTCAACTGAAGGGCAACGTTAGAGGGTGAGAGAGAAGAATCCTCTTAGGGTTTTTAAGATGTCCATCTCAATTTTACTCACTCACTTGATAGAAGGGCAATACCTCGCTCTCATGCCAATAAAGTAGACATTAGATCCATCTCTTTTTAAGTACAATCCGAGCAGTACTTGTGAATTCCATATGGGGGCATCGGGGCACCCTACTAAAATATTAGATTCTAAAGGAAGAGATAGAGAAACTGGTTCGTAATGGAAAGCTGGAACTTGAGATGATGAAAAAGTGGATACAAGAGTAGAGAAAGCTAGTTACGTCAGCAGTTAAAAAGTTGAATGATTAAAGCCAATGAATCTCTGGACCCAAGGCAGACTGAAGCCCCATCTTTTGTTAGTTTGTTAGGACATTTCTAAATTTAGGGTTTTTTTGAAGTAATGCATGAAACCAACTCTGCTACCTTTGGCCCGAATATAGCAGAGATCTTTTTGTAAAAGGGCATGTGTCATGTTTGATGATTCCATTCCAATGAAAATGCATTTTGCTTAAAACATACAATGACCTTGAAAGAATGTATATGTATATGTATATCCCTTCTTGCCTTTGTAGGTTACTAGATATCAATTGCAAGATGTGGCATCGATTCTGAGATCATTGAATGTTGTGATAACGATGAGGTGTGATTTTTCCCTAACAGACTCTGGTCAGCAAAGAAAGACTACTACTACTTTGATGATATTCGATGATGAAAAAGTTCCAAATTTTAACTGTAAGAGTTTCTTGAAATTTAAATTCTAAGCGTAGTCTTCTGTGCCTTAATAGATTGTAATTAATGGATAGAAATATACATACATATATATATAAAAGAGAAAAGAAAAAGAAAAGAGAAGAAATGAACTACGAAATAAATAAATCTCGGATCACTCTGATGGATTCGTAGGATTGACAAATCTAATAAGGAAGCTTTGTTCCACTTCTTCAAGACCCTGGCGTTAGAGATGAATCTTTGAAGATACGACTACAATTATTATAATAATAAGACAAAAATAATCGGTAACATACACTTGCACCCATAATGTTATTATTAGAATGATATTTTTGAACTCTAATGGCTAAACAAGTCCATTTTTTTGAGCAGAGCAAAAAATGAGAATTGAGAAGGAGTAGTCTTCTGTAGAAACGCGGTCATCACGAGGATGAACCAAATTATCTTGGGAAACTTTACAACATTCAAAGTCTTTATAGACACAAGCCATGCTTGAAATGATCACCGAAAGGTTAAATCTGAGATGCTCTTGCACTTGATATCCAGAGCTCCTATTCTGTTTTTTTATTATATAGATTTTGGTTTCAAGATCCTGTATGTTTGTAATATCCCAATTTTTGGTCAGTGACCAAAATGTAAATTTTGAAAGTTTTGTGGCTAAAGTATAAACTTTGGAAAAGTTTAGGGACCAAAGTGTAATTTTCAAAAGTTTTGTATTTTAACCCAGTGAATGAATATTTTACCCCCAAGACGTTTTCGTGTTACCCGAATTTTTTGTTCAGAGTTTGTATTAAAGGCTATAAAGCGATAAAGTTCAAAAAAATATTCAGATAATCGGATCGAATCAAATATCCAGAATATTTTGAAGGATGATAAGGCAAGGTTAATTATGTCATTTAATATGTCTAAGATATTTTCTTTGTGTTGGAAGAATATGAACCCTTGGATTTAAGTTGATTTTCTATGTTAAATATGAGCCGTTGGATGAAAAATGGCAAGATCATAATTTTGGAAAATCACAAGGGCAAAGTTGGTAAACTATTAACTCAAGATTAAATCTAGACCATTGGATGAAGGATGATGACATGTGGTACATTATGGATTCATTGGATTTGAGGACAAAACAATTATTTCACTATTTGGAGGAATTTTGATAATTATCATAATAATAGACCGAGTTAGGAAAATTCAGTCTAAGTCCTTAAGAAAGGAAGCTTTTATGAGATAATAGTATTTATTTTCCAAATATGGAAATATAGAATTTTCAGAATAGATCTGATAGCTCAATAAAGGTAAAATCGTAGTAGAAGTATTTAGTGAATATCGGGAAATCGGATCGAATTGAAATTTCAGAGGTTGTTCTATAAGCCATGAAAAACCATAAAATGATATTTATGGAATACTGGCCGGTTGATAAGGAACTAATTTAGTTAGATTATAATGGAATGACAATTTTGAAACAAACTAGTAAATAAAGACTAGTTGGAGGGCAAATTGGTCATTTGGCAAGGATGGCAATTTTGAAATATTCTTGAAATGTTGAGGACATTTTTGGAAGATGAAATATGCATGGATTTAATCTTGGCCCTTGATTTTGGATGAGACTAAATTAGCCATTGGATTTAAAGGCTAAATTGGTAATTTTACTATTTAAATGAATTTAAAATTCATTTAATAGTTACAAGTGTAAAAGAATAGAAAAGGATGAACAAATATCCATCTTTCTCCAGCCATGTACCATGGGAGCTAGAGGAAAGAAGAAAAAATTTTCCAAGCTCGATTTAAGCCCCGAATCTTGGTTTTCAGGTAATCTTTCAAACTACAAAGTTGTTTGACTCTTCGAGCTCTATCTTTTGATGTAAATAATTCATATAATACTCGCTTGGTTGATGTGATTTCATATGAGGAAGAAATTAGGGTTTATGAACAAATTGGGGCTTTTATGATTTTATGAATCTATGGTTGATTTTAAGTTAGAATCATGCTTGTATGATGTTAGAATCATGTTATTGAATTGGGATTTAAACCCTACATATTTTGGTTTGTATAGAGAAGATTAGGGTTTATGGATTCAAGTCTAACTTAAGGTTTGTGATGTTGGATTAATGATCTAGTAAGCTTGATTTGTTGTTTGGAAGCAAAATCCTAAGTTAAATACATAGGGACCATTTCGGCAAGCTTCAAAATTAAGGGACCAGATCTGATTTTTATGAATTTGATGTGTACTTATACTATTAATAATGTTAGAGACATGAAAATGAAGTTAGAATGCTAAACCGACGATTAATCGCTTTAGTTACCATTTTGACAATTTGTCAAACTTGAATGGTCTATTCGGTAAAGAGGATATGTAGAAGGAGTAAATCTGTTTTTTACTTAAAATGATGGAATTAAGGTAGTAATGTTGATTTGATGACTAATTTGCAAAGTTAAGAAGTTTGAATCCTTGTATTGGAAATTTGGTGACCATTTCGACAAATCAAGAGAAATTGGAGGAGTAAAGGTTTAAGCTTATTATGATGAAGGATGTAAAGAGAACATATGAATAAAATCTTTATTCTAGCCATTTGAAGTAAAGTGATGGGACTAAATTGACAAGTAGAGAAATAAGGAGAAGTTGGTGTAAATTAGAAGTTATTCATGGAAAGTTATGTTGGAATTTGAATTATGGCAGTAAGTTTAAAAATTTGCCATAAATTATAAAAAAATGGTTAGATGATGAATTTTATACCGTTGTAAAGACTTGTTAGTCTAGTTTCATTTCCAACAAAGAAAAACTGATTTCGAGTTCCGAGTTAAAAGATATGAATTTTTATTTGAATGAAGGTCAGAAAAATTATAGAGTAGTTTTCTGCCTGAACAGTCTGTGATGTGAATTCAGTGATTTTTCATAATTTTTGTAGATTTTATTAATTTATGTGGATTATACCGTTAGAATTGTTATTGAATCTAGTTTCTCCAGTATAAAGGAAATTAAGATCCATTATGTATTCTGCCCTATATAAGTAAATCTTTGAAGGTAGCGCAAGCTGTCAAAAAATGGAATTTGAAACATTTTGTTTTCAAATGTTAGTTAGCAAGCTCGGTAGAATTATTTGAAGTTCAAATTGGTCACTAAGGACCATAATGAGTTTTCTAAACAGTACAAGGAAGAAAAGAAAAATAATTGGAAATTTTATATTCGAATGATTATATTAGACAACATGTTTAAGGTATTGTTAGATTTGAATCTAACAAATATTTTATTTTATTCATGTGATTAATTAAGTCAAGTCCGAATCAAAGAAGGTTCGAGGTTCTATGAAAGAAAGGATCGAACATGACTTAGTGAGGCATTGTGTTAAGTGGCCAAGGTGGGTGCAATGCATACATAACATGGTACATGGATGTTTTATACATCATAAGGAAGACTTGTCAAGAGGCTACCTTGTTTATATATTGGCATGATATTTATGTCATTGATCATATGATTGACATGTTCTAAATATGTCAAAAGTTGAATTAATGCATGGATCACTAGTTATATATGATGTCATATTATGAATGTTATTTTGGGTATGAACTGCCCAATGTTAAATTATGTTGATATACATTGCCATGGATGAAATAAATATGGAATATATGCCCAAGTATGTCATTGAGGGACAGGGTATAGTTGGCATGCCATAGAGTCCAGCAACACGCTGCATACTTGGTTTAGCACTATAATGTATATAAAAGACACTTAGTGTATATGGTTAGCACAACCTTATGTGCGGATGGTTAGCACAACCTTATGTGCGGTTTTGACTCGTGTACCTAGGGTCTTCATAGGATTATATTTGGGCTATGGTTTATTGGTTAATAAAAGATAAACAGGTGAATAAGCTTATGAGCTTTTGGAATAAATGGCAAGTATATTGGTAAGAAATTTATATCCGGTTTATATTATGTTAATATATGATTAACATGATGGTAATACATATCTAGTGATCATGATGAATTTATGCATATATGGCATATTATGACAAATGCACAAGCATGAAAGTCTTATGACATTGACATATAATAAACCATTACTAATGCAATGTGAAAGTTTGATGGTATTGGCATGTAGTAAATCATTACCGATGCAATATAAAGGTTAGAATATTGGCATATGACATGTTATATGTATAGATATATGCAGCCTTGAGGTTTAATAAGTCATGAAATTGAATAAGCCTATTTAGTTGTTTTTAATTTTGATTATTGCCTCACTAAGTTCGTACTTAGCGTGTGTTTGATTGTGCACACATAGGTAAATCAAGATCAGAGTGAGAAGAGCATTGCATCAGTATTGGAAAGCTCAACAGGTAATCACAGTAATGACATCCTAATTGAGGTTTGATTATTATAGTGACATGTATACTTGCTAAACCTATTTGAGTTGTGATTGGCCTTTAAAGTTCGTTATGGTTTCATGATAATTGGCGTTTCTAGAAAGATTCAAAGTTAAGAGTAACCTTAGGTGATGAGTTGCATTCTAAGATAGTTGAGAGCATGTATGTTTTAGGATATTTGGGTTAAAAATTATCAAAACTTAAATTTTGTTTCAAATATCATTAATATTTAAGGATAGTAAAGTTGTGACATTCATGATTCGTATTCATCGTATGGATACGAAAGGGGTGTTACAATGTTAATCAAAAGGACACCCTTCATTGGAATGACAATCAACAAATTGACATTTTAAGCAAAGGGATTTCCATGTATTGCTTTAGGGAGTAGATTTATAATATAAGGTCGTGGATGTGATTGATCGACCTAATACAAAGTAGTGACCCATTAATGACTGGGATGAGGATAACGAAAAAGATTTATACGTCAAATGGATTAGGGGCTTAAAAACATGTTTTAGTCATAATACTTTTATTGGTTCAGAGACAAGAAGAATAAACCATGACGAAAATTAGATTTCAAAATAAGAAGAAAAGTTTAGGGGGCTAAGACTTCTGCTTACCCTAAGATAAAGAGAAGAAAACTCCGACTGATGGGTCAGAATGGACCAGATTGAGCCTAAGGTCGAGTAGGGCAATACCACGTGAATGCATGACTAATAAGGTATGAGGATCTAGAGTTGTCTCATGCCAAGATGCTACAAGAAGATTGGGTCAAAGAATGAGCTCAGGGCGTGGGGTATTTTGACAACCCTAATGTCAAGGCAGATGAAGGCTCTGAGTGTTGGGTCAAAGACGAAGATAATAGTTGAGCCCAAGATAGAATAGGGTAGTAAGGAACATAAAGGAATGACGAAAGTCCCTATATAAGAATAGTAAAGGCACTAAAACAAGGATTTACAAAGATGGATGGTAACCCCGAAGAGAAAAAGGATGATCGCGCAAAAAGATTAGAAAATACAAGAGGGATATTCATGAAGGTAAAGAATGAAGAACATATTACAGAGAAATGAAAGAAAAAATCCGAAGATTGAACTTTCAGGGGGCAAGATTCTAAAATAGATTTGGAAAAAGAATAAGAAAAAAGAGAAGAAGAATAGAGAAGAAAAGAAAAATAGTGATACATTACATGCATCATCTAGATATCTCTATGTTAGGGGCATGCTAATTTAAAAGCATTTTGCTTATTTTAAGCATGTATTTGAAGACAAACAAAGATTTTGGTTTACAGCTTCATGTTGAGGTAGATCCTATTGAAGATTTCCAATTGGTAGCCATTTTGGCATGAATCCAGATCTTAAGTCCTCCGGGCATGATGCTAACCTTATTTTGAAGTCAAGTATGGTAGAAATCGGGGCATCATTATAAGGGATTTTGGTAGCCATTTTGGCGTGAATCCATTTTTTAAGTCCTTCGGGCTATCATTAAGTCCTCCGGGCATGATGCTGATGTCAAGACTAGTAGAAACTGAGGCATCATTTTAAGGGATTTTAGTAGCCATTTTGGCGTGAATCCAGATCTTAAGTCCTTTATTCTGTTTTTAAGTCCTCTGGGCATGATATTAACCTTATTTTGATGTCAAGACTGGTAGAAACTGGGGCATCATTATAAGGGATTTTGGTAGCCATTTTGGCGTAAATCTAGTTCTTAAGTCCCTCGGGACATCAGTAAGTCCTTCGGGCATGATGATAAGTTCTTCGAGCCACTTGTAAGTCCTTTGGGCATGGTGATAAGACCTTCAAGCCATCAATAAGACCTTTGGGCATGATGTTAAGCTCTTTTTGATGTAAAGACTAGTACAAATCGGGGCTTTGAAGAGATCGAAGCTTGAAGAATTGGCCGAAGAAGAGCGGAAAGTTCTAGAAGAACCTGTGGTTCTAGAGCCAAGGATAGGGAAGTGGGACAAAAATGAGTGCTTTTGATCTTTGCTTTGTTCTTGTTTCACAAGAACAAGAAAAGAGGGGTAGCTGTAATCACACATTTTTGTCCGGCTATGCATATAAATGTTTAATATTATTAAATATATATATATGTTATTATATTCATATTATTATTGCATTATTATTACTTTTAATATGTTCAATGTTTTTATGCATGTGTGTTACATGTGTGAACCGTATATATTGTATGTATATTATATATATGTATGAATATTATTATGTGTATATGTATGCATGTATATGTGTAATATGTATATGTGTCTAAATTGTATGTATGTCCAATGTGCGAATGTATGTATGTCGAATATGTTTATTAATGTATGTGTATGTTTATTATATATGCATAGATATACATGTATATTGTTATCATTATAAGTATATATGTACATATTTGCATGTGAATTAATGTTATTGTTATTATTATTAGGGTATTAATATTATTGTGTTATTATTATTAGTATATATATAGGTGTGTATCATATATTAAAACTAAAACAGATTAGAATATAAAGCCAATTTATATAATTATATAACCCAAACTATTTATTTAATTGTACAGTCCAATTACAAACCCAATATTTAAATAATAGTACAAGGCCCAATCGGCCAAACCCAATATTAAAAAAACCCTAGACCTAATTAACAGAAACCCTAATATCATCTCATCTTCTAAGCGTAGTCGAAGGACAATCGTTGGATTAAGCTTGATCCAACAGTCACGATTAAAACAAGGAGACCCCTCATCTGCCGCATGTGGTGCACGCTCCAACTCATCCGACTTCCCACGCGCGCGTGGGATGTACGCTCTGACTCCTCCGTTACCACATGCCACGTGGCTTATCAGAGGCCACCACGTCACCATCTAGATTGCATCAGAACCGTCCATCTTCGAGGAGTCTCAGCCATTGGACCAGATTTGATCCAATGGCCCGAAATGTATCTAGCCGCAAAATCTCTTCACCTTCACCAGCCCTAATCCACGTGGTGTTTTCACCAGAAAATACGATGCCGCCATACGTCTCTCACCGGCTCTCTAGCAACTATGCATGGGCAACAACACCAAAAAAATTAAAAATCAAGGAAAAGTTAGAAACCATAATCATGCACAGTAATAGCATTTAATGTTTACTTATTTTTGTAAACAAACACAAAACCAGAAGAAAAAGTAGGATATATATCAATGTAATCCCATCAATGTATTCGGAGACTCTAAAAATTCAAATACAAAAAAAGAGAAATTTTAGAAGGTATAACTCATATTCTTTCTTTACATGCTTGCATATATTCAAAAAAGAAAGAAAATAATAAAAAAAATAGAAAAGATAGTTTAGGGTTTACCCTCACCACCGTGATGGTCCTTTGCTAGTGAAAAGCCCTCACCTTTGGCCGAGTAGGGTGAACCATAGTGGGGGATTGTGGTTATTGATTCAAAAGGGATTACTGTTTTTTTTAAAATAAGGGATTTTTGTGAAATAAGGTTAGCTTCAGTTTTAAAAAAGGGAAAAGGGCTCGAAAGGGGTGTTTTTTAGTTTTCGACATCTGTTCACGGTGGCCAAACGTCGACCACGATGGTCGGAATGATGAAGCAACCACCGTTTTTGGTTTTGGTAGCGTTCGGGGTTGAGTTTTGGGTTCAAACCCAAAACTCAGTTGAGTTTGGGGATAAATTTTTTTGAGGTTTTACGGTTTTCTAGAAGAAAGCCAACAAAAATGGGAAATGGTAGATTTTTTTGGCTTGAAGCAGTCTTTTATAAGTGTTTTAAAACAAATGGGCTATTCACAATATAAATTCTTCTGCCCTAAAATAATTGCGCCTTGAGGACCTCCGTATTTTTTATTTGCTCTGGTACCCCTTTGCATGAGTAAATTACCCAAGCCGTCCTCTAAGGTTTTCCAATGTTTACAATTTCGTCCGCCATCTTAATTCGATTAAAACTAGAATGGCTAAATTCCTTTTGCATGAGTAAATTCCTTTTTTCGTCCTCTAAGATTTTGGTCTGCAGCTTCATGTTGAAGAGGTAGATCCTATTGAAGATTTCCAATTGGTAGCCATTTTGGCGTGAATCCAGATCTTAAGTCCTCTGGGATGCTAACCTTATTTTGATGTCAAGACTGGTAGTAACCGGGGAATCATTATAAGGGATTTAGGTAACCATTTTGGCATGAATCTATTTTTTAAGTCCTCCAGGCCATCAGTAAGTCCTCCAAGCATGATGCTAACCTTATTTTGATGTCAAGACTGGTCGAAACTGAGGCATCATTTTAATGGATTTTAGTAGCCATTTTGGAGTGAATCCAGATCTTAAGTCCACCGGGCTGTCTGTAAGTCCTATGGACATGATGCTAACCATATTTTAATGTCAAGACTGGTAGAAGCTGGAGCATTATTATAAGGGATTTTTGTATCAATTTTGGCATGAATCCAGTTTTTAAGTCCTTCGGGGCATGATGATAAGTCCTTCAGGCCACCTGTAAGTCCTTCGAGCATGGTGAAAAGACCTTCGGGCCATCAGTAAGACCTTCATGCATGATGTCAAGCTCATTTTTATGTCAAGACGAGTACAAATAAAGGCATTGAAGAGAATGAAGCTTGAAGAATTGGCCGAGGAAGAGCAGAAAGTTCTAGAAGAACCCATAGTTCCAGAGCCAAGGATAGGAAAGTAGGACAAAAATAAGTGCTTTTGATCTTTGCTTTGTTCTCGTTTCACAAGAACACTAAAAGAGGGGCAGCTGTAATCACTCATTTTTATCCAGCTATGTATATAAATGTTTACGATTATTAAATATATATGTTATTATATTCATATTCATATTATTATTGAATTATTGTTATTTTTTATATGTTCAATGTTTCTATGTATGTGTGTTACATGTGTGAATCGTATATATTGTATTTATATTATAGATATGTATGAATACTATTATCTATATATGTACGCATGTATATGTGTAATATGTATATGTGTATGAATTGTATGTATGTCCAATGTGCGAATGTATGTATGTCGAATGTGTTTATTATAATGTATGTGTATGTTTATTATATGTGTATATTGTTATCATTATAAGTATATATATACGTATGTTACATGTGAATTAATGTTATTGTTATTATTATTAGGGTATTAATATTATTATATGTTATTATTATTAGTATATATATAGGTGTGTATCGTACATTAAAAACTAAAACAGATTAGAATATAAAACCCGTTTGTATAATTACAAAACCAAACTATTTGTTTAATTGTTCAGCCCAATTACAAACCCAATATTAAAATAATAGTACAAGGCCCAATAGGCCAGACCCAATAATAAAAAACCCTAGACCTAATTAACAGAAACCCTAATATCATCTCATCTTCTAGGTCGTGATTAAAACAAGGAGACCCCTTATATGTCGCATGTGGTGCACGCTCCAGCTCATTCAACTTCCCACGTGCGCTTGAGATGTACACGCTGACTCCTCGATTACCACATGCCATGTGGCTTGATCAGAGGCCACCATGTCACCATTCAGATTGCATCAGAGTCGTCTATCTTTGAGGAGTCTCGGTCGTTGGATCAGATCTGATCCAATGGCCTGAAATGCATCTGGCAGCGACAATCTCTTCACCTTCACCGGCCCCGATCCATGTGGTCTTTTCACTGAAAAATATGCTACCGCCATACGTTTCTCACCGGCTCCCCAGCAACCATGCATAGGCAACAACACAAAAAACAATTAAAAATCAAGAAAAGTTAGAAACCAAAATCATGCACAGTAATAGCATTTAATGTTTACTTATTTTTGAAAACAAACACAAAATCAGAAGAAAAAGTAGGATATATATCATTGTAATCCCATCAATGTATTCAGAGACTCTCAAATTTCAAATACAAAAAAGAGAAGTTTCAGAAGGTATAACTCATCTTCTTTCTTTACATGCATGCATATATTCAAAAAAAGAAAGAAAAGGTTAGGGTTTACCCTCTCCACCGTGATGGTCCTTTGCTAGTGACAAGCCCTCGCCTTTGGCCGAGTAGGGTGAACCAGAGTAAGGGATTGTGGTTCTTGATTGAAAAGGGATTATTGTTTTTCTTAAAACAAGGGATTTTTGTGAAATAAGGTTAAAAAGGGCTCGAAAGGAATTTTTACTTTCTGGAACCGATTCTGTAACCCCCTCGACCCGGCCTAGACGTCAGACTAAACCGAGTGAGCTACATTAGGTTTGCCGAAGTAAACCGCAGAAAGATTACGAAAACTGGTCCATTTTTTTCTTCTATCTTGTCTAGATGCACATTATTAATCCTTGTTTAATAATGCATATTTAATTTCAGCACATTTTATTTAATTTTAGTTCTTATTTTGCATATTTTTATTCATGCTTTTATTTATTTGTTCGATATGTTTTTTTGTTATTTATTAATGTGTATTAATGTATATGTATTTATATATGTTTATCACTTCGTATATATACATCCGTACATACTATGTACTATGTTATATATATATATATATATATGCATATTATGCTTGTTACGTATACTATGTATATATTATATTTAGTATGTATACTATATCTTATTATCTACGTATTATATTGTTATATTTATGTTAGGCATATGTTGCTCTTATTGTTATGCATATATATATGTACTTTATATATGTGTATACTTGTTTCCTATTTTGTTAGTTTATACATTATACAATATATATTACATGTGATGTCCATTTATATATGTTAGAATGCATACATATCATATTATATGTATCTTATAAATGTGTTTAATTTATGTTCATATATTTATAATACATGCACATATTACATTATTTGTGCTATTATATATATTTATTACATATTGCCTATCTATATACGTGAATATATTATATTATTTATATTATATTATGTATTATTATATTACATGTTATATACAGTTTTATATACTGATGTATATGTACTATGTAGGTATTATTATTATCTATATATTATATTATATTATATTATATTGCATATATTATTATTGTACCTTTATACGTTTAATATATATTACTACACCTTTTTATATTTATTCGTTATTTACTTATTTCACTTTATTTATGTTCATCATTTATTTCCGTTGAGGCCTTTTAATATTTATGTGAATTAATTATTCATCTATATATTTTTCGCATATAGTCTTAGGCCTTTGATTCCGGTATATTCATGTTATTTTTTTTGTTAATACTTTTTTAATTCATTTAATATATTTTAACATGTTTAATTTGTTGTATATAGTTTTAGGCCTCTTATTCCCAGTATTCTAGTGGGAGTGTCATTCCGGTCTCCATGTGTCATCTCCTTTGGTAACGTGGATATAGAGACAAATTTAATATTTGAACCCCGTATATTAGGAATAAATTTTTAAATTAAATCAATTTTTTTATAATTACGATACGAACCCTATAGGTATTAATTTTGGGCGTAGCGGGGGTGTTAACCCTTCTCAGTACGTAACCGACTCCCGAACCTGAATTTTGAATCTCTAATTTGTTTTTCTGGTACCGGTCTACCTTATCCAAGTGACCGGTGGTGACTCCATATTTTTTAAAAAATATGAGTTTTCAACGAATTCCCTTTTTAAATAATTTTCAATAAAATAGGGGAACACTTTCCCCCAATATCATATTTTAATTTTTTGTAGCGGCTTCAAAAAAATAGTCGCTACACCCAGCAATCTGATGCCACAGTATCAGTATCACCTATCCACGTAGAATCTGCCAGAAACGAGACTCCACAACAGTTTGATGATGATGTTTCTGCCAAGACCGATGTACCACCCATTACTCCAGCTTCTTCAGCTGCCCTGTAGCTCCTGTCGCATCTGAACCGACATGGGTAATTGAGGAGGTCTTATAGGACGTGAAAGGACTCCACTGCTGCCTCAAAGCCACAACTGAAATAGAAGAAATCCTTGGACCAAATCAAGGGAGCTTCATCAAGAGAAAGACTCGCGTCACTATTGTCGAACATTTCGAATGGGAGTCCTCTTCCCCTTAAACTCCTTAGTTTCATATTTTTTTTCATTTTTATCATTCGTTGCATTTGTATATATATATTCTCATGCATTGAGGACAATGCATACCTTTGGTTTGGGTCTGTGTGTCGCCTCACATTTATTGCCACGACATTCATTCATTTTCTGTTTGTATTATGTTATTTCCATATAGATTAGGTAGAACTATTCATACCAAATCATTAAAAAAATTATGCCAGAGCACGATTTTAAGTTGATAATTTTGTCAATACATTGCTAGCATAGGTAGAATTTGCACTAGTATGCCCTGTTTGATGATGAAAATAGAATCTTGAGTTAGCATGAGCTAGCAAATTTAGTAATGCTAGGTTTCTTGGCAATTGATCTCTAGCTTAGGGAACTTTAGTCTTACTTAAACACGTAGTATGCACATCTAGTTCCCAAGACAAACTTAGGATGCTTGAAACTGAACTCCGAAAAAAAAGAGAAGAGAAAAAATTACCAAGGTTAAAATAAAGAATAAGGCAACAATGTTTTGCCAAAGGCAAGAAAGAATTTTAGAACACTCCCCTACCTTAGAGACAATAAGTAACTTGGGGCTTCATGGTTTGCTCCCTCTTAGTTCTCAGGCCAACAAAACTTTAGGGTATGAGTGTAATGGGTTAGCTTAGTGATGAAGTCTAGATTAACGTGGGAGGTTTGTAGTATGCCCCCTCTTACTTCTCACGCCAAACAGCATCGTGACGCAAACCCAAATTTAATGCCAGTAAAAGAAACCCTTGGAATAAAAAAATATGTGTTTTCTGAGTTTGGATAGTAAAGTTTTGCTAAGGAAGTTGAAGGATGCTTGATGCAAACCACCATTACTTTATGTACACTTCATGACACTAGGTTAGAGTTATTTTGTTGCACCTGAATTTGTTGATCTGTTGGCATCATTGCTCTGAGATATCTGAGGACAGAACTAGGGACAAATTTTACTTGCTAGCTTGAGTTGTTAATCATCAAAATTTTGTCGAGGTACTTACTTTACTGTGTTTTTTAGTTTTTAGTTGCATTACTTGAGACAAGTAATGAGCTAGGTTTGGGGGAGTGTTAACTCCTCAAAAGTTTTACTTTTATGCATATATTGCCATGATATTACTTTACTTTGGGTAGATATTTGTGCGTTTAGCTAATAGATTCATGCATTTGCATCAGGAGTTAAGGAATATATAGTTTTCAATTCTAGATTGAAAGGGTATTTTTCTTGCTATGGTAGGCAGGTTTTGCAGGACAGGAGCAGAAGAGAAATGTTGAGTTCCGTTGGCAAAAGAAGAAGAGTATTGCCAAGATTGGTTGGTAAAAGAAAGAAGACCGATGCCCGGTCAGTTAGCCATTAGTCAGAGTTAGGTCAGTCCTAATTCAAAAAGTGGATAAGAGGATAACGCGCCTACATTGGTGCGTAACAAACTTTCAAACATAAACCCAGACTAGGGTTCCACGAGCGCCTATATAAAGAAGACCTTTAATCGAGGAAAGGGAGGCTGCACCGTGAGAAGAAAAAGAGTAGAAGGCAAACCGCGGTTCGACTAGGCCGTGACCAAGAGCTCTAGATCCATTGAAGGGCTGCATCGATAGATCTCTTTCTTTGTCTATTTCCCTTAGTTTTATTTATGATTTGATGGTGATGTTTAAAAATGATATAGTTTTGATGGTTTCCTCAGCTATGAACTAATTCTTTAAGTTGGCTAGGGGTGTTTTGCGATGAACGCTCAACTTTAGGTTTTTAATAATTGAATGCCTTGTCATTATTGTCTATTTTTTGTTCTTACATTCTATCATATTTTATGCCATACGACAGTTGGCATTGAATGCTCATTATCCCTTAATATCTTAACAGACCTAGGAGATAAGGATTAATTGCCAAATACTAAGGAGAGAAACTTCGATAGAAGATGTTCAAGTAGATTAGCTTACCTCGGAAGTGAATCTACCCCTTAGGAGTAAAGATTAAAATTTTGCCAAGTTAATTAATTGAAAACATCACTATAGACATATAGGTGATAGAAGTAATTAACTTAGAGTATTGCCATCGACAGAGGCAATGCTTCTTTAAAATCTGCTCGACAATAAGGCCAAGGTTGTCAGTGCTAGGGTGAAATCCAGCATCTCTTGCCAACGCCAATCAATCATCTGGATACATTTGTTTGCCAATCTGCCTGAATTCTTACTTCAGTTTCCTTAGTCATTTTCTTAATTAAAATTCAATCTCTATTATCAACTTATTTGTTCCACTTTACAAGTAATTATCGTGGTAGTTAATTCATGGACAATCCTTGTGGATACGACACTCAGCTTACTGTTGTATTACTTGCTGGCCGTGTATACTTGCACGCAAATAAATCTAATCTTGGCATTATTTACTTGCCTAATTACACTAAACCATAGATATGTTGCCAAGCATTAGTCCATCGACACCAATGCTCCAATTGATATTGTTACGAACATCATTCTATACAAGAACAAGGATTTTCCAAAGGTGGGAACAATTCTAATTTTGAAGAACGACCGGAACACCATCTGGATACTTGAATTTAGTACAAAAAAAATCACACCCAACGATCATTCTTTCGATTCAATAGTTGAAATTCCAATTTCATGAGAAAAGCTTCATTTTGGGCATCGAGATTACAAAATCCAAGACCGGCATGCGATAAAGGTCTACACACATCGTTCCATTTAGCGAGATGAACACCATCTATTTCTACTATTATGCCCCATACAAATATCCATATAATACATTATAATTTCGAACAAGTTTTCTTTGGGATGAGAGCAGTTTGCATAGTGTACGTTAGAATTGCTGCAAGCACATCCTTAGCAAGAGTAATCCGTCCTGCTAGGGATAACGACTTTGCCTTCCAACCATTAAGCTTTTTCTGAACCCTCCGAATAAGAAAATTGTAAGAAGTAGTAGTAACACGCTGATAAAGCAAAGGGACCCCTACATATTTACCAAGTTCATCTGTAACACCCTTACCTGTATTTAATGTCCAATACTAGTCAGAGTGTCTCACAAAAAATTGCTAACAATCTATAGAAGTCATTTAAAAAAATTACAATAAACTATTTATCAATTTATTTCATAATATCAGTCTTCTAATTTTTAATCTACCAAATTGATTCCGATTTCAGGCAGCAACTTAGCAGTTCATATCTATGATCTATAAGAATATAATTGCCTAAAAACTGTCTAAATTAAAAATCTAATTTAATACTCTATTTATTCTTTTCTATTAATTACCCGATTTTATACTAGTAATCTATTTAACACTTTTTAATTTAAAATAACTACTCACCATTCATTATAAACATAAACTAGTTTATAAGCTATTACAAACTTTATCTAAACTAGTTTAATACCAACTAATTTTAACATATACATGCCATCTAGTAATATCAAAATACATCAAAAGATGCCTTTACTGATACCGTGATTATACTCCTGGCTAGTAGGATGCCAGCTGCTCCTTACTCCAAATTTTGCTTTCTACCTACGCGTGAAAACCATCGCACGCTAATACACTTAGTGAGGCAATAATAAAAATATCCAATGCAATACAATATGACTATAATTAATATCATGTAACAATATTCATGCATTATGATCTCTAGTTATGTATCACTATCATGTTAATCATATATTAATATAATATAAACCAGATATAAATTTCTTACCAATATACTTGCCATTTACTTTGAGAGTTCATAAACTCTTTCACCTATTTATCAATTATTTACCAATAAACCATAGCCCAAATATAAAGCTATGAGGGCCCTGGGTACACGAGTCAAATATGCACTGAAATGCTAATACACATTAGGTCGTGCCCACCATAATACACATAAGGTTGTGCCCACATTATGCACTAAGTGTCCTTTATACACACTATAGTGCTAAACTGAATATGCAGCATGCTGTTGGACTCTATGGCAAGCCAACTATACCATGTCCCTCAATGACATACTTGAGCATATATTCCATATTTATTTCATCCATGGCAATGTATATCAACATAATTTAAACATTGGGCAGTTCATACCCGAAATAACATTCATAATATAACATCATATATAACTAGTGATCCATGCATTTATATTCAACATTTGACATATCTAGAACATGTCAAATATATGATTAATGACATAAATATCATGTCAATATAAACAAGGTAGACTCATCGCAAGTCTTCCTAATGATGTATAAAACATCCATGTATCGTGTTATGTATGCATTGCACTCACTTGGTGCCTCACTAGTAAACCTTACTATCAATTTTAGATTTACTCTTGAACTTTTTCCTTGACTTTAAGCTTGCTTGTATTACGATCTCGATCGCGATCACGATCTATACGAACATCATTTACCAACACATACAATTCAAAGCATATGTTAGTATCATTCTAACATAGGCGCATATTAGGAATAAAATTCCTAGAAATCTTTTCGATACTAATTCTAATTCACAACATCAATCTTAGCCTTAATACTTTAAAAATAATATTTCAAACCTTTTACTATTCATATCCATCAATAATTCACAAAAAAATTTCAAATCTCACAATTTAACCATGAAATGAATTATTCTAGAATTAACCTCAATCTTTCCAAATTATTCAAAATGGTCCCTTGCTATTGAACTTCAAATTCAATCACTTAATAACATATTCAAGTATTCCAACAATACATTCAAGCTTAAGACACAACTTCTAGTCAATTTCCATTTCAATCTCACATTTCCCTTAATATGCTATTTGGTCCTCAAGACTTTGCAAACTTCCAAATTGATCCATACAACATTCTAAATTTTGTAGAATCATTCCTATATCATTTCTAGCCTTAGGAAATTTTTTCATAGTTTTTCCTAGTTTTCCCTTAAAAGCCGAATATGAAGGGTCACCACACTCAAAATTTCCAAATTGATTCATGCATGAATTCAACTTTTAAACATCATTTCCAATCTTCTACAATCATTTCTATATCAAAATCAATCCAAATTCAACTTCATATCAAAACCCTAACTTTAACCAATTTGGGATTTTGCTATTTTCAAGTGTTTTCAATCACCATACAAACTTGGACATGATTCTACAACATCAACTTCATCAAAATCTAATCTTTAATCATCAAAATTAATCATCCCCTTCATCTATCTGATTCATGAAACTAAGGTTTCAAACAAGGAAAACATAAATAATTGGTACCAATTGATAGAGAATTCCAAGGAGATCAATTTCTATTTCATGCTTTCATCCAAAAATCCAAGAAAAATAGCTTGAAAATCAAAAATAAATTTTCCTTGGATGAGGGTTTCAGCCAATAAGGGAATTTTGAAGAAAATTCTTGAATTTTCAATTGTTTTCAATTTAGGCCATTTGTCATCTATTATAAAAATCCAAATAAAAATCTCTTTTATGACAAAATGGCCATTTTGTCCTTTTAATCCAATGCCTCATATCTTGCCACATAACAATCCACTCATCCAAGGGTCAAAAATAGACCAATAAATTAGTGATTACCAACTTTGTCCTTGTAATTTTCTAAAATTACAATATTGCCATTTTTCATCCAATGGCTCATATTTAACATGGAAAATCTACTTTAATTCAATGGTCCATGTTAAATCCTTCTAAAATAAGGCATGGAAAATACAATATTAACCTTGCCCGATCTTTTGACAAAATATCTCAATTCTTTGATTCGATTCGATTATCCAAATTTTTCTTGAATTTAACTCTTTAAAGCTTTTAACACAAATTTCATTCGAAAAATCTGGGTAACACGAAAACATCATTCTTGGGGGGTAAACTATTCATTTACAGGACTAAAATATATAACTTTTGAAAATTATAATTTAGTCCCTAAACTTTTCCTAAGTTTATACTTTAGTCATCAAACTTTCATTTTATTCATTTTGGTCACTACCCAAAATTTTGAGGTATTACAATTCTTCCCCCTTAAGAAAATTTGTCCTCGAATTTTCTTTACATACTTGGTTCAAAAAGATGCAGATACTGCCCTTTCATTGCTTCCTCCGCTTCCCAAATAGCTTCTTCCACTTTGCGATTTCTCCATAGAATTTTAACTAGAGGAGTATTTTTGTTCCTTAATTGCTTTTCTCCTTGAGCTAAGATTTTTATAGGTTACTCATCGTATGTCAAATCCGGATGAATCTCAATTTTTTTCTGGTCTAATGACATGGGAAGGATCTGATCGATATTTTCGAAGCATGGATACATGAAACACATTATGGACCTTGCTCATTTCCAGTGGTAAAGCTAGTTGATATGCCACTGGACCAACCTTTTTCAAAATCTCGTAAGGACCAATGAATCTTGGACTAAGTTACCTTTTTGTCCAAATCGTAATATCTTTTTCCAGGGTGAAACCTTTAAAAACACTTTGTCTCCAACTTCAAACTCCATATCCTTCCTTTTAAGATCTGAGTATGACTTTTGTCTATCAGAAGCGGCCTTGAGATTATCTTGAATTATCTTTACCTTATCCTCTATTTCTTGAATAAGATCTGGTCTAATGATTTTTTGATCCTCTAACTCGTACCAATTCAACGGTGTTCAGCATTTTCTTCCATATAATGCCTCATAATGTGCCATCTTTATACTTGATTGATAATTGTTGTTATAGGCAAACTCAACTAATGGGAGATATTTTTCCCATGAGCCTGCAAAATTTATTAAACACGCTCTGAGCATATCTTCGAGTATTTGAATAGTTCTTTCTGATTGTCCATTTGTTTGAGGATGGAAAGTAGTACTAAAGTGTAGTCGACTTCCCAATGCTTCATGAAATGCACTCCAAAACCTTGAAGTGAATCTTGGATCTCTATCGGATATAATAGACATAGGAATACCATGTAGTCTAACAATTTCCTTAATATATAACTCCGCCAATTTGTTCAAGGAGTAATATGTTCGAACTGGTATGAAATGTGTCGTTTTAGTCAATCGATCCACAATCACCCAAATCGAATCTTTCTTACTTGGCGTCAGTGGTAAACCTGTTACAAAATCCATAGTAACCTTATCCCACTTCCATTGTGGAATTGAGATTGTTTGAAGTAATCCCGATGGAACTTGATGTTCTGCCTTTACTTGTTGATATGTTAAACATTTAGCAACGAATTCGGTGATAGCTCGTTTCATGCCAGTCCACCAAAATCGACTCTTTATATCTTGATACATTTTGTTGCCTCCTGAATGCATAGTCAAAGGGCTGTAATGTGCCTCTGAAAGTATTCCCCTCTTTAGTTCCTCATCTTTAGGAATGTATATACATCCCTTGTATTATAGGCATCCATTTGATTTTATTTCAAAGTATTTGGATTCACCACGTTCAACCTGCTTCATCTTTTCCAAGCATTCTTCATCCTTTGATTGTAACTCTTTAATTCTTTCTATCAAAGTAGGCTTAATTTGCAGTTCAGCCATTATTGCACCATTTTCCTGTAATTTCAACTGAGCATTCAATGCTCTCAAAGCAGAAAATGTTTTCTGGCTGAGTGCATCTGCTACCACATTTGCCTTCCCCGGATGATAATCAATGACTACATCATAGTCTTTGATCAGTTCTATCCATCTTCTTCGCCTCAAATTGAGCTCCTTTTGAGATAACAAATATTTCAAACTTTTATGATCCGTGTAGATGTAGCAATTTTCACCATATAAATAGTGTCGCCAAATCTTTAAAGCAAACACTACTGCAGCCAACTCTAAATCATGAGTAGGATAATTTCTTTCATGAGTTTTGAGTTGTCAAGAGGCATATGCTACAACCTTTCCTTCGTGCATCAATACACACCCCAAACCATTATGGGATGCAACACTATATATTGTAAAACCCTTCCCAGATTCTGGTTGTACCAAAACAGGAGCTTCTGTTAATGTCTTCTTCAATTTGTCAAAGCTTTCCTGACACTTATCTGTCCAGACAAATGGTACATCCTTTCTTAATAGCTTAGTTATTGAAGAGGCAATCATTGAAAAATCTTTCACAAACCGTCGATAATAACCAGCTAATCCCAAGAAACTTCTCACTTTAGAGACATTCTGAGGAATCTTCCATTCGAGTATTGCTTAAACCTTTTTAGGATCAACTCGAATCCCTTCAACTAAAACTATATGTCCGAGGAAAGCTACTTCACGCAACCAGAATTCACTCTTTGACAGCTTTGCATATAATTTCTTCTCTCGGAGGATTTGAAGAACTATTCAGAGATTAGTATCATGATCATCTTTGGTTTTTGAATAAACCAATATATCATCTATGAATACCACTACAAATTGATCTAAATATGGTTGAAATATCTGATTCATTAGATCCATAAAAGTCGATGGTGCATTTGTAAGACCAAAAGGCATTACTACAAATTCATAATGCTCGTATCTAGTTCTGAAAGCTATCTTTGGTATATCTGCTTCTTTGAACTTCAATTGATGATACCCCGATCAAAGATCAATTTTAGAAAACATTGTTGCTCCTTTAAGTTGATCAAAGAGATCATCAATCCTTGGCAAATGATATTTATTCTTTACCGTCACTTTATTAAGTTGACGATAATCCACATATAACCTCATTGATCCATCTTTCTTTTTCACAAACAGGATTGTAGTTCCCCAAGGTGATATACTAGGTCGTATAAAACCTCGATCTAATAATTATTGCAATTGAGCCTTCAGCTCTTTAAGTTCTGTAGGAGCCATCTTGTAAGGTGCCATTGATATTGGTGTTGTTCTAGGAAGCACGTCAATACCAAATTCCACCTCTCGATCTGGAGGTAATCCCGACAATTCATTTGGGAAAACATTTGGAAATTCCCGTACTGTTGGTATATCTTTCAGATTTATTTTTCTCTTCAGAGTATTTATCACATGAGCTAAATATGCTTCACACTCATGTGATAAAATATTTTTAGTAGTTACAGCTGACATATCGTTGCTCAAATAATTCTGCCTTTCACCTACAAATATTATTCCTGAGTCGTCTGGTCCTTTTAAGATTACTCTTTTCAATCGGCATTCAACTGTAGCATTATATGCCGACAAGCAATTTGTTCCAAGAATGACTTCAAACTCTTGGAAGGTCAATTCCATAAGATCAGTTGGAAATTCATTTTCTTGAATCTTTATAGGACACTTTTTGCATATTCGACCTACTTTGGCGCTTTGTCCTATTGGATTAATAGCAACTACCTCACTCGAAATTGGTTCTACCTGAATATTTCTTTCGAGTAATACTTTAGAACTAATATAAGAATGGGTAGAGCTTGGATCAATCAATGCAAAAATAGGGCTGCCAAAGAGTTCGATCATACCTGCTACGATCTTCGAGTCATCTCGATCATTAGCAGTCTTGATATTATATACTCGAGTAGCAGTCTTGTCTTCTCGATTAGGTATGGTCGTAGATACTTTTGGTTTGCCACCTTTGTTTCCTCTGCTTTTCTGAGGTGATGCAACTGACTGCTCAGGGTGAAGCTCTAGACATTTTTTTTTGAAATGACCAGCTTGCCCACAATGATGGCATGCCCCACCAGTGAATCAGCACTGACTATAATGCCACTTTCCACAATGTTCACATTCTGGAATAGGACAAAATATGAAGCCTCGAGTAATTGCAGTAACAGTCTGAGCTTGCTTTGACTTTCCTCTAGAATATCCCTTTTTGGTTGAAGAGGCTGATGCTGCTGGATTTTGCTGTGAAAACCCTTTATTGCGTTTAAATGATGATGCAACAAAAGAACTTCCGGGCTTTTTTCCGGTTTTCCCATTTTTTCCTCAAAATCTACTTTTTCTATAGCTTTTGTTCGATTCACTACCTCTTGGAAAGCAGTGAAATTGTGAGAAACCGATACCTTTTTATATTGAGGATCCGACCCAGCTATATATTCCATATTTATTTCATCCATGGAAATGTATATCAACATAATTTAAACACTGGGCAGTTCATACCCGAAATAACATTCATAATATAACATCATATATAACTAGTGATCCATGCATTTATATTCAACATTTGACATATTTAGAAGATGTCAAATATATGATTAATGACATAAATATCATGTCAATATAAACAAGGTAGACTCGTCGCAAGTCTTCCTAATGATGTATAAAACATCCAAGTATCATGTTATGTATGCATTGCACTCACCTGGTGCCTCACTAGTAAACCTTACTATCAATTATAGATTTACTCTTGAACTTTTTCCTTGTCTTTAAGCTTGCTTGTATTACGATCTCGATCATGATCACGATCTATAAAAACATCATTTACCAACACATACGATTCAAAGCATATGTTAGTATCATTCTAACATAAGCGCGTATTAGGAATAAAATTCCTAAAAATCTTTTCGATACTAATTCGATACTAATTCTAATTCACAAAATCAAAGTTAGCCTTAATGCTTCAAAAATAATATTTCAAACCCTTTACTATTCATATCCATCAATATTCACAAAACATTTTCAAATCTCACAATTTAACAATGAAATGAATTCTTTTAGAATTCATCTCAATCTTTCCAAATTATTCAAAATGGTCCATTGCCATTGAACTTCAAATTCAATCACTTAATAACATATTCAAGTATTCCAACAATACATTCAAGCTTAACACACTAACTTCTAGTCAATTTCCATTTCAATCTCATATTTCCCTTAATATGCTATTTGGTCCTCAACACTTTGCGAACTTCCAAATTGATCCAAACAACATTCTAAATTTTGTAGAATCATTCCTATATCATTTCTAGCCTTAGGAAAATTTTTCATAATTTTCCCTAGTTTTTTCCTTAAAAGCCGAATGTGAATGGTCACCATACTCAAAATTTCCAACTTGATTCAAACATGAATTCAACTTCTAAACATCATTTCCAAGCTTCTACAATCATTTCTCTATCAAAATCAATCCAAATTCAACTTCATATCAAAACCCTAACTTTAACTAATTTGGGATTTAGCTATTTTCAAGTGTTTTCAATCACCATACAAACTTGGACATGATTCTACAACATTAATTTCATCAAAATCTAATCTTTAATCATCAAAATTAAACATCCCCTTCATCTATCCTATTCATGAAACTAAGGTTTCAAACAAGGAAAACATGAATAATTTGTACCAATTGATAGAGAATTTCAAGGAGATCAATTTCTATTTCATGCTTTCATCCAAAAATCCAAGTAAAATGGCTTGAAAATCAAAAATAAATTTTTTCTTAGCTTGGATGAGGGTTTCAGCCAAGAAGGGAATTTTGAAGAAAATTCTTGAATTTTCAATTGTTTTCAATTTAGGCCATTTGTCATCTATTAAAAAATCCAAATAAAAAATCTCTTTTATGACAAAATGACCATTTTGTCCTTTTAATCCAATGCCTCATATCTTGCCACATAACAATCCACTCATCCAAGGGTCAAAAATAAACCAAGAAGTTAATGATTACCAACTTCGCCCTTATAATTTTCTAAAATTACAATCTTGCCATTTTTCATTCAATGGCTCATGTTTAACATGGAAAATCTACTTTAATCCAATGGTCCATGTTAAATCCTTCTAAAATAAGGCATGGAAAAGACAATATTAACCTTGCCTGATCTTTTGACAAAATATCTCAATTCTTCGATTCGATTATCCGAATTTTTCTTGAATTTAACTCTTTATAGCTTTTAACACAAATTCCGTACGAAAAATTCGGGTAACACGAAAACATCATTCTTGGGGGTAAACTATTCATTTATGGGACTAAAATACATAACTTTTGAAAATTACAATTTAATCCCTAAACTTTTCCTAAGTTTATACTTTAGTCATCAAACTTTCATTTTATTCATTTTGGTCACTACCAAAAATTTTGAGGTATTACACTATCCACCTTATTGAAGCCAACACCTAAGCTTATAGTCCCCCGAACCGCGCTAGGAACATTTTTTGAGAAAAAAAAAATATTCATTTTTGAAAGAGTCACCTTGTACCAGAAAGCTCTATATAAATCCTTTACGACCGATCTAACTACTTCCATTTGTTCCATAGAAGCTTCAGCGAAGATAATCATGCCACCCGCAAAAAATAAGTAAGAGATGGCAGGACCTTGATTAGAAGTTCATAATGGGTGCCACATCTCTTGATTAATTTCACACTAGATAGACTAAGCTAAATGCTCCATATAGAGAACGAGCAAAGAGACAACATATCACCTTGTCGGGTACCTCTCAACGATAAATAGGGTTCCTACATAGTCGTTCTAAAACACTTTTGTAGATACAGAGGAAACACGCTGCATTATGAGTTGCCGCAACACATCTGGGATGCCAATATCAGCTAGAGTACCATCAAGAAAGTCTCATTCGACCCTTTCCTATGCTTTTTCGAGATCAATCTTAACCGCCATCCACCATTTTTCCCCTTCCTTCTTCTTCATAGAATGGATAGCATCTTGATTTATGACGATATTATTCGTAATCGCACGTCCAGGTACAAAGCTCGTTTGATTCTTAGAAACCTAGGAAGGCAATAAAGGGTTGAGAAGGCTCACAATAACCTTGGTAATGTCTTTGTAAATCACTGTATAGAAGCTGATAGGCTGACACTAATTCATACGCTCAGGCATTGATAACTTCACCAATAAGACTAATAGCCTACGATTGATATCACTAGGGATCTCTCCACTCTAAAAACATGCCGAATAAAGGAGCATACCGAATCCCCAACTATATTCCAGTTCTTTTGATAAAAGGATGCATGAAGACTATCAATCTTGAGAGCCTTCAACGGCCACATATCAAAAATCATACTGGATCTCCTTATATGAAACTGGGTACATCAACCAGTTAAGGACATTTGGTGTTGCTCTATGAAATAAGCCATAAATAGGGAAGGCATGGCCACCATCACTTGCGCTAGTGAATAAAATCCTGTAAAAATCTATAGTAATTTGCAATAATAAAAATTGATCTGTGCACCAGGAATCATCGTCCAATTTCAAAGTCGTTATATTATTAGCCCGCCAACGAGCCATAACGGAAGCATGAAAGAACTTTGTGTTTCTACGCCAAAAATTCTCCTCTTGCTTAAGGAAAAGTGCAAGCTCTAATCGCATATCACTCGCAAGAGAAATACGAGAATCTGAATTCCTAAGCAAAAGAGCTCTATCGAATCCTCGAAGATGAGGAATGAGCCTTTTTTCTTATCAATATGTCCAAACACTTCCTTTTTTCCAAGATGACACCTCAACCTGAAAAAAGGATATTATGAGAAACTTTCATTCTATCATGCCAGATAGCTTCCAACAAGTCTTGGAACTGCGGGTGATCTTGCCATGCCACAATATAACAGAACGACCTATTAGATGGCACATAATGATCATCAGACCTAAACCGATCCAAACATAGAACAAAAGCTTCCATAATATAACGGAACGACCCATTTGATGGCACAGTAAATTTAGGGTTTAGGGTTATAATTCAGGGTTTAAATTTTATGGAAATATGTTAGTGATTTAGGTTTTAACATATTCTAACTCTAAACTTTAAATTCAAATTACCGTCCCTAAATTATAAGAACATAAACCTTAACCCCTAAATTATAAACCCTAAACTAAATCATTAACCCCTAAAATTAAGATGCTTGTAGAAACAAAAAAATTTCCACCGTCAGTGCATATTATAATTGCCCCAAAATTAAACCTCCGATAATTTATTAATCAGTTACTAACTAGACAAAAATGCTGATTAGATGTCGTATTCTTTTATAATACCAAAAAATGCATTTAAAAATTTAATTACGGCATAAATACCCTTAGACTGTAATTAACTTTGAAATTCTTTGTTGATTCGAATATAATTTATTAAGATGGTTAAATGTATTCCAGTTGATATGTTTGAGTTCAATTTCTTACGTTGCATTTTCTCGTATAGTGATAAGTTGTAATTAAAAAAATAAAAGGATAAATTTAGTACTAGTAAAAAATCAAAAATTTAATTAAATTATTATTATTATTTTCATCCAATACCCTTATTAGTTTAAATGTAATTAATTTTTATCAATTTTGGGTTTTCCACTAATTTTAATTGTTAACTCATAAACAACCAATAAAAAGATAGTATGCGGCATACCTTGAAAGTATCATGTCGCAAAACAGTAAACATTTAAAAAAAATAAAAGGTCTAAAAGCTATGTTTGGTAAAAAAACTTTTTGAGCCAAAAATAGAGGTTTGAACCATTTTTAGAGGGTTGTCCAGTCAAATCCGCTGATTAGAATGTTTGGTGAATAGAGGTTTGTAAGAGGGGATTGGGGGTGAAACCTCTCAATTTGAAAAAACTACTAATAAAAGTTTTTTTGGGTTTAGAGGTTTTGACATAAGAGTTGTAAAGACTCTTATACCTTAACAATTAAAAAAGCTTCCAAATTAACATATGTTTCAAATATCATTTAAATTTAATAATTAATTAAATTATATTAAAAATAATTATATAAATAATAAAATAATATATAGATCCTTCAAACATGGTAATGTTATATTTAAAAAAATATTTTTTATAATTTAATTAATATTAATAGATATAAAATATTGATAACTAATAAATTATTCAAACAACTACTGAATATAATCATGTACTCATATAGCTATCACCTATCAGTTAATTTTACCAAACACTTTTATACAATAAGCTAGTCAAAACAACTAATAGAATTAACTATCCGATATCAGATATCAGTTATTCGCTAATTTCCAAATAGGGCCAAAAAATATAAAAAAAATATTAAATATTTAAAAAAATAATTATGACCGGTTACTCACAAATAAACAATACAATAATTACATCTAATAAATTTTAAAAGTGTCACGTCATAAAACTTTAAAAATTCAAAAAATCTAAAAAATTATAATAAATCCAATTTTGAAGGTTAACTCACAAACAACCAATAAAATGATAACATGTGTCACACCTAAAAGTTTACATCATTACACCTTAAAAATAAAAAAAATAACAAAACCAATTTTGGTTGTTAACTTAGAAACCCTAAATGTGTCATACCTAATGTGTCATGTCATGAAACTGTAAAAAAATAAAAATTCAAAAAATATATAAAAATATTAAACTTGGAAAAATTATAAGAATATAAAAAAGAAAATTTTTAGAACGGATGACACACATCACTATGCTACACATCATTAAATTTTTAATGACTTTTAAATAGTTATTAAAAATTTCAATGACTCGACTTTCAATTAATCAAATTTAAAGAGAAAATTAGCATTCTGGTTGAATAATCCTTCCATTTTTTATACTAATAAATTCTTCATCCTCTGCAATGTAACACCCTCGACTCGGATGTCATATTTGCCCTCAAACCCAAACCATTTCCATACAATTTTTAACCTAGTTTAGCCCAAACCACATCCATTTTATAAAATCCATTAAGTAGATAAACAGTTAAAAATGTTACACGGAAGCTCCATTTAAAATACATAATTAAAAGCATTTGACTCATAATTTAAAATACAAAATAAGAGTTACAATACAACATAGGGTCCTATGAATATGTAGCCCAAATAATCTAAGTATTGTATTCGAACAACAAGTCGATGTTGAAGTCCTACTCCGATAGTGCTCCAATGATGTACGTCAACATACTAACCTGCATACTGAAACAACAATTCCAAACACTGAGCTAACGAAGCTCAGTGGATACACTTCCAGTCAACCATGCTTCATGCAAATCATAAATATGAGCATGTAGCTAAAGATGATAACATGGCAATATAACAATATATAAATATGACGCTACCTCTAGCCGCTTAAACACATAGCAACAACAAGAATGCATAAGCTTCAGATAGCATATAAGCATTATACCATAAACTTGGAGCGAGTTTCAGTTCCACTAAGCATCGGGATCATACACTCTGAGTGAGGCCTAGTACCACTAAGCTTCAGGATCATACACTCTTTGGGGCGATGCTTGGTACTACTAAGTGCCGGGATCATACACTCATGCTCAGGATCTCTTATCAAGCATCTTTGAAAGAGTCTCGATACCACTAAGCGTTGGATTCATACATTCTAAAATCTTTAACCATGATGTTGCAACACGCTCTTTCTCTCATTGGGTATCCAGATCCCATCAATCAAGTGCTCACATAGCACATTACAACATCATATAACAATACCATCCTATGGTTTCTACCAACATATAGTCACACAAGACTTTTACCAAGTTCTTACATTTTATGCTCGATTATAAGAAGATTTCTTAGTTTCTCAGTTTTACAACTCATTTTAGGCAATTAGGGGTCTATTGGATCAAACAATATAATTTTCTAGCCTTTCGGGTGAATGTCGACATTTTTGGGCAAATTGCTTAGTGGGTACCGACATGGCGCTAGTGTACCGATATGGGTACCCTTTGGGTACTAATACACTCATGCGTACTGATATGAAAAGAGCTCACTAGAATTTCACAAAGCTCAGGAGTCCCGGTACGGATTGACTCGTACTGATAATTGGTTGAATGGCTTATCGGTACTAGTTTAATACGATATTGGTACCCCTCTAATAGTTTATCATCGATGAACAGTGTTCTTAAACCCATAACACTAGGGTATCGGTACTGCTTCCTCGAGTACCGATACTGAAGCCCATAAATGGCTTCCTAGGCTCAAGAAATTACTTCCCAAGCTCACAAAAACAACCAATAACCTCTAAACTCGATCCTACCTCTTATGGGAGTGTTTATGGTGGATTACTACAAATTTTACATGTTATTAACCTGAAATTCGAGTTTTACCATTAAAGGAAGTCTCAAGCATTCATGCAACCAAAAATCAACCAAGCAACAAGGCAATCAATTTTTATGATTTCCAAGAACACAAAAGAGTTAGTAGTGTACTAATTTCCCCTTGCAATTGAAAAAACAACCCTTTTTCCTAGCTCAAGCCTCCCTCTTATAAATAAAACTAAAGGTAAAAGAGTTACAATTGTACTAGAAACTTAAAATGAGTTACAATTGTATCCAAGATAATAGGAGGATATGAGGTTGCTCTATCTTCTACTAGAATCGTACCTTTAGTTTTTTTTAAGTTTCTAGTATCATTTTCTAACCTTGAAGATGTTGTAACTCTTTTACCTTTAGTTTCTCATTTTCTCAGTTTTACAACTCAGTTTCTCAGTTTCTCTCCTCTTAAAGAAAATTCTTGTTCATATTCAAAGATTGATCAATTCCCTTAGACCAAATGGTTGAAGCGATCCCTCAAACTATCAATGTGGGCTTCTCCCACATTCTTCTTCTCAAATTCATCCAAGAATGCATCCCATGTTGGTTGGTTAGGATACCATCCTAACTCTATGTTCTCTCACTACTCTAGAGCATTCTCCTTTAACAGGGAAATAATACATGCCAACTTATCCTCAAGTTTCAACCTCATCTACCACATAATCTAATGGGTATCCCTCAACAACTGATCTTACTTAAACAGATTATTTTGTCTTTTTCCTAGAAAGTACATCACACCATGGCGATGTACCCTCTCGACTGGTATCTCGCGTGGGGTAGCTTAAGGCCTAGGTATGGCCCTTACTATTCGGTGAAGGGCCTAGTGCAGATGAGAGAAATAATTGGCCCCTCGGTCGCTCGTCTTCTGACATATCCTCTATGTTGGGTATATAATCTTCATCATAGCTCTCATTACGAGAGCCTCAATTCTCCTCACGATCCCGTGCCCTCCTTGGCATGATTACTTTTTGCACAAGTAAACAAATAAGGTTACACCATTGAATATTCAGCTTAAACGAGTACAACTTCGACTTATGGGTAATGTATTCGCTAAAAACCTATACAACACTCTAGACAACCCTCAGGGCTTTCTAGAACCAGCTAAACCTAGGCTCTAATACCACTAAATGTAACACCCTTGGCACATATGTCACATTTAGCCTCAACCCCAAACTATTTCCATAAAATTTTCAATCTAGTGTAGCCCAAACCACATCCATTTCATAAATCCATTAAGTTCAAATATTTCAAAGTATATAAATAGTTAAAACTTTATATGGGAGCTCCATTTAGAATACATAATTAAAAAT
The DNA here is from genome assembly GCA_019671005.1 of Hibiscus mutabilis. Taxonomy (NCBI): domain Eukaryota; kingdom Viridiplantae; phylum Streptophyta; class Magnoliopsida; order Malvales; family Malvaceae; genus Hibiscus; species Hibiscus mutabilis. The sequence continues at coordinate 26,001,167 of CM033750.1, read as the reverse complement.
ATTCGAATCATGATTTAAAATCCAAAATAAGAGTTACAATACAACATAGGGTCCTACGAACACATAGCCTAAATAATCTACGTATTGTACTCAGACAGTAAGTCGATGCCGAAGTCCTACTCCGATAGTGCTCCAACGATGCACGTCAACCTACTAACCTGAATACAGAAACAACAATTTTGAGCACTGAGCTAACAAAGCTCAATGGATACACTTCCACTCAACCATGCTTCACGCAAATCATCAATATGAGCATGTAGCTAAAGATAATAACATGACAATATAACATTATATATATGGCACTTCCTCTAGCTTCCTAAACACATGGCAACAACAAGAATGCATAAGCTTCACATATTACAAAAGCATTATACCACAAACTTAGAGTGAGGCCTAATTCCACTAAGCATCGGGATTATACACTTTGAGTGAGGCCCAGTACCACTAAGCTTCGAGATCATACACTCTTTAGGTAAGGCTCGGTACCACTAAGCATTGAGATCATATACCCATGCTCGGGATCTCTCATCAAGCATCTTCGAATAGGTCCCAATACCACTAAGCATCGGGTTTATACATTTAGAAATCTTTAACCATGGTGTTGCAAAACACTATTTCTATCACTGGGTATCCACATCCCATCAATCAAGTGCTCACATAACACATTATAACACCACATAACCATAACATCCTATGTTTTCTACCAACATATAGTCACACAAGATTTTTGCCAAGTTCTTACATTTTATGCTCAAGTATACGGAGATTTCTCAGTTTCTCAATTTTGCAACTCATTTTAGGCCATTAGGGGTCTATTAGATCGAACGATATAATTTTCCAACCTTTTGGGCAAAAGTTGACATTTTTGGACAGATTACCAGTAGGTACCGATACGACCTTCGTGTACCGATACGGGTACCCTTTGGGTACCGGTACACCCATGCGTACCGATACAAAAAGAGCTCACTGGAATTTAACAAAGCTCAAGCGTACTGGTACAGGTCAACTCATACCGATACTTGTTGAAGGGTGTACCAGTACTAGTTGAACATGGTACCGATACCCCTCTAATAGTTCATCCTTGATGAATAGTGTTTTTAAACCCAGAACACTAGGGTATCGGTACCGCTTCCCCGAGTACCGATATCGAAGCCCAAAAATGTCTTCCTAGGCTTGGAAAGTGACCAAGCCCACATAACACAACCAATAACCTCCAAACTCGATCCTACCTTTTATGAGAGTGTTTATGGTGCATTACTACAAATTTTACAAGTTATTAACCTGAAATTCGAGTTTTACCATTAAAGGAAGTATCAAGCATTCAAGCAACCAAAACATCAACCAAGCAACAAGGCAATCAATTTTTATGATTTCCAAGAACACAAAGGAGTTAGTAATGTACTACCTTTCCCTTGCAATTGGAAAAACAACCCTTTTTTCCAAGCTCAAGCCTTCCTCTTTCCTTACTTCTTAGAATGATCTTCAACCTCTTTTCACTCAATGAGATGTTGTAAAATGAGATACAACGATGCTGGAAACTTTAAAAAACTAACGATACGATTCTACAACAAGAGATGGAGCCCAACCATCCATTCTTGTTCTTCTCCCTCAACCCCCACCAAAACTCATCCTCTACCAAACTTGATGATTCTTACCTCAAAATACAGATCCTTGGTTGCTGATCAACTTGCCTCAAACCCAAAATTCGAGATTCACACTCTAAAATAGAAAGATTCAACCTTTCTCTTTTGGGTGGAAGCTAGAAGATGAGGGATGATGAAGGTAGAAGACAAATGGGACAAGCGTGAGCTCATTCTCTTGGTTTTCTGCAAAGAATTAAAGAGCCACCCTCTCTTCTTTCTTCAAGAAAGGGAATTTACTACATTACCCTTCCATCATCTTCCCAACTCAAATAAAAACCCAAAACTCAAATCCAACAACTATAAATAAGCCCACAAGACTCTCAAAGACCCAAACTCTCAGCCTAAACACGAAGTCCACACTTCTGGTTAAACCGACCATTAGATTTTGAAATCTGAATCGTTACCTACGAACCTTAAACTTATCCCCAAATCTCACATTTTCGTCTTTGGCCATTTCCTTTCTCTTCATCGCATTTCTAAATTTTATTCGCAATTAACATTTAATAGTTAAATAGCTTTGAAGTCCAAACTATAAAGTTCCTTTCCTTGTCCTCCTAGTTTCAAAATAGATTTGTGGAAAATAGCTTTGACGTTAACTTTGAGGTCCAGATTTGACCCATTTGTCTTGTAAAATTATAGTATGTAGCAATCCTTTTTTCAGGAGTTGAGCCGGTGGTCGGCGAGTCTAACATGGTGCGGTACAGCTATTGTGCGGCACCAACCAAAAATGTTATAAGACACGAAACACGAAATTGAAAATGTTATACTTTTTTATAACATTTAAGTTGGTGGTTAAGTATCAAAACTTATTTTCGAGTATTGATACTTATCGCTTCTGAAAATATTTTAGGTTTTTGTAAGTCTCGAAACTTGTCTCTAAGTATCGATACTGTCGCGAGACACCAACCGAAAATGTTATAAAAAAAATAATATTTTCAATTCTGTATTTCTTGTTTTCTAATATTTTCGGTTAATGTTGCACCGTAGTCGTACCACGATTATGCCGCACCATAGACCTACCTGACGGTGGTGGTGATAATAAATTGGGAAACTTGCGTGGAGATAAGTTTAGGGTCGGTGGAACATGAACAATTTAATATTAGTATTTTAAATTAATGATTAAAAAATCAAAAATAAAATGATGAAAGAATTGTTCAACCCAAATTCTTATTTTGTTTCAAAATATTATTAATCGTATATTTAATCTTTAAAATTTTTAATAATTATTTTAAAGGCATTAAAAAATTTAATCAGGTAGAGGTGTCCAGTGTTAGTGGTGTGTAGCGGTGTGCGTCACCCGTTCTAACTCATCCTATAAAAAATCATTAAAGTTCTAAAAAATTCTATATTTATCTTATTTGGTGAATGTTTTAATTAGAGAATTATCAAATTATGATATACTGATATGTTACGATAAAACCTGGAACATACTTTTATTTTGGAATATTTATTTGTTAATTCTCTAAACAAAATATTCACCAATAAGATGTTCATGAGCAAGAAATTGGCTTTCCTTCGATCACTTTCATTGGATCGGTTAACCCAGTAACTTTTTTAATTTTTTTTATTTTACGATTTTTCTAATATTTTTTTGAATTTCTTTTTTCGATTTTCATATGTTTATATTCTTTAGATTTTTTATAATATTTTTTATTTTTATAATTTTTAATATTTTAAGAATTTTTAATTTTAAAATTTTATGACGTGACATTTTCAGAGTGTAATACGTGTCATCACTTATTATTGTATGCAAGTTAACAATTAAAATTGATCAATTGTTATAGAAGAGTTAAATTAGATATTTTCTATTAATGAGGTTAAGTTGGGTAAAAATTTATGAGAAGTTGATTAAATTTTTAAACTTTTATTGAGGAATAAATTGACCCTAAGCTTTTTAGAAAATAAAACATTTTTTTAATTTTGCAAAATATAAAAATAATTCAGTTTTAGAATAAGTGACAATTAAAGAGCTTATGAAAAAAAATACGAGAGATGAGATAAGGATACAACTCAAATAAGAGTTTTAGTAGAGTTGGCAACATGCTTGGAATCATGTATAATACAAATAATTGGAATAATGAATTAAACAGAAAAGAATTGGGCAATATATTAAATAATTAGTTAAACTAAAAAAAGTTAAATAAAATGTTGTAAAACTAGAAAAAGGTAGAAGGAAAAATGTGTATGGAAGTTCCGTAACTCTATTGCTTTTGATACTGTCATCGAAGGCCAGGGCCCGGTTTTGGAGCAAAGCCGGCTCCTCCTTGATACAATGCGACGTGGCTTGGTTCAATGGTCGCCGCCGGAGTTTGAGTGAGATAAATTAAATACGGATAGTGAGAGGAGAGGCGTTGATGGTGTTGTTTTTTGTGGCGGGGTGATTTGTGATCACGAGGGTTCATGGTTAAGAGGTTCTCAAATTCATTGGTGTTTGCTCTGTTGTGGAGGCCGAGTTATGGGGTGTATACACTGGCCTTTTATATGCTTGGGAGTTGGGATCTCGGCAACTAGTTCTTGAGGTTGATTGTCTGGATGTTTTTAACATGTTAAAAATGGATTCGCATTTGCGTGAGGGTCTTCCTCTTTTGTTACACTTGGATGAGCTTCGTCAACGAGGGTGGTGTGTTCGCCTGAAGCATGTTCGTTGGGATGATAACAAGGTGGTTGATGCCTTAGCGAAGTCTGCTAGATTTGATAGTTTTGTTGTTGTCCGATATATGACCCCTCTACCTGGGATCGAGTTATTGTTGCAGGAGGACCTTGTTGCTTAGCATGTTGGAGGTTCAGTATGTTCAATAGTTTCATTGTTTTAGCCGGGTTTATCTCTGTATTTGACTTTTTATTATTATAATGTGCACTTTTTTCTTTCATTTAGGCTTGGAGAGATTTTTTAATGAGGCACGTGTAATAATCCCCACTTTCATCTAAAAATGTGTATGGGAAAAGTTGATAATTTTCTAAAAGGACAATTTAAATGAGAAAAATTTAAAATACAAAAATGAGATAAATTTAAAATGCAAAAGAAAAATTCATGATATAAAGGGAATATTTTTTCTCAAATCACTATCAAAGGGGAGAAGAAATAAATGGAGGAGAGGTGTAAGTGTAACAACACATGAACTGCAAATCTTGATTAGTTTCCTCATTATTTTCTAATACACTTGTCGACAAAGAGGATGATATTGATTAAATGTATTTTTTGCGGGTTTTTTTTATAAGTTTCTTTGACTAAATTTCTACCATTGAACCGTCATGCTCAGTTAAAAAGAACATCCAGAAAATTTAATAATAGTTGTTAAGAATAAAGATGATGATATTGATTGATGAAAGAAAATGTAATCTGCAAATTATTTTGCATGACAAAAACTAGAGTGCAGTTGAATAGGGAAAAAAACAGAATACATCACGTAGAAACTTGGAGAAGCATAATTTGGTGGTGAGAATCACGTCCGGCCGGTTCCACCTTGAAACTCTGAGACACTGAAGCTAGGTTACACATATACAAATACGGGGACGGAGACAAGTACGGGGACAATAAACGGTAATTTCTAAATTACAAAGTACGGCAAATATAAAATAAATTTTAATATATATATAATAAAAAAATTATTAAAATTTATAACACAATAAGGACTAAAATTATAATTGTATTAAACAATAATTATAATTATAGTTATTTAAATTTACTTCTAATGATTTTTAAATTACTTTCTAACATTTATATTAGAAGATTATTAAAATTAACTAAATTAAATGAAAATATAACTTTATATACTAAATTAGAAAATCTAATGATTTTCTTGAATTAGAATGAAGTCTAAGATCATAATCTCATTAGTTGATGTGGTTTTTGATTAAAATCTAATATTTTTTTTTGTTTTTTTAATTCTCAAGATTAATTTATAGATTTTAGAAGTTTTGAACATTTTTATAAATTTTAGACTGCTTAGGGCTGGTCTCTTATTTTTTGCTTTGAATTAAGCCTAAAGGAGACTGTCCATACATTTGTTTTATTTTTAAACACTGTTATTAAAGTAATAAACAGACATGTACAGCTAACGTTAAAAAAAGCAGACAAGTACCGCTGGCAAACGTTAAAATCAAGACCATTTAAAGTTAGCCTAAAACGTGTTGTTTTTAAAATCCAGCAGCTAGCTTTTTGAGACTGCTCTTCATCTTCTTCCATTCTAGTTTGCTCCACTGTATCTTCTTTTAGTTTCTTTCTTTCTTCGTCACTTCCCCCAAAGCCATGACCGCCGTGTAATACGAACGCCTTGGGTACTCTCGTGGAATACAAACGCCGTCCTTGAAACGTTCCCTCCGGCCTTCCAACGTACCCGGCTATTTTTCAGACGTACTATTGCGCGTAATAAGTACTACGCAATTGTACAAGTATACACGTCGCAAGTTATAGTATAAAAGATATCATCTCCACAGGGATTGGTACCACATCAAGAATCTAATCTCTTGCACTGTAAAAAGTAAAAACACAAGATTGTAAGAGTTTTAACTAACAACTAAACTAAGAAAGCAAATAAGTAAAAGAAGATGTAATTAAATGAGAGAGAATAAGCCAGGTTATCGTGAGTTGAGGAGTGATAGCCGATTGGATCGTCTTGGTAAAAGAGTGCAAGGGCAACTCAGTTGCCGTGGCAACTTGCACAACGGGGTTGCCTTGGCAACTAATCGATGGTTGCCTGGGCGACTAGTTGGGCAACTACTTGGGCATCTGGGCAGCAACTTCAAGGTTCGGCGGAGCGTTCTTCAATGGTTTCTTCTTATCCCTAAGTCGAAACTCTAGCTATTTGTGCATGCCTTGATAATACATCCCTGCGTGAATCAAGGGTGAACAACAACCAATCTTGTGCTCCTCTTAGTCGTTGAAATCCTTAACTTATTCCTAAGCCGGATTAATCTTCACCATCAATAGATTGAATAAAGATCATACTCATTCGTTTCTTGAATCTAACTCTCCCGATATTAGATAAATAGATGAAGTTACGAGATCCTCTCCCAATTCACTCGCAAACAAGAATAAGAACCAAGAATGAATAAACCTTGAATTGAAAGTGCAAACTCTTATTACCTAAGCAAAATCCAATTGTTTCTCACAAGAACAAAACACCATAACTTTAGCCAAATAGATTTAGTTCATGGCTAGGTTCCAAAGAAACACAAGATAAAGAATTCCTAGCATGAACCTAATTGAATCAAGAAAGAAAAAGATGAAGAATGGATGAAGCCATGTTGTCGAGATCTCCCCCTTGAAGCTTGTCGAAAATTCTCTCTTCTCTCCCCCTTGAAATTGTCGAAATTTCTCAACCCTCTCTCCCCTTCGAGTTGTCGAAATTCCTCTTATTTATAGGGCTAGGTCAAGTCCTTCTTTGAGGAGGAAGCTAAGTTGGAATTAAATTATCTTTAAAAAATATAATTCTTTATTATATTTATATTCCTTCTAGAACTTTTCCTATCTTCTTGGGATTTAATTCTTCTTTAACCTCTTCATGGAAATCAAACTCCTTTGGGATTTAGCTTTGCTCCACGTCATCTTGGGCTTGTCTAGTCATCAATTTCGACTACCATATCATCTTATTCTTTGTCGAAAATTGCCCTGGCAACTAGCTCGGCATCTCCTTCATGCATTGTCCTGGCAACTCGTCGGCATCTCCTTCATGCACTGCCCTGGCAACTGGTTCCAGCCTTGTTTAGGCAAGTGATTTTGCACACACACAAAAACACACCAAAGCAGTATCTTTTTCCACAAAAATCACCAAGTTATGTAATCAAGCTCAACTGTGGAAAGAAACATGAATTAATGCATGAATGACTAATTATGCAACTAATATGAGCCTAAGTCTAACAATAATATGAGTAAAAAGGGTAATAAAAATAGTACTTTTGAACACTTATCACACCCCCAAACTCAAACTATTGCTTTTCCTCAAGCAATGCAAACTAATAGTTACCCGCCAAGACTTCAATTTTCATAAACTTAGCTTTGAACTTGATTTCAATTCTCAGAACCGGGGCACAAAGTATGATTGGCTTTTCATTTTTCGGAAAACTTAAGAGTTACTCGGAATCAAACTATAATGCTTGTGAGTGCGTGAGGAGTTGTGTGCAAGTTGATTTTTCGGATTCTATACAAACAAGAGGTTTTCAAATTACTTCATTGGGTTCTTTTTAACATGTTTTAACTAGAGTCGGTTTCGGGCACCTCTAGTGTTTTGTTTTTAGTTTTCTTAAGCTAATTAATTTATTCGACTAGAGCCGATTTCGGGCACCTCTAGCGATCAATTTTTAGCACATACTAGAGCCAATTTTGGGCACCTCTAGTGATCAATTTTTAGTGCATACTAGAGCCAATTTTAGGGGCACCTCTAGCATTCATCCAATTTTTTATTCTAATCCCCCAATTTTTTAACTATCAACCTAAGTTCGCTAGAATTCCTTAAATCAATCAAGCCACAATAGTGTTTCATCAAATTTAGCATCATAGTAAAATTCTAAGTGTTTCCATGGTTATCCTAGAATAAAAATTCTATCAATTAAGTGCATTGGCAAAGTCATCATCGGATAATCATCAAATCTAGGCAATTCTTGTTCCAGCTAAAGGCATGGCAAGAAATCTATGTATCCTAAATGCAATACTTAAGATGAATGCAACTAAACATGGTAACTAACTAATAACAATCCCCCCAAACTCGAGTGAGGCATTGTTCTCAATGCATGCAATAAAGAAAAATAAAAATAAAGAAAAGTAAAATGCAAATGAGGACTTACTTCGAGAGTTCGTCGTCGTGGATGATTAGCTTTCTTTTGGTCGGTGTTTTGATTCTTTTGCTTGAACGCGGTGGTTGCTTCCTTGTTGCCGATGGTGGAATCGATCCTCGTACGGGGTTGTCCTCATCGTCCTCTTCATCAATGTTATTGGCTTTTCGCTTAGGCTTGGAGAATTCGATTGGTGCTGTCTTTGTTGGTGCAATGAAGGACTCGTTCGAATCTGAAAAATCAGACAATGATTTCGTACGAGTTGATTCAGGCATAAGTGTTTTACCTTTGGCTTTTGCAGTGGTTGTCGGGACGTCTTTAGCTTTGGTTGTCGTGACATCTTCAGTGTTGGTTGTCGTGGCGACTGCTTGGGCAGGTGCGATGTAGGTTGCCGCGACATCATCTGTTGCGGTTGCCATGGTGACTGCTTCATTGGTTGTTGTGGCAAGGATCTCGGCAGGAAAGATTGGGAATGGCATGCGGCTGTCCGGGTACTTTTCCAGGATGACTTGGGTGATGGCATTGTTGGATCCTTCATGTACCGCATAAATATCAGTTGTCAATCTTCAATTTGCCTAAGGTGGCTCGCCAACGATTGTAAGAGTGCTTCAAAGTGTCCCGGGGTTGATGGCCGAGTTGCCCGGGCATTAGGTGCTTGGACATTAGGGGTTGCCGAGGCGGCAGGGGTTGCCGCGGCAATTGGAGGCATTGAGGATTTTACCGCTGCCTCTCCTATTAGCTTTCGAATTTGTGCTTGATTCCAACCGGACTTTGGTAGGGCCTTTTCATCGGTGGACTCAGTTGGGACATGCATCTCCTTGCAAAGATTAGAAATTATGCAAGGGAAGAAAAAGTGAACCCTTGTCTTTTGAGCTACATACAAAAATCTCATCACAAATAATTTTTCCAATGTTAATGATGCGATTATGCAAGATAGAATGTATGAGCAAAAGACGAGGTGTATCAACGGTAGTATTGTGTGTGGTGGGCATTAATGAAGTTTTAACAAACTTATTCCATAATTATGCCTCGGGTTTAAGTCGAAGGTGATTTACCGTGCCCTTGTATTTACCGTCGTTCTATTGAGTTCCCGATAGAGTGAGTTCTTGAAGCTCTTTGTCGAGTTGCTTGGGCGTAAGTTGATCAACAAAGGCTTGATGCTCGTCCTTCTCAACGTAGAGCCCATAAAAGGTGTTGATGTTTTCGGGGCTTATGAGTATGGCCTTGTCACGAACAAAAACATAAGGATTATCCGGGTCAGGTGAGTGAGCATAGAATTCTCTTACCCATGAGATGTTACCCGGTTCCGATTGATGGCAAAAGATTTGCCACTTTTGATGTGTAATCCTTTCGAAGATGAATGGTTCAAGGTCGAAATCTTGATGAGAGTTAGAGTATTCAAAGCCTTGTTCTTCGCAAATCGTTCGGCTTCCAAACTTGGCGTGAAATCTTTCTTGAACCACCGGTGTAGCAAACTTCTTGTATCTTGGTTCTTTGGAGGAACTTGGATGAACCAAAAATTCAATTTTGGATGCCATGGATGATCCTGTTTGTAAGTTTTGTAAAAACAAAGAAAAGAAAACAAAAGAAACTAGAGAGTTGCAAGATGAAAAGTAGGAATAGGTTTCTTGGAAGTTAAAGGTGATGGGTTATATAGAAAAGATAGGTAGTAAATATGGTGGGTGGGATTAATTTTGGAATAAAGAAGAAAGTGGTTTCGATTTAGGGAAGGGTGACGGCTAGGGGGTTTATTTAGGGTAAGTCGGAGGCTTTATATAAGCCTTAGAGTCACCCCATTAATTTCCTTGTTGAAGAAGTTTCCTTCTTGAATCAAAATTCCTCTTTATCTTGAACTCTTTTCCTACAATTCAAAAACAAATAAAATAAGAATTAAAATTAAAGATAAACTAATAAAAGAAAATAAATAAAGATGTAGTTTTAATCTTGAAGAAAATAAATAAATCTATCCTAAAAAGAACAAATAATCGAAAATAAAAAAAATTAAAAATTAATTAGTTAAAAAATAAAAATAAAAATAAAAAAATATCGAAAGGAGAGCATGCTTATGCATCTCCTAAGGTGACCACTTCTTTGTTACGTTCCACATGGGCACCGTTGTAGTGCTTCAATCTTTGTCCATTAACTTTGAATTCATGTTCGTCAGTGATGGACTTGATTATCACGACACCACGGGAGAATGGTTTGACAACTTCGAATGGTCCTGACCATCTTGATTTCAGTTTTCCCGGGAAAAGTTTTAGCCGAGAATTGAATAAGAGAACTAGTTGCCCTGACATGAATTGCCGCGACAATAGTTTCTTGTAATGCCATTGCTTTGTTTTCTCCTTGTAGATTCGTGCATTGTTATAGGCGAGTGCACGAAATTCTTCTATCTCGTTAAGGTCCAACAAACGCTTTTGCCCGGCACTTTCCCAATCCATATTCACGGTCTTGATTGCCCAATATGCCTTGTGTTCGATTTCCACCGGTAGATGGCATGTTTTGCCATAGACAAGTCGGAAGGGGACATACCTAAGGGTGTTTTGAATGCAGTGCGATATGCCCAAAGTGCATCATCTAGTCTTACTGACCAATCCTTCCTAGAGGGATTTACAACTTTCTCGAGTATACCCTTCAATTCCCGGTTGGAAATTTCTGCTTGCCCATTGGTTTGTGGGTGATATGCCGTGGAAATCATGTGCAATACACCAAAGCGTTGCAACATCTTGGCAATAAGTCTGTTGTCAAAATGCTTGCCTTCTTCACTGATAATTGCTCTCGGCATCCCAAACCGTGTAAATATATTTTTCTGCAAGAATCTTTGCACGGTCTTGGAATCGTTGTTGGGAACTGCAGCTGCCTCAACCCATTTAGACACGTAGTCGACGACAAGTAGAATGTAGAGGTTGCTGAATGAAGATTGGAAATGTCCCATAAAATCAATCCCCCATACATCGAACAATTCCACCTCAATGATTTTTGGAGCGACATCTCATGTCGTTTAGAGATATTGCCCGTCCTCTGGCAACGATCACATTGTTTGTAAAACTCTTTGGCATCTTTGTACAGTGTTGGCCAATACAAATCGGATTGCAAAACTTTTGCCGCGATACGAGTTCCTCCAAAATGTCCTCCATAGGGTGAAGAATGACATTATCGGAGTACATTCTGCTACTCCTCTTCAGGGACACATCGGCGTATAACCTGATCTGCACATTGTTTAAACAAAAGAGGCTCATCCCAAAAGTAATGCTTAGCATCATGGCGGAATCGCTTCTTCCCTTGGTGAGTAAGGCCATAAGGTAAAATACCACAAACAAGGAAATTAACTAAATTCGTATACCAGGGTATTGCCGAGGCATGTGCTTCCATGGTTGCCGAGGCGTTAGGGGTTGCCGAGGCGTGTGCATCCATGGTTGCCGAGGCAACTAAAAGTTACTCATCCGGGAATGCATTGCATATCTCTAAATCCGCATCCTCCTCCCTATTGCGTTCTAAACGTGATAAGTGACCGGCCACTTGATTTTCTGTTCCTTTCCTGTCCTTAATTTCAATATCAAATTCTTGTAAAAGTAATATCCAACGAATCAAACGAGGTTTGGAATCCTTTTTAGCAAATAGATACTTAATTGTGAATGGTCCGTATGAAAAATTACCTTTGTACCAATCAAATAGGATCGAAACTTGTCAAATGCGAAAACTACGGCTAATAACTCTTTCTCCGTTGTTGTGTAGGTAACTTGAGCACTATTAAGAGTTTTACTAGCATAGTGTATCACATGAAAGGTCTTACCTGTGCGTTGGCCTAGGACTGTTCCTACCGCAAAATCACTTGCATCACATATGAGCTCAAAAGGTAGCGTCCAATCGGGTGAAACGACAATGGGTGCCTCGGCAAGCTTTTCTTTTAGGGTTTCAAATGCTTGGGCGCAAGAATCATCAAAATTGAAGACTTTATCATGTTCAAGCAAATTGCACAAGAGTTTAGTAATTTTAGAAAAAATATGAATGAACCTCCTATAAAAACCTGCATGTCCAAGGAAGCTTCGGATTCCTTTAACCGAACTTGATGGGGGTAATCTCTCGACCACGTCCACCTTGGCTTTGTCTACTTCAATTCCCTTGGATGAAATCTTGTGGTCGAGCACTATTCCTTCATCGACCATAAAATGGCACTTCTCCCAATTAAGGACTAAATCGGTTTCTTCACATCTTGCCAACACATTCTCTAAATTGCCGAGGCAACTATCGAAGTCGTTACCAAAAACGAAAAAATCATCCATGAAGATCTCAAGGAAGTCTTTGACCATATCTGAAAAGAGTGCCATCATGCATCTTTGGAAGGTTACCAGGGCGTTACACAATCCGAACGGCATCCTTCGGAAAGCATAAGTACCGTATGGGCATGTGAAGGTTGTCTTTTCTTGATCTTCTGGTGCTATGGCAATTTGATTGTAACCTGAATAACTATCAAGAAAATAATAAAAGGGTTTACCTGCAAGACGATCAAGCATTTGATCAATAAAGAGTAATGGGAAGTGATCTTTCCTAGTGGCTTTGTTTAGCTTTCGATAATCCATACAAACCCTCAAACCAGTCACAACCCTGGTTGGAATGAGTTCATTGTTTTCATTACTTACCACCGTTATACCTCCATTTTTTGGTACACATTGTACCGGACTTACCCATGTACTATCAGAGATAGGGTATATAATGCCGGCGTCAAGCCACTTGATGATTTCTTTCATTACAACCCCTTTCATGGCATGATTCAGTCTCCTTTGGGCTTCAATCGAAGGTTTGTGATCATCTTCCAACAAAATCTTGTGCATGCACACTGCCAGGCTAATTCCCTTTAAGTCGGCAATTGTCCACCCTATTGCCTTCTTGTGTAGCATCAACATTTTGATCAGCTTCTTTTCCTGCTCAGGCTGTAACTTAGAGGAAATAATTACAGGCAATGTTTTATCAGTTCCCAAGTAAGCATATTTTAGTTGCTCTGGCAACTACTTCAACTCAAGAATCGATGGTTTTTCAATAGAGGGCTTTTCGAGCTTACCTTCCTTACCTGAGTAATCTAGTGGTTCAAAGTATGTACCTGGTCGATTGACTAACCAATTTGCCTCTTCTTGTTGTTCCTCATTGATTGGTTCTTCATACTCCTCATGTTCCTCTTGATCGGCAACTAAATTCCTTGTCAAAGTTAAACTCTACCGTGGCATGAAGTAGTTGGCATTCTTTTGGATCATCGGCATGCCTTAGTTTTTGGAACACATTTAGTTTAACTTGCTGGTCATTCACCCTCATTGTGAGTTCTCCCTTTTCAACATCGATCAAGGTTCTCCTTGTTGCTAGGAAGGGTCTCCCAAGAATGATAGGTGCATGTTCATCTGCTTCACAATCCAAAACAATAAAGTCAGCGAGAAAAATAAATTTATCAACTTTTACCAGTATGTCTTCAATTTTTCCTTCTGGATGCACATAGGATCTGTCGGCTAGCTGTAGCATAACTGTTGTATGTCGTGCCTTTCAGATTCCTAGTTTTTGGAAAACTGATTTAGGCATCAAGTTTATGATTGCTCCAAGGTCACATAATGCTTTCCCGACATAGTGGTTTCCGATGGAACAGGGTCTTGTGAAACTTTTGAGATCCTTCAACTTGGGTGGCATGGGATTGTGCAACATGGCCATGCATCCCTCTGTTGCGGCAACTATTTCAAACTCTCATAGCCTTGTTCTCTTAGACACAATGTCTTTAAGAAACTTGGCATAGTTCGGCATTTGTTCAATTGCTTCAACCAATGGCAAGTTGATGTGGACTTGCTTTAGGATATCAAACTCTCCTAACCTTTGTGGGAATGGTGGTGGAAGTCGGATATCTTCAATCCTTTCATTGGTCTGAAACCTGGTTGATGACATTGCCGGGCCAACTATAGTTGCCGAGGTATTGTCAACTATGGTTGTCGTGGCGTGCCTATCATTGGTTGCCGAGGCATCCTTATTGCCGGTTGCCGAGGTATGCTTATCACTGGTTGCCGCGGTAATTCCTAGTTCAGCATCTGAGGTTTTGCCGCTGGGTTCGTCTTGATCTTTTTGTGGAGTTTTGTTTGATGAGCGAGCTTGAGCCTCTTTAAGTTGTTGGCCACTTCTAGTGGTGATCGCCTTACATTGCTCATGGTCAGTTCCTCTTGCAACTTCAATATCACTAGGTAAACCTCTTTGCGGTCTAGTATTCAGGTTTTGAGCAAATTGTCCGACTTGATTTTCCAATGATTTGATTGCCGCCTCTTGGTTTTGCAATCTCATCTCAGACCTGTTAATAAAAGCATCAGTTCTTTTTATGAAGTTACTATTCTCAGCCATATAAGATTCAGTTTTCAACATAAAAGCATTGAGAGAATTTTCCAAAGAACTAGATGTTGTCGGTTGTTGCTGCGAAAACTGTTGTCGTGGCATATTCTGCTGGAATCCCAATGCTTGTGCATTCTGATTGTTATGGTTTAGAGCATTGTTGGGATTACTCCATGAAAAATTCGGGTGCTTCTTCCAAGCTGGATTGTATGTGTTGGACATCACATTGTTGTTCCGGCTGTAATTCCCCACATAAAAGCTGGATTCTGGATTCTGCATACATTCAGAAGAATCATGGTTACCACCACATAACTCACAAAAGGAATCCATTACCTTGACCTCCTGTGTGTTGTTTGGTTTCTGCATGTTCTGGACCATCTTGGCTAGACTGCCCAATTGTACCGAAATTGAGTCTAATGATCCTAGTTCATGTATTGTGGCTTGGCGTCTAACTCCTCCTCTTCTAGCAGAGGGGAATTGATAATCATTCTTGGCAAGCCTGTTTAGAATTTGCATTGCTTCCTCCGACGACTTATCTAGGAGTATGCCGTTTGCCGAGGAATCTAGCATCATTCTTGTTGGTGTATTCACAGCGTTGTAAAACATTATTACTTGTGTCCACACTGGGAATCCGTGTAAGGGGCATTTGTGTAGAAGTTCTCTATATTGCTCCCAAGCCTCGTACATGGATTCATCATCTGCCTGCCGAAAAGAAGTAATTTCGTTACGAATCCTATCAGTCAAATTTGTAGGATTAAATCAAGCAAGGAAATCACGAAAAAGATCAGTCCAAGATCCTATTGATCCGGCAAGAATACTATTCAACCATGCTTTCGCCCTATCCCTCAATGAATAGGGGAATAATCTTAGTCGTAAAACATCGGGGGTGACTCCTTGTATTTTGAATGAGTTACAAATCTCGAGGAAAGATTTAAGATGTTGTCGTGCATCTTTAGTTGCCTAGCCGCCGAATGGAACAATTGTGTTGATCATATTAAACATCACCAGTTTCAACTCAAAGTGGTCGGCTTCAATTTCAGGCGTGACAACTCCTGGATTAAGTCCATCAAGATCTTCTTCAAGATAGTCTCGAATAGTTCTGTTTCGTGCAAGAATCACTCCTCCTCCTGCTGGAACATCTTGATTCATATTGCCGTCTTGATTAGCCATTGCTACTCTTAACCTTCGTCTAAGTCTTTGCAAGGTTCGTTCGATTTCTGGATCAAAGGGATATTCTGGTGTAATCGGTCTCGCCCTGGTCATATACCAATGCAAAACCAAAGTTTGTTAACCCTTTGAATCTTAAACAAGAAAAATAAAAAAGTGCAAGAAAATAAAAACAAAGTCACTATTGCCGATCCCGGCAACGGCGCCAAAAACTTGTTGCGCGTAATAAGTGCTACGCAATTGTGCAAGTATACACGTCACAAGTTATAGTATAAAAGATATCGTCTCCAAAGGGATTGGTGCCACTTCAAGAATCTAAACTCTTGCACTGTAAAAAGTAAAAACACAAGTAGAAGATTGTAGGAGTTTTAACAAACAACTAAACTAAGAAAACAAATAAGTAAAAGAAAATGTAATTAAATGAGAGAGAATAGGCCAGGTTATCGTGAGTTGAGGAGTGATAGCCGATTGGATCGTCTTGGTAAAAGAGTGCAAGGGCAACTCAGTTGCCGTGGCAACTTGCACAATGGGGATGCCCTGGAAACTAATCGGCGGAGCGTTCTTCAATGGTTTCTTCTTATCCCTAAGTCGAAACTCCAGCTATTTGTGTATCCCTTGATAATACATCCCTGCGTGAATCAAGGGTGAACAACAACCAATCTTGCGCTCCTCTTAGTCGTTGAAATCCTTAACTTATTCCTAAGCCAGATTAATCTTCACCATCAATAGATTGAATAAAGATCATACTCATTCGTTTCTTGAATCTAACTCTCCTGATATTAGATAAATAAATGAAGTTACGAGATCCTCTCCCAATTCACTCGCAAACAAGAATAAGAACCAAGAATGAATAAACCTTGAATTGAAAGTCCAAACTTTTATTACCTAAACAAAATCCAATTGTTTCTCACAACCACAAAACACCATAACCTTAGCCAAATAAATTTAGTTCATGTCTAGGTTCTAAAGAAACACAAGATAAAGAATTCCTAGCATGAACCTAATTGAATCAAGAAAGAAAAAGATGAAGAATGGATGAAGCCTTGTTGTCGAGATCTCCCCCTTGAAGCTTGTCAAAAATTCTCTCTTCTCTCCCCCTTGGAGTTGTCGAAATTTCTCAACCCTCTCTCCCCTTAGAGTTGTTTAATTCCTCTTATTTATAGGGCGAGGTCAAAGTCCTTCTTTGAGGAGGAAGTTAAGTTATCTTTAAAGAATATAATTCTTTATTATATTTATATTCCTTCTAGAACTTCTCCTATCTTCTTGGGATTTAATTCTTCTTTAACATCTTCATGGAAATCAAACTCCTTTAGGATTTAGCTTTGCTACACATCATATTGGGCTTGTCTAGTAATCAATTTCGACTACCATATCATCTTATTCTTTGTCGAAAATTGCCCTGGCAACTAGCTCGGCATCTCCTTCATGCATTGCCCTGGCAACTGCGTCGCCATCTCCTTCATGCACTGCCCTGGCAACTGGTTCCAGCCTTGTTTAGGCAAGTGATTCTGCACACACACAAAAACATACCAAAGTAGCATCTTTTTCCACAAAAATCACCAAGTTATGTAATCAAGCTTAACGGTGGAAAAAAACATGAATTACTGCATGAATGACTAATTATGCAACTAATATGAGCCTAAGTCTAACAATAATATGAGTAAAAAGGGTAATATAAATAGTACTTTTGAACACTTATCACGTACCCCGTTAACTTGGGATGTTCCCGGTACGTCCCCTTGCCGTACCCACACCGTACCCGTCCCGAAAATGTATCTGGTACACGGGACGGCAATAAACTGTCGTACCCGTGCTTCATAGCTCTGAAGTATTGGGTGGAGCAGTGATTTCCACTTGATATTCTCCATGAAAACGAGAGGCCTCAAAGAAACCATGGGCATCAGTTTGGCCTTGTAAACTGGCCTTGATTCCCCACTCTTTCAACAGCTTGTCCAGAGCATCCCCATTCGCCAAGTTGTTGAAGTTCTTATCAGTCAAACACATACAGTAACACCCCTATGGTGTCCAAGCTGACCATATTATCATCCCACTAACACCAGGGTGGCTATGCCCTTCCCTCAATACTTGCTCCAAAAACATTGCCTGCATGCCCATACATAAGTCATAACATAACATATGTGAATAAAAAGCTTAAAAATGGTCCCAAAAATTTGTCATTACCTGCTTGGGGTTGCTCTTCACATCTATTTCCGTCAACCAAATCGAAAAATTGGTGGCGACGTGAGTACCAAAGTGAAGATCTTATGTAAGGGAGGTTTGGGACGTCGAAATGACACTCTAGGCCAATAGCCATTTGCTTATAATTGGCACCCAATGCCTTCTGAGCTTCCCCCAGCTTTGAAAGGTATTTAGCCGATGTTGATGCACCATCTCCCTTTTCCTTTAGGGTATTGAATTCATTCATAAACAAAGGTACCAAAGAACATGGCCGTTCTTGAGATTTTAGTGGCCCTAGGGCGAGCCTAAAAATTAGGCCCTAAATTAGGGATTTAAATTGCGATTGCAATCGTATATTCGGTCATGTTGTGTTTATCACGGTTACAGACATCACAAATGTTATTTCTATCATTGCGGGTACTGCAATTGTGAAAATTTTTAATAACATATGTTATTGTGGACATAACGGTTGCATGTATTGTGGTTTTGGATGGTGTCTCTACCGCTATATAACGAACTTTGTTGCGGTTACATACCTCTATTTAAAAACATGTCTATAATATCAAGTATTGAAAAAATAAATTTTAAGAGAATGTCTATAATAACAAGTATTGAAAAAAAAATTAAGAGTATGCTCATAATAATAAATTGTGGAAAAAATAGGTCCCTAATAACAAGAGTTAAAAAATTTTAATTTTAATATTTTTATTACGAGTATACTCTTAAAAATTAAATTATTTTTAATACTCTTACGGTTAGGGGTGTTCATAACAGGATATCAGATCCGATCCGATCTGGTTTTTTCGGATATCCAGTTTTCCGGATAGAAGATATAGTGATCCGTATCTGATCTGGAAAAAATTGGATATCCGAATATTCGAATATCGGATAATTGGATCAGATATTCGGATATCCGATTATCCGAAATATATTTTAATTTAACTATTTTTTCGAAATTGAAGTTCGTATTTATTAAAATTTCTGAATTTCCAATATAACAAACAACAAATTGCTAAATATAACAAGATTCACATCTATGAAAATTTCGATTTTTTAATTTTCAGATATAACAAGCATCAAATTGTTAAAAATAAAAAAATTAATATTCTTTAAAATTTTGATTTTCGGATTTCCGGATAATCCGAAACTTGAAATATTGCAATCCGTATCTGATCCGGAAAATTTAAAATCGGATCGGATATTCGATCCTGAAATAAAAGTCAGATCATATATCCTAATTAATTTTTTAATACTTGTCATTAGGGCCCTCAAAATGTATCAGATCGAATAATTGGATCAGATCAGATATTTTTGAACACCCCTACTTACGATTTAATTTTTTAATACTTGCCATTGGGGCCCTCAAAATGTACCGAGTTATATATATATATGTTATCACTGAATTTTTTTATCTACTCGTAAGAGCTAAGAACTATACTTTTAATTTTCTTAGACGTGAGCCCTAGACAGGGTGGGGCCCTGGGCGGGCGCTCCTATTGCCCTGGCCCAGGGATGCCCCAGCCAAAGAATCGATACCAGATGCCATTTTGTAGAACATGGAAGAATCTTGTGGCCCAAGCTTACTTTAGAAGAAATTGAAGCGTAAATTCTCATTGACAACGTCCCAACCGATTACTTGACCCTTACATTTGGTCATGACTGAGTTCATCCTTTTGGTGGCTGCTGCCCAAAGGTCTTTTTGCCCTATAGAGGGGACCCAACTTGGCTGGAAATGAGGATCATCCCAGAAAATGTTGTGTCCTCGAACTGCAATGTTGTGCTTTTCCATAATTGCCATTATGGAGTCTGAGACTGAATAGTCTTCCTTGCCTTGGCTCGGTTCGTTGCTGTACCATTTCATTCTCGAAGGTTGTATGGGTAAACCTGGAAGTGAACCAGTTTTGGTAGCCAACGTTGTTGAGGATGTTCTTGTTTGTAGCACACCCTACAAGTTTCCCTGATGCCTTTTGCTTGATGGAAATCTTCGAGTTAGCGACGGGACTCCTTGTGCATCCACACGAATTCTTACCCTTGACTTTGTCTGCTAAATAAATACACCGTCAACGCATCAAATATATAAAGTATACTCTATTATAAAGTAGACCAACTGACCTTCTTAATGTTTTCAACATGATGAGATTTCCACTCTTCATGGGTGAATGGTTGCAGGGAGACGCTATCGACCCAGATTTCGACCGAGGTATCAGAGGTCTGAAGAAATTACATAGCGAAGAGTTACAGAATCTGGGAGATACTGAAGAAAAACAAGGTGAAATTGAGAATTACCTCAAAGAAAAGCTCAGCAGGGTCAGAGGCATCGACAGTGAGGCCACCCTTGAGCATTGACCAACAGTCCGACTCGGCAACAGTTACGGCAGCACGCTTCAACCCGGTAGCAGTTCTGAATACAGCCCTCACCACAGATTTCCCTTCACTCACTTGTACCCAAGCTTCATTATCACAAAAAAACATACTCCATAAATTATAATAGAGATACATGTAAACTTTGAATAGGAATTTGGTATTTGGATAGCATATACAAAGTAGAACCGGAGAAGGTATAGAGCTTTTTTTTTTCAAGTAGAGCTTGTGAGAGACACCGTCCTGGGACTGGCTTCGTTTACGAGCCACCACGAATTTGCTGCCGTTTGATTGGTTTTGGTGTTGGATTATGGCATTCCCGAACGTAGACCATCCTATCAAACCCTCATTTAACTCTGGGTTCTTGATTATGCCCCCGCCATACTGAGCCTTGTGGGGTTGTGCCAAACACTTGACGTTGCCAAGAATTAAGTTAAAAATTGTTACTATTGTTTTAGCTTGAAAAAGTATATAGTAATTAATTAAATATGGTAAGTGAATTACCTCAATGCTGGCTGTGTAATCATAGGACAGTGCCTTCGCTTTCATGAATCCTGCAAACGATGGGTTCTATTCATTAGAATAGAAATCTATTGGTCCTTTTCAGTGCACCTATGTACACACCACATTAAAATATTAAGTTTAGAATTTAAAGTTAAGGTTTAATATTAGGATTTAAAGTTAGGGTTTAGAGAACACTGAATATTGTGTATTTTTAGGGTTTAAAATTTATGATTTAGGATTTAAAATCTAAGATTAAGGCTTAAAATTTAATTTTTTTAATATTAGAACGTAAGAAGGAACACAAAAAACAAAGGATTTTTGTCGTTTTCATCCATCCTTCCTTTTGGTCATTTCATTATTGTTATTGATATAACAAAAATAAGCATATCAGATATTTTCTGCAATAGTTTCCTTACCAAAAAAAAAAAAACAATACATGTGTCCATATCAAAAGGAGATAGGTCATTTCATTATTGTTATTGATCTTTTAACTCCTTGAATTCAGGAATTAAGTTTTTTTTTATAAACATTAAGATTTTTTTGATTTCAAGTTACTATCGTATTCTATTAAATTCAAACTAATTTAATACATTTTTGGGCCTATGTATTACATTATCTCTGATAACTAACCTGCAAATAGGATCCATAATGGTAACAACAGAAGCAGACTCCCTTTCTTCCAAACCTCCATTGCTGTTTAAACTTTTTTTTTATTATCCTGAAACCATTTTCAATAGGAAATAGAAAACAAATCAATCACATTCATCTTAAAAGAAGAGTTTAGTGAAGCCGAGGATGGAATTATTAAATAAAGATTAATAATAATTAGATATGAAATTCTAATATTTATTATTTAAAATTCTTTTTTAAATAAAATATTTCATACAAAGTTATACCAAACCCTAAATAATAATTTTTTAACCGTCCATTAGGAGTACATGGTAGTATATGTTCTCTACTCGTAGTCTTTTGAAAGCGCACACAAACCATGCAGATAAACTGCTGGAGCCAAGGTCTCCTAGTAATAACAATACTCTCTTTTTTCACTAGGACCACTCAACTGGTTCACTCAAAAAATAATCTTATAAAAAAACAATGCCTTCCAATATGTGAGAAACAGCATACGTTTAAACGATAGTAAAAAGGAAACGAGTAGATAACCATTTTTAAACTACTAGTTGATAATATATTTAAAACAAATTTGTAAAAACTGATAGCTGGTACCTAGACTGAAAGAGAGCTGCGATTAGAATTGGGTGAGAAGATTAAGACTGTATGATTATATATGTATACAGTTTCATACAGTTTTGGAAACACACCTTTGCATTCTTTTTACAGTGATACAATGGTTATAAATTTAGGAAAGCAATTGATTTTTAATCTTGAAATTGTAAATGTATTTTTTTACAAAATACCAATCAATGCAATGTCATATTTGCTAATTTTTAACCTTTTTGGAATAATTCTATAACATATTTAGAGGACACTATCTTTCTTCTTGTTCTTCTTTTGATCCCAATAAATCTCGTTTATGAAATTCTGAATTTTTTACCAACAAGGAATTATATATGAATAATTATTTGATACACTAGCGGTGAAAACTAAAAGTTTCTACAAGCGTCTTAATTTTAGGGTTTAGGGACTCAATTTAGGGTGTAGGGTTTAGATTTAGTAGTTTAGATTAATCTCATTATGAATAAAATTTAGGGTTTAAGGTTAGAATTTAGGGTTTATAGGTTAAAACCTAGATCCTCAACATATTACACTAAAATCTAAACCCTAACCAATAAACCCTAAATCTTAACCCTAAACCCTAAATTCTAACTATTGCCCCTAAATTCTAAAGCCCTACACCTAAATATCTAAACCCTACACCCTAAACTAAATCCCTAAACCCTAAAACTAAGGCGCTTGTAGAAATTAAAAGTTTCCACCGCCAGTGTATTGGATATAAATCCATTAAATAAAGTTAATATTTATTCATGATTAATTAAATGATTAATATTTGATACACTGTCAGTGTAAAAAAAGTTTACACAAGCATGCCTATTTTTAAGCCCAAATCTAAAATTTTAACCCTAAAACCCTAAAAATCTAACCTCAAACCCTAAACTCTGAATTCTAAACTAAAAACCTAAACCCCTAAATAACCTGTAATACCTCAAAATTTTGGCTAGTGACCAAAATGAATAAAATGAAAGTTTGGTAGATAAAGTATAAACTTATGAAAAGTTTAGGGACTAAATTGTAAATTTTGAAAGTTATGTATTTTAGTCCCGTAAATGAATAGTTTACCCTCAAGAATGACGTTTTCGTGTTACTCGGATTTTTGATACAGAGTTTGTGTTAAAAGCTATAAAGAGTTAACTTCGAGAAAAATTTAGATAATCAGATCGAATCGAATATTCGAGGATAAATAAGTCAATTCACATGTCTAGATATTTTCTTATGTGTTGGAATAATATGAACCCTTGGATTTAAAGAAATTTCCATGTTTAATCTCAACCGTTTGATCTTTGAGGACAAAATTGGAATTTTGATTTGTTTCAAAGGTAAACTTGTCAACTACTAATGGAAGACTAAATCTTGGTCATTAGATAATAGATTTTGACAAGTGGAAACCTTTGGAGCATTGGATATCAAGGGTAAAATAGTCATTTGGCTATTAAGAAGATTTTTATTTATTAAATAAGGTTAAATAATGCCATTTGGCATGAAAATAAAGAAAGAAAAGAGTAGAATTTTGGTTCATCTTTCTTACATTTACGTGAGGTTTAGAGAAGGGAGAAAATTTTCAAGTTCAAATTTCAAGCATTTAGAGTTGGATTCAAGGTTAGTTCATGAGATACAAAATTGTTCTCCATTAAATTTTCTTTCATTTGATACAATTTTTACATGGTTTTCTTGCTACTAAGTTGAAGTTGGTGATTACGGTTTATGAAGAAAATGTTGAATTTTATGTTTTAAGGTTCAATCATGTTGGAAATGTTGTTGTGATGGTGTTTCTATGCTTAAAGTGATGAAAATCCTATGGTATATGGTATAGGGATCATTCGGCTATATAGAGAAATTGAGGAGGAAATATTGTAAAAATTATTTTAGATATGGAAACAATTTGAATGATGTTCTTTATGCTTGATTATGTAATTGAAGGT